>CM016935.1:0-1200000 GCA_006352305.1 Cryptococcus floricola | reverse complement strand
CGAGGAAAAGTTTGTACAACGCTTCGGCAATGTCCTCTTGAGGATCAACAAGACATTGCTACGATATAGATCTACAAGACAGATGAGTCTAGTGAACAGTGTATATACCGAGCTTTACAAGGTAAGCCTGCTATCGGAGTGTTCCCAGATGCTAACAACACCACAGCTTTGGGGAGAGCTCGACGCACACCTTAACCAATGGAAAGTCACGGGCAACAAACTACACCTTGGGAGCACTGCGCCCCGGCTTCTGACCCTTCGAGACTGTATCTTGACCGTTCCGGGCAAGTATGACCCTCATATCAAACTAGACGACCAAGCCTTTATCGACAGCTTCCATCCTACTGTGCATCTGCTGTTCTCCAAAATGCTTCCTAGAAAACTTGTCATCAGGTCGTATATGGCAGACCACACCTTCCTTCTCAAGGGTGAGTTTCCAGGAGAAAAGCCGGATATTGTACTGACATGTTTCCATGACAGGCAATGAGGACTTGCGAGGCGACGAGAGAATCATGCAGCTGTTCAGTCTCATCAACACCCTCCTGAACCATCGCCCCGATGCTTTCAGTCGCAACCTTCACCTCTTGCCGTATGAGGTAATCCCTCTTTCTCCGTCTGCCGGTCTAGTCAGCTGGGTACCGAATACTCAGCAGTAAGTTGCCCATCATTGTAGTGTACAGAGGCTGACGATTCTAGACTGCAATCAATGATTCAGACCAAGCGAGACAAGTATCACCAGCAATCGTTGAATGATGCAGAGACCTCTTCAATCCTGGGTGTAAGTCGTGTCCACTTACTGCACTTGACGCGGCTGAGACCTCACAGTATGACCGCGAAAATGGGCGACCAAAGCCCGATCAAGCCCGGATGGACGTCTCTGCCGAGATGGACCGCTACGACAAGCTACCAGTCAATATCAAAGTCCAACGGCTCAAATCTGCACTTTCGCATTCTGATCAGAGTATGTTTTACCTTCTTTCTTTCTTGCCAAGCTGACAAGGGGCTGCAGGCGACATCAGGGATGTGCTCTGGCAGAGAAGCCCGAACTCGGATGTCTGGATTAGGAGGAGGACAAACTTTGCACGTACCCTTGGTGTTGGCAGTGGGTGGCGTTTCCTTTATGGGGTGACAACGCTAACGACGGTCAAGGTTTCGTCGGCTATATCATTGGCCTTGGGGACAGGCATGGTAGCAACATACTTGTAGACCAGCTGACGTGGGGTGCTCTGCATATCGATTTCGGTGATGTAAGTTGGACACGATTGCTTGGCACATAGGTTGACACGAGACATAGCTATTCGACGTCGCCCAAGAGAGATCATATCTGCCTGAAAAAGTGCCTTTCCGCCTCACCAGAATGATGACCAACGCCTTTGAGGTTTGTCTCTTTCGTCAGGTCCTGCACCATACTGACTAGACGCAGCTCGCCTCTCGGGGAGGTCTTGAAACTCCAGGATCGCGAGGATCATACAAACAAGCTTCGCTAATCGCCATGGACGTACTGAGAGATAGTCGAAGTACACTTCTGGCAATGTTGGAAGCATTCTTGTACGACCCGCTCTTATCTTGGACGGTATGTGGTGTGTCTTGCGCAAGAATGACATGACTGATGATCGCGCAGAACAGCGGCGAGCCTTCGAGCAACGTTGACACCACAGGTATCCAACTTTACTCACATCGTGGCATTCACTCACACGTTCACAGGCGCACCTACTCCCGACAAAGAAGCCCAGAAGGTGAAATCACCTCACCGCCCATCATACGTCGTACCTCAGAGTGTCGCCGTCGACAATCAGCCGGGTGATATGGAAGGCTACTACAAGTTTGAAAACTCGCTCGTGTCGACGTACATGCAGACGGATTCATATATGGCCAAGGTGGAGGGGAACGGGATGACGAATGGTCGGGCTTTGCAGGTATGTTCCGTTGCCGGGGTGGACAAGGAGATGGCTGATACTTGTGATAGGTGCTAGGTCAAATTGAGAAAAAGCTCATCGGTAAGTGGTCCCATGCAATGCTCACTAGAGCTGACAATAGGCTCAGGTTTCCACAAGGATAATGAGCAGCCCTTGAGCGTGAATAAACAAGTCCAAAAGCTCATAGAAGAAGCCACCGACCTACAAAATCTCTCACAAGGTGAGCCCCTTTCATTCCACGTGTCCATTGATATGAAACAAAGCTGACGCGTCGACTGTAGGATATGTAAGTCTACCTGGACCACAGCCCCTAGTCCACAGATTCTTTACTGACATGCGCATGGTAGACGTTGGGCTGGATGCCGCATTGGTAAAGGGTCAAGGACTGCGTGTGTTATTTGTTCAACTCTGCTGTACTCGTGCTGTTTATACATGTATCCTGCCGTTGACCTTGTGGCACAAGCGCGTCCATGGAATATATATACCCTTATACATCTCGGTCGAAATTGAAAAAGACACCCCACTCTTGAACGCCACGCCGCATTATCGAGCGCGTAGGACATGTCAAGAGCAGACGCTATAGAAAGATAAGAGCAAATCGAAATAACGAAAACGGTTGTGACACAACGAAAGACAGAAAGGCGAATGGATTAGGCGACGACAGACTTGGACTTTTTCAACTGCTGTCCCATAGGCTTGGCCACAAGAGACTGCGTTCCCCTGTCAGCCACATCTTGTTCAAAGTGGGATGGGTGCGTACCTTGTGGATATGAGGAAGGACACCACCACCAGCGATAGTAGCCCTGATCAACAAATCAAGCTCTTCGTCACCTCGGATAGCGAGTTGCAAGTGTCGGGGGGTGATTCGCTTGACGCGAAGATCTTTGGCGGCGTTACCTGTCTCGTCGTTAGCTTGTCTCACGTGTAATGTGTGGGAAGAGGACGCACCGGCAAGTTCGAGGACCTCGGCAGTGAGGTATTCCATGATGGAAGCGACGTAGACGGCAGCCTTGGCTCCGATACGCACATTGTTGGCATTCTTGCTTCGCAAGAATCTGACCCAGATCCGTCAGTACAATCCCATCCTCAAGCATGCATCCGCCCATTCCCAGTGCTCGGAGAAGGTGCTCACCGGTGGATACGACCAACAGGGAACTATACACGAAAAAATATCAGCCCCGACGCGTAGATAGTGCCCAAATGAGGGATATAACGCCGACATACCTGAAGACCAGCCTTGGAAGACCTGGTAGTCAAAACCTTGACCTCACCAGAAGTCTTGCTCTTGCCACCTTTGCCACCACCGGTTTTGGAAGACATTTCTGCTGCGATTGGGATAAAGTACGAGGTAGAAAAGAGGGGTTGAAGGGTGGATGGATGGAATGCGAGTTATGAAGGGAGGGCTGTTTCGCGCGAGTTGGGCGGCGAGATGTTTACTCGAGAATAATTGATCCCGTTTGGTGCGTACCTTGTGGCGTCACGAGTGCGCGCATAGTCGCTATCTTTTTTGGGTTTGGGGAGATGTCATCGTTTTCTGTTCTTTCTTACTTGGAATGCGAAAGTCAATAATTCTGCACTGCACACGGGCGAATGCCGGAGGGCTGGGGGCCCATGCGTGAGACGAAATTTTGTATCTGTTCACTCTGTATCGAGGTATTCCAGATACGCCACCGTCGATGCTATGCTTGCGAACAATTCCCTATGGGACTCGGTATGACATCTTATCCTCTGCGTCTGCGCACGGACCGGCCAACCGAATGCCGAGCACATCGTATCACGACTCGATCAATAGAGTGCGCGCGTGGCGCGTGGTCGACCAACGTGACCACCACTTAGCGACCGACCCGACAATTGAAAAGACACCGAGAGGAACAAGCGTCAAAGCAAACGTGTAGAGTGCCGGTGGGTCATTGAAGACAGAGGATGTTCAGGACGTTACATACCACGCTGACACTGTGCTGCACTGTAGTTGCTCGTTACTATCAGAGTCGTCACCACCCCGTATCGGTCTTCTCCGAAGTTTTCGGGTCATTCGCCAGGCCCCCCCGGCATTTGAGCCATTCTCGTCATCTCGTTCGTTCGTCATTTTTGTTGATCCACGTTGTCTTACGTTAATTGTGCGGAAAACTCAGGGTCGCGCTCAAGGGAAAGAGACGTGTTCCCTGAACCAGTGGAGAATGGTTTTGGGTTTATTTGGCTCCGCGGTGGAACCGGATTGCGCTTTGTTTGGGCGTTTCTGGGTGAATTTCTGCTCTGAAAGCTATGGGGGAAGGACGAGACGTGTGTAGCGCGTACAACAAAGCCCTGCGAAGAGAAAACCCTTCTAGCCCTCCTGGGCGACTCGCATGAAATACATCTGAAAAAAGCCCCAAGATCCACCGAGATGCGGAGATTACTTTTGCCTTCTGCCCTTTGGGGTCCGTCTGGCTCCCTCTCGTGTTTCGCTGGATCTTTTGCTTGTGCCCTCGCATGCCCTCGATCCCCCCCTCGTGGACCCTGGGCGACAGGACCAATAGATGCGAGCCCGATCCCCCTCGACCCGAAGCCGATACTCCAACCGCAGCAAGCGCACCAATCAGAGCACCCAAAATCGGGCCGGCGCGTTGGCCACTCTGAATTTTTTCCCTCTTCTTTTCCCTTTCGCCCCTGCCCCTCCTGCATTCTGGGACCCTTGATTATCCAACGAAACCCTTTTGTCCTTTCTTCCAATCCTCCCCGCTCCTCCATCTTCTTGAACGTCGACTGTTGTTCTTGGAGTGACGACTGTATACAGCCTGGTGAGTACTGCGTGCGGAGCTTGGTAAATGGGGCTAACAGGTGGCATCGCCTCTTAGCGCCACATCTCGTTCTTGTCCCCCACGTCTCTCACCTTCTTGTCCAAAAACACCGAGGGGCTTTTTTTCGGTTCATTCGCAACAACAAATCCATTGCCATCTGTCTACTGGCCGCCCCGATAAGAGCATAGCATAGCGGAGGACACCCCTCGCGACACGCCATATACCCGTGAGTCGCCGTTGCTGCATCGCGTTCTTCTCCCCACCTGGCCGAAGGTTTGTAGTGGGTCCTTTGGGGTGGAGGAGTGTACATTCGTTCTCTACGCGCCGCTGCCCCTTTTCGCTGGCTGCTGTGGTGCGCTGGGCTGCTGGCGGGCTGTGGGCGGAATAGGCGCGCGAGGGGGGGTGCCGGGTGCGATGGGGCGTCGCTGGGGGTTGTCTTTGTGGCATAGACGATCTCGTGCACAGACAAAGCCACACAGGCAGCGTCGGGGATTCTTCGGCTGTCAAGGTAGATTATTCTGAACTGTGCTGACGTCTGACTCTCCCCCACGACCACATCCGATCGCTCCGACCCGCGTCCTTTCCGTCAGACTGTAAACATCCATCTCGCCATGTCAGATGCCTCCCCCTCCCACCGGCCCCCGCACCACATCCCCCCCATCTACTCCCCCTCCCCCTACCAGTCCGCCCCCATCACTGCCACCCAGGGCCCCCCTCGGCTGCCCACCCTCACCCCCATGCCAGACTCGGCGAGCACAACCCACTCCTTCGCTGCAGACCTCTCCATCGGCAGCGTCAAGACGGAAGACTCGGGATCCGTGGGCGAGCAGAACGGCCAGGCAGTCCAGATGCAGTCGCTCCAGCAACAGCAATCCATGCAGCAGCCACAGCAAGGAGGACCGCAGGGGCTCAAAGGAAAGAATGGCGCAACGGGGCCGGCGGATAACAAACCCAAGCCACATGTGTGCAACGTCTGTCAACGAGGGTTCACGACCGGTGGGCATCTGCAAAGACACCAGCGGATCCACACGGGGGTGAAGGCGTTCAAGTGCCCCTTCCCGGGGTGCGAGACGCGGACGAGTCGGCAAGACAACTTGCAACAACAGTGAGCACAAGTCGCATCTCGCATGTTGATATAAGCTGACGCTATGGGATAGCTACCGAACGCACTTGTCGCCGACACTAAGACGAGGTTCAGGTTCAGCAGCGAGGGCGGCCGTCAATGCTGCGATGGAAGCCGCCGGGTTAAAATCATCGACGGCTCGCCAACCACGCAAGTCCAAGAGCGCCACCGGCACCCCCACCTCGGCATCCACCCCGCACTTTCCCTCCCCCTACCCCCCTCAGGCCGGGCCAAACCCGTACGCACCCTACATGTACGACCAAGCCCACTACCCGCCTCCCTACCCCATTCCGCCCAGCATGTCCATGGCCCAACCTCCGTCGGCCTCTTCCTCCCGCGTGCCGTCACCCACCAACCCGAACGGTCACCCGCAGCACGCCCACGCTCAATTGCCCCCGGTACACCAACAGTCCTTCTTTGCGCAACCGCACTATACCCAGCAGTACCCGTCGTATGCCGTGCCACCGCAGCATCAGCAAACGTACAGATACCCAGCGGGTACGATGGGCTATGCGCCCGCGCCGGGCGGGTATGCGCACCATGGTCTGTATGGTACGGGCATGCCAGAGCAGGGACACATGTACAACCCGATGCAGTTTCAGCATAGGGAAGGGTCGTATGGGCTACCTGCTGCTGCCTATGGCGGCGGCGGTGGTGGTGGTGGTGGTGGAGGAGGAGGAGGTGGAGGGCAAGCGCAGAGAAGTCCTACGGCGAATGGGTATGGCCATCCCCGTAGATGAGCCGGCAACAAAGAAATGTCTTCCTTCTACACTAGCATACATATTATAGTCTTTGTCCTTTTCTTGGTCTTTGGTCGTTCTTATAGATTCGGGGTTCCATCAAGATATATGGGATGGACTCTTTCGGGTTATTTGGGTACTTGTCATGGGAGATGCATTGATTGTTGTCTCTCCAATGTACACGGCGAGGCGAGGCGACGAGTCGAATGTCGATGGCGGTGGACATCGCAAGCTGCAAGGCACGCGTTGCCGCCTTTCTCCCTTCCTCTGGTCGTCTTGCAAGACCTCTTGGAAGCGGTTCACCATGCATTACTACTCATGTATGACTCTTTTGCCATACTCTATCTTATCTATCCCTGAAGGGATGAGGTACAGAGATAATCTGATTAGATTATCAAGCCAACGTACTTATCCCTTCCTGGCCTTCCTTCAGGGTCAAGGGTTCAAAAGACGGTACTCGCTCTTCTTTTTTTTTTTTCTCGTAGTATGGTTTCAGGCCTTCCAGGCTCATTCAGGGTCCAACTTCCTTGAACCCATTTTTCCCATGTACGCCATGTTCAGGTGATCCAGGTGCAGTGCCAGGTGATGGGCAAGGGGAGGTGATGGGAATGTTCAGGTCAGCCCCTTGGCGGGTATGCACATGCAGCGTAATAAAGAGTACCTTTTTGCACCCTTTTTAAATTGTGTTTTCGGCGGGCCGAATGGCTTGCTTTGCGTGGTATACCTTGGCGTAAGAGGAGGGTCGAGGCTTCGAGGCCGAGGGGTCATAAATGATGGTATTGACGCGGAGTGTACCATGTATGAACGGCGACAGCAGCGAGTGGCGGAAAGTGAAGTGTTGAATGGCGTCTAGCACATACTATCGTGCAGGGGCTCTCCCAGTGCAGACAAGGAGGATTCATGCCAGATGCCCTCGCAGGCATGTCTATGGCCCCGGTGACGGCGGTGAGTGAAGCATCCCGCCCAAGAAGCAGAGCTTGGGGGGCGGCGGTCGCTCTCCGATCCGTCGTGCTGCATTTTGCTGCATTCCGCGATCTGTTTGGTGAAGGTCTGATACATTAGTCTGTACGAATTGATGTGCATAGTGCATTATGACTGGGTGCTGCAGCTGTAGGAACAAGCATGGGAAGGTTCGAGCACATTCATGGAGAGCGAAGGCCGGTGAGCGCTCATAAGCTGATGATATATATAGGAGTGTTGCGCCTCTCACAAACGATAATTGTCAAATCTCCGTGTCTGTTAATGACACACTGATTTGGGTTGTCACTATGCCCAATCACAGAGCCGTAGATATGCATAGCTCGAGTCAAATGTCTCCCCGTTCAAGCCCACTTCCCTTCGCCCCCACACCCCCTCCAAGCCCCTTCCCCAGCATCCTTCTCCCTCCTACTAAGCATAGCCACGTTCATTCCCCACCTCTTTGTCGCCTTCAGACCCTCCAACACCATCTTCACCCTCTCCTTATCCTCGCCGTTTTCCGATTGAACACCTTCTTCGAGAGCCAAGAGCACTTGCCCGAGTGTATCTGGTTCCAAGAGTGACCCGAGGATCACGGGGATGTTCGGAGGAGGGTAGAGGGATATGAGGCTGTAGTTGAAAGCGGGGGAAGGAGTAAAGTGGCGTAAGAGTACGAGACCAGCCCCGGGGGAGGTCGAGGTGGTGTCAATGTTTTTTGGTAGAGCAGGGACGGTTTTGGTTTCGGCGGGCTGGACCAGTGGGCCTTTGGGTGCTCCTTGTTGGGCTGCAGGCGACGAGTTGGGTTTGGATGGAGGGAATATGTGGTGGAGAGCAGATTGTATGGCCTCTTCCTTCTTGTCCCGATCTCCTCCCTCCTTCTCCTGGACAGTACCGTTCGTTCCCGGACCACTTCCATTACTGGACGACGCAAAAGACATCTTTTTCCCATCTCTGTTCTTCCGTATAGCTGCAAACGAGTTCTCCTTCTTCGGACCCGTTGGTTCAAGGGATTCTCGAGCAGGCGCGGGTTTGGGAGCAATGTCGAGTTTTTGCGTTTGGGATGTGAGGTCGGCGATGGGTTGGGATGATAGAGTGGGTTTGGTAAGAGAGGGTGGGGTCAGAGGTCTCCGTGGAGGTTTCTAAAAGACCTGTGAGCACGTGAAATGCGGATATGAAAGAGCCAACGTAACGCACTCTCAGCTCTTCATCCTGCTTTCTCTTCAAAACTCTCAGCTCTTCCAGCTCTGTCTTGACAGCTTCATTCTTTCGATCCAGCTTCAAAATCGCCTCCAGATCTGTCCTCATATCATATCAGCGTAACTCAGATATGGGAGAGAGGACATACCTTCGATAGCCTCGGCATTCCTCTGCAGACCTTTTCTAGCAAGACCCCGTCTGTAAAGAGCCTTGATGTTTCCTTTCCCCTTTGGCAGATCGAGTGCGCTCGAACAGTCCCTCTCCGCATCCTGAAACCTACGCCCGTATGAGCAGATGCATACAAGCAGTGGATAACGATGGAAGGATTGTCTTACTTGTCGAGTTTGAGGTATGCTTGTGCTCTGTTACAGTATGCAACAGGATCTTGGGGGTTGTTTATAACCGCATTCGTATAGTGTCCTGTTCGATCGTTAGCAAGAGGGGTTGGCAGCAGAGGAAGAAGGCGACTGACCGATAGCTTCGGCCCATTTGCCTTTTTTGAAAGATATATTGCCCTGTTCGACAGAGGTCAGTCACCGAGGTGGCTTTCAGAGCTGGCAACTTACGTCTGCACGTGACTGTTCGGACTTTGGGATGTCTACTTTGATCGACATTCTCAAGGAAGAAGGGCTGTTTTGATGCGTTGAAGAGAGATGGTGGAGAACGTGAAAAAGAGTCAGAACAACATTGACGCGACGCGCAAGTCTAGTCGCTCATCAGTGACTCACTGTCGCTGCTTGCTGGGATATTGAAAAAAAAGGAAGTCCAAGGTTGAAGTGCAGCTTGCTTTTTCAACGCGCTCTTCTATTGACCACAGTGACCAAGAAGACAGGTGATGTACATGGGGTAGAGGTTACAAAGTGATGATGACAAAATAAAGATCTACAACTGCAAGCATTTCTGGTTTGAGGCCCTTTCAAGAAAAGGGATTGGCCGATGACATCTAATACTCGTCAGGGAGGTATGGATCGTCATATTGGGAAGTGTCGAGCAAGTGAGACAAAGCAAGCGGTGGAAAATCCCTCTCCCGGGTAGGATATGGCATGCCCATATCCTCCCAATCCTCGTCCACCGCCCAGAACGTATTCCCGCCCTCCTCTACATCTCTGGCATTTTCTCCATCCTCTCCGAGCATGTTTGGTGTGGCAAACACCACACCATCCCTCCTCGTATCCCTCCCCCCGCCTTCCGCTTCGGCCTCCGCTGCTCTCCAGGCATCATCATCCACCCGCCAATCCTGCTCGATGCGCCCCGATGGCCCGTCTGTTCGCTGGCGCCCATTCGTACGGGGCTCAGCTTGGGCACCGTCAATCTCGTCGTGTGTGCGTCTACGACGGAGAGCTGTGGCAAGGTGGTCAGACATGGCTCGGAGATCGGTATCTGAGGACTGACTGCTGGGGCCGGCTTGAGCTCGATGGGAACGGTTCCCGACCAGAGCATTATGTGTGGAACGAAGCGCACCGGAGGGCGAGGCCGTCCGGCTGGATTGTCCACTACGGGAGAGAGGGCCGAGGAGGTCGCGTGTATTTCGGGGAAACATGATGGGAGGACGGTTGGTGGTGCTACGAACGGGAAGGGGGCGGAGAGGACGTGGGTCGGAGAAGGGCGCGTTTCGATTGTAGCCTGCCAGCCACGATAAGCTCGCATCAGACACCGGCGGACTTCTCTCCCGTCTTGGAGGTCCGCCGGGTGCGGAAACAGTATCGTGATCTCTTTGATCGCCCAACGGTGATCTGACAAGGCGACTTATGTCCCTCGAAGCGTGCGGAACATAGGGGGCGAATCGCCACCCTGCGCTTCCTCGAGCATTGGAAGATGAAGGCTCGCCAGGGACTGCCATTCGCTGCCGACGCTCTGGAGAGGGGAATCGGCTAGAGGAAGGAACAGCTATGGGGCCTTGGGTATAATCTTGTATTAGATGAGACCCGGCCTCGGACTGGTCATCTTCCTCCAGGCTCAATGGAGGACTGGGGCTCATCATCCATTCGCCAGCATCATGCAAGAACGTTTCTGGATTTTGCGAGCGTCCTAATGAGTGCGGCCGTCTCGAAGGCTTGCGCACACGCCTGAGGAGCTCCAGAAACCAGTCTTGGGTGGCGGCGTCATTTGGGTCCAGTTCTTGGACAAAGAGGCGAAAGGCTCGGTCTGAGACCGCACCCTTGCTGTGCCCCTTCCTCCGTCTGTCACGGTTTTCTGTAGCCTCGCTGATATAGCCAGTCAGCTGTCTGGCATGTTTCGAGGGCGGCAAAGACACGCACAAGAGACACTGGAATTTTGAGGCAAGTTCCTTGTCGTATTTTGTGTGTTGCCATTTGCCCATGCTGGCGGCGGAATGCAATTTGGTGTAGGATTTGTTGGCAGCGGGTTGTGGTTCTATACCTGGCAGGGCGGCAAGATCAAGATTATTTTGTATTCCGGAATGAACTGAGGATCTGTGAGCGCAACAAAAAGGACATGAAAACGTACAGACGCGTCCACGTGCGCGCATCGGCGATCCCCGCCTTGTTTACGTACACATCTCCTTGTTACTGTGGCCGACAAAAGTCGACAACTATCTGACTGCATCAATCTCTCATTTGCCATCCAACGCCATGCCCAAAATCAGAACACAACGCACAAAACCTCCCCCAGAGGGATTCGAAGATATCGAGTACGTGGACCTCGCCAGGTATTGCTTCTCGTGCTAACTGTTGCTTCCAGGGATGTCCTCGAAGACTACGAAAAGAAGATGAGAGATGCCGAAAGCGAGACGCACGAAGGCAAGCGTAACGTAGAAGGTGTCTGGTCAGTATCTCTGATTAAATAGTCACGACAAGACTGACTCTCAGCAGGCCGATCATGCGTTTATCACACGCTCGCTCCCGATACATCTACGACCTCTACTACAAGCGCGAACTCATATCGCGAGAGCTCTACGACTGGCTTATAAAGCAAGGCTATGCCGATGCTAATCTGATAGCAAAGTGGAAGAAGAACGGGTACGAGAAGCTCTGCTGTGTGAGGTGTATCCAGACGAAGGATATGAATTTCCAGGGGTCTACTTGTATTTGTAGAGTGCCCAAGGCGCAGCTGAAGAAGGACGTTGTGGTGGAATGTCCTCATTGTGGTGCGTATCTCTTTTGTGCAAGACTGAACAATAGCTCATATGACTTGAAGGCTGTCGCGGTTGCGCTTCTTCAGACTAGCCTATAGGCATGCATGATGTACAAGTATCCCAGAACACAAACAACCGCTTACAAATACAGGTTTTACAAACACCGGGTAATCCACAAGCTCTACGGTTCTATCATTTATGATCTATTGCCAATTGCGGAACATGGCATTTGACAGCTTGCCAACAGGGCGGTGCCCTGGCTTATCCTCAACTTTCGTCGGCGTGCTTTCCGTGCTGCTGATATGAGGCGGACTCATGGTACCGTAGGTACTGCTTCGGATACCCCTGACATTGACCGCAGAAGGCGGCAAAGGTGGACTCTCTGCAGATAGCGTCAGCTAAGAGCGGAATTGGGATCGTCATGGACTTACTCTGCGTCTGGTCCATCAATGCCTTCATCCTTTCCGAAACAAGGGTGCTACTTCTAGCTCTGGTGGGTGTCCTCGTTCCCGTGCTTTGTGGACTCAACACACCCGGAGAATTGCCCTCTACGGCCGTCGACGCAGCGGTGGAACTGACACTCGAGCTCGATCTTGAATGCCCAAACTTCGGCAAGTCGCCCTTGAGCGTACTGGTCACTGGAAGAGCAGGGAGAGCAGGGAGAGCAGGGAGAGCAGGGAGAGCAGGGAGAGCAGGGAGGGGATCTTTGGGAGGAGGCTTCGCAGGAGGAAGAGAAGAGTTTGATGGAGAGCGGGAATGAAGGTAAGATTGGGAGCGGGAGCGGGTCGAGGATGAAGGAGAAAGGGCAGAGGCGGGTGTATTGATTGCCTGGGTGGAGGCCGACTGTATGGAGCTCACGCTTGATCCGGAGCGGTGGTGGTTTGGAGGGGGGATCATTTCGGTATCGATCTTGCCTGAAGAAGAGTTAGTGCTGAGTGATGACAGCTGGGACGGGAGGGCTCACTGAGGGATGATCGGACAGCTTCGTACCTCCTTCTAGCGGCTTCCAGAAGCCCATCTGCTACACTCAAGTACTTGTCATCAGGTGGCGCCTTGTGTTCGTGAACGGTCTCTGCCACTTTTGATCTTTCAGCTCATGATCGCATGGAGAGGTCAGATACTCACCAAGCTGCTGGTGCGTCTTCCGGTTGCTTCTTGCGCGACCCGGCATGACGGGATAGAGCACGATATTTGGATAGACATACTGGACCAGCTTGACTTGGATAGCAGCGGGATAGATAACCAAATCGGGGTATGTAAATGGCCTCAAGAGCACGTCTACGCTACGAAGCGCACCAATCGACTTTGCAATGATGTCGATCCTCGGCGCAACAGTTGCAACAGGGTACTCGTAATCTGAGGGTGTATCGGGTGGACCCCAGCTCGTCGCTTCGGACCATTGAGCACTGCTCAAATCCTTCCACGGTACATCATTGCTGACTTTGACTAGCAATTCCTTCGTCTTGCGTTCAGCAACGTCTTCCAAAAGGGAGTGCAGTTCCATCAAGAATGGCTGGGTGGAAAGTGCTTCATAGGAAGGTTGGGCAAAGCACGTATTGGGAGAGTAGGGGACTGAAGAAGTGTAGCCGTTATCAGAGGGAGTGACCGTACCCGATGATGCTTCGGCAATCACCACAGGGGAAGGAGATGCGCGAGGCTGAGACATGCTTGGGTAGAGCACAATGTCGGGATAGAGGAACTCGACCAATTCAACCTTGACAGCAGATCTGTTGCCAGGTATCCCAACATCTCGCCGAGCTGATGTGGCCGGGTAGATGATCAGATTGGGGTATGAGAATGGTACCAGCTCAACCTGAACACTGGACATCCTCACTTCTCTCCTGACGCGGACCCTGGTGGCGGCGGCGGGATATAGGACGATGTTTGGGTAGTTATAATCGACCAGCTTGACTTGGCAAGTCGATCTCACCGCGGCCTTGATATTTCGCTTACCAGCCACGGCTGGATAGAGCGCGATATGCGGGTAGGTGTAGTCGACCAGCTTGACTTTGACAGAGGCTTCCAGGTGAGCCATATCCATTTCTCGATAGACTGGGGCCATGGCGGGGTAGATGACGAGATCAGGGTATGTGATGGGTACCAGCTCAACTCGAATACTCTTCGACATTGGCGTCAATTGGGTGGGTGGCGCCGAAATGAGGACTCTGGGGACGGGCTTGACAGCTCTTATGACAGTGGGGTAGAGCACGATATCGGGGTAGGCATATTCGACCAGCTTGAAGGACACGGTCCTTCTCGTCTCGACCTCTCGTTCGATTAATCTCTTCACAGAGCAAGCCGCAGGGTAAAGAATGATGTTGGGATAACTAAAGTCGACCAGCATCACCTTTATGCTCCGCACTGCTGTTGCAGGATGCGACGCCATTCTAGACACCGGACTGGCGACGACGGGATAAAGGGCGATAGCTGGGTACTGGTAGTCTACCAGCCTGACTGAGATGGTCCTCGGAGCCGACCTGGCTCTGTCCAATGCAGGATAGATCACTATAGCCGGATAGCTGTAGTCCACCAGCCTGACTTGTCTTTCTGTCAGAATGATGGCAGACTTGGCTGGGGCGTATATTTCGAGCCGAGGATAGACAGAGCTGTAGACTGGCACAGAAACGAGTCGAGCTCTAGGCGGGTGGTCTTCTTGCTGTCAGCCCGGATCTCTATGATATCGGTCTGACTCACAGATTTCAAGGTATTGGTAACCCTTTCCTTCAACGTACATGCTCGAATCCCTCAAACTCACTATATGATGTCAGCAAAACATAATATCTTCAGGTATGCCCAAACTCACTCATCGCCGGGCGTAGACCGTTTAAGGCCCCATCCGCTTCCACGCTTTGGGCCCCTGAAAAACCCGAAACACTCTTACTCAACCTCTTCAGCGGCCTTGTCGGCGCCTTTGATGATGTAGAAGTGACGGATGCGAGAGAGAAGGTGCTGTCCCTTGCGCCTTCGTAGGCGGCAGAAGAGCGGTAAATGTTGGCCGAGGAAAGGTTGGAGATGGAGGACGACCGAGGGGCATGGACAGGAGTAGAAGAGGTGGACGTGTCAAAGTGGGATTGAGCGCGACTGAAACGTGGTCGGAAGATGCTCCTCCTCGTCTGTGGACTTTCGTCTTGCTCCCATACTTCAACCCGTCTCTCCTCTTCCGAGTCGGACGAGTCTGCGTGGAACGAAGGAGGCGTCGGGCGCATATTCTGCCTGGGATCCAACCCGGTCATACCCCTGGACATCGGCCGGCCTTCGTTAGACCTTTGAGGGTCTAACCTCACATGCGGGTCTGGTAACGACCCTACACTGGATCTAGAGTAAGGAGAAGCCATACTGGGCGACATCTGGTTGATGAGGTTGGGAGAAGACAAGTGGGATGGAGGGCGGGGAGTGATCTGTGGGAATGGACCCATCATGGCCTGCCGAGGGAGAGGGTTCAACATGGGCTCGTATGGTGGTGGCGGAAGAGGTTGCTCCTCCGGAGTTGTACTCCTTGATTCTAGGTCTCGCTGCTCCACCTCGGTTGAGTGATTCTCCACTATTCTAGGCACCTCTTGCCCACTCAGAGTATGCACTTCCACTTCACCAACCACGCCCGTCTCCCACGTCTCCATCTCACTACTCACGACCGTCCCTTCGAATGTATCCGTATCTTCCTCTTGTGAAGGCGCGTGCTCCACCGTCATCTGGATGATTCGCACCTCGGGCAGCGCCGAACCTCTCGGGACCAGAGGCGACTCCACAGAGCTGTCCTCGGCTTCCTCAATAACATCGAGGAGCGTCCCCAACGACGGGGCTCTGGCATGCATGACAGGCTGAACAGCCGCCGACACCCGAGAGAGTGGAGCCATCATATCCATCAATGCACCCCCCGGATCGGCGGATTCGAATTCTTCTTCTTGCGAGCTGTCGCTGTCGAAAGGGGAGGAAGGCGTGTCGGGGATGTAGTCTTCTCGAACAAACTGACGACTGGGCATGGCAAAGTTGAGATCCTCAGGCTTCTTTCTGAATACAGACGACGGCTCCTGGAAAGGGGTAATGATATCGAATCCTTCGATGCCATCGCTCTCTTCTTCTTCCCCGTTTGACTCGGCTACACTATGGCTTGGGAAATGGCCTGCGTCAAACTCGAATTCGCTCGCCGTGTCCAGCCCTTCAGCTACGAGCTCGCGAGAAAGAGGCGCCTGGGGGCTTGCGAAAGCTTGTTGAATGGCGAAAGCAGACATTTGGGGCAAGTCTAGATCGGGAAGACTGGCTTCGACAGCCTGCTCTTTCTCGTGGGTCACGACGACTTTGATTTCTTCTTGAACATGCGCGTACTCTTCTCGCGGAAACTGTTTCAACCCCTCCGGCTCTGGGACGTCTTGGCTTCTATAGTAAGGCCAATTGTGCTCCCACGGCTCGGCTTCTACCGGACCACGAGGGAGGAAAGTCCAAGATGGATGATGCTCGTATCCCTTGGAGTTTTCCGAGTCAGGCTCATGATGAGCCACGTTGGAGCTGGGTAGATGGCGCTCAACTTGGATGTCACGCTCCATCTCAATGACCTGTTCCACTTCTACCGCCCGCTCTTCTTCAACCTGGACGTGCCCATGCGCCTCTCGAGGGAACTGGGAAAGGCCCTCCGGCTCTGGAACATCCCGGCTTCTGTAGTATGGCCAGTTGTGTTCCCATGGTCTCGCCTCGACCGGACCCCGGGGTAAAAAGGTCCACGACGGATGATGTCCGTGACCAGTAGGGTGGTGTTCGGGGTGAGGGGCGTGAGGGTGAATCTCAGTCTCGCGAGTGATGATGGGTTCGGCAGAAGCCGCAATGGGAGGAGTGAGCGGACGGGGAGAGATAACAGGGGAAGGAGTGTCTGGAGGACCCCAGCTCGTCGCTTCCGACCACGCCGCACTGGCCAGGTCTGCCCACGGCACATCGCTGGTAACCTTGACCGTGAGGTTCTTCTTTTCCTTCTGAACGCCTTCGAGCATACCTTGAAGGTCTTGGAGAAAAGGCTGAGAAGCGAGCGCCTCGGGGGCAGGAGGGGAAAGCGTGGGAGAGTAGGGGACAGAGGAGGTGTATCCATTGTCGTACGGACTTTCCGGAATATCTTTGGAAGATGTGGGAAGGTCAAAAATCTCCAGAGGTGCTGGGATTTCTCGAGCAGCAGGCGGAGGATTCGATGGCTCCAGAGGGGCAAGATCAGGCTCAGAAATCTCCCGGGAAGGGGAAGGCCGGAGGCTGGGTGCAAAGCCGCATATTTGCACTTTGAGTGGCTGTTGAGAGAAGCTGGCTGGCCGGGGGGCAAGCGTAGCAGGTAGGGAGACGACCTCGATAGAGACAGAAGCGTCTTCCTGCCTGTCGTTTTTGGTGGCCTCACTGTCGATGACCCGTTCCATACTCTTCACACTGCGTATACTGTCCACCCTCTTTCTCTCCGTATCTGCCATCCTCGAGCTTATACCCAGGTTCATCCCCACCCCAAAACCATCTTCGCCCTCCCTCAACCATCCATTCCACCACCTCGCTAGGTCTTTGTCCACTTTCAGTTCGAGTGTTGCTGCTATTGGCAAACAGCCATAAGATGGATTGGAGTGGGCCAAAGGGAGTGAGGGGTCGGGTATGAGATGGGAGGAGAAGAGGGTGGGCCAAAGGCTATCGGTCACTTTGGGAGCTTTGCGTGCGCTCGGATAGGGAATGACCAGAGTGAAGAAGAGCCCGAGGGGAGAGGGGAGATGAAGCTGGGGGAGCAGATGGACAAGTTGCTGATGCGGCTGAGGTATATGTCAGTACTTGATTGATGGAAAGAATGAAAGATCCTACTGTGGCCTGCAGCACCGCCAACACACTACCGCCGTCGTCGTCAAACTCTTTCCGCATCTGCTCGCGGACCACGAATTCTCCGCCAAATTCGATGACTACATGCCATTTCTTCTGAGGCGAGGTGTTTCTCCATCCCGACGGCCCTTTGAAAGGCGACAAGGTGTCGCTCTGCGAGTGCGAGTGCGAAGGTAACGCGGGGTCGTCTGGGAGGAAGGAGATGTGGGATTGGGACCTGTGCCGCAGAGCTGGGCGGAGGGGAGAGGTCATTGTGATGGTCAGTATCCAGTACTTGCCACCTGTTTAGTAGCACGGGGCGAAAAGAACACGGTGGGGGTTATATACGCCTTGGCTGGGCTTATCAGAGGCGGAAGAGTGTTGCCAAGACCGTTAGCGTGGGCTGAAACAGCGAGAGGGTCAGTGGGCAATAGGGGTGCCCGGGTGCGAGACGGTGCGGGTACATAGAGACAGGCCTCGACCCGACCGCGCTGCCGAGATACCCTCGTCGTCAGGAGAAGTGGGCAACAGCAACATCCTCATCGTCGTCGTTCATCGCAGCGCGGCCAGTTCCGCCAGGTATCATCTCCCGGCCGCCGACAGAACTCCCCGCTTAAGCATCGCCGGTCTCATGTTCGCTGTGCTAGCCATTCTGCTCTAGCAACTTCTAGATGCAGACAAAACTCCCGCCATTGCTCCAGGCCTCCTCGGGGGCAGTAGGGTGAGTTCCTTCTTTACCCATTGCTTGATCACCAACATATTATCTAGCTCGGCGGTTGGCAACGCCATTGTCTACCCCCTCGATGTCGCCACCACCCGTATGCAGAATGACGCCAAACGATCTCCTGGCAAGCGATGTGCGCACCAATGTATTCAGACTGAGAATCGAGCTGATGATCTCAGTGACTCTTATATTGACTCTTCACCGCCTTCTCTCTCGCCGTAACGCCCTCTCCAGAGTATATGACGGCCTCGAGGCCGACACGCTGTCCACATTCCTCTCCAGTTTCCTCTATTTCTTCGCCTACACCACCCTCCAGAAAGCACTGAGTCAATACCGCGCTCGACGTGCTGTATATCAGGCCGGATCGTCCCCTGCCGGTATCGGTGGTCTATCAGGGAAAGCTTCCGATACAACAGCCAGCAACAAAGCGAAGCCATTCGAAGAGCTCATCATCGGCATCCTCGCCGGTATCACTTCCAAAGGCGTGACACTCCCCATCTCTACAGTCTGCGTCCGGCAGCAAGTGAACGAGTCTGGCGAGGCCGACACACGTTCCATGCTCGACACGCTAAAGACGATCTACGCCGATGACGGGCTGGCGGGACTATTCAGAGGCTTTGGTCCCACCATTCCTCTTACTCTCTTGCCTTCGTTGACCTTGTATATCCACTCTGTGCTATTGAAAGCGATCGTGCCCGCGCGACATCGTGCCCATCCACCAGGGTACATCACCTTCTTCCTTGGCGCTCTGTCCAATGCCCTAGCCACGATTCCTCTCTACCCTTTGGTATTGGTCAAGGTGCTAGACCAGTCAGCATCTGTGAAGGGGAAGGAAAAGGCGCAAGAGGGAGGGATCTTGCAGGTGCTCAAAGACAGGGTGGGGAAGGAAGGTATCAAGGGTCTCTATATTGGACTGGAGGGGCAGCTTGTGAAGGGTGTAGTGCAGCAAGGTGTCATGATGTTGGTCAAGCAACGGCAAGTCTCCACCCTTTTTCTCGTGACCCGACTGACAATTCCACAGTGTGGAAGAAGCCGCTGTCAGATTCTACGGCGCCACATGATACCCATTGTGATTATATCCCTACATCATGTTGTAAACCCATGTAAAATGATAGCCCGAGTCATATGCACTTCATACAATCTAAAATGCCTTGACTATGATTTTCTAACCCTCATTCCCCTCAGTCTTAGAGACCGAGCTCATCGCTGTAACCATATCAGCATTTGTGCAAATCGGCACTTCTAAGACTCACGCGTAAGGAAGCACGGCAATGTTTCCGACACCAACGACAGTAGGCTTAGACTTGAGCAACTGAGCAGCGGCCTGAGACAATCATCAGCAATAGCATTACCAAAACGCAAAGACGTACCTTGGAAACGGAAGAAGCAGAAACACCAGAGAAAGACTCGAAAGCAGGGGCAGAGCCGGAAAGAGCAGCGGGACCAGCAGCGGCAACGAGACCGGCTAAGGACTCGGTGCTAGAGGCATCCTCGAAAGTAGCCTTGGCCACAGCCCTCTTCACCTCCTCCTCCTTGGCCTCGCCAGCGTTCTTGACGATGCTGGCAACCTCGGTAGCCAAAGTCTTGACAAGGGCACTTGTGGGGGCGGAAACGACAACACCAAAGAGAGCGGCGTCAGAGTAAGGAAGGAGGAAAGCCTTGGCGGAAGATCCGGGGATCTTTTCGGCAGCCTTGGAGAGGGGAGAAGTACCGGGCGTCCACTTGACGGAAGCCTCACCACCGAGGAGGTGCTTGAGGACCTTGAGGTCGGCGGTAGCGGGGGAAGAGGTGCCAAAGGCGATGACGAGGGTGGGGACGGAGGTGGCAGGGGCGTGGATGTCGAGGGGAACTCGGGCCTCGCCACCATAGTATTGGGCGGCGGGGGTAGCGAGCTGAGAAGCAGAGCTGGAGCCAGAGCCGAAAGAGTTGTTGACGGCCTGGGCAAGAGCCTCGGTGGAGATACCAGTGCCAACAACGGCGAGGTTGGACTTGGCAAAGGCAGCTTCACCGTACTGCTTGACGTCGTTGATAGATACGGGGTAGTTCTTGTTGGCGTAAAGAGAGTTACCGAGACCTCGTCGGAAAGCGACAGTGTGGGCGAGATCGAGGGCGACGGCAACTGGGGAAGCCTGGGCGGTCAAGGATTCTGATTCAACGACGGGGAGGACAAGCTCGTTGAGCTCGTGTCGGTAGAATTGGGAGGATCCGAGGACAGAGGCAAGGACACCGAGGAAATGTTCCCTGCGAGACAGGTTTAGTTATTCGCGATCGAGATGAATCTGACGCGCACTCACTCGTCACCCTTGAGGAACTCGGCAGAGAGCAAAAGGTGCTCCCTGGTGAGGGAAGCGGACAAGACACCACCGTACAGCTCGGCCTCCCTCGCTGTTCTCAAAGCAGACGCATTGGCAGTAGCCTAGGAAATTGTCGACGAATCAGCTCCTGGTCCCTTTTTCCCTGCATATCGCTCCGTATATCTTCCTCCAACCCACCTTGTAGGCAAAGCTCTTCAACACGTGGGCGACACCGGGGACGGTCTCGTATCGGGAACCGGCCTTGATGGCGACGGTCAAGCTGGAGGTGGCAGCAGGCCCCTTGTTCTCGAAACCGATGACATTGACACCGCCGGCAGAGGTGGTGGAAGCGTTTCGCTTGAGGAGGCCGGTGGCGTTTTTGAGGGCTGGCTGGCTCTTGGCGAGCCTGTTGAGGGCGTACATGGCGCTGGGGTGTGGGCGGGGAGGGGAGAGACACGTAAACAGCGGCTGGGCAAGGCAGCGAATTACAACTGCTGTAAAAGAGCGCCACTTTACTAATGCCGAGATGTCCGCAAGTGGCGCGCCTATCCAGCTTTTTTATGGTGTTGATGTTTGGTTCTTTGTACAAGCATCAACAGACCAGATCAGGGCGATACGGTCAACGAGAGGGGTACAGGATGGAGGCGGCTGCGGGCGATTGTGCGTACCACCAGGCAAATGGCTGACTGACATGGCGCGATGGCCACTCGGCCAGCTGCGTTCATCCCCTATTGCAGTCTTTCAACTCCACTCTATAGCATCATGGCCGCCCCTCTTTCTGCTCTCCCGATGTCCTAGCAGTCTCTCCAAGTACCTCTCCTGCCATGCAAAGAGCCAAAGAGACCTTTGACATTATGTAAACCCTTATCTACTGAGCACGTGACTTGGTGTGCGGGTCGATAATCGCCATCAGTGGTCCATCTCTCATTCCATCGTTGTACCAGTATCCCAACTCGATTCGCCACCCACACACTGCTGTACCCCAGCACACCCCAGACAACACAGCGCCCCCGTACATCCATCCAGGAGCGCGTCCCCGCTCATTTGCCACCGACATGGCCCTCCCGCCGACTTCCCATGAGAACACGCCCAATGGTAAGCTATACTGCTTCGTATCTCGCCCTGCGCGTGCTGCAGAACACCCGCCTTATTCTTCCCCTCAAGACCCATCTGACCATGTACTCACCCATCCATCCACACATCCCTTTGTCCATCCTTTATCCATCCCGCTTCCCGCGAACCACAGCTAATCGCCTTCTCAGCGTGGTTTCTCCAGCTAAGGTCCACCAACGCGAACACCGCCACCCCGCGCAAGTTTAGCATCGCCAAGCTCGCGTGCACTGATACCAAAGACATCCCTACCAAAGACGGCAAACCCACGAAGCCTGCGGGTCTGGTGCACGGCGGCGTCATCTTGGGGCGGAAGAGCAGCCAAACCAAAGAGCATGGCGAGAGCGGAGTACGATTCCTTCTTAGGCATGGCGAGATTCACTACTGACCATGTCCAAAGGTGTTCATCTCGCCTATCCTTTCCCGTGCTCACGCGCAGCTCACCCTGTCCACCAACGGCCATGTCTACATCACCGACCTCGCATCCCTTCACGGGACGTCAATCCTTCCTGCCGGATCTAGCGAGCTGGTCTCGCTCGACCCTTACTCGCCTGTCCAGCTGTGCCAGAACGACACTATCGTACTGGGCAAAGACGTATATGCAGACGGAAAGGAGTTTACGCCCTTCAAGCTTCAAGTGGTCTTTGCTCAACCGATGTTCGGTAAAGGCAGCGACAAGGGCACTCGCAAGTCAATTGGAAAACTTACTCCAGAAGATTGCACTGGCAAGTTTCTTGCTCTTTCCCAGATCCCTCTCTTTGAAAAGAACGTCAGCAAGATCGATGATGCCCCAGTCGTCATCGATTCAGATGACGAGGACGATATCGAGATGCTTGAAGGCGACAAGAGCTCCAAGTACGGTATCCCCGCTTGGATGAGGTATGCCAGCGAGGCACCCATCTCTCAGGCTCGTCATGAGAATGCTGCCAACCTCAGCGATGAGGACGGGGACGACATTGTCGCCATCCCCAACAAAGAGAACATTGGGCTTCAACGTGTCGCCAAATCTCAAAGCATCCTCTATTCTGACGACGAGGGTGACGATGACGACTATCCTCGCGGTACTGCACATGTGTCTCTCGAGGGCGACGTCGTTGCCAGCGAGGACGAAGACGACAATGAGCAGGATGGTCCAGAGGTACAGGGCGTCAGGGAAGTCATTGGGAGTTTTACATCTCGCCAAAGTTCCCCCGAATACTCCCCCAAGATTGTCCCTGCCGCTCGTCCCGAGAAAGACCTCAACGTCCAGTCTCTTTCTCTCTCGAAGGAGTCCCCTTTCAGCCTCAGTAGCATCTTGAACCAAGCTGAAGGGCGTAACAAACGCGACGGCTCCCTTCAGGGCAAGTCTCTCTTTGATGACTATCAGTCTTCGCCAGCCCCCTTCGCCAATTGTCATGCTCTTGAGGGTATCGACTCTGAAGACGTCTTCGACTATGAATTCGAGGCCACTGCACAGCGCGCTGCCGTTGAGCAAGACAAGTATGCCGAAGACACCGAGGTCAACCAGTCTGCAAAGGTCAGCGCTTCCGACCTTGCTGCTTTCTTGGCTTCCGAGATCCTCCCGGCAAAGTCTGTTCCTGCCTTTTCTGTTGAAGATTCCGAGTCCGAGTCTGGGGATGAAGTCGAGCCGGCACAGGCACCCGTGGCACCCCAGCACGAGCCCGAGGGACAGAACGCTTTCGACGACGCAATGTCTGCCGGTTGGCCTTCCGAGCAGGACCAAGCGCCGGCTCAAAGCAATGCCGACTTTGCCGCGACCGGTGGGGACGAGGTACTCAGCGAAGGAGAAGAGGAAAGCGGGGTCACCACGGGGGACGAAGAACAGCCCCTCTCTGCTGCTTTCGATGGCCAAGACGAAGGGTTGGTGAGCGATGCTCAGTCCGACACGAGCTACGAGTCCGAGGACAGCGCCGTGGACGACAAAGAGTCCAGCGCTAGTGAGAGTGAAGGTGAGAGTGAGAGCGGTAGCGAGAGCGAGAGTGAGGGTGAGAGCGGTAGCGAGAGCGAGAGTGAGGGTGAGAGCGAGATTGATGCGAGTAAACATGAGGCGGTCAAGAAGCAGCGCGACTTGCTCAGAGCTATCACCGGCAAGGATATCAAGAACCTCAACTACAAGCAGAGCAAGCTTCAATGGTTTGGTACAAGCTTGCCTGATATCTATCGTGGCCCTGAGGAGTGTCTCGATGATCAGCAACTTGCCGAGTATATGCGAGGAGCTGCCGAGAGGGGTGCGGACGCTGGTTCCGGTGAGTAGTGGTCTCGGCCTGTTGTGCCACATACTGATGAGCGGTCTATAGATCCCGAAGTGGCTTCCCAGGCCGAGTCTGAGGATGAAGATGAAGATGAGGGTGAAGGTGAAGATGAAAGCGTGCAGCAAGAGTCCGAATCTGAGGCTAGGAATGACGACAAAGATGTGCAGTCTGAGGCTGAGGAGGAGTCGGACGACGAGGACGCGCCTTGTCCCACCCAGTATGTTGAAGCTATTGACGTTGACGTGCCCGACACCCTCGAGCCAGGTAAGCAGTCTCGCTATCGTTCAACCCCACATCTGACCTCGGACAACAGCCGCGGATCTCGCCGTTATCAACGATCCAATTGCTACCCCTTCCACGAGCAGTCCCGCTTCCGATCGTATCCTCACTCCCATCATCGGCCAGAAACGTTCCCTGCCCCAGGATGATGAGGAAGACGAAGACCTCGTGCCTGTGCTGCAGCTCAAGCGTCTCGCGTCTGTTCAGGTTCCTACCGAGACGCCTGGCGAGTCTTCCGTCATCGAGGTGAACACTGCCATCGCGCAGGATAACAAGGTGGTTCAACCTCCCGCGAAGAGGAGGAACGTCGCGCAGGCTATGGGGCTTGTAGTGCTTGGCGCTGCGCTGGGCAGTATCGGGACCATTGCGGGTCTCATGCAGCTCGCCGAGGAGTAGAGACTGGTTGTGTTCTAGTCTGTATCATTTCCCATCACGTTCCTATCAATATGAGTTGTACCCCAAATGCTCAATCTGACCTCTTTTGTATATGTCTTTGACCGAACGAGTATTGTATATCTTTGCTACCTCTTTTTTGTCTGCTTGTCATATATAACTGTGAATATCTCTTGTATGGATTGCAATGTGTGAGCCTCTTCATGATTAAAAAGAAAAAACAGCAGGATAAAGATAGGAGATAGGTAATAAGAGACAAAATACCTGACGAGTGTCGATAAACAAGGCCTGGGAAGCATGGTTTGAATGGTTGAGTCTGTGACCCCCGGAGATTGATGCCTGTTTCCAGCTCCTGGCCAGCTCGGCAGCTCTTCTTCAATGGCCCAGATAAGTGCGGTCGTTTCAAGCAAGAATCTCGGCGCTCTAGGTTACACAGGTCTGCCACAGAAAATAGTCGCTCAACTTATCGCCAGTCCGCCACTACTTCTAAGTGGGGGTGCCGACGTCAAGGACGCGTCTCGATGGCCGGAACGCGTCCCAATCTATCAACAATCTCATGTTCCACCTTCCTCCACCGTTCTCCAATTCCTCAGAAACTAAGTCTCGTCCTCAGGGTATAAACATTACTGGATACTTGATGACCACAGAGCCATCTTCTACCACCAACGGGGCTCGCGCCAGCAGCTCACTTAGCTCGATTTCGTCCGACGAGCGCGGCAGCCAGAAACCTGCCAAGGTGGCCGGGAAGAAGCGCGCCAGGGAAGCTTCTCCGGGGGACAAGCCATCAGAAGGGACCAAGGCCAAGAAACCTAGGGCGAGTACTGCTTCTTCGAAAAGCAAGGCACCAGCAAAGCGTAAGTCGCGTCGTCACGATGATTCAACACATGTGCGTTGGTGAGCTGACAATGTCATCAATACAGCTAAAGCTGCGAGCAAGTCAACGTGAGATTCCGTGAAGCTTTTCTGTATGTCTCTGACTCGTGTTCATAGGTCCAAAGGAGTTAAGCCGGCAAGCGGCATCGCTAAACCCAGCGCCATCAAGGCGAACGGCATTCTGCACGGAGACTCTGATCTCTCCGGATTAGAATCAGACAGTACGCCCACGGAGAAATCTGTCGCCAAACCGAAGCCGGTGAAAGGCGTAAAAGCTTCGGCGAGCAAAGGGAAGGCACCGGCGAAGGGGGCCCAAGCTGGCGGCAAGGCGGAGACAAAAAAAGCGGCGGCTGGAAAGGATAAGAAGTTACCACCTGCTACCAAGAAGAAGGTAGAACCAAAGCCCAAGGCAGAGAGGAAGCCCAAGGTCGAGCCGACACCTCCAATCTTTGAGAAGATTGCTACGCGATTGAGTTTCGATGACGCGGAGCAGCGCATGGCGGTCAGTCTTATGTCTCGTCTGATGAGCCATCGCTCATGTAACTCTAGCTCCGGGAACTGTTATGGCGCTTCAGATCTGTCCTTTCTATACCCGATCGCTCGCTGCCTGCGCTGGACGACTTTGATAGACCGATTACCGAGGCCAATGTCAGGCTGTTCTCGGGTGCGCTCCTCGACATGATCAAAGAGGAATATGACGCAGATAAATCCGACGACAACGAGGACGTGAGTCATTTTCAAGGTCATGAGCCTGAACACCCACTGAGTCTTTCGATAGATTCTTGAAGATCTCTTCAACTTTCGAGAAGAACTTCGATACTACGCAGACCTCGTTCGATTTGCAGCCATCTTCAATCTCCTTTCCGAACCTCTGAACCTTCGCCTTCCGGTCGCCCCCATCGACCGCCGTGCCCAAAATGATGAAGCTGGTCTTCGGAACCTCTTTGATCTCGACGAGAACTCCCCAGCCCCTGCCTGGACTACCGGCTTTGCGGCCCCTTCCCGGCGAGGCGCATCCAAAGTACCAGAGCCCGCGGAGGTGGTGAAGATGTTGCTATCTTTGGCGGAAAGGGCGCTCACAACGCCAAAGATGAGGGGAAATATCGAAAATTTTACCGTCGAGACAAAGGCCAGACGAGAGCATGGAAACACCACGAAGAAAGAGGTCAATGCATGGGAGGAGCGCAAGAAGAAGCTATCCGAGGAAAGGATCAAATGTAAGACTGCTGGAGAGACCAAGGCCAACACCACACGGGTAAGTGGCAGTTGATGACCAATCGAATTCTACTGACATATTGTTTAGACGAACAAGGAGTTTCGACAACACAAGCTACGCATCGCTCAAGCCAACGTCAACCTTCGCTCCGAGCTGCACCTCGCTTGCCTTCGTTTCGAATCTCTTGGTACCGATCTCGATGGCCGTATCTACTACGCTCTCAGTCATCGCCCCGTCACCGACGATACTCGACCTCCTGTTGGGTGGGGCACTGGGCTTATCGTCTGGGGTTCCGCGATAGAAGGTCGTGTGAGTGAAGATGACAACTTGCCTTCTTCTGTTCGACGGTGGACCCATTTTGGGCGTGCCAAGGAGGTGAAAGAGCTGCATACGTGGCTCAAGTGGAAGTTCGATCGGAAAACCGAGGAGATCAAGAAGGGGAAAGGGAAGGGAAGCTCGACCAAGTCCAAGCTTGAAACGGCATCTCTTGCTGCCGTACCTGCGTCTCCCACCCGCGGGAACCAGGCCACAGCAGAAGACGACGCATCCAGCGCCTCCTCTGGTCTTACTCCGCCCCCTGTATCTTCCACCGAAGAGATGTTTGCGCTTGTTCATCCAGACGATTATGAGCCTTCACAAGAGGCCTTACAGGAGTGGTCGAAAGATCTTCTGGGCCAGGTGGCAGATGTAGGAGAGTGGCTGGAGGTCCTAGAATGGAAGGGTCTGGGAGAGCAGTAAACAGGTGGGGGCTGGACGAGAACAGTACATAAAACTCTTGATCTTGATTTGTGTATAGTCATACAGTAGATAGCGCTCATGCATAGATGCTAGGCTCAACAAAGCCCCTCCACGATAAATGAGCAGTCCACAAACATCGTGATATTCTCGCTAGGCACGGCAGTCACCGCGACGCGTTCCGGCGGACATTCGTTTGAATCGTTGAATTCTGACTTGGTCTCTACAACCTGCAATGCTCTCGACATAAAATGGACCAGCCAATCCTCTTCGACACCTTCCTCCTCCTCCTCCTACGCCTCCTCTACTTTCTGCTTTCCCGCAAATTCCTCACCTACACCATCAACCCCACTCTCCGTGATATCTCGCAGCCAGAGACAATCCTACCGGCCACAGCCTCCATACCTCAGGATGGCGACCGCCCGCGACGGGCAGCGCCTTTGGGGATAGAATCGGACTACATGGACACGGATGACAACACACCCATATCATCCTACCCCTCCTCCCCAGCACCGTTTACGGCCACACTCGCATCCTCATCTCGCGAATCGAGACGCGATGACTACCCGTCTTCGTCCAGCAGCCTCCCCAATCTGCCCAACCAGACAGGGGACAACATTGAACTACACCTCATCGGACAGAAGTTGAAAGATGCTAGCTCAGGAGTGAGCAAGAAGGTCCTGCAATTGAGTCACGGAAGAAGTCACGACAAGGGGACCAAAAGTCTGAAGAAGACAACCAAGGGTTTGCATCGGATGTCGAGGATTCTGTTCTCTGTTTGCTTTGCAGAAAGCTGTACGTTGATCAGCTTGGTCCTCTTCCATTCTTTGGGCCTTCTGCATTCGAAGTAAGTCTCAATGCCAAAAGTGACCGGAAACTCGTTGACAAGATTCAAGGTCTCGGCAGGTCAACTTTTCAGTATCTCTGCACGTTATCCTTGCCATCGTGCTCGTTGTGATACCCCTAGTCCAATGTCTCCTTCTGACTTACCGAACAAAAGGTTAGTGAGGTTGAGGCATGGCGTACTGAACCGCTCACACATTTGCAGAGTCCAGCACAGCTTCAACCTCTCCTTCCCGATCAATTTCAATATCCTTTACCACTCGTCTCATCATTTCCCTGATCCCCTTTTCTCTCTATATCTTCCTGTTCACCCGCATACCTCCTTACGTCACCGCTGTCCCCCTCGTTCTTTCCCAACCCGAGCCCTCTCCCTCCTTAGATGTGGATGATCCTTCGGCCACGGCTGCTACACTGGACGAAGCCATCGTGCAATGGTCCACCTCTGGTCCAGAGGGCTGGGAACAGGGCGGCTGGCTAGCTCCTAGCTTGGGTCGAGTAGTGGTGCTGGGCATTGTCGTCCTCGGTGGCCTTTCCGGATTTGGTGCTGTGCGTACTGCCTGGAATTTCTTCGAGCATCACCGAGCTGGGGGTAAGAGCTTGACAGACAATGACCTCCTTCAAGCGGAGCGATCATTGTACAGAGTGAGGCAAGATCTGATCAGCAAGAAAGAAGAGGTGGAGAGATATGCGCCTGTCAGCGGCAGCTCTGGGGGATGGATGGGAAGGATGTTCGGCGGTGAGAATGGGCAGGGTGAGTTCATATACCGCGATTACTATGACACATCTGACATTGAATCAGTGGCCTCTCTTCAGGCCGAACTGGGAGGGTTGGCGGCCATGGAGTCCCAAGTCGCGAGATCACTCAAAGCCATGAAAGTCCGAAAGGTAAGACGAAAGAGATGTCGATGACTGTGCTGACTTCATTGCCAGAGACGGCAAGATTTCGGGCACACCTACAGAGGCCAGGTGTACAATCTGGTCGGATACGTCTTTGCCGTCTACTGTGCTGCCCGACTGTTGATGGTGAGCCATACAATCGTGTATCTGCTTCAACCGCTAACGATTGCCAGTGCTTGCCTTCGCTCTTCTACGCCCCTCGCACAGCCGAACAGGATTCTGGCGAAATCCCTACAGAAGGCAAGGGCAACACTAATGGTGACTGGATCTCCTTCTTTCTTGCCCTTGCCATCAGCAAGCTTCCCAAAGGCTTCGCCGATATCGATGTCCCGACTTGGAGTCGTGGGATATCTCTTGTCCTGACGGGAATATTGATCTTGTCGAGTTTGGCACAGATTCTGAGGAGTTTGAGTAAGATCTTGAGGTTGACGAGTAAGACTGTTGGGGCAGGGTTCCTGGTGCTTAGCCTGGGACAGTTGTTTGTGAGTGGCCTGGGAGTCCGATTGGTACCCAGCTAACCGACTTGCAGTCAACATATGTCATTTCCCTCCTCATACAACTTCGCACCTCCCTCCCTCCAACTCTGCCCGAGGCTGATCCTTTAATGTATCCCAACGGCACTCAGACAGACCCCTTCCCAGCTGCTCCAGCCGATACCCGAGGCGACTCCCTTCTAGCAACACTGCCAGACTTTAGAGTGTTTGGTAGATTGTTTGATATATTGTTCCTTCTCGCTGCCGTATCAACCGCACTCTACAGGTATATCGTACTAAAGGTGGCAAGTGCGGATGATAGTGGAGATATTTATAGACTGTAAGACTGTTTGATTGTATGTATAAGATGTAGTCTTGAGCTCTGGAGCCACCGATGTGCTCTGCAACTTACATGCCTTGAGCTACACTCAATGATATGACTATTCTACTGCGATGACCCGAGTTCTATTCTCTCGATATCACCTCTGCCTCCTTTTCCAACAACACCCCAGGATAGCTCGGCGGTGTCTGGGATATACCTGGCTCCCCTTCCGCTCCCCTGTCCATTTCACTATCAATCTCCGAAGCTGACGCTTCGGTCTCGAAATCGGTCTCTGTTCCCCATTCCCCTTGACTATCTTCCACTGTTCTATCTGACACTGCGCCATTCTCGTCGTTCCCACGATGAAATCCCGGGCTTCCAGTGATGATACTTCCGTTGGCCAAAGACGACCTCGGCCTTCGCCTCTTTACGACATCCGATGCACTGCCGTCCACATCATATCCACTACTCTGCACTTGTCCCCGCACTCGATCAGCCTCCATTGTATGGAGATGTGAGCTCCTAGCAAGCTTTCTTGGCGGCGCCCTCGGGTTGCCCGGAAAGCTCACTCTGGGCCTGGGCGATACCAGACTGGCAGCAGCATCCAAAGCTGTATTCGGTGCAGAAGCAATGGGTGAGGCAAAGTCGTAACGCGCATCAGAAACTGAGCGGAAGGCTGGTGTGACCAATTGTGGGGCGCGTTTCTTGCCTGGCGTGGTCGGGCGGCGGTTGGAAGTGGAGCTGGACCCGTGCCGGGAAAGACCTTTGACCTTGGGTGTGGGAGTGGGAGAAGTAGGAGATCTTCCTAGTGCAGAGTCTGAGGGAGCGCGGGGCCGCGGCTGGCCGATGATAGCAGGGGGTCGTCCAGCACCCATATCGATCCGAAGACCCGTCAGAGGGCCAGATATGCTCTTTCGGTCGTAAATGTTCTTTCGACGGCGGGCTTCGGTGAGGAGAGGGCTGATAAATGCGTCGATGGTACGGCTTTGAGAGGCCACACCAAGAACGATAGCAGTGATCATGACTATGAGCTGGGCGATGCCCCTGCGACGCTCATAGCTCAGCTATATTAGACGTAAGCTTCGTCCAACGGAAACCATGACCACGTACCTCATCAGCCAAGACTCTGAGTTGTGTCTGTATGACTTTGCGTTCATTTTCAAAAGCAGCCCTCTGCTGCTCGAGTTGAGACATGACCTTGCCCAATCTGTCCTCCTGCCTCATACGCTATGTCAGGTCAGATACGAGTACCAGTCCGTACAATGACATCACATACCTCTTGCTGCCACCTCCACCTATCATCACCCTCCCAGTCCCCTTTCCACTCATCCCACCCGGTCTCTACCCTCTTCAACATAGACCGCATCACTTTGGCTTGTTCTTCAATATATCTCGCAACGAGGGACGAGTTGCCTTCGAGGGCGTTGAGCCGGCGGATGATGAAAGCGTAGATGGATTCGGACGAGTCGGAACGAGGGGGAGGTGAACGGGTGTACGTGCTGGTTGTTGAGGACGGTGGGGTAGTCGGTGAGTCTGATGGTTTGGATGAGGGAGTGACGGAAGATGTCTCGCCAGGCGTAGTAGACGAAGACTCGAATGATTCTTGTGATGTTGATACACTTGACGGTACACTTGACAACAAAGTGTCGGAGCGAGTGTCTGTCTCGTTCTCTATGGCCTTGGGATCAGACGAAACGGGGACGGCAGTCTCAGGGGCCGAAGGGCTGGAAGGCTTCTCTTCCACGACGGTAGGATAGAGCCCAGAATCGGTCATGGTATCTGTATTCAGCCGCCCAGCCTGCTCATGCAGCAGCTTCTCCAACGCATCCAGCTCTTTCTCCCTCTGCTGTTGCCTATCCCTCTCTTCCACTTCTTTCTTCTCCTTTTCTTGCCTCTCTCTCGCCCTCCGCTCTTCTTGCTCCTTCTCCTTTTCTTTATAACCATTTCGGTCCTTCTCCTTCGCTATAGCGCTGAATTGCTTTTGCTCCCACTTGAAGGCTTCCATCTGGTTCAACCCATAGACCTTGAGCGCCGAGACGGGACAGTAGTATTCGCTGCCATAGTATGATGGGAAATCGAGGCGGATGAAACGATGGAATGAGGTAGGGGATGAGAGCTTGAATGTCTGGAGGAACAAGTCAGCAGTGCAGCTATGATCAAGTGAGAACGTACCTGGGAGCCTCGAACGTTTCTTCCCACAAACGATCCAACCTCTTTCCACTTTTGACCTCTTCCTTGCACATCATCATTGGGATCATCCTCATCTTCCTCTTCATCCTCCCCACCGACACTGATTCTGACCTCTCTCACCACTCCACTGAAAAACTCCCAGACAGCGATTTCGACAGCTTCAATCCTGATCTCGTCACAAAGCTCCACGACTACCCAGTGTTCGTTGGCTCGACACGGTGTGAGCATGTAGCGGTCACGGGATTTGTGAAGTAGTGAGGAAGGCTGCTGAGTTTGTGGGGATGCAGAGTGGATACGAGCTGAACAATCTGGCGAAGCATAGTTGTATTTGTTGTGGTGATGCGTCAAGGGCGTGGCCGATGGCTGGTGGGACGAGCTCTGGGAGCTGGAAGAGAAAGTCTGTGACTTTACGCCCGCCGAAGGTACGGGTGATTTTGAAGAAGCATCTGAATGCTTTACTGACGAGCTGTCTGTCTTCTCTGACGTTGCGCCAGATGACGAGACAGGATCTGTGGGAGACTGAGAGGTGTCCACCTGTGTGGCTTGATCAGGGGCCGGGAGCGGTGTCGTCTTGTCTTCGGCGTCTTCCTCCGCCATCTTCATCTTTTTCCACTCTTCAAAGCTTACAAACGGTTCTTCTCCCTCAGGGGAGGGCGTGGGCTGTGCATTCGGCGTTCCGATATCCCCCTCCGACGAGGTTTGCGTCTCAGACGGTGTCGATGCGACATCACCCGTCGACAGAGACGACGTGGCGTCAGAAGGGAGGGACGGACAACACTCATCCCCACTCTTTAGATATTTCCAAGGATCATGCTCGGCCCAGCATATCTGTTCCTCGACAAGAGTCGAGCTGTCGAGGATGGTCGGGGCAGCAACCGGCGTGGATGATTCCGGGGGTGGAGAGGAGACTGTTTGGGCGGTGGCGTGGGCGAGGAGTATGGCAGTAAGAGACAGGCTTGGGCGCATATCTGTTGTGGTCAAGTGGGTGCCAGAAGCATGCTCCTCTCACTGATACAACCCATGCAACTTGCTTTATACACCTCTTTTGGTTGCATTGTTCGTGGTAGTAGCATGCTCCTGTGTACGTAATGTACGCCGACGGGCAACTATTTTATCCAGCCCCCTCTTTACTGCGGCGCGTGTGGTCTGTCGTCCCAGGCTAGTTCTTGACTTGATTCCTCTTTCCCATGGACTCCCGCTCGTACAAGGTGCCCCCCGCACGCAAGATCCACGAGCGTATGGGGCGTATATCAGAGCATCACAACAACCCACTTGCACCCTACCATCAGCCCCACGCTGTTCCCCCTCTCGAGTCATTGTCAAATCATATCATACGGTATGGGGAGTCATGACAAGCTCGGCGAGTGGAGGCGGTAAGCTTTTGGATAAGAGTGGCGCAGGTATGACATCAAGGCACTTTCTCTTCTACTAGTGAGGCCCCCCATCCTTGAGAAGCTGAACACGAGACAGTTCTTACACTCCAGGGGGGTTCTCGGTACCGGACCTTGATGCACATATTTCTTGCTATGAAATGGCCGAGGCCGTATCTCCGTAGCACTGGGTAGCAACAGCCATCTTCACAGGGATCAGAGGTCTCAGACTTCCATGCCTTCGACTGCAAGCTAAAGGGAGAGGGTGGAAGAGTCAAAGATTGATGGCGGTCTGGGACCTGGACCACCCTGGTGAGTGCCTTTTGGGATTCCGAGTACACTTTGCTTCAGTGGATCTATGATTACTGGTGTCCAACAGCAGTGCTCGTGTCCAGTCTGTACACAGCTCATCACCCGGGAAACTGACTGATGATGTTTATAGGCCTTATACCCCTGATGACCAGAGTCAGCAACGTCATATCACGAAATCAAGTGATCAGAGGCGAGATCTCGACATCCATATGATGGTCGAACAATAATGGTGTCGTCGACCACAGATGCTTCTTGATCCTCTTCTTCTTGGGACGCTGCCACTCGTTAGCGGTATACTCTAACCGTATCACGCAGCTCGATGATGCTGACATCTGACCTGGCGCACATGCTTTGCCCTGCTTCTAAGATTGGCTGTGCCATATCGCCACGACGAAGATGGACTGGAGTGGCCCATGTGGCTTGCGTGATGGGCCCTTTTTGATGGTGGCGCGCGGAAAGGATGCGTACAGATTTGCCTCCGCGGGGCGGAAAGGATGGGTGCCTAACTTTCTCCCGGGGTCGACCTCCAGTGCCTGCACTTCCATTGCGGCTTTAAAGAGGTGTAAAGAAATCGAGGCGTCTCACGCGTCTCGTCGTGTCAGGCAGCGGCTTTCCGCAGATCTCTCAGGACTCAGGCGATGTTGGGGGGACAAGCTCAGCCGATGGTGACGGGGGAGGGCAGACCAGACAGTTCGTTAGGGTCGTTTTGCCACTCGCTGCATAATATAAGGTCGAGCGGTGTAGCATGGGATGTTTACTGTTTCCACTTTCTATGAGCCGAGTGCTTAGAGCATGTCCAAGTGGTTTGGCAAATCATTACGCAGGTGAGTTGTCGTGTTCTCGTGTGGCAGTCTTCTCTTTCAACGAAGCCGATCATCCTTCTTCATCTTGCGACGTCTTTCAACTTGGTGACAGCAATCGCCGAAACCTAGAGAGTTGATGCTGACTCTTCGGGAAATGCATCTTGTCTAGACACCAGCGAGGCCCTACCAGCGAGCCAGAGGGGCCAGAGGAACCGCAGAGCCCCGTGCCGTCGTACCACACCTACGGGCAAGACCGCGGGGCCAGCGCCGGGCTGCTCGCTGGCTACACATCCCAGGCTGCCCCTGATTCTGTGAGTTGCGAGTGCATAGCTTCCGTGATTTACAGTTGAGGGACCCGTCTGCTGCATGTGCAGCCCAAAGATGGCGGCGGCGGGGAGCGATCAGGAAGTGTGTGCGTGCGCTGACAGTCACAGAGTCTGTGCGTTTTCCCAACAAAGAGCCCCTGAAATCGTGTCTCACTCTCTTTCTCTTTCATCTCTTCCGCCGCCACCATGAACAGGAAAAAGTACCCCAGCAAGGCCAAGCCGACACACCCCAGCACGACCACGCGCAAGGGCAAGGAGAAGGCCTCGACGGCGCCCCCACCCGCGGGCAGGGGGTCGAGAGGGAAAAATGCTGTCGCCGGGCCCAGTGGCGGTCCCGTTACAAGAGAGGAGATAGATGACGGTGAGATCGAGGTGTAAGTGATGAATCGCATCCGAACAAAGTGGTGCTGAGTGAGATGGCAGACTGGACGAACGATGGGACGTCTACTTTCACGCGTTCCTGCTACACTACACGAGACATTCAGAGTGTTACTGGTATCGAGACTGTGAGTAGCCTTCTCGTCATCCTTACATCCTAACAGTAGGACAGCATGGTGGTTCCCAGAGACTGGACGGAATGAAAAGACGCTGCACATGTTTGTCGCTGCGAGATGGGCACCGATAGAGTGAGTCTTCTCGCGCATCTCTCGGAACGCCGGCTAATCTGGCTCACGGTAGTAACCTCAAGGTACTTCATCTTGCACATTGTATATGACCGATGCTCACCACCTCTCACAGTATTATAACCTACACCTCGTAAGTTGACACATCCCCATGCCAAAGGCAGACTGACCACGACCAGCCCAATGGCAAGATCATGGAAAACGGTCAGTCATGCTGTGAATGTGTAGTGTCAACACGAGCTGATCCTTGGTTACAGTGATGTTGTGAGTGACCCAGCTGCAGATATCCGGTAGGCATGGATGGCCTGCTGATCGTCTGCAGTCGCTATGTGGGACCGACAACCCCGAAAGACTCGTGGCTACACGATTACATTGGTTGTGTGTCTGCATGTTTGGAGATTGAAAAGGACGTACTGATATCTGTTGTAGACAATCTGAATCTAGTAACGATAGATATGCGGGTTTTAGATCCATAGAGAACGGATGGTTGTATCACAAGCTGGCTCACTGAGGAGTTTGTGAAGTAGAGTAGTATAGAGAAGCAGTCGTGTTGGACGCATATCTGTGCAGCCAGAGGTGATCAGAAGGACATGTTGGGTGTTTTAGTCAACGGTATGCACATGATGTTCCCTTTGGAGTCTACTGGGAGATAACATAGGTGCATCGCTGAAAGAAGCTGAGAGTTGAACTTGAGACGCACAGTATGGCGGCACCCTCCGCCTCGCAGCCGGCGGCTTTGAATGCGCATGAAAGCAACGCCAGCACGACCCAGTTCAATCCTGAAATCATTAAAACAGTGGCCTGCTTCCTGCCATGTACGAGCCCCACCTCGTCAACCCGACGAATCACTACGGCACCCATGAGAACGAGGGCATGTCGCTACTCGATGAGCTGGACAAGCTCGCCCCTATACAGAGCTTTGACGCCTTTCCAAAGGTGCGCCATCTCACCTTGACTTTACACGAGTGCAGAGCTGACTATAGGCGGGTATAGGTCGAAGAGACGTATACAATAAAGTCAAGAAGGGGAGGGGTGTTGACAGCGGTCATGGGGTTCTTGATATTCCTCCTCGTTTTGAACGACTTGGGAGAGTACCTCTACGGAAATCCAGACTATGCTTTTGCGGTGGACGACGATCTGCAGAAAGATCTTCAGCTGAACGTGGACATGACTGTTGCTATGCCATGCCATTGTAAGAGCGATATCCTATGATTGTTGTGTGCAGAAGCTGATCAGGATGTAGACCTCACGATAGACTTGAGAGACGCTGTTGGAGATAGATTACACCTTAGCAATTCCTTTGTGAAGGACGGGGTGCGTATACGATTCAATTTCTGGTGCATAGCTGACGGATGATAGACCAACTTCAACATTGGGAAAGCCCATTCCATCAAGTAGGCATCCTTCATAAGGTGTGAACATCACTGACATATCACCAGAAACGCGGCTTCTCCTTCGTCCCCTTCCGCCTCTGAAGTCATCTCCTCCTCCCGCCGCCACACCCCCAACCAGAAATCCTTCTTCTCCGGTATCTCCCGATTCTTCTCTTCCTCTCCAGACCGCAAGACCGCCTCCGCCTACCGACCTACATACGACAAGGTGGCAGATGGACCAGCGTGCAGGATCTATGGAAGTGTAGAGGTCAAGAAGGTGACGGCGAACCTGCACATCACGACGTTGGGTCATGGGTATATGAGCTTTGAGCATACGGACCACAACTGTAAGCTGAGCACATGTGAACGAAAGCGAGCTGACATGTGGCAGTGATGAACTTGTCTCATATCGTGCACGAGTTTTCCTTTGGACCGTTTTTCCCTGCCATCTCGCAACCCCTTGACAAGACGTACGAGATTGCCGATCAGCGTACGTCTACCCCTCTTTGGCCAGAAACTTAGCTGACGCATCGCAGCCTTCACAATATTCCAATACTTTCTCCGTGTCGTCCCCTCGACCTACATTGACTCTTCTCGTCGCAAGCTTGTCACCTCCCAATACGCAGTCACCGACTACTCTCGCTCCTTTGAGCATGGGAGGGGCGTGCCGGGATTGTTCTTCAAGTATGATCTAGAGCCAATGTCGATCATCATTAGGGAAAGGACGACGACGTTGTATCAGTTCTTGATCCGTCTCATGGGTGTTGTCGGTGGTGTTTGGACGGTTGCGGCTTTCGGTCTGCGAGTCTTTAACCGCGCTCAGCGTGAAGTAGCTCGCAAGATTGTCGGTGAAAAGGAATTCATCCCGTCTGCCACGACTCACACGCCTTCTCCCGCGCTTGTCCACCGAGAGTCTTCCGGCTACTTTGGCGGCGCCCCGGGGATGATGTCGAGGGCGACGAGCTGGGTGAAGGGGGGCAGCCCAGGTGGAGCTGATTTGGGTGGCAACTGGAATAGATGATTGAGTGTATAGTACGAAGTCATGCATAATGATACAATGTCTAGATCTCGGCGGCGACCTCTAAGGGAGCAGCAGAAGAAGCAGACAACTGGGCAGTGGCCTTCTCGGCAGCAGCGGCACGTCGCTTCTTGAGCACATTCTCGATGAAGAACTCTCCGGCCTTGTAACTCGACCTCACGAGCGGTCCGGCCGCGACATACAAAAAGCCCATCTTCTCTGCGACCTCTTTCCACTTGGCAAACTCTTCAGGCTCGACGTATCGGTCGACCTTCATGTGTCGTTTTGTGGGACGCATGTATTGGCCGAAAGTGACAACGTCCACATCAGATTGACGCAGCCCTGCGCTCCGTCAGCTACGGTCACAGATGAAAAGAGAGAGGACATACGTCTCAAAGCCTCGTGAAGCTCTTCCTCCCTCTCTCCCACGCCCATCATGATACTGGATTTCGTCAAGATCTCCTTCCCGGCCGCTTTCGCTCCCTTCTTTGCCTCCTCCAGCACTCTCAGACTCTGCTCGAAGCCTGCTCTCCTGTCTCTTACGAACGGTGTGCACCTTTCGACTGTCTCAATATTGTGCGCAAAGACATCGAGACCGGAGGACGCCACGGTGTGGATGGTGTCGACGCCTTTTGAGGCGAAATCGGGGGTGAGGGCTTCAACAAGGATGCTAGGAGCTTTTTGTTTGATTTTGGAGATGGTGGACGCAATATGGGCGGCACCACCATCGATCAAGTCTGACAAGACGTTCAGCTTGTTTCCAGGTCATATATGGATAAACTCACCGTCTCGATCGACACTTGTCAGCACAATGTACCCGAGACCCCATCGGCTGATGGCCTCGGCAGTGTTCTCGGGCTCATGCACATCCAGTGGCGAAGGTGCTTTCGAAGTCTTGATAGAGCAGAATCGACATCCTCGAGTACAGGTATCACCCATCAACTATAGTGGCGAATGCCGAGATCAGATCGCGCCCCAATCCCCGTCGGGTGATTGCTCACCATGATAGTCGCTGTCGCGGCACCCTTTCCACCGCCCCAGCATTCACCGATGTTGGGGCATTTGGCCTCCTCACAGACGGTATGCAGGCCAAGACCTCGGAGATCTTTCTTGATACCGCTATAAGATGCGCCTGTGGGAATGGGGTGCTTGAGGAAAGAGGGCAGCCGGGGCCTGTTCGATATGTCAGTGGTGATTCTGGTTGGCTAACCCCAAGCTCACTGTTTTGTGTTTCCCAGGACGACACGCTCGTTCTCGGTGGGGATATCGCCCGACAAAAAGTCGTCGAAGGAGAGGCCGTCGTCGAGCTTGGGAAACTTGCGCCTGGGCGGGGCTGGTGTGCTGTCGGCTGGGTGGGGCTGGGCGGGGGTGGTGGGGTTGACGGTGGCGAAGTTTCGGACTGCGAGCCTGAGGCGGGGGGCAGCGAGGGGGAGGGGCAGGCGGGGCATGGCGGCGTGGAGGGTGGTTGTTGATACTTTTCGAGATTTCTATGGCGACGCGGAGAATCGACGGGCGGACAGCCGTTGGAAATTGTCCCGCGGCCATCACCGCCCATTCTTATCGCGCCGTTCGTTTGCGTAGCGCTCAGCGTGCAACTATTCGTGTACTTGTCCAAAACATGCACCCTGGGCCAGCTCGGAGAGGTGATGAGATTCATCGTGATACAAAAATTATGCTAATTGATCCACTGCTTCTGCTCTAAAATCCTGACGCTATGGTAGAAGACTGCTCGCCGGCAATCCCTTTTATGAATCCCATCATGCCATGCCTGCTTCTCGACGCCTACAGCGCGGCCATGGTTTTTTGGAGAGGGAAGTGAGAATGTATAATGGGGATGCGTATTGGAAGAATGGTGGGGAGGGGTGGGAGTGGAGACGAGCTTATTGCTTCTTCTCGCCCTCGGTAGACTCGGAGGACTCGGAAGACTCGGTGTTCTGGTTGGCACCCTCAGCGTTTCGCTTCTCGTAGACCTGCAACACTTGTCAGCAAAAACCCATTGCACACTATCGTACAAAATTCACCTTCTGGAAAAGACCGAGAGAAGCCTGCTGGGCAGCGTCGAGGGCCTGTCGGATGTCGTCAGCCTTGACGGCGGCGTCACCGGCGGCACCCTTGGCAGCAATCTCCCTGAGCTCGCCGAGGAGCTTCTTGACCTTCTCCCTCTCGGCAGCGTCGAGCTGAGACTCAAACTCGGCCATAGACTTTTCAGTGTCAACGACAAAGCTCTCGCCCTTGTTGGCCTCCTCGATGACGAGTCGTCGGGCCTTGTCAGCCTCGGCGTGCTTCTCAGAGTCGGCAACCATCTGTTCGATCTCGTTGTCGGAAAGACCAGAAGAGGAAGCGATGGTCATAGACTGCTCTCGGTTGGTAGCCTTGTCCATGGCAGAGACGTTGACGATACCATCGGCGTCAATGTCAAAGATGATGGTGATCTGGGGGACACCCTTGGGCGCGGGAGGGAGACCAGTGAGCTGGAAGTCACCGAGCAACTTGTTGTCTCGGACCAGCTCTCGCTCACCCTGGTAGACCTTGACCTGGATGGCGGTCTGGCCGTCGGCAGCGGTAGAGAAAGTCTGGGACTTCTTGGTGGGGATAGTGGTGTTTCGGTTGATCAAACGGGTAAAGACACCACCGAGGGTCTCGATACCGAGAGAGAGAGGGGTAACATCGAGGAGGAGAATGTCGGTAACGTTACCGGCAAGGACACCAGCCTGGATAGAAGCACCGATAGCGACGGCCTCGTCGGGGTTGACACCCTTGCTGGGCTCTCGGCCAAAGACAGACTTGACAGTCTCGACGACCTTGGGCATTCGGCTCATACCACCAACAAGAATGACATCGTTGATCTCGGAAGCCTTGACACCGGCGTCACTGAGGGCCTTCTTACAAGGGTCGACAGTTCGGTCAACGAGAGGCTTGACGATAGTCTCGAGCTTGGCTCGGGTGATGTTGAGGTTGATGTGCTGGGGACCCTCGGCGGTGGCGGTGATGTAGGGGAGGGAGACGTCGGTGGAACCGGCAGAAGACAATTCACACTTGGCCTTCTCGGCGGCCTCCCTGATTCGCTGGATAGCCATTCGGTCGCTAGAGACATCGATACCAGTCTCCTTCTTGAACTCGGCCAAGATGTAGTTGACGATGGCAATGTCAAAGTCTTCACCACCGAGGTGAGTGTCACCGTTGGTAGACTTGACCTCAAAGACACCCTTCTGCATCTCGAGGATGGAGATATCGAAGGTACCACCTCCCAAGTCGTAGACGGCAATGACAGCAGAGTCGTTCTTGTCGAGACCGTAGGCAAGGGCGGCAGCGGTAGGCTCGTTGATGACTCGGAGGACCTCAAGACCGGCGATGGAACCAGCGTCCTTGGTAGCCTGTCGCTGAGAGTCGTTAAAGTAGGCGGGGACGGTGATGACTGGGAAGAGTCAGGAGCGATCTCTACCTAAACATGATAAACTTACCGGCGTGCTTGACGGGCTTGCCGAGGTAGGCAGAAGCAGTGTCCTTCATCTTGTTGACGACGAAAGCACCGATCTGGGAAGGAGAGTACTTTTCTCCTCGAGCCTCAACCCAGGCATCACCGTTGGTGTGGGCAACGATCTTGAAGGGAACGTTGGCAATGTCAGTTTGCACCTCGGCGTCCTTGAACTTTCGACCGATCAATCTGGCATCGGATGAGCGAAAATAAGATCGAGATGGATGACGACGTACCGCTTGGAGGCAAAGATGGTGTTTTCACCGTTCACAACAGCCTGTCGCCTGGCGGGTTGACCCACAAGTCGCTCACCGTCTAGTCATGACCGTCAGTTCGTCTCTTTTTTCCCTCGCCTGCGTATCCCTCGATGGCCGAGATGACTGTTCACTCACCCTTGGTGAAAGCGACAACAGAGGGTGTTGTTCGGGCACCTTCAGCATTCTCAAGGACCTTGGGGGCACCACCTTCAAAGATACTGATCGACCAAGTCAGCAACTATACCCAAAACGATGAATCAATCAAACTCACGAGACACAAGAGTTGGTTGTACCAAGATCGATACTGTATTCGGTTAGCTTGCACCAAGTCCGCATAGTACGCTTGCCACTCACCCAATGACGGGGCCAGAGACCTTGCCAGAGTTGAATCGCTTGTTGGCGAGGAGGGGAGTGGACCTCTGTGGCAAAGCGTCAGCGAGAGGCGCGGGACAGCGTGCGACAGGACTCACGGCGAAGGACCTAAGGGGAGCCTGGGACGACCTGAGTGATCTGGAGAGGGAAAGCATGGCGGTGGATGGGAAACTGAATCGAAACGCAAAAAGAAATCGTCACAAGGCCAAGCGGCAATGGAAAAAAGAATCCAGCACATTCGAGCGGTCATCGCCGCCTCTGCCACTCGGCCGTTTCGGCGATACTTCCCGAAATGAGCTGTATCAGCTGTGGCACCCGTCTCTACAGCATGTACAGGTGCATGGAAGACAACGGAAATGGCCGGGTATACATGAAACAGTACGTTGTATCAGATAGAGTGCGTCTCGATGCCAATCACTTTCACCCCCTGCCTTCTCGGCACCCCGGAAGAGAGATTGTTGCAGCCTGTAGTTCGCGTCAGCCACGCCGAATGTGAATAAGAATCAGACTGACCCCATACTCGCAGCTGCTCGAGCGCAGGGCACCCGTCCAGCAGATCCTTTATCAAGAAATTGTTGACCTGCCTACACCATCCGACGTCGATATACTTGGCATGCTTGCACTGTGTCAAGCTCTGCAGCGACTCGATCGACAGCTGCCTCCATCCCAAGATACTAAGCCACTGCACGCTCTCCCCCGAGTGCGCAATGAGCTCTCTCAAGGCGAGATCCTCGCATTCATGCCCTTTCTCCAAGTCGATGACTTCTAGTCCCGGGCGCTGCTTTTGCTTGAGCGATTTGAAGAACGCCGCGATGGCCTCGTTGGACAGCTCGGTGACGTTCCGCAGGTGTAGATTCTTCAGCTGAGGGCAATGCTCGGCAATGATGGGGAGAATGTCATCTGTGAGCTGTGCGTTGTCTGTGAGATCTAGCGTCTCCAGGCCACCGCCGACTGCTTGGATGAGCTCGATGACGGGTTCGTCGGTGAGCGAGACCGCTGGCGAAGAGAGATCGAGCGACCGCAGCTTTTTGAGCTTTGCCAGCTCGGCGAGTATATCATTATCCAGTATGACTTCTTTCAATCTGATCTCTGTCAGATTTGGACATCGCTCCACCAACTCCTTGACGGTCTCGGCATCGATTCTCGGCGATTGCGTGATCAAAAGCCCTTCAAGCTGTTCACCCAGAGCTCTGAAAAGTTCAAGCCAAGCTGGCTTCCTCACGAGGAAGGGGCCAAGCAGCTCTAGACGGGTGAGCTTGGTCAAGGTCTTGGCCCAGTGGGAGACGGCGTCGGTGGAGAGTTGGCCGACCAGATCAAGGCGTAGAGAGGTGAGGTTGGGGTTGAGGTTGGCTAGGGCTAGGTAGGCGGGTGGATCGAGTCCTGCTTGGCATGAGCGTGGGCCTCGTAGAATTATAACTGGGCTCACGAGTACAGTCAAACATATCCAGCGATGTCCTATCCACAGCATAGAACAGCGGGGCAGTTTCAGGTGTTCTGCAAATTGTCAGTGGCACTGGCTGCTACGAATGAACCAACTCACAGCCTCCTCCCTTTACAAATGATCCTGCAGACTTTATCCATGTTGATCCCGCCAATATCCCCCAATTGCTCCACATCTTCGATATATTTACCGATCAAGCCGATGCACATATCCCCTAGGGTCTTTACGCCCTTCTTCTGCTCATAGTGGATGATCTTGGCTCTGTCCTTCTTGGGGGCTTTCTTGGCAGCAGCCTTTTTGGGTTTCGCAAAGGGATCGATGCCTAGGGCATAGGAGCACTGGACACATAGCCAAGTTTGGGGCTGTGAGGGGTGTTCTTTCGTATATGCCGTCTGCATAATCATCAGCGTGGCTCTCTTCTCAGACGGGTCACTTACAACAGTAAACTTTTTCTCGCACTGTCCACATTCCATGAACTGTCCGATAGCCTTTACAGGCCCTCGAGGCACCCCTTTGCTTGGAGCCTTCTCTGCCCGAGATGTGCTTGGTCGAGCGGCATAGTCATCATCGGCGTCCAGGTCGTCAGAGTCGATCGAAGCTGCTCTCGATCGCTTGGGAGTTGGTACCCCCTCACTCTATAGCTTCATCAGTACACTTAAAACAATTGACACTCATAACACCCACATCAGTCCCTCGTCCTCGTTTGAACCCTACAGGCAAATCTCCCGCTTCATCCAATACTGGCGTCCCCTCGCCCACCCTGCTGGGTCCAGCTTCCACCGTTTCCCCCGTAACAGCATTTGCAGGATCTATATCTTCTTCCTCTGGGATGGCATTGCCTTCGATGGTCGATCGGTCGCCCCATGTGTTGACTCTGTGGGCTGGCTCAACTCCGAGACCCTACGATCGGGGATCAGCTCCGTCTCTGTGGTGTCCAGTGTGCTCACAGCAAGAAAAGATGTGAGTGCTGAAGAGGGCCCTCTTACGGCGCCGCCGCCTCGAGCTCTTCTTGACATTGCTATGGTTTGTACAGCACCAGTCAGGATTGTGGTTTTCGCAATCTTACGGTGGTTGACTGGACTGGACTGCCTCCACTCTCGCTTCTGCCACGAGCAGCCGGCGTTTTCACCCATATCTCGCGCCCCCCACTTAGCCGGGATCAATTCCATCCACCAACCCGACCGCCCAACCAAGATTCCTCCATTCCACCCAACGCCCTCCTAGCCCCTACACCCCTCTTCCCCATCTACAATGGCCTCCCACCGCGCCGCCGTCCTCCACGACAAGGACTATGTCGAGCCCAACCCTCTGCCGAAGAGCGTTCCCCACGTGGACGAGGTCGGCACAACCTCGGCGCCGTTGAAGAGCGCGAGTTTCTTTATTGGACAACATTGCAAGGAAGTCAATGGTGAGTCTGCTGGATGAACGGGGCAAATGGCAGGTTGCTGATGGCGGATGAAGAGGACTTTATGCTTTGCAAGCAGGAGAACAGGGATCCGGCGCATTGTCTCTCGGAAGGAAGAAAGGTCACGCGGTGCGCGCAAGAGGTGTAAGTGGGCACACGGCTCTAGAAGGGTGGGGCTGATAGAAGCGCAGGATCGGAAAGCTGAGAGAGAATTGCCTGGCCGAATTTGATGCTCACTGGTCTTGCTTGGAGAAGAACAACCAGGTACGGTCCAACTGTTGATGAAACGCGACGGATATTGATGGTGGGGTGATCAGCATTTCCAAGCATGCCGGAAACCCGAAAAGGTCTTCAACACATGCGTCTTTACCAAGCTCGTGAGTATCGGTCGTCTGCGTCGAGACATGTGCTAAATGACGTGAAGAATCTCTCTAAAAACATTCCCGGATCACCAGAAGGACAACCACAAATTCACGAGAAGGCAAACCCCATCTATACCCGTGTACAGAAATAGATCACTTTCCCTTTGTACTTAATGCAGCATATCATCGACAAGAATGTCCATTTGACTTGGTGTACATCTCCCCTACTCGTCATCGTTCTCCCCGCGTAAACGCTTCTCATCCTCCCGTCTCTCGAGATCCTCATCCTCTTCTTCACTTCTATCTCGCTTCGTCCTGTCGGCAAAAAACTCTTCACCTCGGGGTACGTCTGCGCCTGCCATACCAAGACCGCCGACAGCGGCATAGGTGTCGAACTGCATTTGAGAACGTAGTTGGTCCTGTTCTTGGCGCCTGCGCTCTTCTTCGAGACGTTGGTGTCCCCATCCCCCTGCCTCATGTCAGATCCATAAAGACTCTCAGGATTGTACTCACCTCGTCCGCTGTCGTATTCCTGTCTGAACTCGTCTCGTACTTGCCCACCGCTTCTTCCTCGTCCAAATTGTCTGCCCTCCTTGTACCCCGGGTCCAAATCACATCGGACCACTCGCTCGTCTAATTTTGTTCCGGAAATGTAGCGGAGACAGTTGACGGCTTCTTCGTGGAGGAAATATTCCACAAAGGCAAACCCGCATGGTGTCTTGGTGTTTCTGTCGAGGCCCATAATGATACTGCCGTTTGACGTTAGTGGCAGTTTCAAGACATTGAGTCAGACATACCGCTTGATCCCACCTCCTAATTCAGGAAGAGAACATGTCGCGAACACTAGACTCGTTCAGCACTACAAGTGGTGTATAGACAGAGCTTACATTGATACATCTGAGCCTCTGTTGTGTAGAAACTTAGATTGCCGACGTAAAGGGTGGTGGACTGTGCCAAAAGACGGCGCTCAGTCTCCCGGTCGATCTGTTTCGGTCAGCACATTCCTCTGTGATATTAAGAGTTGACATACTTCCGACCTGTTGTCCCTGTATGTGGAGGGTTGATCCAGATTTGTGACTACTTGTGCCATCTTGATTATCGTTTGTGGTTGCAAGATGTCTACAATCTTTGTTGATGCAGCGGTAAGTAAGAAGGCGGGCGTCACCGCCTAGTCACGTGGGCGCGTCTGGCTGTCCGTCATCGTCTCTGCACCAAGCACACTACAAGCTACATACACCCTGCACCATGTCCGGAAACAATGGCATGACTGATGCCCAGAAGGTGCGTGCACCCATGTCCGGACCCGGCTCACCCCGCAGATGCGTCTCAAACGACTCGCAAGACTCGGCACTTCTGCCAACACCCCTCAGCCACAGCAACAGGAAGAGGCTCAAGCAGAGTCTTCCACTCCCCCTCCCGCCCATGCTCCTGCATCGGCTTCTTCTAGGCTCCTGGCGAATCTTCCCCCAGCATCCTCCTCCACTTCCCCCTCTGAGACCCCTAAACCGACAGCGCCATCTCCAAAGCCGCCCCCAAAGCCTCCCCTGGCTCAGCCAAAGCCCAACCTCTCACCGTCTGCGCTCTCTCTCAAGAGGCCCTCAACTGCTTCCACACCAAAATCCGAGCCGGTGGGACCGAGAGTCGTCTCGACAAAGCCGCTTCAGCCTCTCATCAAGGCTGACTACAAGACGTGGGAGACGGTCCAGATCGGGCAAGTGTTCGCTGTAACCTTGAGCGTACGTATCATTAGAGTGTGGAGTATATCTGTACTCATGCTGTGGGTAGAGATCAAAGGCTCAGGATAGTGATTGGTCGATTTGCTGGTTGAAGGATCTCGAGGAGGAGCTGAAGGAAGAGAGTGAGTAATCATCTATCAACGCCGCCCCAGATGCTGACGTTGCAGACCATCCCCAACCACTTGCAACCACACCCGACCTAATCGATCGGCTGCTCATTGCCCGTCTCTCTCTCGACCCGGCTGTCATGGCTAAATCGGACGACTCGGACAAGCTCACCATTCTGGCAGGTCTTCCGCAAAGCGAGACTGTATTCGAGTATCTTGCGGGGTGCTGGAAGCGAATCTACATTGCAAACAGGGACGCTCAAAAGTATTCCTTCACTGTGGAGGAGAAAGGACAGTGGAAGCAGGTCATGGAGAAGATCAAGGCGCTGGTCGTTTCATACTGCGGCATGACCCTGGAGGATCCAACAATGTTCCCGCAACCCGAGGGGTAAGCCGTCTCGCTTTAGTCCGAGTATCGTCTGACATTCAATAGCAAACCCACTGGACCTGCCGAATTTCTCCCTCTTCTACTGTCCATTCACCAGCCCATCGCTGGTGACCACCTCACTTCTGCTCCCGCCCCTCCTCCCACCGTCTCCGGCCCTCTACAACCCGCCGACCTTCTCCCCTTCCTCCAAGATCTCGCCGCAGGCTTTACCCCTGACACTCTCTCGGACGTCATCTCCCCCACTCTTTCTCTCTTTTTCCAACAATGGTTCAGCATCTCGCCCACACCAGATATCCTCGGGTCAGAGTGGCGCAGATATTTGGGTGCGATGAATGCGTTGGTCCAGGTGAAGGCCGTTGCGGGGCTGCTGCCATCTCTTCCGATTTGGGTGGCACCAAATGTGGTAGCGCCAAAGCTGGAATGGCAGTCCCTCTTGGGACCTTTGACCAGGCTTAGTGTCTTTCCTAGAGAATTCGTAAGTGCCCTGCTGCCTCGACAGACGTCTTGCTCATAGTGCCCAGCCCGAGGTCTGGAAGACCTACTTCTCCGACCCAACAGAGAGAAAGAAGGAGGACATTGACGCCAACAAGAGCAACCTTCGTTACACGCTCAGCAGCCTTCACGCATGTCCTCTTCCCGACCATTGCACTCCCAGCTGACTCCTGCCCAGACATCCATCTTTAACGTTTACAATTCCATCGTCCGCGCCTCCCCTGAAGCCCGTGAATCCATCCTCGACTTTTTAGCCCTCACCCTCCGCCTCAACTCGCGCCGTGCGGGTATGCGCGTCGATCCCCGTCTTGTCTCTACCGACGGGTACATGACAAACTTGCAGGTGGTCTTGCTGAAACTGTTTGAGCCTGTTATGGACGCGAGGTTTTCAAAGATTGACAAGGTTGATGCGGCGTACTTCAAGTTCTCAAAGAGGATTGACATCTCCGAGGAGACAAAAGTTAGAGCGACGAAGGAAGAAGCGGATGGGTACTTTGGGGAAGCTATGGAAGGTACACACGCGAGTCTAGATGCTGTACCGTGCTTACACAATAGAACAGTCGACGCTAAACCCAACTTCATCTCCGACTTGTTCTTCCTTCTCAACGCCTTCCTCCACCTCGGACTCGTGAAGACCATCTCTACGCGCGGCCGCGCCGAAAAGAATTTGTCGGAGATTGAAAAGGAGCTCAAGCGTACCGAAGCGTCCCGTGGTGATTGGGAGGGCAATCCCGCTTTGACAGCACAGGGCGAAGCGGCGATCAAGAAGCTCAAGGGCGACTTGGCGGTTCTGCATGCTTCGATCCATGCTTACGACACTCAGCTCCTGGACAACAACTTGATCAGGCCTACGGTGTCATTCCTCGGATTCTTGATGACTTGGCTTGTCCGCCTGGTCGACCCTGACCATGCGTTCCCTGCCAAACCAGTGTCGCTGCCTTTGCCGAAAGAGGCGCCCATGGCGTTTAGGATGCTCCCCGAGTATCTCTTTGAGAATGTCGCCGACTATTTCGAATTCTTGGCTAGATATGAGCCAGAGGCGTTGGATGATGTGGACAAGGACATTTTCATCACATTCTCTATTGTGTTTCTCACCCCCGACTATGTCAACAACCCCTTCATGAAGGCCAAGTTGGTCACGGTGAGTTTAAGTCACCTAGAATAGCATGTGCGGAGCTGATTGAGAGCAGATCTTGTCATATGGTCTCTACCCTGCCGGCTACTGGCGCCAAGGCCCTCTTTTCGACAGGCTTAGTGTCTTGGGTGTCTCGACCGAGCACCTGATGCCTACGCTTATCAGATTCTACATTGATGTCGAGGCCACAGGTGGCCACACACAGTTCTGGGGTGGGTGGTTATCGTTAGGGATGGCAGAGTTGGTACTGATGAGATGGCATAGACAAATTCAACTACCGACGTGACATGGGACACATCTTCAAAGCTCTTTGGGGTAACCCTCTCCACCGAGAAGCCTTCATCAAGTCTAGACAGCAAGTCATTCTATTGGCTTCGCATTGGACACTAGCTGATCGTATATGTAGTGACGACTTTGACCAATTCATTCGTTTCGTCAACATGCTCATGAACGACACCACTTTCCACCTCGATGAATCCCTGACTGGTCTCACCAAGATCGGCACTATCGAAGCCCAACGCGCCAACACTGCCGCCTGGGCTGCGATGGACCAGGCCGAACGGCAGGATCTGGAGGGCGAGCTCAATCAGGCGGAGGGCTCTGTGCCTTGGCATACGCAGATGGGACTGGATAATGTCAAGCTGATCAGGGACTTTACGGCGACGACGATGGAGCCGTTTGTAGCGGCGGAGATCGTGGATCGTTTGGCGGCTGTATGATCGTCTCCTACTAGAACAGAATATAGCTGACAAGGGCGCAGTCGCTGGATGAGAACCTGATGACTCTTGTCGGTCCCAAGATGACCGATCTCAAGGTCACCAACCCCGACAAATACAAATTCAAGCCCAAAGACCTCCTCGCCGCCATCGCCCAGATTTACCTCAACCTCGCGTCCGCACCCGAGTTTATCCGCGCTGTTGCCAACGACGGACGAGCGTATTCGAAAGAACTTTTCGAAAAGTTTGCGAGGACGCTGAAGAACAGGGCGATCATGACGGAGAGTGAGGTGGCGGAAGTAGTCAGCTTCACGCAAAAGGTGGAAGATATGAAAGCGACGATTGATATGGAGGACGAGAGGGAGATTCCGGACGAGTTCTTGGATCCGCTGCTGTCGACTTGTAAGTGGATATTGGGATGTTTTGACAGCGCTGATCATGGCTTGCAGTAATGAAAGACCCCGTCATCTTGCCCGTGTCCCGAATCAGCATCGACAGAGGCACCATTCGTACTGTCTTGCTCTCCAAGGAGGCTGATCCTTTCAACAATGTCCCGTACGTCTTGACATCTTGTTCCTGACTACTTGCTGACTTGCTGTATCACAGGCTCAAGTTTGAGGAATGTCTCCCCGACATTGAGTTGAAGGCCAGGATCGATGCTTGGGTGGCGGAGGGCAACACGAAGCAAGCAGACTCTGTGATGGATGTGGACCAGCTATGAGATATGCCTCGATATCTAATAATTGAATAGAGCCGTGTAGTAGGTTACGAGTACAAATCAGAAGTGAATGTAATGCAATCGACCTTGAGTATCATGCATACCGAGTCTGGGTCTTGGTACGCTTGGAATTGACCGTCCCAGAAACAGGTCGGCGCTGTAGCACTCCTTGCCCTGTATCATCAATGATGGGGAACATCACCCCTCGAGAGCCCAGAGCTCCAGTGGGTCGCCTGACAACTCATGCACCGCCCTGGATCACTCGCTACTACGGGTTGAAGAGCCCTCAAGGACAATCTATCAAAGCGCGCCCAAGAAAATCCACTCGCCGCGGGAGATCACAAGAAAGAGAGGACAAGAGGAGGCAGCCAGACATGACACTGCACCGAGCGCGTGGCGCGTCATCAGGAGGATTGTGTGGCTTCTGGCCATGTCCCTTAGGTGCACTGATATGAGTACACTATCACACGGACACAAAGCCCCTGTGATGAGGGTCATGACTCGTGGAGGGGAGGGACTATATGTATGCAAGAGAGGCGTGGTTTATGCCGCAAGTTGATGGCTGCTGTAATGACATGCGGGAGCCAGGTGTCAAGCAACGTGCCATGCACATAGCGCACGCTACCACTACTTATACGAACCTATATATCCAGCGAAACATTGTACTATCACCCTCGAACCAAGTGACTCTCATTCAACGCTGAACAGTCCCACCATCGCCCTGCGAAATCGACAACTCCCTTTCGGAATTTGTGCCTTCTCGGGTGATGAGCGGAATTGGCAGATCCAACACACTCCCCCCTTCCCTACCTCATCCCCGCTCGAAGAGGAAAGTCCAGAATCCAAGTGATGGTGTTGCATTGGAACATGTCCCAAAATACGGCGCCCAACTCATTCTTCCTCGTCTCTCTATCGTTCAAGAAGAAGTGTCGCTGAGGAGGAAAGCTGGCAAGAAAGCATTAAGACAAGCAGCTTGTACAGCGGAACAAGACCCGAAAGAAGGGAGAATACGGTCTGCCAGCATGCCGGGCAAACTATTGAAGAGACGTGAAAAGACTATTCAGCCCTTGTCACTGGCGGGTAGAGGGGTAAGTATTGATCAGCTATTGCTACCAGCAATGGGGGACCTTTGCTAAGTCTGCACTGCAGTCTCCCTTGGGCACTCTTTTACCATTCACTCACCAACAACGACTGAAAACCCCTTCCCCGCCACCAGCGCATACTCTTATTACAACTGTCTCCGAAAGAGAGTTCTACCCCAAACGACGCCACCGTCGATCCCGGTCCCTCTCAGAGCTCATTCAGTCTTCATCCTCCCCCTTCCCTCTCTTCCAGTCGACTCCTATACCTCTTCCAACAAATCAGCCATGGCGTTCTCGCGACGCTTGGCTTGCGCTATACGGTGCACCTGAGCCATCGCCAACAGTCCTGCATCCGTCAGCCATGGGCACTGCCGCAGGTTGGAAGGGAAAGGGTGGGAGCACGTTCTTTGGGGCTGACAGAATCAGGCTGAAAAGTACCCAGGAGAGAAGAGGCCGATACGCGAAGCAGCTAGCATCAGAGCATCTACTAGTGCCATCGGCGCCCGAAACACCCAGTTTCCTTACCCCTCCCGAGCCCGGCATGGTCCAGGACAAGCTCCACTCGTCTAGAGGCCTCCGTGTGCCCACCAGCTCTTCCTCGTCATCTTCCTCATCGTCATACGGCACCTCCCCTTCTTCATATTCGAGCTCCCCAACCCGGGTTTGCTATCATGCCCGAAGTCTATTCGGATATGACGAGAATGACGAATCGCTCCCTCCGCTCTTGCCCAATCGTTCTGCCAGCTCCATACCGGGACCGAGGCCTATTCCATGGGGGCGCTCCAGTCCTTTGCCTTCACCAAGAGTATCACCCGCAACGCCTACAACGCCTACTGGCCGAAAACAAAGCAGTCCGCTCGCGCTACTCCCTAGTATCCCCAGAGAATGGGTCCACCCAAGCTCTTCCCCGTCGCTGAGATATGTTTCCAGCGAGTACGAGTCTCGAGAAGAGCGAGAAGGTGCAGTCCCACGAGCCATCTCCTCGAAAAGGGGGGGTTTATTACCGATCCATGCCAAGGGTGCGAACGAAGCAGAGGCAGGTGATCTGTGGACCGGACAGACAAAGTGGGAGGTGAACCAAGAAGGAAAAGCGGAAAATGGAGACGGGGTAAAGAGAGAAGGAGTATGGAAGCGGCTTCTGCCTGTTTCAAAGAAAATGTAGATCATCAACAGGACAAGAAGTGGGACGCCGGCACATACGCAACCGAGATGTAGTTTTGAAGCCTTGATTATTGAGCAAGCCGGACTTGACCACTTCCGCGATCAATCTCCACCGTCTTATACTTCTCGCTTGAAGATGTTTCTCCCCGCCTACAGTATCACTCACCTCGCAGAGGTAGACTATGGTCATGTGTATGAGCCGGCAGGTGCGTGTTTAAAGGTTAGATTGTTGGGTTTCTCAAACGTTATTTAAGAATACTTAAGGGCATGAATAATTACGCTCACTGCGGTCCCCGTCCTCATCCGTTGGTAACGGTGAACTCCTCACTGCACCTCCCGCCAGCGGGGCCGCCTCAGGATCGGCCCCGTGTCTTTCAACAATGTCCTCGTCGTGCCCAAGCTCCACCTAGACCTGCTTTCCGTCCAACAGACGCCCGACAACTACCGCTGGTCCTTCTAAGCCGATAAACCACCTGTCCTACGATCAGCCCAATATCAATATGTCTGCTTACGACGATGGTCAACTCGTCCGCGACGCCAGCAGCACAACTGCAAAGGTCCCTCTCCTCCTGGGCAATGCAAACTACGTCCAGTGGTCATCCTGTGTGTCCTCGCTTCTCCTCAAGAAACAGGCCTTATTATGCCTGAAATCCGAACCCATCGAGGATCCTTCCCTATACTTCGACGGCATGGACGTCTCTGATCCTTCCACGATCCCCACGCCTCTCACTCCTCTTGAGCAGACTCGGCTCGCCAAGCAGAACGAAGGGTTGGGGATTCTCCTTCAGTCCCTCTCGGAGGCTGTCAAGAACGCTGTCTCTGCTGAGGCCCAGGACGTTTTTCGACCTAACCCCAAGATGCTTTGGGACGAGCTGTACACTCTGTACTCTCAGACTACTGGTCACCGCATTAGTCAGCTATACGCGACGCTCTGGTCGACCCGCATTCCACTCGGGGCCGATCCTCTCCCTTACCTTGGTGCGCAAAGGGCGACTATGGCACAACTTCGACTGTCGCAAAATGTAGAAGACCAACAAGTCGCCTACGCGATGCTCCATGCCTTGTCGGACGATGAGTACCGTCCCATCAAGCACAGCGGCACTACTGCCGCATATCAACCTCGCGAGGACTATCTCCGCGACTTGTTGACCCAGCTCGTTGCAGGGCAGAGGGCTGTCAGTGACCGTCTCGACCGCGTCGAGGCTTCGCCCCGAGAGGATACTTCGCCCCGAGAGTATACGTCGCCCCCCATCGCCTCCCACTACCGACCCGACAAACTGTCCTGTCCGACCCTCTCTACCCATTCCACCGACCCTTTCACTATTCAGCGTCACCTGACAGCCTTACGTCTCCACCTTGACGACGACAGTGTCAATGATAGGTCCTACGCCTATGGGAAGGTACCTGGGTGCTTCATCAGTGGAACCATGCGAGACGCAGTCTTTTGGTGAGCGACATGATTACTGTGGTGAAGTAATCTCAGCTGACCTGGCTGTGCCCTACAGGAAAACAAGTTCTGTCACCTCTCGTTGACCAATCGCCGCGTACATTGCGATTGCGGCACTCGACACTAGCAAACAAGATGACGTAGATGCCTCCGAGATGGAGCAATGCGCTTGCAACAAGGTATTGATAAGTCTGGAGAAGCGGTGGGCGGCAATGGACCAGGGAAGCACCTGACCATTATATCTGTATAACATGTACTAACTTTTTATGTTTTAGCCTCTCTACATTGCGGCTATGTTACTCAACCCCTTTTTCGAGCTGTCGGCTATCAACGAGTCCGCATGGGCTGGAGAGATCAAATTCGAACTGTTGTCAGACGTCTATTGTCGCCTATTCGGCACGGACTCGGCCCCATATGATCTCTTCAACGAATGGCATGACTCTCCCTCGCACTGGTGCATGTAGCGCCCAGAACCGCATTCGATCTCGCCATGTGTATTCTGGGATACCAGGTGATGCGGGGGCGAAGCGCCTATTGGGCAGGAAGGTGGTAGATGGGGGGAGGCAAGATGGAGAGTGTACCAAATACTATGAGAGGTGCGTACACCTGAGCTTCGCCCTCCCCGATAGCCCATGCTGTCTAACATTAAATGCAGGCCGCGATAATCCTCCCTCTAATCTAACTGACAGGACGCGGTTCTCAGAAATCAGCTGAGCCGGAGGCGCCCCCCCTTGATACGTCCATTCTTCCTAGACCCACAGAGTTCACAACCCTGGTGAGTGGGTTTGGAAACGAGACAATCAATGACTAACCTTGTTCTAGCCATTGCGAGTGTTCCATTTCATTTGCAGCAGATATCCAACCGGTGGCGACATGTGGGGTCTGCTGAAGAGTCTGAGCCGAGGTGTTCCTTGCGTCAACACATTGGACTTGGAAGACGGACATTGTATGCGCACCCATGGGAAGCAATCATTCCGGACACGATGTCTTAAGTGCAAGAAGACCCTCAGCATAGACAACACTCGGCACCACTTAGCCAATATGGTCGACATGGGGTTGCTTTCACCCGAGCAGATCGGGTATGAAGGCTCCATACGGCCCGACACCATTGAAGACTGGGATCTCGGCGGAGAGTCTGATATGGAAGTAGACAATGGGAGTGATGGTGTCCCCCTTGCCAACGTGAGTCGTCTCATCGGTATCAGGTAGCGAGCCTGACCTGTACAGCTGTCCGCCGGCGTCAACTCATCAAGCGGTCTGAGTCTAGCTTCAGTGCCAGTCCACCCCAACTATTTTGATGTGGCGCCCACGGGAGAAGAGAACAAGGACCAACGGAAGGGCATGATACATCGCCACACCATGGGACTTTGTCGACCCCCGTAGCAATAGCCAACGAGGCTTCCAGCACACAGCCTCCTACTCTCCATCCTGCCGGTGAGCTCTAGTGTCAAAACGAACAACTTGACATTAACAATACTTACCAGTATCCGATCTTCCTTCCTCGGTCGCAGACGCCCCTCCCGGCATGCCTCTTCAAGTTTCAGAGGAGCTCTTAGGGGTTAATGATGAACCTCTTCGATCACTCGGATCAGTAAGAGAGAGTGAGCCACATTGGGGAATTGAGTCTGCGGCGGGAAGCGAAGATGAGCTGGATCTCTCGGAGGATCCGGTCAGTCAAACCGGCGTCCGATGGGACAGACGCATGGACGGATATGGATTGGCAGACGATGGGAGTCTGTTGAGGACGACGAAGGTGACAGGAGTGGGGACACTAGATGTCGGACGGTCGGGAGCGTTGACGACCGAGAATAAGTTCTTGGGTAAGTGCTTCTATCTGAAGATCAAACATCCTGACATCCGTGTGCGCAGAATGGAACAAGAGGGCATATGTCAAGCTTTCGAAAAGGTGTTGCTTTACAACAAGGATGCCTTTGGCTACGGTTCCCGTCCCATCGGTTCAACGACTCTCTGATCTCTTTTTCGACGAGGTTATCCGTCTCCATGGCATTCCTCGCGCTATCGTCTCCGACCGTGATAGCAAGTTCACCTCCGCCTTTTGGCGCGCTATTGCAAAACGGTTTGGTACACGCCTCGCGCTCTCTAGCTCGTACCACCCTCAAACAGATGGTCAGTCGGAAAGGATGGTATTGAAGAGGTCGCCACAGTACTATCAAAAGCACAAGTGGTCGGTCATCAAGAAGGCATGTCTACTCTGTTGAGGCCAAGGAGATTCGGCGAAGGGAGAAAAGAAAGGAAAAAGGGAGGAACGGGGATACAAGCAGTCCGGTGGGCCAGGTATGTACTTTGCATCATATCTGATCTGGAAAATACTATCAGGCCTCAAAGACAAACAACACGACATCCACTCCCCCCTCCCCCCGACCTTCTCTCAATAGCGCCGCTGAAGATGATGACGGTACCGAACTCCTCCCAACTTTACGTGACCACCAATTCGCCATCATTCAACACATGAAAGCGCTCGTTCGCCACTCGCAGGAGCATGTGGCTTACAAGAAAGGTGTGGAGCAGGCTGAAGACCCAGGACACCAGGAAGGATGCTTTGGGTCGCCAGCTTGACATCCTGTGTCTCCTGTTGGCTGCTGAAAAGCGCGCATTGCAAAAAGCCGCCACAAAGGTGTATACCGTAAGCGATGATGTTGACGTGAGTCTCCTTCCTTGTTGTCGAATGGTGCTTGTCGATGTGAAGAAGGAATCGCTAACCTAACCGGTAACTCGCAGACCCAACTCAAAGCCTACGCAGCGTTTTACTTCTTGTCGCCTGATTGCCCGTCTTTCAAAGGTACCACCATCAGGATGGCGAACGGTGAAGCCCTGCTCAAGCCACATGAGGAGCAGGTTTGGATCATCGTGAGTATATTCTCGCGGACAACAGGATTGTTGGCCTGACATGTCTTCAAGGAGTATATGCAGACTGATCCCGAAAATTCTGTGGGATTCCCCTCTCCTCAAGACCTTACGGCGATGAAGAGGGTTGTTAGTAGGTTGGCATACCACATGAAGAGGATCCGGGCGGAAATAAAGGACATTGTGAGTGTTTCATCGTTCGGGCGATCTTTCTTCCTGTCAGAATGGTCCATCTCGATGCTGACTATCGCGTGCAGATCAAGGGTAGCATTGAGAATGGCACCTCTATCGACATCCTCGCCCATACGATGTCCGGCATCTCTGCTTTGAGTGGTACCAACCACAAACCAACCCTTGCGCTGGCCAATCGGATGGCAATGATGGTGCGTATTTCATGATTTACTGGCCAGATGATCGGTGCTGACGACCATCTTCACTAGCGCGCCCATCACAGGTCTTACAAGGGTGATAACCTGAAGTATTGGGATGCCCTTGATACCAATATTGCCAAAATCTTGGACGGCAACGCTCTCGACGGGTATGTCATCTTTACTTGTCAGAGAGGAGATCTGCCGCTGATGTTCAATGGTATCAACAGTCAACATCAGCGGTCATACCGCAAAGACCTGCGCAAGTTCCCCATGCCCCCTCTCGTCGCACAGACGTATACTCCTGTCAATGAGTGTACGCAGCTCCAGCGCCGCTTTGATATTGCCATCTGCAGGTATAGGGGGGAACTACATGCACGTCAGCTAGCTGCGGCCTCAGCTGCCGAGGCTGGCTCCGTCGTGGTTGGCTCGCCAACGCACCCCGCCAGTCCTAGTAGTGAGGGGTAGATTGGGCTTCGTCCGGCTGGTGGTTTGAGGGCTGTATATATGTATTTAGTATTCTCATGTATGATATCTCCTGGACGGTTAGAACACTAATTGTGCCCGCTCAAGGAGTGGCTGAATGGGCAACCTTAAGACGTACATGGGATGGAAAGGAAACGTCCTTGAGGACGTCCGATGGATGACACAGGAACCACGTTCAGCCGTCTCGCGGACGCACATATGCATGCTCTATGAACGGCCCCAGGACGTCCCCATGGTCGTTCTTGGGACGTCGGACAGGACGGTCCATGGGACGTCCGTGGGACTCCTCACGCGGGCAGACGTCCGCGGGACTTAGAAACCGTACCGTCCAGGGACGGTCCGACCCCTGGACGGCCTCAGGACGTCCAAATGGATTGGTGGTGTAGGACTTGCTGATGCAGGTGGCAGGGCCCCAGGGGTGGTACGGCGGGCATCGCCGTATACATGCATGCAGTTGCTTCCGTCGCGGCGGGACCAGAACCGCGACAGGACCAAACAAAAGGTCAGACCTGGGCATCTGAGTGGCCACTGCCCACTCGACATCTATCCACAAAGCGTCCTCGCGACATCTTCAGCCAGCAGAGATCCGGCACCTACAGAGATCCGGATACTATCGAGATACATCGTCGACTATCAACCACTTCAAAGCGACTGCTACTCGTATAGATACAATCTCCAGCAGATCACCATCTTGCCCTTCTCGCCCGGCTATGTCTCTACCCACCCCCAATATCGCTCACCTTACAGAGGAAGACTATGATCATGTGTATGAGCCGGCAGGTGCGTTATGCCTGTACCAGCGCGCTACCTCGCTGATACATCTTTGTAGAGGATTCCTTCATTCTCCTGGACGCCTTGGAGATTGACGCTGAAGAGATACGGCTGTCAAAACCCGCGATCAACTTAGAAATAGGGTGAGAGAGGTCAGATGAAGTGAATACAGCTTACTGTTGACAAAAGGTCGGGCTCTGGAGTTGTCTCCACTTTCTTGTCAAATTTACTTGGGCCGAACGAAAGCTGTTAGTCGATCTTCCTCCGTCGACGTTGACGAGACCTCTACTCATGCACACCGCAGATGTCATCTCGACTGATATCAACAGCTACGCTTGCAAAGCAACTCAAAGAACTGCAGCTGCCAACCAAGTACGTCACTTTCAGACTTACCTTCAACCCAACCGCGCTTATGCACTGTACTATCTAGACCACATTAGATGGTATCAACTGCAACCTCCTCTCTCCTCTCCTCTCTCGTCTACACCAACAAGTTGATATCCTCCTTTTCAATCCCCCTTACGTCCCTACAGATGCCGATGAGTATGCCGATGGGCCTTGGCCTCGCGATGGCGGTTGCTGATGAAGGTGTATAGGTTGAGCTTGACACAAGAACAGAAGGATATAGGAGGGGCTTGGGCTGGAGGGTTTGATGGGATGGCAGTGACTAACCTTGTACTGGACCAACTACCCGTGGGTAACGCTTTTGGACATGATAAGGAGCTGAGTGCTGACCGTTGGACAGGATCTCTTGTCTCCCGCGGGGCGTCTGTATCTGGTGGCTGTCCAGCAGAACAAGACTACCGATATAGCTGAAAGAATGCTGGCCATGGGATTGCATACAAAGGTAGGTCTGGACAGTGGTATCAAGGAGAAAGAAGTGTCTGACTTGGGTGGCAGGAGGTAATCAAACGTAGAGCTGGGAGGGAGCACCTTTCAGTCCTCAAAATCTCCAGACAGAGATATGTTACGTGACGATGCATGCGCGCCTGTATGGCACATTTGATACAATGATGCGTCTCTCTAGACATGTCCTTCTCACAATTGACAACATATAGGTTTGATCACAGTAGCCTCATGGACTTTCGGCCCCTTGTTGAAGCGGACAAGTCCTCCGCCCCCTCACTCTTTCCCCTTCGACCCTCGGCCCTAGTTTCTCCATCCCCATCAGCATCTGTGCCGAACCCAAACTCCCTCATTCGATCCTCATCGATGCTCCCACCATCTTCCGACCTCGCCGCCTTTCTCTTTTGCCTCGAGCTATCAGGCATAGACTTTTCTGGGGAGTCGGGTCCTTCAGCTCTCAAATTTGGGTCGGTACAGGAGCCAGAGGCGGTTAGGGGAGGAGTCATGAGAACTGTATCCCTGGCGATTTCGTTATCAAGGTCAGGAACAGAAGATCCGACCAGAGCTTGTCTCTGTGAAATCCTTTTCGGCGGTTTCTGGCGTACAGGGGTATCGAGCCTCAAGCCCGTCATTGGCTGAGAAAAGTCGTCCGAGCCTTCATGCTCCCCAACTTCCTCTTCATCCCTACCTCCCATACTCTCTATCCTCGTCCCCGATACTGTGGGCGGCTTGCCCCACACTTCCGACTTTGCCTCGCCAAATGGCATGGATTCGAATGAAGAGTCGTCGAATTCTTTGATATGCCATGTAGAATCTCCACCAAGGCGATGATGTTCTTGCTGAGATTCTGTGAATTGGGATTGTGAGGAGGGGCCAGCAAGCCATTCGTGCTCGAGGGCTTGTTTCATGGTCATACGTTCTTTAGGGTCTTTTGCCAGAAGGCGATTGATAAAGTCGATAGCTGATGAATCATGAGCCTTCGGTCGTAAGATGAGTCTGATTTGCTTACCAAGCGCGCTGATTCCCCAGTCATCGAGCAGGTGGTGGTCCCATTCTTGGGTGAAGCGGGCCTTGATGCGGACCTGTGGTCATCAGTATTCAATCGCACCTCGAATGGATGATACACACGTCAACGGGGTCTTCACTCTTCTCGTCGAATGGCAACGCCTTGGTCATCATACTATTTCCCGATCAGTCTTGCGATAAATGGACGCGGTCGTGGCTTACCTGTATACGATGATACCGATAGACCAAGAGTCCACGACGTTCTCGTAGCCTTGTTCGTTCTGCATCATGACTTCGGGCGCCACGTAGACAGGAGTCCCGACCATTGATGTGAGCATGGTACCCGCATGCACTAGTAAACGGCATCAGATATATCCTAGTGTGTAAGGATGATACTCACCCATCTTGGCGAGGCCAAAGTCGGCGATTTTGAGAGTGGGTGGACCATTTGGATTGTTGTTAAGGAGGATGTTCTGCAGTCGCGATCAATTTCTGGTTCAATCTCCACAGCAACCACCTACTTCTGGTTTCAAATCACGGTGTGTGACACCCAAAGAGTGCTAGGAGAGGCGGGTCAGTGACATACGAGAGAGAGGATAAAGTCGTACTGTATAAGCCATTGCACTACATATTTGAAGAGTAAAGGCGGCGGCAAGTTCCTCGGCTGTGACTTGATCAGCTTGGGTATTGAGCCACTAACACAGTGCTTACGGATACCGGAATTGCCTGGGCCATTGTATCCCATGATATAGTCCAGGAGATCGCCGCCGTCCACGAATTCAAGGACAAGGGAGATGTGTTGAGGGTCTTCATACCAGTCGATGAGCCGGCAGATGTTTTCCTGCTAGATTCAGCGATGGTAAACAAGACGAGCCGCGTAGAAGCACTGACATGTTCCAAAGACCGGGTTATACTGATTTCTCGGTAGAACATTTGTAGGTTGCTGAGTTTGCTCGCGAAGCGGTGCTTGACGATTTGCTGTAGACAGTTAGCCTCACTCATGAAAGCTGGACATTTGACTCACTTTGATAGCCCGCATATCCCCCGTCGAAACGTCGACAGCTTTGTATACCTCTGCAAAGGAGCCCGCTCCTAACCTGATCGACATTTCAGCAAGCACCGTGCGCGATTGCCCATGGTACTGACCGTTCAAGGACTTGATACCTTTCGTACACTTGCCCGACAGGATCGCTCGACTTGTTGGCCACAGTGCCAGTGTGACCTACAGATCTGTAAATGTATCGGACATCGTGGACTGTGCCGTCTTTATTGGGCAAGGCGCCTTGATGGCCGAGGGAGATTTCATCGCCTTGTTGAAGCAGACGACGGCCAGTCACTCTGACACTGTTGACCTAGCATCAAGTGAGTGGAATGAGCTACTCGGCGTACACAGGACTCACGAATGTTCCATTACTACTCTTGAGGTCCTCTATCCAGACCTCTGGCTCCTTCTCGCCGTTCATCCACATCTGATATAAAGGGTTGACCGACGGACCTCCACTCTTCCCCGGCATCCCCAGCGTCAACCGGCAATGTTTATTGGACACTCTCTTTTCCGAGAGTACTATGTCGTTCTTGGAAAGGGACTGTGGCCCTCTGCCTATCTGGATAAACGGCTTTGACCAGGGAATCTTCAAGATCTGTCGGTCGGCGGTGGTAGGGATGAAAATGGCCCCTGCAAGTCACGTCAGTTGACGTCAGCTGTGTAGATTTCAAGGCTTACAGTACTTCCGGTGAGGTTCAAGCTGACTATTGGACACTGCCTGGGAGTTTTGTGTCTGCGAGTATATCGGCTGTGACTGCTGGGTGGGCTCGAAGCCGTCGTCATATTGTGAATACTGCTGGGACATGGCGAAGAGGAGGAGACGTGGGGGGAACACGGGATACAGTAGAAACCTGTGTAGTGGTTCCGAGGAGTGCTGGGGTGATATAAAGACGGGCAGACAAGTGAGAGATGAATCCAACATCCATTTCATAGGGCGAGTCTCACGCGTCGAAGGCCGGCGGTCACCGCTTTACGTAAGGATTTCATCACTGCGCGCGATTCCACGAAGCGGCGTCCGTGATATGCATTCTGTCGTTCAGCTATAGGACACAATATCATGGCAGACCCACAAGCACCCGCAAAGGGAACAGGAGAGCCCGCCAAGGAGAATACGGTCGACGCCGCCGCCTCCATTCCCCAGCCAACCAACCCTACGCCGGCTTCCCAGGACGCTCCCGAGTCTTCATCTACCCCTGCAACAGACCAGAACGTGTCCCCGACAGCCTTACAACAAAGCCTCAACAAAGAAAACTTCCAAGAAGAAGTTGGTCAGGTCCTAGGATCGTTCAACAGCTGGTGGGGCGGGGTCAAGAAGCAAGTGAGTGCCCATGAGAAAGGAGTGGTGCCAGCTGCCAACGACATTGTAGTCTGCTTCCACTTTTGCCACTATCAGAGCAGATCTCGACAAGACTGTTACCCAAGCCCAGGCCGACTTTGAGTACCTCAAAACAGCCAAGGTGGAAGTTGTCGCCAAGGACCCCGCACAGTTTGAAGCCGAGCAGGAGGCTGAAAGGGCCAAGAAAGCAGCGCAGAAGGAGGCTGCTGCTCGCGAGGCTGCTTCCAAGGCGAAGGGCAAGGGGAAAGAGACCGATCCCGCCGAGGACCCCTCTCTCTTCTCTGCAGCATTCATCAACCGCCTCACATCCTCAACCAGTCAGCTCCAGAACACCCTTCGGACCACCTTGCAATCCACAATAGACGCCGCTGCCCATAACCCCGCTCTCTCGAACCCTTCCGTTCTCCGTGAGCAACTTGTTGAAAACCTCAGGCTGTCCTCTGCGCGCGAAAACTTGCAGCTATCAGTCAAACAAGCCGAAAAGCTCGCGGAAGAGTATCTGCGCAAGGGTGATCAATGGGTCAAGGATGCGGAGAAATGGATGGAGGACGCTGTCAAGGTTATGCCCCCTGACGGTGAAGAGGCCCATGGCGTTAGCCTAGGTGGTGACTACTACCACTTCTCGACATCTGGCGCCCCTACTTCTGGTACGAACAGCGGCGCTGAATCCCGATCTCGCAGCCCTGCTGGTATTATTGCCGCCGGTTCCCGTAAAGATGCTCTACTTGGTCAGCTCCGGGAGGACAAGAATATGCTTCTAGTCGACCCAGAGGGAGAGGCTGAGACTGACAAGAGGAAGGCGGAGTTCAGGGAATGGGTCAAAGAGCACTGGAACGATGAGGCCAGGAAGGCTGGGCGTGAAGATGAGGCATTGGTTGGCGCCGTAAGAATTGAACTCGGTGAGTTTCTAGTCTATCCATTGCATCTTTGCTGACATGCCAAAGTTCCGGAACAACTTTCGGACGATCAATTCTGGCAACGTTACCTGTTCCACAAGCACATGATCGAGGCCGAGGAGCAGAAGCGAAAGCTCATTCTTCAAGGTAACTACTTATCGTTATGTGTGCGTACCACGCTAACAGTTCGCAGCTACCCAACAACAGGAAGTGAATGAGGACTTTAACTGGGACGACGAAGAAGAGTCCACGCCCTCTGTGGCCGCTCTTGCCCCGTCGACTACCGCCCCTGCCGCTGACGCCGCCTCATCATCGGCAACCCCCAAAGCCTCTACCGACGGCAAACTCCCGTCCTCTGCGCCCGGCCCGGTCAAATCCGTTACCAGCGTGGCCACGAGCCCGAGAGATTCAGAGGAGAGTTATGACATTGTCAGTGATCAAGCGAAAGCGAAGGCTGCTCCTCCAGTGGAGACAGAGGAGGACGAAGATTCGGATTGGGAATAAGTAGAAGGGGGAGCGTTTTGACTGTTGTTGTACATAGGCTTGAGGTGTTAAGGGGCAGGAGATATCAAGTCGGAGTTGCGCGACCTCTTGAGAGGATCCGCCCGTAGTAGTCATGTACGATGTAATGATGACGCATGGTTCATTACATCTGTTGCCTACTGTTATTGCTGGGGATAGGTTGAAGAGGACACCTGGTGTACACTCTTCTCGTCGTTGTCCACGATATAGCATCACGTGACCTCGACAAAACTCAAAGTCCAAAATCAAAACAAATCTCGGTCCTTGAAAGCAACAAATCAAAGAACACTCTGCAAAACAAGCATCATGTCGACTGAGCAGGCCACTGGGTTCGATCGTGATCAGTTCTTGAGCTGGTTCAAGGGCGCTGGCGGTTGGTACAACGAAACTGCTGTCGACCTCATACCCTACCCTGGCATGAACTATGGTGCTACCGCCCTCGAAGATATTAAGGTGGGCTCATACTTTATCATTCAATTTCGAGCTGACATCAATGCAGGAAGATGCTCCTCTGTTTCATATCCCAGACACTCTCATTCTCTCGCCCTACACATCTACTCTCAAGGAGCACCTGTCGTCTGAAGAATGGGAACAGCTCGGCCACGGATGGTCGCAGTTGATACTAGTAATGATGTGGGAGAGCATACGAGGAGACGAGAGCCGATGGTCTGGTTATCTTGGTGAGAAAGCGCCTTGGACTCTTAGCAATTATAGCTGATTGCAACGCAGGAAATATGCCGAGGCAATTCGAGACGCCCATGTTCTGGAGCGAAGAGGAGCGAAAGTATCTGGCTGGGACAGATATCCAAGGTACGAGTCCTCAAGTACTATTCCGATAGTAGTTACTGACTATATGGGCTCAGACAGAATAGGTCGAGAGGACGCCGAACAAGAATATACCAACGTCCTCCTGCCCGTGATCTCTGCCCACCCAGAACTCTTCCCCGCTGGGTCACCCCACACATCGATCGACGCTTTCCACCTCCAAGGATCTCGTATCCTCTCTCGCTCGTTCACTGTCCCTCTCAGTCGATTCGACAACACACCCAAAGCTGCGGAGCAACCAGAGGATAGCGACGATGAGGAAGAGGAGGACCAAGGGGTGGTGGTGATGATGCCTTTTGCAGACATGCTGAATGCTGCGTTTGAAAAAGACAATGCTCATCTGTTCGTGGATGAGGAAGCCTCGGAAGAGTTTAAGAGTGGGGTCATGATGAGAAGTACCAAAAAGATTACAAAGTCTCAGCAGATTGTGAGTACTGCCAAGGTAGCGTTCGTATAACTGACAGAGGTCAGTACAACACCTACGATGCCCCGCCCAATTCCGAGCTCCTCAGGAAATACGGGCATGTAGATGTCCTTCCTCTCCCCAAAGACATCACCAAGCTCTTGAGATCCTCCAAGGCTGGCGCCGAGTGGCCGTTCGGAAATGCTGGCGATGAGGTGCTTCTGTCTGGAGAGGCCATCGTTGAGAGCGTGGCAGAGACGCTCGGTGAAAAGGCTGATGACAAGTGGAGGGACGACATCCAGACCAGGATAGATTGGTGGCTCGAGGAAGGCCAAGAAGAGTGAGTTACATGCGAGGGCATGGATTACTCAAGCTAACCCGGCGCAGTGCGTTCCCTCTTGGATACGACGAAGAGATTGACGACGGGATGATCTCCTTTGCCCGCCTGCTCTCGAACGACGAAGATTGGGAGAAGGCTCAGAAAAAGAGCAAGCCCCCCAAGCCGACTGTTGATGGGGATGTCGCTGCTATCATCATCAAGGCTATTGAGCAACGAGAGAGCACGTACGAAGGGGCCATTGAGGTATATCAAGCCTTCTTCCTCGTGTCATCAACTAATGTTGTTTTGCAGGATGACATTGCTTCGCTGAAAGCCTCCACCCAATGGTCCGCCATCAACTCTCCAGACGCCCCCAAGTCTGACGAGACGCCCGTAAGTCAACAACGCAAAGAGATGGCTGCTGTTGTCAAGCTGGGCGAGAGACGTATCCTCAAGATTGCTTCTCACGTCATCAAGAAAGCTGTCAAGACGGAGGCCGCTGCGTCAAAGAAGAGGAAGGCAGGTTCTGTCATGGTAGGAAAGGGCAAGAAGCTCTCATAGGGCAGGATGAACTTTCGGGTATTGTACAGCGTATATGATACATGACCTTGCGTTGTTGACAGCAGGAAATCTCAGTCGTGCACAGTCGCGGCCTGAGGCGCACGGGTGGTCCTCGGCCTCTGACCTCTGACCTCTGACCTCTGACCTCTGACCTCTGACCTCTGACCTCTGACCTCTGTCTTCTCAGAAGCGGAAACCAACAAGATCTGACCTGGCTGCGGCTGACATGGCTACCTGAGGCCTGATACCTGTTTGTATCAACGTTGTGGCTTGCGCCAGCGTGGCTTTAAATGGCAGACGTAGAATGTTGAAGCAGACTTGCTCAGTTGCCCCTCTCCCTTCCAGGCAGTGTGGAGTCTGTGGACAGAACACAGGCCATATCTATATGCTTTTTGACTTTAGAGTTTTTTTTACTGGCTGGTCTCAGATCTCAGATGGAATCACGCTTCATGTTCGGCTCTGCCGCCCGCTGCCCGCTGCCCGTTCCCTCTTCTTCTTCCTTCACTTCCTTCACTTCTGGCCTTTTCTATGCGGCCGAGATGTACCGTAAGCTCTGACAGGATGTGATCGGCGCTGTCCCGTGTGCGAGCAGCCACGAACCATTTCCCGCTGTTTGTCGGTTGTCCGCGAGCCCACTGGGGTACGATATCAATGTGGGGAAAGGCAAAGGGGCAAGAGCAGTTATTATGGATAAAGAGAGGGGGAAGGGGGATAAGGAACAAGGTACGAGCTGCAGTGGGAGCAAAATAAGCTGTTGACCGCTCCAGGTATGATCGAGGAAATGGGGGGACATGATGAGCCTATCAGCTCTTTCTCAGCTCGTCGTCCTTCTCTCTCAGCTCGTCCTCTGCGTGCATCCAAATGGGTATTTTGATGCGTGTCCGGGGTGTCCGCCTCACGTCGATCATTCAGGTGACGGCATTTGAGGCATCGGTTTCACAGATTACAAGAAGCAATTAAGAAAAAACAAGCGCAGACTCCCCTCTCCGTGCATCCCTGTCAGTGGGACACGGACAGACTCTGCTCTCCTTGTTCGAGGCCCTCTGTGATTGGTTTTCCAGCGGCAACAGGCGCAGTGGTCATGCGTACGTATGGCCCATGGATGCAAGAGTAAGAGGCAAATGATAGAGCAGCACCGTGGCACGTGGTTCGGCATGTCTCGGCAACCTGCACGGCGTCTGCGGCAACTTTTGTTAATACCGGCGTTTGAACTTTCAGTTAGCTTAGGAAATGATAAATCACTTTTTAGTCCTTCTCGGAGCAGCAAGACCTTATTCGTAGATTAGATCTTGGATCTCGGACTCAGATCTCCTTGTGCGGCCCCCGCCCTCTGCATCTCCATGCAGCAGAGACGCAGAGACGTCTTTGTTGCATCGGCTCGCTTCACATCATGCATCCCAAACCTGCACCCAGCAGCCATCCCAAACCCATGCGGGCCATGCTGCATGCCCCATGAAAGTCGAAAAGAGTCGGAGAACAGGGAGGAGGGCGTTCGGCTGGAAGAGTGGGGCTTTGCACCTGGCACCTGAATCTGCCGGCGGCCTGCGCGGCCTGAATAATGGCCTGAGCCTGGTCTACTTTGCGCTTCAGCCGCTTGCTTGCTTACTCGGGGCTCGGAGCTCGGTGGTTGTAACTCTGTTTGACTGCTTGCACTGCTTGGCGTTTACCATCCCGCAGCATGCAGCAATTTGGGGGACTGGAGTAGGTAGCAGCAAAGCCAAGATATTGTACAGTTTGGTATATGCATGCTGCAAGAGCCTTGCCGTGTGCAGTCAAGGTCGGATTAGCTCAAGGCCAAGGTTGAAGACCTTGAAGGCTCAAGTGGCAGAAAGCAGTGAACAGCGACAGACGAAAGAGATGCATCTGATGCACATGCATGTGATTTCAAAACAAGCAGCTGGTTTCAGCTAGGTGACAAACTCGAGGGAAGCTTGCATGGAAATTTTGGCTGCTGATCCTTTTCGGACCTGGGGTGACATACCTCAGGCACGCATGGCTGTGGGGTTATCTGATTGTTTGTACCGCCCTTCAGCACCACCAGCATTATCATGTACAGCTTCCCTCGAGTCCAGTACTTGTCATCTTGGGTCTTGACAGGCCTGAAAGATATGATCATGTCAAGGTGGGGCTTGTGGGCGAGACGGGAAAGAGCGCGTGACCAGCTCCAACGTTGACGTTATCCTCTTCTTTCCCGTGAGTCGTCTTGATTGCATGCTGCACACTTCTGCATCATCGCGAGCCCGCCCACAGCTGATAGCGCATGCCTCTACATGCGCCTGTGGGCGCATGTATTATTATAGATGCATGCAGCGCCTATGGCCTCCGGCCCCAGCCTGGCTATCGGCAGGCCACCCAACGCCCCTCCGGGGCGCATGTATATCAACGCAAATCATCTGCCCGTGTTTGGCTTTGCTGGAATCACCAAAGGTGACTCACTTGATGTCGTTTCGTATTCGTACGACGTGTCCGGAATGGAAAAAGTTGCTACATTCAAAGGCAGAGCTCGAGGAGTGGCAAATGTATGGCTTCTGGGCCCTGTTTTGATTGCACGTATCAAAAAAATAGCAGCTGACTCCAACATTTGACTGCATACCGGGGTACCCGGTGCACGGTGCGCGTACTGCATATGAGCATATGCATACCTGGCTGTGGAAAAGAAGGAGGCTGAAGCAACAGGGCAAGCCCGCCCAGAACCAGAGAAGAGAAGCGAACAAGCTGGGGGCGATTCTAGCGAGGGATGCGGGCGTCGTCGTGTGGTTACTGGTTGTTAGAGAAGACCGAGGACCGAGGTGGTCGGGGGCACGGAAGCAAAGGGCGGGCGTTAGTGCTACGTAATGGCAGCCGGAGATTAAGGAGTGACCCTGAGAGATGGGCGGGCAGGGGTGCCTGTTGTGTTCCCCATTTCCCAGCGTGTCCGGCCACGTTCCATCTGCATCTCCATCTCTGCCATGGCCAAGCCAGAGCTCAGAACAGCCCACAGCGGTATTAGCACCACCAGCGTGAGTCCGTGCCCTCCTCCTTCCCCCGCCCCTCCTTTCCCCCACTCACCCCCGCAGTCGCCGAGCTGGTCGCACTACATGACATTCACGCCGCCCCACTCTGAGCAGTCCCGCCGGCAGGAGGAGTACCACGCATTTGCTCGCGGCATCCCCCACCCCGCCCTCCACTTACAGCCACAGGCCATGTACCCCCCCAGCTACCCGTACCCACCCCACGACGACTATCCCCGCGCCTCCCCCATCGTAGCAAACGACCCGACTCTGTGGAGCAAGACCTCTCCCGCAGAGCACAGCCAGCCGGGCTCCTCTCGCAGCAGCGGACCGCTCCAGATGCCGTCAGACACTGAGAGCTCAGGCAGCAGCCATGCCAGCTCCTCACGAAGCCACGACAATGGCCTCACACTCGACCTCTCTTCCCATCCCAAAGAATTCAAATTCCAGATCCCTTCCTTCTTGACCAGCAATAACACCGGAGTGCCCACCTGGCCCCCAGGCGGCGAGGCCTGGAGCGGCTTTACGGGACCCACTCTCTTTGGTTCGGATGGTCAGATGACTCCCGGCAACATGATCAACAATTCCTTCTGCTCGAACGGCGGGCCTGTCCAGACCCAGCCACACGACCCATACTATTCGCACAACGGCGTCTACGGCTGGAATGGGATGAACGGCGATGGAGCGATGAAGCAGGGGCAGGATACGGCCGGGTACGGAATGGTTTACGTCAACCCGAACCCTAGTCCGAGCGTATTCGGCCAGAGAAATCAGGCCAACAATGCTCAACGGCCTCAAGCACCCCAGCAGCCTGCCTCCAATGTCTCGGCGCCCAGGATGGCTGGCCCTCAGCAGTCCAACGGGTCCCACCAGAGCCACGGCCCGGGGCCGCCACAACCCACTCCCTCTCCCCGCATGTCCCAGCCGCCTTCGTCCGGCGCCATGCCCACCTCCGCCATCCTTCCTGGGCGACCCGAATACCCAAACAACACACACGCCCCCATCCACCAATCCAGCATCCACAACATTCCCTCCATCTCCATCCCTACCGACGGAAAGGGTGGCCCGATCAACTTTGCTTCGTCCTCCCAAGCGCCGTATGTGCCCTCGCTCAATGCGCAGGCAACATTGCAGGGCGGATATCCCTCGGCGCTGCATGATGGGCCCGGCCTGTACTCGACTACAGGATTCGACATGTTGGGTGTGCTTGGCAGAGTCGCGGCGAGAAAGAATCCGAGTACGGTTCTTGGGCCCGTGGATCTGAGTTGCAGTTTGTTGGTCGTCGTGAGTACAGCCTGCTAGTCTGCACTACGTTGCTCACCTTTCGCAGGACATTCGACGATACGACTGCCCCATCGTCTACGCCAGCCCGAGCTTTACCAAACTCACTGGCTACGAACTGCCCGAAATCATTGGCCGCAATTGCCGCTTCCTTCAGAGCCCCGACGGCAATGTCGTTAAAGGCGCCAAGCGCGAGTACACCGACAACCAGGCTGTTTCTCTGCTCAAGCGCTCGCTTGATGCCGGAAAGGAATGCCAGACCTCGTTGATAAACTACCGCAAGGGTGGTGACCCGTTCATCAACCTTGTCACTGTCGTTCCCATTCCCTGGGATGGGCCCGATATTGCGTACCATGTCGGATTCCAGATTGATCTCGTCGACCAGCCCAACAAGATTCTCAACAACATGCGCAACGGTTCCTACACGATGGACTATACCCATTCTATCGCGCCTGAGAAACCATTGTCGCTTGCGGATCAAGAGCACGCGGGCCAATCTATGGGACTGAGTGCGGATGTCTTGGAGGTTATGGGCAACAGGGCGAGTGCTTTGAGCAATGGGACGGAAGAGGCTGGTAGAATGGAGTGGTTGAAGATGGTCCTGGATAACACCGATGGTGAGTCGGCTCGATTCTACCCACAGCATGCACTGACACCTTTTCTAGACTTTGTGCACGCCCTTTCACTCAAGGGCTTCTTCACCTATGTCACCCCATCCATCAAGCGCACGCTTGGTTACGACCCCGAGGACTTGCTCAACAAGAATGTCTCTGAATTCGCCCACCCCTCCGACGTCGTCCCTCTTATCCGTGCGCTGAAAGACGCCACACAAATCACCGACGACGCCACTCCCAAGCCCGTCAGCCTTGTTTATCGTATGCGCCGCAAGAACGGCGGATGGGTCTGGGTCGAGAGCATGGGCAGACTGGTGGTCGAAGCCGGCAAGGGCAGAAAGGCCGTCATCCTCTCAGGAAGGGTAAAGAGTGTGCCGATGGTGACTTGGGGAAGTGTTGCGGCGTATGGTGGGCTGGCCGAGAAGGAGTTTTGGGCCAAGATCTCTTTCGAGGGGTTGCTGCTGCATCTGACGGGCAGTGTCGACAAGGTGCTCGGATACTCATCCGAGGACATTCTTGGACAGAGCGTATACTCGCTCGTGCCTGGTGGGACCAACGGTCCTTGCTCTCTGCACGATCTGCATAACGAATCCAACTCTTCCAGCCCCTCTGTCGGCATTGCCAACACCATTCGTAAGGCTCTCCAAGGGGATGACCAATGCGGTGCGGTCTCACTTCAGCAAAATCTGGTACACCGCGCCGGCCACGAGGTCACCGTGGTCATCATGTTCTATGCCCCCAAGAATGGCAAGGACAGTCGTGCTTTACCGCAGGCTTCCGAGAGTATGGCGTCCATCTCCACCGATGATTCTACCGGCCCATCGCCGTCTTCTGGAAACCAAACGAATTCCATAAAACCCACCAGCCTGTTTATTCAGGTCAAGCTCTTGTCCCACGCAAACAGCCAACCGGCTTCGCAACCTCCTACCATCGCCTCCATGACCAATGCTCGTGCTCTTGACAGACCACAGCACGAGAATGTCCTGGCAGAGCTCGAGATTGAAAAGGACACGAGTTGGCAATATGAGCTGCATCAGATGAAGATGACAAACAGACAATTGAGGAAGGATATCGCGGCGTTGAGGGCAAAGGGCCTTGGGAGAATCAGAAAGAGAAAGGCGGAAGTTGTCGAAGAACCAGAGGAAGACCATAAGCGGCCAGAGTATATGGGTATGGGGACGTTTGGGATGGGCGGGCAGTTCTATTAGATGCGCACGACTGTACTTTATTTTATTCACAGCATGACCTCAGCCTTATATTCATATTCTTCTCTCTCTCATTGCCTCTATATGTAGTTGTAATACCATTACCCTAGCTTGATACAGCAATATATACACGAGCCATATGGGCGAGCATTGCCATGCAAAACATTGTCATAGTACAGCGGCAGTCCGAAACAGTCAAGATCATCAACAATGCATCATGGTAATCGTTACAGTCGTGGCTCTATGGTATGTATGAGTACAGTAGGTACAATACGTGTGTATAGCAATCGTAACCCAGCAAAGCATTTGTGCACTACAAGAGGTATTACTTGATAACCATGGTCTAGATCTCAGCCCTAAGATTGGTCTGCGACTTTTCCCTTCCCAAAGTCGAGCGTCTCCCTTTGAATTTCTCCTTCTCCTTCTCCCTCGCACTGGGGCTTTCAGCCGCCTTGCGCATGAATTGGAATGCCATTAATGGACTACCATTCGTCCCCGGGGAGGCTGACGTCGACAGAGGAGAAGCGCTTGTAAAGCTCTTGTCTCTGTCAACTGACCCGGGAGTACGGGGAGCAGCCCTCCCAATGGATCCCCGGGGCTTCTTCTCTGGCGATAGATGATTGGGGTCATCCTCGGGTAGAGACGCGAGATGGGATGGGGAGACTTGCTCTTCTGCAGGGGTATTGAGCAGAGAAGCGACAGTCGAGGTGGAATGAGATAGAGGGAGGCTTGTCTGAGCCGATTGCGCCGCCAATGAAGCCGACGTGAGAGGTATCGGCGCGTTCGCGCCCATGTTGAATAGGGATGTGGAAGACGAGTATGACCTCCGCATACCGTTGCCAGTGACAGCAGGCTGAAGAGGTGGAACAACGGCTAAATCCGCAAAATGGTCCAGCAGAAATCTGTATCCGAGTAAGCTACGTTGGATTTACGAGTACCCAACACTTACTTGGACAACTCCATCCACCCACCTCCTACTCTGACCATGACAGTCCTGGACCTCAGGATCCTGCAAAAGCAAAGCTTCGCTTTCCCTTCCGACCCGATCCAGTACTGCCCGGACAGATCCTGATACTCTTCCACTTGATGGGGAGGGTTCTGGTTGACCGGACGTACGGGTACAGCAACCTACGGATAGTATTAGTAGCCCAACGAACCACGGCCTGCTCTTTACTCACATCAAGCTTGTTGACGATTTTGCCCACCGCCACATCCAGCTTGTTTTTTGGATTGGCCACGTATTCCCTCTTCACCCGTGGGTGCCCCAAGGCTGACGGCAAAGGCCCAGTGCGCCTCAGTCGTGGTGGTTGCTTGCCATTAGACTGAGGACTGACCGCCAGAGAGCTGAGCGAGGTCGTACTGGGCAACCTCGCTCGCATGGGAATGGAAGATTTCCGCAGACGGGAATTTGTTTCGGGAAGCCCTGGTAGAGATGGCAGACCTGCCGAGTGCAAAGGTAACGACGCCCTCGCTCTAGTCGGCAAACTCGATGTGTCACCCGGCGAACCGAACAAGACACGGTTCGGCGTATCGCTCACAGACCTATTCCTTGAGCTTTGTGTGGGCGCCTGCAAGCTCGCAGAGACGCGCAGAGGGGTCGTAAGCGTATTCGGGGTCACTCGGGATTTGAAAGCAGAGTTTGACAGACGAGGAAGGCGAGAGAAGGATTTAGAGGGCGTTCCCGGGAGGACGGTGGACGCCATAGACAAGACGCTGTCGGCTCTGGTCATTTCTGACGCAGCATCGTCGAAATTGGTTTTCTTGGAAGGGTCCATACACTCGTCCACCAATGCTTTGAGGTCCTTACGAGTGTTACTCAACCTCTTGACCTCTCGCGCAACCCTTCGATCCTTTTCGACCGGTTCAGCAAGTTGGTAGACATCTTTGAGGATTGTCTCTACCCGCCGATGCTCTGAGAGCAAAAACGACTTTTGATGTTCCCCGTAATTGTCCACCACCTCGAGTAGGCTGTTGAAGGCGGCATCACACCCTTTGACAGCAGTGCTGAAGTGAACCAGCTGCTTCAATCTCGGCAACATACTTTGTCTCTCCCTCAGCCCATCCTCAAGATATAATAGGCTAGCCCCCGCTGGGTGTCCAGGCGGGACATGGAGGCCTTTCGTCTTTGCCGCCACCCGATCAAGCCCACTTCTAATCTTTCCAGCCACGTCCTCCGACGGCAGCCTCCTCAGCAGAGGCGTAGCCTGCATCTCCACCGACCTTGGGTCCACCACCAACTCCACCTGCAGTCCTTCCAACTCTTGCTGGATCTGCTGGATCCTGCTTAAAAGGTCATCAACTGGCGAGGCAAGCGGCGAGGCAAGCGGCGAAGCAAGCGGCGAAGCAAGCGGCGAAGCAAGAGGGGTCGCTGTCCTGGAGGACGGGGAGGACGCAGCTGGGCCAAAAACGTCTTCGAGTGATCTGGGTGCGATGGGCGATATCAATACCCTCGGGTTCTGTACCGCCCTTTCCAGTCGTTCCTTGGCCACCTTGAGCAGCTTCCAAACACTTTCGTCGAGCGCCTTGATTTGCTTGCCGGCATCAGCGGCAGCTGTGGTAGCAGTGACCATCGCCCGATCCCACTCCTCCACCCTCACGTCATCCGCGTCCCTCGACCATTCAGGCTTGTGGCCCACTGCCCCCTGCAGTGCCTCCTCCGCCTCTTTGATCTCTTTCTCATGGGCTCTCAACCGCGGCTCAAGGGACGCGCTCATAGCTTCGATGGCTTGCACCGTCGCTTTAGCGGCGTTGACCGATGTGGGTGGCACCGCCACTCGATTCGATAGATTCTCCACCTGCGCCGAAAACTTGTTGTTTGTCTTTTGCCATGCGATAAAGGAATTGTCCAGCATCTGCGCAGCTTGCACGCATTGTATGATCCAGAGATCCAATATCCCTGCTTGACAGGAGGAGCGGCAGTGCGCGATGGCAGATTGGACGCTCACCGCGTGGGCATTGATGATGCCTCTCACTTTTCGGTCCACTGCTGCCAGGTCGATCGGTATGTCTGAGTTTGGGTGTTGTGGAGTGTTTGAGCGGGAAGCGGGTGGTGTCATGGGAAGAACGGAAGATGAAGTGGGCGGTACAGGAGCAGCGCCGTTATCGACTGGGGGCGGGGCAGCCGCCAGGAAAGGGGTCCGCTCTGCCAACTCGCCCTCCCACTTTTCCACATCCCTCCATAGTCCCTCTACCCTGACTAGGATCACCTCCAACGATCTCTGCAGCTCCCCTACCTTTTCCTGCTCCCGCACGCGTTCAACTTCATCCTTGATCAGCCCAAGCTTGCGCATGAATTTGGTAGCTTCAGCTTCGACGGCCTTGGCAACTTGTCGTTGTTGTCGAGCGCGTTTGAGCAAGTCGAGGAGAAAGCGGAGATGGGTCTGCTGGTCGATCAAGTTGGAGGCTCTTTCGGAGAGATCGTGTCTCAGCACAGGGAGCTTTCGACCGCACTCCTTTAGCAGGAAATGCAGTGAAGAAAGTGGCGTCGCTACATCCTGCTTGATCATCCCATCAAGCAACTTGATCTTTTCCTTGATCTCGCTGTACTCTTCATGAGAAGTGAGAGACGTCGGGGATGTTGTTGCCCTCAAAGCTATGTGGAGAGTCGATTTCAACTCTAGACCTGTTTGGCGGACGGTGGTGGAAGATGTGAAAATGGGCTGGGCGATATTCAGTATCCGAATATCCTGTTCAGCGCGAGTAGCGCTCTCTCTCGAGCGCTTCAGAAGCTCTGTAAGCCGCTCCAGATCCGCTTCAGCGACGTCCGTCTCGTCGCCTGTCACCTCTTCCGGTAGACTCTCCCTCAGGCTCTTCGGGGCCGTCTTGTATACAGAACGGTATTGGTATACAGCCAACGTACCATGTCGAACTGTGTCGGGTACGCTCTCTCGAAAAGGCGTCAGTTGAGACACCCAAGAAGGTACAGAAGTGACCCATGTCGCATGATCCGTCCTGAGGCAAGACGTATCATCCATGTCGGGGCGTGGTCTATCGTCTTGCCCATTGTCGAGGCACCGCACAAGATTGGCGATGGCTTCTTTCTCTGAGAGTAAGGTCTTGTGTTGTTCCAATACGGCTTCCCTTGCTTTTGCCAAACGGGCATACCAGTCGAGCCCTTCTCTCCCTTTCCGTATTTCTTCAGAGGCACTTTCGTGCGTTCTGACCAACGCACAAACGACATTTTCGTTGTACTCGTCGTTATCTGGATAAGCCTCATGCGAAGGCCGGGGGAACGAAGAGGTGATAGGAGAGGGTAGTCTCTTTGAAGCAATTTCAAAAAGTGCTGAAAGGCGGCAATGTTCAGAACTCGTTGCCGGGCGGGTGAGGGCGATGTGGAGCTCGTCTATCAGAGTCAGAGCGAGTTGTTCGGCTTGTACCGAGGACGAGTGTTGTGTCTCGGATCTACTCTGATCAGCCGTGATACACCAATCCAAGGTATGACTTACAGCTTCCAGTGTTGCTCCAGTTCACCGCACCATTCGACCTTTTCTCCTAGCTCTCCGACCGATGCGTCCAGTTCATCTTGCAGATCGAGCAGTTCATCTGGCACTGCTCCTCCATCCTTCTTTTCATCCGCCGCTACACTGATGGGACCTTGTGTGTCCCCAAGGTCTCTCAGGTGCGAAGCGACGTCTATCATTCGATCTAGTAAAGCGCCGCTTCGAGACATGTGCGTTTTCGCAAGGTTCTTGTGACGTATCCGGAGATTGACGAGCTGTGAATGGAGTAGAGGAATATGAAGCGACCTGTCGGGAGTACCGATCGGCCGAGCAGATGAGAAGTTTACAGAGGCGGTAGAGGAGCGTCGTTTGGTCGCGCCTTCAGCTGTGGTGCCCATGTCGGAGGAAATGCTGTTGGAGCTCACATCTCGCACTATAGGCGTTGGTGGAGAGGTGTCCGGGGTTGCTCCCAACGACTTTCTTCCTGCCTTTACTGGCGCAGGCGTGCTCATGTCGACCGGTACCCAACGTGCCTTATCATGCACCATGGCGTCCACCTCCTTTTGCAGACTGTCCGACTCTGTCATGGCTGCCCATCTTGTCTGGTCCCATTGTAGGCGGAGATTGGTGAGGTCGAGGAGTAGGCCGCGACGGCGGAGGAGAGAGAGGATACGGTCGATAAGGACGATGAGGTCGAGGGTGATGGACACGAGGTGGGTAGAGGGCGGTGTGAGAGGAAGGAGCGTAGCGGCTGTTATATATCAGTGCAAGCCCTATAAGCAATGGCAGAGAGATGATGATACCTCTGGTCTTCTTCTTCATCCTCTCCAAGTCACCTCCGTCAAATTCGAATACTTGTTCTTCGATCGTTGCTCGTTCCTTGCGCCATGTCTTGACCTGCTCTTGGTCTGGCAGCTGCCACTGCGAACCATCCTCGCCATCTCTTACAAAGAGGTCGCTACCCCGAGACCTGCTCAGAGACGGGTGCACGAAGGGATATACAGGGGGTATCTCCTCGAGCGACTGGGGGCGTCAGTTGCAGCCAAAAAGCGGGGGACATACCCTGAGCTTTGTCTCGAACCATGTCCTCTTCTCCACGAAGGCTGTGAGCTCCTGTGCGTCGTGGGCGGGGAGGTCTGTGAGCTGGGGTGGCTCTGACATGGCGATGCAGAGAGAGAATGGTGTTGTTGCCGACCACGTGATTTCGCGGCTGCCGACGGACCGCGAGTCGCTCTTCTCTTCCCATCCCTCCACTCGATACCCCATGCCCCACTAACACCATGCTCAGGCCACGCAGTACTAGGCCACTCGCCTCTTTGAGCATATCCCATCGTCCAGGTATGCACCCCGGTTTTACTCGGCGCCCACTACCACCGCCATCCGCCCTTCGGCCTTTCCATGCCACCGCCCGGCGAGATGCCATTCCCCTCATCCCTGTAGCTGGACTAGCCATGTTCAAAGTGAGTCCGCTCTACACCTCGTGCCATAATCACTGACAAGGACCATAGGGTGCATCCCTCTTGACCGTCGCAACTGTCTTCTCCCGCATCTTGATCTCCTTCTTCCCCGTCGGCACCTTGGCTGCCTTCAAGATGATACGCGCCGACAAGTGGATGGACTCTGAGATTGTCCGGCCTGATGTCGGTCCACCAGCCCAAGATTTCTACCGCATGTGGTGTGAAGGCGAGCAAGCTGTCAGAGTGCCAATGGAAGAGACCGACCGTCTCATCGACGTAGAGCCTGGACATCTCGGCGGGTTGACGCTCCCAGACGGTAGGGTCGCGTACCCCGTGCCCATGCCTCCGCGTTCCAGACATCAAGGCTTCAAGTCTCGCACTGGACCGCACTACACGCCGCAAGCCTTGATGGAACATTCCAAAGGCAATAGAAAGCACGTCGCATGGTGGATACGCCGCGGCTACTTTATCATCCCACCGCTACCTCCTTCTGCCGAGCCCTACTACAAAAGCTTGCCGCAGAAGGATAGAGAGGAGGTAGATTCGCTGAGGCGATATTGGATCGGCCTCAAATTCTTCAAAGACTGCTTTGTCGCCGGCCGTATTCTGCTGGCGCTCGTGTTCGGCCTTCCGTTCCTCCTCATCTGCACCGCCTACATTGCCGGTCTCGAGCGTGTACCCCTCACAGGACGCTGGAGACTCATCCTCCTCACCCCTGAAGAAGAAGACGCCATCTCGACCAGTTTGGGGGGTGGCAACTGGTATCGCAGTGTCGTCAACCTCTTGACCACCGCAGAACACCCAGCGCCGCCTATCGTGCCCACCAACGACTGGCGTTGGGCATGGGTACAAAGTATCTTGACGCGTCTCGAGGAAGCTGCCTTGTCCGAATGCCGTTATACCCCGAATACCTCTCTTGCCCCGTCCGACCCCGATTCCTTACCGATACCTCCACCGACATATCACCCATTCACCCCTCGTCCCCGCGCTTCTTCCGTCCTACACTCTGTCCTCCCCGGCGGCGACCCCTCAACTGGCAGGGAGCACTTAGAAATAGGTCCTCCCTACAATATAATGCTGATGCAAAAGGACGAAGAGAATGCCTTTTCATACGGTTTTGGGGGCAAGAGAGCTGGAGGGATCGTGGTGTATACGGGATTACTGGATCATATACTCTACTCCCACGATCCTTCTCCCGCCCAGCCCTCTCAGACTGGCCTCTTGGGCGGTCTCTTTGGATCTCGTTCACCACCTCCCACGAAGCCAACGCCGGAACAAGATCTTCATCTCGCGTGTGTTCTGGCGCACGAGATGGGCCACCTCCTTCTTTCCCATCACCTCGAGACTCTTTCTCAGCAGCAGGTCCTCTGGCCCAGCGTCCTTGGATTGTCCATGGACCTTATCAGAGCGTTTATCTGGCCGTTCACGTGAGTAAATGAGTTACCCATCGGGGTTGACGCTAATGTCCAACAGATTCTTCTTGGGACCCACGGTGAATGATGCATTGGCGAATGTGGGCAGAACGAGTACGGAAGAACTATCTCAGAAATACGGTGAGATCGGGTTTCAGTGGAAGCACGAGTATGAAGCAGATCTTGCAGGTCTTCGGTACGTCCCCCCCCCCTTCCTCTCCCCTCAACCCTAGCTGATGATTACACAAAGCCTCCTAGCCCGCGCGGGCTTCAACCCCCACTCAGCCCTCTCCCACTTTTCCTCCTCCGTAGCCTCCCTCCACGAGATTCAGCCCATCGACAAGGCCGACGATGGGCTGACGGGGGCCGTCTTCAAGCTCTGGAGTCGGGCGACGCATCCGTCTGCTGGTGATAGGAGTGAAGCGATTAGGAAGGAGATTGAGAGGTGGGAGCAGGAGAGAATGGGGGGCAAGTAGATGGCGGCGGCGTGCAACATAGAGGGAGTTTATCTCAAGTGTGGATTATCGGGTGTTGTTGTACTTGTACATGTGGTTTCACAATGGGTTCTTTTATGCACCTTTCAGCTTGCACATGTTCTTTGATGCTCTTCTCATCTAGCTTATAATTGACTCTTCATCTCATATAATCCCCTTGGTATCAACCCAGAGAAAAGCTCGGTCACTCAGCTCTCTCCTTGCAAGCCAGTCTCCATTGCATCGCACCATAAGCCAAGCTTTCTGCGTCGTCCTGCCTCTTGTATGCTTGCCAGAGTCCGAAGCACGACCGGTAACTGAATCGTGCGTGCTCTTTAATGGGTCCCTTCTCCCGGCCGCCGCGACTTTCCTCCCAGGCTGAGCTGGGCATTTGGGCTGAGGCACGGTGGGCCATTAATTTTGTGAACTGGGAACATTAGTCGACAGGGAAAGCGCGACCATCCATTTGTTGTTCTCCAGAGACCAGAGACATTCTCCTCAGACTTAATTCCGCCCATCCCTCGCCACCCCCTGCGAATGTCTGCATACACCAGCCGACCCGCGGGCCAGCGCATCCAGGTCATGCCCCCACCCATCCAGGACGAGGAGGGCGGCGTCTTCTGCCCCGTGCGCTCGCCACCATCCCTTCGTCCAACATCCGCTGACATCCATCTAGCAACACAAGAGAAGGTGCAAACAGCTCACTAGCAAGTCCTCTGCAAACCCCGGCAGGTGTGTCCTCAGTGCGGCCTAGCTCTGAATTCTGCTGATGTTCCGCATAGGCATTTCTACAATTGTCCTCTTCCGCGGGACGATTCCGGGCGCTGCAAATTCTTTGCTTGGGCAGATGAACTCCCCCCTCCCTCTCCTCAGAAGGCTCCCCAAACCAACCTTGCCCCCCAGACACCGTCCCGCGTTGGTACAACCGGGGGACAAGTGCTCGGGCGAGCGCCAACCTCGGCTGCCGCTGTCGCCCTCAACACGCCCAAGTCCTTGAGCAGAAAAGACAGGGGCAGAAGTGAATCTGATGATGGTGATGATCTCGATTGGGAGGGTGTAGACCTCGACAAGATGGAGAAGGATGCTATCGCGAGCAGTCAGCAGAGTTCGGCGAGGAAGATGAGCAGCCAGGAGAGTATCACTTCGACACCCACTGTTGGGTTCAACGACAGGTTGAACAATGCCGTCTCGGGAGCCAAGCGAAGCAGGGATGATGATGAGGCTACATCTCCCAGGCCCGCAAAGAGACCCATCCTTGAAGTAGGTCTTCTGATAATGACGAGACAGCGCTGACCAGGTATCAGCAGAACCCATTCCTGACCGGCTCTTCCCCGGCCCACCCCTCCCTCATGCCGACCATTGCTACTCTCCAGCACGTTAGCGATGACCTGTACCGCCGGGATCGTAAGGAGGCTGCGACTGAACAAATGAAAGAGTCTATGCGAAAGAAGATCAGATCTCTCGAGGAAAAGAATCAGACGTTGGAAGAGAGGAATCGAGTGCTGGAGGCGAGGGTCAGGCAGCTTGAGGCTATGCGATGAGTGGCCCTCTTCGTCATGTTGTATTATTTTACTCAGTAATCGTGCCACTTTCTATTCGAGCAGTTTGCCTGGATATTTGCCTTGTACATATAATACATTTACTAGTACCCAAGGATAGCTATGTTATCAAAAACACATCAATCTATGACATGACTTATACTTCTTTATTCCGATGATCCTTGACCATGGTTCTTCCATAACAGCAAGCAGACCCAAAACCCATAAAAAAGAAAACGGAACAAGAACACGAGTTCACTCTAAGGCGCCCCACCAAACAAAGACAAGAGCATTTCAGCTGCCCCAATCACCTCCTCATCTTTTTCATTCCTCGATTCCAATTTGACCACCGGCCTCGGTTCCCGTACATCCTCTGGCGTGATCACCTTTGAGCTGCTCGAAGACATCGAGTGAGATCGAGCATAACCCAAGTTGGGCGTCTTCAACTGCGACGGCTGATATGTTCGCCTGCTCTCGTTTCGAGAAGAAGACTGGGGGATGGCAGAGGTGGACTGGGCCCTGGAGAATTCCTTCTTGAACCTCGAGTAACTATGAGGGTCATCGCCCCGCGACCGAGGACGTCTATGGGCCTGACTGGACGCGATGCTCTCCAAAGTGGGTTTTTTCAGAGCAGCGGTAGATGCTGACGGTCTGATAGAAAGGTTTGGGTTGATTTGACCCAGTACGTGACCCTGCTCTTTAGACGGCTTGGCAAGCTGCTTGGCCCGAGAGCTAGAAGCAAACAGGTCGAAAGAGGTGGCCCTTCCAAGACCATTCAGCGTCCTCGCCCTCTTTCTTCTCTCCAACGCCTCCATATCCACACCCCCATCATCTCCATCGCTCTCTTCAGGGTCCATCTCTGTGAGGCCCATGCTAGGAGGATCGCTTGGCATGAGCGAGAGGATCTTGTCGTTCCGCTCTTGGCCTTCACCCTCGATGGCAGCACCCTTAGAGCCACGACGATAACGCTTGTCGGCACCCAACCCAAACCCACTTTCACGCGCCTGGAGCACCTCGTCCAGAGATTGTCCAGAGAGTCGCGCGGACAAGAGCTGAGCGGGTCGTTTCGTTCCTCTTTTGGAAGATGCGCTGGATGGGGAGCCAGTCATGGAGCTCTGAGGAGCTGCGGTGGGACCGCCTCCAGTAGCAGAGGGGTATCGGGCCAACCACGTCTCACGCGTCACGTCACCGACGCTGATGGCACGAACGACGGATATCTTGTCCTCTGGTGGGGGCTCCAAACCAGAGATACAAGAGGCGGGAACGGGTCGCCATTTGCCAGTGACGGGGTCGAAAGTGCCGCGGTTGGCTCTGGACGTGTTGCCATGTTCTTGTTGACCGCCACGCGTGTAACGCTTCTCCTCCTGCCGGCGATTTTGGAACTGTTGAACAAGTCAGTAACGCGCAGTGATTTGGATGTGGAGAAAGCATACCCAGACAGTGATGTGTTTGGTCTTGACACCCAACCAGGCGCCTAGTCTCTGCCTTTCGTACTTGCTAGGGCTTTTGGCGATACTCCAAAGCACCTCCAAGGCCTCCAGCTCCCTCTTGGTAAACCTCCTCCTGACTTTACATCCGTGCTTGGCCTCGACGCCATACCTGGCGGCACCGCTACGCGCCACGAGGTTATTGTCCAGCAACTCTGGCACGTGGTCCCCGACAAGATAGTCCCAGGGGTTACAAGATGGTGCGCCAGCCTTCTTTCGCGAGCTACCATTGGATTCGTACGCGTAGCGGTTGTTGAGCTCGTCGCCATCCTCTGGAGGCACGGGATCCTGACGCGTATACCCGTAAGGGTATTCGGTCAGTGGGAACGTCGCAGGCGGCTGGATGCCTGAAAGCTCGCCCATCTCGATGGCCCCTGCCCCAGCTATACCATCCATCCGCACGGACGAGTTGTAATGCACGTTGTGGGGCGTGGGGGAGTCGAACGTAGGAGGATGCTGACGCGCGTGAGCGGCGCCACTGCCCTGCGGACGCGACGCGCTTGAGCGAGGGGTATTGTCTGGCGAGTAGCGGGTGATGCCCTCTGTCATCTCCGAGTTGTAGGACGCGGCAGAGGGGACTGAGGAGGGAGGGAAAGAGAGGTGGGAGTACTTGAGAGCGGGCGTAGAGAAGGAGCGGCGGAGGATGGACTTGGACACGTCGGGAGTCTGGTGGGGGAGTGCTGGCGCACGCAGTGTTGTTGCCGGTGTGTGGACGGGAGGGGCTGCTGGGGCGGGGGCAGCAAAGTCGGCCTGGTCGCCCATCTGGCTGGACATGGTGTGTTGGAGAATGAATGGATGAGAAAGTGAGAACATGAAGGAAATGTCATTTAAGCCGTCGTAACGCACGCACGGTCCCGCTGAGTTTTCAGCATCTTCCCTGAATTTCGACCTGCAGCCAAAATTAACAAACATCAACGCGTCATCTCCAGTGGACGCGACGCGAAGACATTTTTATGAGCCTGCGTATATACAGTTGAGGGCCTGCGAATGCATGTATTGTAAGTGCAGGATGCCTTGGTTATTCCCCGTTCCTCAAACTTGTCGCTCTTCCTCCTCGTCATCTCCCTCTGGCACAAAGCTCTCCCCAAGACCGATGACTTCCCATACCGGCTTCCCATCTCGTTTGTCAAACATCACCCGGAAAGGCTCCTTGACCGTCAGCTCGTTCTGTCGATGCAAGCCTGAAAGTAGAGTGAGCGGTATGTCTAGCACAGTAGTATAAGTACCCACCTTCAATCTGGTCGACACGGTCTCGCGTTGTGTCCAGATCCTTGTCAAAGCCTTCCACAGCAACCACCTGTTGCGCCGCACGCAACAAGAGGGTCGAATCAGGGCGGACATTGTGTTGAAGCTGAATGATACATGAGCACAACAATCGCAATCAGCTCTACAGCCGACTCACATCAATCGCGACCACCTGACGCCTGATGTCAGCATCTTCCAGGCGGGCCATGTGCAACACTCACATGGTAGTGATCAAGCGCCTCCAAAAAGTCTGCCCTCGTCATAATCTTCCTGGCCTCTTCATAGGTGACCTTCGGCAGTACTAGGTCCTCGCTCGATATCTCTACAGGAGGGGTGATGTTGACAGAACTGGACGATCGGACGTGTTCTCCGTCGTTGTCGGGGACGGGGCGATACTCGACATCGTCCTTGGATGGTATCGAAGGCAATACCGGTGGGTAAGGGGTAAGAGCAGGACCGGCTTGGGCGAGGTGGCGGAGGATGAGCCAAGAGCAGCTCGCCCACTTTTGCTCGTCCCTGGAAGTCGTTAGTCGCAGCGCCTCCGAAAGGTGGAAGATGCTCACATCACATCATCGTCATGCTCGGGGATCAGACCAATCCTGCCGATGGTTAGCACAGCAGCATCGTACTCTCCGACATCATCTTACTTTGACAAGAGCCACTGCTTTTCGCTCTCAATCATGGCCTCGGCCTCGTCTACACTACATTAGCTCACCCCTCTCAATGACAGCTGACGACTTGCCGATCATATTATCCGCCCTAGCTACCCTGGCGAGGTAGCTTGTCCTTCCACCTACGAGTTCATATACCCTCCTAAATTCCTGGTCACTTTCCAACTGCACCTCCCCGCCCGTGCCCGATTTGGACAACCGGTGGGTGATCTCCTGCCGACGCAGGTGGCGCAGTGCTCCCAGAGACTCTGTAGCGGAAAGGTCGTACACGGAGAGAATTCGCATACGGGAAGCGTTCTTCTTCAAGACGTCGAGGCACCAGTAGTCGTCGCTCGAAAAGACCATTGTCAAAATGCCCTACGATATGATCAGTGCATGCAGTGAGAGCTTTGCATCGGCTTACGCCTTCAGCCCAAGCTTCAGCTCGCTGTTGAAGCTGATGGATCAAGCTGTGTCCTTCCTCCGTATTCGGGAAGAGATGAATGTCTACGCCGAGTGAGCCAGGCCAAGAAGCCATTGTTGACGGGACCTACTGTTGAACGCCATAACCAAAGGCCTGCCATTCTTCAACGCATACCTCAGCGCAACCTTCTCAAGTTTGTTCAGAGCTCTCTCAATGTCCAGTGCAGGGCCGCCATTTCGAGGGTCTGCTCGGGAGAAGAGGGACCCTTGCCAATCTTCGTAAAAGTCAAAGTCGAGAGCTTTTCCGAATCGCAGTCGGAATACTTCGAGGTCGGGATGCGATTCACAGAAAGAGACGCCGTCGGCGTTGATCTTTCGCATAGAACTATGTCCAGGTCAGCTTTGGCTCGGGTCTCGAATATCCCGACATACTCTAGGACCATCGTTCCTTTACCACTGCCTTTGGGGCCGATGATCAGATAGTAACCACCCTTCTCTTCACCTCGGACAATTCGATCAACGAGGGGCTGTTCTCTGCGCTTCACATGGCTCGAATTCGGGCCGTTCAATTTGGACAGTTCCAGTGCCGGATCCTGCGTCGTTGTCAACATATATCGGCATCCTCTCGGGCTTGGCAACTGACATAACCTGGTTCGAACGCCCTCATGATCTGTGACAAGCGACGTCAGCAATTATTGAGCGGCAAGCGGGGCATACGCACCCTCCTGAGAACGTGATCCTTGTACCATTCAAGGTATCCTATACCCGAACCGAACACCATCCCCAGACCAACTATGGTAGTCAAAGCGGCTTGGAAAGAAGCGCTCTTCAGCCAGTCGTCCCACCAGCGCTCCTTCCCCTTTCCGCTTCCGCTAGATCCTCCTTGTGACTGTAGGTTGTCTGAAGGCCCCACGGGCGATTGAGGGACAGGAGGGTTGGGCCAAGAGGGGACATCGCGGCGGACAGCTGTAGAAGACAGCAGGCGGAACTGGCTGATGTGCCGAGGTTGGGAATGTAGGAGCTGCCGTCTAGCTAGACCAAGTACGGTTGCACGCATGTCGCCTTGTGGATAGACTGAGATGAGATTTAGAAGCTGGTCGGCCTCTCCCTTGACCACATCGCAGGGACATTCAGTTTGCGCACCGCATCATCACTCCACGTCATGACTTTGTTTGGTTCAGTCAACTACCGTCTTATTGGCGGCCTGCGGCGGCATTGAGACGCTCTAAGCTCTACCACCGATACTACAGGCTTACCAGCCAAGCTGTCTATTCCTGACAATGCACAAATAGCCTGGAGCATCTCCATGCCCCTCCCATGCTGCCCCCGTATGCCGCCGGCGGTGGCCGCCCCTGCGACTGATTTCTTGTGCCTGGGGATGTGGCCCTGAGTGCTCTTTTCGCGTCAACAAACGAGACACACCGACATCCAACAACAGCACATCTCATCCATGACTCCCAACTAACATCCCATAGAATTGAATGTCCCTCTCCCCCACCAAACCCACCCTCTCGCGCCAACCATCCTCCCCATCACTCGCTCTCGGCCTGCCCCCGGCATTCCCAGAGAACAACATCATGGCCCCGTCCACAACATCCCCATCCAAGATGCCCCGTACCAAATCCAAGCACAAGACCCACCGGGGAGACGTCGAATCGACAGACAGCAGTGACTTTGAAGAAACGCCGAAGCAGTTGGGAAAGGGCACACCGAAGAGAAAAGTCGTCAACAGTGTAGAGCCAACGCCGGCGACTGGGCAGTCAAAGAAACGAGGGACCTTGGCAGAAAGACTGGCAGCAGCAGCTGTCAACAAGCCCAAGGTCAAGTCTAGCTCCAGCGTCAATGGCGGTCTCAAGGCATCCAGCAGTGCTACACAGCTGAGCGCTTCGAGTACTTCGTCGATGGTGCAAACACCACCAATGCAGGCTAGGACCTCCTTGATCCCTAGCACCATGCCCGTGAAGAGGACTGCCGGTCCATCCATCGGTGGCAACCCCTCTGACAAAGTCGTTGTTTGTGTCAGGTGAGTGGAACGCCAGGATGTTGAATGGGTAGCTAATGTCGAGATAGAATCAAACCAACGCAAAGCCCATTCGCAACAATGGCCTATGACATGACATCAACATCCCTCACACTTTCGGATGACCATCCCAAAGTAAAACAACGAGGTGGAAAAGCTGGACGAGAAGATACATACAACTATACATTTGGTGGGTCTCAACTCGCGAAATACATCGAGTCGCCGCTCATGTTCTTCAACAGACAAATTGCTGCAACAGCCTTCCACTACACCCGAGCTGTACACTGCCAAGATCTCTCCATTGGTCGACAAGGCTATGAGCGGGTTCAACAGTACCGTATTTGCCTATGGCCAGACTGGAAGTGGTAAATCTTTTACCATGGTGAGTTTTATTCGGTCTCTCGGAGCCTACACGCTGACCAGACTCAGACCGGTATTCCGACTGAGCTCGGTATCATCCCCTGTGCAGTTGATGGTGTTTTCGACGCCATTACAGCCGACACCGACCGCGCCTTCCTCCTTCGTGTGTCCTACGTTGAAATCTACAATGAGACCCTCCGCGATCTTCTTAACTTCAAGAAGGGTCCTTTGAAGGACGATGAGAAGCCTGTCATACATACGCAGAAGGGCAAGGTGTATGTGGAACCTTTGGTGGAGGAGATTGTATCGACGCCGGAGGATGTTATGGAGTTGTTGGAAAAGGGAAATGCGCAGAGGCGGATTGGAGCGACTGATTGGGTAGGTGTTTGCCAACGTATTGAAGGACCTGCTTACGCCTTCCACCAAGAACGAGCGATCTTCCCGATCCCACTGTGTGTTCACTGTAGTCATTGAGTCGAAGCCAAGAGATAAAGATGGCGATGAGGACATCAGACTTTCTCGCTTGGTCAGTACACAACCTTTTGAATGAGCATCTGCTAAACATGGTGCTACGCAGAACTTGATCGATCTTGCTGGTTCCGAAAAGGCAGTGTCTGACTCTGAGAGGAGAGGCGAAGGAAAGCATATCAATCAGAGGTATGTGGGCGATGGATGCTGTGAATGTTGACTGACATGGTGGACAGTCTGCTGGCTCTGCGGGAGGTGATCAACAAGTTGACTGAGAAACAAAAGGCCTCGTGAGTAAAGTTTGAAGTTGAAGCTTTGGAGGTGATATTTCCGTACTGACAAGCGGCCATAGGCACATCCCGTATCGTAATTCCAAGCTCACTCACCTTCTGGAAAACGCTCTTGGTGGAGACTCCAATATCTGTGTCATCTGCACGTAAGTCATATAGAGAACAATCAAGATGGCTCATGCTGACCACCTTGAAGCATGTCTGCTGAGGAGGAACATTGCGGTGAAACGCTTGAAACTTTGAAGTTTGCTGGGCGATGCTCTCAAGTAAAGACACATGCCAAGAAGAACATTGTAAGCCTATCAAATACGTGACGGTGTCAGAGGCTTATCCACATTCACAGCTTCCAGCTTCCGAGAGAGCAATGATCAGAGCAAAGGATCAAGAGATTGAAGAGCTCCGAGCGAGGCTGTTGGGGCTGACAGGAGATGGCGCGCCTTCCAGAGCTGGACCTGACGCTGATCAAATCACCGATGTACGTTGGAGCATATGAAATCGGGTGCCTCGTACTGACACATCGTAGCTTGCCGACTCTGTAGCCGCCATGGAGGCCCGCAAAGCCAAGCTCACTGCCCAACTCGCCAAACTCAACGGCGAAATCCTGACTTCCGAGCTCCCCCGTCACTCTGCAAGCTCGTTCAACCTTCCTCAGACTCCCTCCAAGCCCAAGCGACGGCGCATTAGCGATTTCTCTGCAATCATGTCCTCTGGGGGTGATCGTATGGGGTTGGGGATGGGAACGCCCAAGAAGGCGGCCGATAGACGGGCTGTCAGTAATTTGGTTGGTGTGAAGGAAGAGAGTGAGACGTCGGCGACGTCGGGAACCCTGGATTCGGTCCATGAAGGATCAATCGTAAGTCCGCTGATAATGATAATGAGATTGTGTTGACAACCAGAAGAATTTTGAGCACGACATCGCCCTTGCTACTCTTCGCAAGAACCTGGCCCATAAGGAAGAAGAACTCGTTCTCGCCAATCGCAACCTTGCATCTGCTCTGTCCCGCGCCTCCCAGCTGTCTGAAAGGGATGAACGTGTGGCAGCTCTTACTGCTGAGCTCTCCACCGCCCTTCAACAACTTTCCGAGCTTCAAAGCACCCTCCAGAGCACCGAGTCCGACCTCCGCGACCAAAACGCACAGCTCGAGTCCGCCCGGGATGACCTTGTTTCCAACATCGAAGACAAGTCATCAAAGATCGACGAGCTAGAGAACAAGGTGCTGGAGCTTCGGAAGAGCCGTGAAGAGATGGCTATTGAAGATGAGAGCAGACTGCAAGAGGTGCAGAAAGAGCTGGCAGGCATTGTAGGGGAGAAGGCAGAGATGCAGGCCAGGGTCGAGCTGCTTGAGAAGGAAGCTGTGGCTAGGAAAGGGGCAGAAGAGGGACAGAAAGCTGCAGAAGAGGAAGTGCAGAGGATCCAATCCGAGCTCGACAGTCTCCGCGAAAGCCACTCTCAAGCTCAATCTTCAGCGGCTTCCTCGTCCTCAAAAGCGATCGAACACGAAACAACCATCTCCACTTTGACTTCCCAGATCACCGACCTCCTCGCTGCCCAAGCCAGCCGCGAATCCGCCCTGAATGCTGTCAAATCAGAGCATGCCGAAATCACGAAAAAGCGAGACCAAGCCGTCGAGGACTTGGATAGCTTCCAGAAACAGGCCATGGCGAATGAGACCAAGGTGCTCAGCGAGCTGAGGGAAGAGATTGGCAAGCTGCGAAAGCTGCGGGAGGACGACAAGGCTGAGTGGGAGAAGCAGAAAGCAGAGTTGGAGGCCGGATTTGCAGAGCTGAAGGAGCGTGAAGACAAGTCCAAGGCTCAACTTGCCGAAGCTCTCCAGACTCTCGAGTCCGCTGCTGCCGCGAACAAGAGACTCGAGAGTAAGGTCGCCAAGGTAGTCGAGGCAAAGAGTGCAGCCGAGAAGGAGAGGGATCAGGCTGTGAATAACCTCAAAGAAGCTTCAGGCGGGGCCAAGATCCAGCTTGAGCAAGAGATCGAGTCTCGTCGATCACTCGAAGTGCAACTCTCCAGCCTTCAGCAGCAGCTCGACGCCCAGCGTGCTACCATCGAAAATGTGTCTCAAGATTTACAATGTGAGCGCGAATCTGCTAAAGAGTTATCCGAAAAGCTCGCGACCGCCCACGCCGACATGGAAACTCAGGAAGCGAGAATCGAGAAGGCTGTCGATGAGCGGAAAGACATCGAAGCCCGCTTGGGTGAAATGGAATCTGCTCTGGAAGCCGGGGAGGAGGAATGGAAAGCGCGAATCGACAAGGAAAGCGCTAAGAGGTCTGAGGTTGAGGGAAAGCTTGTCGAGCTCGAGAGGATGCGACAGGCCGGTACCACTACCGAGAAGGAACTTCAGGGCCGCCTCGACTCTGAAGTAGCTGCCAGGGAGAAGCTAGCCAAGGACATCGATGACCTCAAGAAAAAGAACGACTCTGCCCAGACTAGCCTGCGCGAACAACTTTCAGCTGGGGAGATCAATCGCCTAGAGCTCGAGAAGAAGCTCGCCGAGCAAGAAAGAGTAGAGGGCTCAGCGCTTGCAGACCTTTCGAAAAAGCTTGAATCCCACGCTGCTTCCGAGAAGGAGCTCATCGAAAAGCTCTCGTCGCTACAAACGCAGCTTTCTGCCGACCAAACCGTCACCGACGATCTTCGCAAGAAGCTTGAAATTGAGGTCACGGCCAAGAGGGTTGCGGAGAAGAAGGTGGTCGAACTGGGACGTCAGAAAGAGACTTCCTCCGCCGCAGAGACCGACTTGCAAAAACAGCTTGAAAATGCTGAGAGAAGTCGCAAAGAGGCCGAAACAAAGGCGGCCGGGGTGGAGAAGGAGCGCGAGGTTGAACTCGCTGGGCTTCGGGCCCAGCTCGACGCTGAGAAAGCCTCCAAAGCCGACGTCGAGAGGAAATTGTCTCAGGCGGCCGAGCAGCATGTACTCAAGCTTTCCGCTGATGGCGAGATCCGTTCGTTGCTGGACAAGGAGACTTCCGCTCGCAAGGATGCCGACAGCAAGCTCGCCGACCTGGCCAAGAAGCTTGAATCTTCCTCATCAGCCGAGAAGCAGATTCAGCACAAGCTAGATGTCGAGTCTGCATCCCGTCAAGCTGCTGAGAAGCAGTTGGTGGAACTTGCGTCAAAGCTGAAGTCTCTTTCATCGAACGAGTCGGAGCTGGGAGCACGTCTTGACAAAGAGACGGCTTCCAAGCAAGCTCTTGAAAAGAGGCTCGCGGATGTTCAAAAGGGTGTCGAGACCAAGCAAGCAAGCGTTCTGGCTGATATGAAGAAAGAGATCGCCTCTCTTCAGCAATCTCTTCTCAAAGCTCAATCGGACGCCCAGTCTTCAAGAGACGAGGCCACTGCTCACCGCGAAAAGGCCACCAAGCTCGCCAAGGACGTTGTGGAGCTCGAAGCTCGTCAGAAGAATGAGATAAGCATGACCGCTTCTTCTTCTGTTTCTGCTCGTCTCCGCACCCTCTCTACCCCAGGTCTCTGGGCGAAAGACGGCGATATGAGTGGACCAGGGTCGAAGGGAATGAAGTCTAGAGGCCTGAAGGGAACGACCACTGGCATGGGAATCGGTGAGCGGGAAAGCTCCATGGGAACCATGCGAGCCAGGGATCAGGACGAAATCGAAAGGCTGGAGAAGGTTATTGAAGTGCAGAAGGAAATCATAGATGAGCAGAGGGAGAAGATTGAGCGGTGGTCCAAAGTGAGTCAACAATAATCGCTGCCTCCGGAAGGATGCTAATCCACCCTGAAGGAAATGGAAAAGCAGCGAGAGATCGTTAGACTGCTTACCAACGACCATTCCAACACCACCTATTCTCCCTCTCCGCGAGTACCCTCGAGGACCCACGCTAAAGCGCATTCCATCTCCCACTCTCCAAGCGAGTCTCCTGCCGGCAGTACACCCGCCAAAGCCATCCCTTCAACCTTTACGGCTCGCAATCTTGCCTTGCCTAGCACTCCTTTGCCAGGGACACCTACGCCTCTCCCCATGCACCCCAGTCAATTCAACAACGCGACTGCGAGGAAGGGAAGGAGGATTACTATTGACCACGATATGGATCTCCTGACTGGTGAGTTTTCGTTTAGCCCGAGTTGTGGGCATTTCACTGACCCTTCTTGTAGAAACCAGCAAAGTCAACAGGGCCAAGCTGCTTTTCGAATCTCCCGAAAAGAACGGCAAGGCATTGCCCTCTACTCCCGTTCGAGAGCCCCGGGAATCACTTCGCGTCAATCAAGCGGCGTGGTCCATTCCCAGACAACGCCGGCCATAGACGTACTATGCTTTGAATTTCTTTAGTGGGACCAGTTCCAATCTCTTGTCTATAATGTTGAGGCTGTGCGTTTAAGCATATATGTTTATAGTCCGTGACTGATAACCTGTATATATAATGATTTCTTACCATAGACCCTAGCCCCATGTACAACTTTCGAAGGGTACTTTGTGGTTCGGTGGTATCTGACAGACGTGTGTGTTTTTGTCTTTCAGCCTGCTTTCCCACGGCTGTGCCCGCAACCCCTGAGCATTCGTCGGGCGAAACCTACTGCATGCTCTCAGTGTGCTGACACCATGTCTGCCTTGATCTTCAGCGCCCTCTTCTCCGCTCAAGCATATATGTCAATAGGTTGTCGCCGATGACGATAGTCCCATGCTGTCTGTAGACTTTGATGTACAACATGAGAAAGGGTCTTTGACCTGTTCCGGCTTTGACCAAAAAAAAAATTATCACAGAATCATGCTGCATGTTGCGATGTGGGATCTGCTATTCGTATTGGGGTCGCAGGCGGACATACGTTTATCCCTCGCGAGGACCTACAACGTGGACCGTGGCTTGATGATACAGCCATGCAGGAAAGGGTATGACATCATTGTTCAACAGTATACCCACGGTCAGATCACGACCCTGCCAGGTAGATAGGAGCAAGCTGATGGCTGTCCGAGCAGTGTCTTGCGCGGAAAGGCGCTGCTTTGTTTGAGGACATGAGCGCAACGCGACGCGTGCAGTGATCTCAGGCACGCAGCCCTGGGGAATCTGCCTTTTGGTGATTGTTCTGCTGTTGCATGTTGATGTATGCTGCGGATGTGGGTGTAGAGGGATGTAGGGTGGGTGTGCTGGGGGTGTACGGATGGATGGGGAGAAGGGAGGAGGCTGACAGTGGGAGATCCGAGTATCGGATGGCCGGCGTGCCTGGATTCGCTTTCGGTGTTGCGGATCCTTTCTCAGCGGGTGCCCTTTGCTGGCTATGCATCCCCTCTGCTACTTATACCCCCATGTCCCTCATGCCCTCCATCCCCATCCCTCCCATCGACGCCGCCCTCACGACCCTATCGCTCCCGAGACTGCGTGGCCTGACGGGTAACTTGCGGTCTGTGCGCTCCAGCCATCCGCCCCTTCCCTTGTGCTGTGTCCCAGATCACGGACCACAACCGGTGCTTTCTTGAAATCGCTTTCCTCTTCCAGCTTGTTCTTGCATCGTCTCCTCTTGCCAGCCCCCCTCTCCTCCCCCCTCTCCCCCCCTCCCCCACTCCCCGCCACCCCTCCTGCACCGCCCCGCTCCCTCAAGCAGCCCACTATGGCCGATGCTACAAAGTACGGGAACGCTGCCGACTTTGACGTCGAGCTCCATTCCATCTACGCGGCTTATATGTGAGTCCCCCTCTCTCCAACAACCCTGCTAACATCGTCTTATAGCGGCCTGTTTGAATCAAGCAATGTCGATTGGTGGGACAAGTCATGGGGCGGCTACTTTGTCTCTTTCAACGACTTTCTCGGTTTTGGATGGGAAGTGATGGGTATGTTCTCGCTTCTGCTCTGTGTTCATTCTAATGCCGCGCAGTGATCGTCGATGGGGTCACTGGTAAGCCCCATATTGCTGTCAGGCGAGAGCAGATAGCCCTGTTCGCTCGCATGATCAGAACAAGGCAGGTCCACTCGCAAATCTGTTTCACGAGACTCGGACACTGACTATCCCCCAGATTTGGAGAAAATCTCCCCAAAGACCCTCCCACGACCCTCCCCCTTACGCCGGTGCCGACCCGGAACCTCGCTCTTCGCCGTCTCGTCAATATCCGGGATCTCAGTGCATACCGGAAACTTGCAGCCACCCTCCCAGCAGCCGAGCTTTCCTACCTTCGGTCAAGAGTGCGCTCGGGCGAACCTGCCGTGATCGAGCAGCTGTTCTACGCTGGTGGATCGAGCGGAGAGCGGGACACGGGGGGCGTCGGCGTCAGAGACAACGGTGTCGGGTACACCTTTGCATGCGTCAAGACCAACTGGTGGGAGAAGGGAGGTGCGCCATATGGCGTCGTCCCGGGGCAGGGCAAGACGCAGCCTGGAAAGGGGCCACAAGGGAAGGGGCTTGTTCTCGAAGTCGGAATGGCCGTTCTGAGATGCGCCAACCTGCGGGCAGTCGTGAGTCCCTTTGGTCTAATTGATTGGCTTGATTGGGTTGCATAAAGGAGACAGACGACTTACTCTATTAAGGGTGTATGGCCTCCAACGCCAGAGGATAACTACCGCAAGTCTCATTATGTGGTAGACGAATGGGTGGACAAGGCAAGTTGCGCCAGACCTGCACAGAGATGGTGCTGACTTGGCGTAGCGTACCAACCACAGTCCCCCCACTTTCCCTCGGGCGTATGCGTTCGGTCGGAGCGAGTATGTGGCCGAGAAGAAGATTGAGACGATTCTAGAGTGAGCACTCAAAGTCATCATGATTGATCCAGCTGACATGCTCCAGTGCGACTCTGAATGCCCTCGCCTCGCAAGAGACGGACGGTCATGCCAACACTCTTGTACTTGTGACCATCGGCGACGGGACCCCTCTTGCTCTGCCCAACTCTTCCACTCTCCCGGCCAACATTCTCGTCTTTGATCTTCTCGCTCTCGAATTCAACCTCTTGCGCAGAGCGCAAGCCCAAGGTATCCCGGGAGCCCCCGACCGCCAGCAACCCCTATCCTCTCTCGTCTCTCTTCTCCAGACCCTGCAAATACCAGTCACACCCTACGCCCCGCTCGGTAATGCCGGCAACGATGCCTACTACACCCTGCTCGCTTTCCAAAAGCTCGTCATGGGCGAGACCCGCCTCCCCGACATGCTCTTCAAGCAGCCCGACCCATACTCTGCTATGCCCTTCCCTGCTGGTGCGGGCAACAGGATGTCTATGGCTATGCCTTTTGCGCCGGTGATGAACATGCCCCTGCCCGTCATGCCTGCTGCAGGCCATGTTCGCCGCGAGTCAGGCTCTTCCAGAGCCTCGCAGAGGACGCCAGCGTCAGAGTATGGCTCTTACCCACCATCTCCAGCGGAAGAGCAGAAACGACGACGTATGACTAGTGATGTTGCAAAGCGCCGTCCGTCTTCTACTGGTGATGCCCTGGGCGCATACAGCTCTAACAATAGGTCCCAGAGCCAACAGAGGTCTCTTGGAGGCTCTTCCCAAAACCTGGCCGCTCTTGGCTCCGGGCGCAAAAGGCAGTCTATGGTGCGATCTCAGACCGTTTTCTGGGACGACGCCCAGTATGCTCCTCCTTCCGCCGACAACCAGGGATCAAGTCTCAAAGCTCCTCAGGCTCCGCTTCATGGCGAATCCACAGGTGCCTCCTCCAACTCTTCCGAAAACAGAGGTCGGCCAAAGGACGGCCCGCCTGTCTCGAGAAGTGCAGGTAGCAGCGTGAGACTGGCCGCTGGTAGGAGGAGTGTGTCGTTCGATGGCACTGGTGGGGACACGAACGCACCAGGCAGAGGGAGTGCTGGTAACTCTCCTGTGAATGGTACCATGCGCCCACCTTCCTATGTGGCTGGAAACGGTAGCGCGGCGAGTGTCAAGCCTTCTGGTCTCTCGAGCACCAATTTGAAAAGGCATGATGCGGGCCGAACGGACTCGTCTGGGACGGTCAGTACGGGTATCACCAAGCCGAGCTCAAACTCCAATTCGAGCGGGGATATGGTGATGATGCCCCCCAAGGTCAGGCATAGTACCGGTGCGGGACAGGTGGTGAACGATGAAAAGGCCAATGCCAAGGCCGATGTCAAGGCTGGCAAGGAGAAGAAGGCGAAGAAGCCAAAGAATATTGCAGGGGCGTTTGCCAAGTTTTGGGTTGGATGACGTACAGAATCCCAAACCCACCCATTGTTTTACTCTAACGGACAACATATCATGATCAGTATTGTGTGCATCATCCTGTACGTATTGAGACCTTTGTACGACCCGAGACTCTTTCATTTCTATGCATTTCTATACCATACTATTCCTCAACCTTGTTTATGCAATGTTTGAATCAGTCTGGTCCGGGCAAGACCTTTTAGGGAAGTTCAGTTCCAAAGAAGCCTTCATGAAGAGTCCATGGCATGCGTGTTTAATAGCGAATATATGAGAAGCCTACTGGTACAAGGGTATATGCTATGCGAAATTGATCGCTGTCCTGAGTGTATCATCATTCAATGCTTGATAGCCCACCAATATCCCCAAGCCGAGAGCACCCCCTGTCCACCTAGCGGTCCCCCAACCCCCGAAGACTGACCCCTGACCTCAAGCGACATTTGCCTCCACAGACGATCAAACCCCTCTTCATCAGTCACGCCAGATTCGAGAAGGACGAGGCGGCAGGCAAAAGCGTATGCGATAAAGTTTTCCGCATCTTCTTGACCAAACTCTAAGAGAAGGTCAGGCCAGGCTTGATACCATGGAGAAGTGGACGTACGGCTGTCTGGTTGGTTGTTGCACCCTTGGCGGTAGTGGTAATACGTGTCGGTATCTTCTGGGCTGAATCCGGCAGAGGAGAGGACGTTGGCCATGCTTTCAAAAAGCTCCAGTCTGTGCGACATCAATACGCTATCCTGATGTAGTAGCACGTCACGGACCTGACGCCTCGGTACCGGAACGCTTCTCGAACAAGGACCGTCATCTATGCTAGCGCATCAGTGATTCCCTTTTTCCTCCTCAGAGGTGAGCTGAAACATACCCGAGTCATGGCAGGCATAAGATCCTCCGGCTTGAACCCCTCCCAAGCACTCACAAAAGTGACATGCACTTCATGTATAAGAATTAGACCCCCAGGTCTCAGGATACGATGCACTTCCTTTACTATATCTTCGTACTGGCTTGTGGCAGTCAACATGAGCCGCAAATGGACGACGTCGAAAGAGCTGTCGGCGAATGTTCGGAGGTCTGATGGAGCGTTGGCACAGAGAAAGGTGAGGTTGGGAAGCTCATGTCTGACATGGTCTATCAGCTCTGCAGGCTTCAACGTCTGTTGTGCGTACTCGTGGTGTATAGGCATGATGTCGATTCCGACGCACTCAACTTGAGGAAAAGCCTCTGCCATCTCGTATGTCCTATCCTATGCTCAGTAAACAGCTACGAGTATATGAATGGATTCGGGAGACTTACCATACTCCAGTGCCGCATCCTATATCTAATATCCGTCTCCGCATTCCAGGCCTCTTCAGCACAACGTCCACCGGACCTCGATACAATCCCGGAAGACTCCGCAGAAGCTAGGACCGGGCATCAGTATGGTACACGAATTTTCAGACTTGTACGCACGACAAAGTGCTGCCTGTCCATCCTCTGCTCCATATCAGTATCGATGCCGAGGGACCTCGGGAGCGAGCACAGACTTACCACAACCTCATGAGAATCTGATGGAAAGCGGTATGTCCAAGTGCTGTTATTACTGCAGGTGACCTCGCATGAGAAAACGCGCTTGGCAAGAAGCTGAACCACCTACTAGAGTCTGTTGCCTTGCACAAAGTATCCACCTCCAGCCGAGTGGCCAGAAGTCCAGCCGAGTTGCGACTCGAGCTCGCCAACGGCATCATCGTCGTGCTCGGCCATACCGGGGCACTTGTAAAGGCAAGGCTGGCTGGGTATTGAAAGTGGACTGAGATGTGGATATTGATGATGAGCCGGGCATGGATGACCCAGGTCCGAGGCTGGTGTGCTGCTGACAGGTGATGGAGGTGATGAGGGTCTGCTGGATGAGCTGATTGACCGACGGACTCACGGTGCACTGCGCTGGAGGTACAGCTGAATGGCCCGATCAGCCAAGGGGGGTACTCACACTCCGAGCCAATCTCGCCGACAGCTCCACCAGAGGGCCACAGCAGCGAGCGCACACATCACATCCTCGTCGCTCTGCGTTGCCATGCCACCACACTAGCAGGTAGCAGGCCCATCTGATGCATAGTCACTCTGGAACGCAGGGGCTGCTATGATTTATGAGATTGATACAGCTGTGACCCTTGAGCATCAGCTATTTTTTTGAGGTTTCGATGTATCACGCATGGTGTGTGTGTGTCAGGGACACGTGCGTTCTGCCGCCCCGGGAATAGGTGACAGGTGCCGAGGGATGGATGGGTGGGATGGATGGAGAGGTCATCTCGTCCATGCACACCTCGTATCGCTGCAAGAGGACACGACAAGAAGAATACAAGGACAAGAGGACAAAAACAGGCACGCATCGGCGACGCCGAGCTGACCAAGCAGCGTCATCTCTTGCAGCATCCCTCCAACAGGTCTCCATCTGCATCTCCATCTGCATCTCTCTGCGCATCACACCATACAGCATGCCAGTCACCACCCGCACATCCAGAAGCGTAGTCGCACACGCCACAGAGGCCACAAACAAGGCAAACAGCCGTGGAGCAAAGCCCTCTCCACCCAAAGCCCCGCCTGCCAAAAGGCAAAAGAAGGAAACAGCTCCGCAGCCCAAGGTCGGCTCCGTCCCAGCCCCCGTCAACGTAGTCGGGTCGTACACCCCCGCGCTTCTGCCACCGGTTCTCAGCTTTGATCTCCAGACAGCCATGTCCCACCTCTCGAGAGCCGATCCCCGTTTCACCCAATTGTTCCAGCACCTCCCTTGCCGACCGTTTGTCAATCTCGAGGCTGTCGATCCATACAAGACGCTCGTGACGTCTATTATCGGACAGCAAGTGTCGTGGATGGCTGCTCGGGCTATCAATGCAAGGTTCAAAGCCCTGTTCGGCTTTACAGAGGAGAATGAGGGGTTTCCCACTCCCGAGATGGTCATTGCGCAAGACATACCTACGTTGAGATCGGTAGGGTTGAGCCAGAGAAAAACAGAATACGGTAAGCTACGTATCTGACATTCTGCGACTTGTGCTCACATAAGGTCACAGTTCAATCTCTGGCCGACCACTTTCAGACAGGCCGCCTGTCTACCGACCTGCTTCAAAATGGCACCGACGAAGAGATCTCGAAAGCCCTGATCGACGTCCGAGGTATCGGTCAGTGGACCGTCGACATGTTTATGATCTTTTCCCTCCGACGACCCGACGTCCTCGCCGTCGGCGATCTCGGTGTGCAGAAAGGTCTTCTCAAATGGGCCCTAGCAGCCCACGGAGCTCTCGAAAGGAAGCCCGTCACTGGCGCGACCCCAAAGAAGAAGGGCAAGGGCAAAGCCGCCGTCAAGAATGAAAAAGTCGTGGATCAAGTCGATGTCAAAGGTGAAGGCGAGGTCGACACGTTTGTTCGAGACGCCACGCCCATCCGGCAACCACCTTCCAGCTCTGCCCCTCCTACCCCAATCACCCCAGGCCCTTCAGAGCATACCCACAGAGCGGCTTTGCACACCCCCGCCACGCCTTTAGACTTTAAACCATCCCAGATACCGCCTACACCTGCGACGCCTACAGCGGCGCCAGAGCAAGTCGCAGAGGTCCCTCCCAATACGCTGCCTACTCTGACGACAGAGGAGATGCTCCAGGCGCCCATTGGGCGCCCCGAGTGGGATGCTCATCGCGCTGTCCCATTGCCAGATGGGCTCGGCGTAGATGTGCTCAAATCTCGTCTCAACGGGAAAAAGGTCAAGTGAGTAGTTGCCTTCTTTCGACCATTTACGAGCTGATCGTGTTGGCAGGGGCGGACAATACTTGACGCCTCAAGAGATGGAGGCGTTAACAGAGTCTTGGAAACCCTACAGGTCTCTCCCAGTCTTCTACATGTGGCCAGTAGCGGGAGAGTCATAGTGTGTTGTAGGAAAGCAGTTGTAAGGAGTCTAACGTTTAAGATGCATTCCAAGTCATATAAGAGAAGAGACCATATCATTTCCCAGTATCCAGCGCGTACAAGATTTATCATTCATTTTCTACCATTCACCTTCCAAACCTTCACCATCATTCAATATCTTACCTCTAATCATCCTCTGGCGGCCTTTGAGCACGCTTCATAAGACTACCAAGATTTCAGCAATGTCCTTGAAACGCAAAAAGCAATACTCACGCAGCACCCAAATCTAATTGACCCGAAGTCTTACCCGGCTGGTTGATCTTGCCCGGCTTGGAAGCAGCTTGCGGCTGGAACTTTGGCGCCGTGGGAATAGGCGGCTTTCCACCAGCAGCAGGTGCCCCGAGAGCAGGCTTGGCGCCAAACTGGGGTTTAGCGGGTATAGACGGCTTGGCGGGAATGGCCGGTTTGGCCTTGATGGCTGGAGGGACCTTGGCTGCTGATGAGGCCGGGCGGGAAGAGGCAGGAGAAGAGTCGTTGGAGAAGGCGGCGTTCTTGGCTTTCCATGAGGGGACCGCAGAGCCGTTGCCGGCACCAGCTGCAGACGGGATAGATGGGGGAGGCCTGTTGGCAGGAGGAGGAGGTGGAGGCGCGGGAGCAGCTCGTGGGATCAGTTTCAAACTGTACTTTGGTTAGCTCTGACACCAAGATATACCTCTCGACTTACTAATTCGAAGGAGCCCAGCCCTCCTGCCCATCCTTTGCAATCATCCACCATCCGTTATCATCCTTCTCTTTGACCTCGACCTCTTCTCCCTTCACCAAGTTCATCTCACCAGCCTGCCCGGCAAAGTTGTACAAGGCTTTGTACATCTCCTTGGGTGGGCCAGCGACAGGAGGTGGCGGAGGCGGGGGAGGGGCGCCTCGCCCAGGAATGGCTGGAGGAGCACGAGCAGCACCACCGAAGGCCGCAGGGGCTTTGGGGGCGGCCTTGGCAACAGGGGCGGCAGATGGCATACTGGCCATAGCAGCAGGTGCCGAGGGCTTGGTAGCACCGGGAAGCGTCACCGCCGCAGGGCGGTTACCACCAACAACTCGGCTCTGAATATTGTAAGCGCGCAAACTCGGCACGACACAGGACTTGCACTTACAGGCTTGTTGATAGTCCTCGAGGCTTTGGGAGCCTTGGGTTTCCGAGGAGGCATGGGGTTTGAGCGGCTTGTTGCGGGCTCACCAGAACCGACCTGGATGGTGTGACTCTTGTAAGTAGCCTCTCCAGTAACAGCCTCGTTCTTTTGAGCCTTGATGACGGCTCGCTTCTCCTTCTTTTTGGCATAGTCGATACTAGACCGACGTTAGCGTTGACCTTACAAAGAAATTCGCGACTCACGTCGGGCCAATGTTGACGTTCATGTTGCCTCCAGTCAAGGTCAATATGGTGCACATCATTTCAGTCTTGAGGGGACAAGCAAAGATAGGGTCACCCTCTTCGCAAGAGTTGACATTGAGAGCGACAAAGTCGTCTCGCAGGTTGGTCAAGGAGATTGCCCGGATGGTGACAAGAGGAATCTTTCGCTCAAGAGAGGTGACGACTCGGCCGTCCTTGTTTTGCGAAACAACAAAGTACACCGCCTTGTCCGTCTTGCAAAGGGTCAGTTCGAGGAACCAAGAAAGACAGGCCTACTTACGACGATAAGGAACCGGGGGCTCAGTTTACTCGATCGACCAAGCTTGGAGATAAGTAGCTCTGATCGAGCACTGAAGTGGACATGCTCAGCAGCTGCAAGTTCATCAGCATGTGTACGATCAGCCGTGGAGTCTGACTCACGCGATATAGTCGCCGCATTCCTCAACATCTCACCCTGAGCGCTTCCTCCCCCGACATCGAGGTAGTCACCCATAAACTTCCTCATGCCCAGCATACTGAACCTCCTCCTCTCTTTCCTACCAGCATACACATCATGCCCATACTCTCTCTTCCTCTCATACTCCAAAGCCTCCCTCTGATTCCTCCAGAACCTCTGAATCTTGATCGCAGCCTCCAATTTGCGGCGGACATAGGCTCTCCAGGCACGCTGAATACGTGATGCCATGGTGTGCCAGTATCGATCACGCTCGCCTTCGAGATAGAAGAGCGTCTCGGGGTTCTTGATGAATGCCTTGGTGACACCCATCTGCCACTCCTCCTTCTTGATCTTGGCGTCCTTCAAGATTTGCTCACAACCAGATCGGTCGTCGCCTGTCCAGATATAGTCACCAGCATAGGACGTGGCGCCAGACAAGAGGTAGAAGCGTTGAATCATCTTGGAGAACTCGGCTCGGTAGGCGAAACCGGCTCGACGGACACGGATGTTTTCTTGCAGACCAAGATACTTGATCTGATGCAGAATGGCCTTGTCGTCGTATTCAGAGGGAGATCGGTGCTGGTTAGGTTTGATGGTTCGGATATAATGAGGTTGACACCTGTAGGTTTGTCAGCAGAGTCACTCAACACTCGGTCAACTCACTTCATCAAGTTGTCGACGAGCAAGTTGGCAGACAGCTTAATCTTGTCACCAGCCGTAGGCGGCCTCTTCTTGGAGGTGTGGTCCACCTTGTCCGGGAACAAGGTATGCAAGAACTTGTCCTTACTGCCCTCGATCAAATCAAGCGTATCCTTCAACAGTTGATCCTTGTTCTTGTCCGTCATACCGGCGACAGAGTACAAGACATCACCAGCATAGTGCTTGATGAGGAACTTGTTGCCTCGGGACTCAAAGTTGGGGTTGGCTGAAAGCATGTTGGAGCGCTGGATGAAAGAGTTGTCGGCAGCTGAGGGGTCGGCGTGGGCGGTAGCTGTGGCATCGTTCAAGGTGGCAAAGATACCGGCTGGTCGTTTATCCTCAATCAAAGAGCAAACCACGGCATTGTCAAAGACTGTGCCGCTTTAGCAAGACAGTTGGACTCTCCTTGGTTCACGTACACTTGATAGGGGTCCACTTGATTTGCTCTCGGACGTACTCCTCTTGCTCAGCCTTGAGAGTCAACTCGATAAAGATTTGCTGAAGCTTCTCGTTGACATAGTTGATACAGAGCTGCTCGAAACTGTTGTCTTGGAAGATTTCGAAGCCACTGCAAGCAAGTCAGCACTAGCTCCTGTTTGGTAGGGACGACGCACTAGATATCAAGAACACCGATGACATATTCGGAAGCGCTCTGAGGCTTCATCGAGACGTTGACTCGGCTGACAATCCACTCAAACAGGTTGTTGTACCTATCAACACATGAGCGATGGCCACGCATCTAACGAAAGTACTCACAAAGCCTTGGACAAGGCATCCCTACTCGAGTTGGCCTGCGCTACGTTCAGAGGAACCTCGTAGACACTTCCCCTTCGTCCACCTCTTTGTGTCTCCATAATACGGATCAAAAGCGCCTTCTGCAACTGCTGGGAGTCTACCTGCAAGAGATAGGCAGCGAAATCCGCCACACCGGGGTCAGTGACGATAGCGTTGCCGTCTTCTCCTTCGGCGAACTCAATGTTGCCCAACCAGAGGATGGTAGCAAGGACACGGAAGATGGAGTTTTGCTCGTCGGATGAGAGACCGATGACTTGCATCGCTCGCTTCAGATATTGTCAACCGCGCTCTTGACAAGACTGTGAGACGTACCAAAGTCTCTTGGAAGTCTGACACATCGTTGATGCTAGAAACGTCAAGACAGCCACTTCGACTGGTGTAGGCGTAAGACTCGGGACCTTGCAGACCGAAGGCCTCTGCAGCAATGTTAGCGTGGACTCTTCGCGTCCCAGGTCGACGCACCCTTCATCTCGGCGCTTGCGCCCTTGGTGAACTGGTAGAAGATGTGGAAATCCCTCTCGTCGGTGATTTGACCAACAACACGATTCTTTTCCAGCAAGTAATTTGTGATCTGAGCACCAACAGGTTGTCCCATGCCGTTGAACATGATCTCGAGGTATTTACCCTGGGACGAGGTCAGCCTGTGGACGACTCGTCGTTGAGCGACTCACATGTCGACTGGAATTGTCATTCCTCAGCGTCTTCGCACATCCGAAACTTTCCAGCAAAGGGTTGGTAGCCAACACCATCTCCTTGACCCCTTCTATTCCACTGCCACTATCTCCTCCCGATACGGCAGCGATATACTGCATGATCCTCTTTGCGGCTTCCGTCTTGCCTGCTCCGGATTCACCGGAAATGATGACACATTGGTTCTCCTTCTCGGTCGTCATTCGATAGTAGGCTGATTCGGCGATAGCAAACACGTGGGGAGCAATCTCTAGACGGTTCTTGCCTCGATATGAGTCGAGAACGTCTGTGGTATAGATACCGAGGTCTGCGCCATGTCAGTATTCATGTCAGTCTGCTGAAACGTTCACAAACCTCTGAAAGGATTGACGGAGATCAACACATGGGCGATATATGTCTGTCACATTGTCAACACTGTTCAAACCTTGGTGTGGATGCACTGACATAGATCTCTTGGTTCTGAAATCGGGCTTTGAGGTTATCGTTGATAGATTCGTTGGTGATCGTGCTCAATAGTGTCATGTCTGGCACACCCGCCGCCTTCTTTTTCGTAAACCCCTCACTCCAGTCGGCCTATTTGTATATCAGCATGCATTCCCCTGTGCGCAGATGCGTGTCTGACCTTTTGGACCTTCTGTGGCTTAGCAGCTCCCGACAGGAAGCCCCCGCCCTTCTTTGCAGCCTTCTTTCCTGGAGCCTGTATACTGTCAGCCCTGGCATCTCCCCTGCTGTATACTCACCATGGTATAGAGATGGATGGGATGCAACTGCAGGGGACTCTGACTACGACAACAAGTGGATGACGCGGCGGCGCTGGCCGAAGCGAGCCTTGGTTAGCTGGACACCCCCCATTTTAGTCCCGAGCCCGACGCACAGAGGTCAATCGCGCCCGTCTCCTCTATCATCTACATCCACCCCCTCCCCAGCCATGCCCTCCTCCCAGGTCCCCCCACAGCAGCCAGAGATACGCGACAGCAAGGACTATGGCATCAAGGATGTGCGTCTCGAGCCACCAAGGAGCCCGTAGCAAGTGCTAATGACCCTTTAGGTCTGGGCAGACAATCTGGAGACGGAATTTGCAGCTCTGAGACAGGCTGTCGAGCGGTATCCATACATCTCTATGGTACGTATTCGTATGGCTGTGGTGGTATCAAGCTGACGTATCGCAGGACACCGAGTTCCCCGGTATCGTCGCCAGGCCTATAGGAAACTTCAAGACCGGCTCAGACTACCACTTTCAGACTATGCGCTGCAACGTCGACATGCTCAAAATCATCCAGCTCGGCATAACACTCTGCGATGAGAATGGCGACTCACCAGAAGTATCGACGTATCAATTCAACTTTGCTTTCAGTCTGTCGTACGTTGCGGCTCTTGCAGATGGGTAAACTCGGGTTGATGAAGGGAACTTAGCGAGGACATGTTTGCGCCTGATTCGATCGACCTTCTGAAGACATCAGGAATTGATTTCAAGCGTAATGAGGAGGAAGGAATCGATATCGAGTACTTTGGAGAGTTGCTCATTACGTCTGGCCTGGTCCTGTTTGAAAACATCAAATGGGTTTCCTTCCACTCGTACGTTTGCCGTCCTTTCCCACCCGATCCCATCCTGACGAGTGTCCAGTGGCTACGACTTTGGCTACCTCCTCAAAGTCCTGACGTGCGAACCCCTCCCGGCCGACGAGACCGACTTTTTCCGCTTGCTGTTCATTTGGTTCCCGTGCATCTACGATATCAAACATATCGTGCGGTCGATCAAGACGCTGAGAGGAGGTCTGCAAGAGATTGCCGAGTCGTTAGGCGTAAGTTTGGACCCCAATTAATGCTATGCGTGCTGACAGAGAGCAGGTGAAAAGAATAGGGCCCCAACATCAGGCTGGTTCGGATTCGCTGCTTACAGCAGCCGTATTCTTCCGTATCCAGACCATCTACTTTGACGGGCATCTGAGTGACGACTATTACAAGTGAGCACCTCCCGAGATTGACGTAATGAGGTGCTGACTCGGCGCAGGAACTATCTGTATGGCTTCTCATCAGGTCGGCTGGGTAAAAACTCTCCAGCGACGCATGGAGACAATCTAGTCTTGGTAGATAAACCATACTAGTACCCCACTTTTTACGCGCTTCCATCTTGAACTTTGTCAAGTCATAATTGGCCTCTCGCCATTGAACCATTGTATAGTCGTCACCACTGCATGTAACCTTTTTTCTGGCTCTTCAACGGTTAACAAACAAGTGACTCGATACTCATACATGGTAGCTCTCTACACGCTTAGCCGGATTATTAAACAAGACTACTATTGTGATACAGATCCGCATTTCCGCAACCTTTGGTTTCCCCCATCTACCCTCAAGGCCTTCTCCTTGAACCTGAGAGCATCTACGCCCATCAATCAGTTTACGTTCCCAGGGACACGAGCTAAACTCACCGGCATGGTCCCCCGATCTCATCGCAATACCCTCACACTCTCCCAGTTTCTCAACCACATAATCAAATAGTGTTTCCCTATACGGCCCACACAGCCCATGTTTATTCCTCCACGAGCCTTTATTACTCCCCATCGCCCCTCTTTTACTCCTACTCTCTTCCTCCAGCACCGCTAACCTGTCCATCCACCTTCCCACCAAGTCTGCCGCCCTATCAACAAGCTCCACAAACGCCTGCTGATCCGCCTGATGCACCGGCGAGAGTAGATGGATCCTCGCACAAATCAACAACAAAAAGATGATTGGCGCATCTTGATTCTTCCACCCTTCCGCTTCTTGCCCTGCCGAAGCATGTATACTCCACCTATCCGGTACGATACTCTCCACCCACACACACATGCCTGTGATTTCCTCGCATACTTCTGGGTACGCTTCTCGAGGGGATCGGGTGGGATCGAGGGTGGAGAGGAGGCGGTAAGACATGAGAGGGCTCTCGATCTCGCGGGAAGAGACGGTGCTTGCGCGGTGAAAGAGGTGGAGGGAAGCAAAGAGGAACGAGTAGAGAGAGTCGATACCTCGGTGGTCGTCTGTGAGGGGACCGTTGTAGAGGGTGCGGAGGTTGACGTCGGGGACTTGGAGGATGGTGCCCTGTGACAACTGTAAGTGTGGTTCCGCTCAAACGGGGTGGCTTACGTTGAGATAGTCATCGGGTGGCCGAGGGAGGGGTGTGAGGATCATTTCATCCCTCAGCAGACTGGGCCACGGCGTCCGTAGCCGCCTCCCCCTCTCGTTACCCCACGCACTCCAGCTGCACAGCATCAGCTTTGTTCCACACAGACACGGGAATACTGACAAGGCGTGTATGCGTTCACACAGCTCCCATTGACTTTGTGGCGGTGGTAAAAGCGATGCGGGCGATGTGCTCATCTGACTCTCTTGCAGTACCGACGAAGGGATCTTGTGTAGCTCACAAGCCACCGCAAGGCTACTCTCGTCAGCATACTCCCTTTCGATTCGAGACGACTCACGAGATAGCCTTCGAGCTCCAAACGAATCCCTCCAAATCTCTGCCTTTCACGAACAACCATTTACTCATATTCTTACTCGCATTGACAACATCCACCAACCTCCGCCTACCCCCATCATTCTCCCCTTGGGCCTCCCTCATGGCCCTCTCCACAAGCCTTGTCGTGATATCATACAAGCTCTCCTCCAGACTCTTGATTGCCGGGATATACGACGTTGACGAAGCGATGGTGTACATGGAAAACAAAAGAGCCGGGTGGGGTTGAGAGGGAGGCGGGAGGGAGAGCCGTTGGTAAAATTGGGTTTCAGTGAAACATTCGGATCCGAATCTGCACCGCGGCTGGTCGGGGCAGAAGAAGAGATTGAGGCTGGGTCACGTCAGTACGGAACGACCAAGGATAGAAGGGACGTACAGGTAGTCACGGGCGCTTTGAGAAATGTCGTCCTCTGTCAAATCTCTTTCTGGTCCATCATCGTTTCCGCTCGTAGCGGGCGTAGACGTCTGGGGCGGCGGAGGATAGTGCATGAAACCGGGTGTCGAACTGGCCTGTCTTTGGGGTACACTGTTGATCGAGCCAGAGGACGTGTTGCCGAAATCATACTCTGCTTGCATGGGTAATGTCTGTTACTGTTAGAATGCAGTATATGGCATCTGATGATAGACTCACTCCGAGAGAACTGATACGCATCCTCGCAAGCCCATCATCTCCCCGTCCCAGCCCAACAACCGAGCCGGAGACCGCCCTATTCTTCTGAGCTGACGGGCTCCAGTAATTCCCCTCGCCTACATTATTATGGCGCACGGTAAATGGCGATTGTCCAAGAGGTGCCACAAACCCTGGGGAAGCTGCAGTCTGCTGAATATGTTGCGTTGTAGTCCATTCGAGTCCAAGACCTGCGGTCGGCCACGTCCATCCTGCAAACTGATCGCTATACCCATCCGGTTCGCCTTTTGCTGCACCGAATGCGGGCGAAGGTGCAAAATTTGTTTCTGCCGTCATCCCCATGGCCTGCCTGGTGTACAGCCCCGGATCCGGTGTGCCGCTGTTCCTAAACGACTCGGCATAGAGCGGTTCATGGACATACGGCAGACTGCCGTTGCTGACTAGAGGGCCGCTGGCATAGGGCGTGACGACGCCCTGGGATACTGAACTTCCGTACGAGCTTGTAGATGGTCGTGGGTTTTCTGGTGGGATAGAGTCGGAATTTGGATCTTCCATCTGCGCTGTGGCGATCCTCAGCCGCCGTTTTTCACACTGAACAGCAAGACGTACCGAGTTCTGCTTCTAGCTTTTCGATTCTAGTAGCGGGCCTGTCGGTATCATAGACACAGCTGTCTGAGCGTTTGGAGCACTGGTCGCAGACGGGCTTGTCGGCTGAGCATTTCTGTGCCGTGTCAGGGTGTATGGGCGAGTGTAGAAAAGAGGACTGACAAGCTTCTTTGCCCTGCAGCGGAGGCAGGCGTCCCCGCGTCTGAGGGGTGCGACATGGGCTGGGCAGTCAGCGAGGGCAGGGGAGATGGAGCTGAGTCACCTTTTTTGGGGGGCGAGGCCTTGGGGAGCTGCTTCTTTGTCCTGTGTGGTTCGTGGTCGTCGGCGCGGCCCGCCTTGCGTCTCTTTGTGCGTTCTTGCATGGTGGTGGGGGGGGAGAAGGGGGTTATGGATTACAAATGTTACAACTTATAAGGGTCGCTGGGCCGAGGTGGAGGCTTAGGCACTTGGTCCGAAGGAAGACGGGGCGAGGTGTTTGGCGTTATATAGGCAGGGCGAGGACGACTCGCGGCATGCCGAGCTGTGCCTTTTGCTTGTTCATCCCCGCCCGATCGCACAGCTTCACCGCCAGAACCATATTACACCGTCTGCTATACATCCTAGCGCTTCTTCTCCCCGTGTCCATGTGCAGCGTGCACGGCCCAGAGCAGAGGAGCAGGAGATGACAACGCACACACCCGACACAAGCGCTCGCGGACAGGGTGCAGTCTCCTTCTGGCGATCACCCGAACCCCAATCCCGACGCCCGAGGGGAGATCCACCGTACAGGGTCTCTACAGCACAACCATCACCCAGTGGCACTCTTCAGGGATGCTGCATAGATACCGCAATGACCCCCTCCCCTCTACCAAAAGAACAATACCCAAGGCGTCACTACTACCCACTCACGCTGCCATCTCCGTCTCCCTGAATCTTATCATCAGGGCTTGCGACGTCCTCATTTTGATCTCCGTCTTGCGCCAGCGTTTCACCATTAATAAATTGTTCCGGCGGAATTCTTTATCTATCTCACACAGCGGCCGCCGCCCCTTCACCTCTTACCTTGGAAACGTTCTTCAGCTTCCAGTGGAAGGAGGGTAGAGTCACGCTGTTTGGTCCTCGCACATTCCTTCATACCATACGTCAATGACAAGTCTTTCATATCGATACAAGCTTACAGCGCAATCGGCTCCCCGATACGGTTAAACCCGATAGCCTTCAAAAACAACCTTCGTTCCAAGCAAATAAACTATGCACAATTTCGTTTTGGCGCCGAAGGGCCCGAAGGGAGCATCCGCTCGTCGGCGGCTATTCCGTGTCTGAAAGTAGCGCTCAGTGAAGACGATACTCCCACAAATCGTGCATGGTGACAGCGCTCGTCCCGAACAACACCTCCATATACCATGCAGACGGGATCAAATACAGCTGTGCGAGTACAGAGAGCGGCAAGAAATGAAGTGTTATTACGATAACGCTTCAAGGATAACTGAATCTCATGTCCACTTGACTCATACCATCATATAGTGACCATGTTTGCAGAATTACTCGCTACCAGGTCTTCCGTACTACGCGCGCTCTCTGCCTCCCGGCCAGTTGTTTCGGCTCCCCTTCGTCATCCCGTGCAATCACTGGTCTGCCATCGCATAGAGTCAAGCAGTCGATGGACCCGCAGTCGCATCACGAAGACGACCGCTTTAAGCCCATCTATGAGACGATGGTCAAGGCGAGAGGTCTGATGCCCCTTCTCATTCATATCACAAGCGGGGATGTATGGACGGATGATGGTCTATAAGGGAACGGTATGTTTCTCCCTCATCAAGATCTCCTTGATATGGATTTCATCGAAAGTATACACTGTATAAAGGTAGCTACAAAGGATCAAGTGGATCTCACAAACATACTATACACTCGAGGATAGCCTGCTTCTCCCACCAGACCTTCTACAATCTTGCTTTGACGCCGACGGGAAGCATCCGCTCGTCTGCGAGAATCCTGTCAGCTTCCACCCAAGCGCCTTCGGCTCAATCAGAGAAGGAGAAACTCACAGTTGTCTTCGTACATGGTGACAGATGCACTCGTCCCAAACAACGCCGAAGTGTCCACCATCTGCGGTACCACATCTGCCATCGTAGGCGCCCCCAGCAGCCGCATATTCATCTCAAACTCGTCCTGTCCCCTTGTAAGCATTGTCCACCTAACTTGATAGAGAACTCACCTTGAGGATCTGCAAAGCATGCGCCACGCCGTCTTCACCATACGTCGACATGGCATAAATCATCGGTCGCCCAATACCCACGCCCGTCGCCCCCAGCGCAATCGCCTTGAGCACATCCGTCGCCCTCCTCACCCCTCCATCCACAAACACCTCAAACTTGGGTCTGTTTGGATTACCCATGAACCCCCTCGCAGTGAGCGCTTGTACCACAGAGGGCAGCAGCGCAAGGGGCGACGGTGCAAAGTCCAACTGCCGTCCGCCATGGTTACTCAACACTACCCCATCCGCACCAGCTTCTGCCGCCATCACCGCATCTTCCCAGCACTGTACACCCTTCAGGACTACCTTCATGCCTTGCGATGCGTCCATAAGCTCTTGCAGGTGAGACCAATTGAGGGAAGGGTCGATAAATGACGAGATGGCGCGCGCGGCGCCTTGGTCGCGTTGGAACTTGTCTTTGCCTTTGTCCTGTTGCGCCGACGCAACACCTTCAAACTTCGTGCGCATGTCCTACTCACGTGTCAGCCAATGGGGCATGTTGTTTGAGCTTGGATGGCTCACCTTTTCGCGACGACCCAGTTGCGGCGCGTCTACCGTGATGAACAGCGCCTTGACACCCCTCTCGGCAGCATGTCTGATAATCTTCTTGGTCCTCTCCCTATCCGAATTGACATACCTTGCCAGACGTCAGAACCCCTTTCCGTTTCGCAGAAAAGCACTCACAGTTGTAGGAATTGCACTTGACCAGGAATAGCAGCGTCGACCATTTCGTCAAACCCACAAGAAGCCAGCGTAGGGATCTGCCACAAGTCGGCTTGTTACAAGCCCGGGAAGTGGAAGACTCACCATTTGGATGATATCCTGCGTCCCAGCAGCTCTCGTCAGACACAGTTCTCCCTCCGGATGACCCAATTTGCCTACACACTCGTAAGCCTCCCTTGCCTTCAATCAGATAGCAAAACCAACCTAGAGCTGTGGCAGTAATGTAAACCGGCATAGACGTCTTGTGCCCCAAGATGGTAGTAGAGTAGTCGACCTTGCCCACATCGCGCAAAATACGGGGACGGAACCAGATCCTAACGATGGAGTCAGCCAACACTGCATACACGTATCCCAAGGGGTACCCACCGTTGATATGCGTTATGGTTCTCCCTCATCGTGACTTCATCATCCGCCCCGCTAGCATAGACATCAGTACTCTGTCTTCTTACGATGGACAGTCACACTCACGAGCTGTAATAGTTCCAACCCCTTCGACTCATGACTCTCCTCGCAACCGCCTCGAAATCATGCAGACTCAGAATCTCCACCAACGCCGGTTTCTTGTACTCTTCCACCTCTCCCCCTCCACCTTCCTGGTCCCCGCCCCCTTGGCCGACAGGGACGGAAGCGGGCGCGGGCGCAGAGGCCGGTGCAGGTGCAGGCTCTTCGGCGGGGAGCGTGTCGGCCTTGAGCGGGCCAAGGTGTTTGGAGGGGTCGAGGTTTTCGATGATCGCATCGGGTGGGTGGATGGGCTACAGCTCGTCAGTACTTTAACTCTGGCAAGGTAGAGATGGAAAGCACTTCGTATTCTTCAGTGGCATCTTTGCCGGCATATTTCCTATCCCAGAGTCAGCCTCAGCCTGGTGGATCGTCCCGTTCGCAAGGCTTACAAAATGATCTCTGCCCCGCCTATTCGCACCCTTCTGTTAGCATAGACCTCACACGTCTTCCCTCAATCGTATATACTCACCGGGGTGCTCCTGCAAGGTAGTCAGCTATCGATCCTACACCACCTCGAAGAGTCACCTACATCTAGAAAGTCTGTCACATCGTACACCTTCCCTGTCTCTCTGTCAGCTACGAGACTCCTGGACACCGACCGAGACATATGCCATACCATGTACCACAATCCACACGCCCTGTATGTGCGATGAGCAAGAAGCACCCCACCAAGCGCAGAGAACCCACCTTGTCGCGACTGTTGTGCTCTGCGACTTGTGCGCCGTCTACGTGCTGTTTCTCGTCGCTCATGCTGTGTTGTATCTTGAGGTACTCGAAGCAAGAGTGTTATTACAATTGACCATTCCTGTTCCAACACAGTTCCACCTATTACTAGTGGTACGGCATCGGTCTACAAATGTCAGCATGACATCGTTCTTCCGGTTATCGTCGGGCCGGTACAGCCGCCAATCATTGCCCCGCCATAACGCCCTCGTTCAACGTCTCAGTTCGTCAAGTCACCTTATTCGAATCATTGTGCCCCAAAACGAATACATCCCAGCGCAATCTACTCAGAAAGGAATACGAGGGGCTACATTTATCTGCCAATCAGCGTAAAACAGGGTACTCTACAAGTGGTGTCAAAATACCTACTACTAATGTTACCAACAAAAAGCCGGAAATGTTCATCAGGTCGATTATACCTGGAATCGTGTATAGAATAAACGTCAAGTATGCGTTGAAATCGTCGTTGGAAATAATGGATATCTATTTGAAAGGAATGTATGTCTATCACGGAGCGCTCATCTCTCATGCTCCGCTCACAGTGGCAGGTCAGTCGGAGCAACCATACCCGCCATGTGACCCGAACCTCTCGGCACCCATGTCCTCTTTGCCCCAGCCGCCTGACTAGCAGTCTTTGACGGTACCGGGCGCGTAGGCTGCGCTGGAATTGCGCCATAGGTTGTCTCCAGTATACCCCACTTAATCCCCGAGTCGGTGATCCCGACGTTCAGCGCGTACCAAGGTTGATTGATATAGTACGGGTCGATAGTGTAGAGGAAGTCGGCATATTTGCCGTCGGGGTCGCCAAATTTGCGGATGGCAGCGGCGACGGAAGGCGCGAGCTGCTTGCGCTGGTTGTCTTCCTCGGTGGCTTCGGGGTCTTGCTGCATGGCAAATTCCAGAGCCTCTCGCAAGCCAGTACCAGCATTCGTCTTTCGCTCCCACCCAGAGGGTTCGAGTCCGACAAAGTCGCCAATCTCGGCATTGGTGACGAGTGCTAGAAGGTTGTACGCTCGGTAGTGGTATGGGCGAGTTCGCAGCGACTCGTAGTACTGATCGCCGTCGGGCCAGATCTGGCCGAGGTATACGCCGTTGTAGAACTTTTCGAGAGCTTGCTTGGCCATGTCGTTGTTACCAACAAAAGCGTAGAGCGCGCTAAGCTGATTGTAGGCAAAAGTGGCGTGGTTGCTAAACGCAACGTCAGCCACGGCTTTCAGGCAGGGGCAACGTCCTACTCACTTGGGAGCCGCCAGTTCCTCCAATGCGAGCTCACTCGTCTCCATCCAGGTGATCTGTTGAGTCACCCACGTAAGAAACCCATCCTCCGTCTCCTGCCTCCACTCCGCCGGCTTGAGCGCCTTCATGACGTTGACACCGCTGATGATTTTGGCGATGACGGTCATGTCGAGAACTCCCGTGTGCTTGCCTTTACTGTAGCCTGGACCTCGAACGGTTTGCGCATAGTTGAGATTGGGGTTCATCTTGGTCTCTTCGTTGACGAAAAAGGTGTGGAGAGCATAATCGAGGTTGGCAGAGTATTCAGGGTTGCCGGTGGAAGCGTAGGCGAGGGCGGTGAGGAAGACATAGTTGGAGACGTTGATGAGGGCTTGTGGATTTTGGACTATCAAGCGTGGTGAGTTCGGTGCAAGTGTGAAGGTGGAATGGCTGACTGAGGTAGATATCGGGGTTGAAGATACCATCTCTTCGGACATACTTGCACGTGTTCCACACTGGTCGCGCATCAGTATAGGTCGAGCAAAAAAGCAGCGCAAAAGCTCACTTTCCTCGTCCGCCAACTCTGTGGTGTTTCCGGCTTCCGAGCAGTCTGGCCAGTAGTAGACGGCAAAGGAAAGATAGTCTCGCATGTCTCCAGAAGGTGGTGTGACTGTCTTGTTGATTACGGCTGCGCATACCGTCAGCTTCATTTCGCACGACACTTATCAATCTCTCACACCATGGAGCCGAAGCCCATAGCTCCTTGGACCAGTTCTCGCACATCATCCTCGGCCATGCAGCTTCATCCGAGTGAAACCAGTCATTGTTGACGACCTGGTCGGGTGCAAAGAACAGATTGGGATAGTTTTGGATGCCGAACGCTGTTGGAGAGGGTCAGCTAGGCGTGTGTCGAGAGAAAGGCGACTTGCCTGTGACGAGAGGCGATAGTAAGGCGAGAAGGGGGAGAAGGACGAGGAGAGGGAGCATGGTGGGCGGAGGGGACAGGGGACGGGGGGGTTTTAAAAAGAGCGTGGGGGAGAGGGGGAGGATGAAGAGATGCAGAAGAGAAAGAGATACAAATGTACATGGGCCATTCTCCAGTGACGGTCAGCGTCCTTTGGCAACATGCGCACGGCCCTCCATCATTCAACACCCGCGACGCGACTTTCTCGGCACCTCTTGCATTGTGCGCTCTGGTGGCCTAGTAGGTAAGCTGGAGAAGTGTCAAGGATGCACATGGCAGCGCGTGGGACAGGAAGGTGTGCCAGGGAGAGCGGAGTTGATTGACGGGTGATGGTGATTCCCGTAAACAAAGCCGCGGCGAGGAGTCACCCGTGTATATCTTCTGTTGCCATGGCGAGCCTTTTAGAAAGCACGTCTGAAGCGATCAACGAAGCGCTGGGCGCGTTGATATCCTGATGGGCCTGATGTCAAGAGGTTGTTCATGACGGGCGTGGTGAGTGAGCTTGCTTAGTTAGATCCTGCCGGAGCGAGCCTTGTACCGAAACCCGCGCCTAAACCACCATGGACGTACACGCCAAAGCACACATATATATTAGATTGTATGCATTTAATCGTTGCTTCTCACGTATTCTCTACTCCCCTTGGTCTGATCATGAAGAGGGACCAGAGCCAGTCTCGACGTCCTTCCTAGAGTGACCAGCCTCTCCAAGAGAGTCGGCAGAGGCCTGGGCAGTCTGCGAGATAGGTCAGCACGCCGCACACGATTGATCAATGCAAGACTCACCTTGACGGCAGAGGCAGAGACACCACCTGCTGATTGCTCACCGGGGGCAGCACCAGGGTTGGTTCCCGAGACACCAGGACGCTGGTCGGCCTGGGTCATCTGGGGGACGTTGCTGGGGACAGAGGGGTCGGGGGAGGTTCTGCTGGGGGATTGGGCACCGGTAGACATGATTGTGGATGTGTTGTTCTGTGGGTGGTGGGGAATTCTCAACTCGCCCTCGACCTTTATAGGCTGCACACGTCGGTTGGCGACCGCTTGACGTCATGCGCGCCTCCACCCGGTTGCATCATTGGAGCGACCTCGGAGCACCGTCCCCTTCATCACTCTATGCATACGCGGACGGTCGCTGAGGAGAACCCAGAACAGTAGTGCATGCATCAGCTTGGGGGGTGTGCATAGGCAGCTAAAGCAACGCTAATCATCTCGGGGGCTGCTCTTGGGGCATTTATAGCTATACATATGTACATCTCCTGTCGCTGACAGCAGTAGTCTCGGAGGACTATGGACCTTTCAATTATATGAGACATCATGTTTGGTCCGGTACGCCTTCTGAAGCCCTGCATCTGGCTGCTGAGTGTTAGGCCAGCTTCAGCCCTGGGTCATGAGATTCAGACCTTCTCTTGCTCTGCCCCTGCTCCTTTTCTATGAAGATGCCTCCTTTCGGCTACCCGCTCAGACAGCTTGACTTTGGCGGGTGGTTCTAGAATGTTGGAACATGGGAGGCCGTGCTCTTTTCGGATGGCTACAAAGGAATCCGCTAAGCGGGGATACTGCGCAAAAAGAATCGCCCGTAAGCTGATTGTCGAGCGACCTTTTGAACCATGGGCTTACTTCTTCTTCCAACGGCTCCAGCTTCTTTGAGATGGCCTCTACAGGTCTCCCATGGGATTTCTTCACCTTTATATATGATCCAATCACGGCTTTGACATAGCTACATGCCCGGCGTCATCAGCCAAGTGCCCGTCAATGGGGTTCATGGGACTCACTCTGTATCCTTTGTGAGCTCTGGATCTCGGAGTGCGCATACTATTTGCGTTGAATCCTCCATCGGCTCTATTTCACTAGATGAAGTGGGAGGCTTCAATTCAAAATCAGCTCCCTATCTCTGACCTTCGTCCAGACACTCACTTCATTTTTCGACCCCTTGCCGCGCCGTTGAGCAGAATCGACCATTGTTTTTACAAAACTCATTATAGTATGGATGGATCGGTCTTGTAACAAGATAGATTGCTCAGCAGGCAGATGAACTTATATCTACAGGTCTATAATGAAGTTGGCGGAGGGTGGCAACAGACATTGACTGACATCACGTTTGTACTACGCTAGCTTGGCACGCCTTTCGGTCCGGCATTTGGTCCGGCATTTGGTCCCGCTCTGGACGCATCCAATCGACAAGGGGTATTCTTTGAGGCTGCTTTTGATCATTGCATGTACTACAACAGACAATATGCTTTGATGCTGTCTACGCCCTATACGAGACGAAAAAGTCCCATTCCTCGGCCACCCACTTCAGCATGTATGTCTCAACACCCTCCGGCTCATCCTCGAATTCTTCCTCTTCTTCCATGCCCTCCCCTCCATCTGCTTCCACAGCCACAGGCGTCTCTCTCTTATCGGCTTCAAACACCCTCGCCTTCTTGACAGTCCCCTTCGGACCCTCCTCGAATTCCTGCAGATCGAGCTCGCCCTCGCCTTGCGCCATCCTCGCCGCCTCGACATCTTCTTCATCTTCCACCTCTGCCAGCGCCTTGGCTAGATCGCGCTCTTCGCCGACCCGGGGACGAGTATGCTCGACGTCCGCAGTGGGCGTTCCTTCGACGTCAATGTCGACGATCCCGCTCTCCTCGGTCGGCTCGGCGCCAGTCGACGCATTCGCAGCTCCCGGCACCTCGCCAAACATATCCTTCCACCCGACCTTGCCCCACCAATCATTGTTGAAGCCGCCTTCTTGGATGACCATCTTGTCCAACAATCGCTTTTGCTCGGCTTTCCGGAGCATGTTCTCTTCGACCGTGTGGCTGCTGACAAAGCGGTAGATGTGTACTTGTCGTGTCTGACCGATACGATGCGCACGGTCCATACACTGTCTGTCCATCGAAGGATTCCAGTCAGAGTCGTAGAAAAAGACAGTGTCGGCACCCGTGAGGTTGATACCGACACCACCTGATCGACTGGAGGCGATAAAGACGAATACTCGGGGGTCCGTGTTGAACCTTTCGGTCAGCACTTGTCGATCTTCGATCTTGGTGCTGCCGTCAAGACGAAGATATCTGTGGCCGTTATACGAGAGGAACATTTCGAGAATGTCCAGGACTCGAGTCATCTGGGTGAAAATCAATACCCGGTGTCCGCCAGCTTTGAGATCGCGTAGCATCTCCCAGAGCTTTTGCAGTTTGCCGCAATCGAATTGCAGCAGACTAGCATCCGGGAATGCAATCTGGAGTTTTACGGTTGAGCGATGGAGTGTGTCGAACGACGGGTCGGTGAGTGAAGGGTGGGAGATGGGCTCGATACCGGGCAGGGCGTAGGTAGTGAGGTCGCGCGCAACGGCATTCGGAGGAATGACGGCAAATCGGTCAATGATGGGCTCGAGTGCCTCGGCTCGTTGAGGGAGGGTTGTGATGAGGTTGGCAGCAGGAGGGGTCAGATCTGCAAAAGTGTCTTCCCGTCGAATGCGGTACTCGGAAGGCATCAAGAAATTGGGCAGGTTGCCGAGCATTTGGAGGAATGTGTTGCCATACAGTGGCTTCTCGGCACACCTTTGACGGTTGATATGTCTGATGCTCTCCCATCGTTTCTGGCTTGCCTCTTCCTTGACCCAAGCTTGATACTTGAGCCAGCCTTCTACAGTCCGTGTGTCCTTGACCGGAGGTATAGAAGGCTTGCCACGTTTGACAGGAGTGATAGCATAAGGCAAAAGATCGGAAGCGTCCAGCTTTTGGCGGGTCTGTGCTACCCAAGGCGACGTGTCCTCACGATGGGTAACATTGAAACCAAGAGCGAGCACATCCACCCTGCGGTCATCCTCTTCCTTCAAGAGCCTCTTCCTCAAAAGGATATCGCTTGGCTCATAGCCTTTGACGACGCTCTCCATGGCAAAACTGGTCCTCACCGGTCGTACCTCAAAGAGGTCGGGATGGTTGCAGACCTTTCTCAATTGCATGAGAGTGTTCATGACACCCAGGTATCCTCCACTGGTGAGAGCCTCGCGGGTAGAAGCTCGAGCCATAAACTCGTCATAGAGGAACCGTTGGCGTTTTGACAAGCGGCAATAGACGACATGCTCAAACTTGCCAGGAAGCTGAGTCTCGACTTCAGACTTGAGTCGACGGAGAATGAAGGGTCTGAGGAGAGTGTGTAGTTTGGCGACGGTCTCGAGAGTCTCTTCATCCATGGCTTCTCCGGTCTCAATGGCCTTGTCCATAGGGTCTACATTGTGTCAGCTTAGAGCGCACTAGACACACTGAAGCTTACTTGAGAACCATTCCATAAAGTCTTTGTGGTTGGCAAATCCAACCACAGAGGTAGCATCTTCACCGATACCTCCGGGCATCAAAAAGTAGAGCAGACTCCAGAGCTCCATAAGGTTATTTTGGAGTGGTGTACCCGTCAAGAGAAGCCTCTTTTTGGCCTTGAAGCCCAACAGTGTTTGCCATCTCTGACTTCTGAAATTTTTGATGTTATGGGCTTCGTCGAGGATCATGTAACACCAGCTTTTTCTGCGGAAGATATGCTGGTCTGCGAGAACGATCTGATACGAGGTGATGCAGACCTGCCAGGCATTTTCTGTATTCCAGCCGACACGTTTCTCTTTACGCTCCTTCTGATTTCCGTAGTAAGTCAGAACCTTGAGACCGGGCAGGAACTTCTTGAACTCCATCTCCCAGTTGAGGATGACGGATGTAGGTACGATGATGAGATGTTGGCCCCAAACACCTTTGGAGCAGGCAAGGTGACCCAGCAGGGCAATAGTCTGGATGGTTTTACTGGCAAATGTTAACAACGAAACGTCGATGGAAATGACTGTGACACTTACCCCAAACCCATCTCATCTGCAAGGATACCGTTCATGCCGTTCTCCCACAAGCTCGCTAGCCACTCGAGGCCCGCCTGCTGATACGGGCGAAGGGTGCCTCTGAGCAAGAAAGGGGGCATGATCCGAGCAGCGCCGTGCTCGTTGATTTCGGGCTCCTTCGGCTCTTCCTCTTCCTCATCTTCCTCACTGTCTTCTTCACTTTCTTCCTCACTTTCTTCCTCACTTTCTTCTTCGCTTTCTTCCTCCGAATCTTCACCGGCAGCAGCTTCCGGGACATCTTCTGCAAGTCTTTCTGTCGAGATTGTCCCATCTTCGGCGATGAATTCAACCTTCTTCCTCTTTCCACTCAACAGCCGCTGAGGGCCCACGTCATCTGGGGACCAGAGTTCCCGTTTGCGACGCTGTCGCTTACTATCAGACGTCGTTCGGTCGAGCGAGGCAGAAAGCGTAGCGTCGGTCAGGGATTGGTCTCTGTCCGCTTGTTCGACTTGTTCGACTTGAGTGGGAGTGCTAGCGGTGCCGTCGTGTGTTTCAACTAGGCTGGTTGGCTCAGAAAGGTCGGTCCCATTCGGCGCTTCTTGGGATACCTGGGTCTCAGCTTTCGGCTCGCCAATTGTGTTCTCCACATCATCCTTGCTCGGCTCAGAAGCTGTTTCCTCTTCGGCCTGAGCCGCAGCAGGCGCGGGGTACCCATACCTCTTCAACAGCTCCTCAATGGGGATATCTGCGTCCGCCAATAACCCTTCGTCTTCGCTATCTGGTCCTTGATTCCGATCAACATCTTCGCCGTCTTCCATCTCCACATCAAGCTCAGCATCTTGATCGTCAATGTCGCTCGTAGACACGCTGAATTCGACATCATTAGCGTCAGGATCAGGGTCCGACGGAAGGGGCAGAACACTCTTCCTGACACGACGCGAAGGGCGGCGAGTGACAAATGGGGACGCGGAGGACGAACGACCATTCACTGCGGGGGCATCGTCCGCGGTTGTGGGGCCGCCGTTGGGCGACTGGAACGCAATCGACTCTGTTCGGTCTTGGTCGGCGCCCAGCGAAGATGGCACTGTCATTTCTTCGCTGTGGTCTACCAGAGCGTCGACAGCATCATCGGCGGCCATTGCGTCCTCAGACACAAACAGATGCAAGTGCCCTTCGGAAGCGACTTCCGTATCCATGTCGTCTTCCTCTTCTTGATCTTCTCCATCATCTCCAGACTGGTCGGCCATTTCGGATTCAGGAGGAATAGATGTGGGGGGCAATGATGATTCGGGATCTGAGCGTTCTCCGTCCTCATCCTCTTCACTGTCCTGGGCCGCAGATACGTCATCCGTAGCGTCTGATTCCTCTTCTGATTCATCGGACACTTCGTTTTCCGGCCCTTGGACTTGAGACTCGAGCAACCCAGTACTTCGTTGTAGCATGTTCTGCAGGTGAACCTTGCCCAAACGATCTTGCTCCTGCTTCTGCTCTTCAAGAAATTTGGCGCGGATAATCTGACACAATGTCAGCAGATGACTGGTGCACAAAGACACTACGCACCTTGACAGCAAGCGCCCACCGTTTTCTCAACCCCTTCATCGTCTCTTTCATCAACCGTTTGCGCTCCTTTTCCTCTGCCAGCCTCTCTCGCTCTTCTCGTCCTTCAATCCTTTCCCAGTACGTTTGGACCATTTTTGCGATCTTTTTGCAGACCACCGGTTTTGCCTTGGCTTCGTTTAGGATGGCGTTCCGGATTTGCACCATGTGCGCCAAGAGTGTATCGTGATGATCTGTCTGGCGGGCTGGAGCACGAATGATTTTGGCGTGAGATGCGGACGGGCCGGAAACTACTCCTTCGTCTAGAAGCCGCTGCAGGCGCCCATGACGTTGCAAGTAGGTGACGCGGGCAAGCAAATAGCCATCCTTCTTGGCTCGAGATTCTAGAGATTTGAGATCAGGTTGAGCACCAGTATCGTTAATATGGATGTAAGAATTGAGGATCTGGGAGATATCGCCATCATATTGAGGGGGTGGTGGGATTTGGTTTGGCTCGGTATACTGAACCTTGCGTGGTCCGACTAGACGTTTACGCGGGCGTTGAGGGGGAGGCGGAAAGGGTAGATGTGCAAGCGAAGGGAGTGTCGGTGTGAATGGAGAGGGTGAAGGTCTTTCTGATGTCGGGGTTTCGACAGCAGGCGAAGCACTTTCGCTGGCCGGTATTCCATTCCTCCCATTTTTCAATTTCTTCGCCGCAGGAAGATCTGGAAGCGACATCCGTCCCCTTCGTTTCCCTTTAGACACCGGCTCTTCGACCTCTACGTCTTCCTCGGGCTCGAGCTCGACGCTAGCACCCATGGTTACGCGCCTGCCGGCTCTTGGTCCTTTCGGGAGAGGCGGGGGTGGCATATCACCATTGGGGATGACCGCTTTGCCCCTCCCTGTCCTTCCCGCTTTAACCGGCGACGATTCACCAGTCTTGGGTTCCACCGCTTTCTCCTTGCCTTTGGCTGACGGCGTTACAGCGACAGGTCCGGGTGTTACGACATTGGCCAGTATTTCAGACTGTTCATGCGCCTTCCGACGCGTTGTTCGAGCCGGAAGGGAAGTGCGCGGACGCGATGGCCCAGCTCGGGGAGCTCCGTTTATAGCGGGTTGGGAAGGAAGGAGGCTCAGGAGATTGTGTTTTGATTCTTTCCACTGCGGAGAAAGTCAGCTTGGATCGTTGTCAGTACTTGTATACGCTTGCCTCAAGGAATACCTGAGAGTTGTCTAGCTTTGCTTGCTAGAGTACACCATTAGTCTGACGAACTCCCATGTCACTTATTACTCACCTCTGGATCCCAACCTTCAAGCAAAGTCACGAATCTTTCCAGGTGGAATTTCTCCCGGATGGCCGAGTCATGCTCCTCGACTACATCTTTCAATTCTGCCTCCTTCTCCTGAATGCGTTGATCGCGACGAGCCTCAATTGATGTCGTGTTCAGGCTCTGATTGATGACATCCAGGTTCTTCTTGGACAAGCCTCGCCCAGCTCCAGGCGCAGTGGAGGACCCAGGGGTCGGGACGTCGATTGACGACGGTCTGGCGCGTAGCGAGCGTGCAGCGGAAGCCACTTCTGAGACCGCTTTGTTTGCTACAGCACCATTTGATGAGTGCAGTTTTGATTCTTGAGCCGAAGATGCTGAAGTGCCGACGTCCATGACGGACGACCTCCACTTTGGCCGGATGTCGGCGGGCGACGTCTATTGGACGCTTGAAGACGAATTAAGCGTGAAGCAGCACCCCTCGCAATCGTCAGATGCCTGGTTTGAAGTATCGAGGGGTTTGGGAAGACTGGTGGGGGCGAAGTGTGAAATTGGAATACCGCGAGCTCAAGATGAAGCTGAGTGAGGACGCGTAGAGAGCGAATGGACAATTAATCCCGAGCGTGGCGGGTGTCCGGATCCACCACCAAGCGGCAACCCGAGCTGCATGAGGCTGCATGGCATATACTGGCTTCATGTCTCTCGCCTCCCGACACAGGCCACTTTCCAACGATGACAGCGGCTCTACTGTCAGCTCCGTATCCCAGCACCCCAACTTCGGCGGTCCAGAAAGCAGCCCTGGCTGCTGCGTCAAGCCAGCATGCTCGAACCAATCTCATCCGTCTCGTCAAGTCACTCGAGGTAAAAGCAGCGGACAATGATTACGACGAGTCTTCAGTGGCGCTCAAGAAAGAATGGGAGGTGAGTGTGGCCTGGTTCTCTCGTGCACCCCGGCTCATTAGTTTGCAGACGGTGCTCTATGCTCGAGCATTGCTGGATCGGCTTCAATATGTCAATGAACAGTACGCATACCATACATGTCTGTGATACGATCTTAGGCTGACGAGTCTGTGCAGATCTTCCAGCTCCACAGCTGCATTCACGGACCTTGATCGCTCTTTACGCACAGTCGAGACAGTTTTTCGTAAACGACTGATGTCGCCATCTCCTACACCGTCTTTCAATCCAGCTCTGATCGCCTTGCCCATGTCTCCCTCTTCCTCCAATCAGACAAATTCATCTCCGGTCGACAAAGTCGCACGTCCCTCCAACGAGTTTCATGAGGAGTCTCGACTAGCTCCATTGCCAAGAGCACAGCCTACCACAGTCAGAAGCGCGAGACGACGACGGGCTCAAACGGATGACTATCTTGCCAAGATAAACCGAGAAGATACTACTGGCAACCATGCCAGTCTTTTGCCTCTCAAACTGGAGGAGACTCGGGAGCCTCACGCGAACAGTGGGGCTGGTGATAGAGATAATTTGTTGGGAGGTATCGCGCCGGAAAGCGGTCTTGGAGCCGCTCAGTTGCATGAAGAGCTTGGGGGCCAGCTTGCCGATGTATGTTCATTACTTTCTCAAGACGACTCTAGCTGATACCCAATTACAGATGTCCCATCGCCTAAAACTTAATGCTGTCCACTTCTCCAATTCTCTAGAGAATGAAAAGCATCTCATAGATGACTCACAAGACGCACTTGAGAGTGAGTGCACCTCATGCTGCTGTAGATTCAAAACTGAATCCCTTCAGAAAATCTGGCGTCTACCCGTACCAACAAAAAGGGACTGGCGACTGTATCAAAGAAGAGTAGGGGAACGACGTGTATGACGTTTGGCATCATCTTGATGGTGCTTTTGCTCTTCATGTGGACGTACATGCTCATCCGATTTACTTGAGTGGCACATGCAGCAGGTAGCATACTCGTTCCAGAAGGCTGTCATGGTTCTAACTAATTCATCGTTGCAAGTGTCGTAAAGTGAGACTACACAACACAACACACTCTGCCTACGCCATCGACCCGACACCCCTCTCCAAGATTTCCTTCTCTGACTGCTTCCGCTCCCACCAGCGCCTGCCTTCGTGCAGGCCCATACTTGTACCTGCCAACCCTAGAAGGGTGAACATGTCTCTTGCCCCCAAAGCCTCCGTCTGGAAGACATGTTGGAGAAGAGGGACGTAGATCAATGCCAGTTGACAGATGAAAGATACAGACACTGTCAAGAAGAGCATGCGGTTTCGGAACATGGGCGTTGTGAGACCACGATTTTGAAGGGCCGAAACCAGATCGAGGAATACGAAAACAGTAAAGGTCTGAGAGGGTCAGCTACGAGTCTTTTCGATGACAGAGATATCTCACCATAGTCTGGTCTCGTTTTGACATGCTCCCATCGCTGGTCTCTACAGTGTAGATCCACATGGTCCCCAGAACAATCATCGCCGCCGAAAATGCCACCCTGTACATCAAGGACCTATTCAAGACATGGTCGCCTTTCTGCCTCGGCGGCCGCCTCATGATCGCCTTGTCCACCGGGTCGACACCGAGTGCTTGAGCAGGAGGGCCGTCCATGAGAATGTTGATGAACAAGATCTGCATGGCGTTGAGCGGGTTGGCAAGTTTGAAGATAGTGGAGAGGGTGATGAGGGAAAGAGCGGCGACAGCGGTTGACAGCTGGAAGGACAGGAAGTTTTGGATGTTGTAAAAGATGGATTTGCCTTCTTCGACCGCGGGGAGGATGGACGCAAAGTCATCATCGACAAGGATCACATCCGCAGCCTCTTTGGCGACATCTGTACCAGACTTGCCCATGGAAATACCGATGTCGGCCATTTTGAGAGCAGGCGAGTCATTGACACCATCACCCGTCATGGCCACGACGGCACCCCGCATCTGCCAAGCCTTGACAATGGCCATTTTGTGTCGAGGGGTGGTTCGGGCGTAAACAGTGATGCCGGGGACGCGTTCCATCAATTCACGCTCGGACATTTGGTCGATTTGCGAGCCCAAAATACAGCTTGTACCGGCTGAAAGAGGAGGAGCAGTGTCATCCAGCGTGCCGCTTGTTGTAGACGTCACCTTCAGTCCGAGTTGCTTGGCAATGGCCACGGCAGTGGGCTCGGCGTCTCCCGTGATCATGACAATTTGTACACCTGCACCGTGCAAAGCAGCGACAGCGTGGGCGACACCTTTACGAGGCGGGTCCATCATCGCTTGGAATCCAACAAAGACCAGATTGTTCTCTGTCTCCGCGCCTTTTCCGGGAAAGCCGTAAGCCATAGCGATGACTCTCAAACCACGTCTGGACACTTCTGTAGCACGTTCGATAATGACCTTTTGAGTGGCAGCATCAAGAGAAGGAGTCGAGGAGTCTGTGACGTAGTAGTACCGACATCGGTGAAGGACTTGCTCGACAGCTCCTTTGAGATAGACCAGGTCAGAGGCAGAGTTGAGAGAGCCAGTGATGGACATTGTTTTCGTCTCGGAACTGAAGGGGATTTCGGATTTCCGGACAAAGCTCTACAATCTCATCAGCTTGTGAATCACACAACACAGTGAATGGTTGTCTCACCTTTCGTTGATCATCAGTGTTCAAGACAGGCAAGACGTTGAGCAACGCCACTTCGGTAGCCTGGCCCACATTGACTCCCTTGTCATCCTTGAAAGCATCGTTACACAGATTGCCAATGAGGGCTGTCTTGAGCAAGGCAGGAGACGTCCAGAGATCAGAAGTGCTCGGGTCGCGAGGACCAAAGGGTGAGGACGCGGCATGGAGATGGGGAGTGAGGTCGACCAAATCATCCAGAGTGTATATGTGTGTGACGGTCATTTCATTCTTAGTCAGAGTACCTAGACTAGGGTTAGCAATTGCTTATGAGGTTTCATCACGCCCTACCAGTTTTGTCAGAGCAGATCACGCTGACGCTGCCCAAAGCCTCCACACTGGGGAGCTTCTTGACGATAGCTTTACGCTTGGACATTCGCAGAACACCCAGAGCCAAAGTAACGGTGGTCACGATGGGCAGACCCTCGGGGATGGCAGCCACAGCCAGTGATACTACGCGGGTCAGTGCTGATCAGACTATGGCCGAGCAGACCTACCTCCGATGGTAAACATTTCCAACCAGCCTCGCTTTTGGATGACACCAATCAAGATGATGAATCCAATGACGATGAAAGAGAATATGGAAAGCTGCTTTGCGAGGTCGTCCATGTCGAGCTGCAAGGGCGTCCGCTTCTCCTCGACATCCTGCATCATTGAGAAGATGACGCCGAACTCGGAGGCAGTCCCAGTCCCAACGACAATACCAGACCCATTACCTAAAGGAGATCAGTGTCTCCTCGAGAGCTATAGAAAGAACAACGAACCATTTCTGACCAGAGTTCCCATGAACGCCATGCAATGTCTCTCGCCCAGAGCCCTTCCGCCCCCTTCACCATGGGTATCCTCGCCTTCTCCTCTATCGCAAGCCTCCACGTTCTTTCTCGCTGGTCGTGTCTCGCCGGTCAAAGCACTTTCATCGATTTCCAGGTGATTGGCAGTAATCAAACGGATGTCGGCAGGGATTCGGTCTCCCACTGAGAATGTAACGAGATCTCCCGGAAGAAGGCCGTTTGCTAGGGGTGTAGAGGGAGTGGAGTTCCTGATAAGGTGGCAGAAATGCGGGACGAGTTTGTTGAGGGCTTCAAGGGATTTCTCAGAGCGCTGTTCTTGTACAAAGCCGACTATCAGGGTGTCAGCCTCGTTCAGGAAGACTCTGGGTTACTCTTACCTGTCAGAACGATGGTGACTGCAATGACAACGCATACAGCATCGTCCAGCTGGCCCATCAGAACACTGACTAGACTGCTTCCAAGAAGCAACAAGATGAGAGGGTTCTCGTAGACCTGTTTGGCGAATTTGAGCCAAAGAGGGTCAGATGGGGGAAGTTCAAACTCGTTCGGTCCATAACGAGCAAGAAGAGGTGCGATGGAAGAGTTGGGAAGACCATCTGTCGGGTGTGTCCCGAATATCTCTAATGTTTCCTTTCGGGCCCATCAGCCTTGCCATACTGCAGAGGATCGCTGTACTCACCTCTATAGACTTGTGCGCATAGATAGCACTGGGAGTCTCTCTCTGTCTCCTTTCCGCTGATAGCCTCTTTTCTTCATTGTCCTGCCGTATCTCTTCATAGTCTTTCTTTCCTATTATCTTCCGTCCCATCTTTGCGATCCTGTCATAGAATCCCTCATCTTGGTCGCCATGCTCGCTGCCACCAGATAAAGGAAATTGCGACCTCCCGTAGGGCGAAGCGGCATGAGGGCTAGAGTCTCTCCTTCTACCCGATGAAGGGTGGAAAGGAGGGAACACGTCGATAGACCTCTGTCGCCTCAGCGTGGTAGAGTACGCGTATCCTCCATTCGGCTGTGCCGAGCTTGATCCTACTGGGCCTTCGGTTTCATCGCCCGAGACCAGGTCAGAATATCCTGCAGGAATGCCACCGTAGACTCCTCGCGATACTGGAGCTACACCGGCGCGAGGGTGTCCGGAGGAGGAGGCTGCGGCCTGGAGGCTCGGGGGTGGGGCCGGCGATGGGGAGTGGGAGCGCAGGACGGGAGGGGAGCGCCGTTTTGACGAGGATGAGTGGGCGGTTGACATCCTCCTTAGCTGAGTATGGGGGAGGTAGGAGATGTGGACTCGGACGCGCACAAGTTGAATGGCTGTGGATACGGGGCCACTTTGCTTCCGCTGCCTCCAGTCAAGTCATCTGTTGTTCATCTTTCCTGCAGTCTCATCCATCCATGTACGGCAATCCACAACAGATCTGCTTACAGTGCAGCATGCACGCCGAGAACACCCAAAGCCCAAACCATCAGAGTTCTGATCGAACGCAACACACACTTGACGCATGGCGCATTCGCTTCGTTGTTTGGCTTGACAGCTGCCCCTCAACGCCCCCGAAAGTCATTTTTCCCGCTCAATGATGACTACAAACTCTCAAATCTTGACTCCTCTTTGGCCACCAACCGCATTTCCTGCTCATAGATAATACCTCACAGCCCAGATGCCTGGCATCTTGCCCCGCGCTCATCGACCTGCTGGCAAACGTGTAAGACAACCAAAACTCACGAAAGATCAACGTATACACCCTGCTTCAACAAACATACCCCCACAAAGCGGCCAAGCCACTTTCAAACAAACCCGCCACAAACCTCTCCCACCCATCCCTCCCGAAACCAAATTCACCTCTCAAACAGCCGAAGGCTGGCATGCGTTCAAATGGGAGCTCGAACGGCATGATGTATACCTCACAAACATCATCGAGCAGATGCACAAGGCCCCCGATAGAACCAGCAATGAGTATAAAGCGAGGGTAGACGGGGTGAGAAAGTTGAGGAGGGACGTGTTTGAGCTGGGAGAGAGCGGAAGACATGCTCTTGTGGGGTCAAGGGCCATCATAGGACTGGTATGTAGGATCTGTGGTGATCGACCTGACTGACAGAAGGAGGCAGGCCGAAAGAACTTTGATGGTGGTGAGGAACATGTATCAACGAACGGTCAAAATGACTCCCAACGTGGATGGTACTCCCATTTCTCCTCCTGTTCTGAAACTCATAACAGACCTTTCCAAGTAGGCTACATCTTGCTCTTGAGAAAAGTTCTGACCGACCATTAGCGAGTGCAAAAAGACCTCTTTGCCTATCAAGATCAGCAGCACCATGACTCTGCGGCGGAACATGGAGCAGCGGTATCTCGATACCATCGAGAAACGTATATTGGATATGAATACGATACTGGCCTATATAGTCCATAAGCTAAAGGTGAGTACTCAACATCGTCGTTTGACAAAGCTCATGCCATGGTAGCTCAGAGACAAGATGATATATCAATCTGACCAGTGGCCGGTAGAGGCGGTAATTACTTGGCGAGAAGAGATACATGAGGCTAAAATGAGTCAGAGGGTCCCAAAAGCTCAACAAAATCCTCGCCGCGAGCAATGTCTCGTTCAGTAATCTGCTGGGCCGGACAGGTGTGAGATGTAGAGCAAAGTTTGGCTGCATATGACTGTATTCATTATAATTTTAGGCTACCATTGAGCGATGCGTACCGTTATGCTATGCAGATATGAATTAACAATCATCATCGTCCATGCGGAATTCAACTCTTGGACCCCTCCCACACGCCTCGCAAACAGGCGCCTCTTCCATCCTGAGCACCAGCAATTCTTCCCTTTGATGGATCCTGAGCTCCGTCTCCAAATAGTCCAACACGCTATCCCTGATCCTCTTCAACCCCCTTTCCCAGATGACTTCCTCAGTGTCCTCGGGCGCCCACTCATGGTCCCCATACTCAAGCCATTTGGTAGTCATAAAGGCTCGCAGGCCAAAGATCTCAAAGCTCGTCTTTGCCGCGCTGGCATTGCGTCTCTTCTTGTCATTGCGATCGCACCCTTGAGAAGCGCGTTTCAAAAAGTCTTTGAGCATGTATATGACATTGTCTTCTGTATATCGCCCTTCGGCATGACGGCTTTCTCGAAGCGCCGTGTTTGCCTCTTCATGAAGATAGTCAAGACCACCGTCATCGTAGGCCCCCTCGTCGTCAGACCAGGTGTAGTCGTCTTCTGGGTAGCCGCCATCGTCCTGGTCAATGTCTTCCGGGTCGAACGCGCCGAGGTAGAGCTCGTCTGCAGCGACGGGCGGGGCGGCGAGGGGAGCATAATGAGAGGTGTGCGAGTGGTGCGATACTTCGAGAGAAGCAGTTTGGAAGTCCTGGCCCTGCTCGGTTCCGATATCCTCCCAGCTCACTGAGCCCATCGTAGACGCCACGTCTCCCTCGTGTCCACCCTCAGAATCCTCACCGCCCAGATCCAGGTTGCTAGTACTCTCCACAAGCTGCTCCAGCCCTGCCCGCGCTTTCGAGTCCACAAGGCAGATCCGATTTCTTGTCCCCCAAACTCCATTCAGCTTCCAGTCCAAGTCGCAATGAATGACGACAAGCTCGGGGAGAGTGTATCCTTCGCAATTGTTCAGATTGGGAGAGAACGTAGGGTCTACAGTGTCCATACAAAGAAGTGTGGGTCTGAAGGCGCGGGTGAACAGTTGGACGAAGTGCTGGTACGCAGGGATGGGTATATGGTAAGGAGGAAGCTCGTACGGGTCACGCAAGCAGAGACTTTCAAATTTGGGCGCAATCTTGTCACTGCATTTTTGCGACATGTCTGCGAGGATGGCGTTGGCTTCGCCTATGGAAGCAATGATGTGTGCGTAAGGATCAGGCACCGCGGTGTCGGTGAAGCCGCTGCTGTAGACGCTGAAGAATGTGACTTGGCGAAGATGACGGAGAAGGGGCGCCTTCTTGTGGCCCCAGCGGAGATACTCGTAGTCGATTTGCTCGGTGGACCAGAAGGAGGAAGGGTAGACAGCAGTATCGTGATTGGCGCCGAGTACAAAGCTGTGAGGATCTTTGGCGACAGCAGCCCTCGAGTAGAGATGGGGGGCAGCGGCCAAGAACAAGGTCTGGTAGGAGTCAGTATTGGCCATTTTCATCTCGTGAGACGCACCGAGCTGACACGCAAAACGTTGGCCAGGGTGTGGGTGTCGATGTATCCGTCAATGTCGGGCTGCTCTACGCAGAAGGAGAGGATGTGGGACCATAGTTCATATGGTAGTGGTTGGGGCGGCATGGGGGGTATCTGGGGGATTCGAAGGTATATCTGAGAAAGTCACGACAACGAAACGCATAATTTGAAGCGGGGACAGCCGCAAGTGACACAGACAGCTGTCGGCCCGCCCCGACTGTACGAGTACTCTCTCCCCGTATCGCTCTTCGGCTCAGTCTGGGCGTGCAGAGGGACATGCCGTTTCCCACCTACCACCCCCCGAACCCGCTCCGGGACCTGTTCCTGCCGAGCGGGCAGTCCGAAATACTCGTCGCCATCTTCGACCATCTTACCCTACACGACATCCCCGCTTTGCTTCGCGTCAACAAATACGCCAACGGCGTATTCATCAGCAGTTCCCGCCTGCAACTCCGCTACCGAAGGGCATATCACTCCCTCGCCTCTAACATCTCCCTCTCAACACCAGGGAGGCCTTCGAACTCGGCTGATGAGGTCGCTACTCTCCTCGAGCGTGAAAGACGCTTGAATTGCCTCCGACCTTCCGAGATCAGATGCCTACATATCCCCGAAGGCGATGTCATTGGGGTCAATGACAACCATATGCTCGTTAGCGAGTGCGTCAATCAGATGGCCATCGACCCCAGCGATCTGGATCAGGAGAATGACTGGAACGGCTGGTCCATCTGGCGCATGAGGGACACTACGTCCTTCGATGGCAAGTCTCGGGGCGCGAAAAAGCTGCAGGGGATGTGGAGATGGAAATTCAACTTTGGAGATATTGTTGATGCTGCAGACATGTGTGTTGAAGACAATGTGATTGCTGTAGCCTATTCAGTGTAAGTTGTCATTGTGGCGGTGATCATAGCTGATTGAATACAGGGATCATCCGCCTTGCGAATCCATCGAGGTTGACTCCATGCTCAAGGTCGTTCACCGTGTCTACTTTTACACTCTAGTCCCCCCCGTTGGTACTCCTCAGCAACCAGACGGTGTCTTTCCTACCCCAATCCCTCATCCCGACGCCAAGCTACCCTACATTGAAGTACTTGTGCCTGCGAGATACCATCTGCACCGCATAGAGGTCCATATGGGAGCAGGCGGGAAAGTGGGCCTTCTCCTGACATCTGGGTCCCAATTCAGGTCCAACTTTGTCGGTCTTTGGGATTGGAAAAGTGGTGTCTCCATTGGAGTTAGTCATGTAGTCAAGTCGCCATCACTGCCAATGCTGATGTTCTGATAGAAACTCTCACCTACCGCCGATACCCCAATCTGCTACGATTTCCGATTCCTTGGCCCCTTCATCGTCAGTGCATCTATGAAGGAGCTCCCAAAACCGGCAGACGACGACTTCATGGATCTGTTCAATCGTCAGCCACCCCCGCCTCCACCCCCAGCTAAGGCTCCACCCTCTCCACCCAAACCTAAAGCTCCCCTTCGCCCGGAGAAGAAGTCTGCCCAGGCTCCTCAAATCAAGTCGAGGGCTTCCATATACGACGATATCGACTATGATTCAGAGGAAGACTTAGGTTCTACCGCGAGCTCTGCGCCCGAAACAAAAACCTTTTGGCGTACCCCAGAAGAAATTTTGGGCAGGCTCCTCCTCCCTACCCCCAAGAATCCTACGAGCGTGTATGACGATATCGATTACGACTCGGAAGAAGATATACTCAATGAACCCATGCCGCCTAAGGAGATGGTCTACGGTCTCGACACTCTTAGTCATCTTCCTGCGGAACGCGGGTCGAAACCTACCAAGCGTCGCAGCGATAAGCATGTCGGCCCAGGGCAAGAGATCGTCGGCCCTTGTACTTGGGACGAAGAAGACATTCCGTATTGCATGCCTCTTGCTTCCCTGCAGCTCCCGGCACTAAATACTGATCCTCATTTTGGCGTCAGCGAGTCTCCTCTGGACGTCATCTTGCTCCGTTACACAATCGATACAGACTTTTCAGCAGTCCGCTTCGCTATCGAAGACTTTACGGTGGACAATGAGCTACTGAGTGGGGAGAGACAGGGGTTAATGCCTTTTGTCCTGGCGGGCAGTACAGGCGATGGTCTTGGGTGCCGCATACCGACGTGCTGCAAGGGGATGGTCGACATCAAAATGTTGATTGACAAATCTTTTGAGGCTATGCGGTGGCATATGGCTAAAGCTCAAGGCTTCGACCTGAAACTCGCGATGCTACCAGGCATCAAACTCGAAAAGAAGCACTGGCAAGATCTACTCGCAGAAGCTTTCGTTCTATTCTCAAATTCGGCGACGGAGGATGGCTGGGAGACGGACGAGGATATCTACTCCCGATACCTGCCAAAACAAAAAGCCAACAAGAAAAGGCCCGGGGCGGCAACTTTTTCGAAGGAGGCGAAGAAGACGGGTTACCAGTGGGATCGACACTATCGCGTACCATTCAAGGACTGGCAATCGGCCGTCAGTATGCGTTTCAATGGCCAGCCTGAAGTATCTGTCTCGGGAACCAGGACCATCACAATTGAGCGTATTCCGAACGCCAAACCGGTGATTAGGAAGAAGGATGGGCAAATGATGATTCGCAATTGGCTTGTCATGCACGACTACTCTCGGCGAACATACCGCGAGAACCCCCTGAAACCACGACAACTCTTGGGTGGTCTTCCTCCCCCACCACCACTTGATACAGCTGCCACAGCTGGGCCCTCCACTGCACCTCTCGCATCTGAGGAACCACTTGAACCCTTTGATCGACCGCGCGTCATCAAGTGTCCCCAGCCTGTCCCTCTACCCCTAGCAGGCATGGACAGTGATCCGGCAATCTATAAGACTTCAGAGATGGAAGACAAGAGATTGTGGACGAAGCGAATCTTTCAGGAAGAGATTGTGCAGTCACACTTGCCGTTCACGGAAACGAGGACGAAGGTACTGTTTGATGTGGCGAGACCAACAGTGTCCGCACTGTTCGATGGGAGGTCGCTGGTCGTTGGAGTGGTAAGTGTGTCCATTAATAGCGGGGTATCGCTGACATTCATCTAGGACCAAGGTGCTCATATCTTCACTTTCTGATCTACCCCCATACTCTGCAAGAATACTGCATGTACTCTACTCGCATAGTGTGTGCTTGTGTTCCCCGACCCTGATAATCTCGAGGTCGCCTTTGACATGGTCACCTCGTGAGTATGAAAGGCAGGTGTCTGAGTCTGAAATCGCCGATCAAGGTTGCACAAGAACAAAAGAGCTCTCGAGAAGAAGCAAACATATCCTTTGAGTGGGGATCATCTGGCTGGCATGGGTGGTGGTATATGAGAGCAAAGTCCGGAAAATGTACTTGATTGACCCACAACCAACAGTCCATCAGGCCCTCATCAACGATGCTTTCAAGAGCTACCCTCATCTTTCCAATATTGTTGTTCCTTGGGCTCGGCAGCAGAGTGCTGGCAAACGAGGAGAGTGAAGAGTGCTTGTCCGGATGCTCTGATTGGAGTGTGGCTCTGGGTTACTGCAGATGGCAGTACGGAAACTTCAGTCAGTCACAACGCACTAATTCTCATTCGACAAACTATCGAGCTCACGTCGCTATCTTACAGGCCAGCAAATGAACTTGACCTATATGAACGACTTTGTCGGCTGCCTTTGTCGAGGCGATAATGCTGATGGTGGATTCGGGAACGACACAATGACCCAGTCAGCTGGTATATGCCAAAGCTGCGACACAACCCCCAAGCTCATTGCCACGAACCTTGAGGTGTGTATGGTAGAGTAGTGTCATTGTGCGTCCACAGTACTGATTGGGAGTGTGACTGTAGGATTTTCTCGAGCTTTGTGTTGTACAGTCTCAAAATGGTACCGCAAGTGAAGCCATCAACTTTCGACCACAGGGATATGAGACATCAGAAGATACATCCAAAAGCGCTGTGGAAGGGGGCGAGTGTGTGAGAGCGGGAGTCAGTATGAAAATGCTCGAGTTAGCTGCTGGGCTATCCGTTATGGTACTTGGAGGACTGGCAGTCTAAGGGGAGGTCTAGAAGACTTGATACGCCAACAACAATATAATACGAGAAGTCTCGATGGTGATGGTTTACGTGCATCATAATGATAAGCGGCTACAAGGCAGATGTTGGTTGTCGGATGCATATGGCTCTATACTTTCCGCTTTTCATGTAGACAAAAAAGAAGGATAAGGACAGTTCTGGAATGCTTCCAAGACGTCCAAGATCCAAGGTGATCTTGAGGATCCCGAGCTTTCCTTGACAAATCTTGGCAACTGGGCGCGTATGTTCAGGGGCGCGATTCGAGGTCTTCTCACGGAATTCATGCTGCATACCGGCCACCATGCTGGGAATTACGCCAGAGATGGCAGGGTACAGCATCTGAACAACTGCGAGAGATCAGAGGCTGCATCTCCTTCCCGCTCGAATTGCGACGCCTGTCGTACCTGCCACAGCTTTTTACTGTATCTTCCTGACCGATCGCTGATAGGTGATCTCCCAAGAGCATGCCCGGCGGTTCTTTTTGCTGGGCACCCGCCGCCCAGGGCCACAGCTGAAAGGTTATATAAAGGGCGACATATAATGCACCTCTTCCGTCAACTTCCTATCGAGACCAAATCACTTTACCCTCAAGGACAGAACCAAACAAAATGCCCAGCACGCCGCTCACCTTCTTCCTGGCTCTGTGTTTCATCAGCCTCTCGCCCTTTTTCGGACCGCTTTTCATCATGGCCAGTACAGATGAGTGCGAGAGCGCATGTACTGAATGGTCGCGGACGGTGCATTATTGCAGGTGGGAATATAATGATAGATGTGAGTGCCGCTTCCGAATTCTAAATGAGCCCGGCGGTCTGGGGCGAGGGCGGGCTTTAAACGCGGCGGGCGATGATGGCGAGGCCTGGGAGACGGGCTGGCTGCAATGGCTGGCTGTGAGCCGAAGTCAAGAGTTGCTACTCGAGTGCACCCTCTGGATCCACTGCATTTTCCCCCGCACAACAATGTAGCCATGCTGACACACCATCTCTAGTCACTGGCCATCAAGGCGACTATGACATCGCAAACAAGTTCGTCTCTTGTCTCTGCTATGGCAAACAAGCAGGGAGCATTGAGCTCGGAAAAGACTCTATATCAGAGTACGTGGGAGCCTGCGAGAGCTGCACAGATACGCCGGACATTGTGAAGAAAGACCTGCAGGTACGTTAGAGATGCCATTCTAGTGGTAATCTACACTGACGCATGGGTACTACAGGGTATGCTCACAGTCTGCACTGTTCAAGCTCAGAATGGAACGGCGGATCTGGCTTTATCTTATCGGCCGCAGGTGTATCACACAAACATCACCGAGCCGCAATACTAGGATTATTATGGCTGCTGGGTAATCACTTGGACATCATCATACTCCCTTCATCAGAGACGGTGCGCCGCGCCCATATCAGGTCACGGAGGTCATGTCAAGCAGGTATTGAGCCTGACGGACAATTGTTGTGGAGTCACAATCTGTAGAAGATCTTGCGCTTATATGAATCATAATCTATCCAAGGCGGTGACCTCATAATTTGGAGTGACCATCAGCTCATCCTTTCTACCCCTGCAGCTCAAAAGGAGCTACCCGGTAGAGTTCAAAGGATGACCCAAAGGTACCACCGTCCATCGTATTTCTTTTCTCTTTTCTTTAGCCTAGGAAAGCACAAAGCGCATCGTTCTCCAAGTGAAGAGATGTAAATTAGTTGGCAAGACAACTCTTACTTGAAAGACCTTCTACTATAGTCGACACCAATTTGGTTGTGCTCAGCACCCTCACTGATTTGATCAGCCAGACCACGTTCCACAAGAATGAGGGTAGCCAGACTATCCCGTACATTCCGACCATCATCCCCACGCGTCTCCCTCCGTCTGCCATCATGCAAGCGGGAGCAAGCCCCACATCCTCCCTTGGCCGTGCTTTTGACGAAATGTCTCCTGCCCCCCCTCCTGGCCCTCACTCTGGTTCTGACCCTCATCCCTCTTCTGCTACCCACCATCAATCACCACGGGACGACCTTCTTCACTATCCATCCCACCGGCAACTCGCGGAACACCACAATCACCTACCTCCCTTCGGTCAACGAGATCAGCTCGGGAGCCAGCGCATCAGCAAGCGCGGCGATCCAGAATGCCGTAGCCGATGTAGCCAAGTCGGCTGGAGAAGATTCGGAAGTTGAGAATGCCTTTGTGCAGAATGCGAATATGACTTTGCAGCAGTGGTTGGGTTTGGAGGGACCGAGTATATTTGCCGGAGCTTTACGTGAGTGTGGCTAGATGCGAGCATCGGGGTGTTGCTGACATTAGGTGGAATTGAAGAGATCTGTTCTCAAGTCAGTCCCAATGACTCGATAGACTGCACTTCTTCCTCTCAAGCAGCTTACCGTAGGTCCAACATACGTTGGCGTATCAAGCTCACTCCCTCGTAGACGCAGCGTTACTACCCCTCTCACTGGGCGACGCACTCTTTGCTCTCCCAACTTCCCCCGGTACTCCAATCCTGCTCCTCGTCTCCGGCATCCTCTCTTTACTGGCAACTGTCGTCTTCATCTGCGGCCTCGTGACCTGGCGTCTACCACGCATTCCTCTCTTGGCTCATCGAGGCCGTCGACCGCCTCTCCAGGCTGCCCCGCATCGACCCGACTATCCCGGAGACACCGAGTCTGCCCGCAATCTCGTCTATGACGGCCCAGAGGACGAGAAGAAAGAGATGATCAAAGTCAAGTGGGGCAGTGGGCCGCATCCGGCGTTTTTCTGTCTGGTGCTAGCTGCGCTTGGCGTCGGAGGTGGGGCAATGTTGGAAGTGAGAGATGTGGGGAGAGCTTGGAGAGCGTGGGATGATGTGCAGGCGGCAGAGGTGGGGTTGGAATTTGATGTGGGACCTTTGACCTTTTGTGAGTGCTGTCGTGCTGCATGTGCTAGCTAGAGCTGACAGCTTTGTCAGTGCTTCCTTTCCTGCCATTGTGTCATATATTAGTCATCGTCGTGGGGTCAGCACCCATGCTTTGCACACTGCTGGGTTCTCAAAGACCAAAAGCCAGGGTCGAGGCGCCTCATATGATGACAGCTCAGCCTCAAATCTCGACACCTACCGCTCAACCCGCTCAACCTACCATACGCATCACCGAGCCAGAGGCCAGCGTCATCGCGACCAATCCATCCGAAAAGCTTCCGGATAAGCATTTGAGTTTCTCAGAGACGCCCATGGTCCAGCATGACAGAGCATCATCCAGGACGTCGTGGAGAAACACGTTTGGAGTTGGGGTAGCATCTTGATGCAGTCGCTTTGAACAGAAATCCTGTACAACAATGCATTTGCCGGGTCTCTTGTCCTCCTAATATTCCTGTCTCAGATCAGAGCGCCGAGGGTCTGAGACACGTCAGTACGTGTGCGGCAATGTAAAGGTGAAAGGCCAAAGGCATCGCTGGAGACCTACTTATGAGGGGGTGTAGTTGGGCCAAGTAAGTGATCGCCCACCTGAGCCGAGTCAGTCATCGAGTCTACCGGTCTTTCAGGTCACTTACATGAGGTAGCAAGCAGTAAGCGTGAGGAGGGTGCTGGTTCGGAGGAGTCTGTGCAGTTGTGAGTATCAGTGCAACGTAGAGGCGGACTGCGTACGTTTGGTTCTGTCCCTTGGGGAAGAGGAACCAGCTGGCGGCCCCGATAGCGGCGAGGATGGCGCCGACAAAGACGATGTGGAAGAAGGAAGCCATGTCGATGTATGAAGAGAACACAAAGGAGACGACTACGATCTGATAGTGGACAGTGACGTGGGAATCTGGGCTGCCGGCTCAGAATTCTTGTAGCGGGTGCAAAAGCCTGTGATTAATTAAATATCGCTGTGCCTGCGTAATGTTTTTAAGCCCATTTGCAGATGTGGAGGTCAGAGAGCAACTCGAAAGCAAAGCAGCCTCAACATCCTCAACAGAAAATATAATATGGCCTCACTAGGCTTCAGAAGAGCTTCTACCTCTTCCACGCTCGTCAAACGGGCTCTCAGCACTACCCCCCGTTCCGCCAATCTTTCACAAGAGCAGCAAAAACCGCCCGTCAGAATCAACGACCTGCTTGCAACCATCTCTGCCGAGTCAAAGTCTAGAAATGCTCGTCTGGATAAAGCAGGAAAAATAGCCTATGATCATGGAGAGGGTCAAAGCATGGAACGGCGTTCGTACTTTGCGAGCGATGTTGACGCCGAGCCGGGGCTTGACTGGGGATCAGTAGGGATAGCAGAAGAGATCCCGGGATTGAATGTTGGAAGGGTTGTTGAATGTCGGAGGTGAGTGTATTGCATGCGAAGTGGACAGTCTCTGATAATCTGTAGATCGGGCCAAGTCTCTATCGGTCTCATCCTCGCTGCAATCCTGGTCATGGATAAACCTCGACTCTTGCTCCTACGATCCACTGGCGAAGTTTGGCCGATCTCATCAAACGACGTTCAATTTGTCATGCCTTCTTCGTTGGTGCCCAGGTCTCTTGCCGAAGAATGTTGGTCTCCAGAACAGCTTCAATCTTGGAGCGACTCATCGGAAGCCACCGTTGGCCTCCCGAGTGCTGCCGCCGCTCCGCCGCCAGAGATGATGGAGGCTAGACGAAAAGTTTCTTTGTTGCTTCGGAGAGTGCAGAGAGAGACGGAAAAGATGTGTCAAAAGCTTCGCGGTGGTGTCTTCAAACAAGGAAGAGTCGGTGGCGCTGAGGCCGCTTATGAAAAGTGGGCCTCAGAGGAGGCCGAGGAAAGAAAGTGTATCACTGCTGTCGAAGCGGCCGAGTACATTCTCAATCCTCAAGTCGGCGGGACAACCGGCACTCCGACTACAGAGGTCAAGCCCAACACCCTTCCAGCCTATGCTGCCCACGTCCTCCTCATGAGTAGGCCAGACATGTTCATCTCCGATCAGTCTGATATGTGGGCTACTGGGACCTATGTTGTGCGCTCTAAACCGGAACAAGCGAGGATAGCGCAACTACAGGAATGGGTGCAAATAGCACAGAAGCCTGGGGCTGATGGTGTCGAGTCCCCTGTACGGACTTTCGTGGAGAAGGCCAAAATCGTCCTCGACCTGGCTCGAAAGACTCGAGAAGAAACCACGGGCCAGCACCTCAAACCTCTTCAGCACAACCTTCCTGAATGGTCAAAGACTGATCTCGACATCATCTCTTGTCTTCTCGCATATGTTGCCGAGACTCGTTCCACCCAGTTGACACCATTCCTTTCCCTGTCTCTTGCCATCACACGACTTATCCTCTCTGATCCTCAAATCGATCGTGGGACAGTCACTGTGATGTTGCACGAACTTGGCACGATCCTTCCTTGGGATAGCCTGGAGACTGCGAGAATAGTGGAAGCGGACAGGAACGCCATGACTACCACGTCTGTAGCTGGACATGTCCGAGGAGACGATGAGCTCCTCAAGGGCAACGAACTGGACGAACTCAGAGAAGACTTTAGCCATCACAAGGTGTTTGTCATCGATGACGCTACTGCACTGGAGCTGGACGACGGTATCGCTGTCGAAAAAATTGCGGGATCTGATGATGTCTGGGTCCACGTCCATATCGCCGACCCTACGCGATACATCCCTCCGGGCCACGAGCTCGCCAGACAAGCTTCCGTCCGGGGATCATCACTTTACATGGCTGAAGGGAGCATGCCCCTTTTCCCTACGGATCTCATCATGAAAGAAGTATCGCTGGGTGCCAATGTTGAAAGGGATGGCGGGCGACAAGGGTCAATGGTGTTTTCTGCACGAGTCAGCAAAGCTGGTAATGTGGAGGACAGCAAGGTCAGGATGGGTTGGGTGAAGAAACCCCGAGTGATCACCTACGCATCAGTGAACAAAGCTCTAGGCCTGCCAACGTCCTCGTATACCAGACCTTTCGGTGGCCCATCTACTTCGACTGAGCCTCCGATGCCCGAAATCACTGCTGAAGATGCCGCCGAACTTCGTCTCTTGTATGATACTGCGCGTAATTTGCGTGCTAGGCGTTTCGCTACCGCGGGCTACGAATGGTCCAAACCCTCTGCTTCCATCTCCCTCCCACACCTTCCAGGCCGGCCCAATCCTCACCTCTTTTCGCGCCACCACCTCCTCTCTACCCCACGGCTCTTCTCCGGCTCCCTTCCAATCGAATACCGCGTCAAGACTCCTGTGGAAGGCATCGATGCTGGCTCCCTTGTAGCAGAGTACATGGTTCTCGGTGGGCGCGTCGCAGCTTGGTTCTGCTTCGAGCGAAATCTGCCCATGGTGTACCGCGCGAGCGCGGCACCTAGCCCTGTCGCCACAACCCAGACCTTGGAAGACTTGCTTGCCAAACGGGACCCAGAAACAGGCATAATCGACGCTTTCGCGACGCTCGGAAAAGGATGGTACCGCCCCGCGGGCTACATCTCGTTGCAACCCGAAGAGCACTGGATCATGGGTATCGTGGGCAAAAGCAAGGGCTACGTCCGCGCAACTTCGCCTTTGAGAAGGTTTGACGATATGCTGGTGCACTGGCAAATCAAAGCAGCTCTCGCCCGGCAGGCCGGTCTTTCGCGGGAACATGTGCGAGGCTTTGAGAAAGAGGACATTGTCAGGCTGGCACAGAAGAGCGATGAAGGTGTCAAGAGGGCAAAGAGGGCTGGAATGGTGTCAGATTTGTTTTGGCAGACAAAGGTCATTGGAAGGAATCTGAGGTCTGGAACGTGGCCTTTGCCCGAAGGCTGGGGCAAGGATGAGACTGCGGTAGATGTCAGGGATGTTCTGATCGGCAAGGTCACTTCGGCGCCGGAGAATGCGGCGTCATTGAAGGGCGAGTTGACGGTAGTCAGGCTGGACCAGTTGGGCGTGACGGCGAAGGTGCTCCACCCGGCAGGGTTGACATGGGATATGGGAGAGGAAATGAAGGTGAAATTGGACTTGGTGGAGGAATGGCCGAACCCTCGTATCCAGGGTGTGCGACTTGTATAGATATTAGAGAGGATAAAATTGTACCATTACATTGTTATATTGCATCATCACGTCTCACTACATATGCATCACTCCGCAAAGCAACAGCGACCACTCTCCATCCTAGAAGCCCATCCTGATGGGTGGCGGAGGCGGAGGCGCTTGCCCAGGCATTTGGTATTGTGCCCCAGGGAAGCCTGTCGGTGGGGGTGGCACGTAACCTTGCGGCATCTGTTGGTACCCGGGGTAGGCAGGCTGTCCAGCAGGCGCCTGAGGTTGGTAGACTGGCATTCCAGGAGGTGGGGGTGGGGGATAGACGGGAGCAGATTGAGCTGCGGCAGCAGCAGAGAGGGCGTTGGCGTATTGCCCCTGATAAGGGAGGTTGCCTCCTGTAGATGGTAATATCTGCCTTTTCCTGTGATCCTGTCAGTTTCCGCACGCTACTCAGATTTACGAGCCACTTACTTGGCCTGGGCAGCCAGCATCCTTTCAGCTTCACTACCATGTCTCTCGCCCTTTCCGTCCTTCTTGAACGCATATTGCACCGTGATCTGCTTTCCTCCCAAAAATTGTCCGTTCATATTCTCAATAGCCGCATCGGCAGCTTCAAAGTCGTTGTACGCAACGAACGCGTATCCCTTTGAGAGGCCATTTGAAGGATCTCTGGCAATCTACTGTGCGTCAGAGTCTGTTCTTGAAATTCACCTAGTACTTACCTTGGGCTGCTCCGCCAATGACCCAAACGCAGCGAAAGTATCGTACAAGGACTGCTCGTCCAAATTCGCCTCCAAGCTCCCCACAAACAGATTCGCCCCCACATCCACCTGCTTCTTGTCATAGGACGCCTTGTTGACCCGGATGGGTTTGCCGTAAAGTTTGATTTGGTTCATGATCTTGACAGCGTACTCGGCGTCTTCTTCAGACATGAATTCACAGAAACCGAAGCCTTGGTGGGCTTGAGAGATTCTGTCTTTCGGGAGAAAGACGTTGGCTAGAGGATAGTGTTAGATTGATTATCAAGACGTAACAATCATGCTCACAGACAGGACCGGCTTGCCTATATCGGAGTCAGCTCTTTTCAGCTGGGCAGGAGGAAGCTGACTTACAGCATGAGCTCCCATACCAGCGCGTCCGTACATTGTTCATCCAGATTGCCCTGATCCCTCTGTCAGCTGCAGTTCAAGGGAGGTCATAAAGGACTTACGAGGTACACGGTAGCCTCCTGATTCCTATCTTGCTCTGCCTTATTTTGCATCGTGGAAGAAGCCTTGAGGGATGAGAGGAAGAGACTCTTCTAGAATGCCAGATGGTGTGGGTGTTTCAAGACTCGAGTTTTGTCGCGATGGCTTAAGGCTGGATAGGGCAGACTTGTAGTTGGCCTGGGTCTTGAGGTTTGAGCTGAGGAGACTGGAAGCGAGTGCAGTCGAAGAGCGCGGGCATCTTTAACGGAACCAAAACTCCTTTGACGGCACTCGCCGCCTCGAAAGCTCAAGATATACCTGAGCTCCTCTACTGAAGGTCATGTTGCACAAGGATATGCATATGGAAGGTATGAATTACAGACATATGCACGGGAATACAGTGAACACTATATCGAATGGGAATCTCGTTTTGGATCTACTTCACAAGGCTTGAAACGCCTTGTCCTCGTTCGCCGAATCTTCGGTGAACCTAGTCCTCAAGCTCGATAACAGCATCGTGCTCTTCTCCTTCATCTCCAGGAATCTTATCAAGCTGCAGTATGATCAGCTTGATGATTCAGAGGCAAAAGGGCACGACTCACGGTGTCAAGCTCAGCAAGCGACTCGCCGATGATCTTGACGGCCTTGCGGATGTCTTCCTCGCTAATGACGAGTGGGGGAGCGAATCGAATACTATTTTACATCAGTACTTGGTTCCAAAACATATTGAGGAGGCTTACATGTTGACATGCGTAGGCTTGGCCAGCAGACCCTTGCTCTTCATCAACAAACAAAGCTGCCAAGCAGTCCTGCCCTTCTTGCTCGCAGTCTCATCGATCACTACACCGTTGAACAGACCTCTGCCTCTGATGAGCTTGATGAACGGCGAGTTGAGCTTGGTAAGCTCGGATCGGAAGATTTCACCAAGCTTTTGAGAGCGGTTGGCGAGGTCTTCGTTGACGAGGACGTCGAGGGCGGTCATGGCGACGGCGCAACCGAGGGGGTTACCGCCGTAAGTGGAGCCGTGCTCTCCTGGCTTGATGCAGAGCATGATATCCTTGTCTGCCAGCACGCAGGAGACGGGGTACACTATCTCACTGTCAGCTTCATGACTTGAGGATAATCAAGACGACTCACTGCCACCGGAGAGAGCCTTGCCGAGTATGACCATGTCGGGTCGGATGTTGTCCCACTCGTAGCAGAGCATCTTGCCGGTTCGACAAAGACCAGTCTGAATCTCGTCACAAATCAAGAGTACGTTGTGTTTCTTGCAGATCTCGGCACATTTGGCCAGGTAACCATCGTCGGGCACGTAGATACTGTAGACTCGGTGAGTTCAAGCGCTCAATACCGTCGCATAGATCAACTTACCCAGCTTCACCCTGGATGGGCTCAACCAAAAACGCAGCGACCTCCTCTCCGTGCTTTTCGAGCACCTTCTCCAGGTCCTCAGGGTGGTTGTACCTGATCAATCCAGTGTCCCACTGAGGCCCCACGTTATCCAAGAACGGGCCGAAGCCATTCCTTGATTCGGGGTCAGTAGACATGGAGATGATACCAATGGTCCTTCCGTGGAAGTTGCCCTCGACAGAAAGCACCTTGGCCTTGCCATCGGGAATCTTCTTCTTCTCGTAACCCCATTTTCTGGCAAGCTTGATAGCAGTCTCAACGGCTTCAGCACCAGTGTTCATGGGAAGAACCATGTCGTATCCGAACATGGAGGTGATCTTCTTGGCAAAGGGACCGAGGTTGGACGAGTAGAAGGCTCGAGAGGAAAGGGTTAACTTTGACGCTTGCTCGACGAGGGATTTCACTGTCAAGGATGAGCGTTGCCAGATATCCGCGACTGGTCAAACTCACAAATCTCGGGGTGACAGTGGCCTTGGTTGACAGCGCTATCGAGGCTGTTAGACAAACGTATGTGGGTGGTTGCACAAACTTACGAGTAAGCAGAGAGAAAGTCGAGGTACTCGTTGCCCTCGGGATCCCAAACGTGAGCTCCTTCACCCTTCTCAAAGCAGCTACATCAGGTCAGCACTACTACTTTGTACCTGTGAGTCGACACTCTATTGAATACTTACACTGGGAGAGGGTGGTAGTTGTGGCTGTACTGCGGTCAGCATGGGGCAACACATGTAATCAGCCACTGGCAATGCTCACGCAGAGTGTTCGTGTTCGAGGTGCATGACATCGGCGCTTGAGATGCTGGCGCCATTCTGGGCAGAGGTTGCGGGGGACATGTTGATTCGATTGCTGGTGAATGTTCTGTAAAGGTGTCAACTGCGGCCTATGCAGCTGTACTCGGGTGGAAGGATGTTGAGATGAGAAAGGAAAAGAGGAAAAGCAGGCATATATCGACCTCACACTGCAGAGCGGGTACGGCATTTAGCCGCAAGCGCCCGCAAGGCACGTGACGTAGGTCGAGTTGGCTGATGCAAGACTTTCACGGCACGTCTTTCGAGCGTGTGCATCGGGACAGAGGACGGGCACAGGTGACATGATCACATCCAACATAGACCCACGGTGCTACTATAATTACAACTATCACTGTACAATTATGGATCACTACTTCTCTTACTCATATATCTGCGATGAGGACCCGCCCAGCATGTCTATGAAATTTCTCGTACTCCCTGGCGTTTTCACCTCATTCGATGTCTGCGAATCACTCGTCGTAGTCTGGCTTTGCCTATACCGAGTCCCATCTTCTCGGCTCGCCTGCTGCCTCATCTCTTCCCCGAACGGGTGGACATCTTCGTCTTCTTCCGCCTCTTCGCGGCGACCGGGAGGCGGGGGCAAAGGTGACCCGGTGGACGGACTAGGGGAGAGCGGAGTAAGAGGCGAGGGGGTTCTCTTCAGAGTGGCTTGCGCTCGCTCTACTAGTTGCCTCCGCCTGATCTCCCTCTTTCCCCCTTCGTTCAGCCGAGGATCGTCGGGGACTCGTCCCAGCAAAGAAACCAGAGGTTTTCCAGACAAGTGGGCTGTTGTTCGACTTGGTCCCGCGGAAGCATTGCCCTCCTCTTGCTCCTCTTCAAAGTCATGATCCTCCTCCTCACTGAACGCCTTGTTAAAGCTGCGGATCTGATCTTCCGTCTTTCTGAGCTTTTTGTTCTTGAAGAACCCCTGGGATGGAAGGGACGTCTGCCCCTCATCGTTAGGCTGAGCCCTCGGGGTCTTCCTCTTGGTAGCCGATCTAGTAGCTGGTTTGCGGACGGTAGAAGCTTTAGGCGTCGACATGGCGGGGGTTTTTCCTTTGCCCTTGACACCTTTGCCTTTCCCGGTACTCTGGGGCGCGGAGGTCGAGCGCCTAGGTCTCATGAGTACGGAAAAGGCGTCCCTCTTCTGCGGCTTCTCAGTCTCTTCTTCCGCATTCGCCACAGCATCCTCCTCTTTCTTCTCACTGCTCTCTGTGTCTGCTGCAGCCTGTAGCCGCGTCTTCGCGGAGCTTGAGACCACCTTCCTGCCCTCGTCATCCGATTCACCAATAAGCACGTCACCAGACGTCTGAGGCGAGATCGCTTCGCCTCTCTGCTTCCTTTTCCTCATTGGGGGCTTTTCGCCGGGCACGACAGCTGAGCTTCTCGCTACCGAACTGGCTATGGGGGAAGAGTCGCGCTCAGTGTCAGGCCGCTGGGCAACAAGGTCGGAGCCCCCAGGACCCGTGAGATCCTCAGGTAACCTGGCAGAAGCCAACTCGGCCGGGCTGAAAGGTCCGTGCTGGCTGACCGGAGACTCAGTGAACTGGCTTTGGCGCATAGGTTGTGTAGGTGTCGTCTGAGTTGAGCTCGGAGATGCTGCAAGGCTCGCTTCGCGTATAGTCTGAAACAGCCCTTGCGATTGAGTGGGCCCAAGCTGCATTGATTTAGCTATATCGCATTCGAAGAACCTCGGGGATATCTTACCTGTGAGCTCCTAAGGTCAGATTCTTCATCCATAAGACCATCTTCTTCATTGTCTCTCGACCGCTGTGACCGTCTTGATGACCGTCTCGATGCTGATGCGGGCAACGAAGGTGGTGCCATCTGCCCCATTGCCGCCCGACCAATACGCTGGGACGTCCGCTGAGGAGTCTGCTGCTGAGGCGACCGAGTCTTGGTGGGTGTCGCCACCATAGGCATCTCCTCCCGGGATTGTGACGGTGTTTCGCATGATCGGGTTCGCGAGGCAACGTTCCCCGTTGAAGATTGGGAAGAAGTTGGCACTCTGCCTTCAGGATGCGATTCGAAAAGATTGTTGTCTGCGTAAGTCTCGTTCAACTGCCGAATCTCCATTAGCGGGTGACCGAATTATCCTACACTGATGATGACTTACAGCAGGGTCGAGGGTCCCAGCTTCGGCTTCACATCCCTCATCACTCTCCGCCAGGTTTCGCGCCGCTTCCTCCCGCTCGTCACCAAAAAGGTTTGATTGTTGGCTTTGCTGACTCTCTTGAGACTCAATTTTCACCCTCTCTCTCACTGGCGTTTGAGTGGGCTTCTTGCTCGCTTTGGGTAAAGAGGACTCGGTGCCAGAGGGTGAAGAGCGAGCCAAAGCGGCAATCCTCGAGCTTTGTCGAGCAGAAGCCGGTTCTTCTCCTCGACTATGTTCCTGTAAAGTATGAGTCCAGTTCGTGGATCTGCTTGGTTCAATCGCTCACCTCTTCTCTGACTGATGGTGACAGCACATTTCCAGACACATCATTCCCAGCCATGAACAACGTTTCGCTGGTGTCCACAGGGACGTAAACTCTCCCCTCGGCCTGCTGAGGCTGTCTCTGTTGTACACCACCTGCCGTGCCCTTGGGAGGAACCAAATCGAAAGACTCGTGATGATATACCATCTGCTTGTCTTGTTCTCCTGTCGGATGCAATGATGACAAGGGTCGTGAAGGCCCACCGGACGTCTGGCGGGCAGGAAGTTTGGAGGATTGTTGGCTCGCGCCAGGACTGAGCTCGTTGGGGCCGGTCCGCACGTTTGCCTGAAGATGTCGAGGTGAAGGTGAGGATATGGGGGCAGGAGAGGATGGTCGTGGTCTTCTAGGCGTCTTTTTGGGAGTCAACGGCTCACGTTTCGGTATGGGGGACACAGAGTCTTTGGCTGCTGAGCTGCTTCGCACGGGCGTCGACTTTCTGGACGCATGACTTGAAGGCGAAGACTTTTGGGCCGATTTGCCTTCCCTGGGACGTGCGAATATATTGCCGAAATGGTGGGGTGGTTCAGTCTTTTTAGACTTTTTTGCTCGACGGGGGGATCTGGAAGGGTCGTTGTCTGACGAAGGATGTTCTGCCAGAGGCAGTCCACGGGCGGTGTGGTGCGTAGGTCGTTCACCCTTGCCCGAACGCGTCCTCGTGGCCATCCTCGGCGACTTGGCATTCTCGTCAGAGCTCGCGCCACGCTTCCTCTTCCTCGTAGGCGACGCTTGCGGCGCTTTCTGCCTTGGAGGGATTCCGTTGATCTCCCGTACCCGGCGCATGGTATCTGTTCCACAAATCGGCTCAGGCGTTTCCAGCTCGCTCTCAACGGGAAAGAACCCCAAGTCCGGCGAGCGGCGCGCGGGAGATAGGCTGTGAGACAGATTCGGAGTACGTGGGATTGGGCGTTGGCGAGAGTCGTTGGGCTCTGTCATAGGAGATCGACGCATCGAAGTGGGTGTCTTGCTCTTGTTAAACTCGCCATCGCCATGCACCTTGAACCGCTCCATGCCGCCAGCTCCGGTGTTGCTCACCATAAGCCGTCCTCCGCCACGCAATGGCATAGGGCTGTCCCGCGACTCGGCCCCCCTGTCCTGAGCACGTCCCTTGCCCTTGTCCGGTTTATCAGTCGCAGCCGGCGTGGGCAGCCCAAAAGGCAGAGGCCGCTTCTTGGCCACTTGTGGGGTCAATTCGTTCTCATTGGTGACGGCAGGTTTTCGCGCAGAACGGGCTGGCTTGCTGACGCTTTGAGACGCGTATAACGGCGGTTGGGTGAGTTTGCGTTGTTCAGAAGACGAGGGCCTCTTTCTGCTAGTGTTGATCCAGGCAAACTTCCTGGGATTCTCCTGCGGCACCATTGCGGGCGGCGAGAGGAGAGCGAGTAGTGTCGACGCGTCTTGTGGGAACGCAATGGACAGTTCAATGATCGCAAGAAGAGATGATGGATGTATCGAGAGACGCGTCGCGTGCCTTGCGGCGGGGTGCGCCAATGACTCTGAACATCATCGTTACGTTGACTGACGTCGCTTCGCATGCATGTATCTTTTGACTCTCCGATTACCTGGATATCTGCGTCTGAATGTGCTTAGCATGCACAGCGTACAAAAGCACCCCGTGTCCACCTTCTCCCTATAGACGCAGTGCCACATGCACACGCACCAACCAACGGCGGCAAATTCCGTGCCATGCGGTTTACGTAACGTATGCAGTCAAAAAAGCGGAGGATCCCGGAGATTTGAGCTTGCCCTCCTATCAAATCGCGTACATTCGACCTTCTCCCCAACCACCGCTCACAAAATCATCCATCCAACAATGGCCGCCGCCCTCAAGAACCTCCGCACCGCCCTCCCCGCCCTCCGACGATCCGTCGCCCCCGCCCCCGCCTTCGCTGCCCGAGCCTTCTCCGTTTCTGCCGCCAGGTCTGCCGGCCACGGCCCTCCCCAATTGCTCGGTCCTGGTGCCAAGGCCGGTGAAGTCCCCTCCGAGTGAGTATTGGATGGGTAAAGAAGGATAGACGAGCGGCCGCCCACGAAGACTGAAGGAGAACAGTGAAATGGGAAAGGACGGAGGGCGTGTAGATCCGGAGCAAATAGGATGCTGCAAAGGAGACGCGGCAGAGCAGAACAGACGAGACGGTGGTGGAAATGGAAATACACAAAAATTGTGCTAATATCATCTCAGCGAGAACCAATCCACCGGTCTTGAGCGATTCGAGCTCCTCGGTAAGCTCGAGGGTGTTGATGTTTTCGACATGAACCCCCTCGAGGTTACCAGGCTCGGTACCACTGAGGACCCCATCCCTATCTACTCTCTCGCAAGTCACTCTCACTGAAACCGGGCGTATCAGGCGGACTAACATGCCATATAGTTCCCTGTCCGTCAAGTCGGCTGCACTGGTTACCCCGTCGACTCCCACGACACCATCTGGATCAACGTCACCCACGAGAAGAAGCACGGTAAATGCCCCGAGTGTGGTTCCGGTATGTTTGCGAGCGACGTACTGGATCAAAATTCTGACAGGTCAACAGTCTACACTCTCAACTACCAAGGTTCCGAGGCCAACCTCAACCCCGGTCACCACCACTAAACGAGTCATCTTGCTCTAGTCACGTAGTGTAGGGATGTACGGATATTCTCGGCTATTAGCAACGTCAGGCCGTCTTTTCAGACCCGTTGGATTGTCTCGAAACAACATCTTGTCCTATTCAAACAACATCTTGTCCTAAAGCAACATCTCGAACACGAAGGGATCGCGGACAAGACACATGAGTACGGAATAAGATCCCACGCTGTGGAACGCTTTTTCGCTGGCCACATTGTCCTCCTACATTCGTCCTTCTAATTTCGTCTTCCTCTTCTGCTACGTTCTTTCAATATAGTCGGCTGTCAAATACACTTGACGCTCGTATACAGTAGAACGCGACTGCGGCAGACGCATCGTACACAAGTCAGGTTGTCAGTGAGAAGGTACATCATTGCCTGTCAAACTAAAGTGGTATAACATGCTCGACTACGACTACGGTCCATTCGCGCATCTCTCATCACTCCTTGGTCGCGCTGGTGGACCTTCGCTTCTTGGGGGTGGCCTTCTTGAGGTCTGTCTGGGTCTCGGCCCAAGCATCATAGATGGCTCTCTGCTCCTTGTGCTTGGACTTGTAAACCTAGATGATTCGTTTAGACACCACTCGATCACTTGCAGCCCTTGACGTACCTCCTTCTCCGCATCGCTCAGACCGAGCCACTTAGCTCCAGACAACTTGGCCACAGCCTGCGATCGTTGCATAGGTGGCAAGTCGGCGTCGACCTGGGCAAGCAACTCAGACCTGACAGTCTTGGCGAAAGCAAGGTAGGGGTTGAGCGGCTTTCCGGGGTTACCACTTCTGGCCTTGTAATCCTCCTTCTCCGCCTTCTTTCCTCCGGGGTACTTGAGCATCTTCCCGGTGGCCTGCTCGATAGCCGACTTGGTGTCCTTACTTGTGGACACCCAGAACTGGCGGTACTCCTCGGCAGTCCTCTTCCTCTCGTCCGAAGCGCGCTTTTGGAGAACATCTCTCTCGGCCTGAGGAAGAGCATTGAAAGCAGATCCGGCAGCGACAGCGACATCTTTCACGTTCAACTTGCCGCTGGCATCGCGATAGATGTTGCCGTTGGTGGCGAGATATTCTTTGAAGAAGATGGGGTAAGGATTGTTGTTGGCGACTTTGGGAACGACGGGCAGAGTGGGGTCTATGAGGACGAGTCAGTGTGACTCTCGCGCATAGATGGGTCGCGCTGATTTTAAAGATTTAATCCGCGAACCGCTGACAGGTCTGGCAGATGCCGAGGTATGCAGTTGAGACATAGGTTCTGAGATAGACGACCTTCCAAATCATATGACTTACCAAGGACCTTTCTGGATCTGCTGACGGAAGTAGACAGCAACCTGGTAGCCAAGGAACCAGTACCAAAGACGGGGCGGAGAAGGCTGACGGATAGCATGTTGGTAGGATTGAATGCGTTGTGGTTCGCACGCGTGGATATAGGGGGGGATGGGGTGAGAGAGAAGAGAAAGGCGGATTGCGGAACGCGGGGGAGTTGTTGTTTGCCTTTGCGAAGATGCAGGCGGGTGGCGGTTGCCGCTTTCGGCAAATGTATGTGGCGGGCCTGAGATGACGTTACCACCAAGTACGACGCGACTTGACACTCAACTCGTTCATCATTCAGGAGACAAACAAACTCTGTACTCGAGTACATGGCCCCGGGAAAATTTGAAGCATTTACAGCGTACATGCAGTTACAATTATAAATTTTTGAGCCGCGCAAGAGGCCTCAGTGCTTGATGTCTTCCCTGGATTCTTCTTCCTCTGCTTCTTTTCCTGACGACTTTCTGAACCATGTGAACTTGTGATCTGGGGATCGCCATTGCTCTCCCTTCACTAATGCGTACGCGTCAGCTCAGAAATGACACTTCTTACATTTGAACTCACCAATCAACAGCAGATTACACCCACACGCGAGCGCCAGAACACCCGCAAAAAGCGTAAAGAGCCCCCCATCACCAATCGCATTCCTGATAGGCTGCGCGATCTGCGACATCACACATCCACAAATTCCTCTCAGCATTGAGTTACAGGATACCGCCGAAGAAGAGATGCCGGGATTGGAGTCGACCAGGTAGGCGAGGGAAGACGAATATATCCAGAGCAGGGAGAAGCCGCAAAAGAAGAGACAGACAACGATAGCGGCGATATGTACCTTTTCATGAGCTGTCCAGCCATATGCAAGAAAGGAAGCGATCAGGACAGGCATGGCGACGACGGTCGCCTTCAGTCTCATCTACGCAGCGCAACAAAGATAATCAGTATGAGACTAGGGAAGAACATCGCTCAACTACGCACCTCTGAGACACCCACCCCGCCATTCTTCTTCTTCAGTCGCCTGAGCACCATATCCGAATATTTCCCTCCTACTACACTTGCGGAAATGTTTCCGATCCCAAAAGAAAGAATAGCAAGACCAATCATGAGAGGATCGTAGTTGTACGGCGCTTCTCCAAGTAAGAGGGAAGCAGTATAGACAATCGTGTACTGGGCTCCGAAACTGAGAGCTGTGAAGGGCATAGTCAGGATGATGGCGAGCGAGAGAGGAAAGGCTTTAAGAAACGGTACTCACAAGACGAGATAACGATGAGGATATTTGTGGGTCGCTTCAAGATCGTTATCATCGATGGCAGAGGATTTAAATCCCTCGCGGAAGGCTTAATCTTGGCCTTTCTCTCCGCTGATACAGTCCTTCTCTTTCCTCGCCGCCCAATCAGACGCTGCCACAACGCCACCTTGACGAGTTTTCCCTCCTCGCCTTGACCTTCTTCCAATGTAACATTGACCAATGTCCTATCCCCCGTTTGTCCCAACACATTAGCATCGTCGCTCCCTCGCCTGGAGCCCATCGGTGTGGCACCAGGCGTTTCGGATGGGGTAGCAGGAATTGTATCCAACCCACCAGGCTGTTGACTGGCGAGCTTGGCCTTGCGACGGATGTCTTTTCTGTCAGCCTGTTCGGCGCGGACTGTAGCCTGTGTAATGGCTTTTTGATATAGCCTTGAGCGCTTGAAGACAGGTCAGCACTTGGATAGAGGATTGAGAAATCCTCACTTCTCGGCGCCATGAGTCGGGCGTGATGGCAAAGAAGCACTCCATGATGAATGCGTAGCAGGAAAGAAAGTAAAAAACACTTCTCCATCCAAACGCCTGTGATACTTGTCAATCAACTAATTCAGCACTTGTGGAGTGAGACTCACTTGACCCAGTCCACCACCGATGATCGGCGCCAAAGCTGGGCCAAACATCGGGACACCATAGAAGATGCCAAGCTGTGACTTTATCAATATAAGTCCAGAATGCTGACCCCAGGTTACCCACCTTTGCACCTCGTTCATGTTGTTCATACATGTCTGCCAAGCTTCCTGCACCGATCGCGAGAGCAGGACCACTGCCGAAAGCTTGCAGAATTCTCATAACGATCAATACAGGCATGGATTGGGCCCGAGAGCCGATAATGAGCGCGGCCAGGTAGATCTGCGACAGAGTCAGTATGGCCATGGGAAGCCAGAGGAAATCGCCCACCGCATATGATAGCAGATATATAATCTGGAGAGGCAACGGTCATCAGCACCTTTGCTCGGAACCTGTCATAACGCCATTCTACATACCTTGCGGCCAGCAATCTTGTGGAAAGTCAGCGCAACGCCCTCATAATAAGTTGTGACTACTCACCTCAGACACGGGAGCCCAAAAGAGTGGTGTACATCCCTGAAACCTGACAGACACTAGTCAACAGAGAGAAGACAAAGCCCTTTATCCAAGTCTGCTCACAGGATGTAGAGAGATAGCGACATTCCAATTTGCGCTTCGCTGGCTCCAAGTTCGGAGCGTACATCGTTGACGACTGGGTTGTAGATACTAGCGGCCATAGTGGGACCAAGCTGTACGCTCTCAGCGAATAGCCCATCACCTGGTGCACTTTAACTTACTACCGCAAATGACATGACTAATAGAACGCCCCATTTCTTTCTTGGACTCCATTCTCTAGGATCATTGTCCACGGGTACATGCTCAATGTCGATCGGTACCAGCCCCCCGCTCTTCTCATCAAAGGCTCCTGGACTATCGCTCTCTCCAGTGGCTCTTGGTCCTTCACTTTCTGGAGGATAGGCGTCGGTAGATTGGATCCGAGAGAGGTGCTCTGACAAACGAGATGCTTGTCGTTTAAGCATTGTCTGCTTCTGAGGGGGATAGAAAATGGGGGTTGTGGAGGCAGATGCCATCTTGATCACCAAATAGGGTCCGGTTTGCCGGCTGACTCCTGACGGCGAGATGATCAGGGGGTAGTAACAGGTGGTCGCGGTTATGAGGCTCGAATATGGAGAGCATTCAGTGCTACTCGCTGTGTTGGCTGATGGTGGACGGTCTGGAGATGGAGAGAAACAGAACCAAGTGAGTGAGTGGCGTGATCGCTGGTCCGAAGATTATAAGGGCGTTCAATGGTGCAACGACGGAATTGAGTGCGGGCGATGTCGGAGTTGGAGGTATAGTCTGGCTGGGATGTACGCGAGAATTCCAGAGTCGGGTGGAGATAGAAACCAGAAGGGTCCTGCCCAGTCACGGAGATGCCGAAAAATGAGTCAAAACCAACAACCATCGGGTATGTCCGTAGGCACATGTCGGTTAATTTAGGTGATCTACGACTAACCTCTGGATCATCGGCCGGCCTCTCTTAACTCTCTTCAGTCTCTGCTTCGCGATGGTCGCATGTATGTGCATGACGCTGTTTAAGAACGCTACTTCAGCTGGGTCGACATGATGTATCATGACAAGCTCCGGACCCTTCAGTGAAAACAGCTAAAGTGCTGCGTATACAATCTCGCTGTGAGGAGAGGGCCGGGGATGAAGCAATCATAAATGTGAAAGCTGCTTCGTCAAAAGGGCTCAACAAGATACAGTGCTTGCATCTGACAAATCCCAAGCTCAATACAGAAGCACGAGACTAGCTCTTATGTTACTAGTACGACATGAACAGTAGTGGTACAATTGCTCTACGTGAAGAGTGATGCCTCATTCCGTCACCCAATCAATCCCATACCTCCTCCACCGCCAGCTGATGGTTCATCCTCAGATCCTCATAGTGTATTATCCTCTTTGCCCTCTCCGACCCCTCGTCATCCTGGATCCCGTTCGTTAGCTGAATCCTCCATCGCTCGCTGCTGTCACTCACAGAGAGATCAATGCTCGACGTCCTCCTCTTCCGGCATACCCTGGACGCCCTCTTGGCTCCCCTCCGCTTTTTGAACAATTCTTTTGCCCTTTGCCTTTGCGAAAGGCCTTGATCCACCTTCCCTTCCATCCTCGCCAAGACCTGCGCTCCCTTCCAGCCGGTCTCGACAGGGCTACTAGGCTGCTGACTGCTGACCTCCGTGGACAGATTGGAAGCCTCGAAATTGCGATACGACATCGAAGAGAACGAGGGAGGTGTAGGACATCGCTGAACGAGATGGCGAGCAGGTACAGACGTGTGATAAGGCCCGGCGAATCTTGCTAGGTAGAGATCAGCATTTATCCCAAGAACATTTCAACCGTCCAAATCGACCCACATGTGACGTGATGGCACAGCAGCCAGAATCCGAAAGGGTCCGTCCAGCTGTCCTCTGTCTTCCAAAAGTCTGTCGACGATCTCCCTGATGATCGCTCATTTTCTTTGTTGACATTCGGTATTCCTCGAGGACGATTGACGAGGGCGCCACTGAGACCCAACTCCGAGGAACCACGTATAGAAAACACCTCTCGTTGTTTAGGCCTGGGGGTCAAGGGTCTGGTGACGGTCATTTCAGGCAATCGGGTGGCGCCTGTATCTGCAAGCGGGTGGACGGCTATGTTGTGATTCGGTGTGACAGGCGGCGAGGGGAATGATACAACAGCCGACCAGGTATCATCCAATGGTGCCATGCCGAGAGGATGTTCTTCTTTCCGCCCGATCTGGTTATCAGCCTCATCATCCTTCGTCTGGTTCCTCGCACTCTCCAATGAAAGATCCTCGCTGCGCTCGCTTGGTTTCGAAGTACGACGCGAGCGATACGGCGTTGATTGGCGTTGGGTGATCTTGCTGACAGTCTGCGAAGCTTTCGGCATGGTATATGTAGCGAAAGAGAGGTCGTTAAGAGGTACCGTGATATCGCGATCCGAATTTGATGCCCCCGAAAGGCGGGTGGAGACATTGATGGGCTTCACATGGTCTTTGTCGGGCCGGCTGGCAAGCGCATGGAGCTCGGCTACCTTTGCGGTAGAGGTGGTTGTATCTGCTGTCTGATCGGAGATGGTCGCCCTGACTGCGTGATTTGGATCCTTCAGCGGGCGAGGATCGACATCGTTGAGCGGCACCAACATGTCTTGCGAACTGACAAACCCAGGTTCATTCTCCATTTCTCGTTGATGGGTCGAGACACTCGTAAAATCATGAGTGCTAGGTGGCTCGCCAACTCGGATAGGCTCTATCTCGGTCCCAGAGATGCTGGGTGACGTCAATGCTTGCGAGGACGTGTCCGTTGGTATGTCTGATGTTGAAAGAAGAGAGTTCAACTCGGATAGGGATGGGCGTGGTTCGGCGACCAGGCGTCGACGACCTGCTTTAGGTGTTGAGGTCGCTCTGATGCTCTAAGCTGGTATCAGTCACGGACAATGTCACATAGCACAATGGACTTGCCGCTTTGCGCGAAAGGGTCCTTCTCTTTGCAGGCGTGCCCGTCATACCCATGCCCAGGCTCGTCCGTTCCTCGCCTTTTCCTACATTTGGGACTGTATTTGTTGACTGGGCGTAGCTGATAGGGCTGGTCCTCTTCTGTTGCTTGGGCTGGCGCCTCCATCCGGACAAGCCAGAGAGGGTGATACTCTCGGCAGAAGAGGCGCGCTGAAGGCGTTTCCGGCCGCCTGGGAACGGCTGTGATTCGCGGGGTGATGACTGCAGGAGGGAACGCCAAGTTGTGTGCGGCGTTGGAGAGGGCTGGGACATAGCGAGCAAGGATCAAGAAGTAGAATGGGGAAGGACAGTGGGGTAAAGGAGATGAGATGTATATATGTTGTGATGCGCTCGACCGCGGGCTGCGTCGTGGTGGTCCGTGCGCTGCCCAACTATTCGCTTTCCAGAGTGAGTTTATTCGTCGCTGCTGGAAGATAGCATGGACCCTGTCGGCGAGGGAGGCATGGTATTGTCTCGTGCTGACGGTCAGCACAGGAAGACCACTGTACTCGTAAAGCTTCCAACGGACATTCGGCCTCGGACCAAGCGCTTATATAACAATACAACGTAGACATACATGATCGTCCAGACCAGCCCGTACAAGCAACTAAGCAGCATACTGCGAGCTTCAGTCAGTCATTACTCTTCATGACACAAGTGGAGTAACTTACTCTAGTGAAAGTCCTCCCAAAGAAGTCTTCCATCCCACTCCTCTTCTCCCCTTCGTCCTTCTTCGACTTGAACATGGACTTGACTGCATCGCTCATTCCCTGCTGTGCTTGCAGCCTCTTTCGCTCCTGCTCCAGCAGCTTCTCCTGGACGGACCTCGCCACGGACGGCGGCTGACTGACTGAGGGAACAGCTCGAGGTGCCGGAGAGGACGAGGACGTGCGGGCGGCTTTCGTTGGGGGGGCATCTGTGGCTAAAGAAGCGCCATCGACAGATTTGTCAACCTTGGAAGACTTGTCCACCTTGTCGGCTTTGCGTTTTTTGGAAGACTTGGCTGCCGCCCGAGCAAGGATCAGATTGTCAAGGAGCACCTCTTGCACCTCTTTGGGCGGATTGATAGGAATGATGGCTGATACGCTCGTAGGGTCGAAAGCCTTGTTGCAGTTGGGGCAAGCCACCTCCTGTTTGCTCTTCTCTTCAGCGTTGACTACAGGCCTAGCCTCCTCTGGCAGCTCGTCCTTCTCGGCGGCCTGGGCTGTCACACCTTTCGTAAGGTTCGGGACAACAGCTCTGATCGCGGCGTCGGAGAAGACGCAGCCACAAGATCTAAGAGCGATGAAGGGGAATGAGCCTGCCATTTCGCGGAGGGAGAGAGGACAAGCGAAGGGAGCTCGGTTGATGGTGGAGGTGGCAGTTGTAGAAGGGGGCACATAGTCGGGGTTGGACGTGAGATTGAGCGTGATAAGATCCTGCGCGTCTTGTCAGTTGTGGTATCGGAACAGATGAGCTGCATACCTTGACACCCTTCAAATGACCACAGATCTGATCACCATCGCCGTACTTGGACTTGTCGAGAAAGTACTCTATGAGGTCATCCTTGTTGTAAATCTTTCCAATAGGGTCGATGACTACGGGTTTATTCAAGGGTTTCTGCAGATCGACTCAATATAAAGGCATTGTAAAACAGCAGGATAACTGACCCTGCTTAGCGCGCAGAAAAGGAAGAGCTCCCTGATAGCCGCTTTGTCGAGCTGCTCAGTTTTGCCTTTGGTCTTGACAAGATCTCTCCTGTCGGGAATGGAACCACCGTCGGCACCCATGATCTCGAGCTGCTTTTGTCTGAAGTAAGGAGATAGATATAAGGAGATAGATAGATGATCGCGAGGGATAACCGTCGGGCAGCGAGAGTGGCAAACAACAAAAAGTGCCACGCGCATGTTCCACCTGTAAGCCCGCAAATCCCGCCAGCTCTCATAAAAACTCATTCGCATCGTTATTCTTCATTCTTCAAGCCTCCCATCTTTCTCGACATGGAAACCAAGTAATCTGCCTCATACACAGCACAAACGAGTCCTCCATTGCGATCCTCGTGCATCCCTAACTGGTGAGTCTCGCTTCTTGACATTCCTCTTTCTCTTCTCATCTACTATGATGAAAAAACTATTCAGTTCTGCTACCGAGTGTTTCGTGAGCGATAACCCAACATACCAAAAAAACATTTTCTGAACCTTTTCTCCCTACTTGCTTGATCATAAACATCTGCTTGGGACTGTTGCTGACTTCAGCTTTTAGACATCCTTCACCACGCAACGTGAGTATTAGACTTCGAGGCTCCTCTGCAATCACCCTCGCATCTCGCGTCGATATGATTCAATTTTAGCTCAATCCATTCTCTGAGTCGTCTTCTTTTCCTTTCTGTTCCCTATACCCATTCTTGTATCTCTAGCCCGGTGAAACTTTTCCTCACGAGCTGAATCCGACTATCTTCGGAGAAAGGATACAAGTCGTTGGGTCTTGGTTCTACTTAGCGCGATGACGAGGTACTGTTATGGCTCTTGGCGGGGGCCGTTCTGAAGTCTTCAGTCAGCGTTCTGCCGTCTGTAGATGAATGGCGGTGTGTAGTGGAACGGGTCGTGAAGAGTTGGCGATTACGCTTATACTGGCTTCTATGATCCACCATCTTTCATTTATCTGATGTGACATCCGCTGTAGATGCATAGGTTGACGAAATTTTGTACAGACTCTGGGAAACATGGCTCACAATCAATCCTCGGCTCAATACCTCGCCTCTGCTCGGCCCAACACCGCTGCTCCTCTTCCCGGCTCGCTTTCTCTTCCACGCCCCAACCCTACACCATTGACTCCTCAATATCCTCGTACCAATCAAGTTCGCCCACTCAACAATGGACAGCCCTTCCGCCCCAATCCTAACGTTCATAGAACACCAGGCCAGGATGTGTTTGGCAGAAGCCGTGTCCCTGCGCCTGTTCATGTACCTTCCCCATCTTATACTACGAACCCTCAGCAGGCCTCTGCTTCTGGAGGTGAGCGGAGGAGAGGCGCCGAAGGACTTGGTCTGAGAGGTACTATGCGTAATGAGAGTAAGTTTAGACAATGCATATCGGTGCTTTTCACAGCAACGCTGATTCGGGTTCATGAATCAAGTTTCTCGTTTGATGTATGGGGCTGGTGATGTTGCAGATCCATTGATGGACACTGTCGACTATATGGAAGATATGGTTGTTGAATTTTTGGCTGACCTTGTTCGTATTTCTTCTCGCAGGCGTGATATGGATCTGACCTGTTCACAACAGTGTCGTCCTGTGCCGCCCATCCGTTCTAACCCCACCGTCCAGCATCAAGCTGTGCCCCTCACAGCCGAAATTCTTCGCCATCGCCTTGACTCCACCACGGCTCTTCACAAATACCGCGAACGTTTCGACCACATGCTCCACATGAGCGAAGTGTTGAAGCAGCACAAACGTGTCGCCGATCCCAACTTCCACGACATTGTCAACCAAGTGGGGGGCGAGTATTTGGGGCTGCACGACAATGCTCCCGGTGGAGGAGCTACTGGGGGAGATGACGCTGGGGCTGGAAGTGGAGGGCAAGGGCAAAAGAGGACGCACGACGGAGAAGGTGGTGAACCGCCCAAGAAGAAGGGACGTCCTCCAAAGCCCCCTGGAGAAAGAAAGAAGCCTGGTCCGCAGAAGGGATGGAAGTTGAACAGAGATCCGAATGCCCCTACAAAGAAGGCGCCGAGAGATCCGAGTATGCCAAAGAGGAAATACGTGAGAAAGGCGCCTTTGAAGAGCCAGATGGGTACGCCGGCACCAGAATCCCAGTGATCATGCGGACAATCTATGGTTGTAAAGTAGTCAAGTATATTTTGTGTATGTAGTATCACACGGAAGAGAGACATTGAAGAATTGAATGGGATTACATGTCTACCAACTGTCTTCTCCATAATCGTCCATGCTGGTGATCTACGGCGCCACGCTCAATCCTGACCGCCAGATCCAGCCCCCAACGATGAGCAGGCACATGACTGCCCTGCCAAGCGGCAGCTGAATGATGGTCAGTATCCAGAGGGTGCCCATTGATGGGGCCTATCGATTGGTCAGCGTGGTCGATGTCAAGGCCGGTCATGGTGAGAGCGCACCTGAGCTGTCACCACGCTCCAGCTGGCTCTGTTGACGAGCCAGATCAGCCTACACCCAGAGAGGATAGATGCAGCCATAAGAGCGGAGTTGGTGGAGAAGTGACCCGCGTGTCTATTTGCTACACAGCGTGTCAGATTGGTAAGCACAGGAAAAGGATCTTTTACTGTAGAAGACGAGCAAAGCCAAAGCTAGTAGATATTAGCTCGAGTTTCTCCAGTCGGGAAGTATGCTCACTGGGAAACGCTTTGATGGTGTGGTTGATCAGCAGATCATAGCTTGGTCTGTGGCTGTACTGGAGGTGTACCAGTATGTCCAGCAGTATGTACAAGAATGTGAATGGCACGGCCATGATGAGGGTGTTGAAGATCTCATCTTCCCGAGCGTCGTGGACATCGTCTTGACACGTGTGACGCGACTCTAGAGACGCATTGAGAGCCTCGATTTCCTCTGCCGAGGACACATATTGGGGTACGAATCCCGCTGGGACTGTCCCAGGCAGTGGAACATCGAGAAGTGGGGGTGTCGAGGGTGATGGGTTGGAGGAGGGACGTTTCAGTGGAATTTCAGAGTCGGCTGTTGCCTTTTTCTGTGATTTGGATTTGGATTTGCGGGGAAGTTTGCGATTTCTGATAGGTGGTGGGGAGTCTGGGACATCCTCGAGGATCGCCATCTTTGAAGCTGATTAGAATGCAAGAATGCCTTCGACACGTCGTCAGAAAGATCGAACATCCTCGAAAAGGATTATGTAAGGCGCAGACGTGTTGTTTGGTTCCACTCACTGACGTATGGGATGGCGGGCACAGCCGATATCGACATCGTCGATCATGAGCCATGGAGATGCGCGATAGCGAGGCTGCTCTACATTGTCTATCCCTTGCCTGCTACTCTCCAAGAGAGATGCCGTTTCGACCACCGCCGCGACCGTATCCCTCCTCCTCCTCGTCCATCATTCAGCAACATGTGCCCTCCCAGTCCCTGTACAAACTCTTTGCTGGTATGACCTTCCACATAGTCTCTGCCAAGCTTGAGGAAGATATGGCAAGATTGTATGAGTACATTGGCGAGCTAGGTGGAAGATGTGTAGGGGTCGAAGACGCATGGTTCATTGTGACGGCTTTGAAGGGGAGGGCAAGGCTTGCACGATCTTTGGATACACATTGGCTCGTGAGCACTAGGGCGTCCAGACCCCCGTGATTAGCTTTGCTGACCTTACCTTGCAAGGAGAGCAAACCACTTCTGAGCGTCAAGTACGTGTATGATGCGTACGAGACATGCTTAAAAGCTGCGACCTCTCAGTCACCATCATCCCCAAAACTACCACCTCGAGACGAATATCGCCTTGCCTTCAAGTCTCAACAACCTTTGACCGCTAGCTACCCGATTCCAGAGGCTCTGGATGGAATCCAAGAACCTCCTAGTAAAAGAAGAAGAATGGAAAGGAGTCCAACATACGGAGAAGGCGAAAGTCACGATGATATGGGGCTTGTCGATCCGGATGTCAGGCTAGAAGACATTCCAGCCTCATGTGTTCTGAGAGGGTCACCTCTCATATGTGTCAATCAAGACATCGTAAGTATCCCTTCTACCGTATAGAATAGACATGGTTATGACCCGTGCCATCATTGCAGGTCGATGCAATCCGTCCCATCTTCCAGGAGAGGGAGTTTGAAGAGCTTCAACAGAAGAACTCGAATGTGCTAAGTTATAGGAGGAGCCTCAGTGTATGTGGATATTACACCACCGGTCTGGTATGAGCTGATGCTAGATTATAGATACTGAAATGTCCGTGCGATAGTAAGCCATCAAGTCTGATGACATACTAACGACCTATAGCTGTGCCACGGAAGATAACATCTGGGCAGGAGGCTCTGAAACTCCAAGGTGTCGGTGAGAAGGTTGCCAAACGGGTACTTTACTTCCAGTCACTTCCACTCCTCACCGCTGACTCATTGCCTATAGATAGATGAGTTTCTACGCACAGGGATTGTTGCAGAATCCCAAACCATCCGTTCTTCCCCCCGATTCCTTGCTCTCCTCGCCTTCGCCTCTGTCTACACCATCGGTCACCATCGCGCTCGAGAGCTCTATGACCTACACCATTGTCGGTCCTTGGAGGATGTGAAGAGGCACTTTGCGGATATGGAAGGCGATGGGGAAGATACCAAAGATGAAAGGGAAAAGGCGAAGAGGAGGAAAGAGGGGCGAATGAAGGCCGTGGATATCGTTGAGGAATGGATGAAGTTGAAGGAAGAGCTGGATCAACCGTGAGCGGCTCTCTTCACGGCTTGATTGGGGACTAGCTAACAAGGTGGTAGGATTCCAAGAGAAGAGGTTGAAGAGATCGCTGCTTGCATCATGGAACATGTGGGAGCATTCATCTCCGATTGTCAACACACTATCTGTGGCGGGTATGCCACAAACCTCTCGGCTCTACTGCAGCTGACAAAGACTCAGATATAGAAGAGGAAAGACACAGTCAAATGACGTCGACGTTGTTCTCTGTCCACCTGAGCAGGATCAAGACATCGGACTCCTTCGCGCAGCATATCTTCGCATGTCACAACTCGGCATCATCACGCATGTTCTCCGTGAGTCGTCCATCAGGGACCATCATGACCATTCCTAGACTGACAATATGCAGATGTGACCCACCGGGATATCACCACACCCATTCGAGCCGCCCCTCAAAACTTTGACAATCTCGACAAAGCGTTTGTCATCTTCAAACTTCCTGGTCCCGGGCGCCTACACCGACGTGTCGATATCATCAGTGCTCCAAGGGATAGATATGCCAGCGCTATCCTGAGCTGGACGGGGAGTATGATGTATGAAAGAGATCTCAAGCGTTACGCCGAAAATGAGTGGGTCTTGCGACGTGAGGAATGGGGCAAAGCTGATCCTCGCAGACGAGGGTATAAATTTAGAGCAGGCTTGATTGAAATAGCAAGTGGTAAAGAAGTGAATCTTGGGACAGAGCGAGAGATCTTCAAGTTTCTTGGGCTGAAGTACGTGCCGCCAGAGCTGAGAAACGCGGATTGAGGTCGTCAATGGGTCCATCCATGCACACTCTTGAGAGCTGAAGAGGAGATGGACATTCGCATTGAGCACCAGCGTGCTCTAAGAATCAATTTGCATTCCGACTGCATGCTGATGAAGATTGACAAGGAACAAGACGCCTCTCATACAGAAGACCATGTACCAATTTCCCCATCTTCATTTTGGTTGACATTACGAGTACAGTACAAGACGATGTCGCCTTTCCTACTTTTCCACAATCTCCCCCCTGACCAAGTCCCCATCTCTCTCCCTTTCCCTTTGAGAGGCTGCAGAGGCTGGCACAGGATCCGCCAAGATACGCTGCGCCTCTGGGATTTCCGCAAAGGCTTCTCTCAGCTTGTTGGTAGCTATAGTCTTGACTTCTGTAAAGACTGTGCGCGTAATTTGAAGAATGGGTCCAGCGAGGCCGAGCTGGAGGATGATGTATCTGTTTCTTGTCAGTTCTGATAAGCACAAGAAAACAGAACACGTACCCCGAAGCGGCCAAGACCAGCATCATGGCGAAATACAATGGATTGAACAGCACCGCCATAGCCTCATTCCACCCAAGCACCACCAGCACACCATACATCCAAACCGGGATCTGCGCCACGCTGCTCACCATACTTCTCTTGGCCTCCACATATGCCGCGTCGGCTTCGCGCTTGAAACGCGACTCCACAGCGAGTACTTTGGTGGGTGACAAGAGGGTCAACGCGGTGGAGGGGTCGAAGGGTGAGGGGTCGGATTCGAGGTCGAAGGAAGGTTCTGGCACAGGCAGCTCGGGGACAAGCTCGGGATCTGTGGGCGAGACCACAGCAAACAACGGTAAGAGCTCAAGTGTGTCGTCTTTGGCCTTTTTGAAAGCACTGTCAATGTCGTCCTCGGGTTTCCAGACCCTCGGGACACCGGCCTCGTCGTATCGGAAGTGGTCTTCGAATCTGGCGCGGAGAGTGGCAGAAATGGTTGCGTCTGAGGTTTGGTCTTCCAGCTTGCGGCGAAGGGCGAGCCAGGTCCGAGCCTTGAGAGAGGCAAGTGCAGTAACGTTTTCTTCCTCGCTGCAGTTGTAGCCTGGGGCACTGTCAGTTGTATTCCGATTTGGCTGAGAAAGTACTCACTCTTTGCCTTGGCTAGATACGACTTCTCGGCAGTCTCGGACATCTCCTTGTACGTCTGTAAGACAGTATCCCACATGGTCGCAGACGGCTGGCTCAAAGCCACCTCCACAGGCTCCAGCAACTGTCTCTTGACATTCCTCTGCGAGACTATCAGATCCATCTCAGACACACTGGAGAGAAACGCACCTCGATAAGATTGACCATCTTCTTGGTCTCATCAGCTCGACATTTGTCGGCGATGATTTTGAGATCCTCATCCAACAACGCCAGCTCATGATCAAACTCCCAGTCAGTCTCCTCAACCTTGACCTCTAAAGCAACATCAGTTTCGTCCCCCCGATTGTGTGTGGCAACTCACCCCTCGCCCCTTCCAAGAATCTTTCCCTAGCCCTAAGCTTTCCCTCCTCCACAACATCTCTGAAATCATACCCCGGCTCCTTCACACCCTTCACAATGTCCTTTGAGAACCTCGCCGTCTCGGTCTTGTGGACATTCTTGAGTTGGCCGAGGAAAAGAGGGGAAAGGGAAGCGTGGAGGGAAGAGAGGAGGTCCAGCCGCTTGCGTTGGTATACCGAGGCGTGGTAACGGGAGGCGTCGCGGTCGAATTTGCCTATCACATGGATTATCAGAATTGGGAGGACCAGAAAAACAAGTGGACATACCGAGAGCAGTGTTGAGCCAGTCGCGCATGAGAGCTCCGAGACCCTCGACCACAGAACCAGACTCGACAGGACGGCGGACAATCTTGCTGCTTGCGACGAAAGCTTCAGTGACCACGCTGGCAATTTCGTCGCATCGGAACTGAGCGAGAAGCTCTTGCTGGGTGGGCAGGTCAAGGTCTTTGTTGGTGAGTACTTGTTGCTGTTTCCCTGTCAGCTTCCCGTGCAGTACAAATAAGTGGACATACCCAGATGCCTTCCATGTAGAACGCCACACCGTCCGCGGGGATTCTCTTGTGGTACGCAGGCTGGAAAACATAATCCTCCCTGGTCCTATCCGTGAACCGCTTCCTCAACTCTACCACACTCTCCTCAAACTTGTCGGGCATCAAGATCTTGTGCGGCAGCGCGGCAAACGACAAGTCGAAATACGACTCTAGCGTCGCGTCGGCGAGGTGGGTGGGTTTGGAGATGGATGCCCATATGCGCTGCATATCTTGGGCGAGGGTGGCAGTGAGGTTGGCGAGAGGGGTGGCTCCCACATGGTCACGGATGACGAAAAGAATGAGGGTCTTTTCTCGCGGCCTGCAGACAGTCAGTCGTGCCGCTGCTATGGATGGTGTGAACTCACTGCGGCCTGGTGCTGTCGGCACCACCGCCAAACAGGCCAAGATTGACCTCGAATACAGTTTTCAAAAGGCCCATATTGGCACCATTGTACAGACCAATCTGGTGTTCCCTGCTCAACTCGTAAGCTCGGATCCCATACGTAGCGATGACAACTTACCAAAGATTGACCAGAAGCACCTCTGTGCTGGCCAGACTGAACAGTGCACTCTTCCTTTCAAAATCTTGGTCTTCTCCCCTCTCCCGTCCGTCCGTTCCTTCTACATCCATAACGAGCGCACTGCTGTACTCTGAGGGGCACATCCAGATACCCTTGGTCGTCTGCTGGCGCTGAGTTTCGTCCATAACGTCGAAAGTCGTGCCGAACAAGCGGTTCAAAAGGGTAGACTTTCCAGTCGACTGGGAGCCAAAGACGGCTACAACGTCGTAGGCAAAGCCCTTGTCGAGGAGGTTCCACTTGTCAAGGTACGGCGAGAGCTCTTTGCTACGAGCAGTGTCAGCGAGCGGCGCCAGCATCACGCTCCAAGCGACCTACGTGAATTCTTGATTCTCATTGACCACCTGAAGCCTCTTGGTTGCCTTTGTCCCTGCGAGCTGGGCGGCAGCGGTTGGGGGAGACACGGCCCCCTGGACTGCCTGCCTGGCGGAGTCTGTTGTCCTGGGGTCATCCATGAGGCGTTGGAGTTCTGGCGGGGGGTTGTTGACGAGATCCGCTGCTATTGCTGGTGTCTGGTTCATGGCTGTTTGGTGGAAAGTAAAGTCAACGAATTGATTTCTGGTCGGGTTCCATTGTCGTGTTGCGGTAGTCGTGACGTCGCGTTTCCGGGTCAGCCCGTTTGAATCTGGGGTGATATACCCTTTCCGAGCCAGTTTGGGCCGCGACGTATCGAGCATTAATTGTTTTCTCTTCTCTCGTACGAACTTTGGTTGTTCTTTCAACATCCTCCAACTCTCTTTACTTGATCCAAAATGGTGTACGAAGCCACCTCCTCAGCCCCCGTCAACATCGCCTGCATCAAGTAAGCCCTCCCCCCCCCGGCCCCTGCCACGCCCAAGCTCACCCCCTCTCAGGTACTGGGGCAAGCGCGACACCAAGCTCATCCTCCCCACCAACTCGTCCCTCTCCATCACCCTCGACCAGGATCATCTCCGGTCAACCACCACTTCTAGGTGTGATTCCTCGTTCGAGGCCGGTGACAGGCTTTGGTTGAACGGCAAGGAAGAGGAGATCAAGGAGGGTGGCAGGTTGTCTGTCTGCATCAGGGAGTTGAGGGCGTGGAGGCAGCAAGTTGAGGACAAAGATGCCAACCTTCCCAAGGTAAGTCTTTCATGATCAGGTGTCATAGCCCTCGCTGAAGACATCCCAGCTCTCTTCCTTCCCCCTCCGAATCGCCTCTTACAACAACTTCCCCACCGCTGCCGGTCTCGCCTCATCTGCCTCGGGCCTTGCTGCCCTCGTCGCCTCCCTCGCTTCCCTCTACTCTCTCCCCCAAAGCCCCTCTCAGCTCTCCATCGTGGCCCGTCAAGGCTCCGGCTCAGCCTGCCGTTCTCTCTTCGGCGGCTTTGTCGCTTGGCGCGAAGGCACTGACCCTGCTGGTAGCGACTCTCTCGCCGAGGAGGTTGCCCCCCGAGAGCACTGGCCGGACGTGCACGCCCTGATCTGTGTCGTCAGCGACGCCAAGAAGGGCACGAGCAGTACCTCTGGTATGCAAAAGACTGTCGAGACCTCCACTCTCCTCCAGGAGCGTCTCAAGATCGTCCCCGGCAGGATGGACGCCATCTCAAAGGCTATCAAAGACAAAGACTTTGAATCTTTTGCCAAGATCACCATGGCTGATAGCAACTCTTTCCACGCCGTTTGCCTCGACACTGCCCCGCCCATCTTTTACCTCAACGACGTCTCGCGCGCCATCATTGCCGTCGTCGAAGAGCTCAACCGGGCTGCTGACCGTATCCTCGCGGCATACACCTTTGACGCCGGACCCAACGCTGTGATCTACACGTTGGAGAAGGACATGCCCGTGGTGCTCGGGGCTATCAACAAGTTCTTCCCCACGGCGGAAGAGTTTGAGGACCCGTTCAAGACTGGGGTCAAGGCTCTTCCCGAGGGCTACAATGCTGGTGTCGTGAGGGAGGGTGGCTGGGAGAAGGGAGCGGTCAAGGGGCTAATCCACACCAGGATTGGGGATGGACCCAGGAAGTCGAGTGCCGAGGAGAGTTTGTTGAACGAGGCCGGCGTGCCCAAGACTCTCGCGTAATCATACTTGTAATAGAGCAGCATGTACATGGGCTATAATATCTATAGTTCCCCTTCAGCCCTGACGTGTCCTGTGTCTGTCTACCTACATACCAGGATCTGCAACGTGTTAAGTTGATGGCGAATTGAAGGGTCGGAGGTGGCCGCCAATATTTGATTGCCGGCCTCTCTGCAACCTCGAGTCAATAAATATCCTGCGTCGCATCTCTTCCACCTTTTTCCATCTCCACTGCCGCCATGGCCCCGCCCCGCCCCCAGACCACACCCGACCCCAACCCCTACGCCTCCCTCATCTCCCAGAACATCTCCCTCGTCCCTCAGTTCACTCTAGAGTCCGGCGTCACCCTCACCGACATTCCCGTGGCATACAAGACATGGGGAAAGCTCAACGAGAGAGCCGACAATTGTCTGGTCATCTGCCATGCCCTCACTGGTAGTGCTGATGTCGAAGACTGGTGCGTTCAAGCTTCTATGGTGTTCACGAGCTAATACTGTACCAGGTGGGGACCTCTGTTGGGCGTCGACAAGGCTTTCGACCCCACTCGCTTCTTTATATTCTGCGCCAACACTATCGGATCCCCCTACGGCACCATATCCTCCGTCACCACCAACCCCGAAACGTCTCGTCCCTACGGCCCCGAGATGCCCGGTTCCGCCGTCAAAGACGACGTCCGTCTCCACTACATTCTATTGAAATCGCTCGGCGTCAAGTCTGTGGCTGCTGTCGTCGGCGGGTCCATGGGCGGTATGACAGTCTTGGAATGGCCTTTGAATTCTCCTCCGGGTTTCGTCAAGGCCATCATCCCTTTGGCGACCAGTGCTCGACACTCGGCGTGGTGCATCTCATGGGGAGAAGCTCAAAGACAGTCCATCTACTCTGACCCGGACTACAAAGACGGTTACTACTATGAAGTCGAGGACGAAGACAAAAAGGTCCAAGTCGACTTGATGAAACAGCCCGCTCGAGGGCTCGCTGCGGCCCGAATGGCCGCGCTCTTGACGTACCGTTCCCGAGACTCGTTCGAATCTCGATTTGGCCGTCGTGCTGGTGGGGGCAAATCCCAAGTCCCCAGAGGCGGTGTGCGGATCATGGGCGGTCCGGAGACTACCGACCCCAGTGTGCCGTCCGCAAGCGACTTGGTCAAGTCGCCCAGGGAGAAGGCATGGAGGGAGCATAATGACGGACATAAGGGTGCTGGACAGAGGTCGGCGAGTAGGAGGGGCAGTGATCTGTCTGAAAAGGGTACCGCGGGGAACGCAGAAGTCGTCAAGACTGAAGAGATCAAAGCTGAGGGAAATAATGTTGGGACGGGGGAAGAGCCGCCCAAGGTGTTTTCTGCCCAAAGCTACTTGCGATACCAAGGCGACAAGGTGTGTATCTTTTATTTTGCTCATCTCACGCTCTCATTACTGACATGCGCCTTAGTTTACTGGTCGGTTCGATGCCAACTGCTACATCCATATCACCCGGAAACTCGACACCCACGATCTTTCAGCTCCCTCCAACGACTCGTCTCTCAACTCGTTGTCCTCTTCCCTCCCCGCCCACTCGCTTTCCTCGGACGACGAAAACGCTAACGAGTCTGAGCTTAATGCGCGTCTCACGCACGCTCTTTCGCTGGAACCCCCAGCTCTTGTCATCGGTATCGAGTCTGACGGGCTGTTTACCACCTCGGAGCAGCGCGAGCTTGCTGCCGGTATCCCTGATGCCGAGCTGGTAGTCATCCCTTCCCCTGATGGCCACGATGGATTCTTGCTGGAGTTTGAGGCCATCAACGGTTGGGCGGGAGGCTGGCTGAGGAGAAAGATGCCTGAATTTTATGGGGAGAGGGTCATCAGCCTTGAAGAATATGGAGCTGGCGAGGCAGGATTCGAGGTGAAGAAGGAGAGCGTGTTTGGCGAGGCAGAGGCAGATGTCACGAGGTGGTAGAATACCACAAAGACGAAAGCAGAAGGAAGAAGTGTAATCATAGGGACTGCTATAGAGTACAGTACCCAACTACTGTATTACCAAAAGAACTCTACATAGGCATCTCTCCAACAGAGTACGAACCATGCATCAACATAACCAGGACACCCCCACATAAGGATAGGGTTTGCGACCTCCACCTGATGATGCCATCCACTCTCCCGTCCCGTACTCCAATCATAGCATCTTCTTCTTCTTCGTCTTATTCCATCTAGCAGCATGTCCATCCCCCACCCCTCTCTCAACACCTCCCAGGGTCTCGCCGACTCCCCCAAAGCAGGCTTCAACCTCGCCTCCCCTCACTCCTCCACCGCCCCTGGTGCCCCCGAGAGCGGTGCTGCGGCCCTCGGCAATCTCAATGGCTCCAAGATCATCGAGACCGAGGACAGAAAGGTCGACGGCGATTTGGGCGTCTCGAAGAAGATCGATATCGGGAGGGGCAAAGGTGTTGGGTTTGGAGTGAAGAAGGAGGAGGAGGAGGAAGCAGCTGAGGCTGGGCTCAGGGGTGAGAATGGGAATGTGATTCACCAGGACGAGACTCTTCGAAAGGGTCACCAGAAGCTTGAGAGTATCGTGTTTAGGATTGAGAATGTCTTTGACAAGTGAGCATACGTCAACGAGCCTGAGGTAGCTATTGACTCGGCTATTAGCATCTACCTCAGGGCCAAGCCTTACACCAACAAACTGTTGGCGATTGCTGAGGCCAGACCCCTCCTCTTTGTAAGTGTCTCGCTATCAGATCGTCTCTCTACTGACCCCGTGCAGACCTTCTCCGCGATCTGGCTTTCGTTCAGCGCCATCCCTATCGTTGTCTTCTTGTGAGCTCATTCGCTGAAATCATCGACCCTATGACGCTGATGCAGTCACTAGGGGCTTTGTTCTCCTCTCAATTGCTACTATCCTCGCCGTTGCTGTCTCAACCTTGCTGGTGCTTGTAGTCGGAACTGTGGTTTTGACCCGTAAGTGATACTAAGCCTTTCGGAGATCTAAAGCTGACCGGTCACAGTCTCTGCTATCGTGGCCACTTTGGTCTTTGCTTGTACGTCCACGTCTCTCCATCGACTAGAGAACCCGCGCTGATATCCAACAGCATTCTTCCTCCTCCCCACACTCTTCGTCACCACCACCTTCTCCGCCATCTCCATCTCCTTCCTCCTCGGCCTCTTCTTCGTCTACCGCCTCTACCAGCACGTCTCTTCTGCCACCCAAGAGGGTCTCTCCCTCAACAACCTCGGCCGAGGTGTAGGTGGCTGGGCGGGAGAGGTTGGCGACAGGGTCGGGGAAGTCGCAGACTATGCCTATCCTTTCCAGTCTACCAAGCCTCCTTCTGCTGTCGTCTCTAGCCTTTCTGAAAAGCTCGGTCTTCCCACTCAGAAGCAGGCTTACAGCACCGGACAGAAGGGGCCTTTCGACGAGAAGGCTACTCTGCGAGCGTATCAGAACCCCCCGGCGTTGTCTGAAAAGGTCGGGTTGCACAACAACTACAATGCCACCGTCGGCTCGCAGCCGGTCGTCATTACCTAAAAAGCTTTGACCGAAGTTGGCTATAATAATGCCTGTACGATTCTGATCTGTAGCTTTTCACTTCTGTAGCTCTTCATACACGACCTTTTATCGATCCTCGAGATTAAAGAACAAGTCAAAATATTATATCATGAACTTTGTCCCACGTGGCCCAGCCTCTGGTCATTTGCACATAGCACTCCTGACTGGAGCCTGGCTAATCACTGGCATGGTCTTTCTCAAAGATGAGCGACGAAGACCGGCTCCTCTTGACAAATCTCTTCTCTTCCTCACTCCACGGTCCCCAGCGCGCTGTAGGTTTGCGGCGCGTTTCCCGTTTCCTGGCACTCTCTCGTCTGTACCACATGACGGTGATAGTGATGAATCCAACAAGCAACAGAAAGAGTGTCAACGCCAAAAGAGCTGGTTCGACAACATCAGTCGACGATCAATGGGATGAGAGGAGAGCTTACAGCAAAAGACGATACGCTCCGTGAGTAGAGAACCTTCGAGCGTGATCTGGCCCGTGACGTCCTGGCGCGAGCCCATGTTGGGTGATGATGAGGTCTGTGGGGGAATAGATGCCTTGCATGGGAGTGGCTAGCTATATATACATTTCCATGGATGGTTGAAAGGGGACCACGTCGGCCCACGGGCAGCAAGAACATGTGCCACACAACAAAGGAAGGAACATGCACACACAAGAGAGCAGCCAGGGACGGACAAAGGCATCCTTTCCTAGCTGTCCATCACTTTCACGTGACGGGAATATGTAGCTTGCTTTGGCCAGAGACACGTCGGTGAGGGTCGTCTTTAGACATCTCTTTCGGAACAATGATGTGGAATTGGTTGCTTCGAACGTCGCCGGTGATGTGCCCAACTGGGTGGTACCATTTGGTCTTGCAACGATGATCCAGAACCCGCCGACCCAGTTCGTAATCGTTTTGCGGTCCGGGAGTCAGTCAAGTCGCCGCGTTTATGAGCCTTTTAATAACCGCACCTGGGCGTCGAACCACTCGGGAAGGTCTCTCAGGGGCATTGTAGCCACCTCATAGCCTTTGACCAGCCTCATCTTCTCAGCGCGAAGAGCACGAAGATGCGCCACTGCCAGAGTTCTGGGTGTTTTGGATGTCGAGAAACGGATCATCGTCTTCGGGCGAGGCAGCGTGTCGAACCAGTCATCGCCATTGAGTACCGAGTCGAACAAACCATCGAAATTGGGGGCTTCGCTTTTGACACTCTCTTTGACGTATCGGCCAGGCAGCTCAACCTGATGGGTTTCCCGCCGTCTTGCTAGAGCGGGAACGGATGATGTGACCTTCGCTAACGAGGATGTGGTATCCGAGGTGACTGAGAAGCTCTCGAGGTCACTTCTGGAGAGGCAATGAGAGTCATCGTCGCTGTCAAGAGAGGAGGAGGAGGAGGAATCAACAGCAACCATCGGTGATGGTCAAGCTGGTAGGCTGGTCGCCCCCTTCTTCGAGGGGTTTTGACATACTCCAGAGTTGCCGGGGACACACCATCGCTCTCAGTGCCTATCATATCAAGTAGTTGAGAGGCCCGAAGGGGTCCTATAGACGCGGAGGACTGTTGTGTGGGCGGCATCATGGCCGATGCGTCGTATTGAGGAGACAGGGCGGGGTGAATCGAGAGATTGTGAGGGTGTCAATGTTTGTATGAGTGATGTGGATATCAAAAGAAAGTGCACTGGATGGCGAGGACGGACGCATGTACGTACTAAGGACGCGGCGGACGACGAACAGTCTTGTATCGCTCGTATCTCACTCGTCCATGCATCTATCCTAAATATTTTTGTGGGAGGATGCATCGGAGAGTATCCTCTATCGCATGGTACAAGTCCGATCGCTCTATGTATCTTTTGAAAAGTTACTTGGGATTTATATACACTCGCCCGGCGTTTGATCCCGCACCGGACGGGATCTCCAGAATTCCCACGGCCTCTTCCATCATCTGCCTTCTTCTCCACCCATGCTTGCAAGAAAAGCCCTGGCGAGTGCCCAGTCCGCATATCCCCGCTATGTATCCCGCACTCGCGCCCTCACCACAACGCCCCTCCTCTCCAGGCAAGTCGGCAACAGCAACACACCCTGGGACGCCTCCTCATCCCGGAGAAAAGGCCCCAACAGCTTTCGCAATGACGCCAGACCAGGCGACAGGCGGCCCCCTTTCAGGCCCTTCCGCCAACCTAGAGAATCTATACAAATGACGGCCGAGCACTTTCGTCCCAAACCACCTCCAAAAGCTGCGCAAACTCACGCCCACGCCAACATGCCAGGCATCGGCGACGCCTCTCCACATACACCCGAGACAGTCGCTTCCTGGATCAGGTCATTTCCCTTAGACCCTCTCGAATACGATTTCAGAATGACCGGCATGAGCACACGAAGGCCCACCCTCAAAACCTACCGAATATGGGGAGAACTTAAAGAGAAAGGTATCAGGGTCGTCTATGACCAAGACCTGAACGGAAGACTCCACGCATCTCTCAAACTCCAGCAAGAGTTGCTGGAGAATGGAGTCACTCCCTTCATGAAAATGGCTCAGGAAGTGGCACGGCATGATGCTCGAAGCGTCACTGTTGATTCTGAGCCTAATCTATGTGGTGTCATGTTGATAAACTTCTTCCTCCGCTCTACCGAAGCCATCAATGCCGGGCTTCCCAGCCACCTCCATGGCAAGTGGGAGCGGTGCTCAGACGGGGGGAGCGGCAGCACTGATTGGGTCTTCCGGCGCAACGGTAGAACCATTGCTATCGTCGAAGTCAAGCTGCACACCGTTCTTACGACATCTGGCGAAGGTGCGGTGTGTGGCCACTCACCAACAGAAAAGGTTGGAATGACACCTCGTTCGATGACGCAAGGTGACACAGCTGGGAGGGGAGGGGCTCAAAACGACGCAAGTGACAGCGACCCGTCCCAGGCCGATAAGAAGGAGGATTCGGACAGTGATTACGTGCCTGGCGAGGAGGAGAAGCCGGACGAGGAAATATCTCTGCGTCTGTCGCTGAAGTTGGAGCAACTGTTGATGGCGTGCAGGCAGGAGGGGGGCTTGAAGCTCATTCTGGCCAGTAGGATAGGGAAAGGTGGTAAAGTGCAGCCCATCTTGCGCATTGTGGACCAAGAGGGGGCTATCGTGCCGAAAATGACGCACTGGGCAATGGGATTGTCCCAGGTAAGCTCAGAGCACTACTACGACTTGTTATGATGGCTGTTCTGACGAGTTTGCTCAGCTCTGGGAACAACTTGACCGTTACAAACTCGACGTCGTATTACTCACTTCTTATGAAGTTTGGATCCCTTTCGAGCGCGATCCCGAATTCAAGAACCTGCTTCGTGTGGGTGACCCCATCTATAGGACGGCGCCCGAGACTGCGCCCGAGCCCGGCAAGATGTCGCCTATGGAGCTTGCGGTGGCTTCCGTGATCGAGAGGGGGCCTGTACCCCCACTCGGCTATACATTACCACCTCTACCTGTCTGGTCTTTGTCCAAAGCTTCGGGGAATGACTCAACGCAGAATGACCAGAACGAGAGCGGGGCAGGGGCATCGGGATCGAGGGGCACGAGCGGTCTTCCTACAAAGCGTGGATACGACGAAGTTGATGGCACTGGCGGCGCTGGAAGTGACAATGCTATTGCTGGAGACGCAAACATCCCGAGGGATGTCAGTGCCATTTCACGTTTCATTTTCCTCATGGCTGATTTATACTCTTCTAGCAACTTGTTCCCGTCACTCTGCAGGTTTCTATGCCCAATGGTCACTCCCCTGACGCTAATCACGTCTTTCGGCAAGGCAACTTGGATGATGGCTACATGACCGGTCGCCTTTCCCCCTCCGTCATTGCATCCTTGGCCGACGACGACAGCATCCACTCGGGACTGCATACTTCCGAGCTTAAAGCTGACCTCGCCCTCGTCAGCTATATCAGCTCTGGGCGCCTGTGGGACGTCTACCACTCTGTCCTCACTGTTGAAGGCCGTGTGAGCAAGAAGCTCGTCGCCAAGGTCATGTGCCCTGATACCTATGATGATGGAGATGAGTATTACAAGGGGTTCTTCGAAGACTCCGAAGAGGCAATGGCTGCATATCGTCTCGAGGCGGCGCTGTACAGTGGCCCTCTCGCAAGCCTACAAGGAGGGGCTGTCCCCGCATTGTATGGCTCGTACAGTGGCGCAATGTGTCTCGGGCTGGTCTCTGAGGGCTACCCATTGCACATCGTATTGATGGAGGATGTCGGGGGGCCAGCCGCCGGAGAGGGTGAGCTGCGGGATCTGCCTTTGCAGGATAGGTGAGTGTCTTTCGGCAGCTACAATGGTCTTGTGCTGATCACATTCTCAGACAGGCTATCCGAGACCTCTACCATCAAATTCATGCGGTGCGCGTTCTTCACCGTGACATAGAGCCACGCCACATTCGTCGACGCGCCGACGGCCGCTTTGCTCTCATCGACTTTGACTCCTCTCGCAAGGTGAAGGACGGTCTCGAGGGCGACCGAACGCTCGCGTCTGAGGGGCGCCGGGTAGCGGCTATGCTTGGGTTGAACGATCGTGCTGTGGGGAAGGGGAAAAATTTCTTGCCAAAAGGCAACCTCAGCGGGCATTGATGGTAGTCGACCCTGGGGCGGTAGGCCGGGGTATTCAGGTTGCGTGAATGGTGGACTATATCGGACGAGACACTACGAGATTGTTGAAACATATCGAATATCCTTACGACTACATGTACTGTACATACATAACGAACCGCCTGTGGCCTCTGATGCATATATATTTCCCTAGTGGCTTGCCATACAAATCTCTTCTCTTCCTCACTCCACGGTCCCCAGCGCGCTGCAGGTTTATGGCGCGTTTCCCATTTCCTGGCACTCTCTCGTCTGTACCACATGACGGTGATAGTGATACATCCAACAAGCAACAGAAAGAGTGTCGACGCCAAAAGAGCTGGTTCGACAACATCAGTCGATGATCAATGGGACGAGAGGAGAGCTTGCAGCAAAAGACGATACGCTCCGTGAGTAGAGAACCTTCGAGCGTGATCTGGCCCGTGACGTCCTGGCGCGAGCCCATGTTGGGTGATGATGAGGTGTGGGGAAAGAGATGCCTTGCATGGGAGTGGCTAGCTATATATACATTTCCATGGATGGTTGAAAGGGGACCACATCGGCCACGGGCAGCAAGAAAGTGTGCCACACAACAAAGGAAGGAACATGCACACACAAGAGAGCAGGCATCCTTTCCTAGCTGTCCACCACTTTCACGTGACCTCCTCCCACCGCTTGACGACGTCCTTGAAACGCTCCAAACCCTGCCACCCTTATCCGAAACAGCTATTCCAGGGCTCAAAAAACAAAAAGTCCCACCCCTCATCATCAACGCACTCCCCAAACTCGAAACTCTCCACAAATCTCTCGTCCTCTACATCTGGCTCAGTCTCCGCCTCGAAGTGTCTTTCCCAGATAGGTTGGTGGCGCAAGAGTTGAAGACAATGTGTGAGGCGGCGTTGGAAGAGTGTTTGCAGAGGTTGCCGGGGTTGAAGTTGAAGAAGGGGGCGGTGGATATGGCTGCTGGGAAGGCATGGGAGAAGAAGGCCGAGGCAGATCGGCTAGGGGAGGGGGAAGGGGTGGAGTGGGTGAGCGGGGCGGAATACCAAAAGACAAAGAAGGCGAGGATCTGGAAGGATGTGGCGCTTTTAGAGGAAGAGGAGGGGGTCAAGAAGAGATTATTTTGGTATCGTATTTCGTTCTGGAAGCGTAGTCGAGAGGGTCTAATGGAAATGACCTGATCCAGGATGCGACGGACTCGGGTGTGTGTGGACGCCCTCGCCAACTCACACCCACGCCAACATGCCAGGCATCGGCGACGCCTCTCCACACACACCCGAGTCAGTCGCTTCCTGGATCAGGTCATTTCCATTAGACCCTCTCGAATACGATTTTAAAATGACCGGCATGAGCACACGAAAGCCCACCTCCAAAACCTACCGCATATGGGAGACCTTGTCAGAGGATGACAAAGTAGAAACAAGGCAAGACGTTGAACCATAGTGCGGTCATTGCTGACCGTGGGAACACCTGGAAGAGGCACGGTGCGCGTCGCGATGCGTTGTTCCCCTGTGGACGACTTTTCCCGGAGTCCACTCAACATCTTCACGCCCGAAATGCCCCCTGCGACGGACAAGCCCAAGCAGGCAAAGGGGCCTATAAAGTCCCTGCTCGACTTTGGTCTCCAGTTCTTCTTCGACCGCAAGTATTTCTGGCACTTTACATCTCTCCTCTTTCTCGGAGAGATACTTTTAGGTCTGCTCGTCATATGGAAGATCCCATGTACGCGTCAATGGCTGCCAAGCTCGGGATAGGGACTAACGTTCTGCAACACAGACACAAAGATTGATTGGCCTGCGTATATGCAGCAGGTCGGCATGTTTCTTGATGGTGAACAGGACTATTCTAGGATCGAAGGCGAGACTGGACCCCTTGTGTAAGTCTATCGAATGACTCAAATTATGTGTCTCATACGATAATGTAGATACCCCGCCCTCCACCTGTACATCTATACTGCCTTCAGCAAGATCATGCCTTCCATCGACGACGTTCGACCAGCTCAATACATCTTCCTCGGCATCTACCTCCTTACCTTCCTGTCGGTAGCCAACATCTACTATCTCGCCGGAAGACCCTCCGCCAATGGCAAGCACTACGTACAGGCCCTGCTTGTCCCTCTTACGCTCTCCAAGAGGGCGCATTCGATCTTTATGCTGAGACTCTTCAACGACCCCATTGCAATGCTCATACTCTACTGGTCTGTCATTGCTTTCCAGATTGGAGGCAAAAAGGGGTGGAGGGTTGGCTGTGTTTTATTCAGGCAAGTTCTTTCCAACAGCTAGCAAGGCTGTTTCTGATTTGTGCTGCAGCTTGGCCCTTGGCGTCAAGATGAACATTCTTCTATTCGTCCCCGGGTTGTTGGTCCTTCTCTTCCAATACCGAGGTATATATGGACTTGTTGAAGGGGTCTCTATAATTGCTCTGGTCCAGGTCAGTGCCATTATCTGTATCCCCTGCCGACTGCTGACACACTCTTCCTAATCAGGTCGCACTCCCCGCACCCTTCTTCCTGTCATCCACCAACCACGCTCTCTCCTACTTGTCTTCCGCATTCGACTTTTCCCGGCAGTTCTTGTACGAATGGACGGTCAACTGGAGATTCATCAATGAAGAGTTGTTTTTGAGCCGAGAAAGGGCCGTGTTGTTGCTCTTTGGTCAGGTAAGTGCGCGGAACGGTCTGTTGAATTGTGCTGATCATTGCCAGGTGAGCGTTCTCCTGACCTTTGCCGCTTTCAAATGGTCTCCCATCCCTGGCGGAGCTATCCGAGTCGTCAACAACGGCCTTCTCCGTCCCTCTCAGCCTGCTGGTGAACCCTCGCTTCTCCCTGCTTACCGTACGTCGCACCTAGTCCCTCTCCCTCAGACATCACTAATAATGCCCATTCAGACATTCCCCTTGTACTCTTCACGTCTAACCTAATCGGCATGATCTTTGCGCGATCTCTTCATTATCAGTTCTACAGCTGGTATTTCCATCAACTGCCATTCTTGCTCTTTTCCGGTGGAGCCTGGAACAGCGCAGCGATTGGGTAAGCTCTCTTGCTTTTACTTGTCATTAGAACGGGGCTGATGTGTCACACAGGAGCATCATCTGGGCACTGATTCAGTGGCCCTGGGAGGTCACACCGGCAACAGCCTTTACATCTCTCCAGCTCCTGGGAGGCCATCTTGTGCTGTTATCTGGCTTATTTTTCCGCAACCCCATATCCAAAGAGGTGGTCCCTTCAAATATAAAGTCAGAGTGATCAGCATAAATGCAAAGAGTCAAACTCGATGCATTGAAAGATAGAGACAACTCTATATATGCTTGGGTGATAATGGCAATACTAAATCAACAGGAATAATGATACAATTGTAATTCAGCAGCGACCTAATCCTCTGCCAGGCGGATTTTACCTTCCCCCTTCCACAACCGTCTGACATCCCACCATCTCCGGGTTGTCCTTTGCGTGTCCCACCCTCTCAAAGCCTCTTCGACGTCACCTTCCTGATCTCGAGCGTCAATCTGATTTTCCACATCCGGATTTTCTCCCCTCATTATCGCCCCTAGACCCAACGGCCCATCGCTCCGACTCCTCCTATTCCTCCCCTCCGGCCCGAGCAACGATCCCGATCCATGGTGAGCAGTCCCATGCCCATGTGGGTGATGTGAATACTCGCTCATACTTCCCGACCTCAGCGCGAAACCAGGACTGGCCGCGCCGAGACCGATGGAGAAGCCTGCGGGGGCACCGTGGGGGCCGATGTCGGGTATGAGAGTACCGTACCGCGGGCCACGGTGTCTGTGTCCGTGAGGACCGTGGGATTGGGATTGGGAGTGTTGGCGGATACGGGGGGATAAGGGAGAGGCGGGGGTACCAGGGGAAGGGGCGAATACGGGATGGTACCTCCCCGGGGGCGTCGGCGGTATCGACAGATCAAAAGGTCGAGGGTGAGCCGGCTCGCTGCTTTCCGGCTCGTTGGAAGTATCACCTCCCAAGAGTGTGGCGCCTTCCCCAGCTTCAAGCTCTTCATCGACGTCAGACTCCGAGTCGCTATCGCAATTGTCTTCTACCCAAGTGCCGACCTCTACGGCAGCGCCTTCTGGTTGTATGGCGGAGACTATCCAGACCCCCAAGAGAAGCAGGGCTGTGCCCAAGGATACGAGGAGGATTTGATAAGTCGCAAGCTGGCCGAATTGATCGTAAAAGACAAGTCCGGCTGATGACTGTCAGCTGCGAAGCATATAGATGGAGACAGATCGGCTTACTAAAGATGGATGACAAGTTGAAGAAGCAAAAGGCTAGGGGACAGACAAGGGCCGGCCCTGCGTATCTCAGACTGACGTGAAGATACCAGATCTGCGCCACTGCAATGATGCTCATCCCTAGCAACAACACCCAAGTCTCTGCCCTCGCAAATTCATTTCTCCCGGCCCCCGTCCTCCAATGGTCCACAGTCTTCATGACTAGCTCCACGACAGCCTTGGCAAGCACCAGGCACAAACCCGACAAGGTGCCAGACGCTGCCGCGAATCCGAGACCACACGACGTGAGGGTACGCGCTTGGGAAGGGGTCGGCTGCTCTTGGTTCTCTTCCAGATGATTGGAGGGTATAGAAAGCACAGGAAGCCGCCTGGTTGGTGTCTTGTGGCCCAAAGGCGAGTCGCGTTCTTCGCTTGTGGCTTTACTGGGCGGGCTGACGGATCTTGGGCGGGTGGCGCGGAAGGGGATGGCAGCAGGTGAGCGAGGTGAGGCGTAGTTGCTAGGGGGCATAGAGATGGGGGATGTCTCTTCCTCTACATTGCGTTGGAGATTGCGATATATATGCCAGGAAGTGAAGTGGGCCTGAAACATTATTAGGCACATGGTCATCGACATGTAGAGAGTAACTCACCAGAGCGAGGACGGCACCCGTGATGAACAGCACAATGGTGAAGAAGGCCACGAAAGATCCTCTCGCCAGCAAAGCCAAGAGCTCATCTAGCCCATGCTCCTCATCGGGGACTACCCCGAATATGGCAATCGTCACTGCTCCTCCGGCAACCAGCCCAGTCCCAATCACCCAGCTGACACCGAAGTTGTCGCCGAGCAACAGCCTCGCCAGCAAGGCATTGAAGACTAGTGATACGGCTCCAAGGGGTGCTAGGATGACGATGGGGAGGGCATCTAGCTGGAAAACTGAGCCAAAGACATTGGAAATTATGTATACAGCGAATCCGATGAGCCACAACGGCCGTCGTATAGCAGGGCGCCGGGCGAGCAGAGGTTTGTCGTCTTCTTGTACATGCGACTTGCGCTGGATGGTGAGGCCTATGAGGTTGAGCAATTATCAGCCCATGGACCTGTGCTGTCCATGTGGCTCACCTAGGGATTGGATGAAGGAGCAAGCGAGACCGATGATGATCGCGCCGAAGACAGGGATACCCATAGCGCCAGATGTCACTGGCTGTGTGCGGGTTGTAGTTCGAGTCTGTTTTCAGTGGGCCATATGCTTGAGGGGGGGCTTGAGGGGGGATGCAGGAGAGATGAATTCGACTACGGCCCTGCAACGCGCACAGCACTCCTTGCCCTTGGACGCGACTTTCTATTGACCTATTTGATTCCGTTGCCCAACATGTCATAGATTTCTTGCATCCTGGATACTTCTCATACTATAATACACGCCGAGCTCAGTCATCCAAAGGCAGGATCTTCTTGGTGACATCGTGCATATTGCTGCCGTCGGCGAGCTTGACTCGAGGCATGGTCTCATTGTTGACAACGAGGTGGAACAGATCGGGCCTCGAGCTATCGTAGCTGTATCAGCTGAGATCTGGAGCAATGGCTCGAATAATAGTTTGACACTCACTAGTGACCGACGCAGTCAGCCATCTGCTTGTGACGGTGAAGATCGTCGAGATCAATGTCGGCAATCACAAGCTCCTCGCTAAATTCGTCTTTGCTCTGCGCGATTGTCTCCCCTGAAGGGTGGTAGATGGCGGCAAATCCTCCACCTTCAATTGGAGTGGCAGCCGGGCCTCCCAAGGAAGTGGGCACCTTCATGATCTCGGAACCTGCCTTGCTGATGGTGGCAGTGCAAGCCATGGTGAAGCAGCCGCCCTCGACAGCCGCCATACGAGTGATACAGTCGCCGGATACCTCGGCGGAAGACGAGTTTGGGACACCTGGTTTGGCGCGAGCCACTGAATTAATTGTCAGTCTGGCAAGACTTGATAAAGGCAGAGGTGACGCACGGTAAGGCCAAGAAGCGACATGGACTTGTACGCCCTGAGCGTACTCGTAATACCTCCACAAAGGTTGAAGGTGCTCCCAGCAGTTCATGCCGCCAATCACGAGACCCGAGTCGGTGGTAGTAGTAAACTTGGTGTCTTCGGCTGTGGCAAGTGTCAGAGAGAGAACCACCGGACAATGGATACAACTTACCCATGCCGTCGCCAAAGAGGTATCGCTCAACGTGAGTAGGCTTGAGCTTGCGTCGGTGGTGTGCAACTTCGCCTTGAGGATTGATGAAAGACTGAGCGAGGTAGAGAGTAGAGCCGGCCCTCTCAGAGAACCCGACAACTGCCCTGTATTCACATCAGCACAGAAGACACCCTAGTAGTCGGCAAGGCTCACCAGATGCCCGCGTCGCGAACGGCCCTTCGGATCTTGTTGTACTCGGGCGACCCTACGACCATAGAATTCTTTTGGTATTGGAGCACAAACTCCTGATCGGGAGCGCTGGTGTAGATTGAGAAGGGGAACCCGGGGATGAAGGTCTCCTGAGCTCTCAGTGTCAGCCGAAGTTTACTCGGGAACACAGTGACAAGTGAGAAGCGCTTACTGGGAAACCGACTACATCGACGCCTTTCTCGCCAGCCTCCTTGATGATGGCACAAGTCTTGTCGACACCAGCTTCGAGGTCAAGCCAGGCAGATTCGGCTTGGACAGCGGCGATACGGTACGTCTGAGGGGATTTGCTTTGGGTCATCGTTGCAAGTTGATAATGTTATGTGTGAAGAGAGATGGCGGGTGAGAGGATTGGGGTGAATCATTGGCTTTTATATATCCAAAGACGTCTTATCTTGCGGGAGGCTCTTCCGAGAGCTGTCATCTACGAGTACAGTCCGTAATCAAGAACGGTCAAGTACGCTCAAACCCAGTCTTTGCCCGCCCCATGGTGATACCCGGAAGATACAGTCTACCACCGCCAGCCTATCAGAGCATCGCTTGAGTGTATATCGGTCCATACTGCCGAAAATCGAACTCATCACCTCTTTGGCAGGCAGCACAAATCCATGTGGTCGGCAACAGCTTGCGGTTCTGAGAGTGAATCAGCCAATCAAAAGCCACCTCCATGATCCGGAGTGTGTCCCGTAATAGCAGGCCTCTTAGCGTGCAATGCAGGGCGTCATTGCCCATATGAGGCGACAATGGAGTCGAGGACAGAGCAGTTTGCACAAGAGTCGTTGATTGGCCATACTCCGGAAGCCCCTACCGAAATGACCACCGGTCATCCCCGATACGCGCTCTGGTTGGCTCAGCTGGGTCGCGTCCGGGAAAGCACTCCGTCTGGCCTATTTCTCGCTGGTCTTGTACGCATCGTCTGCGATGCATGCTATGGAAACTATCTCGGCATAGCAGCTATATATTATGCACCGATTTCTAGCGTCTTGTGCATCCCCTCTACATAACAATCACGACGACCGTATCGAGCAGAATGCCTGACAACGCCGTCGCGCCCAGAACCAGCTCTTACAACCGTCTTGTCTTGCTCGCTCTGTCCATTGGATCATTCAACTATGGGCTCAGCCTTGGTGTCCCTTCGGCCGTCATAGGCTTAGAGGGGTTCCTCGACTACTTCAATGTCGACCTGGCGGGCCCCAACCCAAGCTACGCAAGCTCCATGCAAGGCGGCAAGTGCTTCTATTTCAACAATCAGCCTCTTCTAACGATGACGAGTAGCCATTGTGGGTGTCTTTTTCGCCGGAGGCTTCTTTGGAAGTTTCTTCTTTGCCTGGCTTGCCGACAAGGTGGGCCGAAAGCGTGCCCTCGATGTCGTCGGTCTCGTATCGGTTGTCGGGGTCATCCTGTCTACTGCCGCCACCCATGTGGGCATGTTGATTGTCGGTCGTATCATCCAGGGTCTCGCGTAAGCACCGTCCTCTCTATTGTCTCGTTTCCAACTGACGCGTTCCCAGGGGCGGCGGTCTGAACGTCATCTGCCCCATGTTTCAATCCGAAATATCTGTCGCCGAGCACCGTGGGAGTAACGTCGGCCTCCACGGCTTCCTCTTCGTCTCTGGTCTGGCTACAGCTACCTGGGCTGGCTTCGGAGCATACTTTGCTTCCAACCCGTCCCTTCAGTGGCGTGTCCTCTTTGCGATCCAAGCGGTCCCCGCTCTCGCCCTTCTCGCGGCAAGATGGTGGCTTCCCGAAAGCCCGAGGTGGCTGGCCATGAACGGTCATCCCGAAAAGGCTCTGGAGACTCTGTGCAAGCTCCACGATACCCCCGAAGACCACGACCATAAGCTTGCCAAAGAAGAGCAACAACTTATCACCAAGCAGCTCGAACTCGACTCTCGACACAACACTTCATGGATTGGCCTTTTCTCGCGAGCCTCTTCTCGCAAGCGGCTCTTCCTCGGCATGTTCCTCATGTTCCTCCAGCAGAGCACGGGCCAGAATGTCTTGTTTGGCTTCCAGGTGAATGTTCTCAGTGGTCTGGGTGTCACTGGTTGGAAGTCGCTTCTTGTACTTTCCTTCTACACCACCTGGGCGGCGACACTCAACTTTGTCGGCGGGGCTCTGTTGGACCGACTTGGTAGGAGAACATTGTATCTTGGCGGTCTTGTAAGCATCACTTGGTCTCATCCAATCTCAAGCACTAACTTGGTCCTACAGCTGGGCTGCACTATTGCCGATGCTATCCACACCCCATTGACCATCAAATACGGCGGTACGAGCAACCTCGCGGGCCAAGGTGCTGCTGTCGCCTTCCTGTTCCTATTCATCACCTGCTTTGCCCCCGGTGTCGACGTCAGTGAGTTACCACAGCCATCTTATATAGAGGTGCAAGGTACTGACGATTCTTCAGCTTCATATGTATACGGAGCAGAGATCTTCCCAACCTACATGCGCGCAAGAGGTCTTTCAGTGACTATCGCCACCTACTTTGCCTTTGCCGCTCTCTACGTCTCCGTCTCTTCCACTGCCCAGAACGCTATCGGCGCCTACTTTAACATCTGCAAGTCCATCTCGCACTACTCAAGCGCAGAGCTAACGTACGAACAGTGTTCATCGGCCTATCCACGATCAATCGGATCGTTGGCTACTTTATCCTCCCAGAGACGAAAGGCTTGTCTCTCGAGAGCATGGGGCTCTTGTTTGGTGAGGCTGATGAGGTCGCGGAGATTGGTGGGGGGAATATGCCAAGAGGCAACCATACCCCGGAAGATGTTGAAGCTTATACTCCGAGTTCGGAGAAAGGTGACGAGAAGAGAGTTCATGGGGCGCAGATTTCGATCCATGATGTTTGATAGAAGTTGACTGCTACCAGCGTTCCGGACATGATCTAATGTTATAGTTGTACGCAGATACAGAAGTATGAAGATAGATCAAGAAGCTCTACAGAGCCGCTGGTACACTGGTCTCATCTGAAGGAGGACTCTCTGAAAGAGTCAAGAGATCATCGGCTGCAGAGACTTGAAGGTTCAATGGGCATTAGCATCAAGAAAAGACAGTCCATAGTCAATGCATCGTCCATCGACGTAAATTAGTTACCAAACCATTTAGATGCAGGATACATTACACAAGTCGTCAATAACCCGAACCCAAAGCCATATACGTGAAAAAGGATAAGAAACTATAGTCCGTGAGGGGTTGAGTTTACATGATGAGGGAAGAATGGGGAGAGCACAGGGAAAAAGAATGAGTCTTGAGAGAATAGGTGCGGGTAAACATGGTATGAGAATATCCTTCTCGACATTTGATTCGGGACACAAGGGAGCGATTGCTATCCGCAATTGTCCTGGACGACATTGTCCTTTCGCCCCTGCGGGCAAAAACCAGCTCTTTCCAAAAGAGAGAGCATCACACCACAACCTTCTACCTCCTAGAAGAGTCTCGCCTAGCAGGCGCAGCGGTAGGTACAGCCTCAGACCTCTTCTCCGCCTGGGTCATGCCCGCGCCACAAGCACTGCTCGGGATCGCGAGATCCATAGCAGAGTACTCTGGCTGGTAGCTGCACCCGCTAATCTCCGCATAGGCTGACCGGGTGTTGGCATTGGCGTTGGCCCAGCCGTTACCGGCGTCGATCGTGGCTGAGGAGCCGGGAGTGGTAAAAGTGGGGGCAGAGGCAGTGATGGGGGTGCCGGTCTGGGTATATTGGGGAAGCTTGGACATGGAGGCAGAGGGGACGTTGGTGAACGTGGCAGGAGGCCAGGGCCAAGAAGAAGAGTCAGAGGAAGCGATATCGCCCTTTTCAGCCTATAATGTTGTCAGTAAGATTTTCTCCAAAGACGAGCAGAGACGTACACCATAGACCCAGTCATGGCCATAAGTACCGTTGAAAGAGTTTTCCGTCACACCATCCGCCAAACAGGTCCCGGCAGCCGTTCGAGGGTCTTTGGGCATCCAGCCGTGTTCGAGACCGAGTCGGTAGTGCCAGAAGGGGTTGGGCTGGGGTACATCGACATCGGTACTGTTTCCAATCTTCCAAGTCCAGAAGAAAAAGTTCTGTGGCACGACGTGAGCGCAGACACGGCAATCGAAGATCGATGCTCACCTGCATGGCGTCCATGGTACCCAGCATAAAGTGGTTGAGCGCATCAACAGTGCTCTGGTTCCACTGGGTGTAGTCGTTCCAGTAGTCACACGACCCGAGAGCCTTGTCAGAGTAACCTTCATAGGTACCGTCGTACCTCTGCCCGGCACCGACATTGTTAATCCATTTACCCTATGCCACAAGTCAGCTTTGCTCCTACAAAGGCCTTGACCACTTACACAATCGTTCCAAGCGGCACTCGTCTCACCAGCGATGGTAGGCCCAAAGGAGTTGGAAGTCGTGTTGGTTCCCGACGCCCACCACTGACAAGGCATCTTTTTCAAGTCGTCCAAGGTTCCAGAGGGCTGGTCTTGGAAGACCATATAACTGTGCTGGTCCAAGACCATCCTGTCCGCACCGGGGAGATAGTCGTACCAGCTCGAGACACCCAGGAAGCCGTCGTGCATAGCAAGGTGAGGACCGTTACCTTTACCGTAGCCGGTAATGTCTCGGATCATGTCGTGGACTTCAAGATAGAAACTTCCGATGACCTCTTTGCCAATACCGTTGCCGTTGGGCTCGTTGATGAAAGACCAGAGGGGGATGACGTCGGTATACTGCTCTTGGACGATGAACTGGGTGATGGTGCGGATGTAGTCGAGAGAACGCTGGGCGTTGGCGAGACCCATGACACCCTTGAGCCAGTTGATCGTCCCCAATCGGCCAGAGTGGTTCCACCCGTCTACGCCAGGTCAGCTTTATTCTGATCGGCTGGGAAAAGAACTCACTCTCAGATCCAGGGACGTTGTGCAAATCAAGGTTGATCCTCAATCCATACTTTCGCGCCCATTTGATAGCCTTCAAAACGTATTGCCAAGAGACACCCTCGAGGTACGGCTCATCATCCCAAGTCTCGATAGACCAGAACCCGATCGGCAAACGGATCCAGTTGAGACCGGCAGCAGCAATCTCTGCAAAGTCGCGTTCGGTGATGAAGGTATCGTAGTGCTCGGTCATGGCCTTTGTGAGGTTGTCGCCCATGTTTTGGGAGAGGGTGTATTCGTCGACGGCGGTACCGGCAGTGCCGTTGGCGTACTTTTCGTAAAGACCGGGGACGATGAAGGGTTCTGTGGTCTGGTCAGCCAAGCTCCATAGAAGCAGGAGGATACTTGCCAGTCACGAGCCAGCCACCGAGGTTGACACCAAACGCAATGTCCTTGCCCCATGTCCAGTCCTCGCTCAGAGCAGGAGTCCACGAGTTGCACTTGGCCGAGTTCTACCACACCGTGAGCTCGGTTCTGGAAAGCAGAATCCTACTCACATTGAACGGGTTGGCCTCGTCCCACACCCAAGTACCACCAAACTCATTGTCGTAGGTCATGGTCGATCCGTCTTCAAGGGTGATGAGAGAGCCGTAGGTACCGCTGGTGGCGGCGGACGATGTAGCAGAGGCAGAGGCAGCGGCAGCGGAGCCAGTCGCAGTTGACGAAGCAGACGAGGAGCCATTGTCACCAGCGGCTGCAAGGTTGCTGTTACTGCCCTTGCTGTTGTTTCGCGTAAGACTGCCCCCAAGTCAGCTCAACTCTAGCCAATAAACAAGAGACTCACCCGACACCAAGACCAACAGCCAATGCGATGACAGCCAGCGCTCCAACGATGAGAGCGGCCCATAACCACTTTCTCGACCTTTTCTGCGATTCGTTTTCGTCGACTTGTGCCCACCTCTTCTCACCCACGGCTCCAGCGCCCAGACCAGTCCCAATGGCAGCCACGGCAGGGGTAATGTGGCCCTGTTCGTCGTCGTCTTCGTCACTGGACAGGCGGCTGTTGGCACCCCAGGGCGCAGAGTTGGCGAGGTTGGAGGAGCCGGCGTTACCTCGGGCCTGCGGCAGGGTCAACACGGAAAAATCATCCATGTTTAAAATTCCACTCACTCCTTCACTGGGGTTCAAAGCTGCTCCACTCGCCCAACTATCTCGGTGATCGCCCTGTCCTAATGAAGGTGACCCGCCGACCAAAGTGATACTGTTCCTTGTAGAGTCCCTGCTCATCAGTGACGGCGCCGGCATGAACGTCGAGTCGGGCCTGCCAAGAAGGTTTGCGGCCTCGGGGTCGACGAATGCCGAGTCACGGTTTGGGTTTGGAGAGGCGTTGAGGTCGGGGGACGCATCGTTGGCAGCGACGGGGGCGTAGGTTGGGTCCGAGGGGGCCATGGTGGGCTGGCGGCTGAGAGGGGTGTGTTAGGGGCGGTATATATGGTGCGGAGAACGAGGCGGGCATGCACTGACCTCGTGTTTCTGAAATGAGGAAGAAGGGGGAGGTGTTGTATCAGAGAGATGTTTTATATTATAATGTTCGATCTGGGCAGAGTCAGCTTTGTTGACGGGATGGGGTGGAAGGACTGACCTGTTATGGCGACCAAGGGTATACCTTTCCTGCTCTAGTCGGACGAACGGACGAGTGATCGCGAGGGGGTATACTGGGGATGTACGGGGGAGAAGGGGGAGAGGGAGAGGGTGGCCAGGGACCACGGGAGATGGGAGGGGGGGGAGAAGAGAAGAGAAAGAAAGAAAGGGATAGGATATAAACAGTGAGAGCTATGGGTCCGGTTGAAAGATCACCTGGGCAGGGCACTCAGGAAGCGGTGCCCCTGCCAGGCACCAGCCCGCTCATCTCATCTCCTATCTTGGTGCATCTCAATCCTGCATCTTCTCCTCCATCATCTCATGCATCTCCCTCTCATCTCTGCAGACTCTTGCTCCAGTCTCTCACTACTCACCAGTCCATCGCACAGACAACAACTCGCCAAGCGACATTCGGGGGTACGTTTCGGACTGTTTGAAAGGGCAGCGTAGGTCAGGAACCCGGACACGGCGCCCTTCCTCTTCTTGCCTCTTGCCGCTTGCCTGCCTTCTCTCTCCGACCCTATCCTCTCCGCCCTATGCCCCCTGCTCTCCTGCAGCGATACCCGGAGCATCTGATCATCTTCCCCCTACCCCCTCATCTCGTGACCATGCAGCAATGTCTCAGCCAAGCCATCCGCCGCTTTATCTTATCAAATTCGCAGCAGAAGAAGGTTGTTGAAAATTACTCCGGCCTCCCGCCTCGCGTCGTCTCCCGTCAGCCCTTTCAGATCGATTTCTTCATCACTCGTCAGCCCTTGGCCTTCCGGCATCGCCAAGGGGGGTCAGCACTGCCTGTATTACCACTGCATCCGACCCCGAGCACGGCAAGAAGAGCGCCGAGTGATGGCGCTCAGATCGATCTGCCGTAAGGTTGCGATCTCATGGCGGCCAGCGAATGAAAAACGTCGTGCTCGGCAAACGACCATTTGCCACCCAGATCATGATCAATCGAGCGCCCACCGTCGAGTGCTGCGGATTTGCCGCCATGTTGAGTGATCGGTGCGCGTTTCGCTGGTCCCGTTGAGGTCCCAAGCCATGTCTCATCACCCAGACGACCACTTCAGCAGGCACCTCGACGACCGCGTTTCCTGACAGCCTGCGTATGTTACTGCGTCTCCCCTATCGACCCTTACCTGACTCTCATAACGACCAATCTCTTGCAATCTCTGCACTCGCAATTTCCCCATCCTCACCAGAAGGTGTACCCACAGCCCTTGAGCTACTCTTACTTTACAACAACCAATCTCCCGGCCTCCGGGACGATGATGGATGGTTTGATGCGACCAGATCTCTTTCGTCCTCCTTGGCAACCGTCGTGGCTGGACTCTCAACACTCTTCAGCATCGCAGTTACCCATTCGAGGCCTCTGAGACCTCTGACAGGGCTGCAAGTATATATGCATGTGTACTGAAAACACCGCGACGCATTCCCCTGTCCATTCCAAAACCCTTCTCTCAACCTTGTTGTACCACCCCCGCCACTCTCTCCAATCATCCATCTGCTGGCCAGATACCCCCCATCATCTCCAATGACCCGCCGCTCCCCACCCTCCCACCTCACCCTCCTCCCAACCCACATTCCCACTCCACGTACGTGCCCATCTCACTTTTCATACGTACTGCGCGCGTGGCCAAGCTGACACTATTCAAAAGCACGGGGTGCCCCCAAATTCATTCTCCCCCACTTTCCTTGCTTCCTCCCCACAACTTCTTCCTCCCCTATCCCCGCCGTCCCTCTAGGGTCATACGCATACCCTTCTTTCTCCCCCTCCCCGCCCGCTGAAATATCTCCAGCTACCCATTCCCGATCTTCTTCTTCATCTTCCACATCATCTCACTCTTCTCCGGGGCATAAGAAATCCCTATCATTGACTACTTGTCTCCCACCTCCCCCGCCTGAGATTGTTTCCGAAAAACGCTATATCACGCCTACAGATGCAGCGGGGGACGGGAGGAAGGTGGCGCCGTGGTTGAGGAGTAGGGGTTTCGATCAGGCGGGAAGGGAGATGGGGGTGGAGAGGGTGCTGAGACCGCTCGAAGGGGCGCTTGTCATGCGTCGCTAGAAAGCGGAAAACGTGTTGTAGAGATGCATGTAGAGCATCCCTTTGAAATCTCGAGCACGTGATCTATATGCTATAAACGCTTCACAAGTCTGTACTGTACAAGTCAAGTAAGTCAAGAAAGAGAGGCTGCTCTCTCTGCATCGTTAGTCTCTCCCGCCGGCACCACGAGGCAAAACCCACAGAAGCATAAAGGTTGAACCAAACGACAATGGCATAAGCACCCCTCCACATTACGTGACACTTTCTCAAGAATAAATAACCCAAACACCCCCTCTCCCTCTCCCAAGATCGACAAGATGCCAATTACCCCGGCGCCCCTATCCCTGCTTCCTGTCGATATCCAGGCTCAATATCGGCCTGACCTTGTCCCCCACTGTACCTCGCTGGAAACCCGTGCCAGGTCCCCCGTGCATATTGGTATTCGGCACCGCCGCAGGACTGCTCCTCCCGCTATACCCACTCTGGCTACTCATCGCCGGTGTCCCAGGCGCAGACTCCGATGCCGACCCCGACCGAGGATACGAGCTCAGCCCCAGCTGACTCCCGCCCGTCCCCGCGTAACCTCTGACATCCGTCATACTCGGCTTCCTTGAACCCGCGTTGGACGCGCCGCCCAAGCCGAGGAGGTTGATCACGCTCGAGGCGCGGCTGGGTTTTTCGGGTTCGCCGAGGATGGGGGCGGAGGTGGTGATGGGGGAGCCGGGGGCGACAGCGATGGAAGTGCGGGGGGCGATAGCGTTGGCCGGGGTGGGGGCGTTGTAAGAGTAGGTTGCAAAGAGGACGGTGGAGGCGCCGAGGACGAATGTCAGGGTGATCGGGTACGAGAACAGGGCGACAGATGCCATGAAGGAGATGATGATGGAGAGGGACGTCGCAAATCCTTTCCTGTGAATAGAGTCAGCGCTGTGTACGTGAGAGTACGAGATACCAACATGATGTTGTCGCTGTATCGAATCACCAATGCAGTGATTAAACCACCCAGCGTCTGCGTCAATACGGTCCCAATCGCCCACCCATTGAAATTGTCAAAACACCCGAGCACTTTGGTGATATACCCAGCGCCATCAGGTCCCGAGGGGTTGACGACAATCGGCACCAGCGCAGGGATAAGAGAAAAGAGCGAGAGCTGGGTGTTTCTGATCCACAGGTCTGGCGGGGGAGAGTTGGAGCTGGACGATCCCTTCAAGATAAATTCGAAATAGACACCCGCCAGGCCCGAGGTCAGACACGCCAGGGTGACGGCGATGAAGCCTCTCATGGGGTGCATCACGCGCTCTGTGGCCAGGTTGTGGTCGGGAGGAATTTCGGATCGGAGCCCGTGCTCGTGGCCCGCATGGCTAGTGTGCACGGCAGCAGGAGCCGAAGTCGACTGGATCTGCACGATACCAACGCCTACAGCCAGCAAAATGAGACTCGCCCACTTGGCCCGCGTCAGGCGCTTGCGCAACAGTAGAACCGAAAAGAAGGCTGTCGTAAGAATCTTCATCTGGTAGGTGACTTGGAACGTCGCAACGTCGAGGTTGGACGCGGCAACGTATTGCAGGTTGTTCTGGATGACATAGAGAATGGCGGGGACAGACAGCTTGTAGCAGTCGGGAGAAAAGATGGCAGTGGAAAGCGTGCGTAACCGGCTGGCATGAAAGATGGTGGGGAGCTTGCTGAGACGGTTGTCATCGTCGCCGCCCTTTTCGCCATACAGCGCAGGTGGGGGAGAAGTGGTCAAGTCCTTGTCGATTCGTTTCAGCGCGATAAAGAGGGATATAGTACCCTTCAGCAGCTCGTTTGCGAGAACAGCAGCGGCAGCAGAGTAGGTGCGGTTTGGCGAGGCTGTTATCCGCGAATAGTGCATGATGATTGTGAGGAGGGCGTTTTGCAGGGCGAGCGTGATCAGACTGGGCTTATCAGTACGATTCCTGTCAACAGTAATCCACTCACGAGATCCATTTCAGCTCTACACCCCAGAGTTTGGGCGGCCCTTCCTTTTCTCTGCTAGCAGCTGCCATAGCAGTCGCGTACTCGACCATGCCGACCTTTTCATCCAACCGTGGCGGGTTCTGCCTATTGTAGGTAGTCTTATAGTTGTTGGCCGTGGACGAGCCAGTGGAAGACCCATGCGACTGGGCGTTGTTGTGGAAGGACTGTTGTTGAAGTGTCCGGTAGGGATTATGTGTGGGTTCGCCCAGCGGCGACTGGGGTGGGGAGTGGACAGAGGTCGCAGACATGGCTCTATTGAGTTTGGGTTTCAAGTTGGGAAGACTTTTGTCAGTGAGAGGCTGCGTTGGTATAAAAATATCTCTGAAAAACACCATCTGGAAAAAAACTAGACAACCCAAGCGCTACCAGGCGCACAGACCAGAGTAGCTCCATGGGTTGTCACGGGCGTGAAAGGACGAGATGATATAGGAAAGCAAAGCTCACCTGCTCAGTCTCCGCTTTGGTCTGGTAACGCCAACGCCAACACCACCAGCCTTGCCCCTTGTAGATCCCTTTTCATCTGCCCTGTCTTTTTCGCGATCTCGCATGGTCAGGCGGTCCTCTTCTGGCGAGCCGTTGGTGCGCCCCCCAAAGGTCGACTGCAGGGGAGACGAGGCAGCTGGAGTGGTGCCGGTGTGTGAGGCTGAGCGGTCCAGGGCCGGGCGGCGGTTGAGGCCTGATGGAGAGCGGGTGGAAGCTCGAGACATGGACATGGATACGGAGACTCCCTGGGGCTCCCAGGAGGTGTCGTACTGCGGGTGTGATTACGTGATGCGGGCGAGAAGAGGTCGGGGGAGAAGAAGTGTGACGAGGAAGATAGAAGAGGGCAAGAGTGTTTCGAGATCGAGATCCGAAAAGTGGATAAAGAGGGAGTTGTTTGCGCTGGGAGTATTTTCGGATTGGATTGCGGCGTGCGCGGTTGGTCGCTCAACGGGGCGCGGGTGGGGATAGCCGGGGTATCGTGGGCGTGGGCGGCGGGAAAAGAAAGACAGAAGAGACAGATGTCTTTTCCTGGTAGCGTCGTCTGCTGCGAGCCTAGCACCAAAAAGTCACCAGCGGTGCAGGTGGCGCTCGCCGCCCGGCCCATGCATCCTGCTCGTTTCTGGGGCCTCGGGGTATGCCCATGCATGTGTATCGGGTCCTGCTTCCGCTCTGCTCCCGCTCAGAGATGCATGCATGGCTGTCAACAACCCCCTCTGCCACCCCCCCACGTGGCATATCCAGTGCCTGTGCCTGGCCACTTTTCTTCAATCGTCGTGCCAGAGATGCGACAAAAGTTGATGCTATAAAGCCATCTCTCATTTCATCTGCCACGAAAAAGGGTGACCCACCTGCCCACTTATCTGTCATCTTCTACTTTAATCTCCACTTTACTGCCCATACGCTTGGCCCATCATGAAGATCACCGACAAGCTGCAAAAGGCCGAGAAGGAAGGCCGACCCTTCTGGAGTTTTGAATACTTTCCTCCCAGGACTGCCCAGGTAGGTCCGACTCTCCAGAGCAGTGCAATTGCTCACTCTATGTAGGGCCTGCAAAATCTTTTCGACAGAATAGAGCGTATGCGCGACCTCGGCCCCGAGTTCATCGACATTACTTGGTATGCCTCGCGCACGTGTTGTAACAAGCCCGTCACTGACTTGAAGCTAGGGGCGCTGGCGGTAAGAATGCAGACTTGACAAACTCTCTCGTGGAAATCTGCCAGTCCACCATTGGTATCGAAACCTGCATGCACCTCTGCTGCACCGAAAGTAAGTCTACCATCTCGATCTTTCATCGACCCGCACTGACTGGTCATCAGTGCCCAAGGAAAAGGTCGAATGGGCCCTCAAGCAAGCCAAGCAAAACGGCTGCCAAAACATTCTTGCCCTCCGAGGTGACCCCGTTGCTGGAACGTCCACCTGGGAGCCTACCCCCGGCGGTTTCATGAATGCCATCGATCTCGTCAAGTACATCCACAAGAACTACCCCGGCGACTTTTGCGTCGCCGTTGCTGGGTTCCCCCAGGGCCACCCCGAGTCCCCCTTGACGCCCGAAGGCAAGGAGCAAGAGATGAAGTGGTTGAAGGAAAAGGTCGATGCGGGTTCCGACTTTATCTTTACCCAAATGTTTTACGACACCGACATCTTTTTCGACTGGGTCAAGCGGGTCAGGGCTGCGGGTATCACCGTACCCATCATCCCCGGTATCATGCCAATCCAGAACTGGGAAAAGTTTGACAAGTGGGTCCAGCGAGAAAACATTATCGTCCCCCAGCACTTTTACGATGCCCTCAACCCCGTCAAGGGCGACGACGAAAAGGTCCGCCAAGTCGGTACCAAGCTTGTTGCAGAGATGTGCCGAAAGATCTTGGAGAACAAGGAGGCGGGTATCAAGGGTCTGCATGTGTACACTTTGAACTTGGAGAAGGGCGCGAGGATGTTGTTGCAGGAGCTCGGATTTGAAGGCAGGAGGGAGCAGATTGCGCCTTTGCCCTGGAGGCCTAGTCTGACGCCAAACAGGAGGGACGAGACCATCAGGCCAATCTTCTGGTAAGTGGTGCATTGACGCGGAGGATCACAATACTGACCTTGAGCAGGGCCAATCGAACACGGTCTTACATCTCCCGAACCGAAGACTGGGACGAGTTCCCCAACGGGCGATGGGGTGATTCCCGGTCTCCTGCTTATGGCGACCTTGACGGATACCCCGTATCCATCGGCATCTCTGCCAATGAAGCTTACGGCCTCTGGGGCAACCCCACCACCACCGCCGAGATCTACGACCTCTTTGCTCGCTTCTGCCGAGGGGAACTGACCAAGCTCCCATGGTCTACCCAGCCTCCTGCCTCCGAGACCTCCGTCATCACCGACCAGCTGACCAAGATGAACGAGCTCGGTTACTTGACCATCAACTCGCAGCCTGCCGTCGACGGTGTGGCGAGCGACGACAAGGTCCACGGATGGGGTCCCTCGGGAGGATATGTCTACCAGAAGGCGTACCTCGAGTTCTTTGTCTCCCCCGAGCTTCTCTCGCCGTTGATCAGGCGGATCGAGCGCGACCCTCGTATCACCTACTATGCCGTCAACAAGCAAGGCGACCTCCGAACCAACACCCATAGCGAAGGCCCCAACGCCGTCACTTGGGGTGTCTTTCCCGGCAAGGAGATCATCCAGCCCACCATCGTCGAGGCCGTGTCCTTTGTCGCGTGGAAGGACGAAGCTTTCGAGCTCGGTCTCCAGTGGGCCAACCTTTACCCCGCGGGTTCTCCCTCCAGAGAGTTGGTGACAAAGGTGATGAATAATTCATATCTCGTCAACATTGTTGCCAACGACTTTAGGGATGGTCTGTCCATCTTTGAGCCCTTCTTGCTCGATCAGACTCCTGTCGGCAAAGTCGTCGAAGGCGTGAAAGGCGTCGTGGAGGGCGTCGTGGAGGGCGTGAAGAGCGTCGTGACGGAGTAGATCTCGTGTCAGTGAGAAGATGAGATGAGGCGAGAGTTTTGTCCTCAACGGACTTTTCGGAGAGTGGTGCGGCACGTTCAACTCGTGTCATCCGCCCTTTCCAGCTCTTGTCGAGTCTGATCTTTTCTTGTCTGGCTTTTCATTTTTCTCCTCTTTTCTCAGCATACCCCTTCATAACGACATACCACACAAAATTGATCATTCGCATCATACTTGCCACCGCCTGTTCAAATGGCATATTTAACGATCTCTCCATAAAGCATTTCAACAATCACTGTATCTCCCTAGACTTTTTTTTTCATCATAGTTGTAAACAATAAAACTACCAATTCACAATCTAGAGGAGAGCGTTCAACACCGCATTATACTGCCATACTGGTCGATGCATATATTATCAATCATGGGCTGCAGAATCGGGAAAGTTTTGATCCTGGCCGATGTCCAAGAACCATTTGCCCACGCCAGCATTTGGCCGAATATGATACATGAAGATTATACAGCCCAGAGATAGTACAATCACCTTCTCCTCTGGGTCTTCCACTTCCAGATCTTTCCTTGCCACTTCTTCCTCTCCCCATTCCGATCTTCCGGCTGACTCTCATCCTCCACATACCCCTGCTCCCTGACTTTCTGCGCGGCACCCTTGCCCATCATACCCTTGGTAGTTTCGAGCTTGGATTCTGCTTGGCGAAGAAGCTTTAGACGGTTGAGGTGGGCGGAAAGAGAGGAGAGAAGGTCGAGACGGTGTTCGCGAGAGGCGGCAGCCGCTGCCTCTTCGTCAATCTCGACTACTTCGGGAGCGGGGGCCTTTGATCTTCTCTTCTTGGAAGGTTGGGGGTCTTCCCATCCGAGGTCGACAGCCTCTTCTGTTTTTCCCTCGACTTCTTCTGTGGATGATTCACCGTATTGCTCGACTTGTACATGTCAGATTGCTACTTGAACGCGGGGTTCAAAAACTCACATTCCGAACGATCTTCGGCAAAAACGACATGTCCCTCAGCAGGCGCCTTTCCCTTTCCCTTGCCCTTCTTGGACTGACGAGGGTTGAGGACAATACCCATTTCGACAAGCTTCTCCACCTCGGCGAGCTCAGAGGCGGCTGTCCACTCATCGTTGGAGGAAGAGCTAGGCGCGGTCACTTCGAGTTCGGCGCGGATTTTGCTGATAGCCTACATTTCTGTTAATTCAACTCATTACTGTCACTCGGGTCACTCACCTTTTCATCCTTGGCGATCTGCACTCGGACATAACCCATATCCTGGGTCTTCAACAGCTTCACAACGTCCGTACTCAACGCCTCGTTACCCCTGTCTCCAATTGCCACACCGCCCTTCGTCTTTCCCTTGATCATACCCCAGTAGAACTCATCCTTGTTTCGGAAGGCGGCAATTTCTCGCAGCTTCCTAATCCTGTCCTGCTTGGACTTGTAGTCTCGGGCTCGATGGACATAGTCCTTGTGCTTTTCGAGGTTGCCGAGCTTGGCCCGGTGGAGGGGTTGAGCCCTCTCCTTGTGGTTTCGCCTGGACATGGCATCTGTATATTGTTAGCTGCATTAGGGGACACTGGATAGGACCCACTCTTTCTCGCTGCGTTCACCATGATGTATAGCTTTGTTGATTATAAAAGCCAACTTGTAAACATTTGCTTCGCCGAATGGAAATCTTGCGCGACAGAATTGATACCGTTTTTTCCACATGTCCTCTGACTTTTCCGGCATCTCTCAGCATCGCACTGTAAGATTTATCGCGCTGGTCGAATAGCGATGGCCTCCATAACGGGCCTCCGCCTGGCCACAAGATTACTACATAGGCCCCTGGCAACACACGCCGCCCAGCTACACCCCACCTTCCGCCAGCTCCTCCGCCCCACCCCTGCCCATCTCGAATGGCGCTATTACTCTCAGCAACGGCCGACCAGTAAACGGAAAGAAGATGAGAACGAAAACTTAGAGGATGAAGGCGCTTCTGCGCCTTCACCAATCCCCATACATCCCCCAGCCGCCATCAGCCTGCCGTCCGCTACGGCCGCTGTGACTACATCTCAGTCTTCAAGCGGCGGTAAAGACCCCAAACCCGATGCCTCGTCTATCCTCAAACTCTTGTCGCTCGCCAAGCCTCAATGGAGGCTGCTATCTACGGGTGTCGTATTCCTCTCGGTCTCTACTGCTGTCAATCTGTCCATCCCATGGGCAATCGGACGTATCATTGATTTCTTTGCGCCCGGCTCGGAGGCTACGCTGCTATTCGGCTTGCCTCTGGAACAGGCTACGGGTGCTTTGGCCGTTGTCTTGTTGATTGGTGCTGCTGCAAACTCTGGAAGAAGTATCTGTCTGAGACTTGCCGGTCAGCGTACCGTCGCTAGCATCAGGTATGTCCTTGCCTTTATATATCTGCTCGGCGACCCTCTTACAAAGACCCTCACAGGAACCAAACCTACGGAAAATACCTCTCCATGCCTCCCTCCCATATCGAACAAGCCGGAGTCGGAGACGCCCTCTCCCGTCTTGGTCAAGACACGTCTATTGTCGGTCAATCGCTCAGTGAAAACCTCGGTGAAGGCTTGAAAGCAATCCTTGGTGCTGGTGCCGGTATCGGTGCCATGTACCTCATCTCGCCTACCCTCACCTATGTTATGCTTTGCATTATCCCTCCCATCGCCATTGGTACTTTCTTCTACGGCAGATTCATCCGAAAACTGTCGCTGAAGACCCAGGAGGCTATGGGAGGTATGAGCAAGCTGGCTGAGGAACGTCTTTCTGCACACCGTACTATTACTGCTAGCAACACCCAACCCAGCGAAAGCGGTCTTTATGCCACCAAGGTTGATGGTGTCTACGGTCTTCAAAAGAAGGAGACTTTTGCCAACGGTCTCTTCCAAGGTGCCAATGAGGTTGCTGGAGATATCGGAATGATTGGTCTTCTTATCTACGGAGGTGTTCTTGTGAAGCGAGGCGAAATTACTGTTGGTGATATGACATCGCTCTTTATCTATGTGAATTGGATTGAGTGGAGTTTGAACAGTGAGTAGCGAACAATGGACGTTTGAATAAGGCTGACTCCATACCAGCCCTTGCCGGATTCTTCACTGGTTTGATGAAGGGTGTTGGTGCTTCCCAACGTATCATTGGTCTTCACGCGCTTCCCTCTCCTATCCCCCTATCGATCGGCCAAGATCTTCCCAAGTCCGATGTCGGTTCTATCGAGCTGCGCAACGTCGAATTCGCCTACCCCTCTCGCCCAGACACCAAGGTCCTTGATGGTCTGAGCTTGAGGATCGACAAGGGCGAGCGAATTGCTTTAGTGTAAGTGCTTCTCGTTGTTGGTGATAGATTATGCTCACGAAGACTCTCAGCGGCGGCTCCGGTTCTGGTAAATCCTCCATCCAACTCTTGTTGCTCCGTTTCTACGACCCCACCTCTGGATCTGTTCTCTTCTCCAACAAAGACATTCGTTCATACGTTCCCGAATCTTGGCGTTCCAGGATCGGTGTCGTACAACAGGATCCTATTCTGTTCGGTGGAACCATCGAGGAAAACATCGCGTATGGACACGTTGGCGCTACAAGAGAAGACGTGAAGAAGGCTGCTGCTGTCGCGCACTGTGATTTCATTGAGAAGCTTCCTCAGGGTTACGCTACCATGAGTGAGTATGCGCATTGCCTGAACGGCGTGATGCTGACAACGAATAGTCACAAAGAACTCTTTGTCTGGAGGCCAGCGTCAACGAATTGCCATTGCCCGAGCCCTTGTCGGCAATCCCTCTGTTTTGCTCATGGACGAAGCCACCTCAGCTTTGGACTCCGAGTCTGAGCGCGCGGTCAATGCTGCACTCAACGACCTATTCGCCAACTCTGATATCACCGTGATTCTCATCGCGCACCGTCTCTCTTCTATTGCTTCTGCCGATCGAGTCGTGCTGCTTGAAGGTGGCAAGGTCGCCGAGGACGGCACCTTCAACGGTCTCATAACCAAGAAGGACGGCAAATTCAGAAAGATGGTCGAAGGACAGTTGGCTAGGGTTCAAGTCGGTGAGCCGGAGAAATCACCGGATCCTGAAGAAGAGGAACAGCACAAGATTGAAGAGGGAAAAGAGCAGAAGGAGCAGGAGAATGAGAAGCAGTCGAAGGAGAAGGCTGGCGTAAAAGCTGCCCCTACGACTTCTTCACCCTTTTCCCAGGGTGGCCAGAAGCGTCAGGCTCACACCCTCTCTCGCCGAGCTCACTCTGAGCCCCGACCTTTCTTCTCTGCCCACCCCAATCCTCTCTCCAGTCCTATCAAGACAGTCTACGATGCCGCCAATGCGCCTGTCCCTTCTTTTCCCGACCTGGGATTACCCTCCATCTCTGGGCCTGGTGCACCCATCAGCGCCTACAAGCCTTTGCCACCCATGACCTGGAAGAGGCTCGTTGGCGTTTACTCTGCCTTGTCAAAGAGGAATCTCACCATCCTGATGACCTTGACTGCTACGACTGGTCTTGCGCTCTCTCCTCTGCCTTTGAGCATACCCCTGCTGCTCAACTTGACTATCGGTACTCTGCTTACATCTGCTGCTGCCAATACTTTCAACCAGATCCTTGAATCGCCCATCGATGCCCAGACCCCGCGAACCCGGGTGAGGCCGCTTGTCACTCGACGAGTGTCATCCTTCCATGCGGCCATGTTTGGTCTCATCTGCACGGTTGTCGGCGGCACCGTTCTTTGGTACGGGTGCAACCCCACCACTGCTGCTTTGGGCATTGGCAATCTCTTGCTGTATGCCGCTGTCTACACTCCCATGAAGCGTTTCTCTGTCGCCAACACCTGGGTCGGTGCGGTCGTCGGTGGTATCACACCTCTGATGGGCTGGACTGCCACTGGTGGTTCGCTCTGGCCCACGGCCGAACAACCTCTCCTCTGGCACACACCTGGCTCCGACCTGCCAGACTCGCCCAACCCTCTCATCCCTCTCACCCTCTTTTGCCTCCTCTTTTCCTGGCAGTTCCCCCACTTCAACGCCTTATCACATATGATCAGGCCCTTTTACGCTTTATCAGGCTACCCCATGCTGTCGGTCCTCTCCCCAAGACTTAACGCACTTGTTTCGTTACGCCACGCCATCCTCCTTGTGCCTTTCACCGCCGTCCTCGCGCCTCTGTCTGGATGCGTTGACTGGTCATTCGCCCTGACGAGCGCGTTACCGAATGCGATCTTTGTCAGGGACGCTTGGAAATTCTACAAGCAAACGAATGAAGTGAGGGCAAAGAGGGTGTTCTTTGTGAGCTTGTGGTATCTGCCGGTGGTGTTGGGGTTGATGTTGCTGCATAAGAATGCGGCACAGTGGTTCCAGAACTTGTGGGGTAGCAAGAAGGAAATAGAAGGAAAGGCAGAGCTTGTGGCTGAAGAAAGAAGATGACGGCGGGGTTTCCTAGTTGTGTGTTGGAGGTATAGCGTCCTCGCAGTCTTGTATTATTTGACATCTTTCGGCATTTTTTCGCATGGATTATCACAGAATTCCTCTCTCATATAAAAGGACTGCTATAACATGTATAGCCTGTACATGATGCGAGGTGCGAACAGTTGCAAATACATGAGCTTGCAGCACCAGGTTCACTGATTCGAGCGGCGGAGCATGATCTGAGCTCGTACGTACACTCCTGAAGAACTAAGCAAGTCCAGAACGAACTCGATTTGATCCCGCGCGATTCTTGGTGACGACACGACCCGGCAACCGCGATGCCCAGCAAGATGTCCTCCATAATTTCTCTTTCTCTCTTCATTCTTCATTCTTCGAGGATTGAAAGCTTGTTTTCATACCCCCTCGGTCCCCTCCATCGCCCCCCAGCACAACCCACCCTAGACGACCCAACTTCCCTTACGACACCCCTTGAACCCTGTATCACTTGAGTTTTCTCCTACCTGTATCAAACACCACCCACCATGTCCATGGACGGCGACCTCATCGCCCTCGTCAACAAGCTTCAAGACACCTTCAACCACATTGGCGGTGATACTGTCGACCTCCCTCAAATCGTCGTCGTCGGCTCCCAGTCTGCGGGAAAGTCGAGTGTCCTTGAGACCATCGTTGGACGCGATTTCCTCCCAAGAGGGAGTGGAATCGTGACCCGACGACCTCTTGTACTTCAGCTTATCCATACCCCGCCCAACTCTGGCTCTGGAGGAGGGTCTTCTTCCGAGGGCTCAACTGAAGAGGGTTACCTTCCCAACCTTGACAACTCCCCCAGCGCTAGCGCCGGCGCGGGTGTCATGCGCCCAGGGGGCAAGTCGATGGGAGATGGTACAGGAGCAGAGTATGCCGAGTTCTTGCACATCAACAAGAGATTTACGGACTTTGAAGAGATCAGGAAGGAAATTGAGGCGGAGACCTTTAGAGTCGCTGGCCAAAACAAGGTGGGTCTCTTTTCGTGATTCTGCAGCGTGCAATGGAGACTGATGTAACGTGCAGGGTGTCTCCAAGCTCCCTATCAACCTCAAGATCTATGGTCCTGGCGTACTCAATCTGACCATGGTCGACCTTCCCGGTCTTACCAAGGTACCTGTCGGTGACCAGCCCACCGACATTGAGAGGCAGATAAGGAACCTCGTTGTGGACTACATCTCCAAGCCCAACGCGTAAGTCACTCTCCAACATCTGTTGCCCAGTTGCTGATATAGTCGCAGCGTTATTCTTGCCGTCTCCCCTGCAAACGTCGACCTCGCCAATTCTGACTCTCTCAAACTTGCTCGCTCGGTCGACCCACGGGGATTGCGTACCCTCGGTGTCTTGACCAAGCTCGACTTGATGGACGCTGGCACCAATGCTCTTGACATTCTGACTGGCCGAACTTATCCCCTCAAGCTCGGCTTTGTGGGATGCGTAAACAGGAGTCAGCAGGACATCAACCAGCAGTTGCCAATGGAGGAGGCGAGGAACAAGGAGGAGGAGTTCTTCAGGACGCACCCTGTCTATAGGAACATTGCACACCGATGTGGTACTAAATTCCTGGCAAAGACTCTCAACTCGGTGGGTAGACTGTTATTCTCAAGGCTGCAGCTGACACGACATAGGTCTTGATGAATCATATTCGTGAAAAGCTGCCCGATATGAAGGCTCGGCTGAACACTTTGATGGGCCAAACCCAACAAGAGCTCAACGCTTTTGGCGATGCCACCTTCCTCGGCGAGCAGCACCGCGTAAGTCGCGACTACGCATTTTGAGACCGTTCTAACAACACGCAGGGATCCCTTATCCTCAAACTCATGACCGAGTTCTCCAAAGACTTTGTCTCCTCCATCGAAGGCACTTCCCTCGAAATTTCCACCAAGGAGCTTTCCGGTGGTGCTCGCATTTACTACATCTTCAACGAAGTCTTTGGACACGCCCTTCAAGGCATTGACCCCGCTCAAAACCTCAGTTTGGCCGATATCCGTACTGCCATCCGAAACTCGACCGGCCCGAGACCCAGCCTGTTTGTACCAGAGGTAGCGTTCGATCTTTTGGTAAAGCCGCAGATCAAATTGCTCGAGGCGCCGAGTCTGAGGTGTGTGGAGTTGGTTTACGAAGAGTTGATGAAGATCTGCCATAACTGTACCAGTCCTGTGAGTGATTTGACCTCGTTATGGACATTACTAATACGAATTAGGAACTTCAACGATTCCCTCGACTCCTGACTCAACTCATCGAGGCTGTCTCTGAGCTCTTGCGCGAACGTCTCGGCCCTACATCCGAATACGTCTCCTCTTTGGTCTCTATCCAGGCCGCGTACATCAACACCAATCACCCCGACTTTGTCGCTGGCTCTGCTGCCATTGCCCGCGAGGGTTCTGCCGTCCAGAACCAACAACAACAGGTCCCTCGTTTGGCTTCCAACGACGAGAAGAGCGAAGAAGAGAGCAGCTCGGAGGAAGAGGACGAGGGGGATGATGTCGTAAATGGTTACCCCAGCCACCCCAGGTCGGCTTCTGCTTCTGTGCCCGAGATCCGACGACCGACGACTGCGTCGGGCCTGAAGGAAAAGACCAAGCGCCAGCATATCCGCACTGCCTCCGGTGGGCAACAGGGTTCTCAAAATGCCAACGCCATACTTGGCGCAACTGCCGGCGGTGTACACGCCCACAGCATTTCTGGCACTTCTCCTCACGGCGCCAAGGAGACTTTCTTGAACTACTTCTTTGGCGGTCCCAATGGCAACGACCCTTTGGCGCCTCACACGGGCCAAATACAGAGACAGTTGGGCAAGGGCCAACCCGGCCACCACGCTGGCTTGAGTCCCTACGGACAGCAGCAGAGGCAGCAGGGAGGCGAGAGGGAGAAGGAGTTGCTGCCGGATTATGCGGGAGCGGGGAGGAGGAGTGGCAGATTGGAGAGCTCGGCGAGCTTCGACATGAAGAGTCTAGGCAAGCATCTCGAGGCTGTGAGTGCTTGTATATCTTGGCAGAACATTGGCTGACGACGCATAGACCAATGGCGAGGAGATTCCTCATCTGACCCCCAGAGAAGAGATGGAGACTACCTTGATCCGTTCGCTCATCGCGAGCTACTTTGGTATCACCAGGCAAACCATCGAAGATTTGGTGCCCAAGGCCATTATGCACCTTCTCGTGAGTCACCTCCTTCTCTTTCTTGAAAGTCTGCTGACGCAGCTCGCAGGTCAACTTTTCGAGGGATGCCATTCAACAACGCCTCGTCACTCAACTCTACAAACCCGACCTCTTTGCCAACCTGTTGTTTGAGGACGAAGCCCTTGTGTCGGAGAGGACGAGGGTGAAGGCTCTGTTAGATGCGTACAAGGAGGCTTTCAAGGTGCTAAGTGAAGTTAGTCTGAAGAGCACATAGGATACATGATTTGTGCTCGGTTCGAGAGTAGAAAGAAGAGGAAGAAGGCGACGATATCTGTAGAGAGTACATTCACCATTTTTATACCTCGTTCATGAAAAGCGTCGCTGTCTCACACTGCACCGGGATTACCATACAAAAACGGCACTATGCTTCAAGGTCTCATACGGTACGGTACTGGTGCATATCCACGATCACTCACCCACGCAAGCCTCCACCCAGGGAGCGCAATAAGGTTTCGTTATTTGGCTCCCGGGTAGGGCATCGTCCGGTCGATCCTGGTAAAACTTGTTCATGTCTTCTCTCACCTTCTGCCATCATCCGTATCAGCTAGACCCCCTGCTGCCATACCCATCCACCCGGACGATACCCAGCAACAGCGCGTACGACTCTTGCAGATCGCTTCGAGATCGGATCCCCGTCCTGCGAAACTCCAGCACCTCCCAAGACGTCGTCCTGCGTGGTCCCCTGCCATACCCGGCGCGCTTTTCCAAGACGCCATGATTACGCTCGCCCCCTCTCGTCTCCTCTCGAAACCCATCCTCGCTATCGCCTGTCTCGGGCTCACTTTCCTGCTCTTGTCGCTGACGCTGGTGAGCCATGAAGACGGGAGAGAGTATGTGCTGGGTGTGGTGCAGAAGGTTGGAAAGGGGCTGAGTGTCAAGGGGAGTAATGGGGCTGTGATTGGGGGTGAGCATCAGATGGAGGATGCTATGAGGTGAGTCCAGCGTTCTAGCAAGTAGGATGTCGCTCATGAAATGCTTGTAGGGAATGGGAGCTGAGACGGGCGTTGCAGCATGAAGGTGCGTTTACCTGAAGCTGAGGGTATCCACTTGCTCACTAGACCTACAGGTACTGGGTCCAGAATACAGGCCTTTCTGGATAAGGCTAGAGCAGGACAAGGCTTTACGGTTGCAGCTGTTGGAGGAAGCGGTGCGTTTTAAAGCCACAACTAACAAGTTTCAAGTCTAACAACGGTGCAGTCTCAAAAGGTCGAGGGCTTCTACCTCCCCGAGCTTCCAAAAGACCCTCTTCTCGCGCCAACGCTCCCAGATCACCAGAAGACGCGTCTCCAGACGACAAGCTGGAAGACAACATTGACATTACCGACGCCCCTCCTGCTTCAGACGATGCCATACCAGCTGAAGCCGAGTCTGACCCAGACAGCAGTGAAGAGAGTAAAGAGGGATCGCACCCTATATCTCCATTGGCACATCTGGGAGCTTCGACGTTGTATTCGCCAGAGAATCTGCATGTGCAGATATTCGAGTGGTTGGATAGGGCTTTTCCGAGTAGGAATCCAGAGCGGAAGAATCGGTTTGTGAATGGTGCGCAGGGTGGAGTAGGGGCTGCTTATTTCGGGTGGTGCTTTAGTGAGTCGATTCTTGGTTGAGACGGGGTGGGTACTGATTCGTCATGTAGAGGAACATATCCCTGAAGAGGTAGACCTGGTGCTGCTCGAGTTGGGGATCAATGACCTGTTGGAATTTGACGTTGTCAGTCAGTATGAGCACCTTGTCCGAGGTATCCTGGAACAGGACAGCAAGCCTGCCGTCATCAACATTGAGTGAGTGCAGTGCCATCACCTCGACAACATGCTAACCAAGCCAACAGGACATTTACAACACTCTTCCCTTCCCTCATCTCCTCCTCTACTTTCCACCACGACGTCCTCTCCTTCTATGACGTCCCTTCGCTCTCCATCCGCGACGTCATCATCCCCCGTCTCGTGGCCGAACCAGATCACCAGATGAGCAGGTGGTTCAGGACAGGGGACGATGTGGCGTTGGGTGATGCAAAGGTGCGCGAGTGGGGTGGAGTGCCGGTTGACGTGATGCATGTGAGTTTTTGGGGTGCAGGAGAGGAGAGGTGCTGATGGGGGGGTGTAGATCTCGGCGATAGGACATTCACTTGCTGCTGGGCTGGTCATCCGGTATCTGCAAGACCAGATTGACAAGTCGGCACCTCTGGGGTTTAGTGCTCTCGGCCGGTTCGCAGAGACAATCTCACGCAAACCCATTTTACGAGTCATCGACGTCCCACCCGTACGTTCCCTTTCTTTCATTTGTACCATCTCTGTTCAATTTTGCTGATACGGTGCTTGGAAGACTACTTTGACGGGGCAGTTCAACCCGTTCACAGCTGATTCAAGACACGCGCCCGTATGCCGGTCACAAAACTCTGGTAAAGTGCACGGAAAAGTTTCGAGCCTGGAGGACGACTTTGGGGATGGTAGTGCGAAAGGCCTCGTCCTCGCTGATGGCTCGCATGGATGGTGAGTCCCCCTTTCCCGCTTTGTTATACTGGCTAAAAAAACGCGTGTTTGTAGGTCGGAATGGTCGTGGAAAGAAAAGCGTTACCTCATAGCCCGCACCCCCGGATCCCTCGCCAAATTTGAATTCACAATCTCGCCTCCGCAAAGCGTGCCCCACACTGAAGATCCGAGTGCGGCGCTGTTGTTGGCGGAGGAAGAGTTTTATGAACATGAGCCTGGGGAGGGGGAGGGGGAAGAGGGGGAGGATGATGTTGGGGAGTATCTAAAGTCGGAAGAAGAAGAGGGGGGTAGGAGTAGGGGGTTTGAGCCGCTGCCGTTGGCTGCTAGGCCGGGGGGGCCTTACAACCCCGACGCAGCGCACCACTCTCGTCGTTCCCGCACCCCCTCCTCCTTCTCCGCTCACCACGCTCGCCACTATCCCATACCTCACGGCAAACGCCACCTCTCCCCCCCCAACGCGCGCCAAAACCCGCAAGCAGGCGGCTCCATCCTCATCGGCTATCAACGCAGTGCCAAGCTCGGACTGGGGAGTGTATATTGCTGGGTGGATGGGGATAGAGAGAATGGGAAGAGGGTTGATGGGTGGTGGAAGTTGGATAAACGGAATATGGGGATGTGAGTCTTTTCTCTTTTCATGAGAGGATGTGGGAATGCTGATGGATTGGTGGTAGGGTGAGCGAAATCCGGTCGGGGCTTGAGCCAGGTAGGCATACGCTCTCTTGTGAGGTATTGGAAGAGACGTTGGATCCTGCGGGAGGAACAGAGTTTAGGCTGTTTGCCGTCATGCACGATTAGGCGGGGAGGGTTTGGGTTTATTTTGGACATTATTGGGGGGTTGATCGTATTGCGTTGTATGTATACCCGTCTTCGATACCCATGTTGAACGACGTTTGAGGCGGAAGCTCGGCGTACGCCGCCTGAGCGAAAATGATGCCGAGTTTGTGATTGGCTCTCCGTCAGTCGTCACTGACAACCAAATCGCCCTCCTGCGCTCATGCTGATGCAATAGACCCATGCATTGACCCAAACGTCGTGGACGGTGAAAAATGGCGGTTCCCACGGACCACGGACCAGAATAATAAAACATTGTAGAAAAAAAAAAAGTCCGCCATTCCTCCTATCCCCTCTGAATCAGATCAACACCTGCGCAACGACTCGGCGCATGGGGAAGGCCTATTCATCGTCCTCGTCGTCACCACCAGCTTGGAGGTACTTGTGTCGGATGTCGATCCATTGCTTCTGTATTGGGCGTCAGCGATGCTATTCGATGAGACGCGCGCGAAAAGAAGACGTCGGTCATTCTCTCCGTGCCCCCAAAGCACACTGTGCAAATATAAAGAGAAGCATGAGGACTCACGCCTCGGTTGTGGGCGTCCCACCAGGCAGTAGTGGCGAGGTCGAAACCGATGGAAAAGGAGAATGCAGCGACAAAGGTGGTCGCGACAAAGACAGAGTTTCGTCGGAAGAAGGTGTTGTAGATGAGCTGTTGGGGGACAGTCGAGTGGTGGTATGCAGGCGAGTGGAGGGGCAGTGGCAGGAGGGACAGGGGACGGATTGAAAGAGCGAATGAGAAGAGGTAGGATCGTCAGCTTGGGCGTTGGGTGGGAGAGGGAGTGGGTGAGAGGGTACGCACGTCCTGGACACCGGGCATTGTGGGCGGGGGTGGGTGGAGGTGGAGGCAGAGGGTGGAAGGGAGGGAGTGGTGAGATGAGAGAGAGAGCAGGAATGCGAGGAGGGCGATGTGTGGTTGGCGGCGCTAAGTGGGGGGCAGAAGAGAATGCGCGGTGTGGTTACTGTGGACGCATCATCTCCCGCCTCAAGTGCCCTCATCACATCCCACGCACAGACCCCCCTCCCGAGACCAGTAGCCCCGACCAGCACCCCGCCCCCCGCCGACCATCCCCCCTCCACCCGCGGCACAGACCTCCCCGCCCCGCCTCGCTAGGACCGCCGCACGCAAACAACACCCGGCATCCCTCCATCCACTGCCCCCCTCGCCGACCAGGCTGCGAATCCCGTGGCAGACTGTCGCCCACACCCCCCGCCCCCGTCCCGCGAAACACCATGAAGGGGCTCAAGAAGGCCATGGTGAGTCCACATCAGACAACAAGCTGCAACCCGTCTCCCCTCTACTCCCTCTCCCCCTCCCCATCCTTCTCCTGTCGAAGCAACACTGACCCCGCGCTAGAACCTGTCCCGTACCAAATCCGAAAAGTCCAAATCACCCAACCCGCCCGCCCACAAACCTCAACCAGGCGGATCAAACCCCTCCTCCCCCTCCGTCAACTCTCCCAACAGGCCAGCCGCTGACCAGGGTAATGGCCAGTCTCAAGGCGCGTCAAGCAGCCAAGGTCTCCAGGGCGGCGCGCCCATTACCCCTCGTCGATCGCCCGTCTCTGACAAGACGTCTCCTGCCCCACCGCTCGTCGTCATTTCAGGCGCGCCCCAGCAGCCCCCTGTCAACAGCGAGATGCCGTCCGACCCCATCCCTCACAGCCCTCACGGCAGGTATGGCTCGCCAGAAAGGAATCTCGGACCTGACGGACAGCCGACGCCCCCCAAGGCTGGGCCCCTCAACAGACTGAGAGGTCCCAAGGACACTATTCCTGTCGTTGGAAAGACCCCGAGGAAGCAGAGGAGTAGCAGATTCTACGTCACGGAAAAGGTCGACATTGAAAAGCTGCCTGGATTCAACGGTGAGTAGTGCCGATCTGTGTGCGCCGCCGCACCCCTGACAACGCTTGTAGAGGTTCGACCAGAGCAGAGGAATGAGCTTTTCGTTCAAAAGCTCCAGCAGTGCCGTGTCCTGTTTGACTTTAACGACGCGAGTAGTGAACTCGAGGGCAAGCAGATCAAGTCTCAGACTCTGCACGAAATGCTCGAGTATATCACTACTCAACGCGGTGTCATCACAGAGGCCATCTATCCCGAGGTCGTCAACATGGTAAGATACTCGTCCGCTTGGATCTGCCTCGGCTAACCCCGCTCCAGTTTGCGACCAACCTCTTCCGTTCCATCCCTCCTCAAGTCAACCCCACCGGCGACGCCTTTGACCCCGAAGAAGACGAGCCCGTGCTCGAACTCGCTTGGCCTCATCTCCAAATCGTCTACGAGTTCTTCCTCCGATTCGTCGAGTCTCCCGACTTCAACACCAACATCGGCAAGCGCTACATCGACCAGTCTTTCGTCCTCCAGCTGCTGGAGCTCTTTGACAGCGAAGACCCCCGCGAGCGCGACTTTTTAAAGACGACTCTGCACCGAATCTACGGCAAGTTTCTCAACCTCCGTGCCTTTATCAGACGTTCAATCAGCCACGTCTTTTTCCAATTCGTCTACGAGACTGAGAGGCACAACGGTATCGCCGAGCTTCTCGAGATCCTCGGCTCCATCATCAACGGTTTCGCCCTCCCATTGAAGGAAGAGCACAAGACTTTCCTCACCCGTGCCCTCATACCTCTGCACAAGGCCAAGTCTCTTGCCCTGTACCACCCCCAGCTCGCCTACTGTGTCGTCCAATTTCTCGAAAAGGACCCCAGTCTCACAGAGGAGGTCGTCCTCGGCTTGCTCAGGTACTGGCCCAAGGTCAATTCACCAAAGGAGGTCATGTTTTTGAACGAGGTTGAAGAGATTTTGGATGTCATTGAGCACAGCGAGTTTATCAAGATTATGCAGCCGCTGTTTGTGCAGCTGGCGAGGTGTATCAATAGCTCCCATTTCCAGGCAAGTCGTCTCTGTGTGCTATAGGAAGGAAATCGCTTACACTTGTAAAGGTTGCGGAACGCGCACTCTATTACTGGAATAACGAGTACATTGTCAACCTGATGGGCGAACACATCAGTATCGTCCTTCCAATCGTTTTCCCCGCGCTCTACCAAAACTCCAAGTCGCACTGGAATAGGACGATTCACGGCATGGTGTACAATGCTCTGAAATTGTTTATGGATATGAACCAGGAGGTGTTTGAAGAGTGCCAGAACAACTACCGGGCACAGCGCAAGGCGTAAGTGTTTTTTTTTGGGGGGGGCATGGGCTTACGCGTGGACGCAGCGAATCCGACAAGGCCCTTGAGCGCTACGACGAATGGATCAAACTCCGATCCCAAGCCACCACCAACTGGCACCAGTCCCACCCCAACGCCCCCTTACCCACCTCACTAACAGAACCTCCCCCCGAGCGCCCCGAGCCTTACGAGGAAGAACCTATCATGGACGTGTCGGTGGATATGACGGCGAACGGGTTTGATCCCAGCGAGAGCTTTACGTTGGATAGGAGTATGGCGGAGGAGCATGTGCCCCTGGCTGATCCCGGAGTCGACCGGGCGCCTATGAGTGTGAGTTTACGTTTTACATACGAATGGCCTGGATCTGATCAAGGTAACAGCCGGCGTCGCCAACACAAGCTGGCCCTGGTCATCCCCAACAAGGAGGACCTGCGGATGGGACACCGCCCCATATGAGAAGAAAGTCTGTGCTGCCGATGGATGCGGGTGTCATGCGAGATCTCCAGGTATGCAAGTACGCCCTTCTGGATACTGTAGTCGCTGACGATTTCAAGTAGAGCCACCGAAGCTTGGAGGGTGACGTCAACCCCGGCCCTTAGAACTGCCTTTGAGCTATATCTCCTCTCTCTCTTTCTTTCCTCCATACGCATACGACAATTTTTGAATCATCTTTTCGCATTGTGTTTCCCCTTTCTGCAGCTCTTTTTTTTCATTTCTCCCGAAAGTAAATATTCATCCTCTCTGTATCTAGTGTTTCAATCCCTCGTTCTTCTGAACGTCTTTTTCCTGGTTCTCTTTTCTCTTTCTCTGCGTACATATATAAATATACCTTGGTGATTCCTCTCTTCCCCGTGTGCTCAAACCTTCCCTCCACCCAAGGAAAGAATGGGAGAGAGAAAAAGACGCCGCCGTCACCGGGATGGGTTTATAGTTGATATAGGCTTCGTTCTGGTGATGATATACCCCTTCTGGTCTCTGCTTCTTATGGCGACAGCTCTATGGACCGTTCTAAAAGTCTCGATCTTTCCTTGCCATGAACTTGCTGAAACATGGTTAACCAGAGTGGATTCTGGGTACATAGATACACTGTGACGAGCATGTCGACACATTCACCCAGACTACTGCCAACCCTCAGCAATCCTCACCCCCACCCACTTGACAATCTCCCCAATGTCCGCCACACTCTTGATACCTCTACTCTGCCCACCACTTTGTCCCTCCTTCACTTCCCAGTACCTCTGCACCAGCTCTTCCTGCACCTGTGCATTGTCGTGAGACTGGAATTTGCTCTTGGGAAAATGGCCGTTGGAGCGAAGGGCAGCGAGCATGGCGAGGAGAGATGATGTTTCGAGGCAGGCTGCTCGGTGTTCGAGTCTTTGAGCGTGCTGTTGGGATAACAAGAGGTATTCTACAGCTTTATCTAGACTCTTTGTCAGACCGCTCGACACGGGGGATGATGGATTAGACTCACCATGCTCTTCATCGACTCTGCTCTTCAAGCTCAATTCGATCCACGCCCTGCCCAGCACCCCTGCCCCTCGCATGACCCCCTCCGCATCCCCATCTCTCATAAGCTGTGCCCAAATACCATCCACTTCATCCACAACTTTTCCCGCCATCGGGACACCTTCCATCAAAAGCATAGTCTCGGCAAGGAGGACGATGGCGAAACGGTATATCTTCCAGAGACTCAGGGAAGAAGCGAGTGTGAGGGAAGAGAGGATTGAGGGGAGGATCTGATGGGGTAGGGCGGGGGAGGGGGCGGATAGGAGGGAGGAGGCGTGCCGGAGGGAGGAGAGGATGTGGGATTGGGTGAGGGCGACGGGGGAGGAAACGTCAGAGTTGTGGTCTAAAGTACCCTCGATCGAGATTGGGGATGGATGGGCGCTTGTGCGAGCAGGTCCTCCAGGGCCGCCTTGCGATAGAGGTGAGGAAGGGCTTAGAGCTGCAATGTATGATAGAGTATCAGGATCGTTGCTGCCCACCATGTCAGCTTTTGTCACTCGAGACTGTGAAAAGGACAACATACTTGAATTGGGCTCGCCGTTCGAGTAGGGCCCAGAGGACTCTGGCCCAGCGATGATAAGCTGACATGGACATACTTTGCAGTGTAGACATATCTATCAATTGCGCCAGGGCGTCATCGTAATCTCCACTTTCTGTGGCCTAAGCAAACAGTCAGCAGCAGTTCGTCCCCAACCACCACAAGACTCACCCTTTGAGCCCGAGCAAATACAACACTCAACCTGCCATCCGTCCCTCCATCCAGATCACCTTCCGCCAGCTCCTCATGAAGCTCCAACAACGCCCGGCTCCCCATCATCCCCCACAAACTCGATTGAGCCGCATGCCACCCTGCGAAATCGAGTTTCTGGGCCGTGGGCCATTGTTTGGCGTATGACCGGTCGGCATCTTCTGTGCCTGTGCTCTCTGGTGGCGAAGTTTGGTTTTCGAGTCCGAGAGCTGCATAGACACGGCGGAAGGCGACGTGTACAGGTTCGCCGAGGTCGAGAGCGGCTTTTATTGACCAGAGCTCGTCCATGGGCGTGGCTGCTTCGGGTAACCTACTGAGAGGTATAGGCGTTTGATGGATCTTGATGGTCTCTGTAGAGGTGAATGCTACGGAATTCGTTTCTACTTGAAGTCGGCGAGATAGGCTCATGCAGTGTTGGAGGCATTCCTTGTCGCCAGCGGTACGGGCTACGCGGATGGCTTCGTCTATAGCTGAACGGGCAGAGTCGAGGCCGTTCGAGGCGTAATGAAAGGTCGCAATGTTTAAGAGCGCATGTTGGTGTTGTCCACGGCCTGCGTGAGGGGATTGATAATCATAAAAACTCCTTAGGGACGCTAATGCCCCAGAGTAGTCCCCCGAGGACGAAGCCGCTCGATAACTACACCCGCTATCAGTGACATTCAATCTCGACACCTAGATCACATACTCCTGCATAGACTTCATCCGCTTTTCCAAGCTATCTTCCATCCCCGACCGCCGGTCCAAAGACCACATCGTCACAGGTCTGAACGGCCCACAATGGTCGACCCCGCACCACAGCGCGATCTGTCGAGCAAGATGAGCCGTCTCGTCAAAGGACAATTTGCGATGTATTTTTATAAGATTTCGAGAAAACACCCCAAGGGGTGAATGGCGGTCCATAGGCGGAGGGTTTTCTGTGGGCTGTTTGAAAAGTTAGAATTCGCTTTGGGGGAAAGAGAGGTACTTGCATCGTCGTCCTCGCTAAAGTCGAGCCTCTCTCGCAATTCCTTTTCCAGACCTGATGAAAGCAGTTAGATCCTGTCCCATGAATTCCAAGGCTGTGTCGCGTACTGTCGATAAAGGTGCAGCCTTCAGACACATCCATGAATCTCTCAGCCTGCTGTGATCAGCCCTTGGTCCCCCAAGGATCCGCACCACTTACCAGTTCCCCAAGCCAGCTTTCCCCTTTCTCTGCCTTTTCATATTCAAAATCGAGTTCCAGACCTCTTGCCCTCTTTTTTTCATTCCGCTTGATGACTTGGGGCAGCTCGGCATGCAGCAGCTTGTCCGTCTCTTCGCGCAGGGAGACGAATGTCGCAGGTTGGCTACCGACCTATGCAGGGTTAGCCAAGCACGAGATGGTGAGAATTGCTCACTTCTAATACTTCTCGAGCAAGTATTTGCAGTATTTGATGTGTGAATCCAAGCGAGTACACGTCTGACAAGTATTGATAGTCGAGATTGATGGGAAAGACGCGTATGATGATCCACGCAAGGGCAAGGTGGAGGGGCAGAGCAGGTTCGTGGAGTTTTCTCCCCTGGTACTCGATAGCTTTGGCATGCTTTCTGGGGGACGACATGGGGATTGAGGGGTTGTAATGATAGAGGGAGTCGCGAAAGCAAGTCGCGTCCGAATTTGTGGAATGCAATGACGTTGACACTTTGCATCTCTCTCTTACATCCACATCTCTCAGCGTGCATGCCCACCCTCCGCCACTCTCTCCCCCTTCGCCTCAGAAGAATGCCTGCCCCCCGCACCCCGCCGGCCCCCACCCACTCCCCGTCGCACCACCACCGCCGCCAGAGCCACGGACAGGAGGCGCACAATGTCCTCGACGCCGCTCCGATACAGAATAACAAGGGGAAAGGACGAGCGGAACCTCTGGATATAGACCTGGAGGGAGATCATGGAGAGGGGCAACCCAGGAGCTCTGGGCCCATGTCTGTCCTCCTGGACGAAGCACTCCATACATCCCTCTCGCCACCTTCCTCATCTCTCGCTTCGAGCCTCGAGTCCACCTCGCCTTTCGCCAAAGACGCCCACTCTCCTATACCCGAGCCCCCACAAGCCCACTATCCTCCCACTCTTCGCCCCAGTCATCCTCGTATGTTATCTCAAGTGCAACTTGCAAGGCAAACATTACCGACAACGAGTATGACGTATTCCGGTTCATTCGACGACCAGCCCGATGGGCGACAGAGATCATCCTCTGCAAGCCTGGTAGCAGGTCTGGGAAGGAGTTCTGGGGAAGGAGAGAGTTCAAGCGGGTGGCAAAGGGCTCGAGCGACGACTGCATTGTCGGACGACCCATTTCCTGATCTGGATCCTTCCACCGGGCTGCCTGTAGAGTTGTCTCCCAGGAGAAGAGGTTCGGACGTATCAGATGCCCCTTCGCTGCATCTACAGCGGACCATCACAGATCTTCTCTCGGCGCCTTCCAAATCGTCCTCCAGCAAGAGTAGTTTCATGCCGTCTTTGCCCAATCTCTCTCTCCCTAGGGTATCATTACCTTCTACCCCCAGCTTTGACTTTACCGGGAAAGGCAAAGGTAAAGACAAGGAGTTTTCTACGACTGCTGCTCAGGATGATTGGGGCACCTGGGCGACGGGCTGGTGGTCAGGAAACAAAGGGAAGGTAGACACCATGATGAGTGATGAAGACAAGGCCGACACTGTGGAAGAGGAGAAGGCCAAACTGAGAAAGAAATGTGAGTCTAATCCGATCATGTTTCTTCGTCACAATCTCATGATCGATAGATCGCACTCCTAAAAACCCGATCGTGTTCTGCCATGGTCTCCTCGGATTCGACTATCTCGGTCCTGCCAGTCTGCCTCCGTACGTCAATCTGCTTCAAAGGCAGTCGACTGATGATATACAGGCTTCAAATATCACATTGGAGGGGAATACGAGAGGTCCTAGAGTCCAACGGCTGCGAGGTTCTTGTAGCTCGAGTCCCGGCCACCTCGTCTGTCAAAGATCGTGCCGCCATCCTCGCCGAGGTCATTTCTGAGAAATTCCCTGGTCGCGAAGTCAACCTCATCGGGCACAGCATGGTACGCATCGATTGAAGCCATGACCAAGATGTGTACTGACACTTATTGTAGGGCGGTCTGGATTGTCGCTATCTCGTTTCCCAAATCCAACCAAAGACTTTCAACCCCGTCTCCCTCACCACAATATCTTCCCCGCATCGCGGTTCGCCCTTTGCAGACTACCTGGTCGACAACGTGATCGGGCGAAGCAACCTCCCTTCTCTCCTAGGCATGCTGGAAGCTATGCGGCTGCCCCAATCTGGCGACGGCACCGCTTTCAGTGCGCTCGGTACACATTCAATGCGAGAATTCAACGCCGAGGTGATCGACTCTCCTTCTGTGAAATACTACTCCTGGGGCGCATCCTTCGACCCCGGGCTTATCGACACCTTCAAATGGCCCCATTCCATCATTCTTGGCAAAGAAGGTGCGAACGACGGTTTGGTCTCGGTCAAGAGTGCGAAATGGGGCGAGTACAGGGGTACGTTGGTAGGGGTGAATCATCTGGATCTGGTGGGATGGGTGAATACTATGAGGTATGCGGTGGCGGGATGGTCGGGGAAGCCTATTGCTTTCAAACCGGCCACGTTTTATCTAGAGGTGGTGAGTCAAGTGATGATCTGACAGATTTTTTGGTGACTGACATGGCCATGCAGGCGGATTATCTGGCAGAACAAGGGTTCTGATGCCGTCGCTGAGTTTATATTTATAGCATATAGCATCTGCATAACATACATCGTATGACATGGCTAGTGCTCTAGATCAAGAGCAAGGCGGTCTGTCATCCGGCACATTGGCAAAGACACAATATGATTGTCATCTGAGCTAATCTACTTGGCTTTGAAGCAAGTACGCATATCATTAGTGGGGCTTTACCACTGATCCAGTTGTGAAAAGTTATAAGAGACATGGACCTTGTCCTTTGATCGAATTGCTGATGATGATCGAATTTGCCTCAATCTAAACAGCTTCTTTTCAGGTGGAGTTGGAATCTGATCGTTGATCAGCACCCTTTCGCTGTCAGCAGCGCAGTCGTCGTCTTCTCGATCGTTTGGGACGAGATATAAGGGGCAAAGTCACTCTTGGATTTTCAAGTATTGGCTAAGTAAAAACTCGTACCAGTGGAGATGGAAGACGACACATCGAAAGACTCTCAACAATCACCGAGCCCGCCACCTTGGATTCTACAGGATGATGGCAACAGCCATATGTTGACCGAAGAGCCCATGGGTATTGATGAAGATGCGCCAACAGAACCAGCAGGGTCAGCAGAGGTAGACCCCTTCGACCAGGACGAGATCAAGTACATGTCAACGGGATCAGTGATGCGAGAGCTTGAGGAGGAAATGGCTCTCATGTACGGGAGTCTCGGGGTCCTACCCCAGACAAATAACGCAGCTTCTTCACGGTCAGCTCGAATGACGCCACCCCAAAGGCACGGATCAGCAACGTCGAATACTGCTACGGCATCACCAACAGCGCGGCGCCGGCTGCAGATCTTCACGGGCGGTACGACGGGTAGTGGAGCCAGCGGGTCTCCAGAGTCGCCGCAAAGCTTTCGGGATAGGGCACCAAGGAGGAGAGGCTCGCCGCTCGTACAGGTACAGTCCATGCAAGCATTCCCGGCACCCCCTGAAAGCGACGCTGGAGGTCCTGGGATTGAGGCGGAGAATCAAGAAAGCCCAAGTTTGGAAGACCAGGCGTCAAAGGAGGAAAGCCCATCTCTGTGAGCAGTCTGTTTTCTGGCAGTATTGTCGTAGGGGGTGGTCGGCTGATGGACATCCGTTTAGTAGTCCAGTTGCTCATCGTGGAAGTGGGCACTCCAAGTCGATGTCCCAGTCATCGATGGATATGCAGAGCATCCCGGAAGAGGAGCATTCGGGGGACGAAGTCGAGTCTAAAAACGAGTGAGAGTCTTCCGGTGACATTGAGCAATATCTTTGGTCTTGAAATCCAGTTTGGGTTCTAGCAGTCGTTAACATGCAGAGTGAGCCAGTGTGTTGGCCATGTTAGAGTATATTGTCCTTCTGGAGACAGCGCTTGCATGACCCTCTCATTGAAACATTGCACTCTGTTCTATTCGTCACCCTCGAGTGGCAGGTTGTTCTGCAGCATCTTGCAAGCAATTTCAAACAGATAGTCGAGACACTCGGCCTGGGTCTTGGCCTGCTCCCAGGTGTTGCCTATAGCCGGTCTGTCAGCAGGGACTCTTGCGAGTAAAGTGATAGCTCTCACCCCAGACATAGACACCGTGTCTCCTCACGAGAATGGCGGGGGCGTTGGGGTACCTTTCCATAGCCTATTGACAATCACATGAGCGAGCTGGAGACGGGGACTGATCGTTGCACCTACAGCAGCCATGCTCTCTGTCAAGTCTTCTTCCTGAGCAGTATTGTCGATGATGGGGACTTCCAAAGTCTCATAGAACTTGAGCGTCTTGCCGTTTCCTCCAAGACGAATGCCCTTGATCATTTCCTGGTGAGAGATTCGGAAGCTGGGAGCGTTGCGAGGTAAGAGAAGAGTGAGAAGCACGGCGTGTTGAGAGTGGGTGTGGATACAGGCTCCGGCCTCTCGCAATGTAAAGGCGTTCCAGAAAAGAGGAGTGCATTGCGACTCGTTGAGTCCCTGCCAAGTAGCATGAGTTTGGTGTACAGATGCAGCGTAGACGTCCACATACTTTTTTGGCGGGTACTCTGATGAAGTCTCGCTGAGATCCAGGCTTGGGTACTGATGACTGAGCGAAAGGAAGGACAAAGACATGCGCAGGCTTGATTCGTTCCTTTTGCACACCAGACGGGGCAAGATAGACAAGTTCGCTATAACACATCAGCTATCGACCTCATGAACTTTCTGCAAGCAAATCTCACTCTTTTCGGATGCTGATGCCTGTGAGTCAAGTCAGCTCGGTCTTGTGCAGAATGTTTTCGACATACCACCACCAGTACCAGTAACCCATCCAAGCTCTGAGCAGTATCAGTATCACACCTTAGTCAATTTCAATGTAGCTCACTGTAGAATTCTCGGCACAAGTCACAGATCAGGTTGGCGGGCTATAGACGATCATGAGCTCTTGCACATGACTGACGGGGATACTTGCATGTTCGGGGTCGTGGCTATAGACAAGGGCTTCCGCCTCTCCGGGAGAGTATGTTTTGGACATCTTGATGAGTTGCAGGCAATGTTCAGAAGATGGGAAGTCAAAAAGACAGGCAGAAACAAGAAAAGTGGAGGTCGCCTGCACGTTCGATGTTGTGATCTTTGTGCATCCATATCACACCCTATAGCTATACCATGTACCATCTCCTCAGAGGCCTCCACGACTACCTCACCCGCAAAGACGAGTACTCGGTCGTCATCATCGGCCTCGACAATGTGGGTGCAGTGACCACCCCCGGGCCTTCAGCTGATGTAACGGCCCGCAGGCAGGCAAAACAGTACGTACCGGAGATGCATGTACACCATGACGACCTCTTACGTTGGCGCAGACCATGCTGGAGAAGATAAAGACAATGTACAATCCCACTCCGGGTATGGCGCCTGACAAGATTGGACCGACCGTCGGCCAGAATAGTGGGTTCCACGCGACTGCCATGGATCGGCGCTGATGCCTTGAGCGTAGTCGGAAAGATATCTCTGCCATCTACGACCTTGCACTTCTATGATCTGGGAGGACAAAGAGATATCCGATCCATATGGGAAAAGTACTACGACGAGTGTCATGCGGTGGTCTTTGTACTGGACGCGACAGACCAAGCTCGTCTGTCAGAAACATGGGAAGTATTTGGTATGTTTTGATAGAGAGGTGTAGACGGTACGCGCATACTAATGATACACAGATGAGGTCCTCAATTCTCCCAGACTGCTCAATCTCCCCTTGCTACTCTTGGCCAACAAGCAAGATAGCCCCACCTCCCTCTCAGTAGCCGAGATTCGCGAAGCTTTTGAGGCCTGGCAAAGATCGCGGTCGCACCGGAATGGAGATGATGAGAATCAAATATCGTCAAAGGACAAAGGCAAAGGCAAAGCAATCAATCAAGGGGAAGAAGTGGGTCATCTTGAAGGAGTTTCGGAGGCTTTGCCGGATGACGGAGGTGCGAAAATTGAGAGGATGGCGAGTCTGGATGTCATGGGGGCTTCTGCCTTGGAAGGGTATACACGTCTCTTGATCGCTCAATGATTTACAGCTGACATGATGTAGCACGGGGATAAGAGAAGCAGTCAACTGGCTGTACATCCGGGTACAGAATGCGCGAAAGATGTGAGTGTACATGTGCTCTGTCAGAAACTCATACATTGCAGTGAACCCAGAGAATGACCGCTTTTGCATATCAGCACTCAATGTATCTGCATGACGAATGTATACCAAGTCACGACCAAACCTCTCACTTCCTGGGCTTTTCGGCAGCCTCTACGTCGTTCTGAAACATGCTCATCCTCCTGTGTTCCAGCCGTCGCCGCTCACTTTCATCCATTCCTGTACGCCCTTTGCCCCTAGAGACCCCGGCTGTCGAATCTACATCTGAATCAGGATCGTCGTACGCGGGCTTTATCGAGGACTTTTTGCCATCTTTGCGGGAATGAGTTGGCTGCTCGGAGACACGACTACTTCGGGAGGCTACCGATGTGAGTGAGGGCCTGGGCGCTGCTGTGACAGACATATCCGACTGTGTCGGGCTCGCCACTAGGGACTGCCTTCGACTTCGATCACCATTGGGCGGAGACTCCCTTGCCCTAGGGAAGGTCTCTTGTGGTCGGTATGCTCTGGACGCTGACGAGCCTTCGGCATGCGACGTGCGCTGGTCCGTCACAGGATGATCATGGGTCATACGGGACGGCGATGACGGCACGGTTGAAGTAGGTGAATATGACTGGGGCGATGCTGAGATTGCGCTCTTGGCGTAGCTAGGACGCCTTTTATCTATAGAGGAATTCTGATCCTTACGGCCCCAGTTGAGCTCGCTTTCCCTTGTGTGACCCCTCCTTCTATCCATCGGAGGGCGTGAGTCCTGGTCTTGGACGTATTTGACACCATTCTCGATAGGCGATAGAGAGGTTTTTGTTGAGTGGCTCGAACCTTGCCTTCCATGCCTCGGTGCGTTTTCATACTCTTTTGGAGAAAAGCGGCCATCAGATCTTTGGGCATGTTCCCTTGGTGAGTGGTTGCCGTTGGTGTAAGACTTATCTGAAGGAAAGTAGCTGCTGTCTGCTCGCTTCCCCTGAGGCCTATCTCTGCCCGAGTTGTCAGGCCTCTCGGCACCGTATTCAGAGTTTCTTTGCGAATGACCCGGAGGGGAAGTTCGTTCACTTGGCTGACGTGGTTGGTCTCTTATGGTGATCGAAAGACGTTCTCGCTCAACGTCTTGCCTTTCTGGACTGACGTACCCAGGTTGGCCTTTGGTGGGGGTATATCGGGATGAAGGGGCATATCGAGACTTTGCGCCGACGTCACTTATTTCTTTTTCAACTCTGATGATGTCGTCGCTACTATGTCGGGGGTCTCTGTAATGATATTCGTTGATCTGAACAGGCTCCGAGTTGACCGTGATATGCTCCACACGCAAAGATCCATCGCGACCGACGGTCTCTATTGGATACGCTGTTGTTCTCTGCTCCGTCACCGTTCTACTTGTCTCGGTACATCGAGGACTGCCAGCCCCTGAAGGCGGCGCCAGCTGTGACGCTAGCCCTTGTCTTGAGCTACCACCAGATAGGGGAGGGGCGTCTGGGCTAGTCGCATACTGGGCAGGAGGTCGCCTCGAGGAAGTAGACGCCCTGTCATCGGGTGACGACGGTGTTGTCTCATCACGCCCCCGGTGCGCAGGACGCGCTCGCCTTGCATCATGACGCTGATCGTCTCTATCCCTCTCATCTCGCGATCGTGGGACGCCCTGATGGGCTCTCCTCGCACTGCCTGAGGAGTCAATTTTGTCAAGCACTTCCCCCCAAGTGACCGGGGGGGATTCAGGACGATGTCTACTTTCTTGCCGCCGATGCCTTGAATGCTCCGGATCATCCCTTTCATGGTCATCCCGATCGAAATGACTAACGTCCTTTGATGGTGCATCTCTCTTTCCTCCATTGACCCGCTCGTCGTCATGATGACCAGAGCGCCCAGAGTGAGACCGTCGTCTTCTTGAATGATCCGAGTGACCCCTGCCAGACTCTCGATGCCCGTCTTTCTTCCTGCCTGCATGCTTACCATCTGAGCTGATAGAAAGGAATGTTGTGATCAGTTTCACCCAGGGTTCTGCTATGGAGGGGAGAATCTCCTTCATAGCTTCTTCTGTTGACATTGACATCATGTCGATCCCATCGGATTCGTACGTGTCTTGATAAGAAGGCCCACTGATAGCCGATGTTGTCTTTCTTCTCTCCTTGGGCTCAGGGCGCGCGACTACATCATCATAAGAAGCGGCAGGGTCTCGGATAGGGTTTCTCCAGTCCTCAGTGGTAGGCTGCTCATTTCGGGTGGTGGAGTCATCATCAAACCTACGAGAGGCAGCCTCGAGAGGCGAGAAGTAGTGAACTTTGTCGTAATCACTGAACCTCACAGGCTGTTTCACGTTTCCTGTCGTATTCGACCTCTGGAGAGTATGTCAGCACTGGGCTAAAGGAAATGTATACACCATATATACATACGCGTGATCTGCGGAAGCAGCTGTCTAGTGTTGTATGACCAGAAGCTCGAAAAGTAGGATCGGTCTGAGACCGTTGAGGCCTACTCTGTTGGGTGTTGGTGTGGGTACTTCGTGGGCCGCTCGATCCATTGACCGAGGTTGTATGTCGGGACGATTGAGGCATGGGGAGTGGCTATGTAGAGGCGTCTAACAGAGCTGTAAGGTTCAAGAGGTAGTCTTGTCAGATGAAAAGCATAGTATGGGGAAGAGAAAGAAATAGATGGGGATCGGGAACCATTATATAGCACCATACGTACAGCCAAAGTGATCGTTATCGCCCCACAATAAGCCCGTGAGAGTGCAGGGTCTTAATACTCTCAATGGAGGACCTGGAATCGACTTCAGCCGAGTACCGCGAACCCAGGCTTACCTCATAAAGGTTGTTCAGAAGTCCGGCGGTGGAGCTCACAACGTGCCGGGACTTCAACAAACCGTTGAGCTATGCGAGCTTCCTTTGAAGGAAGTCTGCATGATGATCCCAGTAAAGACAATATCTCATTCAAAGACAGACAGCTACTGTAAAGTACCTTTTTGTCCGTAACATTGCTTTTTGTGAGTGGTCGCGTGAGCAAGGTGGATAGTCATAATCACGCGGCGGAGTCAGGCTTGAGTGGGGGTGAACTGTCCTTACAAGATGTCATTATGTGAATCATCTCATGAGCTCGATGCTGCCACAACAAACGAAGATACAAAGTGATGGCTATAACTCCGCGATATCAGCATTCGACTCCGCACAGCTATCGCCAGGTCAACCTCCTTCCCCATCCTCCTAGCGGTTCATGTTCTCCTCCATCTCAACCACCCTCAGCTCCAGCTCCATCTCCTCCGTGATCTCTGTCAATAGCCCTTCTTCCCATCTTCCCCAGACGAACCCAGTATATAGGAACGTCGCCGCCGTGGCACCCAACAGTGCGCCGATGATGGTGAAGATGGGTTGCAACCAGCTCTTGGGCTGCCACGCACAGCCCACCGTCAGGCCAATGAGTGCCAGCAAGGCGAGCAAGCAGATCTGGAGATGACGCTTGGCAGTGTGCTGAGAGATACGGGTATAGCGCCGGAGGGTATTCAGAGCGGAGCGGATGGTGGTCGACTTCTGAGTGGAAGGTATGGATGTGGAAGGTGAGAGGTTGGTATCCGACGGATATTTGAACGGATCGCCAGCAGCGTACAAGCTGGATCCGATGCGCTCGGGGTCGTTTTGAGAGATGAGGGGCTCTAACGAGTTTGCCGTGGACGGACCATGGGATCCGGTGTCGGTGGCGGAAGGAGGCTCATGTGATTGGTATTGTTGAGATGGACCTTCAATAGTAAAGGTCGACAAGAGGGCAAAGTGATCAGAATAGGAGAACTGACGCCCCGGTACTCTGTCGGTGAGGATGACCTCGGAGCTGATACAGCGGAGCTTGGGAGCTTGCGCCATAGAGTCCTGGAGAGGCTTGCCAGTCTCAATATACGCATCACCAGAGAGACCAGCACCGCCGTTCTCAGCGCCTGTGCTCTCGGCATCATCCCTGTACTTCCAAACCAATGGTCTCCTCCTAGCCACAGCAGGCTGTCGATAGAAGATGTAATCGAGCCTCTTGCCGCCGTGCTCTAGCACATTACCGGGGATGGGCTTTCCCGCTGAATAAGTACAGAGAGGAGAGTCGCAGGTGGTGCCATACTTTATCAAAGCTTCAGCAGAGGAAGGATGATGTGGGAGGTCGGTATTGGCGGAAGGATGGGCAACGAGGAAAGAGTCTTGTAGGTTGGCGTGATCGCGCATCATAGCTATCGGAACAGAACCTGGCTGAGAGTTGAAGTCGCCCATCTATGATTCCGTCAGATCGCGGCCTAAAGGGACATTTCAGGATACACACCACAAGAATGTACCTGCCCTTTGCAGCGCCTCCGCGGATAGCGCTAGCCAATTGCCACGATTGAGCGATTCTGTGGGCTTGCCGCGTGTCCGGGCCGTGCTCGCCAGCTGCGTGCATCTGTAGTCAGGTGTGAGCTGTAGCTCAAATGGGGGACGCAGACATACATGGGTGTTCCAGATCTCCACTTCACCGAGGACGGGGTGGAGGATAACCACGTTGCCCGCCGCCTTCTTGACGAAGAAATCGCCAGCAAATGCCTGGGCCGGGGATCCGGAGAGAGAGTAGGGGAATGCTTGTGCTCCTATGAGTGGGAATCGTGTAAATATGGCCAAGCCGGAGCCCAGTGCGCCACTGTCCAGTTGCGTCAGTCTTGTAAAGTCCCAAGATGTAAGACTCGCTTACGTGTGGAAGAACCTAGAGAACGGCAGGACCTGCTGTATCTCTTCCCGTACCATCTCATAGTCCCTGTAGACCCATAGCTCTTGAAGACATACGATGTCATAGCTTGCGGATGCTATGTGCTCTGCGATCGCACGTAGTCTCTGTATCCTGTCCTTGGATATGATAGCGAGGCCCCTGTAGACTGTGAGCAGGCGAGGAGCGACTCTCAGCGACTTACCAGACATTGAAGGTGAATACCCTGAGGCTGTGGTCTCCCATGTTGCTTGTGAGTGATATAGTCCTGGATCTACAAGGCAACTCAAGTGCGTGCGTGCGTGGCCTCATCGCAGGCAGGCCCGACGGCCAGGCGGACACCTCCGCGCTTCTCCGTCGCCAACGAAGTCACCATACACGTCAGAGTTGCATTGATCTAGACTTGTGACCATCTCAAAGATACCAGGATGGCCCAATGATTGTGTTACACTCCCCGCCTCTCCTCTCCATCCTCCTGCCCCTCCTCCTCTCCATCGCTGTCTTTGCCGATACTCTTCCGCGCAACCCTCTTCGCGCCCGATCTCTCGATACTCTTTCAGCCTCACAGGTCCAGCGGATTACCGAACTAGATCCCCCAGAGTGGGACAGCGTGAGCGAAGGGCACTTGGGGAAACTACTGATACCTAGAGCTTGTGAGCGTTCATATAAAGCTAGAACCATCAGTCGCTGACCATGATATCCTAGCTGGGTCAACGAACAAGTATGTATCCTTCTTGGAGGCACTCTTTCTATGCTGATAGCTTATCAGCACCTTGGTGCAAGAATACATATCCTCTGTTCTCACGGAACTCGGCTGGCACGAGGAAAAAGTACGCTTGGGCATCCAGCCGCGGACAAGCCGCTGACTTCTACTCTTAGACACCATTTACATGGGGAACGCCTATCGGAGACGTAGACTTTACGAATCTAGTATACACTTTCAATCCTGACGCTCCTCGCAAGGTCGTTCTGGCAGCTCATTTCGACTCAAAATGGTTTCCTGATTACCCCGCAAACCAGGTGAGCATCAGACGCCCATACCGCCTCAACGAGCACTAAGCTGATGGGCGAGCGCAGTTCATAGGAGCAACTGACTCGGCAGCTCCCTGTGCAATGCTTCTGTCCCTTGCCGAATTCCTCACACCCCTCCTGTCTGCCCGCACGTCCCGCGTATCTTCCCTTCAACCCCTCTCCCGGCCTTCCGATCCATCCTTCGACGAGGAAGAAGCCGCCGAGACCACCGTCCAGCTCATCTTCTTTGACGGCGAGGAAGCTTTCCACGACTGGACGGATACAGACTCCATCTACGGAGCGCGATTCTTGGCTCAAGATTGGGCCGAGACATTTTTGCCTCCTGAGCACCCTTTATCACGCAGGAGGCTGAATCCTGCACCCACGACTCTTCAGACGATCGACCACCTTATGCTACTAGATTTGCTTGGACATCCCGAGACTACATTGAGGAGTTACTATCGAGAGACTGATTGGCTCTTTGATGGAATGGCGGCGGTCGATAAACGGCTTAGGGAGGCAGGGCTGGTAGAGGTCGAGGTTGTAGAAAAGTTCAAGGGGAGGAAAGGGGAGTGGTTTATCAAGCAGAGAGGGTGGCCTGGAGCCATCGGAGATGACCACGTTCCTGTGAGTAGAATGTATTTCGCTGGATCATCACTGACTTTGTCATGTAGTTCGTGGACAGAGGTGTCAGTGTGCTGCATTTGATATCCGCCCCTTTTCCACCCGTTTGGCATACCCTAGCAGTGAGTCTCTGAAGATCTATCGGGTCACAATGCTGACATTCGTCCAGGACGACGCTTCTGCTTTGTCTTTACCTGCCCTGCGCAGATGGAACAGGTTACTGAGAGTGTTCATGTGCGAGTATCTACAACTCAGTCCGGACGATTTTAGCCCGGATGACGGAGAGAGGACAAATAGGGCGAGGGACGATCTTGTGGGTTCCTGATATGCTGCATGCAAATATGTCAATTGGCTTATGCGGCGACGTTTGTAGTAGGGCTTGTCAAGATTACCCAAACCGAGATCATGAACTGCTGCGCGCCGACGTCGACACCTTGCGCTGTACGGAGCGGGTGAGAGCCCGGGTCCATCGTGGATATCCCTCCACCGGTCCACTCTAAGCTGAGAGGCAAAAGCCACAGGGTGTCGAAATGCGGTTCATGATGATGTATATATGCAAAGCCAAGAACGCTCCCTGCTCTAGCTTCGGGGAGTACCGGCCTGCGCCCTTGAAAAGATCTCTTTCGCCTCCTACAATAATCGTATCAGCTGAGGTTCTCGATGGTCAAGCGGTGAGAAGGAAGAACGTACGTCCATCCCGACACCGGCTTTTTGAAGCTCTGTCATTAGCTAGAGGGACATATCAGCAAGAGATATGTTGAAATAGAAGCAGTGCATACTGTAGAGGCAGCAGCTTTCAGCTCGGTATCACTGGCCATTTGCATCATCTGCATAATAGTGGGCTTTTTGTGCTTGTCGAAGCCTGCGTCGAGAGTCATGAGCTCCTGATAACGCTTTAGTAGAGATCGGACATACCCTTTGCTTGCATTACATTCATAACACTCTTCATAGCATCTACAGCACCCTGGTGCTGCTTGACCCGATCAGCGAAAGCCTTAAAGATGGGGTCCTCGAAAGGGCTGGTCGGTATTTCAGAAGCCAGTAAGCGGGAGGTGGAGTGGATGTTTCGGGTTGCCCGGGGGATGGTCCGGGGAAGCGTTCTCAAGAAGGCAGTGCGCATGGTCAAAGCTTGGGAGTGGGCTTGCTGGAGTTGTGAATAGGAAAAGAAGGAAAAGTCGGGTCGAGCTAGGCCTAGTCAGTACGTTCGTTTCATGCTGTTGCTTTCGGCCTAACCGTAGATGGGCGGACACCTCCGATCATCACCCCCGGCCCCCGCCCGTGGTCAGCTCTTGCTGCTCTTGCGTGGTAAAGAGATTGTGCAACTTCCTTTCTTCAACTCAAAGAGTCTGACTACCTTCTCTGAGCTCCACAGTCAAACCCGAGCATGTGTGAAATGGGATCCGACAACCCCTGTACACTCACACTGGAAGACGGCACCCACTACGACCTCAACCAGCTCTCATCGTCCAAAGCAGACTATACCGCCCAAGTCGGAGACACAAGCTACTATCTCAATGTTTGCAAGAGTGTAGTGGGAGAGCTGTACAAGATAGACAATCCGGATGATGTAGGAGGCTTTGTGCGCAGGCCGGACGGGGACTTCTCACTGGGGTAAGACGAAATCGCTCGGGAGGTGGCGGCACGCTTACGAATGGAATATAGTCAGGTCAACACAAACCTGACACTTTCGCCTATGGTCAACGACCCTTTGTTGACTATGACCGGTGGCTCGGCGTGCCCTGGCAACCCTTCCGAAACAGCATCAACAGCCATACGGGTGAGTGCGCAGTTCAGCCGCAAGCACTTGCTGATATCATACAGTTCATTTGCAGCCCATCAGACTTTGATGCTGGCAAGCCTTTGCTGGTTGCGAGTCTTCCTCCTCAAGATCCGTGTCATTTTTACTTTGAATGGAGTACCCATGTGGCATGTCCCACGAACCCCAAGAGAGAACTTGAAAGCCACCACTATTATATCGCTTTCGTTGCCATGTACGTCCTTTCGGCAAACATCCAATTGGAATCCACTGACGCTGCGCCTGTAGCCTGGCGATAGCATTCTTGACGTGGTTTGGAGGTGTGACAATGTACAACCGCGTGAAACTCAAACGTCGCGGCATCGACCAATTCCCTCTGCCCGACTTTTCCTCATGGCACCTCCCCTCCATCCACCTCCCCAGTCGCTCCAATGCAAACTCTTCATCGAACGGTGCTTCGAGACCTGGATGGGGTTCATGGAATCGAAGGTCGTCTGGGTACAGCAATGTGAGAGCGGATGAGCATGACGATGAGGAGACGGGCTTTGCGGGGAGGTTCAGTTTGGAGGAGAGTGATGAGGACGCGGAGGACTTGACCACTGTCGGGGTTGGGGAGGCGAATGTGTGGAGGAACCATCAGCAGGAGAGGGATTCGACAGATGGACAGGGGAAGGGAAAAGGTCGAGCCGAGCACGGCGGATTGGTTGACGTATAGATCGTGAATATCATGTTATAATACGCCAACTCAGCTTCCTATGCAGTCTGGGGCACATGTCGTGAATGATTAGATAGTGGGATGCATGATGCATGCAGCATGCATGCAGCAGAACCAAATGCAATGCCAGCCAAGTGCCACACCGCCGCCCACGCGGAGTTTTATCCTCCACCTGGTCATCTCCGCCATCTCATTCGTCCACGGGCTATACCTTGACTCGCTGCACCACGGCTTTCCCCAGCCACCACTCATCCCAAAATGCTCAGAAACCTCCGCCCCCTCCTCCGCACCGTCCCCTCCTCATCACGCGCCCCCGCCACCCTCCCCTTCAGGCAACTCTCAACAAGCGGCCCCAACTATGCCACTTCTCCCGAGGGAGCTTCCCCCGTGAAGGCTCACTCTATTGAGGAGTATGTGGATTATTTCAGACATGTAGGAGGGAACTGACTTGGTCTGTAGGCTTCACGCGATGACTGCCGATGAGATTTTGAACCAGCGAAGTGGAAAGAAGGCTGAGGCTGAGATGAGGCATTTCACGGGTGCGCGCGTATCCTATCAAGTGGTCGATGGTTTCGCTGACATGTGTCTAAAGTCAACTTCGGTCCCCAACATCCTGCTGCCCACGGTGTGCTCCGACTCATCCTCGAGCTGAACGGTGAAGTAAGTCGCAACATCCATACGAGGTCGATCTCCACCAACCAGAATCTATTCATTATCGCGGCGAACATCGGTGTAATAGGGAGGGGCTGGGGAGCACTGGTCAAAGGGCATGGGCTGATAATTGGCTATAGGAAATCTTGCGTGCCGACCCACATATCGGGTTACTCCATCGAGGTACCGAAAAACTCATCGAATACAAAAACTATACCCAGGCTTTGCCCTACTTTGACCGATTGGACTACGTCTCTATGAGTACGTACTGGAAGGTGCACTGTAGTTATATTGCAGCTGACGAAATTCATAGTGACCAACGAACTGAGTTACTCGCTTGCCGTGGAGAAGCTGCTCAACATTGAGGTGCCCGAGCGAGCCAAGTGGATCAGGACGTTGTTTGGAGAGTTGACCCGTATCCTCAACCACTTGATGGCTGTTCTCACGTGAGTCATGTGCTCGGAGAACAGGAGAAACCTAACTGACATCTGCAGCCACGCGATGGATGTCGGCGCCCTTACCCCCTTCTTGTGGGGTTTCGAGGAGCGTGAGAAGCTCATGGAGTTCTACGAGCGAGTCTCTGGTGCCCGTCTTCACGCCGCCTACTTCCGACCTGGTGGTGTCGCCTTCGACCTTCCCCACGGAATGCTTGACGACATCTTCAAGTGGGCTACCCAATTCTCATCCCGAGTCGACGAAGTCGAGGAAGTTGTGACTGGTAACCGAATCTGGAAGGGACGAACGATCGGTATTGGACCTGTGACGGCGCAGCAGGCTTTGGACTACAGTTTCACCGGTGTCATGCTGAGAGGAAGTGGTATCCCGTGGGATATCCGAAAGGTGGCACCGTATGATGCGTACGACAGGGTGGAGTTTGATGTGCCCGTTGGAAAGAACGGTGACTGCTGTAAGTGCCCCACAACTGACTTTGGACACTGCTGACTCTCCACAGACGACCGATACCTGTGTCGTGTGCAAGAGTTCCGAGAATCCCTCCGAATCGTCGGCCAATGTCTCAACAAGATCCCCGATGGTGCCTACAAGGTCGACGACCACAAGATCGTCCCTCCCCCTAGAGCATCCATGAAGGAGTCTATGGAGAGTCTTATCCACCACTTCAAGGTCTTCTCTGAAGGCTACTCTGTACCCCCTGGAGAGACCTACACCGCCATTGAAGCCCCCAAGGGCGAGATGGGTGTTTATCTTGTTTCAGATGGTTCCAACCGACCTTATAGGTGCAAGATCCGTGCGCCTGGGTTTGCCCACTTGGCGGGAGCGGACTTTATGATGAGGCACCACTTCTTGCCGGATGCGGTCGCCATCATTGGTACTATGGACTTGGTGTTCGGTGAGGTTGACCGATAGAGAATGTAGACGGGGGAGGTGTGGATCGTTGTATGATAGGGGTTATGATGCATTTATCTCATTATATGGTTTCGTATTATGGACCTGGCCATTTGACTCGCAGCAGCAATATCCAGACGGGCACTTGAAGAATGCTGCCCATGGTGCCCAGCCCAGGAACGCACGCGTTCAAATGGGCGCGTCGTGACTTTTGTTTCAAAACACAAAAGTACATGCAGTGTTTGGCCCACAAGCGACTATATCGATGGCCCAATTTCCCACCCCGCCAACGATCCACCTCGTATTCGATGCTCTCACCAAGAATCTCCTTCCCGACCCACTCCTGCCCTGCCTCGCCAGCACGCTCAACCTCTACGCCCACTTGATCCTCTTTTCCCGCCAGCTCTCTGATGACGCGGAGCAGATCCTCAATATCCACAATCAGTTGCTTAGAGAGAACGAGTCAAGGGGGGTCCAGGATGGGGAAGCACTCGTGGGGGAGCGAGGATGCCTGACGGAGGTGGAAGGCCCGAGGGTCAGTGAGGTCAAGCGGAGGAGCGTGGAGAAGATGTTCAGGCTGTCGGTGGAGATCAGGAAACATGTAGGTGCTAGTCTATACATGTGAAGCTCGTCTGATCTTTCTATTCACAGCATATCGCACGACTATTGTCAACTAGAGGTGCCCTGCTATCCAGAGCCCATACTCTCATCGACCACTACTTTCCAGACTACTCTCTCCAGAAGAAGTCTTACAAGCAGCATGCTCACCTCCACATCTCCTCCATGACCAAGCCTGAGGCCAAGATTGTCGCTGAAGGGAGAGAGCAAGTAATGGGCTGGGTCGAAGATGCTGAAGCAGTCCTAGCGTACGTCTATCCCTTTCACGCGCGCCCACTTCTGACATGATTTACCAGGGCGGACGACTATGAAAGACCTCTGCGATACGACATTTTCATTCCCGGCCAGTTCAAAGCGTCTGTGCATGCAAAAGCTCTCGCAGAGAGTATGTGTACAGAGGCGGAGAGGATCATTCGGGATGCCGAGGATATACAGGCCATACTCGCGAACGATGGGTCGTGGGATTCGCAGGCCTATGAGGCCGAATTTGAAAATAGGGGGAAGAAGAAAGGGGAGGATGAGAAGAAGAAAGAGAAGGCTCGACGAAGGGTTTGTCTTTTGCACGCTCAATTCGAAAACCAGGAGCTGATAAAGTACCAGCATACGCTCCCCGCCCGATCAGTCAACCGTTCACCTGCACCCGAATCAACGCGGAATCCGACGCCCTCTCCACCTCGCGATACATCCCCTCCAGCAATTCCACTGACACCCCCTCCTGCCCGCCATCGTGCGCGTGAATCACTACCCCGACCTGAATTGCACCGCGTCCATGACCGCGGACCTTCTCCAGACCCGACTCCAGCCCACGTAAAGAGTCTGCCCCGGCGATCTTTCAGTACTGGAAAGAAGACATCATTGCGCAGCTCTTCTATCAGCAGGGCTGTAGCACAAGTCAAGGCCCAAGAGACGCCTTCGCATGCGGCTCTGCCGCGACGCGAAAGTGGTCCTCCGAGGCCTCCGATCAACTGGAAGGTGAACCGAGAACGCTTCAGCCACATGAGCAGTGATAGCGAAGATTCCAGTAGTGAGAAAGAGGTTGCTGCTTCCATCAATCCTACCACAAGTCGAACAACGGAGAAAGCCTCTGGTCCTCAGACCATTGAATCGCCGAGATTCGTCCCATCCTCTCCACCTCGCCGAGTGTCCTCTTCCCCTGTACCTCCTCCCACCAAACCGGCTGCCAGAACGATTGCTGTGAAAGCAGCCGCGGGATCTTCGAGACTGTCGCACTCGAATGCTGTCGCCGGGCCGAGCAGGATCCCCGCATCCTCTCTGCCGGCGACCGCAAACGGCAGAGCGTACGAACCAAGAGTGTCTGAAGGGCACAAGACAACGAAAGAGCGAGATCTGGCTACTCCATCTGGGACCGCCTCGAAGGCGAAAGGATCCCAGGGGGCCAACAGCGCGGAAGCCTCCAGCAAGAAGCGTGTTCGTCAATCTTATGGGTTTGCAGGACCAGACTTTACGGCTCCCGTTGGCCAGGAGAGACCCAAAAAAAAGACAAAGCCTCGTGCGACGGGGTAGAAGATCGCAATGAGGGGTGTATGCATAAATGATGGCAACATGCTGTGGATTATATTCTTTTCAAGTCTTCCGATATGCACACAGCTCCTACACTCCAGCGGCGGCGTTGCCACCAGCAGCTTCCCATTTCTTCATTGAGTCGAGGACCTTTGAAGCGACTTGGTCGGCTGTGGTAGCCTTGCCGAAAGCATCCACGAATTGGCCCAATGGGTCCATGAGGTAGAAGAAAATACTGCAGAGCCTAATGTCAGTACACTGAATATACGAGAGCCGCAAGACACTTACCTGTGGTCCACGAGATAGTCGTCGGCGGCAGTAGCATCAGGCGGGGTCGAAAAGTAGACTCGGTAGACTTTGCAAGTCTTCTTGACTTGTTCGTAGTCACCGACCAAGCCGACCATTCTGGGGTGGAACTCTGCGTCTGATGTTAGCAACGGGCCGCGACCTTGCGAAAAGACTGCTCACCCTTGATATACTTCTTGACTTGCGGCAGAGTGTCCCTAGCCGGGTCCACTGTGATGAACACAGGAAGCACTTCACCCTTTCCGGTCGCCTTGTCCACCATATCCACAGCCTCTCCCATCTTGTCCAGCTCTTCGGGGCAGATATCTGGGCAATGCGTGAAACCAAAGTAGATCAAGCTCCATTTCCCTTTGAGATCTTGCTCGGTGAAGGGCACACCGTCCTGGGTGGTCAATTGGAAGGGACCGCCGATGTTGGGTCGGCCGACAGAGCGGGAGGCGAGCTCTTCCTGACGACGTTCTTGGACCTTGGTCTTTTCTGATTCGAAGTACATGTAGAGACCGACACCAGTGACGATGAAGAAGCCAGCGGCTTTCAGAGTGAAGGGCTGCTTCAAGTAAGATTACGTATGTCATAAGATGAAGATGCTTACTCCGACGGTAGACTGGTCTCGAGCTTTCTGCTGCTCAGTGTCCAGACCGCCTTTTGGCGGTTTGGGAGAGTCGGCAAAGCATCTTTTCCACGGCAGCTGGGCGGCTGGTCTTGTGACCACGGGAGCAGCTGCTCGCCTCGCCGAAGAGCGGAACGATGTTGAGGCGTGTAGGAGAGTGGTGCGGAAGGGGTTCATGGCGGTCGGGGTCGGTGGGGAGTGATACCAAAAAGTCAGAGTATCCAAAAGTCAGAGTATTCATAAGGCCATCGAGATCCAACGAGATCATGAGAAGCTTAAGTGGGGGTGGAGTGTGATTTCGTGATTGTGCCTTGCATTTGTTTATCTTTGGCGGCCGCGAGATTTTTTGAATGGTCTTTACAGAAATCGTCAAGAACCGCCATCATCAGCCCGAGTCTCAGCAGGAAATATGGACAAGCCAGTCGGGAAAGCGCCTTCCTTCGCAGGATCATGGACTAGGCTCAACCCGCCCCTGTCGTCATGGATGTAAGTACAAAAGCGACCATTCTGCCAATGATTGATCCCTTGCAGCTCGAATGAGATTACAAAGATGGGCTTTACCAGAATGACTCCGGTGCAGGCCGGAACCATTCCCCGAGCCATCAAGAACCAAGATTGCGTAGTTGAGGCCGTCACTGGATCCGGCAAGACTTTGTCGTTCGTGATCCCTGTCCTCGAGAGGCTCTCGAAACGAGACTACTCTGTGAAGAGGGGAGAGGTGGCTGCCATCGTGATTGCCCCGACAAGGTGAGCCAAAGCGTTTCTGCTGAAGATGTCTCGCTAATCGATGTGTAGAGAGCTGGCTCATCAGATCAACGCCGTCTTCAACCAATTCCTCTCAGCACTCGTTCCACCAGAGCCAGAAGTCGATGAGAATGGTGAACCCATCCCTGTCGCTTCCTCATCTCGATCGCCCTCCCCCGAGCCATACGAGAAACCCCAAATACCCCTCTCAATGTTGATCACGTCCGGTACCCCTACACCTTACGAGACATTCCAAGCCACCAGCCCTGCCATTCTCGTCGGCACGCCCGGGCGACTGGCTTCGTTCCTCCTCAACCCAAGAGGCCTTTCCCTGGTGAAAGTGTCCGACTTTGATGTCCTTGTGTTGGACGAGGCGGACAGGCTGCTATCGAGTCCGGACCACAGGAGAGACGTGGAGCGAATCATGAAGCACTTGCCAAAGCAACGCAGGACGCATCTCTTTTCGGCTACGATGACGGATGCTGTTGAGGACATGATTGGATTGGGGCTAAGAAACCCAGTGAGAATCGTGGTCAACTTGAAGGAAAAGAAACAAGCTGGAGAAGAGCAAAAGGAACGGAGGACGCCCATGGCGTGAGTCATCTTGCAGATCCCTTTGACGACGTCTGCTGAACGTTCAACCTAGTCTCCAAAACACCTACCTCACATGCCGCAATGCGGAAAAGACCTTGCAGCTCATCCGTCTCCTTCAATCCGAATCCCGCGCTCCCTTCGAGGCATCCAAATACATTGTCTACTTCTCTACCTGTGCCGCCGTCGACTACTTTTATCGTGTCCTCTCTCGCCTACCCCGTCTCTCCAAATTCCACCTCACATCCCTCCACGGCGACCTACCTCCAAAGATCCGGGAAACCGCTCTCGAAACATTCACCACACATTCCAGCTCATGCCTCAACCCGTCTGTGCTTCTTTGTACGGATGTGGCTGCGAGAGGTGTAGACTTTAACGATATTGATGTTGTCATCCAATATGACCCACCGACGGACCCAAAAACTTTCAGTCATAGAGCTGGCCGAACTGCAAGAGCGGGGAGGAAAGGAAAGGCCGTTGTACTGCTCGCAAAGGGCAGAGAAGAGGACTATGTCGGTTTCCTCGAAACTCGCAAGATCCCCTTGACTGAGCACGCCTACGTCTCTGCCGACCTCGAGCCTGTCCCTATGTCCTCTACTCTCGACCCGGCAGCTGTCGATTTAATGATGGAGATCCGCAAATTCATCTTGACCGACCGCGAGCTGGCAGACAAGGGCGCCAAGACGTTTGTCTCTGCCTACCGGGCTTATTCAAAACATGAGGCTTCGTTCATATTCCGGACGGCCGACCTTGACTTTCACCAGCAGGGTATCGCGTATGGTCTGTTGAGGCTGCCGGCGATGCCAGAGATCAAAGACTGGAGGAAGAAGAGAGAGGCAGAGAAGAAGAAGATCGCCGAGTGGAAGGAAGAAGGGAAGGATGTCGAGGAGAAGGAGGATATTCCCTGGGAAGACGAGGAAGTCAATGTGAGTCGGGCGTCATTCATTGCGGAACGTTACTGACTTAGTACAGTGGGATACGTTCGGCTACACATCCAAACAGCGCGAACAAGCCCGCCTGACCACTCTCGCTCAAAAAGCCGCTGCCAAAACATCTGTTTCCGCTCTTGCGGCAAAGGCAGAAGCCCGCGCCAAGCGCAAGATTAAAGCCGAAATGCGCGAGGCGTGGTCTGACAAGAAAGACAGAAAGACCAAAAAGGAAGAGAGGCATGACAAGAGGGACAAGAGGAAGCAGGCAGAGTGGGAGAAGGAGCAGGCTGAAGGGGAAGGAGAGGGGCAACAGGGTGATTTGGAGAGAATCATTAGGATGAAGGAGAGAGAAGCGAGGGAGGCAAAGAGGAGAAAGTTGGAAGAGGAGGAGGACGATAGCGCAGATGAAGCCATGGGCAAGGAGTATCAAAGTCTGAAGAGAGAGGTGAAGGAGGAGAGAAAGTCCAGGAAGGCCAACAAGGGCGGGGAGGCTGTATCTACTGGTGGAATGTTTGATGACCTCGAATAGTAGGACTTCCATTGCCATGTTCCAATGGTTAAGGTATGAGACGATGAACTCTTTATAACATCGTGGGTTCGCACATGAAGAACATGATTACTTGGATACAAGACAGGACTTTCTACAATCTATATCACTCTTGACCCTCACGCCCAAGGGTTGTCATCATCTATACTATCCAGAGTCATTGTGTGCTTTGGAGGATCAACAATGACGCTTGTCTCCACTTCATCCACCACCTCCTCGGGTTCCGGATCTGCCCCATGCTCCCCGGGCGCATGTGCATACACCCTCTGCACCTCTTCTACCCGACCTCTCTCATCATCCGCCTCGCCGATTGTCCTTCTGTACACATGTTTTGGTGCCTTTGTCTGGGGCTCTCCTCGCCGTCTCTCGCGCTCTCGAGCAGCCTCCACAGCCTCATGGTCGTCTTTCACCAGGTCAACAGCGTCGGGAGGAAGCACCTTCTTTCCCTTCTTCCCGGGACGCTTGGCAGGTTCGTCCACATCACCCTGACTACCTTCGTCGTCGCCATTGTCGTCTTCGTCTTCGCCTATGGAAAACGGCGAAGATGGAGAAAGGGGAGACGGTAGCGGAGATTTGGACCTTTTGGTCGGGAGTGGTTTGGGTTTCAAGTGTGATGATTGAGAACGATTCGATGAGGCAGAACCGACACGCTCCATGGGATCTCGATCAGCCCCTATAGGTCATCAGCGTCAGACTTTCAGTCCCTTGATGCAGCACTCACAAGCACCGTATACTCTTTCTTTCCCTGTGCCCTTCCCAGATTTCGTTCCGGATTCTGTCCTAGTTCTTCTGAAAGCTTCCCTGTCCCCTCTAATCCTCCTTCCCGCAAGGATCTCCTCTTCTTCTTCTCTCCTTCGTCTGGTAGCTTCTTCTCTACTAACATCTACATTCGGGAATCCAGCATACCCAATCCTCCTCGCCCTCTCGTACAACCCATCTTCCTCTTCCTCCGCCGAATCAAAGTCCAGACTGGGCGCATCAGAATCTTCAGAATCGGACGACGAGAACAGTCCGCCTGTCCAACCGTGACTGGGCGCATGAGGATCGTCATGGACGACTTGGTTGGCTTGCTGTGGGAGAAGCGGAGCGTAGCCTTCCCTTTGCGCGAGCGTCTCGTCCACCCGACGCTTGAGGGACGTGAAAGGTCGGATCACACTCTTCGACCTCGCCTCGCTCTCTGGCGTGGGCATCCAGTATTTTGCCTTGCCTCCTTTCGAATATCGCAGCCCCGCTCTGATCCTTCTCTGTCTTCCGAGCCCGTAATGCAGCCCGCCTTCGGCAGGTTCATATGCTTGGTAAGAGACGCCTCTGCCTTTGAAGGTGTCTTTCGTGTCTTGCCAAACGTCTTTGAAGCCGAAAGCGTCGCGGAAAGCGTAAAGTACAGGTAGACGTGCGGCATGGATGAGGTTGTTGTCGATATAGTCGCTCGCTTGGAAGGCATATTGCTTGTTGATAATCAGTAAGGAACCACAGGGGTGAACGAGCCACTTACATGTGCGATGGCAAATATGGGCATCTCAAAGCAGATCAAAGAGTCGACCAGGGCAAGTGACATGTGTTCCGCGTCAGTATAGGGACCGACTAAGACAGGTCAGCTCATGGTTCAATCAGTGCGATACTTGTGATCCAACATACCGCTCTTGATTGCGTGCATGGCCACAAGTAAGGAGATACCGATGCCCTGCCAGAACGAGAAGAAGAGAATCCCCTTGACACACAGAAACTTGGCTGCATGGATCTTAGCGGCCGGTCGACTGTCACAACTCAAAATAACTCACGGACAGGCCTGAAAGGCTTCAAGTCTTTGTTGACAGCGACCCAAAACATGGCCAGGCAGCTGAGACAACCGGTCAACACCCCGCTACCCGCAGTGGGAGTATGACTTACTAGAGACTGAGGCAGATACTGATATTGTACACCACACTCACATACGTGTAACCGGAGGTGGCAGAGAACTTGCCTTCCTGATAGGTCCCAGTGGCTTTGGAGATGACCGTCACGATAACCAGAAGGGGCTTTACTTGTACATACTCTGGGGGGGGGGGGGGGGCATTAGCGATGCTACTGCTATTAAGTTCAAGGGCTTACGAAGTACTCCTCTCTTGAGGTTCAACAAGACCCAAGGATCACTGACATCCATAGGCTTCAGGAAGAGGCCAACTGGAAAGGGGTGCGGTATGGGTGGTCGGCCATGGAGGGTGATGAGCAACGAACGTTCGCCGCCCAGGTATGTGATTAGAAGCTGAAGAAAGGTGTAGATCACGAATGCCTGGATAGATTGTCAACTACAACGTATCGGTGCGGGGGCAGGATGAACTTGCCTCGTATAGATCGCGCACAGCATCAATGAAGAATGCAGCTTCCAGTGAGAATAGGGCGATCAGAGATGATATAGCATATAATGGTACCCTGTGATATACCGCACATTAGTATGTTGACATGCCACGTACGCTCAGAGAGATCCATACATGACCATTATCCGCACGACTGCCCGTTGCAGTGCAGGCTTGCGGTAATTCTTGAGCTGAAGCACAATCGACATTACTGAGAAGCCCGTAGCTAGAACAATGATCAGTACATTCTTCAGTCATGAAGCGTATACTTACCGACCGCTGTGAAAGCACCGCACAAGGCGAGCAGCCATATTGGCAGGTGGTTGCCAGCTCCTGCGGATGGCAAATCAATGAGCACTGGCGATGACTCGGCAGGAGGTCGGTGCGGCGATGAGGGAAAGTTGGGAAGGGACATGGTGAATCAATAGTCGACTCCTGAGGGCTGGGGCAGGAACTCGAAGCTATGGGCCGCCTTCCAAAGAGGGGAAGGGAGACAGCTGTCGGGCGGTCCGAAAGATGAGCCGGCGGTCGGTGTTCGCTTTGTGCGTAGCTGCAAAGACCCCCCTCCTGCGAAGGATAGAGAGAGGAGAGGGAGAGGAGGGTTATGAGCTTGGAGGTGTCGAGATGTAGCCACAATAGCAATTGAAGAGATATGACGCTGGTTGTTTTGGCCGCGACTCGCCGCTCATCTCCCTCACAGCCACTTTCTAAATTTCATCCTTGCCTCTATCTCTCGACACCCCTTCCCATCTCCCCCGCACCGTCACCATGCAGTCGGGACGGCAAAAGTACCAGCAATACCAGCACAACGTCCCCATCGAAATCCTCAACCCCGGTGGAGGGACAGACGAAGATGCTCCCTCTCTTACAATTACAATGCTCGGCGCTGGACAAGAAGTGGGGAGGTCTTGCTGTGTGATTGAACATCGAGGCAAAAAGATCGTGTGCGACGCTGGTCTCCATCCTGCCCATCCAGGAATAGGTGCTCTGCCTTTCATTGATGAGCTGGATTGGTCGACAGTAGATGCAATTTTGGTGACACAGTGAGTTGCCGAGCGAGTATAGCTGGACTATCACTGAGACCCTCAAAGCTTTCACGTGGACCATGCAGCAGCGCTGCCGTATATCATGGAGAAGACGAATTTCAAGGATGGAAACGGAAAGGTGTACATGACCCACGCTACGAGAGCTATATATGGTCTGACCATGATGGATACTGTCAGAGTCAAGTGAGTCGAGTTTGCTGGGTAATTCTTCAGTGCTGACTTGTTTATAGCGACCAGAACCCCGATTCCTCCAGTCGTCTATACGACGAAGCTGATGTGCAGGCTTCTTGGGTCTCCTCAATAGCTGTCGACTATCACCAAGACATTGTCATTTCGGGTGGCCTGCGGTTCACTCCCTATCACGCTGGACATGTCTTGGGTGCTTCCATGTTTATGATTGAAATTGCTGGTCTCAAAATCCTGTACACAGGAGATTATTCGAGAGAAGAGGATAGACATTTGGTCATTGCCGAAGTGCCGCCAGTGAAACCGGATGTCTTGATCTGTGAGAGTACTTTTGGTGTCCACACTCTGCCAGACCGGAAAGACAAGGAGGAGCAGTTTACAAGTGAGTCGCCTTGAAAAGCTACTGGACAAGGTTGACAAGTATAGCGCTCGTGTCCAACATTGTCAAGAGAGGCGGTCGCTGCCTTATGCCAATCCCCTCTTTCGGCAACGGCCAGGAGCTCGCTCTCTTACTCGACGAATACTGGAACGACCACCCCGAACTACAAAACGTCCCCGTCTACTTTGCGTCAATGCTTTTTCAACGTGGTATGCGAGTCTACAAGACATACGTCCACACTATGAACTCCAACATTCGATCGAGATTCGCCAGAAGAGACAATCCCTTCGACTTTAAATTCGTCAAGTGGCTGAAAGACCCTCAAAAGTTGAAGGAGACGAAGGGGCCTTGTGTGGTGATGGCGTCTGCTCAATTTATGAGTTTTGGGCTGAGTAGGGATTTGCTGGAGGAGTGGGCGCCGGATCCCAAGAACGGCGTGATCGTTACCGGTTACTCAATAGAAGGCACTATGGCTAGGGTGTGCACATCATTGCTGTATGTGGCAAAGCTGATATCCTCTTAGACGCTTCTCGGGGAGCCAGACCATATCGAATCCGTCAAAGGCGGCACTATCAACCGACGTCTGACAGTGAAAGAAATATCTTTCGGCGCTCACGTGGACTATGCGCAAAACTCCAAGTTTATTCAAGAGATTGGAGCTCAGCATATCGTCCTCGTGCACGGAGAGTCGTCCCAGATGTTGAGGTTGCGAGCAGCTTTGAGAGATACGTATGCGTCAAGGGGACAGGAGGTCAACATCCATACGCCCAAGAACTGCGAACCTTTAACGCTCAACTTTAGGCAAGAGAGAGTGGTCAAGGTACGTGAAGTTTCCGCAAGCTCAACACTCGCTGATCGTTCTTGAAGGCAATCGGCACACTAGCAGACGTTCGCCCTGAACACGGGACCCACGTCAAAGGTCTCCTCGTCTCCAAAGACTTTTCATACACCCTCCTCGACCCCAAAGACCTCCGCGACTTTACCGGTCTTTCCACAAGTACGATCGTCCAAAAGCAGACCGTCCCCATCGGTGTGGATTGGAGTGTGGTACGGTGGTATCTGGAAGGAATGTATGGCGAGGTGGAGGAAGGAGTGGATGGGGAGGGGAAGGAAAAGTTTACGGTGATGAATGGGGTGGAGGTCGTGAGGGTTTTGGAGACTGCTGTGGAGCTCAGGTGGTCTTCGAGCTCGAGTAATGATATGATTGCGGACTCGGCTTTGGCCTTGTTGTTGGGTATTGATGGAAGCCCTGCTACGGTCAAATGTACGTGTCGTCTCTTTTCGTAGAAGAATTGTGCTTAATCCTTGCAGTGACGTCGGCCCCTAATCGACATGCTTGCAACCACGGCCACTCACACGCACCCGCTCCGAAAGAGACTGTGACCAGTCCCGAATTCGAAAGGCTCAAAATGTTCTTGGAAGCGCACTTTGGCGATGTGTCTGGTCCTCATATCGAGGCGCCCCAAGACGGGGAGGAGGAGTGGTTATCCATGGAAGTCAAAATCGACAACCACGAGGCCAAGATTGATCTGATAACCATGGTGAGTAAACTCCTGACGCTTGATGGAACTCTGCTAAAGAGGTTGTACAGAAAGTGGAATCGGACAATGTTGATCTACAGAAGAGGGTGGAGAATGTGCTCGAGATGGCGCTTACGACAGTCAAGTCGCTTTCACAGACATTCATGGGGAGCGGATTGGACTTTGTGGCGGCGCAGAAGACGGAGGTTTGAGGAACAAAATATCCCCAACTATCTCCATAGAACTAATGCAAGATGTGGAGTCATTGATACAGTGCATGATAGTGATACTGGATGAATGAGAGTCATACTGCAATGGGCGACGACGTTCTCTGATAGTCGTCTTCATATGTATAATCTAACCTCTCGCTGGATCCAAAAGGAAGGATATCGATCTGTTGGTGCAATCAGCGCAAGATACACCCATCAAAACAGTTCGCTCCGGGGTCAAAGATGGTATACATATATATACAACGTCGTCAAATCTGTATAGCCATCTATATCATAGTACGAGTCTATAGTACTATCTGTAGTGTGCGCTACCTAGTCTCGTCAAGCTCGTTACTTGGCGCAAGCCTTGCAAGAAGCCTCTTCATTTCATCCCCTCGCACTGACATCATCCCTTTCTCCACCCTCACTAGCAAGCACAGACACCCCATCCTGAGTCTCATCAATCACACTCAACTCCCTCCTCTCTCTCGAGCTCTTCCGTCCAATCTCATCCCCACCATCAGCCCCATCCAGCCACTCGTTGAATTGTCCCAGGACATTATCGGCATTGATGCTTGTTGATGATGATGATTGTTTTGTGGGTGAGAGGAGTTGGGAGTGAGGTGATCTGGGGGGAGAGGCGGGTGGTCCGGGGGAAGTGGCTGATGCGGGTGTTGGTGATGATGTCCGGGGAAGACCAGGTTTAGGTGATTGGGGTGCACTGGAGTCGAGCAATCCCAGCCTAGATACAGACATCAGCTCTGCCCGTTGCTGGATTATATGGGACTTACGGTGCAAGCACACTGAATATCTGCCCCTCCTCTTTCGGCGGCCCATACGCGTCAAAGGGATCGGGTATGGACATGACCATGGGCTCCAATATCGGATCACTCGCCTTGCCTGCAATCTTTTCATAAAAGTCCAGCTGGCTGCGTACGACAAAAGCAACGCGGCCGAGGACAGTCTCCCAGACTTCATCCTCCCCCTCCAAGACTTCTTCGTGGTAGCTCGCTTTGATGGTATCGAGGTCGTCGACTTGTCTTTGAAGTTCTGCGAGTGCTTCCCGGAACTGCTGCAAGTCTGGTGGGATATCAGCAATGTGGTTATGGATTTTAACTGGGATGTCTTACCTCTCTTTCGTCTCCGTCCAACCTTCAAATTCTCTGCTTCAGTCTTTCTGATCTTTTGGCTTTGCTCGTGCAGAGATTTCTCGTACTGCGCCAGACGATCCGCAGTGACAAGCTTATATTCGTCCAGAGCTTCAAGCAGGGGAATCTCGAATTGACGATAGACAGTGTCGGCTAGGAGTTGCTCATGATTGGAGACGAGATATTGAAGGCCCGAGGCACCTGCCAGTGCCGAATTGGACGACCTGCACCCTTTCACTCTAGAGCCAAGTAAGCCTTGAATTCGCCCATTGGTGAGCTATGGCGACACTAACCTGGAGCAGGCCTCCATGGCAGTCGCGAATGCGGCAGTGGCCGAGGACATGGCTAAGAGAGCATTACGGTACGCTTTGGCCGCCGCCATAAGCTAATCACAAAAGAGTCAGTAGATTACCATTGACCCATACGTCTAATTATCTCACCTCTTCAAAGCAGGCAATAGACTGCCGCAAATCCTTACGCGTTATTAGTGTGTGATTCTCGGGCAAGTTGATCTTGGAGCCGGTGGTGGTGGTTGAGAACTGCGAGGTCGCGTCAGCGATGGACCGCAGATGTCCGAAGGCACGAGATGCGTACGGTGGGGGATGCTGGGCGCCCTCCCCACATGCTGGAAGATTGGCTCTTGATGGAATCCAAGCGGGGCCTTGGTATAGACATGCGAGAAGGCGGGCTGCTGTTTGTGCTGATACATGAGCACAAGTCGACAATAACAACAGCTCGGACCCTGCGCGGGAAAGCAGGCGGGCCGCGCCGCCGCTACGGAAGCACTTTTATCGGCACACGTCACGCAGCTCCTGCCAAACCACCTCCCTACAATTTGCATCTCGCTTTCTCTTTTCTCTTTCTTCTTTGAACAAAATCCACGGAGTGAGTCTGCTCATATCCTTTCACCTTGAGTCTTGCTGACCCTTTCCAGGACATAAAAGTTCGATTCCCTACCACTCCCGATGTTGGGTCTCGCGTTCCCGTCTCCAATAGTAAAAAGAGGGGGACTGTCGCAAGTCCCCTGTGTCCTTCCCTGTGATAACCAAACCGCTTAGGTGCTCCTGCTACTTCTATGCTTGTAACAAACATTGAGGCGCCCGGCTGGAAACAGCAAGTGGCGCGATGACGTTTGGCGGGCATTCGAAGGGGGGTGTCTGGAGGACCGACATACTTTTGTACTTCCATATCTGTTGCTTGCCATGTACACGTATCCATCCCATCGTAACTCTTTGCAGTCATGGTTTCTGTTGCATGTGTCTACTTGCTGAGTGGGCGACCGAAGCTGAGGTCTTGGTCGAACTTGAAATTTCTGTCGAGAAATGATGATCCAGGAACAGCGCGTTGGACTTGCTCTGAGCACGCGCGAGTGCAACGACGGACGGGCCGGGATGACTTGTTCGTCTCTCATCGTTGGCCTCATCACATCCCTTCCCTGACTCGTCTACACGCCCAACTGTTCTCCAAGTCAGCCCCCCTCCCTCTCGACTTCTCCAGACCCTCGCGGCAACCATCCTCTCCCTCATCAACTCGTAACAATGACCATTCACTCATTATACATCTTCGACCGGTAAGCCTAAAACCAACAGCTGCTGTGATATGTAGATTGACGAGTATCTATAGACACTGTGACTGTGTGTACTACCAAGACTGGCACCGCACTCGCCCCATCAGGCCCCCACCTCCCTCATCCTTCAAACCCGGCGTCCATCGCATCCCCTCAATCCCTCATCCATTAGACAATGTTCGGCCATCTATATTCGATGAGAATCACAATCCCAGGGCGAACGGTGTAAGCGTGCAGGACGGGCTGGGAGGCGGAAGTGGAAGGGCGCCAAAGGGGTTGCCCTTTGATGAAGAGTCAAAGCTGGTGTACGGTGTCTTGATCTCTTTGAGAAGTATGGTCAAGAGATTATCTGGACGGTAAATACACATCGCTGGGCGTACAACTTGGCACTTACTTTCTGCATAGTGACGAAGCATTCACGTCATACTCTACACCTCAATACAAACTCCACCTGTTCGAATCACCCACGGGCTACAAGTTTGTCCTCTTATCAGACCCCTCTTCCGACTCTCTGCGCTTTGTCCTGCGGCAGTTATACGTGGGACCATTCTTGGAGTATGTAGTGCGCAACCCTCTGGTCAAAATGGATTCGCGCGAGGAGGGAATTGACAACGATTTGGTACGTCTTGCACTTGTCCAGCCGCTATGATCTTTGACTGACTTGCGACAAAAGTTCCGCGGGGCTGTAGATAGACATATGCGTGGTCTTACCATGTTTGGCTCATGATATTTCTCATACAATATGCATCATGACAAAGATTACTCTCGACAAGGCATGATATAGCTATATTTTACTGAAATCTATACGGACGTGGTGATATAACGCCGAAAACACATACTTCATAACGCCCCTCAAGATTACCCTCATGACTCGGTGCCCTCGACATCATTAAACTTGGTTCTCAGCTGCGTCAACAGCGACTTTCTCGTCTCCTTGGCCGTCTTGTCGTCTCCGCCACCGGCGTCAGTGCCGTCATTGGTGGTCTCTTCACCGCCGACCATGTCATCAAGCTGAAGCTTGGCAAGACCAATGTCCAACATGTCCTCCTATGACTGATATCAGCATACGAGTCGCAAAACTTTGAAAACAGAGTGGTGACTCACATCAATGGAGCCCTTCGAGACAAGCTTGATAACCTCGACTTCCCGTTCTTGGCCGATGCGGTACGCTCGGTCAGCAGCCTGACGATCATTATGCGGATTGAAGTCTTGGTCGTAGATCACGACGACTGAGGCAGCAGTCAAGTTGATACTATAATACAGTCAGTCGTGATTCCTTTCAGAACGGTAAATACTCACCCGACACCACCTGCCTTGGTAGACAACAGGAAGAGAGTGATCTCGGTATCCTCGTTGAACTCATCTACCAGCCCCTGACGTTCGTCCGTCTTGGTCTGCCCGTCCAGCCTGGTGTAGCGGATACCGAGGTGGTCGAGGGCCTTCTCAAGGATATCGAGAATCATCACAAACTGTCGCATGTCAACATGTATATCATCAAAATGGAGAAAGACGCTTACTTGAGAGAAGAGCAATATTCTCTTCCCGTCAGTTTTGCAGCGGTTGATGATATCGACGAGCGCAGTGATCTTGCCGCCTTCCAAAAAGACTTTGGGGTCGAGGGCGTACTTTCTCAATTCCTAAAAACGATGTGAGCAGGTGAGCGGCGACATGTATGATTGAGACGCACCGCCTCCTCGGACGAAGAGCAAAAGTTGGAAATCTCAAAGTCGCTCATATACTAATGTACCATCAGCTCGGGCTCTTCTGGGGATCATCCTGCGCGCTCACCTCCAGATCTTCAATGACATAGTCAAGATTACTATCGCAATACGAAGGCGTATTGAGACACTCCTTCGCAAGCTTCTTGATCTTCGCATCGTCATACAGTCTCCTGAACAGCAGCGGGTGACTCGCCGCCTTTCTGAGATCCATCAAGATATTCGACCCGCTCGTGGTCAGCCCACTCGCCTTCTTGGGCTTTGCCCCCTTCTTCGCCGCCGGTTTCTTGCCCCCCGCCGCATCAACATCCTCTGCGGCCCCTTCCAAGGCCTCTTCACTCATCTCACCCAGCACCTTCTTCGACTTGCGCATCGTCTCTTTGTAGAGTTTCGATTGCGCGGCAGTCATCTCGCATCGTTCGACAGTCTCGATTTTGGGAGGTAGAGAGAGTACGGTGGCTTTTCGTCGACGGAGAACGAAGGGAGTGAGCATCGTGCGGGCTCGGGTGGTTCGGGTGTGAGAGAGGAGAGAGGCGTGGCCTTGGGATTTGAAAATGGCACGGAGATAGGGTTCGGCATCGTTGAAGGTCTCTTTGTGGATAAACATGAGGAGAGACTATACAGATGTTAGGTTGGATCTGAGACCCAAATTTTTTGTACTCACAACGAGCTCCTGGAGGTTATTTTGGAGAGGAGTACCAGTTAAGAGAAGTCTCCATTTCGGCCTGATGGAAAGCAGATCTGTGTATGCCTTGGTAGTGCAGCTTTTCAGCTTATGGCCTTCGTCGTAAATGCAGGTCTAGAAGCTAGTCAGCAAGAAATCACAGGACGTCAAACTGCCACGCACCTCAAATTCAATCTTTCTCCTAAAGAAAGAAAGATCATCTGCCGAGCTCATCTGTGTATACGACGCCAACACGACTTCCAACTCTCCAGCTCTATATTGCTGCTTGAGCTCATTTCTCAGAGAGGCACGCTCTGATTGGGAGCCATAGTACGTCTGAACGTCTATGGAAGGAGCGAAGCGTTTGAATTCACGAGTCCAGTTCTCGAGGGTGGAAGCAGGGACGAGGATGAGGTGAGGGCCGGCGATACTACGCTCGTTGAGGGCAGCGATGAATGCGATGACTTGAATCGTCTTGCCGAGACCTAAGACACAAGTCAGTCTGGGTTACAGTAGAAAGACTTTGATACTTACCCATCTCATCTGCAAGAATGCAGCCAATCTTCTTCGAGTACAACAGGTTCAACCAGTTGACACCAAGAAGCTGGTAGTCCTTGAGTACCGTCCCCGGGCTAAGCAGGGCAGGTTGTGTCTGGATGTACTGCTTCAAGATCTTCTTCTTCTTCATGTCCGTCTCATTCTTCAACAACTCCGACACCTTGGCGACATCGACCTTGACATCGTTCAAGCTATCGGCCTTGGGCGTACCCACCACACTCCCATCCTGCTTGTCTGAGACTCCTCTCCATACAGCCAGTGTACGGGCCACCTCCTGGGCGATAGCATCGCATCGATTGAGACAGCTGTCGATCTGGACAAAGCCTTCCATGATCTCCGAGTACTGCTCAAAGAGCTTGAAGGAAACACCCCGAGCTTTGCCAAGTTTCTCTCGAACTTCGTCGACGTCGTTGTATGGACGATGTTTGATAATGCTGGTTGCTTGCTCGGGTCTACAAGCTAAAATGCGACAGTCAGCTTGACATACGCACGTAGCCAGGATGAACTTACCAATGGTGCCGGCTATGCTGTCCGCTGTGTCATTGTTGAACGCACGTAATGCTGCTTCCTGTGCGTCGTCCAGCTCATCCTCGTCGTCCTCGCCCCTTTTCTTCTTTCTTGATCCATCGTCTGAGAAATCACTGTCACTCTCCCCGCCTCCCGAAAACTCATCCTCCGAGCCATCATCTCGCTTCGCGCGCTTTCGTCTATCGTAGATGGTAGAGCTTTCGTTCTTCTTGGGCTTTGAGCCGTTGCGGGGAGGGTGGGAGGTTACAGCGGAAGCTGAGATAGGGGTTGAGTTTCGTTGTAGGGATGAGGATGAAGGCCCGGCAGAGGTCGTTTGTTGCTCTTTCACGACACTGCTCATTTGGCTGATCTCCAGGACAGCTTTGTCATAATCGCTCGAGTGTTTGCGCAGGGAACTGAGGATGGTTGATCTGGGAATATGGGGGAACTGAGCCTTGAGCTTGTTGCCCATTTTCTCCTCCTCTCCATTCTGGGCTAATTGCGCGGCCAACACGAGGCTGGGAGCGCGCGAACTGGAGCCGTTTTTGGCCGGAAGTGGTGAGGGTTTCATGGGAGACTCCTCCTCATCCGGGTCGACGTAACGGCGTTTCAATCGACGAGGGGGTTGCGGGGTATCGGGTGAGCCGGGAGAGACTACGATGGGCTCTCGTGCGGATTTGTGACCGTGAATTGCTCTCAGGACATCCTGGGGGCTGCCAGCAAGAGATATCGGGTTGTTCTTCTGACTGGTACTGCCACCAGAGTTCCCGTTCTGGCCTGGCGCTACCTTGGAATCGTTGGCAGCTCTGCTGCCACCGAAGTATTTGGACTGCTGAACCGGCGTCTGGCCAGGTGAAGACGGAGGAACGAGTACGTCTGGATCGTCGAGGGCTTCGATACTGGGAGACCGAGATACGGGTGGTCGGGATGAGGACACCTTCTTTCTTTTGAGAGCATCGAGGGCGTCCTAGATCGATTTTGGCACAATGCCGACGCGTCAGACGAAAGTCACAAGAACATGAGATGGAGCGAAAAATTAACACTCACGCGCCGTTTCCTCTCTGCTTCAGAGGACATGGTCAGGAGCGCTTGGGATGGGACGGGCAGGGGGGTATGGTTGCGCTGAGACGGGAAAGAACGGTCCCCAGGAATGAGGAATAATAGTGAAGAGGAAGAAATCAAGAGTGACTGAGACCGCTTCGTTCGCGAAATGTGTGCGGCGTTCCTGGACGTCCGTTGATCCGAATGTCCCAGGTAATCGACTGCCAGCTGCTTTTCGTCAACAATCTTCACAAATCAATGAGCTACGCTGACTATATCACTGGCCTCTCGGCTAGGTTCTGGGAAAAGGTCCGCTTTCCCAACAAGTTCACCCGCGAGGTGGTCTGGGGCATCGTCCTCGGGATCACCGTATCCTTGTCGTCGACTTCAGCAGCCCTTATCGTCCAGGACTGGAGGCGGAAGAGAGCTATGCGAAGAATACCCCCAAGGCCGATCGAACTGCGAAGTGATGAGATAGTCCCGGGTACTATAGGCTTGATAGGTTCGTACACTCCTATTTGCATTGCGTACAGGATATGTGCTGAAACTCCGAAACAGGCAACACTCCACTGATGCGCATCAATTCTTTGAGCGATGCCCTCGGGGTGGAAATCATGGTAGGCAGTCTCGCATACTTCTAATGAAAGTCCACTGACGTGTCGTAGGGCAAAGCCGAGGTTGGTCGGCATTCTCCTGAGAGTGCAACACTGATCGACTTAGTTCCTCAACCCAGGCGGATCTGTCAAGGACAGGGTAGCTCTACAGAGTGGGTTGCAGTCAGGAGTGTAGCGGCGCTAAAGACTGATATTGTTCTTTTTAGTCATCGAAGATGCGGAAGCCTCAGGTCTTCTACATCCCCACACCGGATCCGTTCTATTTGAAGGGACCGTAGGTAGTACCGGGATCTCTCTGGCTACTGTTGGCAAGGCAAAGTACGTGCATACTCATCACTCACCTGTGGCGTAGCTCATCCAGTGACCGAAGGGGCTACGAGTGCTGTATCATCATGCCTGATGATGTCGCCATCGAAAAGGTTCAGGTCTTGGAGAAACTCGGCGCGATAGTCGAGAGAGTGCGCCCAGCGAGCATCGTGGATGAGAAACAATTCGTTGTATGTACTCTATCCATCCAGTATTCTATCGCAATGATGCTGACACGCTGCAGAATCTTGCTCGCAAACGGGCCCTTGAATTCGGACAGACCGAGCTCACAAACACCCCCGCGCACGGCAACGCAGTCGCCGTATCGACTCTCGCCGCCCCATCTGAAGTCGAACATGACAACTTTCTACCTTCCTCTCTCGAACACAAGCCCAGAGGCTTCTTTGCAGACCAATTCGAGAACGAGAGCAATTACTTGGCGCATTACAAAGGCACTGGGCCAGAGATATTGAGGCAATCAAGTGGTAATCTGGACGCTTTCGTCAGCGGTGCTGGTGAGTAAAACCTAGATCTCTGTCACGACCTACCCTAACACAAAAATAGGAACTGGCGGAACGATTGCGGGCACCGGTTGTTTCTTGAAGAAAGCCCTTCCTAATCTGACCATAGCCTTATCCGATCCAGAGGGTTCTGGCTTGTTCAACAAGGTCCGTTATAACGTTATGTTTGATATGAAGGAGCGTGAAGGTACCAAGAGAAGGCATCAAGTGGATACTGTCGTCGAGGGCATTGGTGAGTTCCGCATTTCACGCGACTACCTGACTTGCGCTGACAGCATGTTGTCTTTTAGGAATTAATCGAGTCAGTAACACACATTCCTCCATGCGTCCCTGCTCACACTTCAGCAGATCACTCACAATTTCTCGCTGGGCCTTCCCGTCATCGATGATGCTTTCAGGTGAGTACAAAGGATTCAGGCGTATACTGAAACTGATTTTGGTTTTCCAGGATCTCTGACGTCGAAGCTGTTGCCATGTCTAGATACCTTGTACAACACGACGGTCTCTTCCTTGGTTCATCCAGTGCCTGCAACCTTGTCGCTTGTGTACGATTAGCAAAGACGCTGAAGAAGGGAGCTCGGATAGCAACCATTTTGTGAGTGCTCACCAAGTGGCGAAAACTTTGACTCATCATACGACAGATGTGATTCCGGTGCCCGTCACCAGAGCAAATTCTGGTCCGACGATTACCTGAAAAAGCACAACATTCCCATTGATACGACTATCATTGACACGCTTTTGAGAACATAGTTCTATGAGATGCCGATGACTGCTCCTACGCTGGCCTTCCACCGATTGACGTACTTCGATCAAAGGTACCATGCCCTATACGACACCCTTGAGCACAAAGCGGTGCTTACCTCTCTCGCTCCGATCGCACCTTTCTATTGACGAATTTGGCAGTCATGACCATGATTATGTGGGTAATTTGGTGGCTTTTGTTATCTGATCTCAACATTTGAAAGTCCGTCCGGCTGACACTAGGGCTCTTCCTTTACGGCTAACCTTATGATTGGACGAAGGCCTCTGGCCTGAGTTTAGCCCCATGGTGCTCCTGTATGACTGACATTTGAGCTTGCGAAACTCAGCTCCGCTCCGTTGAGCATAGCCTTCCCGGCATCCGCGCGTGGGCGGCTCCAGGTGTATTTAGCTTAATGATGACCAGCTATCCTGTAATCTCCCCTCCCTACCAAAAGTCATTTCTGACGGGCCAGCGAACTCATCAGACAGCGCCATGCCTCAAGACACCGCATCTCGTCGCAGTTCCAAGTACCCTCCTGACCGCTCAAGGCAAGCTTCTCGAGGCCGAACAAGCGAAGGTGCCAACCGGTTCGCACCGACTAATACTCGCACGGGCGAATCCTATGATTCTGCGCCACAATACACGAGTCAACCGAGGCAAGTTTCTCGAGGCCGAGCAAGCGAAGGTGCCAGCCGGTTCGCACCGACTAGTACTCGCACGGGCGAATCCTATGATTCTGCGCCACAATACAGGAGTGAACCCACTACTGGTATGCGACCCCGTATGGTGGCCCAAACTACCGGACACACCCCATCCTACCCACCGATGTCCTCTTTTGCGCCAGGAAGTTCAGCCTACCCTGTACAACCTTCAGGCAACGTTGCCTCTAGCCAAGGCATATACCGACGACCAGGAGGCAGCTACACCCCTACTTTTGAGTATATGCCCCGCAGATACTCGGTACAGGCCACTGAGACCCGAGGTGGCCCAGGCTCATATGCACCCCAAGCTATACCGTCTCAGGCATACGAAGCAGCGGTTCGAATGCCAGGAAGCCAGCCTATCACTGTGCCGTCCCGTCTTGCAGGTGAGACGCCAGGAAGATCACAAGACTCTCGTGGTCTCCCAAGGCCGCCAACTCCGGGCGCCCCCAAACGCCAAGGTCGGCGGCGCTCTTTGACCCCGGGGGCTCCACTGGCTTCTCGTGGCGGGGTAGATACGAGAGGTACCACCACCCCCACAGGTTCTTACGACCGCCGCCGTAGTGGACCTACAGCTGAGTCGGGTTCAGACAAGAGTCGGTCAAAATTGGTCATTTGCAATGGAGCAGCCACCTTGACGCTTTCCCCGGGCGAAACTTTTTCAACTGCAGGGGGCAAGACAATATATTTCTCAAGAAATGGTATAAATTATTTAACCACCACTGAAGACGGAGAGACCACATGGTCGGAGATTCCAGAGCGCGACGAGCGAGCAATGGGTACCCAACTGCCCGCGCCTCCGACACCTCCGCCGGCAACAGCGACCGCAGCGTCCGCAGCAACCCAACGTCGGCCTTCCGCAGTTCGCCCTCGAACGCCCTTGCAGCCAGCGCAGAGTGAGTTCTCATCCAATGTTAGGGTAGTTGAGGTTGGACGTTTATCTCCAAAATCATTAGGGGGCAACAGTATGCAGACTGGTGGGCTCGCGACTACCGATACGGAATTCGCAGGTCGAAGACCTCGAAGCCGATCAAGAAACAACACGCGAGCAACGCATGATGCAAGCTACTTGGCAACACGCAGAAGCGGAGACGCTCTCACCAGCACCAGGGACCCCCCAAGGCCCTCGTACCCCTCACACCCCGAAGCAAAGTATGACGGCGCACCCCCCAGAGATGCCCAAAGGTCATCGTACAACTCAAATCAAGCAAAGTATGACGCTGCATCCCCCAGCGTTTCTGGCCGAGGGAGAACGCAGAATCTACCGACCCGCAGTCAGCGTCCTTCTAAAACGAACAGTAGGCCGCCTAGCAGAGGTAGCCACGAATCGGACGAGTCTCGTCATGACTATTATCAACCTTCGGCCCGACCTCGTCGTGGAGATCCCAATATCATCAGTGTGGTACGTGCTTATATAACCTCAACTATGGCCTTTGCTGACGTAGGCCCTTAAATAGGAAGTTGATGAAGAACATGAAGAATATGACGACAGGAGGTCGCGACTTCCTCGAGCCCGACATGATGAGGGCACCGAGCGAGTAACTATGAGAACTCATACACGCACCTCTGGTGGGCAACAGCAACCAAGCAGGTCGAATGATTCTCGCGAAGCTGTCGTGGGAGACGATGATCCGGACCCATACTATGTTACTCGCTCCTCGGGCCGCTCGAATCTACCTGGTCGTTCTCCTCGCGATTCGAGAAAGCCTAGCTCACGAAAGAGCCAGTGGGACAAGTATTAGACTGGTCTTGTATAGTTTGAAAAAGGTTATGTATGTTCATCAGGACGTTATCGCATCGATCGTGTACGTATAAATCATTGAGACAAGCTGTACATCACTTGGATACGCCCTTCGCCTCCAACAACTTTTCCAACCTCTCCAGCTGTTCTTTCACACTCCTGATCTCACGATGAATCACAGAGCTTTCAGTGACGGCAGTGCTAGAGCGGATTAGTCGCATATATCTGTCGAAAATGATCAGATACGTACTTGGGGAACACACTGATAAGCTCTTCAAACTTGACTGTAGAGATCTGTCCGCCCTCATCCTCATCGCAAGACGGGTCTTCAATCTTGGGATCGTCGTCTTCATCCGGGGGCGGGCCCTGGAAGTACTGTCGCAGGCGGCGGCTCTTTGAGTGAGCAATTTGAGATTCGAAAAGAGCAATGACGGTAAGTGGAACCACAAAGATGGCCGTCATGACGACACGGTTAAGAGCAATGTACTTTTCGCTTGAAAGAACAAACCTATGGGTACGTCAGCGCACATCGGCGCCACATCCAGGTAAGATCTGTACTCACTCGAGCGGTGCAATGAAGAACGCTTCGATCAAGTTGAAGGGGGCAGGATAGACATACGAGTCCGGAGCTCGGATCAAGTCGATAGTCTTGTGGGCAAAGAAGACCAAGTACTCATCAGTCTCGTTGTCCGTCACGTCCGAGTAGGCAGAGCCAAACAAGGCGATAAGGACATTGACGAGAATGATGGTTGCGACAAAGTTCCATCCGTAGAAGACGATGAGACCGAAGGGATATCCGAAACGTTCGGAAGGCGATTCAAAGTCGGGAGATCTACATGGCCATGGTGAGCTTTGTTCCTCTTGACAGTCAACAACAGTCTTACCCTAAGAGCGCTTGAATCAGGTTGTTGATAACGATAGCTTTGCCGCCGCTCTCTCCATCGGCAGCATCCAGGGCATAGAGAGACTGCACAAATCCAACACCCATAATGGTCAATCTAAGAATGGTGTCAGCTCCGGCCACAATGTCCTCCCGTAGATTGCTTACAAGATGAAGAAGATCGTCGACTCTCGGCTGCATTATAGTCAGTACTGTGCCTCAGGGAATGACAAAGACCAAGCTCACAGCATGCGGGATACAACGACTTGAAGAGTTCCAACAGTCTGGAAACCGTCAAAGACGGTGAGCTGAGGCAGGTTCATCAGCTTTTTGGCCCATCAGCCTTCACGTTGGGTGACCCACCAATTTCATCCAAATGAATGGCGCCACGCAACTGAGCACTTGGAAACTCCTGAAATGTAGGTGCTGGGATGTGTCGGTATCAGAAGGGTCCACGCTGAGTCCCGCTACACGAAGGCCGAAAGCAGTGACGAGGAGTACGTCGATGATGATGTTGACTACCGTCCAGAAGCCCTGTGTGGTAATTTAGCGACTCATCCGGTCTTCGATGCAGTATGCGACTTACGACGGCCGCCATAGGACGAGGAGCGACTCGTACAATCTAATTGCTGCGTCAGTATCCTGGTCTACATCGTTGATGGCATATACCTTGAACATCTTGACGGCCTCTGCATACTTTGCCATCAGCAGACTTTCTAACACCAGGGAGAAACGACTTGCCTTCGATCAGGAATGACCCCGACAAGATGTACAACAGAACCTCGTAAAAGTCCCATTTCCTATCGGCATCGAAATGCTCGAGGGGACTCTGGACCGTTTGAGAATAAACTGATATGCTTGTGAACCATGCACATCAATCGATCATGGAACTACTTACCGAACAGGAAGACAAACCATACCAAGATCTTGAAGACAGCTTGGTACCTGGGCACAGCCATTCTATCAGGGTTCAAGTGTCTAAAAAAGCTGTCTGTCTCGACGGGCTCGTAAGGTACATAGTCAATGTCCATATCGTCATTGTTGCGCTGTACCCAGTCTCCTCGCCAGAGAGAGTTGACGACGTGCTGAGCTTCACTGGAAGACAAGAAGTCCTGTCATCATGATCAGACAAGAGTTGTATCGAGCCAGGCTTCACTTACAGTGCAGTGTTGATCGATAGCAGTCTCGAGAGCACTAGTGGGCGCCGAGACGTCACCGTCACTCTCTCTGTAGCGGTACCGAGTGCTCATGACGCTCTCGAGCCTGTCGGTCGGCAAGTTGTGCACGATGCGTCGAGCTAGTACCTCTGCTGCGAGACCCCTACAAGTGTTCTCATCGTAGTCGGCCGGATTCTTGTAGGCTTCGCTGATAAAGTTGGTTTGGGCACGGAGGAGACTATCGTCTTCGTCAGGACCAGCCCATCTTGATCGAGAAGTGGCGAGACTCACGCAAAGGGGATCGTCTCTCCAAAGTCTCCACCGCACTTGGCGAATGCAGCAATGACCTCGGGAGTGATGATACTGCTAGTGGCATCGGTTATCTGCGATGGCTCGACTTCGACAGGGAGTAGCTTGATGATCATGGCACGACATCGCTTGACAAGTTCTGAACGAGTTTGTGTCAGCACTGGTATATACTACTTGCGCGTGAACTGACTCGTTACGGTATCCTGGAAGACTTGGATCAGCGATATCCTGTGTCGGGAAGGGTGGACATACCGGCTCGGGAGCGACGGATGTAGCGCTCATGAGCGAGCGCTGCTCTTCTACTGCCTATGCACTCATCAGCCTGTGCACCCTCATCTGTCAGTAGACGCACCAAGGCGTCACCCATTGTAGAGTACTCGTACAGAATTGAGAAGCAGATGGAAGAGATGATGCTCGATACCGTGGCTAGTGATGCGTCGCAAGGCACGCTATGACGTTGCTCGGGCGAGGCACGGCATGTGTCCAGTTGCATCACCAGAGCAGACGTTGTTTTTGTTCGCATCGCATCTCCAGTCACCATGGGTATTCTCAACAAATTCAAGGACCAGTTCTCCTCCTCCAACCCAGAATACGACTTCCCAGCCCCAGCCGCGCCCCTGCCCCTCGGCCCAGACGCCATCTACCGCTACAGGAAACAGCGCGGCGTCAACCTCGGCTCCTGGTTCTCGCTCGAGCAATGGATCTGCCCCCACGTATTTCGAGGCGCCGCTGGTCCAGGTCAGAGTGACTTTGACGTCGCCAGCGGAAAAGACGCAAAGAGGAATCTCGAAGAGCACTGGGATACCTGGATCACGGAGGACGACTTCAAGTGGATTGCCTCAAAGGGATTCAATAGTGTACGACTCCCGGTAAGTGGCGATTCCCTTTGTTTGTCCTCAGAGCTGACAATATGGAAAGGTTGGGTACTATCATCTCTGCGGTGCTCTTCCTGAAGTCCTTAAGAATACCGACTTTGAGCCGTTCCACCACATCTACGAGGGCGCTTGGGGAAGGATTGAACGTGCTGTACAGACTGCGGGTAACTATGGGCTCGGTGTCCTCATCGGTAAGCCCTTGATGCGGTGTCCTTTATTTCCTGCCAAGACACTCAGCTTCTGTGTCTCATTGCTGACCACCTCGTGCAGATCTCCACGGTGCTGCAGGTGCCCAAAACCACGATGGTGAGTGTTCAGCTATCTCCTTAGAATCCGCGCTCACCAACATGAATAGCCCACGCTGGTCTTTCCAAAGGCAAGATTGGCTTCTGGGACAGCAAGTCCAACCAAGCCTCGACCTCTCTCGCCCTCCGCTTCCTTGCTTCCAAATTCGCTCCCATGCCACATGTCGTCGGCCTCGAGCTCCTCAACGAGCCCCAGAACCACCCCAAGCTCCAACCCTGGTACGAGAAAGCCATCGATTATGTCCGCACCGTCGCCCCCGCCGACTTTCCGCTCTACTGCTCGGACGCTTGGGACACTGACCACTTTGCCCACTTTGTCGGTGGCCGAAGCGACTTTGTGGTGCTGGACCACCACATGTACAGGTGCTTTACCGATGAAGACAAGCGCATGAGCGGGTATGACCATGCGAATGAGCTCAAGGGTAATTACCGAGGCAGGTTTGCTGGGCAGTGCGAAGCTGCCAAGGGCGCCCTCGTCGTGGGTGAATGGTCGGCCTCTCTCGACAATGGCTCGTTCGGCCATGGTATGCCCGACGGAGAGAAAGATGCTCAGAGGCGAGCCTTTGTCGCTGCCCAGCTCGAACTATTCGAGTCGCACTCTGCGGGGTACTGGTACTGGACATTCAAGAAGGGCGAAGGGTGGGACGCGGGATGGTCGGCGCAGAATGGCAGCCAAGCAGAGATCCTGCCTGGCTGGGTCGGAAGCAAGCAATTCAAGGGGATGCCGCCCGACCACATCAAGCAGCAAGAGTTGTCCAACAATCACGGCAAGTGCCACCCTTCGCTTCATGCTTTGGCTAATACTCAAAGCAGGCTCGCATACAAACTATTGGGCTAACAACGGCGGCTCTCCCGATCCTACCGTTTATGCCCCGGGCTTCTCGCAGGGCTGGGACGATGCGCTCATGTTCCTCAGTGCCCAGGGGACCCCGAGCGAGCTTGGGTTTATCCATCAGTGGGCTCAGAGGCGCAAGCCCGAGTACGAAGCTAGCGCTGGCAAAAAGCTGGGTAAAGCCGAGTGGGAGTGGGAGCATGGATTCAAGCAGGGTGTAGAGGCAGCCGCCAGGTGTTGCTTGGGGTAAAGTATGGTGATGAGGCTCAAGTTGTACTATAGCAATGGCAGATAAACATGTATACATGCAGACAAGTATGTGCACGTCCTTTCAATTGACCCCATCCACCGCAAATTGCTAGAATGATGCCTAAATCCATAGGACGAATCAGTCTGTCTATCCTCCCCATATAGAAGTGCTCGTCATGGGTGTGCTTGTAGCAGACGAGAACCCTTTCGCGGGGGGATATGGTATGTAGAATATGACTGGACAGAACGAGTATAGTGATGATATGCATTGGGCCACTAAATAAAGACCTATCAAGCTTTGTGATTGTCAGCCGTGATTCTCATTTTTTCGTATCAAATCAAGATGGGGTAAAGAAGGTATCAGATACCGTTGTAGAAAAATAGGTTGCGTGCATTCCCGAAGGTTATACAGTGTGAATACGATTAAAATTTTTGTTTCATCATTGTGAAGTGGGAGAGAATGAAAAGGAGAATGGAAAAAGACTCACCATTGGGAATACCTATGAAGGCGATGTTGATGAATGTCTGCAGAGAGGACTGATCCAAGCCACTGTAAGATTAGCTCAGGCCACACCTCCCAGCAACCCCATCCAGCTCGCCAAAACGGCAAAAAGGAAAGGAATCCAGTCAACCCAACTAAAAGTCGAGGACCGAAAAAGGGGCAATCACTATTCCACGGGTTGACTCAAACAAAAACCAATCGCACAGCCTTGCAGAGCTGGCGGAAGACCCGTTAACCCTTATGCTCACTTCACAGCCCATGTTCCAGTCTCCGAGGAGAAAGAGGTGCGGGGTGAAGAGAGGGAAGGGGGATAGTCATCCTGGTAATGGATCTAAGAACCGCGGGTGGGAGTGTGGGAGAGGGAGGGGAGGTGTGGTAAAAGTCAAGATGAATAGAAGGGTGGTAGGATAAAAGCCTGCATGGCGTAAAGTGAGAGAAAGATGAGAGGATGAGAAAGGGGATTGATTGGGATATAAATTTGGTTGACGTGTCGGGTGCCACAGGGGGAAGATAATGCCGTATTCCCGTAGGCGGTGACGCTGGTGCTTATGATGGCAGTATGTGGATGCCGCAGAACGCATCTACTGCATTGCTGTACTCCCCGTCCCATACACTGCCCGGGCCATAACTCCCCCACCGCATCGCCCCTCCCCGTCCCGCACCCCACGCCGCCGCTCGAGAAAGCAGTCTTCTCAGAATGGTGAGTCAGATATCCGGCGCGTCCCCGGAACCATTGCACTCCACCAGTTATGCATGGGGTCACGCTGTGAACACTACTCGGGATCTGTGCTGACGGTGTGTTCAGCAACAACCCTCTAGCGATGTGCAAGACATCGTCATCGACGACAACAGTCCCGCGTCAATAGAAGTAGAGGACGTTCCCGATGTCCACTTGTGTATGTACAATGAATCCTCATCTCCCGCACACTTAGACACCTACTGATGGGCACTACAGACGAAGCGTATGCGGCGAAATGCATGCCGGAACTTGGCTTGGAAATTGAGGACTTTCAGTTCCAGACATGGCGAATCGAGCATTGGAGTCAGCAGCCCAAGAGAATAGTCGGCCCAGAGTTTAGCTGTGGTGGTCATAAATGGTGAGTAGTGTCTTTTGCACCAAGCTGCTGTCGTTCGGACGACTCGTCGAACGCCGAAATTGACATGATTGCGCAGGCGCATTTTGCTGTTCCCTCAAGGAAACGCGAATGGCCAACCAAACGACATGGTCTCTGTCTATCTCGACTATGCCAACCCCAAGCAGGCTCCAGAAGGCTGGCACGCCTGTGCCCAGTTCTGCCTTGCAATCTCCAACCCCTGGGACTCTACTATCCAAACATCCAGCCGTGAGCACGCCACCGGTCAACGTCATTCAAATGGAGAGCTGACTTGCGGGCAGATGCTCACCATCGATTTGTTGCCGAGGAATGTGATTGGGGATTCACTCGATTCGTTGACCTGAGAAAGCTTTACACTGCCGACCCGGCGAATGGCAAGAACAGGCCGACAATTGAGAATGATGAGGTGGAGATCACGGCGTTCGTGCGGGTCTTGAAGGACCCAACTGGCGTCCTATGGCACAACTTTGTCAAGTGAGTGCGGTTATATAGAGTTGACACGTTGCTGACCGTCTACAGCTATGACTCCAAGAAGGAGACTGGGCACGTCGGGTTGAAGAACCAGGGTGCGACGTGTTATATGAACTCCCTCTTGCAGTCTCTGTTCTGCACGAATTACTTCCGAAAGGTAAGTCAAGGTGGCGCTCGACATGACCGGCGCTCATACGCTTCCTAGGCTGTCTATCAAATACCCACGGAAGACGATATCCCCTCCGAAAGTTTGGCACTCGCTCTCCAACGTGTCTTTTACCATCTCCAAACATCCAACCAGCCCGTAGGGACGACCGAGTTGACCAAATCCTTTGGATGGAAGTCGCTCGATTCGTTCATGCAGCACGACGTGCAAGAGTTCAGCCGAATTCTACAGGACAAGCTGGAGATCAAGATGAAGGGAACTCCCGCCGAGGGCGCTATTCCCAGGCTATTCAAGGGGCAGATGAAAAACTACATCAAGTGTATCGATGTGGACTTTGAGTCTTCAGTGGTGGAGGATTTCTATGGTCAGTCAGGCCAATCGTTAAGGCGAGCGCGAAAATTGACCAGCTTGTAGATATCCAACTCACTATCAAGGGTCTAAAGGACCTTCGAGCTTCTTTCAACGAGTATGTCTCTGTCGAGACTCTTGATGGCGAGAACAAGTACCAGGCGGAGGGCCATGGTCTGCAGGCCGCCAAGAAGGGTGTCATCTTCCAGTCGTTTCCTCCCGTCCTCCACTTGCAACTTAGACGCTTCGAATACGACATTGAGAAGGATGCTCTGGTCAAGATCAACGACCGCCACGAGTTCCCATACGAGCTCGACCTCGGTGACTTCTTGGACGAATCCGCCGACCGTTCCCAGTCTCACGTATACAAGCTCCACGGCGTGTTGGTCCACTCTGGTGATCTGCATGGTGGCCATTACTTTGCGCTTATCAAGCCAGAGAAGGACGGGCGGTGGTTCAAGTTTGATGACGACCGGGTAACCCCAGTGACGGACAAGGAGGTGCTGGAGGACAACTTTGGAGGCGATATGGTTAACGGACTTGTGCCCTCGCACCAGAGGACACAGGCCAGGACCCTGAAAAAGTTTACCAACGCCTACATGCTGGTGTACGTACGAGAGACCGAGCTCGACACTGTCCTTGCACCCTTCACCGAATCCGACACCCCGCCCCATCTCAAGGCCCGTCTCGACCACGAGAGGGAGCTCCTCGAAGCCAAGAAGAAGGAGAAGGACGAGCAGCACCTCTACCTCACTGCCAAAATCATCACCGATGACATCTTCTCTCAACATCAGGGCTTCGACCTTGCCTCCTTTGAAGACAAGAACATCCCCGCAACCGACCTTCCGACTTTCCGAGTGTTGAAGAATGAGACTTATGCTGTATTCAAGAGCCGCGTGGCCGAGCACTTTAAATTCCCTGAAAAGGACTTTAGGCTTTGGGTGCTTGTCAACAGGCAGAATAAGACGACTAGGCCGGATGTGCCCATACACGACAGTGACGGTGCTCAGTGTAAGTACTTGCGAACGATTGAGAAGCACAGCTGACATTCGTCTGAAGCAATGGAGAGCATCAGAAACACAATGGCGGCGCGAGCGACTGATCTCAGACTTTACCTTGATTTCAACCCCGACCACACCCAGTTCAATACCGTGCGTCCATTTCCTTTTATCCCGCCTCTCCATCGGGTCTGAATTTAAAGCTGACTTTGTGCTGTGTAGCTTCACGCGGATCCCAACAACCATCCAATCATGCTCTTCCTTAAATGGTTCGACTGTTCCCGCCAAACGCTTCTGGGTCAAGGGAAGGTATTTGTGGACAAATATCAAAAGACTTCGGATCTATTTGGCATCATCCAAGAGAAGATGGGCTGGCCGTCATCGACGCCTATAAAGCTTTACGAGGTTTGTTCACCTTTCGCCACCCAATGCAATCATCAAACGAAACTGACGCATTTCTACAGGAAATCAAGGCTGGCATGATCGAGGCTATGAAGGTCAAGCAGTCTTTTGTTCAGAATGAAATTCAGGACGGTGACATCATCTGTTACCAGGTCGAGCTCCCCGAAAAGGAGTAAGTTGCTATATTGACACTCTAATATGTGCTGACCATCTTCAAGGGTTTCCGATCTGGAAGCTCAGGGACTCTACTCTAGCGTCCCCGCCTTCTATGACTTCTTGCAAAACCGAATCTTGGTCCACTTCAAGCCCAGATACGAAGACAAGAGCAATGTGGCCCCTGAATTCGAGCTCATCCTGAGCAAAAAGTCCACTTACGAGGTCGTGAGTACTGTGGTAGTTGCAGTATTGCAACAGCTGACATCCTGCAGATGGCCAACAGAGTCGGTGACTATTTGAAACATGACCCTCTCAAGCTTCGCTTCACTTCTGCCCACAACCAAAACGGTGCTCCCAAAAACACTGTCAAGCGGGGCTTGAATCAGAGCGTCGCGGATATCACCCAGACTAGCTACTACAGCCAGCACTCGCACATCGTCATCTACTACGAGCTTCTTGACATCAGCATCGTTGAACTTGAGACGAAAAAGTCTCTCAAGGTTATTTGGACTGGTGTTCACAACAAGGAAGAGACTACCCATCCCTTCTTGCTGCCAAAGACCCATACTTTCACCGATGTTGCTGAGCAACTGTCAAAGCTGGTCAAGCTTGAGGCTGGAGGCAGCGGCAAGATTCGAATCTTTGACATTTCCCCGTCCGGCCGTTCGCAGCGCGAACACACTGGTGCCGAGATGATTGGCAACCTTGCGGAGCCTACAGAGCTGTTCGCGGAGGAGGTCCCCGTGGAGGAGGCGAGTGCCGGTGAAGGCACCAAGGTCGTCAATGTGTTCCACTACTGGAGAGAACCCACACGGACGCACGGTGTACCTTGCAAGTTTGTGTTGCTCGAGGTAAGTTGACGTGGCGCAGCACAGTGCCATTGCTGACCGTCTACATCAGGGAGAGCCATTCTCGGAAACCAAGCTCAGGCTGCAGAAGCGCCTTGGTGTCTCTGAAAAGGAATTCTCCAAGTTCAAGTTCTCTCTTGTCACCTCGACAGTGTTCAAGCAGCCCTCAATCGTTGAAGAGAGTATGTCCATATCCCTTTCCCGCCGGAGCGGTCTTTCAAGATCAAGATGCAGTGTTGACCCGTGTGCTGACTCGTAGTTGAAATAGACGACACCATCTACGACCACAAATGGGCGCAAGATGATGCTCTTGGTCTTGACCACGTCGACAAGCGGCCAAGCAAGAGCTCTGGTGAGAAGGGTATCGTCATGAGATGATCGTGCGGCCTTTTGCATGGATTGAGGGGGAGTATGGAAGACCCAGGCAACTCCAACGGGGAACCTGGTGAGAAGCAGTAAAAGCAAAGAAGAATCTTGAAGGTGTGAGAAAAGGGGGAGCTCTCTCGGGTTGTGATCTATCATTCTGTTTCTGTTCTATCAAGTATGACTAAGCTTCCTTTCTCTTTCCTGCCACGGTCTTGTACCCACTTTCAAGCATACATAAAATAGTATTCGACTTCATGATCTCATCTCAATTGGCCGCGAGAGGGACTTTTGTCGCTCTCCAATATATCCGACCTACAAATGGTAGAGCAGCGTCTTCGTACCTTCAGTGCTTCCGGTAGATCATGAAATGTCTCTTTGTATGAATTCTTGCCGTCATAGCCTCGCAAGACCAGTAAGCACATCACGGGACTATATGCCGAGGGTTGTAGGTGGATCAAACTGAAGCCGTCTCGTTCGTCGAGCTGTTTGGTGCGCGCGTGATTGTGTTCAATCGTCCGTCTTTACATTTCCTATCTTGAGCTCGCCTACTGTCTCCCCGCCTCGCCTCCCCTTTCCCACCCGATGCCCTTACCCTACGGAAGACCATGGCTCCTCGAGATCTCCGACCAGCCATGGTGCCCGCCCTATCTTCGGGACCCTGTGCGCGACATGCTCACCTTTCTCTGGACACACCGCGTCCCGCCCTTCCAACATCGAGCGCCCTATGAGGGGGCTGTGGAAATCTTGAATCAAGTGGTGGATGAGATCGAGACGTATGACAGGGACAACGGAATACGTGGGGAGACGATGCGCATTGTGGATTTTGGGAGTGGTGCAGGGGGGCCGGTGAGGAAAGTTGAAGCTGCCTTGAAGTGAGTGTGAAAGTGTGATTTGGTGGACATTGTCGGCTGATACACGAGACATCTGCAGCGAGCGTCGGTCAGCAGACAACAATACACCAGTACCAGTCTCTCTCTCAGACATCCATCCAGTCCCGTCCGCCATCTCAGATTCCACCAGCCCCACGCTGTCCTATATCCATGAGCCTGTCAACGCTTTTCATGCTCCCAAATCTGTGTCGTCCCTCAAGCATCTGCGGACGTTCTTCCTGAGCTTTCACCATTTCAATAATGATCATGGACGGCAAATCATTGCCGATTCGATGCGGAGCGCCGAAGCATTATGGTGAGCTTTGCAATTATCGTTTGTCAGACGGTGGAATACTGACAGCACTTCATAGTATATTCGAGCTGCAAGAGTGCACTCTGGGCAGCGTTGTCATGATTTTGATGTTGGCGCCTTTGACTTGGATACTGACGCCTCTGCTGCGTCCCAGTGCCAGTGAGCTCAGAGCTTTGTCTTGCCACCATTTGCTAAAGCCGTCTATCGCAGAGACACTCTTCTTCACATACATGATCCCCCTCATCCCTCTCATTCTCGTCTTCGACGGCCTCATCTCCGTCTACCGTACCCGAACACCCAAACAGATCCTCTACCTCGCCAAGCTCGCCAACCTCAGTCTCGCTCTCGAAGGAGAAGCCAAAGACAATGGTGATACAGACTGGCGCTGGGAGTATGGATACAAACGGCATACTTGGCCATTTGGGAGACTGTCTTGGGTGGTGGGTCGGAGAGATAGGAGGGATGATCCGGGGGCTACAGAGACGGAGACAGAGACGGAGGGCGAATGGTCAGAGGCGGAGACTGGACATGATATGTAGGAGCAATAGCGAGTGTTCTTAGGCTCGAGTTGTACGCATGGTCACTTGTGAATCCCAATGGGGCCCAGTGGCTCTTGGGCATGTATGATATTCACGTACAAGCGTATTCGAGTACCCGAGTACAAGTAGAGTACGAATGCTGTTCATCAAAGACCCTTTGTTGCCTGCGGTTGGTAGTCAGTCAGTCGGCGCGTCGCGTCGATCGCTCAGTACAAGGCTAACAAGAAGGTTGGTCGTGACTCGTGAGGGCAAAGGCAAGATGCTAGACCATGCTAGACCTGAATGAGCCCCCGAAAGGCCGAAAACGAGGTAAACAATGGTAAACGTCCGCAATTGTCGGCCCCTTGTGCACCTCGTGAAGATGTGATGAGATGACCGAATCTGTTGCTAAACATGGCCATGGCCAAAGGCCGATTGCTCTCTGCACACCCAACGGAAGTACGATTGTTGCTGATAGGGTACAATCGAAAGTTTGAGTTGGGCTTTAACCTTGCTACCTCTCGGGTATAACACGATCACATACTGTAGGATATAGACAGAGCTCGTAGATCTGGTATATCGTCAACAACAACTCGGCCGCTGCACTATTCCCCTCGCTACTCATACTCGGCAGCCGGCATCATGTTGTGATTATAGGCGGCATTCCGACGGGTAAGCGTGGCTTACATACGCACCCACCCTGGATGCAAGGACCTCAAAAACCGGCCTTCTGTGTCTTATACAACGCGTACATCTGTGTGCTCTCGTGTGTCTCGATAACCATTTGATCCGAGCCACGTCGAGCTGAATCTAAGTAGAATCTCACCAGGCTTCTACCTCGGAATTTACTGAGGTGCGAGGCCTCAGAGATCAGAGGAGAACTGAACTATAGATCTGTGCATGCCGAATGCTAGATGATGATTGGAAGCTATGGAAGTTGAAGATGATGTCAACAATAATGGGCCAGGAATTGTTGATGACTGGGCTTCTCTTTCGATCACTCACCATTACGAACTATGTATAGCATTCGCAGCTCACAGACATTTGAGGCGTATGAACATACCTTTTTTGGGGGGGTGGGAAAGGCCCCGAGTTGACGGGATACATACCAAGCAACCCCTGAACTGAGTATGTACCGAGGATGGAACGAACACTATTTTTGAACGAACAGCCGGACGCGTGAACCAACTGTCCGCCGGCTCATCCATGTGGTCCTCAGGTTGAACGGTTTTCGGCACCGGCCTGCGTCCAGACGTATAGCAGGCTCTTCACTGCCCTATAGAAGCATATGGATGATCATAGGCCCATAGTTGAAGAGAGCGCGCATGTAGTATAGCTGACGTTACGCTCTCGAGCCGGCCGCGATGTAATGCACTGGTGGATGGCAAGTTTTGCGAGGGCTGGCATCTCCGCTACTCTACCCAGTATTTAGCAGCCCACGTGCTTCATAGGCCTACTAACCAGTACGCCTGACATCCAGTCGTGCTCTTTGCTGACCGGCACTCGGCAGGCCGCCGGCCTACGTAGGAGATATAATTTGCTTCCGAGGCATTGCGGTGGGGTGTTTGGCGGCTGACGGTAGTATTATCGGCATGCCCGCTGGCACCTGGAGCATGCGGGTCATGGATGCATGGATGCCTGGATGGACATGCGGAGGATAAATAGCCTCCGAGGAGGATTACTGAACACAGGCAGCGTCAAGTCCCCCGCGCACGCAGCTTCCGGGGGAAAAGGAACGGCGATCGCGACGACAACGAAGTCGCGAGATGTGCATATATAACCTCCCGCGAATGCAATTCAACCTAGAAATGCTGCCCCAGAGCCATGCCGCACCTCGCCAGCCTCCCCCGCCACATCCAGTCTCGCATCGCCTACCATACCGTCCTTGACGCTCCCAACGCCCACCCCGCTGCCCTCCTCCCCCTCCTCCTCGCATGCCGTACCCTCAACCACAATCTCACGTTCGTCCACAATCCACAGCTCTACCATGAACTGTACCTCGCCACCTTCGACTCTACGGCAGTCACTCGTCGGTATCAGTGGATGCTCACCCACATCTTCACCCGAGGCGTAAAGGGATACAATTTGTTCTCCGACCCGCGGCCTTGGGCGATCGACTATCGCACGCGATGGGAGTTGTGTGGGAGATGGCGTGAAGTCGCCAAGCTAGGAACAATCGACATTCCAGGCCTCTGTGATTATGCCAGGTTCGCGGAGGATCTGTGGGATGTCTTCTTTTTGTTGAGCGAGAATGGCAAGTCGAAACCACACTCTGAGGTTCTTCTCGCAGCTGACCCCTCAAAGACGAAAAGAACTTGGTTTTCGTAACACAAATGTGCAGGCTTCATGAAGTCCTGAACGCACGATTCCAACGGGAACTTGCCAAAGAATCCTTAGCACCAGGCTATCCTCGTATGACCTGGGACAGATCACTTTTGACCTGGATCGGTTTACTGGGAGGTGTAGGCAAGTGATTCATCTCGTTATGAGGACATTGAATTAATGCTTTTCTCTACAGATGGTCATGTGGGCGAGGCTGAATCAGCGGAGGTTGATGAGAAGATATTCATGCTCCGGCCCTACATCTTTGCAGCTGCTCAGGTGCGTAGCAAAAACAGAGTAATATTCAGACAAGCGCTAAAGTCCTCGCAGTATGGCATAGGGTTTGGACCATGGAACCAGACCAAACTCCCGCTCTGCCAACCCGGCTGCACAAAGCACTCCGCCTCGCCCGCCAACAGCCACGCGGTCACGTATAAACGCTTCGGTTACGCTTGGCGCCGATCGCCCCCCGACTTTATCACCGGCATGTACATCCTCTTCTTCCGTCTTCTGGAACGGCATTCGGATCGAACTGGCACAAGGCAAGGGAACACTTCTTTCACTCGCAACTCAAAGCAGCGGGGAGGTGTATTTTCTGGAAATGGTCTTCCCTTGTCAGAGATGCAAGATCTCGAGTGGCAGCGCGACACCATGTGCCAGGATCCCCACACCAGTCAAGGCCTCCCCGCTCTGGCGCTCCGTGGCAAGGTGCAAGGCTACTGGCGGGGCAAGTTCCTCTTCTACGATTACGAGCTCTACAGAGAGATGACGGAAGGCAACATGCGCCGAGTCTACACAGGCATGTTTGCAGATCAGGCGGTAGAAATGGAATTGAAGGAGATTGTGGTGAAGGTCAGGGAAGAGGATGTTGGTGGAGACGGACCCATGCTCGGTGCTGGATTCAAGGATCTAGATGATGTGGATGAAGAAGTCAAGGCCGTAGAAGAGGGCTATGGGCATGAGATTGTTGGTGATGATGAGCCTGTGCCGGAAGGTTGGACCAAGGAGATTTTGATTGCAGGCAGAGTAAGTCGCAGAATCTGTCAGTCGGAACCGTCTGACAACTTTCCAGGGACGGAATGCTTGGGGATGGTGTAGAATACGAGGTCGCGTGAGGTCTTGGGATGGTCTTGTGATACTATGTCTAACCTATGCCGTGAGTTGAATCATAACACGCCCTCGCAACATACTAATGATACATAGCGAGTACCCGGTGCAACCTGGTTATGGCGTGGGTATACTCTTCCAGGTGGCTATCTCACCGGTCGATGGCACGACACCTTTACCAACAGCACCGACTCCAAGAGCTACGAAGGCCCATTCTCTTTTGTCCGTGCCGGAGACCCTTGCTATCCCCCGCACTTTCCACAACGACTCCAGGAGTCGCTCGGGGTGGACACGTTTGGCGGCGGCATGCCGAGCGCGCCGATTCCGATTGCAATCCCGAGCGAGGGGCCGGGAGGATCCAAGCCGTGGCATGCTCAGTATCCGCCTCATCCGAATATGGACGTTGAGGCTGTACCGAAACGACGTGCGGTCGCGCAAGTGGAAGATGAAGATCGAGGAAAAGAAGAGACCACATCGATATTATCACCGGGAACACCTGAGAATCAGGACAACAGTATTTTACCCCATGTAACATCCGGTGTAGTAGTATCCGCGGCAGATTCATGACGAGTCAATACAAAGCCTTATAGTCAAAACATCAATGCATCATCATAGAGTAGATATCATCCCGCTCATCTCGCGCCCTGTAATACTCTGTAGACATCCGCTACCAGATACAGACTCCCACATACCACCGGTAATCTCCCCTCATCTCTAGCTCGAACTAGAGCACGATGCACACCCTTGACCCCTTTACCACCCATCACAACTGCTTGGGGTCCGACATAGCGAGAGGCAACTTGGGCCGCTTCCTCTACCGGCACAGTCTTGATCCAAGGCATGCCCTCGACTGGTGTGGTGAAATCAACGACTTCGACTTCATCTCCTGGGAGGAGGAGAGGCGCTAGCACACTCTCAACTGTCTTGCCCGGGGAAGATGAGAGAGAGAGGATAAAGCGCGTAGGCAGCCGTGGCCCTTCAACATCAAGCGAATTGAGGTACACTCTCAGAGCGTGCGCAGAGTCCGCGTTGTGAGCTCCATCTACCAGGATAGGGTGACTACGTTGCCCATCTCTCCAATCGATCCAGGAGCATCTTCCTTCCCAATGACAATTGAAAACACCCCGCTGGATGATGTGACCTGACAGACGGCCCAGAGTAGGCATAATGTCCAAAGCTCGGGCATCATTTCGAAGAGCGTGTAGGATGGCTAGTGCGGCAGACAGATTGTCAAGCTGGTGTTTACCAGGAAGAGGCATCTGGGTATCTATGACCGAGAAACCCAGATCGCGGATGGGAGACAGATGCGTCCTGACAGGGATTGCCGGGGGCGGACGGAAAGGATATAGTGACATCGGCGGGAGTCGCACGGAATGAATCTCCGTGGGGAGAGCATCGAAGACCCTAGCCCCTCTTGCTTCTGCAACCCCTCGAGCTACATGCGGCACCTCCTCATGCATCTGGCGCCCCACCACGAAGACGGCACCTTCGACGGCGATACTAGCCTTTTCGTGGGTGATCTTTGCTATAGTGTCGCCCAAGAAATTGGTATGGTCCAAACCGACTGTCGTCAGCGCGGAAGCCAGTGTTCGCTCCGGCGGTAGGATGTTGGTCGCATCTCGAGCTCCACCCATACCACATTCGATGATCATGACATCGACTCTGAGATCGTTGATGAGCCAGAGCGCTGCCGATGTGGCAATTTCAAAGGACGTGGCCCCGAGCTTCGAGCCGCGATTGATGCCCTCCACTATGCGGATTGCTTCCTCATACTTTTCTTTGCTAGGAGGGATCCCGTTGATCCGAATAGCATCGCGTGGCTCGAGCAGATGGGGAGAGTTATATCTGCCCACCTGAAGGCCTGCAGCCATGAAGACGGATTCGAGAAGAGCCGAGACAGAGCCCTTTCCATTGGTCCCTGACAAGTGGATGGCAGGCACGGTCAATGGCTGTAGACCTGACATGATAGTCTGCATCCTCGAAAGCCCAAGGTCGATCTTGCCAACCCCAGAGGCGTCAGATCCAACAGGGGGAGGGGGGCCCGCTCGGGAAGCCGGAGCCGCAGGGTTCTGGGCGGCAGAATCAGAGGTTCGAGGATCTGCGCTGATAGAGGGTTTGCCGTTAAGAGGGAGCGAGTGATAGGGAGTGATGGCGCTATAGATGTACCCAGGATGGCCACTCTGTGAAGTCACGGGTGGGTTCGGAGGCCACGCCTGCGGCGGAGGGGGCCCTGTTGCCAAGGTAGATTGCTGGGCGCCGTCATGGAACGGCTGAAATTGAGGTTGATGCCATTGACTGGGAAGAGTGTATGACTCTTGGGAAGGCGGACATGTCATTGGATGGGGATGAACCATACGAATAGGAGCAGGTGCTTGAACATAGTGACCCGACGGAACAGGGACAGGCATGTTGAACTGTCTCTTGAACGAGTCTTCGTACCGTTGCCTACCCGATGGTGTAGGGTTAAGCATCTCGTCCATTCTCAATGGTCTTGCAAGTGCGGGCTGAGGGGTGGGGCTTGGTCGAGGTGCGTCCATCGAGGCTGGATCAGGACGGCGAGTGTGTGTATGCGTTCGGGCTGGGGTCGTGTCAGCTAGACTCAAAGAGAGTATCTCATGACGACTCACCATACTCGTTCTCCTGCAACTTCGCCTGACTCGGCCTCAAATCGATGCTAGACCATGGAAAGACGCTCCGCTCCCTTTGACTTTGATCAGATACTGTAAACTCTGGTGCTCGTCAAACGACTCACCCTGCAGGAACTTGGACAGATATCTGCTCCAGCTGACCACTGATTGCAAGCAAAACATACTCCAACGACGCTCCTTCGCTCTTGATCTTGACTTTTGACCCCAGCGGAATCGACAACACCTTGTCTCGCAGTGCCTGAGCTTTCTGTTTCTCAAGCCTCTCTTTCATGTCCTGAGTCATTCGCCGTTAGTAAACGCCAGTCCACGAGTCAGCTGAGGAACGTACAGGGTTATGTTGCGGACAGAGCAGTTCGATTTTGATGGGATCCTCCACCTCTGGTGTATTCACAGGTGAAGGATGAGTCGACAGTGGTGGGGTCTCGACGACCCAAACATTCAGTCGGACCGAAGCATCCACATGGGCGCACGAGACATGGAAAGCCCGAGGACACTTTCCCTGTGGCAAAATGATCAGCACAAAGCGAGACCATGTTGCCCTCCCAACAATTCAGGAAGGGCCCTTCGGACAGTCGTCTCCGAAGAGCAAAAACAGAGGGATTTACCTTGGTGCACTGTAACTTGGCGCCCATCTTCTGCATCCTTTTATCACTGCACGACGCACATTTCTATTGTTGTTGAGGAGACACAGTAGCAAGAAGACATCGATGAGCTCGTCCCTATCGTGAGCAGATCAACATACGTACAAGATTCCACCTCGCCCCTTGGACATTCTCCGCTCCCACCACAAATGCCCTTACGCTCCCGTCTGCCAGCTGCATATCTTCAATACCAACGCCGGGCATGGGAAGAGCACAACTATGATGTACTGTGACGGGCCCATCACGTGGGTACCATTTCGCTTTGACCGATTCTGGAGGAACCCAGACTGGGAGGAGGTCTTCGACGGAAGAGCCGGGACAGAACAGGCATGGGCATGTACGGATGTCGCGAGGTGGCACGGCTTTTGTTTCAACAGCGGGGCTAGATAACGGAAGGACCTTTTTCGGGGGACGTTTCTTTGGCGCAGGGGCAGGCGGGGGCGGGGCGACGGGTGGTTCGATAGGCAAGTCGAGCACGCTGGGAGCAGACTTGATCTTTTTGCGCGGTGTGGCCTTGTCTTCGCTGGAAGGTCTCTTCCGAGGCTTCTTACGTTCCTCTACGATAGCCTCCAAGAGCTCTTGTTCACCTTGAAGCCGTTTTGCTTCGCTTGAAAGCATCTCATCGACGTCTATCCTCACACTGTACCGACTATGAGCACGATTGATAATAACACTGAGGGATCTTACCTGTGGCTGACACACTGACATGCCTTTGCCCGTCTACCCAACTCAACCCAGCTCTCCAAGGCGAAATTGACACTCTCTGCGCAATTGAAACCCATGTTGAACCCCGCATGGTAGCCTCGTGGATACGTGATGACAAACTCGCCCTGATTGTGCTGTAGCATATTCACATGCAACCCTTCTTTGGCTAGGCGGTAAGGCGACACAGCGAAAGATTTGTGACGGAGGAATTGGTCGCAGGCACGAGCTTCCTCGGGAAAGTAGGCTTGAAGGATGCGTTCGAATCGCTCGGCTTGTTGTTGGGGGATCGCGTACCAAAATTTAGGGGCACCGAAGTGGATGTAGTTGATTGAGAACAAGTCCATCTGATCACAAATATCAGCACACCACACAACATTGATCCAAGGAGCCTCACATCTTCAACGTGCCAAGCGAAAGACGCGCCCCACATTCCGAAATATAGATAGGGGGCATTGACACCCGGCAGATGCCTCAGATCCCACCTGTTGAGAAGGTTTGGCAGGTGGGCAACATTCCAAGGGGTGTCCTTGTCCGCAAAGAGCGATCCTTCGGTATCTGCCCCATACCAACTAGGTTCGCCCAGCCCTAGATTCTTCCATAACCGTCTTTCGAGGGCAACACACGATTCCGGGGTGTAGTCTTCCAGCGTCGTACCCTCCGCTAGCCAGTCTTTTGTGGAATCAAAGGTACGGTAGAAGGGGCGAGGTTCACCTGCCAGGGATGGATCGTCCAATTCAGGTTCTGTCGGGTTGGGAAAAAGCAGACTGGACTCTTGCTTGACAAACGTCGTTCGGTTCAAATCTTGCCTCTTACCGCCCTCGTTCATCGCCAATTCCTCATCTGCGGCGTCCGCCTCTTTCTTCGCCTTATTCTCCCTCCTTCTCTTATTTTCCTCCTTCTTCCTCTCCTTCTCCTGCTGGATCTCCTGTTTCACCCTCGCCCGGTGTTCAATCGCCTCTTTTGAGTCCCGATTGACCGTCCTATCCAGATCTTTCGGTCCTGGTCCAGTGAACTTTTTCTCTTGACACTTGTCGAACCACTCTTCTATAGTCAAGGGCCGACGCTTGTTGCGCGCGACGTTAGCTATGCGAAATAGGCCGCTTGATCCAATGAGATTTTGCTGTATAGGTTCTTTGATCTCGACAGAAGAGAGTGTGGAGGCGGTGATGGGGGGTAGGGACTGTGTCCATTCGGTGGGAGGGATGATTTTGCAAATGCCAGAGTATTGGCCCCAGGCTGTCGTCTTGTGGGCATACCCTTCAAAGTCCTGCACACTGTTAGCAAGCATAGCGAGTTGGACTTCAAAACTTACTTTGAACTCCTCCATAGTAGGTTTAAACACCGGTATACCTCTCAGGGCGGAGGGGTCATCTTCGGGTGACAACCAGCCGTCTCCAATATTCGGGATACCACGAGAAGGCACTTCTGGTCCATTTGGGTTGTTGTTCATCGGAGAGCTATAGATTTCTGGTCAGACCTCCGAATGTTGACATATGGTCCACTCACAAATGATCCGGCTGTATGTATTTTGGCCCGTCCTTCTTCGTTTGCCTCGGCATGTCCGAGCTGGTAGCGGCCTCCACTTGCGGCGCCGGTACGTCTTTTGAACCGTTCGCATGAGTGGACGACTCGCCGTTCTTTATCGGATGGGAGGCTGTTTGGGTGGCGTTTCCAGCCTGTGGTGATTCAGCGAGATTCTGGACAGCCTCAGTGGACAGAGAGGGCATTGCTCTCGGCTCACTCGGCCGATTGCCCAGATCGCGTTCTCCTTGTATACCAGTCATCCCGATTGAGGGTGCTGAAATCACAGAGAAGGCCGAGGTTCGTTCGCAGGAAGATGGGGGACTATGTGCGATGGCGTGTAGCGCGTCTTGTGAATTGTCTGCTGTCGAGGGCGGAGGCGCGACAGTCGTTTGGAGTTGTGATGCGCTTTTATTGCCTGTCTCGGTGTGCCGCTCAACGGGGGACGGGGGAATGTAGAGGTGAGATGAAAAGATAGGAGGGGAGTATTTGGAAGTATAGTTGTTGGTTCGTGCTGAGTTCGTAGATAGACTGGACGAAAGGTCCGCCGGGATTTGTGGATGTTCAGCTTCCAGCGGCGATCACCGCACGATTGCGCATGGCGAAGTCACCGAAGTGATGGAACTGATCAGGACTATCGACCAGCCGGCGAGGTGTGGTCAACAAAGCCATATATGTATTTGAGTATGGTAAAGAGCATAAGATATAAATAGTGCAGAAGATCGATCAAGAAGCAGCTATCGTTCATGGCCCATAGTGTCATGTTCAGTCTCACGATAATAAGAGAGTCAATCGTGCAGACAAAGAGCTTCATGTGAACAACGTTTCGAGATCATCAAGTAAATCTCTCTGTGCCCATCCGGCGGCGACAGCATGCACCACCGTCCAACATCTCGCCAGCATCTCATCCACACTTTCCTCCCCATCCCTCTCCTCAGCTTCGGTCAACAAACCCCAACCTCCAGCCCCCAACCGCCAATCCTCTCCCACGTCACGAGCCACAACAGCCCGAACCCATCTCCAGCCAGCTACCCGCATAGCACTCCGTGCAAGATCCCGCAAGGTGGATGTTTGATTGCCTGACAAATATGGGTCGACAAGCATGAGGAGAGCGAGGATCCATCGGGCATAATGCGGAGGGAATGGGTTGGGAGGACGAGGGGGAGGAGACGTCTCTTCTCTCGTTCCACCGCCACCCGGTTGAGTTGGCAGAAGCTCGGGGGATGATGGAAGAGGAGGAGGTAATTGGGTTATAGCCTCTGTGAGCCAGTGTCCGAAATGAGATAATACTTGTACTGCTTGATTCTGTGACCATGTATCAGTGATTGCACTGGCGAAGCTGGACTGTGAAACAACTTACAGAGTTCAGTTGCTGTAGAAGGCTGACAAGGGGTTCTCGCGGAGCTCCTTTGCTCTTCTTCCAATCATCCTCCTCTTCTACCTCTACCTGTTCAACGGCCTCGTTCATGGCTTCTTCTTCTGTCAAGGCGACTTTCTCCTTTCCTTTCCCTTTCCGCTTATCTGTTTGAGATGGAATATTGTCCATGGAATATCCGTTAACAAACATGTACCATTCCGAGCGTCGATTGGCAAGTGGTAATGGCGGGTAGTCTGAGGGATAGGGCAGTCGTGTGGCAGGTGGCCAACGTTCTGCTAGATTCTACAGCCACGTATCAGCGATGTCCATTTTGTAGTACCAGAGCTACACACTTTACGGTAGCCTTGGAAATGTGTCGGAAAGGTAGCCTCCCAGCTTGACTTTGGCAGAGCCACATGTCTCTCCTTATTCTTCGCCCCCGTCTCTGCTACCACCTCAATTTCCATCTCGGCCTCTGACACCCAGCCCTCCATTCTGGTAGAGAAAGGCAAGCTCTTATTCGCCTTGTATATCATGGCGAGATACTGAGCACCGTCTTCTGGGACCCCATCAAAGTCTGCTGGAAGATCGGCCATGGGCAGACATTGCGCTCTAGGATTTGGAGAGCCGCCGTCTTCTTGCTGTGTTGCCGACTTGGAAGTGGGTGTCGAGGGGGATGGGGTAGCGGAGATGCGGGCCCGCTTTCTTCGTGCGGCTGCTTGACCTGGGCGAGGCATTTTAGTTGATTATACGTAGTTGCAGAACATCCATGCAAGAAAGCGTCTGAAATTGTTCAAGATGTGCTATCAAGCCCCCCGCGACCAGTTACCCCAGGAACGGGGCGGACTCGAACTTCTTGACGCCGACCATCCGATTTTTCGCGAGTCACCTTGGATCCACATCTACAAATCGAAATGTCCAGCTTCGGCCACTCCTACCGCGTACACACCTACGGCGAATCACACTGCAAAAGCGTCGGCTGTATCGTCGACGGTGTCCCTCCCGTGAGTCCAGCTGGAGACAACTGCTCAATTGAAGCTTACCATCGAGATGTAGGGACTCCAATTGACGGAGGAGGACATTCAAATTCAATTGTCCAGGAGAAGGCCCGGACAGAGCGACATCACCACTGCTGTATGCGCACTTGAACAACATGAAGTCATCTAGAAGCTCATATTCAATAGCGATCCGAGTACGACACTGTTCACGTTCAGTCCGGTACCGAACATGGCGTCACCCTCGGTACTCCCATCGGCCTCCTTGTCCACAACAAGGACCAGAGACCCCATGATTACGCCGAGACCGATCTTTACCCCCGTCCCTCCCATGCCGACTACACCTACCTCGCCAAGTACGGTCTCAAGGCCTCTTCCGGTGGTGGACGTGCTTCTGCGCGAGAGACCATCGGCCGTGTCGCTGCCGGTGCCATCGCCGAAAAGTACCTGAAAGAGGCTTTCGGTGTTGAAATCGTTGCTTTCGTGGCCAGTGTCGGTAAGACTGCTTTGCCTTTCGTTGACGAGGAGGATGAGGTGCTTGGAAAGCAGTACATGGACTTGGTCAACACTGTCACCAGGGAGGAAGTAGACAAGGAGATTACCCGATGCCCCCACAGGGAGACTAGCATCAAGATGGAGGAGACTATCCGAGCTGCCAAGGCCCGAGACGACTCTCTTGGTGGTTCCGTCACCTGTGTCATTCGCCGCGCGCCCCTTGGTCTCGGTGAGCCTTGCTTCGACAAGCTCGAGGCTGTCCTTGCCCACGCCATGCTTTCTATCCCTTCCACCAAGTCTTTCGAGATCGGGTCCGGTATCAGGGGTACTACCTTCCCTGGATCTTCCCACAACGACCCCTTCGTGGAGGGTATCGACGCCAAGACTGGCGGCAGGAGGTTGAGGACGGAGACCAACTGGAGTGGTGGTGTTCAGGGCGGTATCTCTAACGGCGAGGACATCTACTTCCGGTAAGCCTTCTTTTGACATGACTGTACTTCTTTGCTCATATCTCGACAGAGTTGGTTTCAAGCCTCCCGCGACCATCGCTCAGGAGCAGAGCACCGCTAGGTACGACGGTACTGGCGGTGTTCTTGCTGCCAAGGGCCGACACGACCCCTGTGTTGTCCCTCGAGCTGTGCCCATTGTCGAGACTATGGCCGCTATTGTCATCATGGAGTGCGTCTTGTCTCATCTTCTTTACCGGCTCCGCAGCTGACTTTGGTGTAGCATGGTCCTTCAGCAGAACGCCCGTATGACTGCTGCTTCCCTCCTTCCCGATCTCACCCACCTCCCACCCACCATGGTCCTTCCCGGTAAGAGCACTGTGAAGAAGGTCGTTGAGGGTAGCGAGAGCCTCGGAGAGGTGCAGAGCCAAAAGCCTGGAGAGGAGTAAATCCGGTTTTCTAGATGAGGAGTGGCATAATTAGAATCACAGCTCGCATTGGATGCATGTTCTGTCGCAAACTCTCTGGCTGAACAATGCACATGAGCTTCGGATTCATCGTATCATGATATTACATTTTGCTAATTGAGCATTGTCCTAGAGGGTAACACGCGATACAACAGATAAAACAACAAAATACCCAAGATGTCAAGACTACGATATTTATACTTGGTCGTGCACTTCTACCGCTCTGACATTTCTACGCCTCGGCTCTCAGCTTGCTCTTGAGCAGGTTCAACAACCAATCCTGGTCCCACAACCCTACTCCTGGCAAGACTTGCCTCATTACGATCTCCTTGGCCATATTGGCGCCCTCCGCAGTCCCCAACCCCATATTGACATCCCGAATGCCTAGGCCCAGAGTGCCAGTGATACTCCCGCCACTGGGACCGTCTGAACTAGAGGCCACCGAATCGACCCGACTGGGCTTTCGAACGTGAGTGGGCACAAAAGTGCTTTGTTTCAATGACGAACGACGATGGACGCTGGCAGGATTGCCCGCGTCGGCACCATCCTCTGTCTTGGGTGTGAATGAGAACCCGTTGAAGAGGTTGTTGTCAAACGCCGGCCCGGAAGAGGAAGCAGCGGTTGAAGACGATTGTCCTCCGGAATGAGACGGAAAATCGAATTGCACCTTGCTCGGCCTTCTCCCCGGCGCATGACCAGATTCTTTATCTGTCTCGGCCCAGATCTTCTCCATCCTCTGCCCCACTTGCACCTTCTGCGCCGTCACACAAGAGCTTTGCGCGCGGAAAAGCCCGAAAGGCAGCCATTGATCGGTAAACGTGTTGACCGCGGCGTCATAATTGGCGTAAAAGACGATGGTGTAAGGCGGAGTATACGCTGATCGTCTCCCCAGCAGGGTGCCCAAAGGTCGGCCGCCAGGAGTGAGAGGAATTAGGATGGGATGAAGACTGAGACGGGGAAGAATGTGGGTCATGTCTTCGCCCGTCAACATATCGTCCAGCATCGGAACGATAGCCCTCTCGAGTGCGGCGAGAAGCGCATTCACTCTTTGCGAGAGAGCCTGATCGGTGGCGTCAATGTCGAGCTCAACATTGCGAGTAATAACACTGAGCATGGTGAGACCTTGTAACAGCGACAAGGCCTCGCCTATTTCCTCTGCGGTACCACTGAGGCCCTCCTCTTCCGAAGGGGGTGCTCCGAGAGTACAAATCTCGCGCATAGGCAATTGGCTTCGATTGTCCTTCTCCAGCAAGATTCGCAGTCCGTCAAACGGAGTAGCCTGCACGACGGCGACTCCCGCGTAAAGTTTTCCGGGCTGGATAGTGCAGTGTACAGTAGAGTCACAGAACGTTCTGATGTCACCGAGGAGGGGCATGATGTGGTCGTACGGCACAGAGAGTGTCCTGTGCAGCGCGCTTGCAACAGCGGCAGGCTCGGCGAACATGAAGTGTCGCGATTGAAGGTCAAACCTTTCCGCTGCAGAGGTGACACGTCGCACCAAGAAGATCAACTGACCCTTGGAGACAGTATCTGTGCTATTCTCAAGCTTTACCCATCCGCTAGGATTGAGTCAGCACATTGATCTCTCATGAGGCTATTAGATCTTACGTAGTGAGGATTTGGTCGTACAAGACACCCAATCTGGTGATACCATTCATCTGGCCCGTCAACCGCAACGCCAATTGCTCCGCACTGATGGAAAACTTTTCCAGGAATTTGGTGATGCTGATTGGCACCGCTCTGCTGCCTGTGGCAGTGGTAGTGGTGTTGGCAGTCCCCATAGATCCTCGTCGGATATCGGCCAGTGTGGCAGCAAAAGTATTTTCAGACTGTGTCTGACTCTTGCCGTCGATGGAACCGGATGCGCTCATGTGGGAGCCCGCGGGGCTCTTCCACAACCACGACAACTTTAACGCCGAAACAAAAGCCTCATGGCCCGTACTCAAATCCAGCCCAAGCACTGTTGAATCGGAAGTCATGCTTTGGATGAACGACGCTTTTCCACTGGACGAGTGTACACCACCAGTCAGATTAGCAATATCGCACATGGGCAGCATACCATCTGTCGAGCTGACCAGGATACGGTCGCGGTCGTCAAACATGACTGACGCAACAACGACACGTCGGCGACGGGCTTGTTCGCGGCGTTGGTGAAGAGAGTGGAGGACGAAAAAGACGGCGCATGCGATACAGGCCGTGAAAGCGAGGGCAGCGACGACGCCGGTGATGGCGGCATTGGTTCCAGTGAGTTGAGTGTGCTTTGAAGTTCCTCTGTCTCTGGGCCAACCATATATCGTCCCCATCATGCCTGCCAAGAGGTTAATATCGGGAGAAATTAATTGTGATACTGGACTTACCACAGAAGTGCATGGCACAGACAGCAACAGCCAAAATGAGCGCCACAAGTATCTTGGACCACCAAGTATGCTTGAGCTTTGGTCGAAGCATGATGAACATGATGTAAAGCGCGATGATCACGGCGCCACAGGCAATGACAACCGATCCGACCACATATCCCGGTCTATAGGCAATGTATGGGATGCCAATGATAGACGCTTGTCCGATGTAGTCTGTACACAAGTCAGGAATATCCACGAGGCATCAGAGACAGACGTACGCATCCCAACAACGCCAAACCCAGCAACAGCCCCAGTCACAAAGATCTTGATGACTTCTCCCAAAGTGACAACGTCAAACCCCAGAAACGCACCGAGCTTTCCCCAGACACCAGTTTTTTCCACCATCTTGGCTTTCTTCTTTTTGATATAGCCATTGTAGTCTGACTTTTCGTGGTTCAACTCTGTGACATCGTCCTCCAAAGACCCTTTCCCTTCGTCTTCAGACTGTGAGCCCTGCGAGGCATGAGATCGATCGGGACTGGTAGAGAGGTTGGGGTCTATATCGCCCTCTGGAAGAGATTGAATACGGGCAAGATCGGTGTGCCCGGGAAAGGGACGCTCAATCCTTTGTGAAGGGAGCATATCTGTGGGGAGGGACGATCGGCGCCATTCCAGACGAGCGGATGAGGGAAAGGAGTTGTCGGGGGATGCGGCCCGCAGAGGCCCAGGATCTTCGTGATGGGTTTGTGAAAAGGTGGAAGGAGGGAAGTTGAAGCCGGGTGTAAAGATTGCAGAGCCGCGTCGCGAAGATGGCGCTTGGCAAGCAAAGTCGTGGGCAAGGATGATAGAGGGCCTTCTTGAAGGCGGGTGACAGTCGTCTTGGGTGTCTTGTCTGTCACCATTCGCCCTCTTGGCCAATTCTCTCTCTACCGCCACTTTCCCCAATCTAAACTCCAGCTCCCGAAGATCCTTATTTCTCTCGCCATACATGTTGCCCAAATCATCTTTCCATCCTGACCGCATTCGGGATCCGAAAATCATTCTGTCTTTGATTGAGGGCCGCTGGGAATCGCTCTCCGGTTCAAGAGCAGACCAATTGGACTGACTGCCACCTCGGGTGAGAATCCCAGGCCCAATCGTCCCTCTGCGCAGCACTTTCCGATGGGTAGACTTCCACTCTCTGTATTCGTCCGCATCGGCCTTTCCGATACTTGCTCTGTTGTCTGATCCCCTCTTAAGTCTGCCCCGACTACTCTTCTTCGCACTCTTCTTGAATGACCAGTCGCTGAACTTTGTGCCCATCACATAGAAGGCGAATGTCATGGCGAGACACGAGACCACCAGCGACAGCACAGTGAAGCCTGCATTGTAGGCGAGGTAGATATTGGGGTATTCGGAGTGGATGGGGTGTTTGAGTACGAGCGCGTTGTTGAAGATAAAGTGCATCGCAAAGGTGGAGACTGCACCAAAGCAGATACCAGCAGCGGTGAGCAGCACTTGGTTACGCCAACCGCTGTTGGTCGTCCGCCGTATCAGCAGCTCCAGCGTACACAGGGAGCCCACAAAGGCTATCGCGTACGACAGGACGATGTAGCCCGGTGTCAAATGCTGGTGGAGTTGGATGTAATTATCTGGTAGACGATAGGCTTGCGTTAATGGATCGTATAGAGCGACGTCTAGGATCGGTCCCGTGACATTTGTTCTCCGAGCCAGTGACTCTCCTGCAGCAGAAAAGAGGTGCACCAGGGGAAAAGAGCTCATAGATGGTGGGGACGGAAGATTGGGCGGGAGGAGGGCCGCGATGGATGAAGGCGATATTCGTACTCTTGGGCGAGTCTGGGAGTCGATAGGTATGGGGTTTGCGGCGACCATAGGGGCCACCATGGCAAACACGAACATGGCAGCCGAACTAGGCATCTGTCGCCTCGACGACCGAGGCGGCGGTCTCGCAGGAAGTGCAGTGGAGGGGGGTGTCGGCTTGGAGGGGGTCGATGAAGAGGCAATGGAGTTGCCAAACATCTTGGCGAAGACACCCGGAAGGGGATAGGAGCTGGGGACGCGCTCTGCGCTGGTGATACAAGGGGCAGTTTGGCGTGTCGAGAGGGGGAAGGAAAAGATGTTGAGAAACGAGTGGAGGTCGCTGGTGATGGCGAGGGGCGCGGAAAAATTAATGAGACAGCGAACAGCGAAGGGGCGCTGGCAAAGCGAGCAAGAAGGTCGAGTACCAAAAGACCGAAATATTTGCTGTCTCAACAAGAGGCCTGGAGCGCCGCGGTCCGTAGCTCGATTACACGGGTACATGATCGAAGAGTCCATGGCTAGACAGCTCGTTCCTCCCCCTCCTCCTGGTAGATTGCATCTTGCATGGTGTGCATAGCACGATCCACGACTCCCGTCCGGGGAAAAGCACCCACCATCGGGCCATCCATTGGACCAAATGAGTAAATCCGACATCTTCAAGGGACTCGGCATAAGCTTAAGCTCCGTGTTCAGGAGATTTAATTTACCGCGTGCCTTGGCTTCTTTCTTCCACAATTTTCACGGGGTACGGGTTGCGAGGCGTTATGCTGCATCCCTGACCACGCAAAACTTCCGTCACTCCCGGCACCGAACAGATCCCGATGCCATGTTGGCTGATCTCTTGTCATTCAACTTCTATTCGTTGGGGGCCTTCGAAACTAACCTGTCTATACGTATCTACATAGACAGACCCTTGCGACTATTTTACAACCAACGACTGTTCGAGCTTATTCTCTAGAAGCCATTGAACCTTGATTCTTCTCTAGAAGCCCATGTCACCCAGATTACCGCCCACGCCTCTCACCCCACTCCTCTTCTGTCTGCCTCCACTACTAGCACGGGGATCCTCCGAATCTTCAGCGTCCATCAGCTGATCGAATTCTGCGCCCTTGTTGGTACCCTTCTTGCCGCTCAAGTCGGACGATTGAGCAGCCTTTTGCAAAGTCGTCAGCGAGGTGGCTTGGCATTTGTGGACATTGCAATTACCTTTTGGAGATACTCCTTACTGGTTCCCAAGGCTTGACCGCCCTTCACAAGCTCCTTCTCAAACAACACCGACAGCTGGTTCGCCCGGTGGAGCTCCTCCAGAGACTCTGAAGTGATCCAAGTCTTGGAGGCAGTGCTGAAATTGATGATGGCTTCGGCATTCGACTCTGGATTCGAGGGAGAGGGTGTGAGGGTGGCTTCGATCTCGCCCGACCGGACCTATAGCTCTGGTCAGTCTACTGATACGCAAATTCAACAATCAACTCACCATTGCATCCAAGGTATACATGACCTCCTCCACATCAGGTGCTTCGCCTGAGACTCTCATGCGATCCACGAGCTGCTCCACTGTCAGGCGAGAGTAGGTCGAGCGGCGTCGGAGGATCATGTGACGGTAGATGTTGTCGAGAGCGAGGTCTGCGAGTCCTCGATTGCAATCCTGCACATTGTCAGCATGAGCCGTATATATCGAAAGTTCGACTGTACACACCTTCTCAAAGTCCGGGTGCGCGGCCGCTCTGCGGGCAGTCTTCCAGTTTCTTCCATCGTACTCTTTCGCCAGCTCATTGTAGGGGACCATAGATTTGTCTAGCACCCGGCTCACAGCGACAGGGGTGTACTTTGGCAGAGACAGTTTCTATAGATCGAGTCAGCCATAGATGTAGGATCAAAAGGTCGCAAGGACGCACTTTGCCGGTCGTAATCAGCTCGCAAAGGACAGCTCGTTTGGCACATGCGATTTGAATAGCAGAAGCATTGTGCGTGGGGAGAGTGACAGCCTGCAGCAAAGTTAGCTTTGTACTCTCGCCGAGAACAACGCACCATCACAAAGTGGCGCTTGGCCAACTTGAGATCACCCAGAGCAACGGCAACTGTCCCAGCGTGGTGATAGTAGGTCAAAAAGTCAAGGTACTTTGGCGCGCACTGCAAGGCATTAGCAGTGGCTGCATTGTGGCTATACGGTCCACTTACAGTGGTGACGTCCAGGAAGATCTGATCGAGGACGTATGGGGCGTGGTCGTATTTCCGAGTCAGAAGACAAGCTTCCAAGAGAGCGCCAAAGGTTGCGGAAAATGTGTTGCGGTATGCGAGTTTCTCGACGAGTATGGCGAGAGCTGAGAGGGCTTCGTTGACCTGTTGATGTCGTCAGCTTTGACCCGAGACGACTCGCACTAGGAAATCCGACGCACCCTGTCCAGACGTTGAGCAAGACGCAAGAGCTCCCAGGCGAAGAAATCAACTGAGTCTCATCAGCGCTGACCTCTTCAACATACTGGATCAAATGCTTACCCCGGGAAGGAGCGGCACGAAGCTCGGCGGGCTCGGCAAGAGCACAGACAGTGATGGAGAACTCAAACAATCTATCGTTATACACTATCGGTTCCTTCTTGCACAAATCCATTCTCGCGGACCTGTGCATGTTGAATAAGATGATGTCGGACAACAGCGCTAGAGCACTCACAAGATGAAGACCAGAGCTCCGGCAGCATTCTTCAGCACCTCGTCGTCAATGCCATAGAGGTTATCTCCCTCAGAGTACAATGTCAGGATATTTTCGCCCATCTTCTTCCTTTCGATTGGCTTGAGGTTGGCCCCTTCAAATGGCTTTCCATCGGCAACTTTGGCAAGAAGCGGGATGGTGGTGGAGAGTATTTGATGGGGCGGAAGAGTGAGGAGAGAGATGATGTCTGTCTCTGTGGTGGGCAGCTTGTTGGGGGGTGGAGCTGGGATTGAGGGGAATGCGGGGTGGGCGTGAGCTGGGGGTGCGGACGATGAGGCAGACGCAGACGCTTTGGTGGAAGCCTGGGCCGGGGCGGGCTGCTGAGCGACTGTGGGCTGCTCGTTCCCAGGCTGCTCTGGGGCAGTGTTGGAAGGCGGGGGCGGTCCTGGGGTCGACTTGTTAGTGGACTTGGGCATCTTGGTTTTGTATAGCTAGTCGAGCTTTCGATAGATGATTTCAGTGGCATTCAGAGCACCCGCCGTCATTTCATACAGGCGCGCAACGACGCGAACCCGTGCGGACCTCGCCGCATTCCCGTAATGATAACCTTTCGGCTATTCCTGATTCCTCGGACCGGCCACATATCATCATCGGGCCTTCATCAAGTGGGCAAGTGGATCACTCGATTTTTATCACCCCGTGCACATATATATAGTAGACTAGTATATCTTGCCAGTGCCCATCTTGACTACAGTCAAAAAACCCCTTCCAGTCTGCCAGAAACATCAGCAACAATCATGTCGGTCATCTCTACGCCTATTACGCAGTTGTGTCAGTCTTTCTTTTTCAGACAAGTGTTTGCACTGACGATAGACCCAACATGTAGTCGGTATCGACCATCCTGTACTCCTCGCGTGAGCATCATTCGTATGACCTTTAGAGAGCAAATGCTGATCAGCGAGACGCCTTTGTCAATCCCTCTCGCCTGCCCTGTACTTATTCTGTCTCCATCCTGCTGACGTCGATCTCGTCCTTTGTCGATGATACCACAGGGGTATGAACGTTGCTGCAGGACCCGAGCTCGCAGCTGCAGTCTCCAATGCTGGTGGTCTCGGAGTCATCGGCGGTCTTCGATACACGTGAGTACCATCTATACCTGCGTCGCGATACCAGCTCCTGACCTTCTGCCCAGACCTAAACAGCTTCGTAACGTCATCAAAGAGATCAAGGATGGCCTCAAGAGTCCCGATCTTCGTGAGTCCCCTTTGTTTTTGGTTACCTGGCCTAGGTCCGGGGGGGATGCCCCGTCGATCCAGGGGCTCCCCGTTGCGTTCCTGTACTGCAGAGCCAATATGCTGATACGTGCGACAGCTTTTGGTGTCGACCTCTTGATCCCATCTCTCGGCGAGAATGCCCGAAAAACAAATTACGACTACACTGGCGGTAAACTGAACGAGCTTATCGATGTCATCATTGAAGAAAAGGTCAAGCTCTTTGTGTGCGCAGTCGGTGTCCCGCCGAAAGAGGTCGTTGATAAACTTCACAAGCATGGCATCTTTGTGATGAACGTGAGCTTGTCCTTTCCAATGAGTAATCTGGCTGAATAAGTTTCGTAGATGGTTGGGTCTCCCAAGCACGTACCCAAGGCTCTGGCTCAAGGGGTAGACATCATCTGCGCCCAGGCGAGTCTTACGGCTCAATCATCGTCTGACAATCAGCTGATACCAATCAGGGCGGAGAGGGTGGTGGACACACAGGAAGGACAGCCTTCTCAATCCTTATACCAGCCTGTGTCGATGCTTGCAAGGGCAAAAAGTCTCCTCTAACCGGTGGACCTGTAAGTCTTCTATTACCGTGAGACGAGTATATATATGCTGAGCTGTTTGCAGGTGCATGTCATTGCTGCAGGTGGTATCTTTGACGGCCGTGGTCTTGCCGCTGCTCTAATGTATGGTGCCCAAGCGGTTTGGGTCGGGACCAGATTCGTAGCCAGCACGGAAGCTGGTGCACCCAAGATCCATAAGGATCTGTAAGCCTTTCTCTATCACTCTCTTGATGTGCCGAGGCTGACTACTTCTAAAGCGTTGTGAGCGCCGATCATGGTGATACGGATACCACCTTGATTTACACCGGTCGCCCTCTTCGAGTCCGTCAGACAGACTACGTAAAAAGCTGGGCCTCCAGGCATGACGAGATGTGCGTATACCGTCCAGCATCCTACCAATGCAAATATCTAACTCTTTCTCAGTTCCTCTCTAACGAAGGAGGGCAAGATCCCACATGATGTTGAGCTGGAGAAGCACCCGGAACTTAGTATGAAAGGAAGGTCGTGGCTGATGGGTGATGTTTCTGCCATGATCAAGGTGGGTCTCTCCATATCCCGAAAGAAGTTCGACGCTTACAACTTCGATGAAAGGATGTCAAACCTGCTAAGGAGATCGTCGATGATATCGTCAACGGCGCCAAGCAATGCCTTGAGCACGGTCAGAGCTTCATTGCTGGTGGCTCTACCCGAGCCAAATTGTGATCTTTGTTCTCATGCGCACGTCCGGGGAGCGTGATCTTGCAATAACATCTCCTTATCTGTCGTCCGTGGCCTTTTGTCTGTACATATACCTGCTCTGCTCAATGTATCAATGTGTCGTTCGTTCTAAGTCCTGGGAGTTCAAGAGACGAATGGATGGAAGAGAAGCCCCACGCCTGAGAAGGCCAAACATCCTCCATCCTTTGTTGTTCTGCAACACTGCCGCCGACATATATATTTGACCCATTCGGTAAAGTAGTCTCCCCAATGTTTACAATCATGATGCCGAGTGACACCATTATCTCGGCCAACGATAGCACATCCAACAAAGACGCTTCCAACAGTCGTAGCAGCAGTAGCGTTGCTCCATCAACGATCAATGGTAGTCTCTCTCAGGAAGAAGAGTCGACGCGACAGGAATCCTTGCGGAAGGAAGACACTCCTAATGCTTCTGCATCCGTGAGTAGCAGTGGCATGCGTGCTCGCCACAATAATGCTTCTGGGCAAGTAGATCATCGTGCTAATGAGGTTTTGGCTTTCCGTACGGTACGTATGCTGTCTTTTGTTCTAATATGTGTGTGTGCCACTGTAGAGGGTCACATTCTTCAACAGCCTGAGCAAGAAAGAGAGGGAGATTTACGAAACCATGGGGATCTTCTTTCCATACGATTGAGTCACGAGTTTGAAGTTGCATTTGCAATACATCTTCATAATACAATTGAGGTATGACTTGATGGACGAGGTTGATAGACATGTCTTTGTGTCCGTTTTGACGGTATAGAGCAGAAGATAACGACGAGTATTTACGCAGGATGATACAACATCATACATTCGGCAACTTGTACCAGTCACTAATCTACAACACAGGGCCCTCTTCCCTCTTTCTTCATATCGAGAATTCGAAAAAAGCCACAACCATCCATCTCACCAGATAGAGTGTTGCTTTGGCATTGCCAGAAAAAGATCATATCGTCGTCAATGACGTTGTGTTTTGACTCTCGTATTGCTTTTGGTGCTTGACGTGACCGTGCTTTGGCCTTTTGATCCGCTCGTAAAACGCTGCGCCATCTGTCAGTGCTTCCCAGGGAGAATAATGGGAGGACGACATACGTTGGTACGCCGCATTTGCATACCGGCGTCCCCTCTCGTGGTCCCAAGGGCCCCGTGCCGGGTTGCGGGTGGAAATCTTGATCATCAGCTCATGCTATCCGCATGGACAACTCACCTTCTCGATAGAATCGGAATGTGATGTTGATCCTCGATGTCGACGCAGCTTGTTTGTGCTCGGCGATAGGGTTCTGGTTGATATCGAAGCGGGCCCTGTACAAGTCTATAGCCTTCTGCGTCGGTACCCTGTTCCTTCAGATCAGCCTTTGTGCCACACACAGGTATGATGGACGTACGTGTGTTTGAATCGTTCTTGACACCCTGCGTCCATCAGACAGAGCGAGTTGTGGCTCAGTGTCAGCTCGAACGTGCGAGGCGGCTTGTCGTTGACGGCAAAAGCTCGGTCCGATACAGGTGTCTCGCGGAGGCGAAACGAGCGCGTCGTTCCAAGTGATAGAGATGCGATAGTCGTATATGGCCCGAGGTCTTATCGACGTCAGTCAGTCATGATTCTGGTGCAGTACGACAGCAGGCCGGTACTCACATGTTAATTGATCGGCATGCCAGCCAACCCTATACCGCATGATCTCAGCAAGGCTCCACAAAATAGAGACATGAGCTTACGAGCTTTTTGCACCATCATATCTGTTTGCGCCGCATACATTGGCTCTCCATCTACCAGCCCATTCAAGAGGATAACGCTGTCTTTGTTGCAAATGCTCGTTGACGATATCCTCCACGAGAGAAGCGGCTTCTTCCAACACGGGAAAGTAGTTCTAGGATCCTCATGAGCACCTGCCAATTTCAACACCATTGCACTCACCTTTGCCGGACCCTGTTCCATCCCAGCATAAAAGTATCTCCCGTTGCCATACCCTCCCTCTCTTCTTGCATAGAAGCTTGTCGTGTGAGGACTTTTGGCCGCTTTGCCGGCAATGTAAAAGCGGTTGTTGTCCCATTTTTTCGACTCCTCCATCATCAACAGATACAGCGCGGACGCAAGAGATGGCGGTAGTGGCTGTGCAAAGACGGAGAGTGGCAAAGATTGGGCGTCTATTGAAGCCTGGGATGACAGGAAGATCGGGCCTTGTGGTTGGTTTCTGGGCTGCACTGAAGTAGATGTGGATGACGATGCCTGTTTGAGTAGCGAAAAGGCATTGGTAGAGGTGTCATTGGACTTGGCATGCTTCGGAGAGCTTGCTTGCGTCTTGAAAGGCTTACTGGCGGCGGTTGAGTCAACCGCTTCATTTGGCTTGCCTTTGTTGACTGTTGCGCCAGTGGCTTGGCCTAGCCAGCCTTTCAAAGTGGGATTGGCCTTCCGTTTACCAAGCACAGTAGTTGACCGGGGCAGAAGCAGCTGCTCTGCGGCACTGACAACATTCCCTTGCGAGCTTGCTAAGGCTTCGAGGTACTGATCGGTGGAAAACGAGCTGGGATCGACAAGAGACGCGAGTATGGCGATTTTCGTCTCTGTGTCGATCTCATCCCCGCTCTCGATCTCACTAGAGTGTCTGGCGGAGGTATGACCATGACTCATGCTGCTCTTAGAAGTTGCAGTGCATGACAAGTGGATCAGGCAGGAAAGGTGACTTCGCCGCGGAGGACGCGTGTGGTGGAGGTCCAGGAACGGTTGTCCTTGTCGATATCTATGACCCGTGCATCTGAGTCCTGTCTTCTAACCCTTGTATCTTGCGGCGACCACCGCCCTAGACTATACTACAGCATATTCTACAGCACGGGATGTCGACCAACTCACCCGACTTGTCAGCCTCGGCGCCGTCAAAGGAAGACCAATCCCGGCAGCTTCGTCGCCCACCCTCTCAAAGTCGCCTCTCCTCGCTCATGGTGCCCGGCAGATCACGGAGCGGGTCTACAGCCTCACAGAATAGCGTGAACGTGGAAGATGGAGGTGCAACTGGGAGGATAACACCTGAAGGACGGAGAAGAGCTGGGAAGGGCACGTCTCGCAGCCCGAACTAGGCCGCCAGCTAACAGCCTCGCAGCTGCGACCACATCGCTGCTAGCCAACGATGCCAAGTACAAAAAGTTCAGATATCAGGTAGACAAGAGCCTGCAGTCGTTTGAGAGCATCAACGAATGGGCGGATTTCATATCGTTCCTCTCGAGGCTCCTCAAGGTTTGTCAATAATAACGTGTCTGCATTCCGGAACTGTACAGCTAACCCATAGGTACATAGACTCTACAATCCCAATCTCCTCCCTACAATGAAATCCCCCGCAAATTGATTGTTGGCAAGAGGCTAGCTCAATGTCTGAATCCTGCTCTGCCATCTGGAGTTCATCAGCGCGCTCTTGATGTCTACGCATACATTTTCAGCATTATTGGCGTAGGTATCGAGAAACCTGCCAAGATCGCGCTGATCAACCTTAGGTCGATGGATTGGAACGGGATCTCACGATTTGGTCATCTGGTCTCTTCCCATTCTTCCAATATGCTGCGACATCTGTTAGGCCGTTGCTCATCAACATATACGAAACCTATTATCTTCCATTGCAAGAGCAATTACGGCCAGCGACGAAAGCATTTATACTTGCACTTCTCCCTGGGATTGAAGAGGAATCAGGCGACTTCTTTGATAAGGTGCGTTGGACACAAAGCTGGCGTTTGTGCTGACCAGAAGCAGATCCTTTTCCTTCTAGACAGGCTTTCAGGAGCTGTGACACCAACCTTCTTCCTCCAAAACACCTTCCTCATCCTCATAACATCTTCGACATCCAGGCTATCGGCTCTCAATTACCTTTCAAGACGGATGTTGAAACCGCCTGATCATCCAGAGGCGACAGTCGAGACAGGTCTATTGATTAGAGGCTTTGCCGCAGTATTGGGGGATGACAATATGCTGGTGCGGAGAAGCGGTCTGGAGCTTTTGTTGAGAGTCCTCAAGCTGGATAGCGGAGTATACAAGTACGTGGCGTGTGAGGTAAATTGGATGTCAACTCACCATTCGCTTCAGGAGTGCCACCGACAAGGACAAGGAGCTCCTGATGCGAGCAGCCACCGATGTCGTTCTGCAGAAAGAGCTCTCGCTCAGTCGGCGCGTGTACACTTGGCTCCTCGGCCCAGGAGATACCCCTACAGATCAACTACAATTCTTCAAGTCTCACGGACTCGACCTCCTCGCTTCCACTGTCCTCACCGACATGCGGGAACTAGAGACTCAAAAGGATCGCTCGGATAACGAGGATGGACCGGATTTGCAGAGACCTTTCAAGGTGTTCCTCTCCCTGCTGGATAAATGGGAAGTGGGGGTTGCATTGTCCCAAAAGGTGACCATAGATGCGTTGCGTATCGTCAGGCGGGCGCAACTGGAGGGCACACCGGGCGCGTCTGACACTGCCAGTGCGCTGTACGATGCTGTAGAGCCCACAGTGATCTGGAAGGATCTCAGCACGGCAGTCATTGATGAAGTTTCCGGAGGAGAAGCGCACGACCTGGAGCTGGTTCTATGGCTTCTGCGTAATGTACCACAGACCGACGAAGAGGTGACCAACATCCATGTACCGAGTCTACTTCAATGCCTCCTTGCAGGAATACGGGTAAGCTCTTCTGTTCGCAGCAGACGCAAGTGAGCTAAAGACATAGCAGAATCACACCGTGGCAGAGGATCGAAAGAATGCCGCTCTGTCTCTGGCCGTTCATTTGATCGAGAATGTGCCTACCACCATCCTCGCTCGCTCGAGCACTACTATCGACCGGGCATCGGACTCGCCCCCTGTCTATCAGGTGCTCTACTCTGAGGATCGGCTGCCCGAGACCATCGAGTCGCGAATACAAGCAGAGACATTGCCCTCCATTGTTGACGACGCGTTTGCTATCAACATGTCGGCTATCGACGCCACAGACACCACCTTCTTACTGAACTCGATAAGACTAGTATCTGCACTCATCGAGAGCGAGACGCCCTCATTGGCTCTGGTAGACGGGTCGAGCTGGCTGAACGCAGTGGTTCGCGGTCTGAACAAGGTCAGCGCGTTTGTAGTGGTTGAATCACTAGTATGTGTAGCTTTGAAAGCTAGCAGGTGTGCCTTCATACAACCGCCGTTGGACTTGACATCAGAAACAAACATGTTTGCCTTCCTGGACTCGGTAAGCCCCGCGAGCGTCTTTGCTTTCAGCTATTGACTTCTTCCAGCTTTTCCGATACCTTCGGCCATCCGCATCGCTATACCACTCAAGGGCTGTCGAGCTGTTATGGGATTTCAACCAGCTGGCAGAGATACACACACTGGAGAATGTGATTGCGAGAAGGATGGCGCAAAGACCGTTCAACAGCTCTGCGTTCGAGGCGTTTGGTGTTTTCTGGCGGCTTACAGGTGAATGTGTCAGCCATACGTGTCTGCAGTCCGCTGACATGTTGTAGACGATTCCATGCTCCCCGGAGAGATCTTTAATGTGCCGATATGTGCCGTCCTCGACAGTCTCAAGAGCTCCGACCCCAATATCCAACGCCACGCCGAAACTTGGTTGCGCTTGAACCTTCGCTCCTATCTCAGAATCGTTGATCCCATCATGAGCCGTTTGATAGACCCTGTCATCAAGTACAACTCTTCAAGAGGTGTATACGATGGACCAGTCGACCTGGGTAGGATCACATACTACATTGAAGCTATCGCAACACTCGTCCAGTTTGGCGGTCAGGGGCTCAGCAAGACGTTTGCGGCTGAAGAGTTTAGATCCTCGCTCCATTCCACATTTGTCCATCGAGCCGAGGGACAGTTTTCAGAGATCAAAACGTATCTAGAGCTGTTGGTGACGATCTTGATCAGGTTAGTCCCCCAGAATCTGTTACCGCTCGAGCTCACGACTTGTAGATTCCTAGAGACCGAGGATGATTCCAAAAGGGGGAACACTCAACCGCTTGTGGTTCGCCTCCAGGGTGCGGCCCTCGCGCTACTCCAAACGGTGGTATCGCGCGGCGATGTCCCTCACCCTCTATTGAACGACCTCAAGGCGAAGCTGGTCGAGAAGCTGATATCTGCTGTGCAAAAAGGTCATCTGACACTCCAGAGCAAGATGCTGCATCTTTTGCATTCAGCTATCCACGCTTCAGCCCCACGACGCGATCCTCCTTCACGCGTCGCGAGTCACACACACCGGCGCGCTGCCTCTTCCATCTTTGAGAAGCCTCCTCCTCTCGAGATATCCCCTAGCGAATTCGAGTACCAGCTCGTGGTCATGATCATGCGCGGAGTCGTCACGCCTTCCAACATCCCGGTCCTACAGCACTGGGTCGATTTTGTTCTCATGACGGTGCCCACGCTGGCCAGTCGGCCTGCATTACTCCACACACTAGCCGAGTGCTTTAGTCAGGAGACACGAGAGCTGGTCCAGCGTATGAGGGATGCGCATGGGAAGGCATCGGGACATAGAGACGAAGTCATACATGACGAGACTCTGAGTGTGACGGACGCAGAAGTCGTCATGACACTGAACGCGCTGGAACGGGTGCTCACCATTCTCGGCAACCAGGCTCTGGGAAGAGCAGACGAGACACCAAATCCCCAAACCGAGAGCGGCAGCAGAATACTGGGCCTGGTATCGAATGTCTTTACTGTCGAGGCACCTTCTATCGACCCCAAGGCGGAATCTCCACGATTCCTGGACGACGCTATACATGCTCTTTTGGTCACATGGTCGGCCACTCTGCCACCACAAACCTCGGATGCCCCCAACTACGCACCTTATGAGGTGATACATTCCAGGGCAAAGCGGGTGCTGGAAAAAGCTTTTACGGTCCAACCGCTGGCAGTGATGTCGAGTTGTGTCCATGTGTGGTCTTTGTGCTCTGAACAGGTATCGGACACGGCCATTTTCGACTGTATCGATGCCCTCACCCCCAGCGCGCAAAAGGTGCTGGAGCTGACATGTGAGCTGGCTTCTGGCAAGACTGGGCGTATGATCCCGGACTACAGGTACGTCCCTCGCATAAGTTCTCTGCAGAAACTGACTTTCATCAGGGTCGACCCGTCATATCTAGCGTTCTTGGAGGCCTATGTCTCTCGATTGGAGGCTCCAATTGCCGTGCAAATATGGTCGAATTTGTTTAGCTTTGCTCGTGATGTTGCTGGGGGCGTCACTTCAAGCTCGTCTCGGGCACAGCTCTATCCCACTTTACAGTGCGTTCTGCTCTATGCTGGTGAACCAAAGCTAACGCCTTTCAGGTGTTTGACCAACGTGTGTCTGACCATCTCAAAAACGACAGCTTTGGAAGACCGCCGGCTGCGGCGTGATGTGCAGGACATTTATGTCAAGCTTCTCGACCTGGTAGTGTCGAACGTTTCAAAGATCGCAGAAGGCGGAATATGGGACAGAACGACAATGGCGAAGGAGGACAGCGAGGAGGACACGAACGTGGAGAAGGGTCTCGAGCAGGTGAGTAACACCAGCTGCATAAGGAGCATGCTAACATCAAGCAGATATTTGACTATCTATCTTCAACCATCATACCTAATCTGCGAGCACTCTTAGTGGAGGCTGATAGAGTCAATTCTGCCTGCAGCGGTATAGCGGTCAGCATCGTCGCCCCCGCTTTCCGACAGCAAAAGTTGGTACCCTCTCGGTGATTGGAAATGCGCTAACCCTCTTTCCCAGAGTCGATGTCCCCATCTTACGCCTCGTTCTTGAACTATCCCACATCCCCTCAGCGACCAAAACCTGGCGTTCTTATATCTCCGATTCATTCAGTGACTCTCGCCTTTTCAAGACGAAGCCTCCAATCGAAGTGGCATACTGGAAAGCGCTCGTTCTTGCCCTTTTCGATGCAGACAAGGAACGCTTCCCCGACCTGCTATCCCGCATCACCTCGGCATCTTCAGCCAACATCAACATATTCACGAATAGAGAACAAGAAATGCTGGTCAAGTGCGGCAATCTGCGGAGACTGAGTTTGTTGTTGCTGTCGGCTGAACGGAATCACTATCTTGGGCAACTACCGGGTATCCAAGAGCGTTTGGTAGAGATGTTGAGGTCGAGCAGTTTATCTGCAAGAGTACACTCTGATGTGAGTATCCTTGTATCCAGTCAATGGTGCGATAACTGACATGCTACTAGGTCTATCTTTGTCTGAGAATACTCATGTGCAGAATCAGCCCGCAACATCTTGCCAACTTTTGGCCCGTCATCCTCGCTGAACTGGTAAGTATCCATTAAGCATGGGGAATATCGCTGACGGGTCACAGTTACGTATATTTGAACAAACACTGGACGAGCCTCCCGAGAACAACTCGGAGGACCTGCAGCTGGTACTTGCAGCGTGTAAATTCCTCGACTTGCTCCTCGTCATTCAGTCGGAAGACTTTCAAATGCAAGGCATCTCACCTCTCGAGCGAGCTATGCTAATCATCGTTTAGCCACCAATGGATGTTTGTCACTGATACCACCGACGCCGCCTACCCCCCAGAAGAATTCGTCCCCGAATCCATCATGGACCGCCTCGCCGACGTCCTCTCTGAACTCGACAATAAACCCTCACCCAACCTGTCGCAAGAAGAACTGCCCCCCCTGGCATCTCCCACCACCCAAGGTCCTGCTCCTCTCCGACGTCCCCGTCTTTCTGGGGTCAAGACTATGACGAGCTTGCACCAGCTTCAGCCGTTCTTGGCGCGGGCGAGTATGGACACGTTTGAAAGTGTGTATGGCGATTATGGGGTGGATTGGGATGGGATTGAGGAGAGTCTGACGGGGGAGATATTTGATGCTTGATAGTCCTGAATATTTGATCTCATATTATGATGTTTGCATAAAGATACGATTGATATGGATATTGTTTGCATTGCACTATGCTACACCTTCCCACACTCACCCTAGACTACACGAAGAGGGTCGGCATCAGCCTTGCTGACCAGCACTTCCCATTTCGCGCCACTGCTGGCATCCTCGTCACTGGCAGCCTCCTTGTCCAGCTCGTCTTGGAGCCAGGGTTTGAGCACGGCAGAAAGGTATCCTCGCTCCGTGTTGGTATGGTTGGTGAGGATGACGGATGTACCGGAAGCCACATAGGCAAGTACCTCGTGCTGCAAACACTCGTCAGTAAACACCCCCATGAAAGCGAGACGACTCACATGAGACATCTCCCCAGTGATAAGGAGCTTTGCGTCAACGCCTTTAAACACACTTCCACCCGACCCAGCGCAAACAGCCAGGCTGGTCACGGGCTGGACGACCGCCGGTTCCGCGAGCTGGACGTATTTGAGACCCAGGTGAGCTTTGACCATCTTGACGGCCTCGCGGACGTCGAGTGGAGAAGAGAGCTCGGCATAGCCGCCCATGCCGGCGCCTTCGAAGCCTTCAGGAGGAGATGCTGTGGGTGTGATGGCACGATGAGAAGAAGAGAGGGGGAGGAAGGGTTGGAGGAGCCTACAACAATCGTTAGTAACGGTTATTTGAAGGTATCTAGAGCGACTTGCCAGTTGTTGATACCATTAGGTGTAGCGTCCAAACTGGTATGAGGAGAAAAGACAGAGATGCCCTTGGCTGCCAGCTTGAGCAGCGAAGCCTGGATGGGGTCGGACAATGTGACCGACTTGAGCCCGCGGAATATAGGAGGGTGGTAGGCGATGATCACAGAGAGAGAAGGCAAAGCAAGAGCTTCTGCGCAGACCGAGGCTGTGAGGCTGGAGCAGAGTGAGCAATGTTGCTGAGCGCAGGTGTAGCTTACTCGATGGTCAGGAGCACCTGTCGGTTGGCAGAGTTGGGATAAGGCGCCTCTTTGAGCCTGTCAGTATCTGGCCTTGGATCAAATATCGCACGAACCGATGATGGGACCGACCTGATTCAAACATCAGCACAAGTCATAGGGAAGTGGACGACGAACATTATCCCAAGCTCGCTCTGCAAGCTGCAACGGGGCGATTCGTTCCCAGACGCGTTTGACGAGGGCGAGCTGGGTCACTGCTGGTGTCATTCCTCCCATTTTTGCAAGCTCAAGGTATAGTCTACTCGAGATGGGCCGCGATGAAAGAGGTCATAGGCCGCCCACTTTGCGGCGATGACCGATCTAGGGCCAGGCACGGGTGTTTGTCGGCGGATCTCTCAAGATTCAGCCACTCCTGCCATTCAGATCCTCGAATTGTCTTGCATCCACTCTTCGCCATTGTTGGGTACTCCTACTGCAACGCTCCCAGAACGGCTATACTTCAAGCCAGCGCCAGTATGGAGCCAAGTCCCTCTACAAGCGACGCCAAGCCGCATACCCCACAGGTAAAGCAACCGTGGTACAAACAACTCAGCTTTCAGAAATCCAAAAAGGTCTTTTGGAGGTATGCCCCTTCTCCACAATATCCACAAAAACAATCCTGACATCCACCCTAGACACCTGCAGTTTGTCGGACCAGGATTGGTGTCGAGTGTAGCCTATATCGACCCAGGTAAGGCCGCCGGGTGGACTCTGCGCTCTTTGCTGACGGTAGATCTCAGGTAACTGGGCGACGGATCTCGAGGCCGGGGCCGATTATGGCTACAAGCTGCTCTTTGTAGTCCTCATGGCTGGTCTCGCTGCTGTCGGCAAGTACCCTCCCCGTCGTGTGGTCCGCAACTGACAGCTCTCGCCTAGTGCTCCAACTGTTATCCGTCCGGCTGGGCACTACCACCGGTCTGTCCCTGCCCGCCCAAACACGTATCCTATTCTTGCGGCTCAAGGAGAGGTACCCCAAATACCGTATTCCCCTGACGATAGGGCTGTGGTCGCTCTACCTTTTGGCCGAGCTTGCCATCATCGCGACCGACCTGGCAGAACTTCTGGGTAGTGCTATCGCTTTGCATCTGTACGTTCATATACTACATCACAAGAGGGAGCTGACAGTAGACAGACTGTTCCCAAAACTACCGCTGTTTGCGGGCGTCATCATCACCGCCGTGGACGTCCTCGTAGTCTTGCTCTTTTTCAGATCATCATCCGGGAGGCAGGGTATGATGTTTTTCGAATTCGTCATTGTGGCTCTTGTGAGTATCCATTATCATTTCAGACCTGTGCTGACCAGTGAATAGGTGCTTGCAGTGTTTATTAGTTTCATGATCCTGCTCAAACTGATCCATCCCGTATGGAAAGACGTCTTTTTCGGTCTTGTACCTTCCCACGCAAGTCTCTTCCCTGCCATGTGTCACAGCCGCTTATGTTTGTCACAGACCCTCGTCAAACCAGGCGCTCTCTACATTGGAGTCGGTATCATCGGAGGTGAGCCCTCACATGTCGCATGGTGGTGTGATGACTGATCTGTACCAGCCACTGTCATGCCCCACGCCCTCTTCCTGGGTAGTTTCCTAGCCGGTGTCGACCGACTCAGTATGGTGCCCACCCCTCCCACCAAAAACGTCCCCAGAAACATCCCCATGCCCTCCCTCAACCCCTTCCGCCGGAACCGGTCCCCCAGCCCGGCGGATAGCGAGCTCGGCGCCGGTCCATCTTGCCTCTCCCGGACAGCCTCCAACACCAACATCCCCGAAGAGTCGCCCGAGCTGGATACGGTGAAGAATGTGGATTTGGTGGTGGAGGATAGTGGGATGGGTAAGGAGGATGAGGCGTTTGCGTTGGCGCAGAGAGAGTATGAGCGAGAGGTGAGGATGTTTGATCGGATCCGATGGGTTGATCTGCATCTCTTCCATGTCACTGTGAGTCCTCTCTGTCTTGGAATGACCAGAGCTGATAAAAGCAGATTGATACGACGCTGTCGCTGTTGGGATTCGCACTTACGATCAATGCGTCCATCCTCACACTGGCCGGTGCGGCGTATTACTACAATACCGACTCTTCTGCCGAGAATGCCGCCGACCTGTTTGGCGCTTTCGCATTGATAAAGTCGTATATCGGGAATGCTGCTGCCATCATCTTTGCCCTCGCTCTTCTTTGTGTCAGTGCGGTCATGGCAAATAACGAATGACGCTCACAAAAAAATTGTAGGCGGGTCAAAGTGCGTCCATTACAGCTACACTTGCGGGCCAAGTCGTCTCTGAAGGCTTTATCAACTGGAAGACTTCTGTAAGCCCCCCTCTTCTTACATAGCAGATACCACTGACATACCTTAGCCATTCCTGCGCCGGCTGGTGACCCGGCTGATAGGCGTCATCCCCGCCGCCATTGTCGCCGCTGCCGTCGGTGCGCAAGGTATCAACACCATGCTCGTCGCTTCCCAGGTCCTCCTCTCCATCGTCCTGCCGACCGTCATCTTTCCCCTCGTATATCTATGCTCCAAAGCAGATCTCATGACGGTGCAAGGTCCCGAAGTGGAGGATATCGAGCTGGGGCGTGTGGATACACCTGCTCTTGCTCCTAGCGGCGAGCAGGAGCCTGTGGAGAGTAGCGAAAGGACGGCGGTTGAAACGGCTACTGGTAGTGATGTGGTGGAGCCAGTGTCGGAAGGGAGGAGGAGCAAGTCGTACGTGTCGCCAAAGTGGGTGACGGTCCTGGGCTATGCGCTGTTTGGGCTGGTGGTGGTGGCGAATGGGTATGTGATTGTCGAGCTGTGTCTTGGTAATGGATGAGCCGACTCTACTGTTGTGTATGCAAAATTGTATTCATTCAACACATGGTATATGACGTGCATGGGTGATCAACTAGCGTCCGCTAGCCTCTATGAATGACTATGCTACAGGGATACTATTGATACAGATCGTGGGATACAAATAACAGGTGGGGTCATTAAAACAATCGGGCTCTGCGGAGCGTGCTCAGTGGTAGGCGGGGACGGCACCGACGTCTTTCCCGACGTCAGAGTTGTGGGATCGCTGGTGTTTGCGAGGCGAGGGAACGTCAGACTCGGTAGACGAGACAGAGGAGCGGCGCCTGGTCATATAGGGTCAGCAACAAAGCCAAAAAAAATCAAGGTTGAGTGACGCAAAGAGACACAAACTCACTCCATATCCTGACGAGCGTGCTCCCACATATCGCGGGTCCAGTGGTAGAGGCCGAGCGAGTACTTGCGCCTCGTCTTTTCGAGCACCTCGGGGGACTCTGCAGCGTCCGTGTCTGGGCAAGAGCGTCAGCGTGCGAAAGATGGATGTGCGGGGAGGCGGCGTACAGTCGATAGAGTGGGTGGGGGACGGTTTGAGAACCTGGAAGTTGGCGTGGGCGGGGGGAGTGCAGGGGGCGGCAGTGGTCATGGTGGGCAGTGTGGGAGGGGGATTGGAAGAGGCAGAGCGAGGCAGCGTATATATATGTGCCAGCGCGGGGTCTGTGCGGAGGGCCCCACGCGTCGTCATGGGATGGGTGATCGATAAGGGTTATCTAGATCTGTAGGCCAAAGGACGGACTGCAGACGATGGCGTCAGATGATATCACCGCTGGAATGTAAACAATGGAGCGTGGGGGTAGAGGGGACGGGTAGAGGGGGGGCTAGAGGGAGCAGGAGGAACGCCCCTCTTTCTCAACATGTCACTTTGTTACTCCTACTCTGCCTCCCCTTGCACGCACCCTCTGCACCCGCACTCCACAGCCCAGGGCCCCAACCAAGACGGAGAGCCGCATAGGGCAGGCGGAATAAAAAATGCTCCACTTGGCCGATACTCCGAAGCCCGCGGCACCGCCCTGAGTGTCACCGCTTTATGACCAATTGAGATCTCACCGTGCATCTTATCTCAAGAGTCGTCACAAGAGTCGAGCCAAATATTACACTACAACCATCTGTACACAATCACGGCGCCTGGTCCGTAAATATACTCCCATAGTCAAACGACCCCTCCTCCATTAAACTCAGAATCGTCGCCGCAGACCTGCCACAAGTCAGCACCCGCTCAATACACTGACAAGCACACTTACAAAGCACTCCCACCCTGCTTTAGCCCGTCCGACACATTATCCATCCCTGCCGTCGCCAGACTCTCCCCGCCAAAGCCCTGCCCATTCATCCCATAGTCGAAACTCAAGTTACCCGCCCTCGCCCCAGCTTGCTGCGGGTGCTCGCTCATAGGCTGGTCCGCGTCACTCGCGCTGGCGTTGGCATTATATGTATAGTTGTTGGAATCCGCATCTTGCCCACTGAGCATGGCATTGCCATTACCCAAACTCGCATTCGGAGTGAGCGTCTCAAACCTGTCAAACGGCGCTGAAGCTTCACCAAGCCCCCCGAGCGTGGGCATCAATCCGCCACTGCCCGATTCACGCGCCGACGCTACAGGATTCACATCCTGTTCACCGGGCACGTTAAAGTACGCGGCAGTGTTGAACAATGCTTCCAGCTCTGGCGCCGAGCTCCCCAGATCACCGAGCCCGCCCAGCGAAGGGCGTCCAGAGTCGGTCCTGTTGAGCGCGCTGGGGTCGAAATTCATCATGCCCGAGCTGGCGGGCGAGTCGGAAATGGGGGGAGTCGTGGCGATGTGTTTGCGTACCGGACGGAGCCAGGCGGGGGAAGGTCGGCCGGCAGAATCTGGCACTCGCGGCGAGTCGACGGGAATGTTGCACACTGACACATGTCAGCTTTTCTCACGCGTGTAAGACTATGCACGCACCTCGACAGAATTCGTCAATGATATCCGCAGATCTCAAACCACACAGATAACGCCCACTGAACCGCCTCAACAGTCCCACACACGAACGCAGCCCTTCGATTGAAGGTGCAATGATCGGTCTGAAATCAGTGTTGCGGCAGTTGAGAATCACAGCTACCAGTGTACGACCAGCTTGTGCCAGTTGATGAATCACATGCACGCCGTCTATGCAATGTCAGTCGAGTCCCTCATAGACACGTTCAGCTTACAATAAGTCATCATGCCTCTTTGGCTGATGTGGACGTGGTCGGCAATGATGGTCAGCGCACACTGCATGGCCTTTTTGCAAAGGTCCAGATGCCTCGTGCGCTCTTCTGGTGTACATGCCGGAATAGCCACAAAGCCCGAGAATCGGTGTCGATAGATGATCATCTTGACCAGGTGCTCCAGCTGCGCACGTCAGCAATGCCCCAGTTAAACCAAGTCACTTACACAATGCAACCGCTCTGCCTGCGTGATTCGGATAGGATCCCGCGAATTTGCCGTATCCGTGTCATAATTCCAATACTTTGGCAATATCCGTTTCCACTCTTCCAACAGCTCTTCCTCCGCCCTCAACGTCTCTGTCTGCGGCATCCTCCTCGCAATCGTAGCCGCCGCCCGCGCCAAGAACGGACTCGTTGGGAAGGCCGACGGCGACGTCGCGGAATCAATCACACCCTCGAGAATGACGTGCAGCCGGATCGTAGCGACGAATGCGCACATGCGACTTTTGGGGTTGATGGCGTCGTCTTTGATACCTTCTGGCACGAGGTTTTCGTCGTCGACGATGATGGGCTCGGTGACGTCGCAGTCGCGGAGGTGGATGATTGGTGGTCGTCCGAATAGCGCGGCGGATTGTTTATCCCACGAGTAGATGGACCAGAATGTTCGCTATACACTCGTCAGCACGCAGTCAGGAGATTATCGTGAGGGGGCTCACTTTTCTGGTCTCCTTCTCGACGGCATCGAAATGATCATACGCATCCACACTCCTATGCAGACCTCCGTCCAAACATAATGTGATACTCTCCGCTTGCAACGCAAACGCCTTGCTCAAGTTTCCCAGACCAAACGCATAGATGGCAGCCAAGAACGCCGCTTGGATACTATACAACGTAGGCCTGTCCGCCGACGGCAAATCTCGCAACCGCTTAAACAGCTCAAAGTACTGCTTGCCCGCCGTCGACGGGTCATTCGGGTTTGCCCTCACACGCGGGTCATCCACATGCCGCGACGACAGCGTACACACCGCCACGATAAAGCACGTGAACCCCGGTTCACCCCACTGTGCCGGGTTGGCATAATCTGCCAAGAACGACGGTACATGGAGGAACGGCCACAAGAGGTGCGAGGTGGAGAGGTAGCATCGGACGAGAGTGTCCATCAGGTCCGGGGGGATTACGCCGGTGATAACTTTCCAGCTCGCTTCCGGGTTGAGCGTCTGGTGTGGCCGGGGCGTACGGTCGGGGAAGAAGCGTTCTTTCCTTTTTCCTTCCATGCTGCTTGCCCGGCGGCCTATGGCGCCGAGCCCAATCGACTGGGATCGTTTCGGCTGAGCGGTAGATGCGCGGTTGAGCGATGTGGAAGCAGAGGATACGCGACGAGACAGGTGCGGGTTGTTGGGCGAGGTGGATAGTGTCGATTCGGCGGCGGGCGAGGTGAGGAATTCTTGTTCGCCACCAGCTCCCTCGTCATCATCTTCTTTGGACGCGTTGTGCGCAGCGAGCAGGTGTAGCAGAGGGAATCCGGATGTGGCGCCTACATACAATCAGTCGACGTTTCGGCAAAATTGATAAGCAACCTCACCTTGCCACTTTGCCTGTCCAATCTCGTCTTCGTAGAAAAAGCTCATGCCACCCAGCTTCTTGGCCAGCTCATCCATACCCACTTCTTCCTTCTTCTTTCCCAATCCTGCACCGAGCCAGCCGTTCAGATCCGGGCCGCCGCTGCTGTTCAATCCCCAATCCGCCGCCAAGTTGTTTTGCTGATCATACGGGCTCAAGGCTGGCGTATATCCCGTGCTCATCCCGACCAGCTCTGAGAGATTCGTCGTCGTCCCGCCCAACGCCTCTGCCGCCACCCCCACGCCTTCTCCCCCACTCCCTCCTTCCTTGATCCCCACTCCCGTCCCGCTCCCGAGCCTCGCATCAAGCGTCGATAAGAACGCATTATGCACATTCGGCGGTACATCCCTCAACATGCTTTCCAGCGCCGCCAATCGCGCTTCCAGCCCCGCCTGGTTCTCACCCCGCCCTGTGGCAAGATTGGCAAAACTCCTCCCCGGCGAATGTGGCCTCTTGACCCCACCCGTGCTGCTCACGCGCTCCGCGGACGTGCCTTTCGGTTTGACCGTCCGTCGCGAAGGGGTCTCAAACGTACACACATTGTTGGACTGTTGGCACGGGGTGCAGGGGTGTTGGGTGTCGCATTTGATTTTCCTGCGGCGGCAGCGATCGCAGGCGTGCGCGAGACGTAAGCGGGGGCGTTTGGCGTTATCGCTGTTATCGTCGAGCGCAGAGAGGTCTTGGCCTGCCCCGAGGTCGCCCTGCGCCTGAGGTGGGGAAGGACCATGTGGCTGGACGGAAGAAGCGTTCCCAGGCGGAGAAGGCTGGCCCAATAGCTGGGCATGGACAGACTGGGGCTGGGGGACAGTCGGTGAAGGCCCGTTGGCGGCGTCCCCGTTGGTCTGCGAGTTGGTCATGGTGGCCCCGGTGAAGCCGTGGGGGCTGATGTAGTGGGAGCTGGTGCTGGTGGAAGGGCTGAGGGATGGCTTGGTGTCCTTGTGGGGTGTTGATGCAGAGGGGGCCATCAGTATAGGCGAATAGGGGATGGTGGCGGGAGATAGATTGGCTGTTGGCGGCGAGGGGGAGCGCGATAGATGAAAAGTCAGCAAAGAACAATCAATTCGGTCCGGCATGCGCAATTATTAGCAGCGCTATTTTCCCCACTTTTTCCCCACAATTCAGCTACTTGGACTGCATGCTTGGTTCTACCTTGGCCTATGACCTATACAAATCGTCTTCTGGTTATTACTGATACACCCTCTGGCAGAGTTGCCATTACAACAGATCTCCTCCTCATGCTATCGATCTTCCGAGCCGAAAAATCTCCGTATACCGCTTCCCTCTCAGAGCCATGCGCTCAGCACATTCTCGCGATACGAAGCGTCGTCCTCCCCCTGTTGCGTGGTAAGAATCGCTCTGATCTGTATACCCAATTCGGTCAACACCATAGGGCACACGACCATATCGCGGGAATGCATACGTACCTCGTCGGGTGGATCCAGACCCCACTGCTTGGCTCTTTCCCAGCGCTGCAGACGGGGAATGCCGACACACGGGCCATACTTTGTCGACAAATCGAATACGCGGAGTATATCTGATAAGGCGGAGAGAGTTCATTGGGTGGGCGGGATGTAACGTCAGCGTTGTTCGCAACGGCGACGTTGGAGACTTACGATGGATATCGTTATGGGTGTCGGGGCCGGCATGGACTGGGAGAGCGTCAGCATACTGCGACTATGGCCGGGGTTGAACTCACTTGGCTCCAAGTCGCCCATAGCTGCCTTGGCCTCTTTCAGAACCTTTGACCATTCCTTGTTCTTGACTTTTAACTGTGGCGTCTTTCCTCCCTTTGCGCTCTCGTCCCTTGTCCCATGAGGCTCATCAACCACTTGAATATCGTCATCATCCCCTTCGTCGGCTTTGGTACCAGGTATAGAGACCGTAGATGACTGTTTCTGCAGCGATGGTTTGGTTTTGGAGGTGGCGCCTCGCGAAGGCTTTCCTTGGGATTGGAAAGAGAGCATAGGCTGTAAAAGTCAGCACCCTTTCCTCATCTCAAGGGTGTAGACCCACCTGGGCAACGCCAGCAGCCTTCTTGGTCCTCCCCGATGTCCTGGCTGATGCGGCTGTTGGTTTCTTGGGTGGCATGTTGCTATGGAGAGAAGAGAAATGACATGCAGTTGGCCCGGAATCAGATGATGATGAGCCAGAAGATCGGGGCAGCTGGACGAGGATGAACATGACGATTTCAGGGTAGCGGTGCCTGGGTAAAGTGGGGGGTGGATGTGAGTTGGCTGGTGTGCGTCGTTGGGTGAGCTTTCTTGCGATGCATTGCGTACAATGGTGTGACCAAGAGCTGGGGGTATTTCGGGCAGTACAAGAGAGTATGGGTGGTACTGAGAGAGGCTCAAAAACTGCATGTGGAAGATGTATACCGTGTCCGTTGGCTCGCCGTTGAGTGATGAACGAGAACATCGTCGTGAGGGCCGTGTCTGGGATGCCGACTGCGGCCTGCCCCAATATATCACAAGCAGTACAAGGAATAGAAGGACAAAAGGCCAGGCTCTCATCTCCACTGTATCCCGGCGAGACGCCAAGGCGACTGGATTGGAAGGGCAAACAAAGAAGAACCCGATACGCGCTAGGGGTGTTAAGATGATTCTTACAGTTTTTATCGTGCCACACGAATAAGATTAAGGGGGGCGATACTTGGGAGGGCGGTGTTCGCGTCGTTTTCTCTTCTTCCTCTTCATCTTCTGCATCTGCATCTCTCCATCTCCCATATCCCCTACAGCCTGGCGCTCACCCCCATCCACCCGTCCTTTCACGCCCGCCGCGTACCCTTCATCACCCCCGACAACCGCGTCCCTCGGTCACCCACAAGCCCTTTTCATTCACCCTCCTCCCAAGCACCATCCGCCAGGTAACACCACACCATGGCGCGAGACAGGCTTGGTAACGCCGTAAGTCCCATCCTATTCCCTGTAGAAGAACGCGTATTGACTTGCTACGAAAGAACCGCCAATACGGGTCCGTGCCTCCTCTTTTGATCCAGACCGTTATTGACCCTAGACTATAGCGAACAGCCCAACCCAGCCCCTACGTACCCTCCTCCAGGAAACGGCGTGATTGCCCCCTCCCGCGCTCCCAACCCCTATGCCCAACAGCAAAACACCGCGTACGGTGCCAACGCCGGTAACCCTTACCAAAACCAGGGCGGCGACCCTTACGCCGGTGCTGCCTACGGCCAGCAACAAGGCTACGCCATGGGCGGCGTCAATGGCGGCGGCGGAGGTGATTTCTGGACCGAATTGACCAACACCAACTCTGCCCTGAGCCAGCTCCAGGAGCAGATCCAGGCTGTCAGGCAGGCGCACCAGGCGAGCTTGTCGTCCACCGACCCCGAGGCTGCCGGGTACGCTGCCAAGCTCAACGACCAGGCGCGTACTCTGCGAGAAGAGTGCAAAGACCAGATCAAACTGCTCTACAAGTCTGCCAAGGGCGACCGTGCGCAGAGGACGCAGGCGGAGGGTGTCAAGACTCGATTCCAGGGTCTCTTGCAAGAGCACCAGGTGATTGAAAAGGAGTTTAGGAAAAAGGTCAAGGACAGAGTCGAGAGGCAGTACAGGATTGTCAAGCCTGACGCGACCGAGGATGAGATTAGACAGGCTACCGAGTCTGACAACCCTCAAGTGTTTTCTCAAGCCGTACGTATCGTGTCTGTATGTGCGTGCTTTGCTAACCTTTTGCACAGCTGTTAAACTCGAACCGATACGGTTCAGCACGAGGCGCTTTCCGAGAAGTCCAAGAACGTCATGCCGAAATTCAAAAGATTGAAAAGACCCTCACAGAACTCGCCCAGATGTTCCAGGAGATGGCCATGCTCGTCGAACAGCAAGACGAGACGATTGTCAATGTCGAGCAGCAGGCGCAGGGTGTTGACCAGGACATCTCGGCGGGACTAGTACAGACGGACCGGGCGGTGGAGAGTGCCCGAAAGGCCAGGAGAAAGAAGTGGATCTGCTTCTGGATTGTCGGTGAGTATATCGCAAACTCGGCCGCACGCGAGCTGACCGTGTGCAGTCGTCATCTTGTGTATCATTGCCCTTGTTCTCGGTATCTACTTTGGTACCAAGAAGAACTAATCCCACAACTAGCCTCTTTCAATTTTTAGACTTTACGACCTGCTTTCTGTTTGTATCCTCCTGTTTGACAGAGGATGGCCTTGACATTACGCCCCAAAAGTTCTACGCGATGCTTGTTTATTTGTTTCTGATGTACTCGACACGTAATGGGAAAGGTGCAGTACATATGTCTATACCAGTACAGTAACTTTAGTAATGCATTCTGGATCATCTCTCGAGACGACGCCTGTGCACAAACAAGCGGGAGGCTAGGGTGCTCAGGGAGGGGTGTTGGGTTGAGTGACGGACGAGTATGAGCTGCGTTCGAAACACCTGCCCCAGCTGGCCTGCCCCTGCTCGCTGCATGGACCCCTGCCATCGCTGCCCTGGGCCATGCATAGGGTGCTCTAGGAGGCCATTGCTCGGATTGCCCCATGCGGCAAGCGGCCGAACTGACGTCGATTTTGAGCGCGTCGCGGTCACGCAGCAACAGTGTCATCCTCTTTCTCTCTTTCCTTTATCCCTCAACACCCAGTAAAGGCGGGACAGAGACACTCGCCATGCCTCCCCCCATCCTCGTCCTCCTCCACTACATACACCCCGCCCTCCTCTCCCTCCCCCTCCCCTTCCTCTTTGCACCCAAGACTTCGCCCCCGCCCGCTCTCCCGGGCATCACCCCCGTCACCGTCCAGGTCACCGCCCCCCGGCGCGGTCTTGTCCTCACGGCCCTCGCCCTTCTTGCATTCACCAGCTTTCTCGACATCAGCGTCCTCGTAGGAGATATCCTTTCCGCTCGGGCTCGATATGGTGAAGAGCTTCCGGCCCGACTGGTAGGGACCGAGCTCTGGGCAGAGGTAGTGTACGGTGTTGGGGAACTGCTGGTATGGGGCATTGCTCTCGTAGCGACAGTATGGAGAGAAAGGTTTGGAAAGGGTTTGCTCGTGCTCGGCGTGCTCGGTGTCGTGGGCGAAATTGTCAATCTCGTCTTTTTGGTCAAACGCGAGCTGCATGCCAGTAAGTGCTCTTAAGGATAAGCGATCAAAGGGAGGTGCTAATGATGCTTGCAGGTGGAAGTGAACATTTGTTCTCCATCCTTTCCCTGGTCCCTTCATCTGCTCGACTGCTCCTGTTGCCCGTTCTGCTTTCAGCAGTGGCCACCCCTCGGGTCTCTTTCGAACCCGCCACCGAGCGCACTGGTCTACTCTCAGAAAGCTCCGAGGGCACCCAATCGCACTCTAGAGAGACGACAGCGGCCAGCGACTATGGCACATTCGTGCCCGGGACAGGTGTCGCGACCCCCGCTCCCGGACCTGCCCAGACCGACGAACAGATTGCCGAACAACAACGTCTTCAGCAGGAAGAACGCAACAAGCGGCGCAAGATCAAAATCAACAAGCAGCTTGGATCCAAGCGTCAAGCCAAAAAGCTGCTCTCGCTCAAGGAGGCGTGGCCAAAGTTCAAAAAGATTCTGCCCATGCTTTGGCCGTCGACCAGTCCCAAATTGCAATTCCATGTTGGCTTGACTGGTCTCTTTATCTTGATTGAGCGAGGTTTGAACCCCTTACTGCCAATCACTCTTGGTTGGGTCATTGCCGCCCTTGGAAACTGGTCATCTCCTGTCGACGTCTGGAAGGCTCTGGGTGCCTACCTTTTCATCCGACTCATTGACAGTAATTCTGTCATGGGTGCGCTTCAGCAGTACTTCTGGATCCCTGTTGTGCAATACACGGACCGTGAAATGCGTGAGTAGCTTCAGACATGCCAGAGATGACGCTGAGAGCCCTACAGAGTTGATGTCCTTCAACCACCTCATCGACCTGAGTTTGTCTTACCACACCAAGCGTAACACTGGCGAGGTCATGCGCATCGTTGACCGAGGATCAGCTGTAAGTGGCATTGATGGCATCCCGGTCTTCAACTGACAATACTACAGATCAATGAAGTCTTCCGGACCTGCCTTTTCTCCGTGGTTCCCACCATCGCCGATACCGTCATCGGTCTTGCCGTCTTCCTGTGGCTCTTTGGCCCCTTGATCACCTTCAGTATCATCGGCGTCATGGTCCCTTACTGTGTCTTCTCATTCATCGCCACCAGAATCACTCAGAAGACTCGACGAGAGTATATCGATACTGATGTGCGACAGAGAGGTATTGTGTCGGATGTCTTGACCAACTGGGAATCTGTCAAGTACTTTACCTCCGAATCTCGAGAGGGTGAGTCATACCAGATGAAAGACATGCAAAGCTGACATTGTGTAGCCGCCCGATTCGAGGAAGCCGTCGACGACCTCCTCAAGGTAGACTACAAATGGCGTATGGGCTATCAAGTCATCTACGCCATCCAAAGCTTGATCCTCGTCGTTGCCTTTGCCGTCGGCGCCGTCCTCCTCGCCATGCGAATCATGAACGGTAACGGCAGCTCTGCCTCCTTTGTCGTCTACGTCACCTACTTTTCTCAGTTCACGCGGCCTCTCGACCAGTTGAGCTCTTTGTACAAGGAGATCAGCTCGGATATCACCGACGCCGAAAAGTTGCTGGCTTTGCTGGGGGAGCAGACGGATATCAAGGATAAACCCGATGCCAGAGAGTTGATTCTTACCGACGGTGTCATCGAGTTTGACAATGTGACCTTTTCCTACGATGGCAAGAAGGATGCTATCAAGAACATCTCCTTCAAGCTCGAGAAGGGTCAGTCGCTTGCTCTTGTCGGTCAGACCGGTTCGGGCAAATCGACCATCCTTCGCCTGTTGTATCGATTCTACGACATTCAATCCGGCCACATCTATATCGACGGGCAAGATATCTCTTCCGTAACTCAGGCGTCTCTTCGAAGGGCAATCGGCATCGTCCCCCAGGATAGTGTCCTGTGGAATGACTCTATCGCTGCCAACATTGCCTACGGAGACCCCAATGCCACGGACGAAGAAGTGATTGAAGCTGCCAGAGCTGGCCGGATCCACGACAAGATCATGACCTTTGACGAGCAGTACGACACCTTGGTCGGCGAACGAGGTGTCAGGCTTTCTGGTGGTGAAAAGCAGAGGGTCAGCTTGTCGCGAATGTTTTTGAAGAACCCTAGGATCTTGGTCAGTGCTTTGTGATGGCTTGGAGGTGGTTTACTGATGACTTTGTAGGTCTTGGATGAGGCTACTAGCGCTTTGGATACTGAGACTGAGCGCGAAATTCAAAAGTCGCTCGTCAAGCTCGTAAGCATGGGAGTCTTGCATACATGAGGATTGCTGACAGCTGTGACAGGCCGAGGGTCGAACCAGTCTTTCTATTGCCCACCGTCTTTCTACCATCATCAACTCTGACAAGATCGTCGTCATGGGCGATGGCGAGATCGTTGAGATTGGAACCTACAAAGAGTTGATCGACAAGGACGGCACTTTTGCTACCATGTGAGTCATCTCCCCGCCTGCAGTAACAATACTGACAACCTGAAGGTGGCGACGACAGATCTACACCGAGGCCGAGCTGCTCGAAGGCGACGCCATTGACCAATTCGCTCGCGCTCTTCCTACTGCCGCCGACTTCCGTCACTACCGCGAAACTGGTGAAGCCGTCAAGTCTCCCACCGCTGAAAAGACGCAAGAAGGCAGTAACGCCGGGAACGGCAATGTCCCCCAGCTCGAGGCTGCTGTGCCGGCTGCCAAGGAAGATGTCCCAGAGGTCGACGCCAAGAACGACGCTGAAGGCTTTGAGGTTGAACAGTCTGCTCCTGCCCCTGGCCCTATTGCTGAGGACCCCAAGGCTCTCTCTTTTGCCGACACTGTCAAAGCCGACGCTGAACCCAAGACTGAAGAGGTCGAGGCCGAAGTGGAACAGGCGTCTAGGGAATCTGCCTCGGAGGAAACTAAAGAAGAAGATGCACCCAAGACAGAAGAGGTACCTGAGCCCGAAGTGAAGGCACCCGAGACCTTTGCCGACAAGGCCGCTGCTCCTGTGGCGCCTTCCGGTACCGTTCCCGAGCCTGCTACTCCCAAGGTCGTCCCCTTCCCTTCTGCTTCCTCTCCCCGACCCGTGTCTTTCCCCGGTCCCCCTTCTTCGTCCACACCCGCCAACCACCGATTGTCCACTCTGTCTGCCTACTCGGCATCCCCCACTACCCCTGGTAACGAGCCTCCATCTCCTACCAAGTCGGATGCCGTCTCTGGTTTCAGTGACAAGTCTGGGACACCCGGGTCTGGTACCGAAGACAAGCGGAGGAAACGCTTGAGCTCCATCAAAGGCTTTGTTCGACGGATCAGTGACCAGGGAGGGTTGACGAGGAGCGCAAGTGGGTTGAAGAGCCCGAGGGTGAGCACGGATGGTGGTCTTCCCGAGACTGCTGAGAATGAGGCGGATGAGAGGACGGGGCTGTTGTCGCCTTCGACTGCTGAAGCGCGATCTACCCCAGAGCCTGCGGCCAAGCCCCAGGCGCCGATCAAGACTCATGGCGGCGGAAGTTCCAGGAAGGAGAAGAAGAAGAACAAGAGGAGCAGGCATTAGTGTGTTCGTTTGAAAAGTAGCGATCGTGTCGCCTCTATAGATGTGTTTTCTGTATATACCATTACAAGTCAAAAGCTGTGCTATATGACAGTAGATAGATAAAATTTGCCTCCTACTTTTCCCCATTTGCCTAATTATATACACGTTTGTATCATATTTGATTGTTTGGGAACACCTCAGGAGAACCTCGAGTTATCATGCTCTATACCTATGCATTATCGTCGTTTTCATTTCAATGCTACTTGATCCATGCTAATATGCTCTCCTTCAGATCTTTTTCATTCCTTGCGCCCTTCGCAACAGCTTCGCTAGTATATAGCTACATGGCACTGTTGGCGGGTATTCACTGGGACAGACGATCAGCAACGATATCATGCCTTGATAGAGCGCGCACTCACAGCTCCGTAAGCTCTTTTTCTATACATCCTCTCATCTCACTTCCCATTACACACTCTCACACCCAAAGGTTTTTTTCACCTTCCAAGACACCACTCTCAGCCCCACCAACCCCAAGATCACTCCAACATCCACCACCAAAAGCGTCACACCACTCAACATAAACCTCGGCGCAAACACTTTCCAAACCATCAAGTGTCTACGGAGCCAGGCGGCCGTGATGGCAGATGCCACGGTGATGAGGGTGTGGTAGATGAGGAATGCGAGGACAACTTGTAGGCCGTGGGCGAGGACGGGGATGGACCCTCGCGGACGGGGAGAAATGTTCCATACTGCCAACAATGGGGCGCACAAGGCGGTGAGGAAGAATGCTCCCCAAGTGTTCAAGATGAGAAGGATGGGCGAGAAGAGGTAGGAAGCGGAGGAAAAGCCGACAAAGGCAGTCTTCCACTGGATGGAGGAGAGGACTGCTTGGTGGCCTGTCGCGAAAAAGGTGAGGAAGCCGGCGAGTACCAGGGGCACGACTTCTGTAAAGGTGGGCCGGGCGATAGTGGCAGAGAGCGCCGATGGGTCGAATGCCGCGGGGTTCTCGGCACTAGCAGAGAAGGAGGAAGTGAAGATGATGGCGTCTCGCCTGGTGTCCACCAGCTCGAGGTAGACCAACAGTCCTACGAGCCAAGCGGCGAGGGTGAGCTGACCCATGGGTTGCGTCACGAGGTGTACGAGCGCAAATGGCCCGAGGATGTAGAGAAGGTACGTCGAGCCGAGGGCATTGGCAAAGCCAAACACCGTGACTTCTTCTTCCCCTGTAGCCTGATCCGCTGTCCTCTCTACAGAGATACAGAGCGGCGAAGTAAGCCACACGTACGGTATCGCCCCCAAACTCGCCCCCATAGAACACCTCGCAATCCACATCTTGACAAAGCTGACGATCGGCACCTTGGAAGGGTTGAGGTCCTCGTAGCTCTCCAGGAACTCGAGCATCCAGTATACGGCATTGGAAAGGACGACGACTCGCCAGAGGACACCGAGCATGAATGGCGCGGGGCCAGCGAGGGCTTTGGAATTGGCGAGGGTGATGCCGATAGCACGAGGGAGCTGGAAAGCGACAAAGAGGATCGCCATGAGGGCCCAGGTGGGGGCAGTGGGCGTGACGCCAGAGTAGAATGTCACGCTGCAGTAGGGCTGCTGCTCTTCGCGGCACACTGTCACAGCACCTGCCAGGCGCGACACGAGGGTAAAGGCGAGCGAGAGGAAGATGATCTTGAGCCTCATATCGGCCGTGGGTGCAGAGAGCGCTTTGAAGAGGTAGATGATGGGGATGGTGATCACCAGGTACAATACGACGCGGTCCTCCCACATGATGAAAGAGTTGGACGCGAAAGAAAGGGCATGCGCGGCGAGGATGATGGGTCCAGCGTAGCGGTTGATGGTGAATGAGCTCGGCGTGGAGAATTTGACCAAGAGTGGGAGAATGAGGATGACCTCGGAGATGATTGCCGCAGCGACGACAAACACCTTGATAGCCACGATCGGCTTTCTCGTATAGATTCCCGCTACAGTACCCGCAACACTAGCAAGTACACCCGAGCCCATGATGGCAGTCTCCAGTGCCAGTCTGGCGTACACATCCCACTGCACACCGTTGTTTCGGACACCAACGTACAATGCCACGAGAGTGAAGAAACTGAGGACGAGGACGAGGGATCCGAGGATGATGAGGGGGACGGAGAATTGAGCCCAGAGAGCGCGAAGGCTGGAAAGTGCGGCGAGGGTAAACGTGCGGTGGGCAATGATGGACTTTTCAAGGTCGTCCGTTTGGCTGACCGCGTGCTTCCAGACATCTTCCAATCCTCGCTTCACGTCCCTGTCACCGTATGCTTCGATAAACCTCCAAATTCCCTCTGCGTTCAACCTCTGCGCCAACTCGAGTGTCTTGAGGTCTTTGCCAAAGCACTCGGGGATAACGCTACCGAGATTGTTAAACGGGATAGGGATGCCAAGGAGGAGGGAGATGGTGGGGACAATGTCAATCTGATTGACATGCCTGATAGGGACGGAAGAGCCTGGATAGGTGTACATCGGCCACCCGCTGGCAGCAGCACCGAGGTGCAGAGCAGACGAGTCTGTCGCAATGGGCGCGCCTTTAGAGTACAGCCATAGGGCAGACGCGACCTCGAGCTCCGAGTCACCGCCATGATTTCCCTTATCGTCCATTCCATGATCTCCTAGAACGACGAGTAACGTATCTTCGTCTATAAGGTCCACGACCTTTCTGAATACGTCGTCCATCTGGGCGAGCTTGGTGCCCATAGTTTCCCTGAAAGGTCCCACCCTGTGACCTGCGTGGTCCACACCCAAGAAATGGCCTATGAGGACGTCCCACCTAGACTGGTTGTCCGGGTGGAGGTACGGGAAGATGTGTTCGATAACACCGTTGTCTACAGTGTGGAGGTCTTCGACATTGAACGAATCGTAGGGATGCGACATGTCGGGGTGAAAGGACGAAGGGAAGAGGTTCATCCACGTATCGTCGCCCATGAAACCCAGAGTCTTGTTTGCAGCCACCAGCTGGTGAACGAGAGAGTCCTCATCGATAGCAGTGGAAGCAAAGTTGGAGCTGATATCGATAAAAGTCGGCAACGAGCCTGTCGTGATGCCCTTGATCCTCTGCATAGTGGACGTGGGAGGGTCCGAGTACGCATTAAAGATCACAGAGTGTTCCGGATGGCTCTGTGTGAGCTCGGCAGGCACCGTGAGGACGCCATGGTGGTGGGGGGAGAATGGCTCTGGGTAGTGGGGTGATATAAAGTCGGTACGGAGTGCGTCTACCACGATGACGACTGCCTTGGAGTGGGTAGGGGCGATGGACTCTTGGTAGGCGGGAGAGGTGTGGGGGATGGTGACGCGGTTCAACAAGAAGCCCTGTGTGAAGAGGTAGAGGCCTATGAGATGGAGGGCTGCGATGTAGAGGACGATGATGGCTGCGAGGTTTTGGCGGGAGATGCTCCTGAGCCAGGCAGTGGAGCGGGCCATCTGGGGGATGTTAGCGAGGAGGGGGAGTGGGAGAGTACTTACAGTGATACTCTGCTATCTGTCTATGCTGTATCCTGTCTATGAGAGCCGTTGAATCCGAAATTTCAGCGAGAATGCGGCCAAAGGCATGGAGGCGTGATGCCAGGCACGGCACGCGCTGATCGGTCAAAGCCATCTCTTTTCTCTCTTTTCTCTCAACGAGCAGCGATGGCAGAACAGGCAGCCCAACAGGAGGAGCAGCCAAACAGGATCAATGGCATCGTCCGCTCCGTCGTCATGTTCCTCGGTGTCCAGATGGGTAAGCCCTCCCCCCCCTCTCGGAAAGCCGCTCACGCCAGATAGCCATGAAGTACGGCATGAGCTATGTGTGTACAATCACTAACACCCTTCAATCATACTTACTCCTTATAGTTTGGCATCGGATCAACCCCTGCCGCCCCCAAGGCCCCAATCAACCCCTCCGACCCAGCGTCAACTCCGCTTGCCAACGCGCCCGGCCCCCAAGCCACCGCTACTCCTCCAGCTCACCCCGCCTGGGACCTCGGGTCCCCCCTCTCCATCGTCTTCTACACTAGTACTTCTCCCGCTGCTGACGATATCGACCTTGCCAGCCCCTTGCTGCAGTGGGACGACTTGACCTATGGTAACTGGGCGGACGAGCGGGAAGCCGATCTGTTGCTGGATGTGCCCGAGAGCGTGCAGCACAATGGTAGCTGGTGGTTGCACACTGTCCTCGTCAAGGACGGTGGTCTTCCCACCCAGTCCAGGGCACCCGGCTCCGTCTTTAGCCAGAGCAAGCGTCAGTATCGCCCAGAAATCCATGCTCTATGCTGACATCTCGCAGTCCTTACTCGATTCCACACCAAGCGACGTATCAGAAAGGAGAAAAAGCTCATCGGCGGTAGCGATGAAGACGAAAAGGAGGAAGAGGAAGAGCCCGTCGAGGTTCCTCACCAGATCGGCTCCCACTGGGCCAACAACCTCACCGTCTCAATCGTCTCTGGCGGTGGAGAGGTCGTCCCTTCAGGCCTCGCTCCCCCTGTCCTCCCCGCCTATACTTTCGTCGACTCGCCCTCTGGCAGGAAATACTATCCCCCAGTCTTCTTTAACGATTTCTGGTTGATGAAGGAGAGTCTCTACCCCATCAACGAGACCACCAAGACTCTTCCTCTCCACCTCAACTATGCGCCCATCTCCAACATGAAGCACCAGCTATTCTCGGCCATGACCCAGTCTTTCGACCAAGCTTCTGCTCAGGGTACCGGTGGTGGTGCCGAGTTTGACGAGATCAAGCGAACCTTGTTGGAGACTAGCCCTTGGCTCTTGATCACCACTGCCATCGTGACGCTTCTCCACACCCTCTTTGAATTCCTCGCGTTCTCTAGCGACGTCAGCCACTGGAGGAAGAAGGACAGGGATCTCGTTGGCGTGTCTCTCAACACTATTTTGACCAACTGCTTTGTGCAGCTTGTCATCTTGTTGTACTTGCATGACAGCTCTGAGGAGACCAGTTTCATGATCTTGTTTGGGCAGGGAATGTAAGTGGCATCTATCGTCTCATTAATCGAGCTGACGTGGTCATAGCGGGCTTGTTATTGAGGCTTGGAAGATCACCAAGGGTAGGTTCTTCTACATGTGAGACGACCAGAGACTGACTTTGACAGTCACCAATGTCCGCATCCGACCTTCTACCAATCTCATCGGCTACTCTCTCAACTTTGAGGGTGCGCATCTTTTCTGCATTGATGAGATCTCAGCTGACCGCTCGCGCCAGACAAGCGCGTGCTTACGGAGGACGAGAAGAAGACTCAAGAGTACGATGCGCTCGCGTTCAAGCTTGTTTCTTACGCTGCTATCCCCATGTTGGCCGTCTACACCGGTTACTCTTGTAAGTGACATCAGTATCTCACCGGGGGTCTCTGCTAACGTGTCAATCTTAGTGATGTACCAGTAAGCAACTTGAACCGGCTTCTCCTATCACCACTAACAAGCTATAGCACTCATCGAGGATGGTACTCTTTCATCGTCTCTACTCTCGCCCAAGCAATCTACATGTTTGGTTTCGTCCAGCTTGTGCCTCAGCTGATCATCAACTACAAGCTCAAGTCTGTTGCCCACATGCCGTGAGTCCCCCGTAACGCTGTTGCAGGTGGAAAGAGCTGACTGGGACGATAGTATGAAGGCCATGATGTACAAGACCTGTAAGTATCTCGCCATGTCTCGCGCGCGCAAGTATCTGACATCTCCTAGTGTCTACCGTCGTCGACGACTTTTTCGCCTTCTGCATCCGCATGCCCTGGCTCCACCGCCTCGCCTGCTTCCGAGACGACGTCGTTTTCCTTATCCTCCTCTATCAACGCTGGATCTACCGTGTCGACTATTCTCGAGTCAACGAGTATGGTCAGGTGAACGAGGGCATGGTCGAAGATGTTGGTGGGGATGTCAAGGAGGGTGCAAAGCCCGAGACGAAAAAGTCCAAGTAAAGGGACTCAATGGGCGAATGAGATGGAGCGGGATATCTTGAATCATACAACAGTTGTTATAGATGCATTATATGGAAAGAAAACCTCCTACTGTGCCGCATCTCGCGCCTTCTTGAACTCTTCTATCCATGCCCTCTCTTGCGCTCCCTTGATGAGGATCACAAAGCTCAGCAATCCATCTCTCAGCACCACACCGTCCTTCTTGACGCTCCCCTTGGCGTCCCTCTTGGCCTTTAGCAGCACCTCCCTCAACGTCAACTCCTTCCCGACCTTCAACAGTCGCTTCTCTGATGTCTCCACGTAGAGAACAAGGTTGGGCACATAGTACTCGTGCTTTTCATCCCATTCTGTCCAAGGGACTTGTGGGTTGGAGGGAGAGGTGGGGAACATGACTGCGAGCTGATCCTCAAACGCCGAGTTTTCGTGAAAGTGCGTGATGAAATCAGACTGGCTATACGAAGGGTACAGCAGGAAGACGGGGAACACCACAGGTGTATGCGGTGGGGGTGGGGCCCAGCCAGATTCGTTGTCTGTAGGAGGGATGGAGTCTGGGTCAAAGTGGGGCGGGTTGGGGTTATCAGGCGGGGAAGGAGTGTCGAGGATGATCAACCCCCTATCCGAGACCGCCTGCTTCAAAGCAATCTTGGTCATGGTCTCGCGCCGGAGACGCTCAGCCTGCTCTTCAGCCTGCTTGATCCCCTTCTCCACCTGCACGCCGAGTCTGTCCCAGCCCTCGGTATCTTCTCCGACCTCTTTCGCCAGGTCGGCACCACGGGGAATGACATCTCCTGCCTCCTGCCATCTTCTGAGCGCTACCAGCGCCTGTGCCGATCTCCACAGCGCCTTTACGAGCCCCTTATCCTGATCAAGCCCCGACTTTTTCCCAGCAGAGTAGATGGCAATGGTACTGCTCGTGTCTTCGAGGACACTGTTGTACTTTTTAAGCATGAGGTGGGAGGCGGCGCGGTTGTTGTAGAGGGTGATGCGGAGACGGTGATCGGCGGGTTTGGCATCGATGGCTTGAGTGTAGGCCACGATAGCGTCGGCGTAGGACTTTTGGCCGTAGAGCTCGTTGCCGTGGTTTTTGAGATTGAGAGCGACCTCTGTGACGAGTCAGCTCCTTTATACATTCCGTGTATGCGAGCGACATACCATCTCCTTCACCATCAAACACTAGGGTTTTGAGGGCATCCAAGATGGGATGATTACCGTCGGCCCCTTCTTCGGGCGTCTCCCTCATGAACAAGGGTGTAGAGTCGAGCACTTTTTGAAAGTCTTCATAGGTGACTTCTTTTTGCGAAGGGTTGGGGTTGGCTTCGTGGGCTGCTATGAGCTGGTCGAGAAAGTCGGGCTCTTCGGCGGACATGGTGGTGGGTTGGGTAGTTGGTGATGAGAGAGGAGATGAATAATTGGACAACAGGAAGATGTGACGGAGTGCCGAAATGCCAGAGTCAGCCTTGTTCTATGCTGTATGCTGCAGTGGCATGAACGTGCGGCTCTGTACTCTACTCTCCATATCTCCTGTGCATCTCCATGCATGCATACCCCTCTCCCCCTCTCCCAGCCCCTCGCCCTGTGCCAAAATTTCCGCGTTCTCGACCGCCCCGGGCATCGTCATCGGTGCCACATGAGATAACGCCGGTGGACCCTGAAAGATCAATGTCCAGAAGAAGACAGGCGCGAGAATCGTAACCAGGAGATCACTCAACAACAACAACAATCCATTTTATATCCCATCTGCCCCATCCACCACACCATACACCATGTCTCCCACTGCCACCCCCCTCAAGGACAACAACGCCCCCTCCCCCACCATCACCCCGCTTCACGACCCCAGTCACCAGGCCAAGGTCATCCCTCAGACAAAGCCTCTGGGCGCTTCTAATCGTGAGTCGTTATGAGCAGAGAGAGCAGGGAGTGGGTGGGAAGAGTGGCTGGGAGTATTGGACGAGTCAGAGTATCAGTGCGATGGGTGGCAAATCTCGGCCAATGAGGGTGTCTTTGATGTTTGCCGCCCACAGATTATCCCCGTCACCGCTCCTGTGTACCAGATGTTAACTATGCTAACGTGTTACGATGCAGCCAACATTGTCCCAGGAATGGCGACTGATGGTGCTGCTCCCGGTCTTGGACACAAGGCGTTGCTGTCGAGGAAATTTGCCAAGGCCAAGTACGTCTCTTTGCCCTTTCGTCCGTGTCGAAAGTGAACGTACTGACATTCTTGTCTCTATAGCAAGCCTACCATCTCTCCCACCGACCAAATACAGAGCCCCTGCACGGCCAAGCTCACAAGCGCCAAGCAACGTCACTTTACCAAGTATGTCCCCTCCTCTCCCTTTACAAGGGCTCTGAGCTGACAGCGTCGATAGGGGAAAGCCCGCCTCGCTCGCGCAATCATTCGTTGCTATCCGCGAAAGCTCTAGCGCCTCATCTCCAGCTCCAGCCGGCCGCAAGACCGACCTGTGATGACTCTTGACCTTTTTGGAAACGTTGGATACGTCTTGTTTGTGCCGTCGTTGGGAATTTTCCTTGTTGTTTGTATGTGCCCTCATAGGCATTTGCGTGGCAGTCAGCTGATTATGAGTCCAGTTTTAGCTTTGATTCTATCAGTATCCTTGATCAAAAATCCTTTCTTGCGGTGACTTTCTGCACCTGTCTTGGCCATTTGAATGGTCGAGTCGTCTGGCAAAGATCCGTCTTTTCGCCCACTGTTTCTATATACCGCAATGCAACTTGTACAATGCTCTAGCGATGGAGACATACATCTCAACTTGACTTTTAGAATATTCAAGGACCCAAACTACAAAGATGGAAAAGGCAGGTGTATGCTATGCTAAATGCCGTTGTATGATATGATGACCATGCTATGCCAGATATCCTATTGTGATCATCATTCCCGCACGAATGTAAATCCATAGAGTAAGAATCAACTTCCAGAACCCTTTCCATTTTCCACGCTCTGCTTCTTCCTCTCTTCTCTTTGAAGCCTTGCCTCCCTCCATCCCTTCCCATTTCGGAAGACCGCAATGGGAAAAGGTAGAAAGACCGCCACGAGACCTGTGAGGAGGACGAATGTCCAGCCGGCGCCGAGAGTCTTGTACATCTTTTGGCTGTTCTAGTGTCAGTGAGGGCACACAGAGAGAACGAAGAGGCTTACATGGTGGCTGTGCCTATGGCGCCGAAAGCGCAGCGTACGAGATTGTACTGAGACATGGTATTAGCAAGTACAGGTCACGCAAGAGCTGTAAACTTACAGAGGCCGAGACGGCACCTCCTTTACCCGGACTGATATCTTGTGCGTAGATAGTAGCTGTGGCCATCAGCACTCGCTCTCAAAGCTCTAACAACGTAATTACCAGTAGCAATCACCCCCGACCCCAAGCCCACCAAAAAGTTCATGACCAGCGTCGCTGCCAACGGCGCCTTGACCTCCAAACACCATCCCTGTGCCGTCATCGAGGCCATTGCTAGTATCGTGAACGGGACCAAGCAATAGATTCTGGAGCGCTCGATATTGAATTGTTCAGGTTTTTGACGGTAGTCGCCTCCGACACGGCGTTCTTCGCGTCGAAAGTAATAGTCGAGCTGTTTGCCGTTCAATTGGGAAGATACTATGGTGCCAACGCCACAAGGTCTGGGATGGGTCAGCAGGTGGGGTGTAATGGTGGGAGGGGACGTACAGGTAGCAGAGACCGATCTTGATTTCGGAAAGACCATACTTGTCTTTGAGAGCCGTGGAGAATAGTGTGAGACTTGCGTAAAACTCCAAGTATACCAAAGACGTCCAGAAGAAGATCAAGATGATTTCGGGGACGAATAGTAGCATGAAGGAGGAGAGTGGTTGGTACTAGCATGTAGTGTTAGAGGATAATTCAAGCGTGGTACAGTGGACACTTGCCGGCTTGCGAGGTGGTCTCTCGACCTGTTCAACCTGAATCCCATCGGCTGCCAGTTTCTTTGACACTTTGCTATTGCGGTACAGCTCCATGGGAGAGCTGTTCAACTTTGGAGGTGGTATCGATCCGTTGCCCACAAGTGATCGTAGCGTCTCTGGTAGGAATCTATGTGACGGATTAAGCCCATGTCCGAGGGGTGGTATGCGATACAGCGAGGACGTACAGTGTCAGAGGGACGAGGATGACGCCCGTGGCAATGACCAAGAACCAGAAAATACTCCTCCAGCCCAAAGTCTGTGTCAATATACCGCCTATCAGTCTAGACACCTCATGAGCCTACATGAATACTCTTTTCATTCGCACACTCACGGTCCCAAAGCAGGTCCAAGAAGCGCCCCCGACTGAAACAGCGCGGCATAGGTGCCCCTCTCCCTCGGCTCTGCCACATCAGCCACACAGCCATACCCTATCGCAATGACAGCACTTCCCCCCGTCGACTGCAGAGCTCGCAGGACGAGAAGCAGTGCATACGTGCTGGTCGGTGTCAGGGCCAAACCGATATTGGCGCACAAGTAGATCACGAGGGTGGCGAGATACAACGGCCGTCTGCCAAACGAGTCCGACATGGATCCGAATACGGAAGGGGTGATGGCCTGGAAGACGAGGTAGATGGTGACTGCTTGGGAGATGTCGGACTCGCTCCGGTGGAATTGGTCGGCGAGTGTGGGGATGGCGGGAACGAATATGTTGGAGGAGATGGGGGAGAAGATGGCTGCTATGGCGCCGAGGCCGACGATGAGGTACTTTGTGGGTTTGGAGAAGGCAGAGTAGGGAGGCGGTTCAAGGTCTTTGAGATCCTGGGAGGGGGCATGTTGAGAGTTGGTGGACTTGCGCTCGACGGGGATCGGTCGAGTAACGCTCTCTGGGGTTCTTTCCGGGGCAGTTTGTTGCTGATCAGGAGCGCTTTTGTCCAAGCTAATACTTGGTGATGAGGAGGACATGTATACCCTCAGCTGTGACTGATACAAGTCGTCACTTATTGGACTCTGTAAGTGAGCTTACCGGCAAGAAAGATGAGATGCGAGTCGGTAACAGCTGGGAAAGTGAGCAAGATACATCTGCAAGCATGATCTACCAGAGGCAAGTGACCCACGCGGTGCAGCGGCGAACATATGGAGATGACTCGAGCTCGGCCCAGTTGACCATCTCTCTCGAAGTGTATAGCGCACCATATATAGCCCGAGTGCCCTGGAGGCCGCCCCACGGACAAGGCCGGCCTTTGACCGTCGGCGCGTCACTGATATTACGCGATCCAGAAATCCACTTCAAACGAACTCGACAGCATTTTCACCAGCAACTCGTTTCCACGCACAACCTCGCAGTATACGTGAGCACATCTCCTGCTTTCCAGTCAAGACTCGATAGTACAAAAAGCACGAGCACTGACTTTTTTTACCCAGCAACAGCCCATCTACTTTCATCTGATTAACCAGATATATCCACCATGTGTAAGTCTCCCTGTGTCTCCCACAGCCCAGGCCAAGCTCAAATCCCACATAAGCTTGCTGCAGCGACCTCCCTCCCGTCCAGGCTGAATACACCCCCAAGGGTACCTACACTACCTTCTCTGGCCTCAAGACCTATGCCGTCGGTCCTGAAGACGCCAAGGCTGCCGTCCTCTACACCTACGATGTCTTTGGCTTCTCCCCCCAGATTCTCCAGGGTACGGTCCAAACTCCTTGATCATCATGTATCTAGCTGACAGTCGCACAGGTGCCGACCTCATTGCCTCCCAAGGCTACCGCGTCGTCATGCCCGACTTTCTCGTCGGCAAGTACGCTACTCCCGAACTCTTTGGCCCCGACGCCGAAGCCAAGAGGAACGAATACTTTTCCCAGTTCCCCGGTGCTATCCCCACCCAGTCTAAACCTTTGGCCGACTCTATCGCTGCTTTGAAGGCTGCTGGCCACAGCAGGGTTGCTATTCTTGGTGCTTGCTGGGGTTACAAGGCTGCTGTGATTACTGAGGGTCTTGCTGGTGTTGATGTGTTCCTTGCTGTCCACCCTACGTGAGTGATTGTGATGATCACAGTGAGCGCTGTTGACAATTTGCATAGTTTCCCTGCCCCCGAGGACGCCGAGAAGATCAACGTCCCTGCCCTCATCATCTCTACCTCTGGCGAAGACAAGTCTGTCGTAAGTATCCCCTATACTCTTCTCGTACCCATGCTCATGTCGATTAGATCGACGCCATCGAGAAGGGTGTCGAGGCCAAGAACCCCGGCAAGAACGTCTTCAAGCACTACGCCGACCAGGTGCACGGTTTCGCTGCTGCCCGTGCTGATGTAAGTGCCCCTTCCTCATTCAAAGTGGCTGCTAACGTATACATCTAGCTCTCTGGTGGTGACACCCTCGCGGCCTACGTGGAGGCTTACCAGCTCATTGTCAAGTTCTTGAAGGAGCACCTCTAAGAGAACGGTGACTTGTTGGAAGTAGTGTCATGCATGCACTGTCATAGAGCTTTGAATAGTCTGCCATTGCCATCTCTCCCCAGTGGATGTAATGCAAGGTAAGGGACAGGTCGAGGCATTGCCTCTTCGGGTGGCCGCCAGTTGCCGGAATCAGAAATTTACCTGGAGACTCGGCGGGTCCTGAAATTTTTGCCACCTTTTTCCGGGAGCGGCTGTGAATGATGTACGCAGGCGACGCGTCAGGCGGGCGTTGAAACAGCATCCCATCTCATCCCTCCCCATCCCATCCATCCCCTACGCGTCCCTCTCCAGCTCCAACGCGCACCCCGCCCCCCTCCTCCCCCACACCCAGAACCAAACACACGCACACCCTTCCTGCCGCACACACAACACGACGCGTCCCGACCCTCCTTCCATCCACGTCAACCATCAACCATGGCATCCCCCCTCAATGCCCCTCCACATCCTCCACATACACCCCCACCACACTCCGCCACCCCACCGCCCGTGCGCGAGTCCCAGGAATCGCAGGAGCATAGAGATACCAGGCAGATATCGCGGGACGCTACTCCCTCGTCGCCTTCCGCATCCATGTCTACCGGCGCCAGTGCGAGCGCCTCGTCTCCGCGCTCTGCCATGGAAGGGATCGTGGAGGAGAATGCGCAGGCTGGAGACGACGAAGGGGACGTGGAGAAGCTGCTGAAAAAGGTGGAACTGGAAAAGGTGAATAGTGCGGAGCGGAGTGCGGACTGGGCTGACTCGTGGTCTTAGAAAATCCATCAACTGCAGAGACGTCTGGAGCTGGCCTCTGTCAAAGCCAACAACGGTTGGACGGACATGTCTATCAAGGACATTGAGCACGTAAGTCGTGCAACCTCTGTATAAACATCCTGCTTATGCGCTCTCAGAAACAACTTCCCGCAACTCCGTCGAGGCGTAAAGCCCCACTTAGCGTGCACACTTCTTCCCCAATGGGAAATAGCCAAGTGGCAGCCAGCCCAGCTATTCCATACGAACCACCTTCTCCTTCTCGACCATGGCAGCTTATCGACGTGCTGTGGCAACCTTTACCGCCGCCTTCGCACGGCAATTATCCACCCTCGCCTTCGAGCCCTATGAAGCGTTCGCGTGAAGACGATCACCCCGAGGCCCCGCGGCCAAGCGGGCATGGATTCACGTATCCCATGTCTATTGCTAGTCCGGGAGCAAAGAGGGTGAATGGACACCGTCGTGCTTCCAGTTCCTTGTCTGGGCACACGCTCGATAGGCGTATGATGGCCGGACCGTCTTCACCTTTGAGAACCAAGTTTGAAGGCCATGAAAAGAAGAGACGATCGCATTCGCATTCCACCCACGACAGGTCGCGGCGAGAAGGGACGACGAGCCAGGATGTCGACGCTGCCAAGGCTCTCACTTATATGCTGGGTAGCGGCTCTGAAGACGGCGGCGGTTCCATGTCGCGCCAATCCTCATCCGAGGCCATCTTGCCTGTACCCGACTCGTTTGCGAGCCCGATCCCCACCTCACCGAGCGCCAACCCGCGTCGTCTCAGTATGCAGTCCAACCAGACTACGCCGCGTGCCGGCGACCTGCGCACCCCCAGCTCTCATGCTCGCTCGCGTGTCCCGCCCGGCTCTGGCTCTTCTGCCGAACGAGACAGGCCAGAGGAGGACAAGACGGCAGCAGAGTTGATGATGTTTTTGGCGCACTCGCCGTCGCCGATGAAGTCTGCAAAGAGGGGCGGGCCCCCTGACTCGCCCAACCGGCCCAGTCTTGGGGCCGCTGCGAGGGTGCTGTTTGCCGATGAAGACCGGTCAAAGCAGACCCCGTCTTCGTCGTCGAGTAATACTGCTCTGTCATCTGCGTCGTCCTCGTTCAGTGCCGGTTCCAGCTTGCCTTCTTCTATAGGGCACAAGAAGACGCACTCCAGGGGTGGCTCGTACTCGCAGTCCAACCTGGCGTTGGCGCCTCCCATAACGCCCGACTCGACGGATGGGTCAACCCTTGTCCAGATCTAGACTGTTTTCTTGTCTACGTTTCTTGTTTCTTGTTCAAATTATAATCATCTTTCGCTGTTTTGGGTTTTTGTATCACTCTTGTATTAAACTGAGTCGCGTTATTGTCTACCTAGAGATCAAATGGGTGTAATAAAGAAGGAATACAAATATACATGCAATATGCTGCAAACTAGAAGAAGATCTGAGGCCCGGAGTCAAGAGTCAAGAGCGCTATCCAGGTCGAACGTTGATTACGTTATTGGCCGATCTCGGCGCGGGTGGTGAGTCACCAGGGCATCCGAGGCCTGGCCACTGGGCACAATGCAGGATCTGCAGCAGCGCCGAGGCAGGCAGCATGCATGCATTCACGGGTATCTGGGCAGGGAGGGTGCATCTGCGGGGGATACTCGCCATGGAAGATGCACAACAGCCAGATAGTCGACTGGGCGGGAGTACGACGCCCAATGACATTGTTACGTTCCCGATGATTTTGTTTCGGCATCAAGTGCAGCCAGACCGTCATCGAATTTGGCCTTTTTAGTCAATTCTTCGACCTTGTTCTTGTACATACATCCACCCCATATATGCTCCCCATTCTGTAGCGACACTCGGCAGCCCATCGATACCCTCGCCCCCCAGCCCAGGCCCGCTCCTCCTGCTCCCATCAAGCCTCATCAGCTTTCCGCCCTTCTCCCTTCGTCTTTGGCTTCAAACCCCCTCGCCCGTTCTCTGTTATCACTCCGGCAAGACGGGTCACAATAAGACACAAAAACGCTCGACATGTCTGTGGGCAGCACGATTGATCTCTCGTCTGTACCCATAGCGTTCCTCGAGGTATGTGGGTACTCGCCAACTCGGCAATTTTGCTAATGCCACCGTTGCCCCCTCACCTGCATTTCGGCCTTCCCCCAAAACAGGCGTATCCCTTTCCTGCCCTGGCACTTTGCATAGAAGCACCCCCGCGCACTCGACCCCGTCTCGTATCAAGAGATACAGACTCCACCGTTCGACAGCTCGACGGAGATGAAGACTATCCCGATGGCAGCTCTTCCACACCATACCGCGCCGGCACAGTAGTGTGGGGAAATGCGCAATGGAAAAAGCTTGCCCCGGGAGAGACCATTGGCGAATGTCTAAGTCTGCTGGATCAGAACAGGTTGCAGGCTTGGATGGAGAGCGCGGAATATGGGGAAAAGGCAGAGACGCTGGCGGTGGATATCAAGTCTGCCGAGGGGACGACTCTTTACTTGGCAAAGACGATACTGCCTCCATCTCCGAGCAACGACCAACGTTCGCTTTGTATCCTGACCTCTCAAATCCACGACCCTCCCGAGGTCATGACTCCGTCAGTGTCTTCTTCAATCGACAGAGCTTCGCCTGGCCTACTGGGGCCATCGTCCCCGTTTCCAAGGTCTCTATCGTTTTCATCGAACGGATCGAGACCGGTCGATGCTCCTACTATTGACATGAGGTCTTCGACGACATCCGCCAGCAGCCTTCGCTCTTCGGTCGACTTGACATCCCCAGATGTGCAGTCTCCTTCCCAAACCCCTATACGCACCCACACGCCATTCAGCAAGACACTTTCTATCCACGAAGATCGCAAGTCACGAAAACGCTCTCCGCGGGGGACGACGCCCTCCATAAAGTCTCGGACTATGGAGAGTCAGGCAGCAGAGAGATGGCGGTTGGTGGAGAGTTTCAACTGGGCAAAGACGCCTATAGGGCCGAGGGAGCAGTGGATGGATGCGCTGGATCCGGTATTGGCGATCACGTTCGAGTCTAGAACGCAGGATTCTGCGTGGTTGGGCCCAGATTTGCGGCTTGTATAGTAGGTGTCTGTCTTGTCCGAAGGTCCTTGTCTGACGTGTCGTAGCAACCTTCCATACCAGGAGCTCATCAATCACCCGGCGGCTTGGGGTCAGCCGGCGAGCGAAGTTTGGGCTGGAAATTGGGATTACCTCGAGCCTCTGGTGAAAAAGTGTCTCAGCGGTACCCCGATCTATAAAGACAACGACGCTATTTTCTGGAGGCGGTATGGCAATGATGTGTTGTTGGAACACTACCACACTTGGCGATACGTCCCCATCACTGGCAAAGACGGCTCGATAATGGGTATCTTTAACCAAACCATGGAAACGACAGATACGATTCTGATGGAGCGACGGCTCAATACCACGCGAGAATTGTCTGAGCAAATGACTTTTGCTCGGACTCTCGAAGACTACTTTGACACCGTTGCCGACGTCTTTGAGCAAAATCCTGCCGATATGCCTTTTGCTCTGTGCTACCGTGTCCATCAAAAAGACGCAGATGCTCTCACTATCACCCTCGAGTGCGATCTCCAGGTGACTGTGGGGGTCCCCGACGATCACCCATCAGCTCCCCAGTCCGTTCCAGTCGGTATACGCAACCAAACCACGTTTGGGGTGAGTCCCCCGCGCCCGGCATCGCCTACGGCATCCATGTTGTCTGCCCAATCAGCCAACAACAACCGCGTCTGTCATATTGCAGACCAGTCCCAGAGTTGGCCATTGGAAAAGGCCATCAGCACCCGACAGTGTGTCTTTGTAGAAGACTGTTCTACGATGATTTCGGGCTTCCCAATCCGCCAATGGAATGAGCTGCCCATCTCTGCTATTGTCGTCCCCATTTGCAGCGAGGGTTCTCATGACGTCCCAGGCTCAGTCATGATCTTTGGTATCAATATCCGACGACCATTCGATTCCGAGTACGAGCTCTGGATGAACTCTCTGCGCGCGCTGCTTGCTTCTTCATTCATTGCCGTCAAATCACACGAGGCAGAGGCAAAGATGGCGGAAGACTCGGCAAAGATGGAGGCTGCCAAGGTTGCGTGGTTCCGGGGAGCGGCGCATGATCTGCGAAGCCCTTTGACTCTGATCGCTGGTCCGCTGTCGGACGTGCTCGAGTCCAAGCTCGACCCGACGCAGCGCACTGCCCTTACCATGGCACAGCGTAATCTCGAGAGACTTATGCGGTTGATCAATTCTCTCATGGACTTTTCCAGGGTGGAAGCGGGGCGGATGGAGGGGCGTTTCGTACCCACCAATCTGAGCGAGTATGTCGCCGACTTGGCCGCCTTGTTCAAGCCCGCGGCAGAGCGTTTGGGCCTGCAATTCATTGTGGAAATCGAGCCTCGAGAAGAGCTCGTCCTTCTCGACCCTCTCTTATTCGAGACCATCGTCGCCAATCTCATCGGCAATGCTCTCAAGTATACTGAATCGGGTAGCATCGCCGTGCGCGTATCGTATACGTCAGGGCAAGGCGAGGTCTCTGTCACCGATACTGGCGTGGGTATACCCAAAGACGAGCTCGCGCTGGTGACGGAATGGTTCCATCGTTCGAGTACTGCCCTTCACTCTGGTACGCAGGGTACCGGCCTTGGCTTGGCGCTTGCAAAAGAGCTGGTAAAGTTGCATGGCGGTGAATTGCATGTGTGGTCACAGACCGCTGGCGAAGCAGAGGGCACCCACGGCTCCGTCTTTTCGGCCACCATACCCCTTGACTTCAAGCCTCAACCCTCCTCCCAAACCCAATCGCCGTATTCTGTCGAGGAATTCGGCAAGTACGGTCAGATCGTTGCCGACGAAGCTATGCGCTGGGCTGCGGATACGGACGAGGCCAGTGAAGTGTCTGACAAGGAGACTGGTAGTGGAGGGTCAGCTGCTTCGTCCGGCAATCGGTTCGCAGAAGCGTTTTTGTTTGACAAGAAAGATGTCATACTTGTCGTCGAGGACAATGTTGATATGCGCAAATATATCGCCCAGCTGTTTGCTCCTCACTGTACGGTCCTACAGGCGTCAGACGGCAAGCAAGCCTACGATATGGCCGTCAAGAAGCCGCCAAACCTCATCCTTACGGATGTCTTGATGCCCAAGATGTCGGGCATGGAGCTTTTACAAGCCATACGGTCCCATCCCGACACTCGCATAGTTCCGATCGTCCTCATATCGGCTGTCGCTGGTGACGAGCCTCGTATGGAAGCTCTGCTTAATGGAGCTGAAGACTACATGGCAAAACCATTCAAGCCCAAGGAGCTGCTCGCCCGAGTCCACCTTCACCTTCAAGTCGGCAAGAAGCGCGCCAAGCTCGAAGCGCTCTATGCACAGAGAGAGACTGAGCTCGCTGTATTGTCTGATTATTGTCCGACAGGTATCTTCCGCGCCGACACAAAGGGCCATATTGTGTATACCAATAATGCCTGGCGGACGCAAAGCGGCATCGATGACTCGGATCCCGACGATTGGCCAATGTACCTGACCCAGGAAAGTCACCATTCGGTCCTGGAGCTATGGAGGGCTTGGGTACTTGGTGATGAAAAGAGTATGAAGACTAGTTGGCGGTGGGCTAACGACACGCCCGTTAGGGCTAGCCTGGTGAGACTCGAACATGCCAAGCATGGGTTCTCGGGAGTCCTTGGCTGTGTGGTTGATATATCGCATGAGGAGCGGCGTTTGGTCGAGGCAGAGGAAAGAAGGCGGGAGGCGGAGGAAAGCAAGCATCAGCAAGAGTTGTTGATTGACTTGACCAGCCATGAAATCAGGAATCCCCTGAACGCCATCTTGAGCTGCTCGGACCTGGTCAAACAGAACCTCATTACTCTACAGGAGCAGTTGAGGGCTTGCGGGTTGAAGGGGTTCATACCGTCACCGGAGCTGTTATCAGACTTGGAGCAAGACGTCGAGGCTCTAGAGAGTAAGATGATCTATACGATGAGGAGAAATGAGCTCACCACATTCCTAGGCATTCACCAGTGCGGTCTTGTACAAGAACGCATTGCAGGAGATATTCTTTCGCTTGCCCGCATCCAGCTTGAGATGCTCAGTCTGCATTATATCGAAGTCAATCTTCGAAAAGAGGCTCGAAAGGTGTCTTCTATCTTTGCGTCGGAAGCCAAGATGAAGCAGGTGGACCTTACCCTCACATTTGGTCCCACCATCGAACAGTCACAGGTTCTCCTGATCAAGACAGATCCTGTCAGGTTAGGCCAGGTGGTTACAAACTTGATATCGAATGCCATGCGCTTTACGGCGGGCGGTGGTATGTGTATCCATACATTGTGTACCCATGCTGATATCTCCCAGTGGAAGACAAGAAGATCACAATCCAATATGATGTCTCTTTCGTACCTCCCGCAGAAGGCTCTTGCGCTCTACCTTCGGATATCGGTCTTCCTACAACTCTGCCGGCCCCCGAAAACACCCCGGTATGGTTGTTTGTCAGCGTCACCGATACAGGCCCTGGTATGAGCCCTAGCGAACTTGCCGTCTTGTTCCAGAGATTTGCTCGTGAGTACTTATCTCGCCATTGACGTTAGCTTACGCCGCGTTCCAGAGGGGAACAAGATGATACATACCAAATATGGAGGCAGTGGCCTGGGTTTGTTCATTTGCCGAAGTGAGTCGCGCATCAAATGAGTGAAAGCATGCTGATCTTTTGCGTTAGAAATCACCGAGCTTCTCGGAGGTCGTATTGAAGTCCTCAGTGAGCTGGGCACGGGCAGCGGTATGTGGCTCCAGTCGAGTATTTGGTGTATCGACTGACCCTCAATGATTCAGTCTTCCGGTTCTTCATCAAGACGCGTGCCGTCTCGCCACCGACAGCCATGGCTGCTTTCGTCGAGCCGACAGCCTTGACACCCATCAGTGCCTCTTCGCCTTCATCGTCCTTTTCCTTGAGCCGGACTTCGTCCAATCAGACGCCCAAAAAGCTCGTGTCTGGGGAAGAATGCGACCGTATCTTGGTCGTGGAAGACAACCTCATAAATCAAACAGTTCTGAAGAGGCAGCTTGTGAAGGCCGGTCTCTCTTGCGACGGTGAGTCTTATAGCATCCTTCCTGCTATACATGTCTGATGGAATATAGTCGTCAATAATGGTCTCGAGGCCCTCAACAACATCCGCGAAACCAACAGGCAATACAGGCGCGGGGGCATGGATCGAACGAAGTTGTACGACGTGGTCTTGATGGACCTTGAGATGCCCGTAATGGACGGCCTTACTGCTATCAAAGAGATTAGATCAGCCGAAGCCGCTGGTCATCTTGAAAGAAACATGGTGATTGCCTTGACTGGAAACGCGAGACAGGGTCAGATCGACCAAGCCTTGGCGGAAGGGATGGATGACGGTAAGTCTCAGCCGTTTTTTGACACGGTTCATCTTTCTGATACATCGCAGTGGTGATCAAACCTTACAAGATTGGCCAGCTCCTGGTGAAGATCAAAGGCATGAAGGCGAAGCGATCAGAGTTGGAGTTGAACGCGATAGAAGACTCCTAGAACATGAGACTTCCGAATGGTCTTCCTCATAATAATAGATTTTGGGCGTCTTTTGTTGTTTTTGTTGCGAGCGTGAGCGGTTGGCTCTACGCATCTTGTATCGATCTTAGATAATTCCATCGAATATAGTACGAGTACAGTATAATGACCATTTACATATCTTACATAAACTCGAAAGTTGAACACATGTAACGACAAATGATGACTATGGTGGTTGTGATTATACATGGCCAGGTTGAATAACAGTGGCGAATTATCGGCCGATGATTATAGATGCTCGGTATGTACAAAAGTACCATTGGCGAGATGAATAGTATACAAGAATGAATTGTCCGTTCTTACGATCACTGAGCTTCTTTGATTCTAACACCCATCCAGTCAGCTTCGATATGCCTCTGAACACAGAGCAGTACTTACATATCAGCAGCATTCTCAGCCAAGCCATACAAAGTGGCACTCAGATGGGCGGAGAATTGAATAGGCAGCACACTAGCATCGACGATCCTCAGATTCTCAGTGCCGTAGACTTTCAGGTCGGAGCCGACGACACCGCCAAGGTCTTGAGACATCATGGAACAGGTCGCGATGGGGTGATGGACAGAGGCGACTGGATGGGTCTGTTAGACTTTGTCTTTAGGAAGGGGATGGAGCGCTTACAGCCATCTTCGATCCAGCTCTTCCAGTCCTCGTCAGAACCGCCATTGCCATCCTCGGGAACGGAGTCATACCCAGGCGCGTTCTCTTCAGTCACGATGCTCTTCAAGGGCGCAGTCTGGAAGATCTTTCTAGCCATTCTTACGCCAGCAATCTGGATATCCATGTCGACTTCAGCAGCAAAGTATCGCGGGTCAATATCTGGATAGTCGAACGGGTTGGTGGAGGCAATCTTGACATGGCCTCTGGAGAATGGGAGCATACTCCACATGTCAACGCCGAGACCTCCGTTGGGGAATCCAGTGTCAAAGAAGAGCTCGACGAGCCCGACAGAAGAATTGAGCATGAGGCCTTTTTGGATGTTGAAGTAGTCGCTTGCGGCGTCGACCGAGATGAAGGCGCCGTTGTCGTATGCGTCTTGGGCGTAGGAGTCGAGCTGGTCGGTGATCTTTTGGGCAATGTCGACGTTGCTGGAGGAGGTGATCTATATCGCGTGTCAGCATGGGTTCAGAGAGATGATGCTGACCAAGACTCACACCGAGAAGAGAGGGATAGGCGATGACGTTACTGGGACCTTGACCGTCGGCGTCAAAGTCGTCTACAGGAGTCCATCCAACAGAGTCCATAGTCTAAACAACGTCAGCATGGATCGGCCACATAGAGTATCACGACGCACCTGCTCTTGAAGGTTCTTCCCAACCCCATTGCTCTCCACAACCGTGTCGATACCCAAACCCTCCAAGAACGACTTTTCTCCGATTCCGCTCAATTGCAACAAAGCAGGCGTTTGGATAGCACCGGCAGATACAATGACCTCCTTGTTGGCATTGACCGTCCATCGATCAGAGTTTTCGTCCCCGCTGGAGGAAGCGAATTCGACACCGGTAGCTTTGACGGACGAGTTGGTGGAGGAGAGGACGATCTTGGTGGCGAGGTGGGTGGTGAGGATGGCGAGGTTGGAGCGGGAGGACACGGGGGAAAAGTAGGCGGTGGCTGAAGAGGAACGGTGGTCGTTGTCGCTCCAGTCCATGGTCTACATACGGCGTCAATTCAGGAGTGGAGCCGAGAGTGGATAAACTCACGTTCGGGTGGAAAGCGACTACGTTGGCAGAGCCTCCATCGGCATCGGGCGAAGAAGCGACTGAAAAGTTGGTCGAGACGACTTCTTTGAAATACTTTTGCTGGGGACCGTGGTAGATGCCATCGCTACGCAAGGGTCAGCTTCTTTGCGAATGTGGTCAATGTGATATATATGTACGGGTACGTGACCTGAACAGGGCCAGAGGTGTTGTGGTATGCTCCATTGGAGCTAGCACCAGCGTCCTGTTGCTGAGGTATCATGTCAGCGACTGCCCTCCAGCTAGTGATAGTGAGTTTACCTGACTGTTAGGAGCACTGAAGCCTTCACTCTTCACCGCAAGAATCAGCCACGTACGTCAAGGGGGGGTATACCGGAGCTTGACCTACCTTAAGCATACCAAAGTACATCCCGTTCCAGTTCCATCGACCGTTATTGTCGTCGCCACCCAAGAAAGTCGCCAGCGCGTCATACTGAGCCTTCTGACCTCGAGTCTGCGCCAGTCCATTGATAGAAGTTGAACCGCCGAGTGTCTTCCCTCTGCGAAAGAAAGGGGTCAGCTTCGGCTCTCATGAGAGTCGTGCGACTTGCCCGTGAATGTATCTACCCTGACTACTGGGCCAGTTCCAATCGAGCTCCGTGCCGAATGCCACCGAGTACTGGTAGGGGTCGTAGATCCTCTCGTCGTCGCGGTTGTCCTCGCCGGCTTCGATCACACTGCAAGTCTTGGTCAGCTACCAGGAACAAGGAGAAGGACACTCGAAGGAACACAAAGGAACCAAATACTGACAGTACAGAAATGTTCGGGTCCTCTGAGAGTCTGTTGGCAACGACGAGACCTCCGAGGCCGCCGCCGACGATCACATAGTCGAAAGACTGATCAGATACGGTGGAGGGATCGGTGGTGATGCCAGAGACCGCCAGAGCTGAAGGAAGGGCCACAAGAGCAGCGAGAACGGGGAAGAGGCGTAGCATGGCGAGAACCTAGACGGCCTTTGGTATTGATGCGGTTGGTGAGGAATGACGAGAGTCGAGTACTGGTGGGGGTGAGTGATTATAGCTATATACGAAGCCAGAAGGAAAGTGTGGGGCCTGTGGCAAGTAGCAGGCGAAGGCCACGTTTATACTTGATGATGGGAATGATGGGATTCGAAGAGCTGGTGAAAAAAACGAGGAGGAGCACGATGCACTCCTTTAAATACCTACTCGCACGCCGGCATGAAAGGTGCTTTGATCTGTCAGCGTCAGAAAGCGCACCGACGAGGCCGACCAGATCCCCGCACTCGTAATCCATGCCCGCATCTCCCCTGAAGATTGCACGCCGGCATCAAGCCCACAGCGACCAAAGTCAGTGGATGTTCGAGCTCGGAAGCGGTACGGGAAGAGAATGCATCGCCCCTCTTGGGATTACCTCTTCGGTGACGAGGAGCTGTCTCAAGACCCCCACTCATCTACCAGGCACGACTGTTTACTTGATGGTCGGCGAACCAAATACGAGGGAGAGCAGGGGGAGACGCGTGGGGACATGAGGATTTCAGGGCACTTGCATCGCCCGATGACGCTGACCCCTGGGCGGGAGAGGCAGGCGATGCGATGCAGGACAGCATATGCAAACAGTGCTTCCACGATTTGGCTCAAGAAGCAAAAAGCATATCGGGTCGGAGTGTGGCGGGTCGGAAAGAGGACACGTGGGCCCACGCTGTGTGCATTGAAGGTCAAAGGATGTAGCACCGCACAGACCACCACCAGCGGACCCTTCCGCCAACCCAGGCACCAGCGGTGACCGCCGCCCCAAGTTTTGGATCTGCCCTCCAAGTTGGACATTCTGCACCACAAACCCAGCCAGCACACCAAAATGGACCGCCAACTTGAATCCCGCCTCCTGATAGAGTCCATCACCAAACCCACAAAACTTTCCTCGAAAGACACCTACTCCCACCTGCAAAACTTCCTCCACTCCCTCCCCGTCTCCCCACAACGCACGCAGCTGGAGCGTCTCACCGATGCTCTCGGTGTCGAAGTCGGCCAGATCGACATCAGTGAAGGGGAGAGACGAGAGGCCGAGCGAGAGGCTAGGAGATTAGAGGCTAGGCAGGAGAGGAGGAAAAAGAGGGAAGAAGAGGAGGAGGCTCGAAAGCAGGCCGAATTGGAAGGAGCTGTTGAAGGTCTTGAAGAGGAAGAAGAGGGTGACTTGGAGAATGGCGCTGTCGGCCAGGAAGGGGAGGAGGGTACGGAGGACAGGGGCGATGTCGAATACGGCGATGTCCCAAACGAGGACGGTGACGATGAGCCCGACAACGAGGACCAGGCTGAGCAGATGGACGAAGACTCTGATTAAATGTGAGTCAATCCTTCATGTACGCGACCAGCCAGATACTGACTGGTGTCAGAACTCTCATAAATTGTACAATATCATACCCAGCATATAATGATACCTCCCACGCACGATTTGGAACGGAGTCTTTCAAGTCAGCGGCAAGTTTGCAAAGTCATGGCCAAAAAAAGCGATGGACAAAGCACGACGAGCCGTACAGATTAGCGATCTTGATCGCCCGAGATGTACCGCGTCTACAATATTGTGTGACCTGAGCATGCCGGAACCACTCAGTAGCCGAAACTTGCATATCAATATATTCAACACTCCCATTGCCCGGCTAAGAGTACAAGGCCCTCTCCCGCTAAAAAGTACAAAGTATCAGAGAGCACAAACTACAAACTTCGATCCCACACAACAGACTATCAAATAAGGGGTATACAAGAGGGGGTGGAATTTCGTGGATAAACATTTTCGTGCGTTGATCTCTCGCTCATACAAATGAAGACGTTCAGTTACACAGGAATCTCCTGTTCAAGCAATACTGTTGATCCCATCAGCAAACTGGGCGATCGCGCATTAGACACAAGGCTCACCAAATCGCGACAGAAGCTCGGCCAGGAATGTACAATCCTCCTAGGTTCACCTTCAATCAACTTGAGCGCATCGGGATCTCTCACGCCCTTCTGTTCCGCTTCGTAACGGCGCTTCTTGCCAGCTTCCGCCTCGCGTTTGGCCAGCTCAACTTCCCACCCGAAGAGTTCGTGGAAGAATCGGAGATTGGGTTGGATAAGGACTGCAAGAGGTCAGCGCCAAAAAGCTAGAGATGACGGTCAATTCACCATTCAATCTTCGGGCTCGGCAGGTCATGTATGCGTCCATGAGGCCCAACTTCTCGTGCTGCATCATATAGGCGATCACGATGCTCGCGCTCCTGCTCACACCAACGCGCTTCAAACGGATCAGCGACGCCCACACTTCTCGGTAACTTTGGACTCACACAATGCACAAGGATCTTGCCGCCGCTCTCCCTCGCCGCTTCAATCCACTCGCAAGCATGAGCAATGACAGGACGCAAAGGATCATTACCGTCATCTCGCACATCCATCAGATCTAGCACCTTGATCTTGCCCGCCCGGGCAGCCGCGGCGAGCGTATTGTCGGGCGAGCTACCGTAAGGGTTTGGAGGACCTCCCAAGAGACTTTCGCCCACGCTGACTACGTGATCGATGCCCAAAGAAGCGAGCATATCGGCATTCCCAGCATGTTCACTGGTACAGCTTTAGTCACGGTGCGTCATTCTCAGCAAACTGCACTTACAGATTACCGAGATATAGGAAAGGCAGAATCCTCGACGGGAACCCATCAAACCTCCTATCATCGAACCATACCCTCGCCTGCCTCGCTGCCAAGCTCCCTCCCCCCTCATACTCTGCCAACATCTCTTTCGCCGCATCGACTGTCAACTTTGCCCCGCCTCCGTCTTTCTCCTTGATAGACGCGATTTTACCGTTCGCAGGCTCTTTCTTGTTGCCAAAGGTCATACCCCAAGAGCGCCAGCGGGGGCTCGAGCTAGGGTGCCGTTCTTCTGCTTCACGTGCGCTACCGGAAGAGATACTGGTAGCATTAAGAAACTTGACAGCTTTGGCTTTCCTGTCGTTCGTCAAGCGAGCGTCAATCTTTCGCAAAAGGGGCTTGTCGGCGGGATAGACGAAAAAGGACCTGTTGCCAGTTGTCTGCAGATGCAAGAACGCCTCGGGAAGTGAGATGGACAAGCTCGACATGATGTAAGACAGAACGACGATGCTCGACTCTGTATACCCATCTTGGCAGTGCACAAGCACCTTGCGTTTCTTGCCATTATCCCTTCCTTCGATGATCTTGCGCAAAAAGTAGACGAGCTCAACGACACGGTCTGTCATGGTGTTGAGATTGCGCGTCTGACCGGTGATGGTACGACAGCTGCCCGAGCACTCCAAACCGACATACTGGTACTCCATAGGAAGCGCTCGAGCTTTGGAATCACGATCTTCAGCAGAGGGCGAGGCCGTCCTTTTGGCGGGAACCTCGTTGCTCGCTGGACCTGCCGTCAACAAGTTCCGCAAAGCTAGCGTGGCCGGCGAGGCTGTCCAATTAAAAGTCGTGTGTGCTTGAGTGGCTTCTTCGGTGGGTCCTCTGTGTTGGTCGAGCTCGAGGAGTTTGCGCTGTACCATCGAAAGAGTCGATGCAGAAGGCATCTCGGCACATTCCGAAGCTTTAAGGCAAAGGTCGAAACGGACGAAAGCGCCGACACCGTCAGGCGTGTGGCCTGGCATGTCACAATCATTGCCCACCCAGAAGCCTTCAACGACCTCGGAGCCTCTCGTCATCGCCCTGCTTTCCTTGGCTTCTCGATCAAAGAGATCAGTTTGGAGATGAGAAACAGCCTGTCGGCCCTGAGAGTCAATCAAGACGAGTTCGGGGCACTTCTTTTCCAACTTGTGGAATGGTTCTGATTGATTTGTCAGCACCTGTACGATCGTGGAGCCTGATGACATACCGACTACGACCCAAACACCGTATCGTATAGGCTCGCTACTACCTTCGCCAGGGTTTCGAGAGTCTTTGACATGCGAGTAGAATTCTTCCAACCTTTGCTGATACAGATCTTCTTGCGCTTGCGCGATCCTGCCAAAATGTAAGCTTCTCTCAAATACACCCCTGCCATACTCACTCTTCGGCGGTTTGGAGCACACCAGGTCCCAGACCAGATTTGCAATACAGCACGATATCAGACACTGACGAATACTTGATCTGCTGTATATTGAGATTCCTCAAATTGATCTGTTCCGGCAACCTCGCTGGTCTGAATCGCGGCTTCTTGTTAGGGTGATCATGATGCCTGCGCAGCTCAAACACGTCATGGACATGAAGAGCGTTGAACAAGATGCACGAGGGGCGATCTTCGAGGGTCAACAGCATTTCCGAGCTCGCGTCGGACGCGGCGGAAGAAGGCACGTCTTGCTCTGCTGCCGCAGCATCGGTGCTTTCACAAGGAAGAGGATGGTGCTCCTTGTCGAAGCCCTTGGAGACTGCCATCGTAGAGAGACGTTTCGTGTTGCAGGGGTGCATGGCGACGTCGACGGTCACGTCACTCTCACCAGTGTTCTTTTCGTCCTGGCTGTCTTCGACTTCGGGAAGCGATTTGAGGGGCGACTTCATTGGTGAAGGCAAAGAGTTGCCCAGGCTCGGAGCGGAAGTGGCTATAGTGGTGCCGGTAGAGTAGTAAGACGACGAAGAAGATGAATCGGTCTCTGAACCTTTACGATGGGGGATCTCGTAAGGCGCGGTGTGGTCGCGGGAGGTGCCGTTCGGCATGGGTTTCACTTGATGGTCGAGATGGTGAGGCGGGCAGAACATGACACACAGTCCACGGTAAGGAGGTGGCTCAAACGGCGGAGAATGGCTGGAGTGTAGTGTGAGATGATGATGACTCATACGGACGATGGCTCTTACCCAAAGAAGTTGGCCATATCCCGACCCTTCTGTCCGTCGTCACTGATACCATGCAGCCAAGGAAACATGACTGAGCTAGGCGTATCAATCAATGAATGAGCCTCCATCAACCGAGGCAGCTGTCAAATGTCAGCTTATTTGAACGCGGGTAATTATGCCGGCACATACCTCTTCCACACCCAGAAGCCTGACGCCTTGGGCGACTTCCTTCCGCTCGGGCTCCCTGCCCCATTTTGGCATGCCCCATACCAAAGGGTGCAGCTCTGCTTCCTTCTCTACAGCTGGCGAGTCCATAGACGCGATCGCCTCTTCCCTCTGCGCTTGTTCCTCTTTGTAAGTGCTCACGGGCTCTCCAAGATCGGCGCCTAGGTAGCCAGGAGGTCCAGCTACATCCTCGTCCACATCCATCCGATCCGAGTCCTTCTTATCACCATCACCTTGAGTATCGGAGGGAGTCGAGGCAGAGCTCTCGAGGTGCTCCCATTCGTATTTTAGCCGAGTAGCTTTCGGCTCCCGTGGCTGTTTGCTTTCTTGAGTATCGCTTTGGGCCTGATTGGCGCCAGAGACGACACCCTCGGTACTCCTCGCTCGCTCCATAGCAGCAGGGAGCAAGTGAGTCGGAGTTATGGGCGTCGGGGGCGCCGAGAGGGGCGCGGACGGCCGGGGGGTGGAGGGACGAGAGAGGGGGTAGGGAGGCTGTTGTGGGTAGGGTATGACCATAGACGACATGGTGCTCGATGTGTGGAGGGAGATAAGACTGCGAGTGACCCGAGGGTGATTATAGGAAGGAAAGAATGGAGTACGGAGTCATGGGCCCGCTGGGGTGTCGAGGATGGTAGCCTGGGCGGGGGGGGTGTTGTGTACAGGGGTAATGGGGATGGACAGGAGGATGAGGATGGGATGGGATGGAGGGGCGGAGGGACGCAGGAAGATGAGAGAATGGATACGGTATGGGAGTGTACGTAAGAGATGTGAACGTAAAACAGGATCTGTTCGGACACCCCATTACCGCTAACTCTGAACCAAAGTCACGCGCAGCCGTCCTGACTCCCTGCGCTACTCGTCGTCGATCACCACCCAAGGATCAGGTCTGGTGAGCAGCGGTACAGCGTATCTATTGTCGTTTGTACCGCCGCAGGGGGTGTCGAGCACCCGTGTTCCCAGGATCTGATCGCAGCTGTCAACAATCAATCCGCATGTGTTGCGGAACGGAAGCGTTCGGAAAGGATCTGCTACTTGTGTGGGTGCACATTGTCATTATCCTGATAGGCCTGGTATATACGTATACCTGATACCTGTGTTGGCACTCGAGTCCAGACCAACGAGAGGCGCTACAGCGACGAGGTTTGACGGTCGCCAAGGTTGCTGTTGTCCACCGTCTGTTCCTCCCGTTTGCTCCAGTATCAGGCCTATTATCAGGCATGCTGCACGCCGCCCGTTTCTGCGTCGCACTCGAAGGCCGCGCTGGAATCTTTCACCATGACCAGCATCGCCCTCGTCGCAAGTGCGGGTCATTATGATTAGCTTTGTCACCAGCGGCCCCTGAATCGCGGGGAGAATCTTGGAGACTCCGTACCTGGATAATCTTTGGTTCTTGTGTTCTTTGCGTTATCAGCAATCAACCAACGTCAGCGATCAGGCGAGCTGCTGTCATCGCTATACGTGTCTCGCAAACCGGGCCGCCACTTTGAAACACCGATGGCGATGGACATTTACAGTGGGTGTGAGGGATGGGGATGATTCTGATGCATGGTCTGCCAGCTGGGCCAGGTGCCTACCAGCAAAGTCTGGTATGACGCTGTCGCTGCAATGCGACATGCATGGCTGTAATTGCCGCTACCTCCGTAAACCCCCCCTAACCCCCCTCACTGTAATCTCCTTCTTGTTTCTATATCATAAACAGTTCACCATCGGTTCGGGTACGGTAGCTGATATGGATAAGGGTGCTGTATAGGGGTCCGACGAGGGAGTAAAGTGTGATCAAAGATTGAATGTAAAGGCGGCAGCTGCGGCAACTCCCTCGATGAATACCTTGGTGGGTCCAAGACAGGTTGTGCCGTACCCAAGCGTGACAGATCTGGCCCCAGACAAGACTCTACAACATCATCGTATTTGACCTCTCCAGTGTTCTCGGCCTCGACACCCGCTTTCACTTGGACATCCGGCTTGGCAGGCTCAGATATCCGGCGGGCGGTGGCAGCGATGCGGAAACCTTGGGGAACGACTCGGTGATGGTATTTGCGCTGGATCTCGTGTCCTTCCATGATCATGAAATCCTACAGGCATCGCTCAATATCCTCTCCAGACCCAAAATAGAGTAGACACTTACGCCATGAGAAAGAGTGATGTTCAAAGCTACATCGGGGTTTCCGCGCTGTTTCTCCCCAGGCTTGGGACGGAATGACATGATTGCCGAGCTGCCCAGACTGAGTGAGGCTACAACCGGTCCTAAACCTGGTCACGACATCAGTTCCAGCCCAGAACGGTAAGGACAGCGCATACCGGGCTCTCCGTCATCATGATACCCCATCTTCTGTCCCTCTCGATAACACACAGACAGGATCTCGTTGAACTGATGCTCCTCGCCCGAGACCGTAGCCACTAAGGATGTTATGCTGCTCGGCATATAAGCTCCAAGTCGAATCGCACGTCGCACAACAGAACTCACTGATCCACAGCCTTGGTGACACAGGCAGGAGACTCGTCAAACGGAGTAGACAGAGTGTCTACTATATACTTGTAGGGTACGCCGCTGTTGAACGCGAAGTGCTGAGCTAGGAGAGAGCCCTTCACTATGACGAGGGCTATGAGTATACTCTTCCTCAACGGCGTGTTGGAATCTTACCGGTAGTCTGAGATATCGTCAGCTCACGTATCGAAACCATCGTCGGCCATTTACTGATTTCAAAGACCGCCGCTGAAACCAAGATCTTGAGGTAGCTTCTCGCTGATACTCATAGAAGAGTTCCGTAGCATACTCTTTGTCGGATGGCATGATATGATAGACCTTGCCGCTGACGATACGTTAGCCATCTCCTCGCACTGTTTGCGAGTATTGCTCACGCTTCGGGAAGCTCATAGATGGCGACTACAGCCCCCAGCTCTCTCGAAATCGTCAAGCTCGACCTCAGCCCTGTTGAGTGCCTTATCACTCCATCTCCCAAGAAGGTATCTCTAAGATCCGTGAGACGACACAGTGGTACTTGATGACTAGCATTCAGTTGTGCCGTACTATTACCACATGCTTGACATTCCTACACTCAATCAGCAAAGGTCATATGGCCGGGAAGAAGACTCACCCAGACTTCCCACCGATAGCGGCAATTCGCTCTCCCACACTCTGAACAAACCCACCCTCTCCAAAGCGTCTTCTCCCCCGCCCCTCTCAGCCCACCTTCATCAGCTTCTGGCCAATCTTCCACCGGCCCTGGTGGGACTACCTCATACGGCAGTCTATTCACTCCTTCAGGCGTTTTCTGCGGTAGTAGAAAGGAAGGACAGAGGGTGAGCGTGAAAGTCGGCGGAATGGGGAGGAGCCCTAGAGGGGTGAGAAGGAGGAAGAAGGCGGGGCATGAGGGATGGACGCAGATGGGGCCTTCGATATAGATTCTGGGGCTTTGCGAGTTGCAAGTGGGGCAGGTAAAGCCATCGAAGGTGGTTCTAAGGTTGAGTCAGGAAGGAGGGTTCATGGATGATGTTGACTTGCGCAGAAGGTACATGGTCCTCGCCTTGCAGGTCTGGGCTTGATATTGGAAGCTCGGACGCACCCGGCCATGAGGGCGTGCTCTCCGTATACGACTCGAAATTATGGGTAGATGTCTTCGGTGACGGTTGTTCAAAGGACCATATCATCTCGGCCGCTTCTTCGCTTGACGAGATGCGGCAAGGTCGCCGGGGTGTCGAAGACAGTTGATTCACAGGTAGAGGAGAAACGGGTATCTTTGAGTCCCACCACGGATCTCCTTGACTCTCAACCCAGTCGAATCGGATCTTGATCCGATGGAAATAGTCTCTTCCTGATGGAGGCTTGGTACCCTTATACGCAGGCTCAGCCTCCACCCACGTGTATGATATCCAATACCACCCCAGCACCACATACGCGCAATCAAGCTTCCAGGGCAGCTCCTTGTACCCTTCTCCAGCTATCAGAACGATGGGCGTCCGTCTCTCTGCGGCTGTGAGGAGAGCGTCTACGCGAGCATCGGAACGGGATTGGTCGGCTTGGAGGACTGGGGGGCCTTGCTTGCCATTCGAAAGCTTGGGACATATGCACTGGCCTCCTCTGCTAGAGTCAGATCACCTTCGATGATTGTCAGATTGCTCACCCATGCGAGATGATGACTCGTCCATTACTTGCCCAGGCGTCTCGACTAAGTCCAAGAGTCAGCAAGTCATTATCTCCCATGATGTAGAGGACTCACGGGGCGGGAAAAGCTTCAAGAAGGTACCCAAAGGTGACCTTAGAGTGCATATACAAGCCTGACTGGAAGGAGCGGTAATATGGAAGAGCTTCGCAGAGCTCTTGTCGACTCTGAAGCCAAACGATCAGCATTTCGGTCCTGTTTGGCGTGAGCACATACCTCAGCCCACACCGGAGGCCGTTCCTTTGGCTTCTCCCTCCTCTCGGCCTGCCGAGCAGCTCTTGAAGCTACAGGTAGCCCGCTCATTATTTTGAGGGCTCGATTGAAAGTCGACGCCTTGACTGGCAGGAGCAGAGCGTCATTCTTCTTGCAGGTCTCCTTTTCGTACGAGCTCTCGTCTGAAGCCGTAGACGGAGAAGGCAATGGCGAAGGCGATGGACTGTAGTCAAACCTATGCCGTCTAAAGGGGGTTGGGGTTAGGATAGGCGATGACGGCAAGATGTCCTCAAGTTCTTCTGTGACTGATCTAGTCGGCCTCTTTCTTTTGCGGCTGTTCTTCTGACTCATAACCGACTCGATCAAGGTTTCGACGGCTTCTGTGGCTCTTACATTCAATCGTGAGCGCTTGCTCACGCAGGAGAATGAGGACTGACGAGAACGAGGACATCGCTGATGATGGCTGCCAGACGGTGGCCTCGTGTACCGGGGTCCAAAGAGCTTCGTTCATGCCGTAGGATGGAAGTGGCGAGCCATTGGCTTTTGAGAAAGAGCCATCCAATTGTGCGCCTGGTGCGCTCATTACTTTGCAAAGATGCAGATGGAAGAGGACATCTATATTTTGCGGGCTGGAACAGGACAAGCTTTCGGGGACGGCCGACGGGCAGCCGAACGACGTCGCGGTGAATACCCCGCGTTCTTCTCTTGTTTCTTTCATGGGGCATGTCTCGAAGGTCGTCTCGAAGCACCGGGACACTCCTGGCCTGCTCCTGACACAGCGGGTAGCAGTCTTACAGCACAGCGGCCCTCGCCGCTGCAGGGAAGGGCAGATGGTCGCAGTGCGCACGGACTGTCTGCACGACAACAATCAGCAGCTATTAGCCCGCACGGGCCCAGTAAAAGTTTGACTTATGATATCACCATCAACAACAGTCCTTTCACGCTCAAATCCCGCAATTTGCAGAGACTCTCTTGTTGACACATCTTGACAACAGTAATATCATCGCCCGCACCACTATCACCTGGCATCCACAGGCATACCTATCACGCCACAGATACATCATGAGAATCTTTCAGGTGGGCTCTTTGCTCAGCGCATGACCACGAGCTGACATGAGTGATCTTAGTGCGCTGTCATGGGCTCGGGAGTGAGTAAAGCATGATATGAAAGCCATTGAAGGGCCACACTGAATGTATCCACAGGGAGTAGGAAAGAGCGCTTGTGAGCACCAGAACCACGGGCAAGGTCGGTATCCCTGATCCAGTCGCTTTAGGTACAGTCCGGTTTATCAATGGCTCGTATCTAGAGTGGTATGACCCTACCAGTGAGCACTCTATGATACCGTACAGCGACAAGACGCTCATCAATGACCACGATCAGTCGAAGACTCGTGTACGCGGTCTCCCGAGATTTTCCCTCCGAGTGCCAGCTGAAGGGACCGCAGACAGAAAGCAATTTACAGTCGACAACCAGCCTTGCCTGCTAGAGATCCTGGATACAGGTAAGTGTCCCCACCCTTTTCGGTGCCCAAGACTCATTCAGGATGGTGTATAGCCGGTATCGACCAATACTTGACGCTTAATGATCTTTTCATCCGTGAATCAGAAGGTTTCGTCCTCGTCTTTTCGTGAGCTGCCTAGGTCCTTGGCCCCGACCTTCCCACTGACAGTGGGTAGAATAACCCAACGCGATACATTTGAAGAAGTCATACGTACTCGAGAAAGTATATCCCGCATCAAATTACCTTCAGAAACGGGGACCAAAATATCCATGGTCATTGTCGGAAGTGAGTGGTCTACAACTGGATCGGTCAAGACGCCACTAACCATCCTTGGTAGATAAATGCGATCTGGAGGACGAGCGACAAGTGTCAACAGCAGAAGGAGAGAAACTGGCAGAATCATGGGGCTGTGAATACTTTGAAGCTTCTGCAGTGGGTTCCATCCATCCCGAGTTGTCATATAGCTGACAGAAGTCCATAGCGTACTTCTAGCAACATCTCCCCAGTATTCGAAGAGATAGTCCGAGTCATGAGGCGTAATACAAGACCAAAGCAGCGCGAGTTGAGAGCGAAAAGAGGAGGAAAGAAGTGTGTCATACTCTGATGTGTATTGACTCTGCAGGCCAGAAGCGGTAATCGATGACGACGTATAATGCATATAACATTTTCTATTTTGTGATGGAAAACACTACTACACTCTTTCAGTTACACCATGATGCCAAGATGACGACAATTCACAAAGAAAACAAACGACCTTTTGCGTCTATTCCTTCTTCTCCTTCAACGCGCGCTGCTCGCTCTTGGCGAGCCTCATTGAGATAAACTTCAACACCTCGTCAATCACGATGACAGGGAAAGAGATCACAACGACTGCAATCCATTCCTCCCTGTTGAGCGCAGTGATCTTGAACATGTCCCTGAAGAAGGGCACGTAGAGGATCATAAAGTGCAAAGCCATGGAAAGCACGATACTTCCCACCAGGTAGGGGTTGGCCCAGATGGGGAGCACGAATAGGGACTCGTTCTCGGAAAGAGAGTTGCAAGCGTTGAACATTTCAATGACGACGAGGATGGAGAGCGAGACGGTGGTGGCACGCTGGGCGGGGAGGCCGTTAAACATGGAGCAGTCGAGGTGGGAGAAGATGGAGGAGCACTGGTGGAAGTGGGTCTACAGCGGATCAGCATCAAGTATCAAACGAGACGACAAAGACTCACAAGCTCGTGGAAGGAGATCTGGGGACCGCCAGTGTAGAACATGAACCACCAAGCATAACCAAACACAGTGGCGCAACCGACATAGATACCAATAACCATGTACCTGAAGAACAACCAGCCACCGACCAAAGGCTCTCGGCCAGACCTGGGAGCAGTCTTCATGATCTGGTGATCAGGAGGGTTGAATCCAAGAGCAGTGGCGGGAAGACCATCGGTAATGAGGTTGACCCAGAGAAGCTGGACAGGGATCAAAGCCTCGGGCATACCGAGAAGGACTGTCAAGAAGATGGAGACGACCTCGCCAATGTTGGAGGAAATGAGGTATCGGATGAACTGCTTGGTGTTGTTATAGATCGCTCGGCCTTCCTCGACGGCCTTCTCGATGGTAGCAAAGTTGTCATTGGCGAGCACCATGTCGGCAGCAAGCTTGGCAACGTCGGTACCAGTACCCATGGCGATACCAATGTCGGCCTTCTTCAAAGCAGGAGCATCGTTGACACCGTCACCAGTCATGGCAACCACGAGACCAAGACCCTGGAGGAGGTCGACCAGCTGAGACTTGTGGGTGGGCTCGGTACGGGAGAAGAGGCTAGCACGCTGGACAGCGAGGACCTTCTCCTCGTGGCTCAAAGCATCAAGCTCCCTTCCAGTGTAACTCTTGCCAGTGAGGTCCTCGTCAATGCCAAACACGCCGATTTCTCGGCAGATGGTCTCGGCAGTGTTCTTGTTGTCACCAGTGATAACGATAGTCCTGATACCAGCAGTCTTGCATTTGGCGATAGCGCCGCGCACCTCGGGCCTGGGAGGGTCAAGCATACCAACAAGACCGACAAAAGTCATGTCCTGCTCAAACTTGATGTAGTCGTCGGCGCTGTTGGACTTGTAGTGCGAGACGTCATTGTCAGACTCTTCGACGTAGGCCAAAGCGAGGGTTCGGAGGCCCTTGTAGCCGTAGTCAAGCTGCTTCTGGGCGAGCTCCTGCTTGAGCTCGGGGGTGAGGGTCTGGACACCAGTGGGGAGCAGAATCTTGGAGCATCGCTCAATGACAGACTCGGGAGCACCTTTGACCAAGAGAGAAGTACCAGTGGGAGAAGAAGCAAGGACAGACATGGACTTTCGGTCTCGGGTAAACTCGAAAGTGAGAAGACGCTTGAGGCTGGACTCGTAGTAGTCGTTGACGGCGGAAGCTCTGGAAAGGGGGTCGAGAGTGGCGAGGGAGAGGTTGAAGGCATCGTTGTCGGAGCCGAGCTTCTCGACGAGGACCTTGAGGGCGGCTTCGGTAGGCTCGCCGACGTTGCTGTAAGACTGGCTCTCCTGCAGAAGAATCAGTATAGCTCTTAATGTCATAGAGTGTGCTTACATGGTGATAGGTGACCTTGGCATCGTTGCAGATGGCACAGACCTCGGCGAGCTTCCTCACGTTGGCGCTAATCAAGACATCCTTGCTGATGGTGCTACCGTTGGCGCCAGTGACGACACCGTGGGGGGCAAAGGTAGTGCCATCGACCACGTACTCGTTCAAGCCAGCTCCGCCAGAAACGACAAAGCGCGAGACACTCATTTGGTTGGTGGTGAGGGTACCAGTCTTGTCCGAGCAGATAACGTTGGTGCAACCAAGAGTCTCGACACTGGGCAAGTTTCGCACGATGGCACCACGCTTGGCCATCTTCTTGGTACCCAAAGCGAGACAAGCGGTGATGACTGCAGCGAGACCTTCAGGGATGGCAGCGACGGCCAAAGCGACAGCAATCTTGAGATAATAGATGGCGCCCTTCAACCAACCGTGGTGACTGGGGTCATTAAAGTGACGGATGTTGACGAGCCAGACAAGGATACAGATGACAGAGATGACCTTGGCGAGCTGGTCTCCAAAGTCGTCAAGCTTCCTCTTCAAGGGAGTCTTCTCTTCCTCTTCATCATCCTTGGAGATACTGGAGTGGATAGCGCCGATGGCGGTCTCGCTTCCGGTAAGAACAACGATAGCCTTGGCAGCGCCGTTGACCACGGTAGTACCAGAAAAGAGAATGTTGAGCATGTCTTGCTTGACAGCCGCCGCGTCCTTGATGGTGCCGTCGATCTTGCCAACAGACATGGACTCGCCAGTGAGCATGGCCTGGTCGACTCGGAAAGAGGAGGAAGAAAAGGACAAGATTCGGCAGTCGGCAGGAATGCGGTCACCGACGTGGACAGAGACGATATCACCGGGGACGAGCTGGGAGGCAGAAACACGAGCGGGGCGGCCGTCACGGAGGACAAGGGCTTCGTCAGGGGAGTATTCTTTCAGGGCCTGGAACGCCATCAGCCGTACGTTTGCGTAAGATCGAGGCATACTCACATCGATGGCTTTTTCAGCGTTTGTTTCCTGGACAACTCCAACTGTCGCGTTCGCTATCAGGATGAGGAGAATGACGGCCGGTTCCACAAAGGCAGTCAACCATGACCCTCCCGGTTCCGCGGCGTCCTCAAAGAGCGCCAAGATGAAAGACACGACAGCAGAACCCAGCAAGATCAAAACAAGCTGATCTTGGAATTGTGCGAGGATGAGCTTGAAAAGACTCGTGGGGGCTGATTCCGGAAGGACTACGATCGCGCGGTCAGCATAACGGCAAGAAGCAAGATGTGATTGCAGCTCACCATTCTCTCCGTACGCCTCTCTATTTCTCTTGACCTGTTCTTCGGTGAGACCGGTCTCTGGGTTTGTGCCGTAGTGCGCGAGAGCGTCCTCGGGCGTAAAAGTCCACGCGTTGGCGAGCATGGTAATGGCGATGTTCGGCCTATTTAGGCTCCGGTGCTGTGTTTGTCGAGGTAGCGATCCGTCTATACAGTCTGTGGACAGGCGATGACTCGAGCCTGCGAGTGTTTCCTTGAGAGAATGAGAGAAAAGACGGGCTGTTCGAGATGGACGTATTGTAAGTGGGCGATACAGAATCAGCCTCCACGTCGCGCACAGAACTCGGTGGACGACCGTGGAAATCTATGAACAAAGCCGTCGGTTATCGCCGCCTATCAGCGTTGAGTGATACCCAACTGCCCCGGGCGTCAGTGGTGGCGCTGTCGATGCATGTCGTGCCATCTAAACTATACCATAGCCCCCGTATACCGTCCATGCAGCTCCCTGTACAAAGCTGGCCCGCTCAAAGCAGAGAAAGACGCCCACGTCCTCTGGTAGCCCCATGCTGCTCATCGGTGTCCGCCAACTTGGCAACCTCCTGCGCAGAAAAATCCGAAGATCTGTCTATCGTACGTACATCATATATGAGAGAAGATCATACCCTCGTTCATGCTATCGTTATGTATGTAGTGCGTTGTCAGACTGGCCAGCTCGCCCACCGGCCGCCGAGTTGCGATCGGAGGTGGCCGCAGCAATGACGACCGGGAGAGTCGGGAAAGTGGGCTCACTCTTTCTCAACTGCATCTCCACAATCCGCCATGCCCCCTCCAGCCCTCTCCCCAGTCACAGGCAACCCCGTGCCCCCCTACTACATCCACTCAAACACCCTCCACTTCCAGGACACCCACGGCCGATCTCTCTTGCTGCGCGGCGTCAACCTCTCAGGCTCTGTCAAGCACCCCAATGGCCAGCCCAGCCACCAGCTCGAAGGCTTCTGGGAGACCGCCGAGGCGGGAGAGGGCGACTTTATCAACAGGCCGCTCAACCTAGACGATGGCAGCGCAGAGGTCCATCTCGCGAGGCTCAGAGCATGGGGCTACAACATGCTGCGCTACGTCTTTACGTGGGAGAGTCTCGAGCACGAGGGACCCAAAAAGTACGACTATGCGTACATGGACTATATTATTGCCGTCTTGCGCAGATGCCAAGAGTGGGGGTTCAGGGTGTTTATGGACCCTCATCAGGACGTCGTACGTGCGCCTATAATCTCCAAGATGCGTGCTGACGAGGCTAGTGGTCTCGATTTAATGGTGGATCGGGAGCTCCTTTATGGACGGTATACGCTTGTGGAATCGACCCACGCAATCAGACGGCCACCGCTGCCGCTTATCTGCATAGTGAATGGCCGAGCCCCGAGGCGCCCAAACCTGAAGAGTTCCCCGCCATGATCTGGGGCACCAACTATACCCATCTGGCAAACCAGACTATTTGGACACTGTTCTTTGCGGGCAAGACGTTTGCGCCCAAGTGCATCATCGATGGGAAGAATATCCAGGATTATCTGCAAGACCATTACATCGATGCTGTAGGCGAGCTTGCCAAGCGCATCGCCGATAACGCCCCCGAGCTGTACGACCGATGCATCATCGGGTGGGATACTATGAATGAGCCTGGAGACGGCCTCATTGCCAATGAAAACCTCGCAGTCATTCCCTCGGACCAGCAGCTCAAAAAGGGTCCCACACCGACTCCTATCGAGGGAATGCAGTTGGGTATGGGTCAGGCTCTTGTTGTGCAGAACTGGAACTTTGGCCCGATCGGACCCTACAAGGGTAAGAAGGAGCGGATAGACCCCAAGGGAAAGAAGCTGTGGCTCAGCAAGGAAGATGAAAAGACGAGGGGTGGCGGAAAGTGGGGGTGGACCAGAGGTGAAGAGTGGGAGATGGGCACTTGTAGTAAGTCAGGATGACTCGTCCTCGGATCCTGGCTGACATTGTCTAGTCTGGGCACAGCACGGCGTCTGGGACCCAGCGACAAACACCCTCCTCCGACCCGACTACTTTAAAACTCTCCCCTCCGATCCATCCCACCATGTCGATTTCGTAGCCGACTTTTGGTCCCTTCACTGGCTCGCCTACTCTTCTCGCGTACGGATCCACCACCCCGAGGCGATCCACTTTATCCAAGCGCCCGTCATGAAGCAGCCCCCAAAGCTGCCTGCCTCTTTCCTCGGAGGCCGGGCATGCTCGTCGCCACATTTCTATGATGGGTTGACGCTCATGACGAAACACTGGAATTGGTTCAATGCCGATGCTGTCGGAGTTATGCGGAACAAGTATTGGACCGTTGCCCAAGCTGTGCGAGTGGGCGAGGCAAACATCAGAAAGATGATGCAGGGCGAGCTGTCGGTTTTGAAGGAAGACACTGCGGAGGTGCTGGGGAAGTATCCTACTCTGATCGGTGAGATTGGCATCCCGTATGACATGGTGAGTCGGTCACGTATGGTTATGGTCGAGCCGGGGCTGACATGGGGAACAGGATGACAAGAAGGCGTACGGATATGTGAATGGTGGTCGAGGCGAAGGCGACTTTTCGAGCCAGCAAAAGGCCATGGACTGTTCCATGAACGCTTGCGATGGTCCCAACAACTTTAATTACACCATTTGGAACTATGTCCCAGACAATGTGCACGAGTGGGGCGACAACTGGTACGTTACCATCCTCCTTTGGTGGACTGACGCTGATTTTATGGTACAGGAACGGAGAAGACCTCTCGCTTTGGAGCCCAGATAATGTAGAGAAGCGAGGCTATCAAGACTCGCCTCGTCCTGGGACACCCCTTCCCACTCAAGGGTCTTCTGACTTTACAGCTTCCTCAGCTACATTAGCTGTCTCTTTGAGCGACAACAAAGCACTCGCTTCTCGAGTCAACCTCCAGACCGGCGACATTCCGCCTTCTCTCATCCTGAGTGGTGCCAGAGCCTCTGCCGCTTTCTGCAGGCCTTTCCCTGTAGCATCTGTCGGTACGCCAGAGAGGATCGAATTCGACATTGCCTCGACCAAATTCACATACTCTGTCCGAGTCCGGGCAGACGATCTGGCCAATGACCAAATCTACACCGAGCTCTACATCCCCTTTATCCATTACGCTGCCAATCTGGACAGCGTCGGCAAGGGTGTAAACAACGTGCAGACGTCGAGCTTGGACAGTAACGCGAGCACGCTCACTTCTCGCAACACCTCCAAAGCCAATCTTATCGAAGACGAGCGTACGGTAAAGAACCTCGATCCCTCGTCCATCTCTGTCCGGTCTGTATCACCTGCGACTGCCCCCCTGGCGCTCCAGATCGACATCAAGGTCTCTCACGGCCGGACAGAGATCGAAGGCCAGACGCTTAAATGGTTCTACCCCGTTCCCAAGAGCGGGGAGGCAGTGTATACCATCGAGGTAGAGAGGAAGGGGGGCGCGCTGAGAAAGGATGAGGGATATGTGCAGGAGGGAAGCTGGTTTGATGTATGTCCTGGTGAATGTGTTGTAGCATAGGGTCGATAGGGTAGGAATAGGTACTGATTGTTGCTTTTGCCAGGTCATGCGTGAGATCTCGCGGATCAAGGATAGCTTGGTATGATCGTCTTGTAAATTGATATCGTTTAGTTTATTTTGTATGCGATTTTGACATGTTTGTATGATCGGGAGGGAGGTGGTATGCATGGAACATTACGGGAGAATCATGCCGATGCAGGAGAAAAGGGTGATGTGCACAGACTATGGAAAGATGGTAGCCTCGAAGAATCATCAACACGTGTGTACAGATGGTAGGTCATAAATAGGAGATGAGATCGTTTACTCGTTACACATTAGAGTGGCACATTACATGAACAAGCCAGCACCGAGGGCGACAGCGCCCAAAGCCAAGCCGGCAAGGTTCCCGGGCACAATGCCCTGGAGAGCACCAGAGCTGGAGCTGGAGCTGCTGCTGGCAGAAGCGCTCGCGCTCGAAGAGCCGGAAGCAGCAGAACCAGTAGCAGAGCTGGAAGCAGACTCGCTACCACTGCCGCTAGCAGAAGCGGAAGAAGAAGAGTTGCTGCTGCTCGAGACGGTACCGCCAGTACCAGAGAGCGTGTAGTCGAGCTTGGACCAAGACGCACTGGAAGAGACGGTGTAGTCGCTGTTGATGGGGTTGGAGAGGTAGTAGATCTCGCCGGCAGCGTTGATCTGCACGATGGCGCCGGGGGAGGCAGCGTACGAGGCAGTCTCGTCTTGGGAGGTAGGAGCAGCAAGGGTCTGGGTAGAATTGATCAAGTCGGTGGAGAAGGGGACGTCATCCATAGACGAGTAGTCGCCGAGGTTGGTCCAGTGCGTGGCAATGTAGGTGTTGGAGAAATCGTTGGGGATGAACACCATAGAGTAAGGGACATCGTTGGATGAGCTAGGGACGGAGATGGCCTGGCCAGCAGTATCGGGGAACGCGGTACCGTTGAACGCCTGGGCGTCCGGCTGGAAGTACGCATAGTGGACGACAAAGACGTTGGCTGAGCCAGCAGCCGTGTTGGGAACGCCAAAGTAGAAGATGTGGTTGGCAGCGGTGGCTGCCGTGACGGTATAGCCGTCAACGCTGAAGCTAGAGTCCTCGACGGCTTCCCATGCGACGGCATCGCTGGACGCGGAGGTGGTGACGCTGCTCAGATCGAGCTGGTAGAGGCCGGACCCGGTGGTCAAGGTGAAGATGACGCTGGTGTCGTGGTCATACACGGAGGACGACCTGGAGTTGCCGAGGTCTGACGGGGCGCTCGAGGTGGTTTGTGTCGACCACGAGTCGCCAGAAAAGTCGTAAATATAGACAGACTGAAATAGCACAGCATCAGCACAAATCAGGGACGCCACCAAAAGCTTGAGCCACTTACGCTCAAATCACTGCTGTCGGCGCCGAGCACGACCATGGCATTGTTGGTCTGCGAGAGGATACACTGGGTGTTGTTGCCCGTCCATGGACTGGTCGAAAGGTCAGCTTGTGTCCAGAACAAAGGTGGGTCGTGACTTACGGTCGACCAGAGGTAGTCAAAGTGGTCGTGCTAGGGGCTACGCGGTTTAGCGTCAGCACAGAATCCATCGCGCGCTCTCCGCTCAGAGGGTATGTGGGGTATATGGGGCTACCACACATCTACTCACAGCTCCAGGTGGTGTTGTCTCCGATTTTGACGTCCGAGTCTCCGCCAAAGGCGTACAAATTCCAGGACGCGTCGAACTGGACACAGGGGACTGCGTTGGCTGCGGCGGCCGAGAGGAGGGATGCGATTGCGAGGGTCGCGAGCATGTTATTTTATGAATGAATGTAGCAGTTGGAGTATAAGGCGGGTACTAGAGACAGGCAAGAAGAGAAGAAGAGATCTTTTGGACACTCGTTACCGTCACTCCTGGCGCGTCCACAGCAGGAACAGCTCAGGGCGGCACCAAATCCCACGCGAGGCGGTAAACGCCGCCGCATCTGCACTTGAGCTGTTGTTGATCCCTCGACTACGATTAACCACCACCAGCCATGTCCGACCCCACCTCCATTGCCCAGCAGTTCACCCGTACGTCCTCCCACATCCCACCACCCCGCTCACCCCCCGCAGAGTTCTACTACCAGCAGTTCGACTCGGACCGCAATGGCCTTGCCTCCCTCTACGTATGGCGTCACAACGTGCTGACGGGACCGCTTGCTAACCACGCGGCTACAGAGAGACAATTCTATGATGACCTGGGAGTCTACCCAGATCCAGGGTTCCGCTGCTATCGTCGAGAAGCTTGTCGTACGTAGCTCACTCGATATCGACACGCATATACCAGATGGCTAACCAATTCATCTTCTCTGCGTGCATCGCACGTCTTGTCCTACTCTCAACTTTGCCACTCATAGAGTCTCCCCTTTGCCAAGGTCCAGCACAAGGTCGTCACCATCGACGCCCAGCCCTCCTCCCTCTCTGTCGCTTCCCTCATCGTCCTCGTAACCGGTCAATTGCTTGTCGATGATGGACAGAATGCTCTCCAGTTCACCCAGGTCTTCCACGTAAGTCCTTGTGAGAGGGAAAGCGGCTTTGAACAGGATGGAGTCCAGGTTTGGAGGGTGGCGAAACCGGCCCGCAATCCAGGTGCTGACATGTGTATAGTTGCAACCCGAGGGTGGAAGCTACTACGTCTTCAACGACGTCTTCCGACTGTAAGCCATCCATCCCCCAATGAACGCATTCGAGTCAGCACTAATGTGAATACAGCAACTACGGATAAACGACTTTTGAACGACGAGCTACGAGGAGAAAGCCGGTGGATGAGGAGACCGATATCTTGCTCAGATCAGGCTAATGCACATAATTAATGATACATAATCCAACCTTTCCAGCTTGCTCTTCTACAAAATCGTAAAAGCGCAAACGTCTAATCTACAAGCCTTCCAACACCGTGAAAGTACCTATTCCTGTCCTTCTCGAACCGCGAAAGCACCTATTCCTGCTGGTCCTTCTTCCAGTTCACAGCCCACTGCGCTATCCTCCCCACATTCTCATCCACCTCCCCATCCGACTGGCCCTCACTTTTCAACTCGACGACAATCTCTTCAGCATACGACTCTCGCGTCTCGTTGATGCAGGTCATCATGATTTCGGCAGTGACGTTCTCGGTAATCTTCTTCTCGGGGTAGTTTCTAAATTTGGCGATTAGTTTGAAACGAAACGGACGGGGCAGACTGGGAGAAGAACATACCTTGAAGTCAGTCGGTCATGCAGGATGGAGTTGTCGCATGTGAGGACGACGGCCAAGTCGACCCATCTTTCAGGGAACAGAGACGGATCGTGGTGGTCAATGACGAAACCTGATTACGCCTGTCAGCTTTTTATCCAATCATGTTTCACAAGGCCAACACATACCAGTCTGCGCAGGCCCATCTCTCGGGTTAACAACCTCCTCCATCCAATCCAACAACCTCTCTTCATCCACCACCCAACAATTCCACTCTTCATCCCACCCCTCATGGAACCCGTGCTCCTTGACGATATCGCCGATATTCAAGTGCTTCATCGGTGTACCGTCTTCTGTCAGCTCGTTGACGACGAGCTGGGAGTGGAGGGTTTTGCCGGTACCGGGGGTGCCGGTGATGAGGATGACGGGCAGGGTGCGGGGGTGGTGGGTAGTCATTTTGCTGGTTCTTTGGGGGATAATTTTCTGGGGACGGGTATAGAGGATGGTACGTTTCCGGGATGGTATTCGACAAGCCGGGCGTTTTGGAATACAGTGGATTGCTGCTGGGACAAGAAAGAGCTCATGCGTCACGGCCCGCCTTCAGTTGTAACTTTTTTCAATGAGCGGCGACCTCCACCTCTTCATTTCCCACGGCAGAACCAAACAACTGCAAGTAGGAAAAGAAATAGTTGCATGTGAATAGGATGCAAGAGCATGAACAGTTTCCAGAACGCCCATAAAGGTATTAAAGTTGTATTAATCAGGCCAAGTATAAACGTCACAAATTTCGTCGTGTCATGGTGTGATGGAGAATCGTATCGTTCTCCTCTCGTAAATCCCCCCTCGTTACCTGAGCCCCCAGTGCTCGCTATACGTCCCCGCCTGTTTACTATTCTTCACAAAGTCGTCGCTCCTCTTGAGCATCACCGGCAGATTCTCATCATCCGCGTAATTCTGCTTTGCCACCTGGATCCACTCCTTCAACGTCTGCGGCAACCCCTGCTTGCCATCCGGCATACCCAAAAACGCCCTTCTCAGCGCATTGAGCGTTGTGAGGGTGACGCATTCGTGGAAGAGGACGTTGAAGAGACGGTGGAATTTGCGGCCGGTGCGGACGAGCTCGGCGAGGTCGTTTCGGTCGAGTTCGCGGTAGGCTTCGATGAGGGCGAGTTCGCGCACGCCGAGAGCGTTGACGCCTTCCGAGTACTTGTCGTCGGGGAAGCAGAAGGGGGCGGCAAAGGCGGCGCCTTTGCTCGTGAGAGTTGCCCTGATGTATGATTAGGAAAATGTCACAATCGGCCATGGAGACCCCACTCACCACTTCCAATCGATGACTCCAGTGATAGACCCCTCCGAAGTGACTCTCACGAAATTGGTATCATCATCGTTATGCCGGATATACCACGGCCCCTTGTCCAGCTCTGGACAACAATTCTGCACCAGATGGCGCACCTCTAGCAACACCAGATAGTGCAGCAGCTCTCGACTCGGCTTGTATCGCGCGCGATTCAAAGTCTGCTCGAGGCGGACATCGATAATGGCCAGGTAGCCTTCTTTGGCAGTATTGAACGGGCCGAGAAAGTAGGGCGCGACGTCGATAGTCGTTCGGCGCTCGATGAGAGGACCGACAGTGACGTCGCCGTCCTCTGTCAGGGTAAGAGAACCCATTTTGCCGAAATGGACCTTTTCGAGGCTAATCATCCATTTGGCGAAATTGCGGATGAATGTCTTGGTTTGCTGGGTGAAGGTTTCGGTCCAGAGGGTGTACATTGTACAGTCGCCGACGGGGACAAACTCTTGGTAAAAGTAGGTCAGATGGCGAGATACTACTGTCCACGATCAGTTTTTTTTTGGCACACAGCATTGACAAGAGTGACTGACGGAGGCTGTCTCTTGGTCTTTCCCATGTACGTGGCACCGCACACCCCGCACTCTCTAGCGCCCTCGCTGTAGCAATCTCACTGTCTATACTCGCCTCCAGCGCCAAGTCGGGCAAGTATTTCCTCTGTTTCAGGCGTATCCGCATAGCCCATCGCTGGCCGTCTGCAAACCCGAGGACAATGCTATGGTTGTACTGTCCGCACAGACGAGCGAGTTCGTGCCATATCTGTGGTTTACCGACATAGTTGCAGACATGGCCCGGCCAGATCGACTCGACTTCTGCTTTGATGGCGTGCATATCGAGGTGTCGCAGGATGTCAGAAGCCTACGTCGGCCTGTCAGCGTTCCCATCCGGCCTCTTGGCGTCACAAAGCTTACCTCGGGCTCCTTTTCAAACTCGAAACCATCCCTGTTCGTCTCGGGGTGGGGCGCAGTGACACACGGATGACTCGTCTCGTTCTCAAAGTGGGCCCAGCAGAAGTTGAGCTTGCAGAATCGGCAGCGAGAGTTGACTCTGATGGCGTTGTCGGTGCAGCCGGCCTCGTCGCATTTGGCGACGACCGACATGGCGAGTTGGTAGCTTGTGGGTGTGATGCTCATACGGTGGTATCTACCGGTCGAGTGAATGGGTAGATGAAAGAGAGTTGTAAGTGTTTAAAGGGTTATCTATATTCGTCCTTTGACTGCCTCGTTACGGATAGTCGCAAGCACACAGCTGCTAGGGTGCCGGTGTGTGCCGCTCGGTGCTGACGTAAGGGCGGAGGGGTATGGTTGTGGGTCGTCGAGGGGTATCGCTGGAACGTTCTCGCTGTGTTGAATTTGAGAATTGTCTGCGCTGGCTGCAACCCAAAACCAGGCGCAAAACAGGAACATCTTGCCTCCGCTCAGGGGAAATTAGTCGCAAAAAGACTCTTTGTCCGAGTGCCCCTTACGTCACACCCGGCCCACGTGGCTGCACGTGGCACCTCTCTTCCACTGCAGCATCCTGCCCCCATGGGGTTCGGGCCACTGCCGCGCCGCTGCCGACGGCCTTCAGCCAACGGTCCTCGACGGCTTTCTGTGGCACTCGGGATGGGGCCAGCGAGTGGAATCACATCGCCCATCCGCTTCCCCAAACACGTCTACAGAAGAATACTCTTGCCCCAAAGACTCCGTGGAGGCAGAAACGCAGAGACGGGAGTCGGATTTGTTCGGGGGTCGGGTGAAACATCCCGGCCATAGACGAGTAACCGGGTCGCTCACCTTTACGTACGTACCAGTCATCTACTTAAAGCATCATCTTGCCATGGACTCATCATCAAGACACCATGCCCCAGCCACCGTTCGAGATTCAAAAGTACCTGTCTAAAGCCCTCCCCACGTTGAGGGAGCAGTATCCCCCAGGGACGGGAGGGACTGGTCCTCGCGCAGAGTGGGATGGACCTCTCAAGGGAATCGAGGTGATTGACGACTTTAACCAGAAAGTCTTGGACTGTGAGTATTGTCGTGATGCACGTGCATCGAGCTGATGGCGAGAAAGACTGGAAGACCATCCCTCAAGAGCCTGTCCAGCCTCATCCCAACTTCAAATACCCCAAGATTGCTCAGGTCATCAGTAGCTTCCCAGACCGTCTAAAGTCGCCTAGAGATCTTCAGAGCAGTAAGCAAATCTAGTCCTTTGGAGGATAGTACTCACCTCAAAGACAGCCCTTGCCGCTCTTCCACTCGCTGCCAACTCGGCCATCCTCACTGCCCTCGATGCCGACCCGGCAGACTTGAAGGCGGGTGCCAAAGCCCTCGATGCCGCCGGCTATGAAAGCGATGGCGGAGAAGAGCCCGAGGTGCTTCCGCAGAAGGATGTCAAGACGAAGGGATGGGTGTACAAGTTTAGCAAGTCGCCCTTGGGTAAGCCTTTCTCCATCTCTCGAATGGCTGATGCTGATGTAATGATCCAGGCTCAGGAGAATTCCTTCTAACAAGGGAAGGCTCCGATCAAGTCGCCCTCGTGGTCCGAACCATCAACTCGTCCGCCTTTACTCCCCACGACTGGGACGAATACATCGCCACCGGCCCATACCACTACGAAACCAAATCCAAAGCCTCCTGGTACTGGTCCCGCTCCTACGGCGCCACCAAGCGTCTCGGCTGTCAATACTATGTCTTGACGGACTGGCAGCGCTGGACGTTTGGGTATTTCAACAAGGATGGGACGCGTGGGTGGACGAGTCCGGTACTGCATTATAATGAGCAGGATCCCACTATCGGACATGCGCTGTTCTACTGGGCGAGGTCGGCGATCGGCAAGGAGAATGGGTTTGCGAATCCCAAGGAGAAGGATCTCTCGGGCGCACCGGAGCTGTTCCCTGCCAACCCCTCGAGAAGGATCTCGCAGTCTGGGGACAGGAGGCCCAAGCCTCCTGCTGGTTCCAGAACCGTCAAAAAGGCCAATGAAAGTGATGTAGGTCTTGAAAGTCTAGGCAACGGGGTCAAGCTGACGCGCTACGCAGATTGAAGAGAGTGATGCCGAAGGCGATGCTTAAAGCATGAAAGATGTATGAAGAAGACATGCGAAAAAAAGACCGAGTATTGTATCGTTTGCATTTTATGAATATCTGGCATCCCAAGAATAGTCCATCACAATCTGTAGCTCATCCAACAGCACGTCGACTCCTCAAACTCCTCCCTACCCTATCCAATGCTCTCTCCACCCACACTTCTTCCGCCTCTCCGTTTTGTCCCACCAAACCCGCTACAAGCCCTCCGACGAGTGTATCACCAGCCCCAGTAGTGCTGACGATCTCTTCAGGCTTGATCGTGGGAGGCGAGTAGACAGTCAAAGCGAGGTAGGAGCCTTCATGCTGCTGCCCCAGCTTGTGCACTATGCTGTTGGCTGATGAAGACGGGGGCGTCGAGGTGAGGCGCAAGTGCAAAAGTCCTCGATGCCCGGCCTTGACCCAAAAGCTCTGCACATACGGCAAACACGCCACCATCTTCTGCACCACTCCTTCTTGTCGGATCCACTCTCGCCCCTTCTTGTTGGTGAATGTCTCCGCCTTGGACCGCCAGGTAGCGTCGAGGTTGAGAGAGTTTATGTATTCCCACGAGACGGCAGAAGTGTCTTCTGATGCTGTTTCGGCGAGTAGGGAATGGAGGAGGTCGAGTTCGAGGACGTTGGGGGATAGGTGCGTGAGGGGGCGAGGGGAGGCGGGGGAAGAGGGAAGCAGGCTGAGCAAAGCAGGTATGAGACGGGGAAGTTTTGGTGTAGACGTTGGGTCGCAGAAAGCTCAAGATGTGGTTAGATTGAGAATCCCCATTGACAGACAGGTACACCTACTGGGAATGTTCAGACTTTGGCAAGTCTTCAAGATAGACTTGATAGATCCCTCCAAAGGATTCAGGTCGAACACTACCATCTTTGGTTTCTCCTCCTGGATCTTTTTCTCCACCTGACACATATCTTAGCGTTCTCCTAGAGTGATTCCAGAAGACTCACCACATCTTCAGTCAAAGACTCTACAATACCCATATCTGCGACACCAGCTACCAGATCTCCCGCCTTCTCCAACGTGAGACTGCACACCGCCGTACTCTTCCCCTCCCTCCCCACCAGCCCATCTGCCCTCATCCCCGAGGACGCCAGTTCCAGCATCAAAATCTTGCCAAAGGGATCTGGCTCTACCGCCTCGGCAGAGGACGGGAGAGAGCCGAATGCAGAAACGAGCTGTACAGAGTGGGGCGGAGAGAGGTTTTGAGCTGCTTCAGCAATGTTTCGGCCTACGCCTCCGGGGGAGAGAAACACTGTTCCGGGGGTGGTCGTGCCAGGAGCCAGAACATGGGGCGAAGTCGACGTGAGGTCAATAGCGGCAGAGCCGAATACTAGGGTCGTAGGCCGGGGCAAGGATGCGGGCGGAGCAGGGGTGGGGAGGACGGTCTTGGGTGGTTTGGATAGGGAAGAGGGAGTGGATGAGAGAGAGGAAGGAACGTAGAGGGCAGAGGATGCATCGACCTGACTCTTGGCAAGTTCTGCGACCTTGACTGCGACTTGGCTTCCGATTCTGGCATTGTTCTCGATCAATTTGACATCTGCGTCTTGTTAGCTCCGACCCATCGACTTGAAGGGAGAGACGTACTGAGACCGAGAGCAGTACCTTGAGTCAATTCTCCAACGCGCTTGAGAAGCCAAGGAGTGACCTCCTTGCCTCGCTTATCTATGCCTTGCTCGATGCTTTCGCGAACAGCTTGCTCGACAGCGGTCTGCACAGCAGAGCCAGCCTCGGCATGTTCGTCCGGGATGGGGACGGCGAGGAGGGTGCTCAATGGTGTAGGGAGGGTGAGCGAATTGTCTACAGATCGTATGAGCCAAGGTACTACTTCACGATCGCATGGACCTACGGATAAGATCAGCAGCCGAGCTGACGTTGGGGACAGACCAAGGGCTCTGGATAGAGGTCAGCAACGGGGGTTTGATCACGCCCGTGACTCACTTGGCAGCCAGAGCTGGGGTGGTAGAATGCTGGGAATTCCTTTCCTCCAAAAGTCGCAACACATACACCTTGCGTTTCAAGCACCTCCAAAGTCCTTGGGATATCAAGGATTGACTTTGCCCCAGCACAGACAACTGCCATAGGCGTCCTGCCAAGCTCGAGCAGATCCGCCGAGATATCCATACTGTTCTCTGAGCCGCGGTGCGCTCCTCCAATACCACCGGTGACAAAGACCTTGATGCCGAGGCTGCTGGCAATATACATTGTACCAGCCACAGTGGTTCCTCCGGTCTTGTTGAGAGCGAGGGCGGGGGCGAGATCACGTCGAGAGACTTTGACAGCGCCCTTGCCTTTCTCAGACTCGATATCGGCAATCTGCTCGAGCTGTTTTGCAGTAAGACCGACGTGAATGACGCCGTCAATGATAGCGACTGTAGCAGGGACAGCCGAGTGGGAGCGGATGATAGATTCGAGAGACTGAGCAGTCGAGAGATTGACAGGCGGGGGCATGCCATGGGTGATGATTGTCGACTCGAGGGCGATCACTGGGTCGAGAGAGTGAAGCGCACTTTCAACCTCTTCCGAGATCACGAGCCTGTTCCCCTGCGGGTATGTACACTTAGCTCGCGGTGATTTGACATATGAGCGAAAGTTACCCAGAGCTGTTTAGCCGCCGAAAGGCCGATTAGAGACCTCTGTTGAGACCAGAGTCGAGGGACTGTCCTGGAAACATGACGACGAAGAGGCGAAAGAAGCATTGCTGCACTTCTTATAGCTTCAGAAAGGGCCAGAGTCGAGGAAGCTAGTGGAGAGCCAACAAGGAAAAATCAAGACAAGATAGAGATCTCGGACATGGGCTGAACTCGGCGGCCGGAAAAGCGGGGAGTGCCGCTCAGCTGGAAATTTGGTCCATCTTGTGGACCACACCTCGTACTTGATCTCAACGACTGATAGCAGCGAGTCCGCCATGTCCGCCATCGAAGAGAACCCAGTCGTCGACACGCAGGGAAAGAAGCGAAAGAGGACCGGCAAAGAGAGGGAGGAGAGGAAGAAGGCTGCCATCCTGGTACGTGTCAAGTAGTGTAATTTGCGCCTTCATCTGCTGATGAGTACGCAGGCCCAACAGCAGGCTGAAGAAGTGCAGATGGAGGCCGTGGAAGATGATCCCAAGGAGGAGCAGAAGTCCGAAGAAGCGATTCAGCCTGAGACTGTCGCGGAGACTGCTCGGCCCACTGTCGACCTTGACCAGCTCAGCAAGCGAGTCGTGAGTGCTACCCCCATACAACTGCCTACAACGCGCTAAATAATGTATAGCCCCAAGCACTGAAATCACTCCACCCTGCCTTCAAACAGGCAAAGACTTTTGAAACCCGTCGATTGATTAAAAAGATCAAATTTCTTCGGTATGCACGACCTTCAAAGCCAGAGGTACAAGCTCACATAATTCACCAGCTCGAAAGAATCCAAAGACAACAAAGAAGAGATTGAGAACCTCGAATCTCAGCTCGCCTTGATACATGGCATTTCCCTTCATTCCCTCGCTCAAACTCATCTCCTGTCCAAACTTCGCAAACACCCCCGCCTCAAACAAACACCCCTCCCTTCTTCCATCACTTCCCAATTCACCCTTCTTCAATCATCAAACGAGGCGGCTGGTTCGACGAGCAATGCGGCAGTCTTGACCGGGAAAGCGGAGAACAGGCTTACCAGTGCGAAGGGTGTGGCGGAGAAGGTGAAGAGTGTCTTGGCTTGGGTCACTGGCGAGGAGGGAGCAAAGCTTGTTGCGGACAAGAAGGGTGTTGTCAAAAGCAAGCCTGTCAAGAAGAACGCCCAAGCTGTCAGTGACTCTGAGAACGACCAAGGGATGTTTGACGAGGGCTTGTCGAGGCAGATTGCCAATGGCTCTGACGAAGAGTCGGACTCTGATGACGAGCTCGCCCAGCAGCACCGAGCAGCTGATGCTGCCGGCTGGGAGTCTGGTTCCGTCTCTGGCGGGGAAGACTCTGACGCCGAGTCAGACGACTCTGATGCCATCCCCGTCCGCCCAGCTAAACGCACCAAGGCTTCTTCCCCTCCCGCTAAAGCTCCCAAAGCTCCCAAACCCGCCAAGAAAGAGAAACCTTCCAAGGCGGATCTTGCTTCTTCCATGTTCCTTCCGTCCCTCGCTGTTGGGTTTACCAGAGGCGATGATGGAGATTCTGATCCTGATCTTGATGATGATCCCAATGGCGTTGCAGGGAGGGAGCAGCCAGTGAGGAAGAACAGGCGTGGACAGAGGGCAAGACAAGCGTGAGTCTCTCATCTACATTTGAGTGAATCTTTCTGATAATCGATGCAGTATCTGGGAAAAGAAGTACGGCAAGGGCGCCAAGCATGTCGTAAAGCAGCGTGAGGAAGAGCAAATCCAGGAAGAGAAGGCTAGGAAGAGAGCTGCGGACAGGGCAAGGCCCAGAGATAGTGGATGGGGCAACAAGGGAGGCGCTTCGGGTTCCGCTGCTCCTGCTCCAGTTTCTGCTGCTCCTCGCGCTGCACCCTCAGCCGCAGCCCCGCAAGCGCAAGCTGGGGGACAGAGTTTGCATCCTTCTTGGGAAGCGGCCAAGCTCAGAAAGCAAAAGATGGAGGCTGTCGCAGCTGCCAACCCATCGCAAAAGATTGTCTTCGATTAGCTTGTGCAGTGGTACCGTGCTACATGTATACTGTGATGTTACGGATGCGGAATTTTGTATAATGCATGAGACTCTATGATGCCCAAAGATTCAAATATGACAACAGGTGGAATGATCTAATAGCTACTTTCTTCTCTCTCTTTACCAACTAAACCAAGCAGCCTCTTAGAGGAGGTTGGAGGGGTAGTGGTACGCCTCGGGAGCAACAAAGTTCTCCTTGATAGACCTCATAGAAACGAATCGGCCAAAGATAGCCATGGAACCAGACTTGTCGTTGGTACCAGAAGCTCGGGCACCACCGAAAGGCTGCTGGCCGACGACGGCACCGGTACACTTGTCGTTGATGTAGAAGTTACCGGCAAGGTTTCGGAGGGCGTGGGCGGAAGAGGCAAGGACGGATCGCTCCCTAGCGAAGACGGAACCGGTGAGGGCGTACTCGGTGGTAGAACCGATGAGCTCGGGCATCTTCTCAAAGTCGGCATCCTCGTAAACGTAGACCTGGTAGTGGGGTCAGTGGCTGCATAAGCATACGGTAATGGAGCGACTCACGGTGATGACGGGACCGAAGATCTCCTGGACCATGGTGACGGACTTGGGGTCCTTGGTGACGATGACAGTGGGCTTGATGAAGTAACCCTTGGAGTTGTCCCCTGCAATGAATCAGCGAATGTCAATCAAAATTGACCCAAAGTACTCACAAGAGCCACCAGCAATAACCTCACCACCCTCCTTCTTGGCCTGCTCGATGAGACCAGAGATCTTCTCGAAAGCGGGCTTGCCGATGACGGGACCGGTAAAGTTGTCCCACTCGGTGCAGGGGCCAATCTTGATGTTGTTGGTCTCGGTGATCATCTCATCCTTGAAACCGTTGTTCCAGAGAGAAGCAGGAACGTAGACTCGAGAAAGAGCAGAGCACTTCTGGCCAGAGTACTCGAAACCGGCCCTGATAGCCTGCACGACACCAGACTTGATGTCGGCGGTGGGGTGGTAGAGGTGGAAGTTCTTACCACCAGTCTCGCCGACAATTCGGGGGTAGCCCTTGTAGAGGTCAAGGTTCTGGGCAATGTCCTTCCAAAGCTTTCGGAAGATCTGGGTGGAACCGGTGAAGTGGAGACCACCAAAGTCCTTGTGGTCGATACACTGCTTGACAACCTCAGGGGGGCTTCCGGGAACGAACTGGATGACGGAAGGAGGGAGACCGGCCTCAAGGAAGATCTTGTGGACGATGTAGTTGGAATAGGTAGCCATGGGGGAAGGCTTCCAGACACAGACGTTGCCGACAATGACGGGAGCACCGACAAGGTTACCACCGATGGCAGTGAAGTTGAAGGGGGTAACGGCAAGAACGAAACCCTCGAGAGGTCGGTACTCGACTCGGCTAGAACACCGTCAGTTACTGATTCGTGACATGTTGGGCGATGACTCACTTCCAGACACCGGCAGAGTTCCTGGGGGGCTGCTGCTGGTAGAGCTCCTCAACGTACTTGACGGCGAACCTCAAGAAGTCACAGAGCTCAGCGGCGGCGTCGATCTCGGCCTGCCAGGCGTTCTTACCCTGGCCAAGCATGGTAGCAGCCATAAGCTCGTACCTGTACTTGCCAGAGATCAAGTCGGCAGCCTTGAGGAAGACGGCGGCCTTGTCGGCCCAGGGGATCTCCTCCCAAGACTGCTTGGCGGCGAGAGAGCCCTCGATGGCCTTCTGGACGAGCTCGGGGGTAGCAGAGTGGTAGGTACAGAGAGGGTTGGCGTGGTCGTGGGGCATGGGCTGGGATCCAATGTCACCAGTCTTGTACTAAAGTGGGTGATAAGCGAGCTCCACAAACGATTTTGGCTATTCACTTACCTCCTCGCCGTTGATGACAATGGGGACCTCGAAAGGAGCCTGCTTGAGCATCTTGTCGACAGCGGCCTGGAGGCCAGCCCTCTCGGCAGAGTTGGGAGGGTAGTTCCTCTGGGACACGTTCGATCAGCTGGCTGTTGTTGTTGGAGGCAAGGCAACTCACCATGGGCTCATTGTCGATCTCGGGGACCTTGAAGGAAGCGAGTTGGGAAGACATGTTGTGTTGATGTTTTGAGATGAAAGGAGAAAGAGAAAAGAGATAAGAATTGGTTCGGCTCTTATACAGTGGCGGCGCCAGAAGAACACGGCAGAGCCGACGAACTTTTGGGACGCGCCCTGAAGCCGTCGGCATTCCCTACGCGATACGAAAAGCGGCATAATCAGCCACCAGGGGTCCATTTCTCATGTATCATGGGGCACGCTGCTCTATTGCAAAGTCCAATACATCACTTGATCCTTCTATCACATGCACAAAGCATATCCTCATCAAAATCTACAACCGCGATCCTTATCTACAGTTCTACACCGGCTCGGCGCTGATCGCCACATCGGCCCAAACCTTCAACGTCCACCCGCCTCTGCTCCTCTGCTCGTATGTAGAAGGTACAAACAAGTATATACCCGCTTCCAGCTTGATCTTGCCCGTGGATACCCCACAAGGGGGATCGGCATATGGTCCGGTAGTCGCCACCTGCTCGCCCAAGGCACCTCCTTCGGCGCGTTTGAAGATTGTGAGGTTGATCGGGAGGGGGACGAGAGTGGGAAGATGGAGGCGTGACCTTGTAATGATCAGCCTTTGGGCCACGCCGATATTGTCGCTACTCACAAAACGATACCGGCTTTAGGGAGTAACACTTCAACCTTGGGGTTCTTCGCGTAGCCTCCCGTGCTCGGCCTTCCGCCAGCAGTCTCGTCCGACCTACGCTCGATCAGCACTCCACCCAAACACAAGATTGAAACACTTACCACTGTCCGATGACCGTCCGACTGTACATGCCGGCACCTTCAGCAGGTATAGTTGACAACGCAACAGCAGCTGTCGCTTCAAAAGTGAAGCTAAAGTTGCCCGTCTGGCCCGGCTCGAATGCCGATATGATCAAGGTATGCGAGCCTGGGGGAAGCTCGGGTACGTCGCAGTACGCAACACCATGCGCGTAAGCCCCCGTATCCGCCAGAACCATATCCTGCGACAATCTACACACCCGTCAGCTCATGCTCGCGACGCCTATAGAAGCTTACTCAAACACCAGCTCCCCCTTGCCCCATACCAGCCTCGCATTCAGAGTCAAATCCTTATCGCCTCTGACAATAATCCTTCCCGACGCCTTTTCTCTCCCACGGGTAGGCTGCACCACAACCCTGTATTGGGGATTGATCATATGCGTCGGCCACCCGGGGTGTCCTCCCGCATTCCGACTATCGAGTGACCCAGTGATAGTCTCGCTGAAAGGCATCGTGCGCGAGAGCCGTGTCAGCTCGAGGGAGACTCCTTCTGGGGCGAACGCTTTAAGGGTGAAGCCTGTTTGATATACGCCGCGGTCCCGAGAAGGGACCACAATCAGACTAGAGGAAGGTCGCCGCAGCTGATACCGCACCAAAACATGGTTACCGTTGACGTATGGATTCTGTCGATGTCAGTCAAGTCCTTGAAGTGTCATGACTCACAGTCTGCTCCAGCCTCTCCGAGTGCACAGCTCCCGCCCGCCGCTTCTGACCGGCCCCAAACTCTTCAAACACATGCAGTGCTATATCGTCCAAAGGTCTGTCTTTGCTCACAATGTGCTGAGAGAGCAGCACCCAGACCTCGGGCATACCAGTAGATGAGGAACATTGTGCTTGAAGTCGGTATTGAGGATTGGTGGTGTCAATGTCTATTTCAAAGCTGGAGGTTTGTGGTTTCGCCCAAGACCTGTCTCGATGTCAGTCGTGGTCGTAACGAGAGTCTAGATACGCACCAATGTCTTGTCGCGATGGAAGGTAGCAGAACGGGCTTCCAATTGAGATGCAGACTTTCAAAGTCGACGCAGACTGCATCCCAGGATAGAGAGAATGAGGTCGCTCCCGGGTCTATGATGTCCAGCAGTCGTTGGTCTCCTTCTTCTCTGAGACCTGCGCAAGAGTCAGCTCGCCCACAGTTCCTTGGATGAGAAACACTCACGGACAACACCATAAGCGTGATGCTTGACCAGACCCTCCCTGACCGATTGTCCAGTCCCCAAACTGACCATGACATTGCCCCTCTCCCAAGCTTCTTTCACTCTTGACCACTCCTTCTCCCTCTGAAACCCACCCTTCAAGACCGTCCTCTCTGGTATCCACCCGGTGAGCTCGTATATGTCAGAGCTTGGGTTACTCCCCTTTAGAGAGTAGCCACCGTGCACTTTAAAGTAGCCTTTGAGGGCGAGAGGCGTCCACGGGGTACCTACAGCAACGGGAGATGAAGGAACATTTAGGTGACATGTGGTGAAAAGTGGCGTCCCGTCGCGAAGAGAATGAGGGAGGAGAGCGTCAAAGATGACCTGAGCATAGTGAGCTTGGCCACTTCGCGAATACATTTGAGGCTCACACTTCGCCAAGCGCCGTTCAGCAACAATTTCAGGACGTATTTCCCGTTCTCCGAGCGTCGTGGACGGCCGTCAGCTCCTTGTGGATAGAGATTGATCCATCCAAACTGTAGACTTGCCTCAGTATCGTTTTATGCTGAAAACACTGTAGACTCACTGTGGTCTCGAACAACCTATCGTGCTCGACACCGACACCCATAGCAGCCACCACCGAACAATCAGCCACAGGCCCCTGTCTCAAGACCCAATTTCCATCGCTGACTTGCTGCTCCCAGCAGTCTTCAGCAATCTCTCTCCACTCTGGATCAAGATCCAATTGAGCTGCCGCAAGCTCTGGCTGTGTCGTTTCTCGAAAGAGGTTGCCGGTATCAAAAGTCGGACTCGGCGTCGACCAGAGGGGGAGGTCTACGCCATTCATCCTTCCTCCCCTGCGGATGACGGCACCTTCCTCACCCTCGTCCCCCACTTGAGCCTTGGCAACATGCCCGCCAAGCTGTTCGATTCGTCCCTTGACTTTCTCTGCTCTGTCAAGGACCAGCCTCCACTTCTTCTTTACTCCCTCGACGTCGCCTGGAGGCACGAGTTTGGAGGATAAGAGGTTGCTGTATGATTCTGCGGCGGCTATGTAGGCGGGGAATGCTCGCTTGAGTGTCGGTATAGGTGAGGTGAGGGGAGAGAGAGAGGACAGCGACGCCTCTATTTGAATTGCCTTGGTGGCTGCGTCCTACGGGGATTAGCGATGGAGAACACGCCTGGGGTACGTACTGATGCGAGCTTGATTCCGTCGTGGTATCCCCTGAAGGCCATCGCAGTTGAGTTGTCGAGCGATGGAACCAAAGACAGCACGAAGAACGCGTCTGGCGTTGGCCGCAGCGGGCATCTCCGCCCGGCCGCCGAGCGTGGAGGCCCGAGTGATGACGATGAGCGGGTGCTTTTTGTTGTTCTCAAGCGTGCTATATAAAACCGCGTCCACATCGCCACTTGCATCAACAGCATCCACCATGCCCGCCTGCAGGATCACAAACTGTACCTCCCACCCACTCAACATCAGCCTCAAACAGGTCACCGCGCTCCACTTTGAGAATGGCGTCCAACCAGGCCAGACGATCAAGTTCAAGGCAAGCCCCAATCCATAGCCAGAGACGGGGCGAGTATCTGACAGTAGCTTTCAGCCTGGAAAAGTGTGGTTCACCGTGGAGGTATGCGCTTCTAAAAGCGGAGTGAAGATCTCATGTTAACCATCATAAAGGCTGTGTTAGACGATGAAACCAAGAAAAGCAGATATTCTGTGCTCAAATCTGCTGCAACGATCGCCATCATCTCAATCGCTGTCGGGGCTGTGGCGGCCACAGCAGGGGCTGCTCTGCTACCGGAAGTCGCAGCTCTAGAGACGGTGGGTAATACACGCGCAATATGAACCATGCTGACGAGGGGTTTAGGTGGCTGCAGCAGGTGTTGTCGGGAGCTATATCGCAAAAGGGGTGACGGCCACGAAGACTGCTCTGGTAGCCAATTCTGGTACAGTGTCGAAGATATGTGAGCCTCACCATCGTCAAACATAGCCGTATCGATCTGACTACCATCAGCTTCGAGTGCGCTGCCAAAGGCCATCGATAAGCTGTCTGGAGAAGTCGGCGGACTGACAGCATTGCAACGAGAAGGTGAGTCAAGCTGAGCACATTACAGTGGGCGATCCTGATCACCATTCTGCAGTCATGTCTATCGTTGCATCCCCCACTCTCTCTTCGGATGTCCGCCACAAATCCACTGCGCTTCTCCGAAAATTGCACAAATCCTACTCTGACGACAAGGACAAGAGTGCTGCTGGCTCTCCCGAGAGCCGGGACCCTGCTAAACCCTCAGCTACCCTGGCACCCATCACAGACGAGGAAGCAAAGCAGCTAGAAAAGGAGGTCGAGGAGGGTCAGCTTGACGATAAGGTTGAGAACACACCTGTGAGGACGGGTGAAGTGCTGAGGGCGCATGGGATCTACATGAAGGAGAGGAGGCACTTTGAGATCAGGGTGGCGGAGCAGGGCAAGTTGTCGCTGTATGACGTGGCTGAGAAAAAGTACATCACATGAGGTGCTGCAACAATGTCGGTCCTGTATTTGGCAGTTGCTGCTTTGTAGCCTACACATCGAAACACGTTCCCATGTATGTTCTGTAGCGAGATTCTTCAGCAAGTCGTCGTATTGACCATGCCACTTTGCCACTGCAACTCGGCGCTATATTTGATCCCGCTGCTCCGCGCCCGGTCCACCCCTTTGCAATTGCGTCTTCATGTTTTGTTTCTTTGACGACGGCAGCAGAACACCCGGAAGAGCACTGGCACATCGGTAGAGGTCACCGCGAAGTGTAGCCTTAAGTGCAGGTGAGTCCTTCTCACTATCTCCCTTTTAGCGCTCAGACTGATTTTGCCTTAAGGGCCTGTCAGGAGTCGTCCCGTGGGGGTTACCACGTATAAAAATTGGCGCCGGCGACGATGGCAAGGCAAGGATACGGAGAGCCACATGTCCAGGAAAGAGACACTGTAGTGCGCTAGTACGACGTAAGGTGAGTTGTCGCCCATCATCGAGTTTTTGGAAGGATCTGACACTTGTTAGGCCATAGCGATACATCGACCGGTCCGTGCAGGCGACACGTTAAAAACCGGCCTATGGTGTGCGATAGCATCAAGAGACCCGACGGTCTACGGATGTGGAGACAACCACAGTAAAAAAAACCTTGAGAGACTGTTGAAGCGGGGTACCTAGAGCGCTTGGTCACGCTGCTATACCGTCAGTCCTAGCCTGGCTACTCTTGATGATCAAGAAGGCTGACCTCCGTCTAGAAACCTTCCAGTCGACCCCCGGGCAGCCAAGACGTTAAAGCTTGGCCTTGACCAAACGAGGTGTACAGAAGTACGGTAAGGATCAAACTCTGCTCGTGGACTGTGCTCGACTGATGCGTATACAAAGAACCTCGGTTGGAGTGTGGAGACAACCACTGTGTTTTGAAAAATCATGACTTCAGATAATACCAGTATATCTGAACGAGAGCACCCGAGATGGGATGCTGCGATGTGTGCGTCAAACGACCACCATCAGAATCGTCTGAAATAGGGCATTCTCCCGAAATCTAGGGTGTGACGTGCTCCGAGGCTTCTCCACAGTGTTGCAACCGTGCGACTCATAATCAGGCCTTCATTGGTTGTTGGTCACTATGATGCGTTAGCCGGCGTTACTCGCGGCTTTTGTTGGCATCACTTCTCCTCTTGTCGGCTCGTTTTCCGGTTTGAGGCGTTTGGTGTATCGAGCTTCGCCGACTCTTTTCGGCCGCGACTTCGACATCACCGGCGCTCCTTCGTCTAAAGCAGCGACGTTTCGGCGTCATTGCGCAGTGCTGGTGTACATCCCCCATCGCAAATGAGCTTCTCTCCCAGCAACCAGAGTTCTACTCGCGCGTCTTTGGTATCCTGATCTTTGCAAATCACTTCTGCCAGGTGAGAGCATCTTTCGTTGCCAGTGTGATCTCGGGCTGACTTCCAAAAACAGCTCGCGACTGACAGTCGATCTGCAGAGATTGTGATGTAACCGTTGACGTTGAACGTACATACGCAGGCAGAACTCTTAAGCAGCTGGCATATGCATCTCGCTTGTTGCCTTGGAATTTTCATGTCTCGCGTCGCTTGCACAGTCCTCTGAACGCTTCAATGCAGATCTTGGTCATGATATCAGGCGCAACGGACTATCAATGAGCCACTCTCGGTCTTATTATCGGCGATCACAATCAGAGTTCAGAGAACGTCACTCCCTTCCCACGCTTTGCGCCGCGTATCCAAGTTCCCGCAATTCCCACAGATATAAACTCGCTCCCGGCTCCTTCCTTTTCTCTTCTTCTCCGCCGCTGGGGTTTCAAGACAAGTTCAGAAGGACGTGAGTGGTTTGCCTCATTTCATCAATGGGAGGATGCTGATACATCCAGCAGGCTCCTGACAAGATCTTGTTCCACCGTGCCGGTGGCCTCGGCACCACCTTATTCTTGCCGCCGTTTCATTATGAACGGGATGTCGCAACCATCTTCTGTTGCTCCACCGCTGTCTTTGATGGCTCAATCGTACCTCTCAGTATCTGGTCATCGCTGTAGGTCCTTCATTGATTATATGTCTGCACCAATGAAGCGCGCCCGTGCTGACTTGCGGATCAGTGCGGCTTCTCTGATCAAGTGCCACTTTCATCGTCGCCAATGACGAGACCCCCTCTTGATGACCACTATACGTTGGTGCGAATATCTGCAAGAGTTCCATCTTGTAGTGGCAGTCGTTTCACAACGGCTCATCCACGGGACATTCAGTTGTTCTGTCTACTGCCGAGGTCGGCCCCCCCAGGTAGTTCCCACGTGCTGGACGAATGTTCAGTGCGCTCCGCAAGTTCATAGAGCTGTAAGTGGCCTCTCTATCCTATCCGCCTTGTCGCTTAACCTAACTCTCGTTTCAGTGCGCCCGGACTCTCGAGACGAGAGCCAGGTTCCCAATGCGTGATTAGCTACCATGCATCCACAGTCGTCTCATGACGGCTTTACAACAGAGCACTTCGTTGCTTTGTTTCCTGTCTAGTTTAGGCAGCACCTGTGTTCAGCGCGGGCACGTAAGCGTGAGCTGTAAGCAATTCTTCTCTCATCGTCGGTCGCTTGATCTGACACTCGTCCTAGTACGTCGCGACACTCGATGAGTGTCAGGCCAATGTGTGATTTGTGATCATGCATCTACAGTCGTCTCATGACGGCTTTACAACAGAGCACTTCGTTGCTTTGTTTCCTGTCTAGTTTAGGCAGCACCTTCGTGTTGAAGGTTTGATGTCCGTAAGCGCGAGCTGTAAGCGATTCTTCTCTCATCGTTGGTCGCTTGATCTGACACTGATTCTAGTACGATGTGACTCTCGATATGAGAGTCAGGTTCCCTCTCAGCAGTAGTCTGAGAAGGCCGTTCTCAGCAGCATGAGGGGAAGGTATACTGATTGTCAGTATGTCGACGAACACCGCTCAGGCGTTTGTGTGAGTCACCCTTTTGTACCACACATATATCCTCGAGTTGACTCTTTTTCACAGGTTCTCATAACCATGGGAAATCGGTACGAAAGTCGTGCCTTTATCTACCGCTTTACTTTAAAGCGTGTTCATCGACCGACCAGGCCAGTCTGTCGATTTTGATAGTCCCACTTGTCTGCCTGGTTTTCGGGAACCCCGGTGCTACCAGCCTTGTGGTGATTTTTCAGTCTCGCCGACTTTATCGGCTGCGCCTCCCTTTTCACTGGTGATCTATCTGCTTGTGGATATGTTCTCTAACAGACACAAGACGTGCGGTATCGCAGTCGCTCTTGATCTAGGGCGTTACTCGAAATCTTGCACCTTGAAAGTGTAAAGAGACAATCTGCAAGTGGATATTTGAAGTGGTGTTACTTCAACGATAGTCATTCTTGTTGTCCATCTCAGTCATCGATCTCTTCCGGCCGAAGCTTTCTATCAACAAGCAGGAGCTGCGAGAGAAATATCTGATAGATGTTGATTAGTGAAGAGGGCTGATCACCCTTTCCGATCTTATGCATCGAGATTGACTGTCACTTGTATCGTCCGCATAGCATTCGCATGTGCAAAGTACGACCCAACACTGACCGTCATATACATCCCGTTATTAAACATTGGCAGATCGTCTAGAATTCATCGTAACGGAGACCCTTCTTCATCCTACACAGATCGTCAGTACATGTCGCATGGAGAAGTGAGCTTGATAAAAATACTTGTACTCTGCGGAATGTCAGCGATATGTACAAAGCCAGACGAAGAAGAACTCACTGTAAGGAACACCAGATCTCAACCGCTCCTCCGGGGTCCTGGGCCTACCACCCCCATACCCAGGCTGTCCCTCCGCCACCTCCTTCAGCCCTTCAAGATCTCCCACCTTTCCGCCATTCAAGATCCTCTGCGGCGCCGCGCCAGGGTCCACCCTCTTGGGAACGATAGGCTTGGGCGCAGAATGTTCCACTTCATCCCCCGGCTTGAGGTTTTCTTCGCCCTCGGCGAGGGGAGGAATATCGTCGGCGGGAGGACCTTCCCCAGCGGCGTGGGCGTGGTGATCTAGAGGGTCGGCGGCGACGTGGTCTTTCTCCAGGTTGGCGTCGTTGCCCAGGCCTTCGAATTTGCGTTCACGGGAATCTTCTTCGTCTTCGATCTCGGCGTGGTCTGGGAAATGGGATCAGTACACAAGCGAAAGCAAGGGGTAAGGGGACATACGTCTGAAATGCTGGATATCTGCGAGACTGTCAGTTTGCGTCGGGGTGAGTGAAGGTGGACGGACCTTCGGGGTGAGAGTAGGACTCATCAGTCTGGGTTTCAGGGGTGGAGTGATACAGCTAGGAATGGTGTCAGCTCATCGTCGGGCATTTCGAGGCGGACGGACCTCTTCGTGATGCAAAAAGCTGGACGTGCAATGGTCAGCGCTTGGCACCGTAGATGAGAATGGGACACTCACTATTCAGATTCCTCATCGTAGTGATCTGTGTCATCGCGTTAGTTGAGTCATACACGTCTCGGATGATACCCACGGCCAAGGTCCTTGTACCCATCAAATGACGGTAGTCCGCCTGTACCGCCCAGCATGAATTCCAGGAGCGAGATCTTGCCTATGAAACGATATTAGTACTGGCCGAAATGCAGAACAAGACACTGACCATCTTCATCCTTGTCGAGCGATTCGAGCACTCTTCTGACAATGTTCTTTGCCCGCTCATCAACCATCTCCACCTTGCCGATCTTTTCTTTTATGGAATGATGGCGCAGGCCATAGACTGCTTGTATCTCGGGCACATCCCAGAACCCGTCCATATCGAGATCATGGAGCTTGAAGAATGATTCGAGGTCGAATGAATCGATGTGGTGCTCGGTGTGCATCTACGATCGGTCAGTGACGGCGGTCGTGCAGGGGGCGGGAGCGTACATGTCGCTCGGCATAGGAGAGGGCGTGGTCTGCGTCGTCTGCGAGGTCGAAGGAGTGGTCGCCGTGGGCGAGGGCGGTGGTGGCGAGGAGGAGGGGGAATAGCAGCTTGAGCATGGCGGAGATGGAGAAATGGACAAAAGAATCCCTCGCGTCGTTGACTGTCGCGCTGAGGCGTCATACGTAAGGCACCCGCAAATATCGAACGAGACTGAAATGTTGGCCACAACAACATCTATATCATCAGGAGCATGCGGCTCGACAACCTCGACGACGGCAGCAAGTGAGTGCAGCCTGCAAAGACACAGCTCACCAAGCAGGCTCCAGGCCGCGTACCATGACGCCCTCCAGACCTCCTACGGCTACTTCAAGGCGCTGCACAACTCTGCCGACTCGGCATCGTGGAAGCCTGTCTCACTACCAGAATCTGTCACGGGCGTAGGCAGACCCAGCTCCTCCGCCAAAGGTCTTGGGAAGGCCCAGGCGGAGAATGTGGCCGTCCACAGGAGAACCTCAAAATACGGCGATGTCTATAGGGCTACGGTAGAAGTGGATTGTGGGAGTGATATCAGTGTGGATACATTCAGAGGATGTCTGGTTACCCCAGAAACAAGAGCAATGTGTGAGTCGGTTCTGGATCCTAGCTGGCTGGCGCTCACGGCAGTGCAGGGGACCGCATGGTGGAAGAGGCGACGACTCTGGATATTCTCGACGCACACACCAGAGTGACCAAGACTAATTACAGACTGGGATGGCCTTCCAGGTATGTGATCATGCCTCATCTATGAGCTCTCCGCTATGAGCTCGCAGCTGACTCTACTAGCCCCCGAGACGCTGTGACCATCTCCAAAACCTTTGTAGACTCGCATACTCTCATCGACATTTCCACCTCCCTGCCCCGCTCCAAACACGAACCCGCCTATCTTCGCCCAGCCCCGCCATACGTCCGAGCTCACGTATCACTACTAGCATGGTGTATACAGCTCCCATCATCGCCTGCCGTTCCTGAGGGACCGGCTGAGGGCCAAGTCCGAGTGTCGTGCTTTTGGAATTGGAATCCCAAGGGAACGTGGGCGGTGGGCGGGGGAGTGCCGCAGCACTTGCCTTTTCTCGTGGCTGGATTGATCAATCATGTGCGGGATGGGAGCGACAAGGTGCCCGTGCTGTCGGCGTACGGGCCGGACGTCTCTATCGGCTCTGTATCGTACGACACGTCAAGGGTCACGCTCAACGTGCACTATGCCATTGTCAGCACAGCCTCACAGAATGAGGAGACTGAGAGCCTGAGGCGGCAGGTGGAGTTTGGACTGTCTTCAACACAGAGCTGGGATATCCAAATCAGCGTCAAAACTCAACTCGGAAAGGAGTCTTCCTCGACTATATGGACATCCTTTGTCAGACAAGCGGCCAACGCTTCTCCAGATGCTTCACCTCCCAAGCGACTCGTTCTGCGATTCGCCCACTCCCCTCTGGAACCCGACGAAGAGCTTGTGAGGGTAAACGTGTCGATAGAGCGCACCTCTTCTTCGACGGCTGGAGTCCGGATCAACGGTATTCCCGTCGCTGTAGAGCGCGCAGAGTCGGATTCGCATTTCTCGGAGCGTGTGGAAAAGAAACAGAGGCCGTTGTTGGAGGATACGGCGAGTCTGACGGGAGTGTCATTGCGGACAATGAATACTACGGCGGAGAAGAAGGGGCCCAGGGACGACCAGGAGGGAGCGGTAATGAAGGGGAGATCAAGTTTGATCCGCAGAAATTACATATGTCAGTCGATTCGAGCTTGGTTGAATTATCTGACGCGCCACAGATTTCACTTCCCTCCTGCAAGAACCCGAACCCAAATGGAAACCCGTCCTAGACTCGCGTGGAGTCGCTATACATCAGCTGGACTCTATTGACAAGACACTGGTCGTCTATCGAGCAGAGGCTGTGTTTGTGGGCGTCGGTATATGGGATTTGTTTGCTGTTCTTGCTACACCTGGGGCGAGGTCGGTGTGGGACAAGACACATGAAGATGCTACTTTGGTGGAGGATGTCAACGAGTTGACGGATTTATGGCATTTGCAATCAAAAGCCGCATGGCCTGTCTCGTAAGTCCTGTGAAATCAGATGGATTCAAGCTAATGAGAGTAGGGCGAGAGATTCAGTGATGCTCCGAACGACATACAAATCCCCATCTTCCGTTCATCTCTTTGGGTTTTCAATTGAAGATACCAATCTCTTCCCTTCCATCCCTCCATCTACCGACCCAACCGTCATCCGTACACAGATCGACCTCCAAGGATGGTCTATCGAATCTCTGTCTCCCAATACCACCCAGGTGACATTGCTCGAGCAGAGTGACCCTAGGGGATGGTCCGGTAAGGGAAGCATACCGCAGGTCATGATGAGTACTTTGGCGGGTGTCGGCGAATTCGCAATCAAACACGGCGGCCCTCCTGTCTGTACGAGACTCGGAGGGGCCAGAACGCTGTTGTCGCGATACGACGTTGAAGCCGAGACATTCAAGATTGAATACCAGCCCGCGAAAGCCCGGCGTTCAGCTTCATCCAGTATCGCCACGTCCTTTTTCCCCACGGCCCCCTCATCATCATCTCCGATCTCACTGCCTATGGTTAGGGAGAATAGCAGCGACGATGGTTCCCTGCGTTCGGTGAGCGATGATGGGAGTAGAGGAAAGATTGAGTGTGAGATCAGGTGTGATACGGATCAGTGGTCGAATTCGTTTGCGATTGTGATCGATCCGCCCCAGCAAAACATCTCGGCGCTTCGCAGGCACAAGCTGTCGCCCAATGCCGGGGGGTTGTGGCTCACTATCGAGCATGACCCGGTGCTGCTACACGGCGGTAAAGTCGCCATCACTGTGCGGAGGGGCGTCGCCGTACAAGGGTCAAAGACGCAGGTGATTGTGAATGGAAGTAAAGTCAAGGTCGATGTTGAGGACCTTCCTGAAGCCAAGGTGCAACTCTTGAAGAAGCAGAAGCGGGGACGTCCTACGCGCGCACCTCTCGATCAGCCGCCCGGTCTGAGGCTAAGGAAGAAACCCAGCACAGATCTAGCGGGCGTATCGACAGCCTTTGCCCCTGCCTCGCCCTTGTTACCTTCACCAACCAGTACATGGGGCAAGATGGCTTCCAAGTGGTACACCCTCGCTGCAGAATCTACTCGCTCCGCCATCATTCCTGTACCAGCGTCTTCACCTCTTCCTCAAGTCGGCAGGACACCTGTCGAAGCGTCGGTGAATGCTCTGAAACAGCTGTCGCGTATACACACGGACCGGGATGGAGAGTCGACTGCTCCCGACGCTTGGCAGCCCGTCTCGGAACGGGATGGTCTCAAGATTGAGAAACGTATCGTTTCTCACGTCTCTGAGACTTTCCCCGTCTTTAGAGCTGGGCGGATCATTGAGGGATTCACGGCCGAGGAGGTCAGTGCGTCAGTCGGTGGACTGCGGGAAGATGAACGATTCGAGAAGCCGACGGTGCTTGAAGAGTATGGGTGGGGAATCAAGACTTCGCATGTTGTCGCCCATACGACTTTCCCTTTCAGAGGACGAAGTCTGTTGGTTGCCAGTGTCGTGGCCAGGATGGCTGAACCTGCTCCTCCTTCACCTTCCATCCATGGTCCCCAGACACCTCTATCGACGATCTTTCACTCCCGCACTTCCAACTTTGACCCCTTGACAACCAACCTCGACGCGTCCAAGTACAATCCCACCTCGCTACCTCCCGGTAATATGATCCTTGAGGGCTGGATCTTGGAGACCATCGACCCTTATTCTCACGAGCAGTATGCCATCCCTTCGACGAGGTGCATGTACCTCGCCAGTGTGGACTACTCGTGCAGTATGCCGCTTTCGGTCAACAATGTGCTCAATCAGTCGCTGCCCAGAAGTCTTCTTGCCATTGAATCAATCTTGAAGAATGAGGGTCCGCCTTCGAGGGGGCGAGAGCCTGGGATGGTCGTGCTCGCCCCAGAGCAGAAAGAGAGGCTGGGAAGCTCTGAAAAGGTTGGATGGGGTTTGGAGAATGTGGATGAAGGCCGCATGGGAGTGCAGGAGACGAATGACGGTGACGAGTACTCTTTGAGCGTCGTTCTTCAGGCCGGACCGCCCAGCTCCTCTGCCTCTCCACGGGATGGTAGTGGGACTCTTAGTCCGCCTTTGAAGCATACAGACTCGAGGTCGAGCGTGAACAGCCGATCTACAGTCATTGACCTTGGGGAGGAGATCAGAAAGGGCCGGAAAGACCTGATGGTCATGGAGGTCGAGATTGGGAGCAAGGCGGTCAAGAACGGGTGTGAGATTGAGCTCAACGCCGTGTCTCTCCCCGTGGCTCTTCACTCCACCTCATCAGGATCCGAGCCGGGGACAGATGGTACCACCACACCCACAGGCCTTTCTGCGACTGCAAGCATCGATGGGCTACCCCTGACGTTACCCAACCAACCGCTGGGCCTCCCTTTCAAAGTTTCGGTGATATCTTTGGCGCCTTCTGTACTGCAAGCCGCTTCTCTTGACCCATCTTTGCCTCCCCGACATCTGCTTCGCGTCACTTTACCAACGTCTGGCTTTGACGCTCCTATCATCAATGACCCCTTGACAGGGCCCGGCACTCCTATGCCACGCCCGAGGTGGTTATTGGACCTCATCAATGATGGCGCCGTTGTGAGCTTGAAGCTCAAGGTGACCAAGTCACAGGAAAGCAAGATTCTTGACGGAGAGGCGCCAGAAGGAGTTCCGAACAAACCGGTCTATAGCTACCAGCAGGAGGAAGTCGTTGTGCAAGATGAGAAACGAGCCAAACACTTGGGGTTGAGAGATGGTACGCGACCAAATGTACCTCAGCTTGTCGCTGTCCCCTCTGCTGGTGATCGTGACCCGAATGATAAGAGAATTGTGAGGAGGCTGGATAAGCCTCTGGCGGTCCGGGAAGAGTATACCAAGGAAGGGGTCAAGGTCTTACGCGATAAGATGGAGATCAAAGATAAGGACTCGAGGAGAGAGAGTGATGTCGAGGTCGTCCAGGAAGTAAGTACATTGTAGTTCTGTTGTCCAGCCTCTGACGTATCTACTTCAGAATACCCATTCGCCAGAACCCCAATCAGCACTCGCAGAGCAATCTCGGTATTCTTACAACTTTTGGCGATACCCTCGTCTGCCCAGATTTAGCGCGTCCGCACCAGGCACTGCCAATGGTTCGCCCACAAAGGTGTTTGCATCTCCTCCACCATCTAGCGTTGGTGGGTCTGCGGCTGCGGGAGAGGACAAGGCCAAGGCTGTGGTATTGAGCTCCAATACCAGTCCAAATGGACCTGTTGCCACTGGGACAGAGCTCCAGCCCTCTGGGTTGCGAGAACAAGCGAACGACGCTTTGCGCCCAGTGACCACTTTGCCAGGTTTGGTCATTGCGTGCATCCTCTGTTTCCTCCTGGGCTCTCTACTTCGCTCGCTTCTGAGTGAAGCGGACTTTGTCATCTATCAGCCGGCAACGACTTTAAGCGAGATGCTGCCTGGTACTCAAGGTGTCGGGGAGCAGTGGAGAGAGCTCAAGAGGTTGGCCGAATGGAAGATAGGGTGGGACAGAGATTTGGTGATTGCCATCGCAAGAAGGGGTTGATGAAGTTCTTATAATATGTGTTTCGTCGGGTCGTTTCATTGTCAAAAACTATTATGTCTGTACAAATATGCATCGAAGTCATCATGGTCATCAATAATACAGTTTGTTCTACAGCTTCCACTTCAAGGCGCAGGGTGCACAGAAGTGCCTGCGGCAAACTCTTGATACGGCTCCAAGACGATCTCCTGCGCCAATTTTGATTTTGGCGTCTTGCCCTTCTTCTTTGGTCCGCCCTTCTTCGAAGCAGGCGTGCTCATAGCACCGATATCCTCGCTCCCCGTATCGCTCTCATCATCTCCCGGCCCGGGGCTGCCACTCCCTTTATCGAAAGATGTGGAAGGGGTAAGAGCTGGGCGCTCGTCTGTACCAGGGGTAGCCGCTGTTGTGGATGGCTGAGGCGTGGTAGCAGCGGTGCTCTTGGCCTTGACAGGGCGGGCGGGAGTATGGGATTCTCTCTCTTTCTCCAACACTAGAGCCTTCTCAAGTTCCGATGCAGGCCCTGTAGATGTATGAGCCCTACGATCAAACGTCAAAGAGACATACATACCCCTAGCCCACGACTTGAACTTCAATACTCCACCGCCAATTCCTACGATGCCTTTCTCCTGCCATCCCCAGTTTCTCGCCTTCTCCCTTCGCGGAAATGGCCCACTGTCACCACCATTGATAGGTGCAAAGAAGTTTGTGACCTTTGGGAAAGTGCTGAGATTGATTTTGGGCGGGACAATGGGGTTGGAGTATACGGGGAATCCCAAGGTTGAAGCGTCTGCGGGGACAAATGATGGAGACAAAGCTCGAGGTGCGATGGGAGGGTGGTAGATTACAGTCTGAGTTGGTATGTGAGGGGCTGGCAGAGCTATAATTTGATGAGTAAACTTGATCCTGCCAGACGCGATCTTACTTACCCAAAGGATCAGGTGATGGCTCACGACTCGCAACAGGGGCAGAGAAGACGTGGGTCTCTGGTGGAGTACCGTCTTCCATCTTGGCAGCCAAGGCCCTAAAGAGGGTGAGTACAAGCACGTCTGACAATGAATCCAGTACCTACTTCTTCAAACCCTTCTTCCATGCGCGTCCCGGACCAGGAGGGGCATCCGGCGCTTTCTTCTTGTGGTGACTTCGCTTCACCGCAGCCTTCTCTGCGGCCTTTTCAACAGTACTATCCAGTAGACCTCCTATAGCCTCATCCGCTGCTGATTCAGTTGCTGGGGAAGTTCCCCGGGAAGACGTGCCTCGTTCTGGTGGGCCCGTATGGGACGCGCCAGCCACTGAAGGCGTGAGCCAGTCATAGCTCTTCCTGCCTGTCAATGACGGACTCGAGGGAGGAGATGCGTGGTTGAGATGAGAGTGTTGCGGCCCGAAAGTGAGCTTGATGCTCTGCTTTCCCTTGCTCCCAAGTTCATCAGCCACTGTGGAAAGCTTCTTCTTCTTTCGAGGCGGTGAGGTCGCTGATTTGTCTCCCTCGTCTTCCGAGGAGGAGTAATTCGCGCGCTCTGCGACGGACGAATGCTTGTGCTTTGACCTTGGAGTTGGGGGGTTGCTACCACCTTCTTGTTGACCCATATTCGGTCGGATCTGGGATGATATTAACGTTGCCAATAGCTGGGCTTGAACGATACTCACAGTCACTTTCAAGCTACCGTCTTCGGTGGAGGCCGTGGGCCCGCTATTGGGAGGCCCACTGGGCGGAATGTCTGTCTCTTGGTCCATTGGTTGAAGGGTATCCTCTGATTCCGAGTCTGTGTAGTCGTGGGACGCCATGATGAGAAGAGAAAGGAGGATTGTGGATTATTGTGTTCTGTACACCAGGGCCACCCTCGACTTTTGCGTGTCCCGGGAACAAGCTCCGCCCCGCCAGCGGCGTTCTCCACTCGGGCAGCGTCCTTCAACCAACTCAGGCTTGACGGCCAGAATCGACCCAGTATAGAACCATCCTGGAACGTACATGCCTTATATCGTGTATCAATACAACGAAATCTTCTTCAGACCCCGATGTCAATTATATCTACCAACGCCCCCCACCTCCGCCTCCCCCAAAGCCCCCGCCACCATGATGCCCCCCTCCGTGATGCCCTCCGCCTCCCATGCCGCCGCCTCCCATCCCCCCTCCTCCCCCAAACATCCCACCCATCCCGCCGCCGCCGCCTCCCCCTCCGAGCAAGCTGCCAAGACCACCCATCCCGCCTCCCATGCCGCCCATGCCGCCACCGCCACCCCCTCCCATGAAGGGCGGCGCTCCCATGCTGTGGCCTCCGTGGCTATTATGGTGCTAGGAAACGGTCAGGAGACAAAGACAAGAAGTCAAAAAAGAGTCACTTACGCTCTTGCCCCCTACCGCACTAGATATCAACTTTCCAGCGATCAAAGCCGCACCACCTGCAGCGATACCAGAGCCGAATCCGAACTTGCTCTTCCCGCCAGATGACTGCTGTTGCTGCTGCTGGGGGTAGCCCTGGTTGTAGCCTCCATACTGCTGCTGGCCGTATTGTTGTTGACCGTATTGTCCATACTGCTGCTGTTGGTTGTAGCCGTATTGCTGCTAGATTGTAAACGTCAGCAACATTCTTCTGCGCAAGGAATCGCTCCATTTACATTGTTGTTTTGCTTGCCCATGAGACCAGAGACCATTGAGCCGATACCTCGATCACCGGTCTGGGGCGATTGGCCGTCGGCACCCTGGATCTGTCCCTGTCCCTGCTGCTGGTAGCTCCCAGAGCTGGGGTCGGCGACGCTGCCAGAGTTCAAGAACTTGGCAGCCTCTCCGCCGGACTCCTCCTGGCCGCCACCGACCTGAGAGGACTCTTGCAGAGCCTGAGCCTGCTCGGGGTGAACCTCACCCTCAGACAGGCTGGGGTGCGTCCAGCTTGTCGTGGGGGGGTTAGTAGTGGGGTTGACGTAGAAGAAGGTCTGGTAATTTGCGTCGTACTGACGGATCCTACAGAAAAAGGTCAATAAAAACCATGAGACTCTCGAGAGGATACACACCAGGGGGCGGGAAGGTCGCCTTGGTCGCCTTGGGGTGCTGGGGAAGCCATTATGATGTGTGTGATTATTACTTGTTTCCTTGAGGCTGATTGTACAAGTCGAAAAGAAAGGTTTGAATCTGAGAAGTATCCCCGGGCCGTTGATGCCTGCTGCGCACTCTAATTTGTATTCATTCTGATTGTACTGTGGTCGCGCTTGCTAGGTAATAATTGTTTACAGTTTTCTAATTGATAAAAATGTCCGTAATATCCATGAAGTCCGTTCCACATCGTCATCGCCTGAGACTACCGGTCATTCTCGCTCTTACAGCTTCCTCCTGGGTTCCCATCTCCCCAATGATGACACAGCTATGTACCCCCTTCCCCCTCAGAGCTCCGGCTCCACTACCGCTGCCTCCTTCCAAATCGCCCTCCTCTGCAAGGTTCTCGTCTTCAACAGCTCCAGCCCAATCCTCTCCTCCAATCTCAGCAACCCTTCTTTTCCGATCTCCTTCCCCCAGCGCCTTAGCTCCTCTGCCGTCTCAGTCGACGTGATTCCGCCACTCGAGATGATGAGCGGCAGAAATCTGCCTGCAGCGATGGCCGGGGCTCGGGTGGTGGTGACTTCGGCCTTTTTGTTGAGTGACCGGAGGCATTGACGGAGCGCGAACGAGAGGTGGGAAGATTCCGTGGAGGAGGGCCTCGGAAGCGTGGTATGAGCGTTGAGCTGGGTTAAAGAGAAGACCTTAAGGTCATAGTCCAGCTGCCCAAGGGGAGAGGTGCCAGTGATGCGGAGGTCGTTGCGACGCCGCCCAGTGGTGGTAAGAGGTTCCCGGGTGAGTATCGCGCTGGGGACACCAACGAGAGCGCTGTACACATGGTCGCGGATGCGATTGTGCCGGTAATTGTAGAAGGTCTTTCGGTTGGGGCAGACCTCCGGGTGGGATAGGGTGACCGCCCCGCCGCAGAGGTGACAGGGGGTGGTGGGGTTGTGGTAGGGGATGAGAGTGCGGTCGTGGAGGCCAGAGGAGATTTCCGCGTTGGAAAGTTGCAATGAGGGGTAGTAGGGTGTGGTGTTGATCCACCTCCTTGCAAGTTTGCTCGCGTTCTCGACAAAAAGCTTCCGCGCCTCGTTGTCCATACTCCGGACAAGCTCCTCCTTCTGACCCTCCCACATCTTCTCACATCGGGCGTGCTGAGGTAGCCCTCTGTCGCCCGCCTCAGTCTCGCTCTCGGGCCCGCCCATCCTTCGGAAGGTGTAGCGCTGGGTGAGGTGCTTCATTGCTGCTTCCTTGGCCGCTAGAAGGGTCTAATTAATTCTCTGACGTAACAAGGCCGGCGGCCGACAAGATGCGCGTGCCAAGCCAGAGACGGACTGCGCCGCCGTCGACACAGCTTGCCACGGCACACCATCAATCAAGTCAAGAAAAAAGCAACAGACTGGCCAGCATAAGTCCTGCGATACCGATAGTGAGTCCATGCATGACCTCGTCGCGCCCGACGTATACCCAAGAAACTGCAGCCACTCTATTATACTCCTATATATGATCCGGCATCTTTCTTCTCACTCTTCTCCTGATCATAAACTCTGCAATGCCCTACGTGGTCTTGTAAGTGCCTATGTAGGTGGCCAAGACGAGAGGACTTACATATACAAACGCGTCGATGAGCCCTACCGAGAGAACCATCCAATTCGATATGATGCTGAGCACAGGGCTGGCTTCTCCTTTCACCATGTTGTAGATCAACCTGTAGAGCGATGCCGAAAACACAAACATGTACTGTTGGTAATCAGTCAAACTGTGTATATGGTCTTAGACATAGGAAAAACTTACAGCGATAGGAAAGTACAGCATCAAGAGACTTGCTTGGCGATTGAAATAACTCGCCGCAGACCTTTGCCCCCCGGCTCCCGAAAACGACCCCGACCGACCCTCGTCCAATCCCGGCGCCTGAGTCTCTGCGAAGAACTCTTCCATCGTCTGTTCTCTCTCCACGATCTCCTCCTCCTCCTCCTTGGAGATTTTCCCTTCGCTATCGACACTTTCCTCCGCAATGTTGGATTCATAGCGTCCCAGAGATATGATGGGACTGAGAGCGTTCCCCTTGAGATTGGGCGGTGCAGGGAATTTGACACTAGATGCACTAGATCTCCGACGACCGCCATTGTACAGCAGCTCGGCAGTGAGAGGCTCGCCCGGAGTGACAGCAGTGCTCTGGGATATGTCGGAAGACAGAGATCCCAAACGCGACGAGGAGGGATTCGAGCTGATACCAGCAAAAGGATCTCTCAGCTGCGAAGTCGGGGAAGAAAGGATAGAAGCAGGCCGGCTTGGTGCCCCATGTTCATGCGACATGAACGACAGCCCATCGTTGTAGGACATTGAACGAGGCGGTGCCTGTGGAGGCGCATCCATGGTGAGAGGGTTGTAGTTGCCCACTTGGATGAATTCAAGAGCTTCCCAGGGGGCTTCGGGATCCACCTCTTTGGCTTGATGGTTGGCCTCGAGCCCGAACGAGCTGAGTCTTTTTAACCGAGCTAACGGTCGAAGGACGTGGCTGCCTCTCTTACTGGGGGGAGCTCGTTCGGCCTCGACCCCTAGTCTGGACCCGGTAGCGGATGAGAGTTGGATAGTGTCTGGTCGCCGAAGGAATCTGAATAGTTGGGAGTAGAGGATGATGATGAGGACGAAAACGAGGGCTCTGGGTAGGAATTGGCAGAGATTCCTGTCCAAATCGGGAGAGTGAGATTTTGTGCCGTAGTAACAGAGTGTCCCAGTGTTGACAAAGCCTACTTTGGCATACCAAACTGGCGGCGAGTCAGCTTATATGTGAAATGTGTATGGGGGTCAAAGACGCACCACCGGCGTGCAGTATTGAAAGACTCCATATAGCCGGAGCTATCAGCCAGGAGTAATGTTCTACCATCATGGTAATGCGTGAAAGAGGATGTCGCTTAGACCAAAAAAGGTCAGACAAGCAAAGGGGGCACGGAGAAGAATGATCCACCCACCAGGAGCAAAAAAGTAGCGACGGCAATGGCCAAAGTCCACAAATGCTGCGTGAAAAGGATTGTCGTAAGGATAAAACCCAATGCGTTCTGCATGATCTCAGCTTGGTTTCATGACAATCGTGTTTCACTCACACATCCAGCAGTGCCGGTAGCAATTTTCTTGTTCACTATAAACATGATGTCTGACGGTAGGATTGCCAAACTATAAAGTCCCGTGTCAGTGGGGCTACTCTTCCTCAGGCAAAGCCACCACTCACCCAATGGCCAAATCACTGATGATCATCCCCATCAACAATCTTACTCTCAGCTTTCCCGTCCCTTGCTTCCACAGTAGTATGAGCAGATACGTTGCTGATATCAGGGTGGTTGCAGAAATTACTGTACTACCCCAGGCATTGATGAGGGTGTATTTCGCCATGTCACAGGTGAGCGGCCCAGATGAGCACACTCGATATCAAGGATTCGAGAGTAGATGAAGGAGGGCGAAGTTACGATATTATAATCGGTGCTTGCGGAGGGATGAGCGATGGTGCGGGGGGGTCGATGGATGTCGGGCCAAGCAGCAGGTGGCGCGGTGGCTCTCTTTCCCTCTCTCACGACCTCTTCTTTTCGAGCACTATTATTCACTGTCGTATGTGTTGTGTTGACGACTGGGCTGTGCCAGGCATATTATGTCACACCGGCTTCTCGACTCCCGTCTTCCGTTCCAGGTGATGTTTTCTGCCTTGTCCTGTGTTTCGGGTCTTCGTCTGGGGCGTGAGGTGGCGAGGATGGAGTACGTGATAAGGCGGGATGAGAGGGGATGGGTTTGACAGACACGTGGGTATTATAGAAGAATGTGAGTAAAAGAGAATTTACAGAACAAGAAATGAATAAACAAAAGAGGAGTATGAATCGCGAAGAAAAGCGCGCAGATTGTTTCCCCCGATCTGCTGCTCCTCGGCGACTGCTGTCCGTCGCCAACTGTAAAATGTGCCGTAGCTCGGCCGTCTCCGTCGCTTGATCACATTTTGTGGGTGGGTGCGATCTAGTAGTACCCTTTCATGCCATCTCACATTCGTCTTAGGCTGCAGCTCATGCATGGACGCCAGTATGTCTGAGCAAGGTAAATCCCGAAGTGTTTGTTGGGGAGCGAGATGCCGGCTTCATAAGCGGGTTTACGATGGTTTACGCAAGAAATACATTGCAACCTCACGGCATGATTGTGAGGCTGAGTCTTGCTCAAAGTCAAAAGCAGGGCTGCGAGCTGCGAGGTACTGATGCACCCAAGCAGCGGCATCTCTCTTTGGATTGCCAGAATCAACATGGTGGAGCTCAAAGGAGGTTGTCACACCGCCCTGCAAATCACTGCTTAAATTTGAGCTAATCACCCTGGCCTTTGTTTATCAGATTTGGTTATATTTGCTTCCGTCGAAAACTCGATTATGTAAAGCACTGCAAGAAGCGGGCATCCCCGCCCCGCTCAAGAACTCTTTCTCGCTTTCTTTGGTGAGCAGCGAATGGTAGAATCTCATATTCAGAGTATCGTCAGCACCTCAGCTATCGCCTATCCGATCGTCAACATTCCCCAGTATGCTTACAGCTGTCAACACTCGGTCTTTAATCCGCCCTTCCCTCTCCGTCTATCTGTCCACCTCCGCCTCTAGCTCGTCAGCCGCCGCGCCCCCGACTCGCCCAAGACGGCGGAGTGAACGTAGCGAAGGGTCTTCTGTTGGTGTGAATCTCGTGGCTCCGTACGCGTATTTACACTATCACGACGATCAAAAGCTGACATGCAAGCTCAGTCCTGACCCAATCTCCAATATTCGCCCTATAATCTACGCCTCCAAACCTGCTACTCGCCCCTCTGCCAACTCGCCATATTCTGCTTCAGAATTCCCGGCAGGAAACTATGGCGATGCGAGACTTGACAACATGGAACTGGAATGGCGTCTACGGAGGGAAAGGGTTGACTTGGCGAACCATAGATTCTGGGTGAGGCCATATGGGTTGCGTGTCACAACCTGCTGACCGTATTTAGGCGTCAACGAACCAGTCTTTTACTGCTCAGCAAGAGCATCGCTTATCCCTACTCCCGCCCGCATCCGATCCTCCTTCAGCCGAAGACATTCGCCTCCGCGAAGACTGCCTCACCCAATTCTACGCCGACTGGCAAATAGCCAATCAGGACAGACAAATACGATGGGTGAAGGAATGGTGGAGAGAAATCTGGGAGGGACTAAAGACTCAAGCAAAATTGTATGTGATGAAAGGAGTGAAGAGGGGATGAGGGTGGCATATTGGTCATGATCGTCAGGAATGTACTATATATATGTAGGGTATGTAATGCTGGGTATGGGCTATGCCGGGTATTATAAGGAGGGAGGAAGTGCAAGATTCCTTTCCCTGTGGAGTCTCTCCTTTTCGGCCTTTGCACTGGCCTTGGCCTTCTTCTTATCTTCGGCTTTGTCTATCGCGCCTCGAGCGGACTTGGCTCCATTCTTCGCAGCACACAGCCAGCTCGACACCTGTCCAGCACTCAAGGAGCTGGCAATAACCTCTGTGCCGTTTATCTCGACAGTTCCAGCATTGCTAGATTCGTCTTGCTTCGACATGCTCAAAAACATCTTGAGGGCTTTCGCGCTGACAGGCCTTTGACGCCATGCAGCGTACCGGGAAAGACTGTGGCGCGGTTAAGCACCCGCACATATATTAAAGGAGAAGGCTCACCCTAGTGCTCTTTCTCTCCCCATTATCTTCTCTGCATACTTGTCTCCCACTTGGAACGCCTGTTGCAAATCTATACCAAAGCCTATCTTTCTCGGAGGCAGCCAAGGCGAGTTCTTCTTGCCTGGATGAATGAGTTCTACCGGCATTGGTTGTTTGTATGTGATACAGAAGGGAAACCTTTCATCCGCATCGGGAGTCACTGCCAGCTGTCCAATACCTAAGTCGAGGCTCAGTTTGATAGAACAAGAGACAAGTGTTGACGCACCGAGTAGCTCGAGGATGTATTTATTCTTGCCACATGCGACCCAGGCATTCTGAGTCACCTTTTGTAGGACCTCTCGAGTATCGAACCCAAGTTTGAATGGATCGTTGATATCCACATACGAGATCTTGAGATTTTTCACCCCTCGCTCTGACCTTTCTTGAGGTCTCTCGACCTTCAAGCCGTCCAGAGGGTCGTCTTCAGTCTTGGTATGACGCTTTTCCCGTTTGTCTTCGACATCAACGTCTTCAGGTGAGATTCCAAGAAGGGTGGGTGTAACCACCAAACCGTTGCTTTTGCTTACACCGTCTACGACATCAACAATGTAGCAATCTGACTTTCCAGTCTCTGGAGAGAGTCGTAGGCCACGTCCGACCTGTTGGTGTATGAGCGGGCTGCCACATCAAGGAGCAGTCGACGTACCATTTGTACTAGCAAGTTTTTGCTTTGAGTAGGTCTGGCGAGGATGATACAATCGATCTATCCACCATCAGCATCCCATCCACTAGTAGATGAACGGCTTACCTCGGGAATGTCGGTTCCCTCAGTCAAGACTTCACAATTGACCAAGACTGGAAACTCGCCAGCCCCAAACCCGGCGACAGTCGCTTTGCGTATATCGGCTCTCGAGTTGGAAGAGACGGATCGAGCGTCTATACCCGCATCTCGGAACCTCTGCGTCACGTTGTTCACATGCGTCAGATCCACACAAAAGATCAAAGTAGACCTTCTTTCCCTTGCCCGAGTCAGATACGTCGCAAGGAGGAGATCGTTGACCTCTGGTGTGTCGACTTTTCTCGCCAGAGAAGAGCTTTTGAAATCGCCCTGCTGATTGAGCTCGACATCTTCCAATTGCAGGTTCGCCTTGACGGTGGTCATCTTTGCGGGAGCCAGCCAGCCGTCTTTGAGCATGGCGCCGATCTCGCGATGAAAGACAATCTCTTCAAAGACAGCGCTCAGGGCCATCTGGTCGTTTCGAGAAAAAGTGGCGGAGAAACCTATGATGGGTGTTTTGTTGCCGTGTGTCAGGGAAGTATGGGGTTCGACGGTGGATGGGAGAGTGACGTCTTGGTTGAAGTAGTGGAGGAGCTTCAGGTATCTATAGAATAAATCAGAAGAGTTCCAGGTAGCATGGTAGTGTGCTTACGAGTGTGCTGCTGCATGGTGAGCTTCGTCTACAATGACAAGCTTGAAATTGGCCGGATTGAACTTTGACAGTCTTTCCGTCTTGTTCAGTGTTTGGTAGGTAGCAACAGTACTACCTATCCATAAGCACAGGTCACCATAGCAAATCCAGGCTTACACGTCTGCCAGACCAGTGGCCGAGCGTCGAGCCTGCTCTACTTCTACCGTCCATCCCGGCCCTAGCAACCGTTTCGCCGCAGCCTCAGCCTGCTCTGCCAGTTCCACACTGCTGACCACGATCAACGTCTGTTTTCGCTTTCCCTCTCCGTCTCCGACTCTAGCTTTACCCTTCCCTTTGGATCTGTAGAAGGGCACTTGGGGTATAAGAGACATGAACATGGTCGTCTTTCCACTGCCTGTCGGCGAAGAGACGCCTATACGCCGTAGACCTTTTTCGAGAGCTGAAAGGCAAGAGGAGATGGCGTGTTCTTGGTATGGCCGGAGGACTAGGCTTGAGCTGGAGGAGTCTGCGCCGTCTGGGAGGGGTTGTTCTTCTTCAGCGGAGGGTGGTTCGGGGTATAATTTGACGCCGATTCTAGGACTAGCTGATGAAGTGGTGTTGGCTCTGCGCAACGGGCGTAGATGTATCGGGGGGCGGACTTGGTGTGCAAGCAGTCGCCGGAGTAGCACACGACCCACTGGCCTTATTGAGGCCATCTTGAAGCGAGGGTGGCTGATGAGGACAAGTGGAAGAATTGACATTTTGCTTTTGCGGAGATCCGCGACCGATTAGCGACCGTCGGTTGTTGTTTTTGATCCTTGACATTTCCACCTCTGCAAGTCACTCACGCGTTCTCAAACAGGGGCCATGGCCAAATCCAGACTGAAATTCTACGCTGTACGCGTCGGAAGGATCCCAGGCGTGTACAGTACCTGGGCAGAATGCGAACAACAGGTAAGCTGGTTGACATCAACCCTCGCGCGACGCGACTTGCTACCCACAGGCTGACTCTCGAGGAACTCTTTAGACGAAAAGTTTTCCAGGCGCCAAGCATCAGTCGTTCTTGACACGTGAAGAAGCCCAGGTGAGTCTTGTGTACGGCGAGGGGTGCTTTGCTGATAGAAGCATAGGCGTGGTATGAAGCTCCCCAGGCGGGGCCGCAGCGCATATTCGAGGCAGACGCCAATTCTACCCTGGCAGAGCTTGCCATGGACGTCTCTCAATATCGCCAACCGGCTTCTCTAAAGGTCTATGATGGTCCCGCACCAGGTGCGGTTTCTGGAGTCAAGCGTGAAAGAGAGGACGACTCTCTCGGCGGACGAGAACTCAAGTCGGCGAAACGTGAACCCCAAGACCCCAGCGAGACCGACCCTACCGACCCTATCTTTCTCATCGTTGACAACGACGGCGATGAAGACTTGCAAAAACCCTCGGCCGGAGACGCAAAAGAAGAACACCGACCCCCCGGCGAACCCGTCTTGTCCCCTCAACAATCCAAGATCCTCCACATGATCATGGGGGGCGAGAATGTCTTTTTCACCGGTTCTGCGGGTACCGGTAAATCAGTCTTGCTCCGTGCCATTATCAAGATGTTTCGGGAGAAGGAGAATGAGGTGAATGGCAAGATTGCGCGTCAGGATTTGAGCGAGCTGTTGGGGAATCCGACTGCTCCTGGGATAGACACGAGCAGGTGGAAGTTGGCCGTGACTGCGAGTACCGGCATGGCAGGAGTGTAAGTCGAGTGCCATAAAGTGTACATTTGCTGACTCGTGACTAGCAATGTTGGAGGTTCAACAGTGCATTCATGGGCCGGTGTCGGGCTGGCTAAAGAAAACGCAAACGATCTGTATCACAAGGTCCAAAAGTCAAAGATGACAAAAAACAGGTGGCTGTCAACAGGCGCCCTGATCATTGATGAAAGCAAGTATAGACCCACACTTGGTAGACGAGGCTGACTTGTACAGTCTCCATGATTGATGGCGACCTACTCGACAAACTCGACTACATCGGCCAGATGATCCGCAAAAACCCCAGACCTTTCGGTGGCATCCAGTGCATCTTTACCGGCGACTTTTTCCAACTCCCACCCGTCCGAGCTATGCGCTTCGCCTTTGAAGCCAAATGCTGGTCCCACCTCTTTAGCCCGCGCAATATCAAATCCCTCACCCGCGTGTATCGTCAGGCGGATACAAAGTTTATTGATATCCTCGAATCCATGCGCCGCGGGATCGTCACGGACGAGAATATGAACTTGCTGCAATCCCTCTCACGGGTTGTCGAGTATCCAGACGATATCGAGCCTGTAACCTTGTTTTCGCTCAAAGCAGACGTGGAGCGTACCAACGTCTCAAAGCTGAATGCTCTCCCGGGGGATGCAGTGACGTATGAAGCGTGGGATGCCCCGGGGAAGAATGCTGGTGGCTATGAATTGAGTCAGGAGCAAGCTGTCAAGCAGCTCAACAATTCGACCATCTGGCCGGAAAAGCTGCCGGTCAAGATTGGTGCGCAGGTCATGCTTTGTACCGTACGTCCACTCTATTCTGCCACGATGTCGGCTGACGGTGCTATAGAACCTTGGCGATGGGATGCTTGTCAACGGATCAACAGGTACCGTAGTCGAACTCATCACCATCCGCGAAGCCTTGGTCAAAGGCTACTACTTTCCCCGCCCGAAAGACCAGGGATTCAATATGGACGTCCAGTACCCCGTGGTAGCGTTTGCTCAGCCAAAGTATGTCACCAAAAAGATTCCAGAGAGGACTATCATTGCTGGCATGTCTGTGGAGTGTATCAATGCCATGTACGTGTGCGTTATGAGAGAGGGCGATGGAAGAGCTGATGGGTGTGTAGTGGTGGGGTGGAAGCTACGAGGCATCAGGTGCCGTTGATCCTTGCTTGGGCGTTGACTATCCACAAGAGCCAGTACGCATGACCATCTTGACATGTTGAACGATACTGATAGTGTTACAGGGGCCAGACTATCGAAAGAGTCAAGGTTGATGTTGGGAGCGCCTTTGCTGAAGGTATGTCATGAGCTTTGGATATAGGGTCAGGCTAATCGTTCCATGTAGGCCAGGTGTATGTGGCAATATCCCGAGCGGTCAGTCTGGAAACACTAGAAATACGAAATCTACTCCGACACAAGTACGTCCCATCCCACCCAATGTAGTCCCTCGCTCATAAGCCCTGTAGGATCAAAGTATCGCCCAGGGTCATCAACTGGGCCGCACCGTTGGAGGCGGCGCAGAAGGAGCAAGAGATGATTGATGAGGCGGAGGAGATTGCCAGGTCGGCTCATGAAGCTTGATGGAGGCAGGACTTTTGGGACATTCGTGTTTCGCATTCATTTTGTACAGAGTACGTATATAGATGTAACAGATGTAGAGTGAGCCTACCCCTCCATCCTGAATACTTCTTTAGCGTTGGTCCACCATCCTGGACCACTCTCGGAGCCCGTGGCGCCGGGCACAAAGCTCTCTTGCATTCCATCTGTAAGCTGCCACCACCGCTTGGTGACTTGATTCTCTGCAATGCCCCGCATGTCTGCCTCATAGTCTTTGCCGATGTAGCGCATGTGGGCGATCAGGAGGCTGTGGGGCTCAAAGTAGTGTATCGAGTAGTCTAACCGAGTGTCAGAATGCCAACCGAGTATGTGATTGAGCGCTTACCGACAACGTGCGCTTGCCTCAATGCCGCGAGCACTTCAGGCCAGACATTCGCATGAACCTATATAATCAGTCAGCCCTGCCACGTTGGATTGACCACTTGCCTCTTTGTACTCGTCCAACCTCTCTGGTCTGACCTTGACGACCTGGCATATCCTCTTGCCTTGGTCCGTCTTGGGCAGCTCGGGGAATGGCAGAGCGGTGGTCATTGTTCGGGCTGCGAATGTGGGTGAGAGGGAAGAGATGGATCTTCTGAGCATGTCTCTGGGATGATGGCGATACGCACCAGTTCGTTGCTCGCCATATATGCAGCAACACGTCGGCATCTCTTCGCGCCGGCGAGATGCGTGATGGGTGCCTGGCATCAGCTGCCGATCGCACGCTGCCGGTGCACGTCCGCGTCGGCGTCGCTGTGCCGAGATTTGCCACCCGGCTTATTCAATAAAAAGGCTTCACTTCGCTCTCCTCTCCATCAGCCCCTCGTCGGCGGTCCCCCTACAAAATGCCGCCGCTGTTCACCTCCACCTCCCTCTCAACCCTCCTACGCTCAGTCGCCGGTGCAGCAAAACGCATCCAGCCACAGCCACAAGCCATGTCCCGCCGTACCATCACCCACATCCACAAGGCTCGCAACGCCGTCCACAAGCTCGCCCACCACACTTTTCCCAGCCTCGCCACACCCTCCCACCAGCTATACCAGCCCACAACCATCCGCGCTGGCGCAAGGTTTGCTTCTACCCAAGGCCCCTCGGTCGCTAAATCCGCCCGTCCATTCGGTGCCGTCGGTCGAGGTCTCCAGGCCGCCAAACGTCCTCAGTGGGGCCACGGCAGGTCTATCCCCTCCAACGTCGGGCTCGGGACAGCTCGAGGCTTTGCTTCCGGCCCCGCCAGTGGCATCCACGCTAAAGTCCCCATGGGCCTGAGAGCTTTTGCGAGCCTGTTGGATGACGACTGTAAAGTCAACAAGACCCTTCCCCGGGCCAGCCGATACTCTCCCTACACTCGCAAGGCCGGGCGTCACACCCGAAAGACGTGCAAGTCGATCGACTCTTCTTTCATTGCCGACTTGCACCACTACTTTCCTCTCATCACTGTCTCTGTCGAGGAGAGCGAGATTCCTCTTCCTCCTACTCCCGAGACCTTGACTACTGCCGGCAAGACCACCGTCCTCTCCCTCCCCCTCTCTCCTTCCCTCGAAGCCTTGCTCCACCCCACTTCAGAGCTCACCTACTCTGAGACGTCGGTCGGGGTGCACATCCTCGCGCGACTCACCGCCGGCATCCTGCCGATCCACTCTGCCTTCTCCCTCCATTCTTCCACCCGCATCATCCCATTGCTCAACAAGCTCGAAAGCCTGGGCGTGCTCGATTTCCACCCCAGCTCGCCTTTCGTCCGTGCCGAAGTCTTGCGCGATGCCGATGGCCAGCCAGACATTCTGCGTTTGGTATTCCAAGACCGAAGTGTCGGGAACGTGCGCGAGCTGTTGGGGGAGAGTCTGCGCAAGCACGAGGAGGGCGAATGGTGGGCGCTTTGGGAGGAGAGGAAGGAAGTGGTAGAGTTGAGTCAGGGGGAGCGGAGGGAGATGATGGAGCAGTGGAGCGAGCAGAGCGAAGAGAGAGAGGTCGATGAGCTCGTCATGCCCACACTCGACGTGTCTCCCCTCGAAACACCGTCCTCACCTTCTTCTGACGGTATCTCTACACCCTTTTCGGGCAATCTTTCTGTCACTTCCTCCCTCTTCTCCCACCTGGGCGATTCTGAGGACTGGTCCATTCCCCCGTCTTCGGTCGAAGGGTCGGAAGTAGAGTCTGCGTATGCTGGGAGTGATAGCTGGGGGAGTGTCAACATCAGTGTAGTAGGGAGTGAGAGTGAGAGTAGTGAGGAGGGAGGTGTTTCTGTTTGGTGGGCTGGTGCGGGGGAAGGGTTTGGTTTTGTAGCTCAGCCGTGGTAGTGTAAGATTTGCGTTCGTCAACGATTGGTCATGCAGTATACGTCGCATAGACTGGTCAACTACACAAGTATACCTTGCACTTTCCGGTCTCCAAGCCAAGTACCTTTGAGATATCACGCAAGAGGATCGAGCCAGATGTTGCATACAAGATCGAAATATAAGTTTGAATCATGATCTACTTTCTACGCTTCTTACCGCCTCCAGACTTGGCAGCCGGTGCTGACGGCTGAGGACTTTGAGGAGCGGCAGCAGGCTTGACAGCCTTTGCTGGTTTCTCCTCCTCGGGCCCTGCGAGCAAGTTCGAGATACTTGTATCTGATCAGCACAAACTCAAGGACGCCAGAGAGATAAAACTCACGCGCCAGCCCAGTCACCATTCTGGAACCCGGCCATCTTCTTTCTCGTCTCTGCCATCTCCTTTGACAGATCCGGATCAGAGCTTTCCATACTCGCCTTCAGAACCCCATCAGCTCCTTCCTCTTTCTCTCTTTCTCACCGAACTGAAAGAAGGAAGGAGAAGACTCACAACAAGCTTCGGCATACCATACATCATAACCCCACTAAACAACATCATCAACACCATAGGGTTCTTCAACATGCCCAAAATGTTCATCCCGCCTTTCGGCACAAAGTAGCTTTCTCTACCGAGCGCTTCGAGCACGATGGGGTAGGTCAACGAAGGGGACGAAGGGGGCAGGGCTTGGCGGGCGGGGTTGGCGGATTGGATGTGGAGGGAAGGGGGGCCGTCTTTGGCGATAGGAGGGATGGGGGGTGAGATTGTTACCCAGAGCTTTTTTGCGGAATGTCAGCAGAATTATCCAAGGATAGGGTAGAGGGATGGGGACGGACGGGTTGGACGACGTAGCCTGGTATCAGCGTTTCCACATGATGGATCCCTTCGGGGACATTGAATCTAGAGTACTATCAGTATGAAGCATGAAGCATGAAGAAGGAATGAGGGGGGGCGTGCATTTCGAATGAGCCGTCTTGCTTGACCAAGACGCGGTCGAGGCCGTGATCGAGGGATACGGAGCTTCCGATTGGGAGAGACTCCACTGTAGGGTGGGTCAGATCGATGCGCTGAGATGGAGAGGAGGGGATGTACCTGGGAGGACATCGTTGAAGGCGATATTGCCCTTGATCGAAGCCGCTGATACGAGCGCAAGCAGCGGTCTGCGGGAAGAGTCAACGATGCCCATATGTTCAGAGGCTATAACTTACAGCAGCGATAGTACAGACTGAACCAGCATGGCGAAGCGGGAGGTAGAGAAGATGGGATGAGAGGCGAATGGAAGAGGAGATGAACGGGGTGGAGGCAAAAGTGTACGCGTGGAAGCCGCGCCATCATCTCTTTCATTCAACTCCCAGAGGAATTCAGGATGACCATGGCAAAGTACCTCTTTGCTACTTTCGACGTGACAACTCAGGGTAAGACCTCACACTGCTCCAATGCCAACAAGATTGACAGCTCTCAGTATTCTACCGGTCTACCCTCTCCTTCGGTATCGTCAACCTCAAGCCCCTTCTCCCTGGTCGTACGTCCCTTCCCCCCTCTTTCATTCGAGGTTCCCCCGACTCACATCTAGTCAGATGTTCTGATATGCCCGAAAAGAGTCGTTCCCAGGCTTGCAGACCTCAATACAGAGGAAGTGTCTGATCTCTTTCAAAGCGTGCAGCATGTCGGTAAAGTGCTCGAGGAAGTCTACAAAGCCCAAGCTCTGACTGTCTCTTTGCAAGTAAGTCAACGTCTCTTACACGATTTCATCATGCTGATGGCGAGTTAGGACGGCGCAGTAGCAGGCCAGTCTGTGCCCCACGTCCATGTCCATATCATGCCCAGGCATCCCACGGATTATAACGGCGATAACGACCAGGTCTACCCTCTCCTCGAACAGTCTGAAGCCAATCTCCAAGGCCATCTCGCTCAGTCACAAGTACCGCAGGTTAATGGAAAGACGGAGGCAAAGGGGAGAGAGGGTAGATGGGCGTGTGATGAAGATAGAAAGCCGAGGACGATGGGAGAGATGGAGAGGGAGGCAAAGTGGCTTGCAAGCTTCTTTTGAGCAATGAGATGATGGGAGATTATATCCCGTGGTGGATTTCGTTTCAGACTAGTGAGTGGCCTTTGGTTCTTATGGCAGCATCTTTGATAGCGATATTCAGGACGCAATCTGTATGTTGTACGTTGATACCATGCATGTGCATACACCTACAACTAAAAGCTACGCTCGGCTCCTACACACCACGATTAGACCATACCCTATTAAGCCCTGCCATCATAGACAACAGCCGCCCAGCTGAATACCCAAGCACCCGCATAGATCGGGAACCTCCAATAGTGCTTGCTCTCCCAGCGCTGTACCAGCTCCTTGCCTTCCCCATCTTTGACCGGCTCCGCCCCATCATTGAGCTCAAACAGCCTCTTGTTGATAGGTATCAAGCCGAGAGCAAAGGTAGCAGGCACGACGAGGATGGAAGTGATCCCAGAGATCAGAGCGAGCTTGGAGATGAAGGGAGATGGGTGGATGTAAGATGAGGTAAGGTTCAGGACCATAGAAGCGACTGATGCTCCGATGAAGCCTACCTGCATTTTGTCTTGGTCATTTTGGCTTTCAGTACGAGGAGCAATGTACTCACATGAGCTCTGTCGTAGTGGGCTTTCCAAGCCTTGACGCGGGTCTTGTCGTCAATGGGGATAGACCCCAAGCGGCCATTGAGGAGGGGTACGGTGCCCCAAGTCTCATCGGCAAGGCCACCGAAAAAGACGTAGGCGGTGGTGAGGCCTCCGAAAGCTAGTGTGATACTGGCAGGAGGGAGGGCGATGAGGGACATGCTTGGGGAAGAGGACATGGTGGGTTTAATTTGTAAGCGGTGGGGAGGAGAGAAGGATGGCGACTAGTGGACCTGATATAGGATGGCGAGCTGGACTCTACGCTCACGAATCTACATGGCAGAGATGCGAACAGCACCGGCAGCCCGGAACACCGAATGTTCGGACAAGCCCCGAAGCCCGAAGCCACGGTCAAATATCTTCTCTCTTTTTCTGCTGACTGCAATGACTCAAGTATGCATATGATGAAATTTGCTGTATGGGCAATCCGAAGCATACTTGGCCCTTCATTGAATTTGGCGAGACCGTCTTCGCACCAAGCAGATCAGACACCGGCTTCATATTGTCCTCGGCGAACTTGGGAGACGACACCCGTTGTTGACTTTGGATGACGGACAGCGCGCGGCACAGGTGGACGAGTTGAGATTGCAGATATTAGTGGTGCTACAGAGCGTCAAGCTGACTGTCTGCGATCAGAGCCACAGCGGCTTAGTCTGACGTTTCAGCCAGGATGACGTTTTCGTATTAACTGTACCACGATCAACCAACTTGCCAGATTGCTCCTACTATCAGGCAGGACTTTGAGCACCGTCTCCGGTAGCCTCAAGTAGTCCTCTGACAATGTCTCGTGTCTATGTGTATAGTGATAAGCGATGTCGGCATGGCTTTGGGAGCCAGTTACGCGAAGAGTGAGCGGCAAGTACGATGCCGCTATATATCTGCTGCTTGTCTTCTTTTAACGGTTCGATTCTGCATTCCAATAGACTCGTTTCCTCATCCACTTTCGCACGTACAATTACAGGCTGCTTGAAACCCTTGACTAATTTACACGAAATACCACCAAAAAAAATCAGACCTCAACTGGGCCATCACGAACTAATAGATGAAATGCTTCTTTGTCAACGGCAAAGTAGTCGCTGGCGGTACATCGCACAAGACTCCATCTGCCATCACTTGATAAGTCTCGGGATCCACTGTCTCACAATCAGCACGTGTCATGAGCGGACATTGTGAGGCTTACCAGTCATCTTGGGTTTGTGGTCGTTCAGCTTCATATCCTTTTTACCAATGTCTCGACATTTCTTGACTGCTTCAGTCCTCTTCTTGATGTCATACCTTTGCACGATGCCTGCAAGCTCATCAGTAGATGTGCGAGAAGGCTTGATAGATGACTCACCCTTCTCAATCGACGCCTGGCTGACCCAAACAATCGAGTTGAGCGCCGCTGCCCTCGGCTGCGATCCCCACATGGGCCTCCCAAACACTGGCTGCACCGTTGGAATCGACGCATTCGCATCACCCATCTGTGCCCACGCAATCACACCGCCCTTCAGCACCATCTCCGGTCTTGCCCCAAAGTTTTCTGCTTTCCAGATGGACAGATCTGCGAGCTGGCCGACGGCAACGGAGCCGATGAGGTGCGACATGCCGTGTGTGATGGCGGGGTTGACAGTGTACTTGGCAATGTAGCGCTTCACACGGTTGTTGTCGCGAGTCTCTTCATCGCCGGGAAGAGGGCCGCGGACAGACTTCATCTTGGCGGCAGTACGCCATGTTCGAGCGATGACTTCGCCAATTCGGCCCATAGCCTGGGAATCAGACGAGATCATGGAGATGGCCCCAGTGTCTTGGAGGACGTCCTCGGCAGCCACAGTCTCGGCTCGGATACGAGAGTCGGCAAAGGCGATATCCTCAGGAATGGATTTGTCGAGATGGTGGCAGACCATCAACATCTGTATCTCATCAGCATGGTCATCGAGCAGTGCAGACAAAAGACTCACGTCAAGGTGCTCGTCCAGAGTGTTGACGGCATAAGGTCGAGTGGGGTTGGTAGAACTGGGCAGGACATTTTCGTGCTCACACACCACAATGATGTCGGGGGCGTGACCACCACCAGCGCCTTCAGTGTGGTATGTATGGATGGTCCTGCCCTTGAAAGCAGCCAGAGTGCTCTCGACATAACCACTCTCGTTGAGCGTGTCTGTGTGAATGTTGACCTGGTCTTTCGTTAGCAGTGATATGATATACAGACCGCAGTGTTCACTCACTTGCACATCATACTCGTCACCAATAGTCAAAGCCCTATCAATAGCCTCTGGCGTCGATCCCCAGTCCTCGTGCAACTTCAACCCACAAGCTCCCGCCTCGACGATATCCTTCAATGCATGGACACCCGCGTCATTGCCTTTGCCGGTAAAGCCAAAGTTGAGCGGGATAGTGTCGGTAGCGGTAATCATGTTTTGCATGTAGAAGGCGGAGGAGGTGCAGGTGGTGGCGTTGGTTCCGTCTGCAGGGCCTGTACCGCCGCCAACGAGGGTCGTAATACCAGAAGCCAGAGCCTAATATCATGAGCACATGAGGGTACAAGAGATATTACAGACCCACCTCGTTACAAAGCTGAGGGCAAATGTAGTGGACGTGGACGTCGATTGCACCGGCAGTAATGATGAGCTTTTCTCCGGCGATGACTTCGGTGCTAGAGCCAAAGATCATGCCTTCGGTGACACCGTCCATGATATCTGGGTTACCAGCCTTCCCGATACCCACGATGATACCATTCTTGATACCGATATCGGCCTGCGTCTCTACGTCAGTATATTGGTTCTGCATCAAATGAGAGACTTGCCTTGTAGATACCACTCCAGTCGATGATCAATGCATTGGTGATCAGCAGGTCCAGCACCTCAGAGTCATGCCTATCGGACGCCTGTCCTTGACCATCACGGAGCACCTTTCCACCCCCAAACTTGCACTCGTCGCCGTAGACAGTAAAGTCCTTTTCGACCTCAACCCAAAGGTCCATGTCGCCGAGTTTGATCTTGTCGCCGGTGGTTGGGCCAAACATTGACGCGTACTGCCACGATATGAACTTGCAAACTCGAGAGAGAGAGGGCGACTTACCACCTCTCGGTCCATATGAACAATGGGGCCTTGCTCCACCTTTTCTTGCTTCTTGTGCCCGAAGCCACCCTTCTCCACCAGATCTCGAACACTTGTCTCTCTCAACCCTTCCTCAAACTGCCCACTCCCCAACCCACTTCCGCCATACAAAAGCTTCTTTCCCCCGACCTCCACCATCCCCACCGACTTCTTCTCCCCAGGTTCGAAACGCACTGCTGTGCCTGCTGGGATATCAAGTCTCAAGCCGTATGACAAAAGACGGTCAAAGACAAGGGAAGGGTTGGTTTCGAGGAAGGGATAGTGGGAGCCGACTTGTATGGGTCTGTCTCCCGCGTTCTTGACTTCAAGAAGGAGTCTGCGGCGATTGACATTGAGGGCCACTGGTTTCTTGAGGCATATGAGGGCTCCAGGGATGGGCTCGGTGGATTTTGGTGGTGGTGGGAAAAGGTCGGAAGACGGGATCGGCAGGAAGGAGCCGTAGAGCGCATTGTTCACTGAGTTGCATCAGCCTCATTGTCCCAAGACTCCTCTAGGGATACTCACAGTCGCCATCGTCGGAAGCAATGGGGTCATGCACTGTGACCAGAAAGACGCCGTCTGGGAAAGTGCCCTCCACCTGGATATCATGGATAGCCTCGGCCACGCCCTCCATGACATGCCTTCTGCCGAGCATCTTCTTGCCGAGATCCATGAGCTCTGCGACCGAGTGCTTGCCATCTCTGATGAACTCGTGGAGCTGGGAGGCGATGAGTGCGACTGTCTCTGCGCGGTTGAGGACGAGGCCGCGGGCGATGCGGCGTTGTGCGAGGGTGCCGAGGGTGGTGAGGATGAGTTTGTCCTGGGATGGTCAGAGGTCGGAGGGGTCGCTGTGGGGGCACTCACCTGTTCGCGCGGGAGGAGATGCATGGCGGCGGTGGGAAGAAAGAGAGGAGCGATTTCTGAGATAACGCGGGGACCGGTAATTCAATTGGCTGCCCTTATCAGCAGCCCTGCGACGCGACTGACTTTGTCTTGTAGAGGTGACAAATAGTCTACATGCATATCTCATCGTCTCAATAACCAAGTCCCATCAACGTGTCATCATCAATCTCCCCTTCCCACATATCCGAGCTTTGCTGAGAAGCCTTCTTTGTACAAGATTCTCCAGTCTCCGCTGGACCTGGTGCCCCCGACGAAGCCGGCCTGCGATTCTCCTTGTTCTCGTCACCCTCCTTATTTGTAGATTTGACCTTCTTTTTCCCCAAAAGCCTCTTGACCCTCTCCCTCTTCTTCGGCGCTCCCTTCCTCAGTTCCTCCAGTAACTTCTTTGCCTGCCGATCCCCTTCTCTGAACTTGGTGTTTCCATACTGGGCGCTCTCCTCCCTCGTCCTCGCCGCGTCCTCATACGCGTCTCTATCAAATGAACGACATTGGTTGTCATCCATGATGAGAAAGATGGAAGCTTCAGGAACAAGAACATTGGCGATAAAGTCGGCCGCGGATAGGGGACTGATGGGGAGGATGAGGTCGTCTGTGATGTCCGAGCCCGGACGGGCGGGCGGGACGCAGGGGGAGAGATAATTCCATTGCTGAAGTTTCTGAAAGTGGTCGGTCATGATGACTCGGCCCAATTCTCCGTAGCTACAGATGTCAGCTGGCTTTTGCTAGCATCGGAGATGTGACTCACTATCCCGGCTTGACAGCCAACAATCGCTCCGCCCTACTCTGATGCATGATCCCGCCCCACCTCATCTTGCCCACACTCTCAATCTCCCTTTTCACCTCTAAAAACATCTCCGACCTGCTCGGGTCTTTAACAATCTTTTCAATCTCTGCCCACACCCATCCCTCCTCCAGCCGCCTATCCAGGTTTTTAAAATCCATCGTTTCGGGATAGCCAGCTTGGATGCCTAGCGGAATGATGGTAGCTTCGGCGCGATGCAGAGTGCAAAACTCGATCGCTTGTTGCCAGTGAAGATCGCGCGCATTGGGATTTCTGGTGGTGGGAGCTGGCTTGGAAAGTTTCTCGAGTCTTGCTTTGAGATTCTCGATATGCTCCGTGGGGTTGAAGGGGAGGGGCTCGTCGCAATACTAGACAGAGGTCAGCATGTAGTACGGCAAGGGTTTGGTTTTACACACAGGACAAAGGTTTTTCTTGTTCACATGTCGTACTGGTAGATGGTCAGCAAAGTCAAATACACATGCCAGCTACACTTACAGATCCATTTACGCTGAGCGTCCGTATAATCTCCGTCCAACCAATCATCATCATCATCCTCTTCTATTGTCGTATCAAGATTGAATGATCTGACTAATGTCAGTTCCTTTTCCCAATACGAGTGGCAATTGCTCACGGTCCATCCAAAAATTCGTCATCAAACTCTTCCAAATCATCATGCACGTCCATATTTTCCAACATCTTGAAGAATGAATGTCCTTTATCATTCTCATCGACAACCTTCTTGGCCTTCCCTGCAACCTTCTTTTGCTGTTGCTCCTTCTTTCTTGCCTCTTCTTTTTTGGCTCCGTCATGTGCGCGTAACTGTCTGTCGTTGGCACGCTGCTGCGCTTTGATCTGCATTTGTTTGCGCAATAGCTCTTTGCTTGCTTCGTCGAGCTCTTCTTCCGAGCTTGCATCGTCGTCAGAGACGATGGTGGTCTTACCACCAGTAGTTTTTTGGTTGAACTTTTGACGCTGTAGAGGTGGGGAGGGTTTGGGTTTGGGTTTGGGGTTGGGTTTGGGTGCGTTCTTGTCGGGGGGCAGGGCTGTAGATTTGGTCCGGCTTGTGGCGGCGAATGGATTCTTAGCTGTGGCTCGAGATAACGGTTCCGACGGCACAGACTCCAAACTCTTCTCCCTCTCTTCTCGTACACCTTGTCTGGCAAGCTTTCCAGTCCCATTATCCATCTTCTTCTTCTTCTTCTTCTTCTTTGAGTCGTCCCTGTAATAGTCGTCGTCGTCATCACTGTACCCAGGGGCAGCGACTCTCTCGGGACTGCCTCTCTTCCTAGAGCGGCTAGCCCCCGAGGATTGCCCAGGAGAAGACCTTTCATCAGAATCTGGGATCAAGACTTGCTCGCTGTGTGCTGAAGCGAGCGAGCGCTGGGAAGACGGCCGGGGAAGGGAAAAGGGAGGAGCACGGGAGGAGCGATAGATGTCGTGCTTATGGGAGGGAGGGGTGTTGCCAAGAGCCAGTTCGTCGTCGGAACCGTCATCGTATTCGTTCACAGTATCGTAGTCGGACGAAGAAGCTTGTTTGGCATGCCGGGTTTTGGCAGGACTGATGAGGTCGATGCAATCGTACTCTTCCCTGCCTTTGCCCTTGCCTCTGCTTTTTGGTTTGTCGGGGATCGCAACGGGAGACGCCCTGCTTTTGGCCTTCTGTCTCTCGGTCAGGTTCGACGACGAAAGAGATGGCTGACCCGCCTCAAAGGCATGGAGTTTGTCGCGCGTTGCAAAGATGCTCGCAAATATATCATCAGCCGCACTCTTCTTGTTGCTGGGAGCATGTTTTCCCTTCTCCCCCATCTTGTTCTTTCTCCTCTTCTCTTCCCTCTCGATCTCTGCATTTCTCCGCTTTCTCTCTTCCGCCCTCTCAATCTCCCTGTCCCTCCGTTGCATCTCTGAACTTTCCAAGCCCGCGCTCGTAGTTTTGCTGCGCTGGGATGCGCTGGTCGCAAACGGCTTGTTCAGAGGTGACGATTCATCCGACAACTCTATTGCGAAATCTTTTGGAGGTGCTCTGGCCCGTGATTTCGTTTGAAGAGCCGACGAGGAAGCTCGAGGCGAGTCGTCCTGAACAGCGTCCCTGTCAAGGCGACGTTTTGCGGCGATGGCTGCCGATGTCCCCTGGGAGCTGCCCTGAGATCCAGAAGAAAGCGCATTCGGCTTCTTCTTTGGGAGAAACATTGAAGGTGTCGGGACAGCTCTGGCAGAGCTCTTGCCGTTGAGCGCAGTCGCTGCGTGGCGCTGGTCGATGCGCGCTCGTTGCTGTTTGGCATACTCTTCCCTGTCCCTGTTGCTATCAGGAGACGAGCGTATGTCGAAGATGTTGCCGTGGTTGACCTCGGCGCCCTCCATGGTGTTGTGGGTGGATGATGAGAGAATCAACTTTTGTACGCGACACCTCTGAGTCTCATGTCTTTGTGCAACGCGTAAGAAGGGGGTTAATAATTTGCGTGTGATAATTAAGGACACGCGAATCTGATCCCGCTCCTCTCTAATGCGTTCACCAAGTCATTCCATCCATTTATCAACTCATTCAACGTACCGCCGCCTCCAGAGACAATCCCCCCCATGTGCGTCGCCTGTTCTCTCGCCCCTCCCCACTGCTCATGCCCCTCAGCGCCATGAAAGCCCGCGCCCCCAGCGCCAAGCTCGGAGTGTTCTTTCCCGAAGGAGAAGCAGAGGACGGCGAACTACCCGACGAAACCCCCAGGACGGTCTCGACGTCTTCCTCACAGAAAAGAAAGACCGAGATGTGGCTCCCTCCTCCCCTTGATGGAGGCGAGGGCAGTGCCGGTAGGCGGTCGCCTTACAACAGTCCCCCAGGTAGAGGAGGAAACGGAGCTCGACATCCGCCCAGGTCGCCTCCTAGGGAGCACCCTTACAGAGAAGCTTCAACAGCTAGAATCCCGCCGAACGAGGTTTACAGTACTGCAGGCGGGCCATCGTCGAGGAAGGCGCCACCACCTCCTTCCACACATAACCTCCCCGCAAAACCTTCAACAATTATGACGAATCGACTGCCCGCCTCGATCTCTCCAGAGAAACAGGCTCCTCGACATTCGTCCAACGGGATTCCCCGTCGCCCTTCAACGAGTTCTTCAGACTCTGGTAGAAATCACGATTTGCCGCCAGCCCCCGCTACCTATGGCGAACCACATAGGAGGCCACATTCGCCTCCATTGCCTCCACGACTTGAATCAAAGGCAGAACCATCTGGGCCGCCCGTGACGGAATGGGATCAGGGCAAAGTAGATCGCGGGTACAGTCAAGGGCCCGAGGGTTGGGATAGGCCCAGGTATCCAAATAGAAGTGAGAGGGATGGCTGGGGGGATGGCCGGAATGATAGGCGCGAGCGTGATCGCGAAAGTGATGGTCGCGCCCCTTACAATAGGGACTATCGCGATGACCGTGGCTATAGACGCCGCGGTTCGCGCGACTATGATCGGAATTGGCATCAGTCGAGACGACGGACCCGAAGTCCTGATTACCACGGCCCTCCGGACAGCCACCCACACCGAAGGCAGCCATATCGTCCTCTATCACGTTCCCGATCACCCCCAGAGAAACACGTCTCCAATTACAGCATGGTGCCATCCTCCAAGTACGACGTGCCAGCGCCGTATGGTGCGGAAGAATCAAAGTACTCGAAAGACGAAGCTCCAGAGAAGGACGAGTCTGCCTCAAAGTTCCGGCCCATCACGTTGAAGAGAGAAAAAGCTCGTCGCTCCGACGATACTCGCGCTACTGCGCCCCATACTGCTGAATCAGCACGTCCACCGACACCTGATGCCCCTCCCCCTCCACCCCTATCCCCTCCGCCTGCCACCCCTCCAGCCCCGCCGACTGTGCCCCACGCGCCGCTGTTACACCAAGACAAGACGCGCCCGCCATCGCCTGAGCGCGAGGAAGGCGAGTATGTTGAGCCGCCGCGTGATAGGAGTCATAAGGAGAAGGGCAGGGATAGGAGGAAGGATCATGAGCCAGAAAGATTTGGAATGAGGACGGTCAAGGAGGAGGAGGAAGCGTATGGGAGAGTGTTTGTGGGATCGTCAACCTTGATGGGATACGAGACGGGTAGGAAGCTGGGAGAAGGGACGTTTGGGTGAGGTTTATAATGCTCTTCTTTGATCCCAACTAATCATTTGCAGTGTGGTCACGCAAGCAACAGAGAGGAGCACTGGAAGAGAAGTGGCTTTGAAGAAGATTACCACGCATAATACCAGGGATGGGGTGAGCTTTTGTGTACATGTCTTGATGAGCCCATCTCACACTCTTTAGGCGCATATCACCACGTTGCGAGAGATCAAGATTTTGAAAAGTCTGAACCATCCTAATGTGGTCCCTCTCATCGATATGATCATGAGTCGAGGTCGGTCATCTCTATACTTGTGGCGAGCACAACTGACCTTGCGATTCAGGTAATCCCCAAAACAGAAAGGTCAACACCGAGATGTTTATGGTGTTTCCCTATATGGACCACGATCTCTGCGGTCTTCTCGGCAACCCCGATTTTCAAAAACGCCCCAGTGTCCACAAAAGCCTCATGAAGCAGCTCCTCGAAGGCATGGCATTCATCCACGCCAACAACATCATCCACCGTGATATCAAGACCGCCAACATCCTCGTGGATAAACATTATCAGGTCATGATTGCAGACTTTGGTCTGGCGAGGCCTTGGACGAAGGAGGCGGATATGCCACCGCATCTCGCGAGAGAGTATACCAATATGGTGGTGACGAGGTGGTATCGTGCGCCGGAACTGCTCCTGGGAGCTACCCGCTATACCCCTGCTGTCGATCTTTGGTCAATAGGCTGCGTACTGGGAGAACTGTACATGAAGCGCCCGCTCTTGCCTGGTGGCGGTGATAGAGAACAGTTGGCGATGATTGTTGCTAAATGCGGACCGTTGAGCCAGGAGACATGGCCAGGATGGAGGAGTCTACCTGGGTTCGTCGATGCGCCAGGACACGATTGGGAGCGAACACCGAGGGAGAGGCATATTGCGGAAGACGTTACAGCCTATGGGTGAGTTTGACTGTCTAGCTGGATTGGCGATGACTGACAAGCGCAACAGGTTGGATAGGGCGGGAGCAAACTTGCTTGGAAAGCTGTTGACGCTAAACCCAAGTCAAAGACCAACGGCAAGTGAGGCATTGGATCATCCTTGGTTCTGGATAGAACCTCTACCCATCAATCCAAAGACGTGAGTATCTTTCCCATTGACTGGGCTTAATTGACATTGTAAACAGGGAGGCTCCACTGAGACTCGAATCTTCACACGAAATGTCGGCCTGGCATCACAAGCAGCCCGCTGCGCCCGCTCAACCTCCGCCCCAACCTGTCATGCCCCCGCGCGTCGCATTCTCTCAAGCCCCACAAGCCAATCCTTATGCCAATAATCCTTACGCCGCACCACCATCGGCACCAGTCCAACAACCGCTCAATAACTATCCTCATCAGTCGCAGCACCAGCCTGCTCCCAACCCCTATCAACCGCTCACGGGTCATGCCTCGAATCAGTCACAACCTGGGCATAATGCATATCGCCCGCGGCCCGCATATGCGCAACAGCAAGCGCAGCAAGGCTACTCGCAGGCACAGCCTTCTATACCACCTCTTGCCACAGGCTATGGTGCCGGACCGCCTGTGAGCTCGAACGTGATTGGTGCTGCACATGCGGCGATGGGGTATGGTAATGGAGGAGGGTATGGTGGTCAGCCATCGGGTTACGATGGTGCAGTGCAGGGCGGTTACGGTCAGCCACCACAGAACAGCTTTCCTGCACCCCCGCCATCAGGGATGCGGGCTCCCCTGGGCAGTCTTCCGAAGCGACCAACCGGCCCACCTCCCGGGTTTTCCTTGGCCGGAGGAGGGGGTGGTGCCCCCCGGAACAGGCCACCACAAAATCAGAATTTCGGGAATGGCGGCGGAGGTGCCGCGCGTAATGGTGGCAGCTATGGTTACCAGGCGCAGCCTGGCCATATGAAACGAGAGCATTCGGACGAACAGTTCAATGCCAACAAGCGGCACAAGCCGGATATGACGACGGGGGGCGGAGGGGGCGGTCTGCCGTACTAGAGTGATGGACATTAGAAGACTTGGAAGGGTTTCAGCAGGGGCGGCTGAATAATCATACAATATAGCATTTCATCTCGACGAGAAACATCTTGCATAAGAGTGTCTTTGTACTATTTAGAGCTACAGCAGTTGCGAAATGTACGTTCTCTTATAGTGTCATCTTCCGATGGCATGGGCATCCCGCTGCTTGCACCCTCATAGGTGCATCCTCTCCATAGCCCTTGAGTTGCTGTCTATGACCTGTCGTTCGATGAAGGAGTCTGGGAAAGGACTTGGCACAAGGAAAGATCTGGCATAATCGTGTGTCAAGATCTGCAAGATCTGGTCGTCAAGTATAACCCCATACTGGCGACAAGCAACGATAGGAGGTTATTATCTCGTCTCGGTGCTCGGTTTGTTTGTGTGAAAGATTCAGTCAAGTCTTGTCGACGGGTGACCTCTCAGTAGGCTCAGCGGATACTCGAATATTGCGTTGATGCTGCACATCCTGTCCATGAACCGGCGGCCATAAGCTGCAGATCAGCACGGGCAGCACGGGAAGCAAGCCTCATGTGTCACTTCATGCATAGAGTCGATAAAGAGCATACCTCTCGAGCTACACTTACCGGTATGATTGCAATCGTTTTCAGATCTGTGGTTTCGGATGACGACTTCTCTTGCTGAAACTCGGGTGCCTCTCTCTTCGTGCAAGCACCAGCATCTGGCATACACTCGAAAGCTCTTTACCATCACATGCTGCGGCTTCCGAATACGCCAGGATTACAGCCAGCAATAGCAATTGGGATGATGTATCGGTGATGACGCCTGACGGTCGAAGTGCGGAGAAGACGTTGCTGCACCGCCACATGCCCTAGCGTACACCTCTTCCCTTGCTCGTCGTCTCTCGTTGTGGACCCTGCTTCCAGTGCATCGGCATACTAGCCGGCGATCTATAACCGCTGTGGGAAAGATGAGGGATGCATGCAGCCACAGCGGATCGACGGGATCGAGGGATACAGCAGTGCCAAGGGGTTTGGCCGGCGAGGGAATGCCGGCAGCGGATATTAGGAACAGGAAAACAACTGCAAGCCGAAAGATGACCATATCTCTCCCTCTTCTGCATCTCTTCTTCCATTGTACATCCTATATCACTCAACGTACCCCTCCACCAGCCAATACAAACACAGACATGGCCGACGCCAGCGACCCAGGTGAGTTATCGAACTGGCCCTGGGGAGGGGAGGAACGCATCGCTTGTGCGCATTTGGACCCGTCATAGATCAGGGAAGCTGCTTCGGATTTCCTGGGGCACACGCTGGCTATGCTGGCAAGCGAGGTGCAGCCGTGCAGTATCTTTTATCACGACGAGGACGAGGCGAGAAGAGCGGACAAGGGCAAAAAGAAAGCTTTGTTTCACATTCACGCTCGCTCGTGTAAACAACTCGTCCCAGATTGGCATCCTCCTTTTCTTTTGTCTCTTTGCGCTCATTTCCTCTTTCCTCTACTCTATTCTCTACCACGACACTGGCTGACCATGTCTGCCTCTGTCTCTGCCTCCGCCTCCGCCTCCGCCTCTGCTGTCCGATCATCAGCTGCTGCCTCCTCAGCTGTCGGCACCACCTCCGCCCCGGCCTCATCAGCTGCGGCCTCATCTCAAGCAGCTTCCTCCCAAGCCCAGAGTAGCCAAGCTGCCTCCTCCGCCCAATCATCAGCCGCCCCTACCAGCAGCGCCGCGCCTTCCACTTCTGAAGCCGCTTCGTCAACCGCCGAGTCGAGCGCCGCGCCTTCGACCGTCACATCTTCAGACACTCCTTCGACGTCCAGCTCCGTTCAGCCTTCGACAAGCTCGTCCGAAGCGCTTCCCTCCACCTCCTCTTCAGTAGAGCCCTCGACAACAACGAGCCAGCAAGAAACCTCTTCTTCTGAGGCTTTGCCGAGCACGTCCTCGGATTCGTTCTCCTCGTCTGAAGCGCAGCCGAGCTCTCAGACCTCTAGCGCCGCCCAACAAAGCACCGCCACTGCTACATCAACAGCGGCACAGTCTTCCTCGAGTGCTGCAGCATCAAGCAGCTCGCCCACATCCACTACTGCTCACTCGACGAGCTATGTGTAAGTCGCGCAGGTCTTTGGTATTTGCAAAAGCTGACGCCTCCTTTGTATAGCTACGTAACTGTGACAGACTCGAATGGATCCACGCGAGTGACCTCGACTTCTGTCGCGACTGGGGCTGCCGATGCAAGCAGCAAGAAGGGCGGATCTAGTCAGTACAAAACTTTATCGTCTGAAACAAGAGCTGACGTGTATACAGACACCGGTGCCATTGTCGGTGGTGTTATCGGTGGTCTTGCCGGTCTCGCCATTCTCCTCGCCCTGCTTTGGTTCTTCATCATCAGAAAGAGGCGCCGCAACCACCAAGCGTTTGACGAAAAGACTGTATGTCGGGTCCACTTTGCGGAACGAGCGTAAAACTGATATCATTCGCAGTTTGATCCTTCCCACGTCCGTCACTCTGTCAACGACCCTATCGATCTCGTCGACCCTGCTGCTCCCGCTGCCGGTGGTGCCGGAACTCAGGTCGACCCCTTCCCCTACCAGCATCCCTCGTCTCCCGAACAGCACTACTCGCCCGAACAGTCATACGATCCTTACGGCCACCCGTCCATGACCTTCCCCGACGCTCGAAACTACATGAACACTGGTGGCTATGATGCTTACGGTGGTGATGCTGCTTATGCTGGTTATGCTGGTGCCGGTGCCGGTGCTGCCGCTGCCGGCGCGTACAACTATGGCAACAGCGCGTACTCTTCCAGTGACCAACACTCTTCGTCCGGCCCTGTCAGCCCCAACATGCAGACTTCTGCCGCTTTCGCCAAGCAGCGCGAGGCTGCTGCCGACCGTCGAGAGAGCCGCAACAGTCTTGGCGCTAGCGCCAGTGGTGCTGGGCAGCAGGAGGTGTTGGGAAGCCCGAGGAGCGGAGATGATACCGAACTTCCGAGGCGACAAAGTGGTTTCAGCGACAGCAGGGCGTCAGTCTATCAGCATACGGATTTGAGATCGGTGGAGGACGAAGGAGAGCATCTGGATGAGATTCCTCCCAAGTATGTCGTTTCTCCAGGATTGTCGTGACTTGAGCTGATCTATGAGCGCAGCTATAACGATGTTCCCAACAGAGGTCAACCAATCTAGTGTGCTACGGTCGTTTCTCTTTTTCTTTGTCTGCCTTTGGGAGTTTTGCGGTCTCTCTATCCTTCGTTTTCTCTTATAATCCCTCTTTCATCCCTTCTTGATGCTTTGCGACGCTGCTTTGGGACGAGTGCTCGATGAAACGATAGCGGTGCTACAGATATATCATTTCTTGCCTTCGTCATACATGGACGTTCAAATGTATCGCCATCCCACTTGCACATATCTCAAGGTGAGGACGCAGGTCGGAGTAAGGGCATGATGACGCAAAGGTAACATGGTACTACGTGTCAAGCGATATAAACAAAGTCGGTACAACAACCAGAAACATGATGAAAAGCCATGAGATAATCCTATGAAAGTCTAAACATGGGATTATAAATAAGAGAAGAAATCAAAGACCAAAAGATCGTGCTATCGAACATTTTACTTTGTCCTGATGATATGGTACTCGTAATTCGTACCGCGGTAAGAACACCCCCTGAACGCTTCCACTCCTACTTGAAGCCACCGAATGCGATACGCCGTCCCTCTCTCCCCTTTCTCCATCCTCGGGTTCTGCCCCGATGCCTGATATGGAAGCATTTCCAGTTTCTCCCCTCGCTCCCGTTTCCCGAGATGGTACCGAGTCGGTAGACAATGGCGAGTCCTGGCTGACGGTAGAAGGCGAGATGGTCTATTCAGAGTTGGAAGACTCTGGCGAAAGATCATGGCCTTCGTCCTCTTCCTCAATGGGCGGTGGCGCTGACGGCGCACTGTCCAGCTCTGGAAGCACTTGCTCATCTTCCATGGGTGGGGCAGAGGGCGCCAAAGACTCGATCTCACCGTCCAACGCAGGTGGGGCCGAAGGTATCTCGGGTGAGGACTCTGTCGGGGGTGCAGAGGGCGCAGAAGGACTCGGCCCGTCCAGGTTGTGGAACTGCGCCAGTCTTCTACTGAGCATGGGCGGTGCCGGGAAAGCAGTCGAAGGCTGAGAAGGCTGGTCGTAGAGATCATCACCTTCATCGAGGACAGCGGGTATCTCAAAGCCTTGCTCGTCGAGCATGACTTCAGGCGCTGAAGGTCCCCTCTCATCTGCTTCTTGCGCTGCAGGAGGTGCCGATGCACCCATCCTCAGCCTTTCGAGCACCCATTTATCATCTGTCGCCACATGCGCTCTCCTTGACTCCTCCCTGTCATCTCCCGACACCTCGGCCTGATCTTGATCGACATCCACCACCCTCCCTTTGCCATCACTCCTTGATGCCACGGCAAGGGCGCGCTCGCCATCTTCGGTGGCCGGGGCGGGATAGTAGCCAGGTGCTTGTGTCTTTTCAACATGAGTAGGACCTGCATCATCAAGAGGCCGTGAGGAGGAAGGATGTGAAGGACCAGCAGATGCTGAGGCGGCAGGGACGGAGCGAACCGACGCGGGGCGATAGGCCGGCGGGAAGTAGGGTGTGGGTGACGAGAGAGGGTTGTAAGGTGCTTCAGTTGGTGGTGCGGGCGTTTCGACGGGAGGCGGAGTAGAATGGGAAGAAGGCGCTGGTGAAGGCGCACGAGATGGGCTGACGATTGGTACGTCTGCCTCAGCGCTGGGCGGTGATTCTTCCACAATCGTCCGGTCAATCTCCCCATCGCTATTCTCCTCCTCGAGCACCTCTGTCGTTCCCTTGCCCTTCTCTTTCCGTGGACCCTTTCTTCTTCTCACAACCGCCAACCTGGCATTCCACCCCCGGACCTTTCCACTCGCAAACTCCATCTGTCCCTCTCGCTTCTTCTTGGCCTTGTGTTTCGCCTCCATCTCTGCGAGCTGTTCTTTGAATACGGCTTCGGCGGCGCTGCCGTTGATGTCGCTTTCATTGAGCCCAGCAGCGGCGAGTGCTTTTCGGCGCATACGTTCTTTTGCCCGTTTCTGTTTGCGGTGCCGCTTTCTGCGACCGAGGACGTAGCTGTGATGGAATGAGTCAGAGTGTCTCTGGCGAGATACGCGGGAACGCACAAGATGATGAGAGCAGTGATGAGCAGCGCCATGATGACACTAGCCACAGAAATGAGTGGGACTTTGTATATACTCGTTCGATTGGACGATGTGCCCCAGCTGCACACAGAGTCAGCAAGCCGCACACTTGACATGAGAGACGCGCACTGACCCGTTAGGCAGTGCTTGCTCGACAGCATAGGAAGGCTTTGCAGTTTGAGTAGTCTGACTATCCGTGACTGTACCGTCTCCGTCGCCATTTGCTAGAATTGCGCCGCCTGACGGCTGCTAAGAAGAGTCAGCTTGGTGTTTGATGAGGATAACACGTAGAACGCACCGCTACTTTCCGCCCGTAAAGATACCATCCTCCATCGGCCTTTTTCCACGTCCCGTCTTCCAGTTGCGTCAACAGATACGGAAGAGCAGTCTCGTCCACAACGACAACATCCGTCGGCAGCTTGGTGGGCGTTTCCATATTCGCGGGGTAGATCACACGCCGATCAAGTGCCCCCAAAGGCGGTGTCGTTGCTTTCGATCCGCCCGATACCGTTCTCGTCGCGTGCATGCCGGTTCTCGACGTGGGTACCGGCGGCGGGGGGGCGGGCGCGGGGGCGGCGCCGACAGGATGGAGGAAGGGGAGGAGAAAGGCGGGGAGGAGGGTGAGTGGGGAGGCGGGGTGAGGTGGTCGCCGTCTTCGGGGTTCGCGCCGTGCTAGTGTCTTTGGTTGTTTGGCACCATCGTGTCTCGCCACGGTGGGCTGCCGCCGGGTGGGTTCGTAGGGGGTGTAGGGGGCGTCGCGTAGGCGGGAAGGACCAGCCTGGCAGTGGTCTGGGGGCTGGGAGGGGGGATCTCCGATGCCCTCCTCTCTCCTCCAGGGATCTGCTTTGTTCATCTCATGAGAGGGTTTTTCCTTGTCGGGGGTGTCGTGGGCGGGGAGCGGCGGGGGTGGGCAGGGCGGGGGGAGGGGGATATGGGCTGAGGGGAGACGGATGGAAATGAAAGAGGAGATGGGAAATGGATGTCGCTGAGAGATTTGAATCGGGCAGAGGTGCTATTATTACCACCACCAAGGACACTCAAAACCCTGCCCTGTCCCTGCTCCGTCAGATGCTGCAGATACAGCATGCATGTACACCAGAGCCATGTACACCAGAGCCCCGCTGCCACCCCCCTGCATGCATGCATAGCGCTGCTGCCCCATGCTTCTCTATCCTCGCCCGTTGCCACCAACGCTCTATACAAATTTGCTCCCGCCCCGTCGGCACCGACGTCTCTCGTAACTCCCGTAAACCGTCTCTGTCCACTTTTAGCACTGCTTCTGTATTTGGCTCTCCCCCCCTGCATGTGCATACACCATCCCTGCCACAATCACGCTCTCGAGAGCTCCCCTGTGCCCCGCGCTGGCCCCTCTCTGTCCGACTCCACAGGCACACCCGTGTCCAAAAGGGGCAAATATTTTGGCTTTACCCGCCCGGCGCGGTACCGAGTGCTATTGGTTTATGAAGTCGTAGCCTAGCAGAAACGAGCAGATATATTGGTCAATGGGCGCACATTCGCTCACGATACCCACCAAGCAGCATTCAGCAGATGCATATAATAAAAGTAGCCCATGGAGAATTGGCGAATTCGCCGAGCAGAATCCGAGCGGAGGAGCAATCGCTGAACAACGTGTCTGCCATGTCTGCCACTCAATCATCACCACATTCCTGGTCCACAAGCTTCAATATCCATTGCCATGCCGCAAGTCCTCCTACATGCGCATCTGCTCAATATTGCAGTGCATCCGCCGTCAACCCATGCGTGTACACTGTACACTGGTTACTGGTATAAGCGCCGCGTCGCTCAACGTGTTGTCTCACATCATCGGAAAATCGGACCATATTCGGGGGACGTACGCTTCCACATCTATACCTCTCTTGCATGTTTACGTGGCATATACGGTATATTGTACCTAGGGCTTGGCCGCATCCCAAACCTTCTGCATGAACGCCCTCTTGAACTGCTTCTTGCCCGCCTCGCTGATCTCTTCCACCTCTGCCTCACTCAATGGCTCCTTCTCCCGAATGGCATCCAGCTGGGTCGTCTGTCGTGTCTTGTTCGCACTGGTAGTCACTACCACCCCCTTGGACTTTTGTGCCGCCCAGTTCAACAAGACTTGGGAGGTTTCGTACCCCTTCTCAGTTGCGATACGAGATACGACTGGGTCGACGGGACCCCCGGGTGCCTTGGTCAGAGGTGTGAGCGGGCCGTAGCACTCGATAGTGATATTCTCAGAGGAACAAAGGTCAAGAAGACGGGTCATGTTGGGAGCATGATAGTTGTACGGCTGGAACTCGATCTATAGCCTTTCCGTCAGCCACCTCTTTGTCGATCATGGAGACACACGCACTTGGTTTACGGCAGGGACGACTTTCCACGTCTTTTGGATCTCGAGGATATCTTCTTCGCGAAAGTTGCTGACGCCGATAGACTTGGTGAGTCCGGAAGCTTGGAGGTCTTCCATGATGGCCCATGCTTCGCTCAACGTGTAGTCGGGGGAGAAGAGCTAAATCTGGTTGTTGGCTTTGCTTTTACATGGCCGTGTGGGCTTACTAGAGGGGAGTGCAAGAGATCTTGCCGTGTGTCAGTACCTTGCATCGTGCAGCATGTTGGTCACTCACAAAGATCAACATGGTCAATTCCCATATCTGCCAGCAGCCTCTCCAAGATCTCTTTCGGATTCTTCGTACCCGACTTGCCTCCACCACCTGTTCCTCTTATCAGCTCACCAGCTCCAGCTACAGCGTATCATGCTCACACTTCTGAAGGATATAGAGATCCTCCCTCTTCCCATCCCACTGCTTCAGAGCATCCTTGACAGACGAGCCGTTGGCGTACATCTCCGCACAGTCGATATAAGTGTATCCCGTCTGAAGGGCGGATAGGAGGTGGGAGGTACATTCCTTGCCATAGTGGGCCGTACCTATCTCCTTGTCAGTATCAGAGGTCTCGAATGTAGAGCAAGAGTGACTGACCGAGACCGAATCCGATTCGAGGAATCTTGGTGCCGTCGTTGAGAGTCACTTGTGGGACAGGCATATTGATGATCAGGGGTCTCGAAGGGGAGTGAATGTTTTCGATCAAAAGTCTGCGATAACTCTGAGAGATGCAAAGAGATATAGAAAGAAGCTAATACGTAGATGATACCATCTGTCCCGGGGACCCGACCTGACGAGCGAGAAACGATTGCGACGATCCAGCCGCCAGCGACTACCTCCACCGCGGTCAAAGCCGACCGATGACACCATTGCGCCTATCTCCTCTATCTTTTTGGCATCGTCAGCTTGTTGACGTGGAAATCGTATGTCGCCGGTGGAAGAGATATGCTTGTCGGCGCAACCGTCTGTGCGTAGAAAACTGAGATCGCGGTGATTGACAATGTCCTTTGCGGTATGTGCTCATCGAATCTTCGAATCTTCAACCTTGAGGTGGTCCAAGAACATGCAACATCTCGTACACGATTGCAGTGGTCCCGCCCACTCCCATATGCATAGACCTGACATGCCTGTCTCGTTCTGCGTCAGTGAACTTGTCGCCGCGTCCCTCCAAGCCGATGTTCATGTCGCGCACGTTCCAGCCTATCCTTCCAGCCCAGCTCATCCCACCATCCCATACATACCCTGCCCAGCCCCGTCGCCCAGAGCTGCCTAGGATGCACAACACGCTACTCAAAAGTGAGATGTGCAAGCCAGGCGGGCACCTCCGCGCTACGTAATTCCGTGGAGGTGTTGTTTCGAGATCTCGCGCGGTGAAGCACGTTTCTCGTCATTCTCCCTTATCCCTTCTCTTTACACTTCTGCCCGCCGTCCTCCTCGCGCTCCCCCCCTCGGCCCGTCTGTCGCCCCCTCAAATCCACCCGCCATCGCCCCCAGGTCGCCATTGCCACAAACGAGCCTTAGCGCGTTTCTCTCAGCGCTCGCCGAATAATATCCCACCGACTCTCATTCGTGCATTCGCACCCCGGCTCGAACACCCACTTCCGACCGACACACCACGTTGCGTTTGCAGCAAGGTAGACACGACGCGAGTTGCCCAGTAGACGCCGATGCCGGACCAACATGAGCTTGACGCTCACCACCCATCTCCCCGGTCGTCTGCTGCTACTACCGTCGAATCACAAGCTGGGCCCAGCCAAAGCCGCTCGTCCAGCAAAGACTCTCAACGCTCGGATACGGATGAAAGACCACGCCCCGATAAGCTCTCTGCCCCTCCCCAGCCACTCCCATCAGCGCCGAGAGGACCGTCGTCTCCTACGACAGAACTGTCACCACTAGGCCAGTCGGCATTGACGCCGCACCTAGACATCTGTAAATACCCCACGCAACAACTGCTGAAACTGCTGGCGGGGCTTCTGCAGCATATCGCAACGTCTAATGACGAGTTGCGCGCAGAGTCGGAGGAGGAGCAAGGTGAGAGCGAGAGCGAGAGGGGCGGAGAGAAGAATGAAGAGCTAGAGAGGAAACAGGTCGCAGGAGGACACAAGAGATCACATTCTCGGGCATCAGCAAAGTCGGTGCTGCCGGGCTCTTCGCCTACGACCGCCCTGTTTGACGGTACGCCGACCCCTTCTTCCCATTCCCGCTCGACTTCCACAATGTCCTCCTCCTCGCGCCAGACCACCTACCCACTCTCCCGATTCCCCCTCTTCTCCGCATCCACATCATCTCTCTCCCATCCCTCTGCTCTCCTTGCTTTTCATGCCAGGCATGTACCTTCGATCTCTATCGAGGCGTACCTGTTGCGAATATTAAAGTACTGCCCGACCACCAATGAAGTCTTTCTCGGGGTGCTGGTGTATTTCGACAGGATGACAAAGCTCGGGACTGTAGACGGGATAGGAGGCGAAGGCGTGAGAGTGGGCAAAAATGCCAAGGGGTTTGCCATTGACAGTTTCAATGTGCATCGGTTGGTGATTGCTGGAGTCACCGTCGCGAGCAAATTCTTTTCAGGTATGTCCACAAATCGTCTTTTGTGTCTAGTGCTGACATGTTTAGCAGACGTGTTTTACACAAACTCTAGATATGCCAAAGTAGGCGGACTTCCACCGACCGAACTGAATTCGCTCGAGCTGCAATTCCTACTCCTCAACGACTTTCGCCTGCGTGTATCCGTTGACGAGATGCAACGGTACGGGGATCGGTTATTGGCCTATGCGGAAGAGGCGGGACTGGATATCGGAGAAGTGGGGGTGGAACGGAGGAAAAGCCTGCCGGACGCTGAAGAAGGGTTGGGGTATGGACGGAGAGAAGCGTCGGCGAGGGGTGAAAGAAGAGCCGCTGTCATCGGGGATACGCAAAGCGCCTCCATAGACTCGCCGACGACTACCGACACTGCCTCCCAATCCCAATCCCAATCCCAAGCGCCCCTCCCTCCCAACGCAGCTTCCTCCTCGTCAAGCCAAGCTCCGGGGCCTGCCACTGCCCCCGTATCGCCCCGGGCCAAATCGGCCTCCCTCGATACGTTTATTTCCAACCCGAGCCGGTCACAGCCCGCGCCTCAATCGCAGACACAACCACAACTGCCTACCCACCCGAGCGAACCGTCGCTCCCAAGCGCTTCGGCGTCTGGCGTTTCTGTTTCTGATGGTTCAACGGTGCCGGTGCCGAGGGCAGGGAAGGAAGTGGGTGAAGTCTCGGCGGGGATCAAGAGAGAGTGGGGACGGGGTGATGAGAGTGTAGCGGCCGTAGGAGGGAGAATGACGAGTCCGATGAGGGATTGATTGATGGTAGAAAAGGAGTGAATGGGCAGCTATAATGCTTTATACACTGCATCGACATAACATAGATGTTACGATTTCTTGGTATTGCGGCATGGGTTCTTCACGTGGACTGTAGTAGACATGTATCAGTCGTCGTGTCCTTGCAGGCCCGGGTACGCCTGGGATACCGCTATGCACCTGCACAATGCATGCAGGACTGACGTCGCCCCGGTGGGAGGACAAGGGGGGACGATTGGCTGACATGAGCGGGCTGATATGATTTGATGCCCTGCAGGACTCAGGTACGATCGGCAAGATGTCTTTTGTTTTGCGAGGAACCGCATCTACTCTCCAGCTTTTCATTGTTCTCTGCCGCCCCTGTCCGGCTGTGACTGCTGTATCCGGGGAACAATAGGAAGAGGTTGTGCAAAAAGGGGACGCCCACGCTGCCTCTGCGGATACACCCCTGCGCTCATAGCACACGCTCTATTGTCCCCTGTCTGTCCACCTCGCCTGCAAAGAATTCCGACAGTACCTGAGGTTTCATATCTTTTAGTCGTCTCGTGAGTCGCCGCCTTATAACGCGAGATTAGTATTGATATCTCTTTTCCATCCTCTTCTCAACCCTTTACCCCTGCCTCGCCCCCTCCCTCCTCCTCCGCCTCCCTCCCTCCCGCCAGCCCCAGCACAAGACAAGCTCTTCGTGCAGATATCTAGTCGACCCCTCGAGCTTATTGTACTCGCTCCCCAATAGAATTGGACAACCCTCTCCTCGTGGCACACCACGCTTCCATCAGTCATCACACACACCCCACGACATTCCCGTCAGGCAGACTGTATCCGCCACCAAGTGTGTCATTCCTCTTCTCTTCTTGCAGAGTATTCTTGCTTATACCCCATAGTCTAGTAACTAGTATCATACCATGCCCTCTCCTCCGCGCACCCCCTCTCCCACCTCACCCATGGTGCAGCTCACCCACCCCACGCCGCCCATCTCGTTTGCCGCCCACCGACTGGCCATCAAGTCTGCCGAGGCTGTGCCCCGGCTCTCTGACTTTGGCTCCATGCCTCACGGCCACTCTCACCATGGACACGGCCACGTCAAGCGTCCGAGCATCTCCTCTGCCAGCGACCCTATTGTCGACCCTTCCAGAAGGGTGAGCTTCTCCAACGAGGCCATTGGCGAAGAGCCCAAGTCGCCCGTGTACCAGATCCCGCAGCGTTCGAGCAACCGCAACTCTCTCTCGCTTACTTCCGAGAAGGAGCTTGCTTCTGTGCACGAAGACTACGCCACTGCCCCCTCTGCTGGGCACAAGCCAGCTATCAAGCCCCGCCCGCTCTCCTTCCAGGGGCCGCTTACTGCTTCTTCCGACACAGAGTTCGCCACTACTCCCGCGGGGAAAGGCCTCACCATTTCGCCTTCTCTCGCCCGCGGTACGAGCACAGCCACGCCGTTTGGGTCTATCTGGTCGGCAAGTGCCACTTTGCCCAGTAACAATGGCTGGATCACGCCCGCTCTGAACAGCGCCAAGACGACTATTGGGTCTGGTACCACTGCCGGCCCTGGTAGTCAAACCCCGGCCAGCGGTGGGGGTGCAGCTCAGGTGGCCAAGGCTCGCGGTTTGGCAGTGGCGATTGTCAAGGAGGACGGTGGTGTTGTGCCGGTCACGCCCACCCTCGGCAGCGCCGGACTCAGGTCGCCTGGGTTGAAGAGTCCAGAGCTCAAGTTGATGCGTGTGGCAGAGTCTTCCACGCCTGGTTTGGGTAGTGGTAAGCTCGACACTGGTAAGAGTATGGGCAAGAAAGAAAGTGAGTTACTCCTTGAATGTATTGGTACAAAGCTGACAGGCAATAGTCATTCTCTGCAAGTTTTACCATACCCCCGGCCTCACTTGTACTTCTCGCCCATGCCGCTTCGTCCACTCCCTCACCACTCTCAAGTCTCCCTCCTTCGACATCTCCCATTACACCATGCTTTCCCCCACTCGCCCAGCCGACCCTACCTCTGGCACGTTTGCACACGCCCAGGCTCAGCTTGCTTCGCCTACAGGTAACGGCCCGGCAAAGCAGCTCAAGATGACGGCGGACGGCGTGGACTTGGAGGGAGTAGAGATGGGAGAGAGGGTGGTTGTGGAGGACGAGAATGGGGAGGAGGTGACTGGACAAGTCTTTTTGATGTCGGGAGGCGGCAAGGGTGCCGGTGGCAAGGGTCGAGACAAGTACAAGAGTAAGTTGTAGTTGTTGGTCAACAGTCCAATGCTAATATACAATAGCTGTTCCGTGCAAGGACTTTGCTGCTACCGGCCAATGCCCATACGGTGACTATTGTTCTTTCCTCCACGACGAGAAACCTCGCTCCGAGCCGGAAGCTGAACAATCCCAATCTACACCCACCCCTGCGTCTCTCGACGCGTGGTCCAAGGCTATCCCCAAAGCTCGACTCGTCTCCTCCGTCAAGGTCGACCCCGAAGCCATCGAGAAGGCGCATACCAACGGGCTTTCTGCGTTTGCGGGGCCGTTCCACAAGACACCTTTCGTGGTGGACCAGCATGGAGACCTCTTGGCTACAAGCCGCGCTTCGTCCCCTGGAGGCGTGCTCACGCCAAAGGCTCAGACGCCACCAGCGCATGCGAGCGAGCCTGCTTCTGTCCCCATGGCTTCTGCCTCCTCGGCACCCCCTCAAGCTAATGCTTGGATCCAGGGGCCGCCCATGTCGGTCAAGAAGGTCCGCAGCTTGAAGAAGGTGACCATCTCTAACCACCGCCGAGAGCTTTCCGTCAATGTCGACGCCCCGCTCACCACGCCGACCTCTGTAAACCACCTCGTGCCTCCCATCTCTGCTGCCTCCATATGGACAGAGAGTGACCCAGCTACGCCATTTGACCCATATGTGCAAAGACAAAAGATCATGGAGATGGAGGCCGAGGCGAGGAGGTTGGGCTTGAACCAGCCAAAGGTCATGCCTAGGAGTGGGCTCGCGAATCTGGCATATGACGCTGCTCCTCAGCAACAGCAGCAACCACAAGTCCACTCGTCTGCCGAGTCGCCTTATTTCCCCTTTGCCGCCCCTGCCTACCCCTGGGGCATGCCCATGTCCCCAGTGACTTCCAACGGTCAAGAGCCGTCTGGTCTCGAGGTTGATGGAGGTTTGGGAGTGATGTGGACGCCGGCTGGGTGGGCTGTGCAGGATGCTGCTATGAAGAATGCGTTAAGGAGTGCCGAGGTCAAGATGAGGCACAAGGATGCCAAGAGGAGAAAGCCCAAGAACTATTACAGGAGTAGGTCTATGGGCTTTTTGAACGAACGACATGCTAACTCGAAGCAGCTCGACCCTGCAAGTTCTTTGCTGAAGGGCACTGTCCCCATGGCGCCGAGTGCACCTTCCTGCACATCATCCCCGCCTCCTCTCCCGAACCACCTTCCTCCTCCGACAGCGACTCTGTCGAAGCGCGCTCCAGGACACCTCAGCAGCACCAAAAGTACAAGACCCTTCCCTGCAAGTTTTTCAACTCTTCTGCGGGTTGCGTCAATGGGGACGACTGTGCATTCTTGCACAAGCAAGTAGTGCCCGACTCGGTACAGCTCGTCGAGAGGCCGAGGCCTTGGAGGACGAAGCCTTGTAGGCACTACCAGTTGGGCAGGTGTATGCTGGGTGATGCGTGCCACTTTGCACACGTAGAGGATCCTGCGTGGGTCGCTTCTGGTGCTGGAAGACCTCGAGGGTTTGGCAGTCCCAGTGGCATGCCTTCCGACGTTGCTCAACTGACCGAAGAGTCGGTCGAGCAGACGCTTGAAAAGATCAGGGACATGAGGTTGAAGGAGGATGATGACGATGAGGAGGATGATGACATTCAGTTTGTGACCCACGCCTTGAGCCCCTCCAGCTCTGGCTACCACCGTGTCGCGTAAAGACGTGTCATAGCATGTTGAGTATTATACAGTATCTCGTTCTTCTCTTTGGAGGGAGGTGAATATATATAGCGGTGTTCTTTTCTCTCTTGAATATATAACAGTTGTTAATTTTGGTCATTCTTATCATATATGTCAGTCATCATGCATGTGCTTGCGAGCGACGGCGGACGCGATGACGAGAGGAAAAGTGGGGACAAACAACAGGGCGGCAGGGTCCGGCACGGCTCGGAAGGGGGAATTTCCGTTTTAGGCAAGTTAGTTCAGGAGGCCTGAGCGTGACTGCCCTTGCAACAACAACCCCGAGCATTTACATCTCCTTTCTCTTTCTTCTTTCTTCTTTCTTCTTCGTCAATACATCCATCCGCCCGCACACGCCCACAGACGACCCCAACGCCGACCTGCCCACATTCATTTGCACCCCACGATCCTTAGCTGCCGAAAACAACAAAAAAACCCTATCAACAACCCCCTTTTCAACCAATCAAATCCCGTATCAACCACACAATGCTTGCCGCTATTGCCATCGCTGTTCTCCCCTTCCTCTCTGGTGCGTCGGGATGCTCGAAAGAACGCGTGGACCAGGACTGACGAGCACTTCCCCAATTCGGACTCCCTTTCATGCCCCTTGTCACCTGATCCCTGTCCCTCAACCACCTACTCCCCTTGACTGTACACTACCAGGCGCCTTTGCCATTGACGGCTGCACCCGAAACGCCACCGTCGTCCAAGGTGACACCTGCGACTCTATCTGTAAGTCTCTTTGCGCGTCGGGCATGGGGCCTTGGCGATGGCTTGGATACACCGCTAGGACAATGGCTGATCCGTCCGACGCGTCTTTCTTATTGTTTCACCCTGCCTCCCTACGTGCACGTTCACCCTCGACCCTATATCCATCCGCACACACGTCCCTGCATACATTTTCCTGATTCGCCGTGGTCCCAACGCGTAGCCCGCCAGTACGGTGTCTCCACCTACCAGCTCGCCCTCGTCAACGACGCCGAGATTGACGAGAACTGTGACAACCTCCAGCCCGACCAGTCTGTCTGCCTCGGTATCGACGGCCAGGACTGCACCAAGGTGTACACTGTCGTCGCCAACGAGTGAGTCGCTATAATGCATGCGGTGGCCAGTGAGCTGATGGGACATCTAGCACCTGTGCGTGGGTCCAGGAGATGTACGGTATCTCCAACGAGACCCTCTACTCCAACAACCCCCAGATCGACGCTGCTTGTGAGAACATTTACATCGGCGAGGTCCTCTGTGTCGACACCGACGCCTTTGCGTACCCCGACTACAACTCTACCCTCTACGACGTGAGTCTAACACGGGCTGTGGCGATAGTGGTTGACATTGGGTGAACAGTCTCTTGCGTACACTTACCTCCCTTACTGCGATGAGCAGTAATCGTCTCGCATGCGAGTCAATTTCAAATCCCACTCTCCTCCTCTATCTAGGCGATCTCCTAATCTCACGCCTCCCTATCCTATCTTGTTTGTCTTGCTTGCAACAATGTAGCCGTTGTGCGGCAATACTCTATATATTCTATCTTCTCAGTATACCCCATTTGCCCCGATCTGCCTGAACATGTCTGATGATAATTTGGTATCGATGTTTCGGATTGTTCATATGTGGAGACTGTAGGGGGATGAAGCCCGCGAGCTGTCAGGTACACGACACGGTTTATGCATCCTCATCTTGATGCTTTGTGGCAGCTGGGTCTGATTGAAGCCATACAGCGCACTACATTGCCATCCCCAGCAAACGACTATACACTATACGCACTACGGACCACACAATGCAAGAGACAAGCCGCGCAGAGATTTGACCCCGCGCGCGCGACAGTCGGGGATAAGGAAGCGGCGGTGCCCGCCGAAATGAATTGGTCCCGTCGCTGCTTGTGCTGTTTTCTCCGTGTCATTTGCGAGCTTCTCTTTATCCTTCAAACTATACAAAATGACTTTCAAACGACGAGGCGGTGGCCGCAACAAGAAGGGAAGGGGTCACGTCAAGAACGTCCGATGCTCCAACTGCTCCCGATGTGTTCCTAAGGTGGGTCACATCGCCAACTCGATACTCGACAACAAGATGGAGGAGGACGAAGGATGGTGGATAGAGTCACGGAGGGGTGCAGAAGGAATGGAGAATGGAGGAGAGACTATGGAGAAATAGAATAGGGTGCTGACTGTTCTCCCCCTACAGGACAAGGCTATCAAGCGTTTCACCGTCAAGAACATGGTCGAGGCTGCCGCCGTCCGAGACCTTTCCGAGGCCTCCGTCTACCAGGAGTACGCTCTCCCCAAGCTCTACATCCGTCTCGCCTACTGTATCTCTTGCGCCATCCACGCCAAGAGTGAGTCGTCTTTGACGATCGTGGTTATCGTCCAATACTAACGCTGCTATAGTCGTCCGAGTCCGATCTGCCAAGCCTGGTGCGATCAACTCTAGGAAGAACAGGGCTCCCCCTCCCCGTGCCATCTTCAAGGACGGCAAGGTGCGTCGCTTTTACCCATTCACCGCAAGACCATTACTGATTGATTTTTAGAGGGTCAACCCTGCTGTCGCTGCTGCTATGGCTGCCAAGACTGCTCAGGCTTAAACAGGCTAGGGTGTAGGATTGGAAGTCTTGTATCATTTGCATGAAGCGATTTGCGGACTATCGATATGTTGGACGATTGGAAACTGGAAAGGGACGTGCGCAAGAGGGTTGCAAGCTGCAATAAGGTGCTCCCGGCGCTCTACGAAAAGGCTTGCTGTTGCCCATCGACATGGCCTTGTTCGACCATGTACACTGGCACCGACCCAATTTGCCCTGCGGTCAATTCTGCTAACGTCAGGTTTCGTTACATGTCATGGCTACAAGACTACAATGCTGCCTCTACCGTCTCCAAATGCGCCATCGAACACCCGCCCTTCTCAAACACCTTGACCGACCTGTATTTCCTCTTCTCACCACACCCGGGCGCATTGCACATGCGCTCGTCCTTTTTTGGTTCGACAGACGGCGCGCCCATGTCCAGCCATCTTTCTTGTCCCGAGGGTACCGCGACACTCATGACGACTGCACCCTCCTTGCCCATCTTGCTTGTCCACCTCACCATACCCTCTGGAGGCGCCTGGATACGCCTGCTGGGTGAAGGGTTGCCAGTAGAGGGATCCATGTCGTCGTCAATCTTTGCGCGAGAGCGAGATGTCTGGGCACGGAGCAGGCGGTTGATGGTCTCGTCCTGTACATACTCATCAGCTGGAGGTCGTGGATACATGTACACGAGTCGCATACTTGTTCATCTTGGAGCCTTTGTTCGATCTGGCGACGCCGTCTTCTCGAAGCCTCTTCCTTTCTCTCGATCTTTTCTTGCTCGGTCAACTGCAGAGCGCGCGTTGGCCGGGCTGGCGTATCGTCAGTATACAGCGTACATGCAAGTGTGAACCCACCTTCTTCGAGCACGAGCAGATGGTCCTGCAGATCACTGTTGCCCTTTGCCCGTTGTCGCGCCGTCATCTTGCTCGGGCTGCTACTCGGGTGTCTCCTCTCGTTGTCCTCGTATCCTTCCTCGTCCAACAGCTGGTCCTCTTCAAGCTCATCCTGCTCTCCTTCCCCGTAACCCTCCTCCTCCATATCCAGCGTCTCTTCTCTAGACTTTCTCTTCTTCGAAGCAGCCTTCTTCTGCGGTGACAGCGACCTCGATGGCAACTTGATCCGAGTCCCGCTGGGCCCAGAGGCAGCCGGCGCTTGCCTCTTGACCGTGAGTTTGATGCGAAGCGGATTGACAGGCGCAGGCTCGTCGACCTCCATACTCTCATCCTCCTCCTCCTCCAACTCGTCCTCTTCACTCTCCTCTTCCACAGCACCGTCCTCGTCGTCCTCTGAATGCTCCGCATACGTGACCCGCTTCTCTGCCCCGGCGCCTCGTGTAGCTCGGGCGGGCGCTTTGGCAGGCGGTGCCCTTGCCCGTCTCGGGGCTGGGGCTGGGGCGGGGGCAGGGGGCGGTGAGGCGGAGGGCTCGCCTGTGGAGGAGGGTGATTCGGAGTCGACGACACGCTTTGAGCGGCGTGCGGCGGAGGAGATGGGGGCTGTCTTGGGTGGCATGGTGCTGCCTCTTGGAGTATCGTTCGACACTGTTCATCGGGCAACCATGCTATCAACGTCTCGTAATTACAGATTAAACTAGAAGATACGTGCGTAAATACTCGGTAGGACGCGCGCTTAATCCACCCCTGGAATCGCTCCATCGTCCCGAAAAATGGACAGACAATTGTGTCATGCGATGAGCCAAGGTTCTTCTGAGCGGGGCAAGGAGGCGGGCAGCCCATGTGCTTCCTATGTATGCTACGACAGCTTCGGGCGTATATAAGACACCCTCCACAGACGTCTTCACCTCCGCTCCATCCAACAGCAATAATCCATTCACAATGATTCAGATCCTCCCCTTCCTCGTCACTCTCCTGCCTCTCCTCGGCCTGGCTACTGCCACCCCCATCAACGCCCGGGACGATACCCCAACTACCACATCTTCTGCAAGCACCCCCATCCGCTCCGGTACCGTCTACTACGACGACCTGGATTCCGACTATGGTCGAAGGATTCACCGTGAGTCTGTGTCTGATGACGAGTGTGTGGTTCTCTGTTGGCTAATCCAGTCTTCTCTGAATGTTAGCCGACAGTCGCGGTGATCTTTGCGTGGCTGTTGCAAACGGCTATGCCGCCTACGGCGCTTCTGTCAACATGCAAGTGTCTCCGTCTTCTGATCTCCCGCTCTGATTGACACCGCCTCCTTCAGCGCCTACTGTCAGCCCGACAACACTACATGGTCCGGCCTCATGGCATGGAATGTCACCCGCGATGACCCCACTGGTCAGATCTCCCTCCAATCCAAGCTCGACGACATGTGTCTCTCTGCCGGGGCCAATCCCACCAACGGTGGAGCAGTGAACCTCCAGGCGTGTGGTGGTGAGGGGCAGAAATGGCACTTTGCCGAGTACAATGCGATTGAGCTCGCTGGGACTAGTATGTTGTTTTTTGTTGTGATGTTTTGATGGTTTGAGAAAAGTGCTCATGTGGTTTGGCAGATTTCTGTCTCGACGTCAAGGAAGGCTCGGGGCCCATCAACCAGAATCCTTACAGCATCATCGAGGAGCTGCAGATCTGGGAGTGTAGTGACAACAACGATAACCAGTATTTCTACCAGCTGTAGGCCCATAAGGATAAGTAGAATATCAAGTTTGATCGTGGCATTCACGGACTATACATCTCACACTTTGATGGCCCTCGGGCTCTTTCCTCTCTTTCACCACGTATGACAAGATCAATAATCCAAAGATGAATATGTTTTATATGCTATGCAAATCGTGAGCTTGGTTTATCTGTTGCTGTCATTGCCATTTGCATCATGGCAGCCAGACTAACACGTTGTGTCATATTGACAGGGGAATGCTGACGCGATTTTTCAGTCGTGCGATGACACAGGAGATACTTTGTACAGTCGAGGTGATGTGGCATGCCTGATAAGTAGAACCCTTGCTTCATGTCCGCAACACCATCTCTACCTCGGCTCATAATACTAGGCCCATATATGCATTGGGCTGGGATAATTGCTTGATGCTAGGTACAACCAACAAGAGATTGAAAAAGACTACTACACATGTTACTCTTCCTGCCCTCTAACTCTACGCATTCGACGTCTCTAACTTCGGCTTCTTCGCTTCTTGGCCCCCACTCTGCCCCTGTCCTCCTGCGACCCCGTTCGATCCCGTACTATTCGTATTACTAGCTACACCATTACTCTGTATCGTCCCTCCAGTCGCCCCATTCTCTTCCAACTTTCTCTTCACGCCCGCCGTCGCCCCAGGAGCAGGATGGCCCTCTGGGGGTGTAGGTCTCGCTACAGGCGCCCCATTGCTTGGTGGCTTTGCTCCTGGAGCGACACCTTGCCCCTGCACGGGCCTTGGACCCGGCGGACCTTGACCCGGCTTCGCCGCAGCCCCCGGTGCTCCCGGTGCCCCCGGTGGACCGCCCGCCTTCTTCTTCTCTGGCAAAGGCGGTATCACCCCCGTCATCCAAATCTCATTCGCCACCCTCAAATCAATATGCACCCCCATCACCTTGATATACTTTAACAGCTTGCTCGCATTGGGGCCAACGATATTGACATCGCCTTTGACGTTTGCAACTGCAGCAATCATGCCAATGACTTTGGTGAGGGAAGTGCCTGGCGGAGCGGGGCCGGTGACTTTGACAGGAGGGTTGCCACCCGGTTTGGGTGCTGGTGCTGAGGATGAAGTAGGAGCGGTAGGAAGTTGGGCGGGTCTGGGTGGAGCCGCTCCGGCTGTAGGAGGGGGACGCTGTTGGCCGACAGGAGGTGCGGCAGGCTTTGCAGCCTGGGGAGCAAGTGGAGGTCGGGCAACGCCTGGAGCAACACCGTTCGACGGACGCACGACGCCTGCAGCAGGGTTACCCATAGGTTTCCCTCCCACAGCTCCCGTAGGCGGACCAGGCTTTGACGCTGGCGTCGGCCGTTTGTTGCGCTTGTTGACGATCCAACTGCTCAACACATCTACAGCCCCCGCCGCGCCCAGCGACGTCAGACTGGCGAGAATCCCGCTTGTCAGATAACCGAACGTATCTCGGTCCAACACCAATGTTGTGCCATCGCATACGAACGGCAGAGGCTGGCCGGAAGAGTCGGTGGCAGAGATCACGGATGTTGCCCGCAGAGCAGGCGTGATGGGCTGCATGACCACCACGATTGGTGCTTTGGGCTGAAGGACACCCTTGGCGTTGGCACTGATCGGTTGAGCGGCGGATGGTGCTTGAGAGACGGGCGCCGAAGGTTGTGGTCTCACGATAGGTTTAGCCATTGGCGGCATAGCCCTCGCCAGAGTGGGGTGTTGAAGACTCTGTTGATGTGGCCTTGGCTGACGGCTCGCCTCAATCGCCGCCTCTCTCTGCTTCTTTGCCCTCTCTTCCGCCCTGATCCGCTCCTTCTCGCGCCTACTCTCCACATTCTTATCCTTGCTCGCATTCTTCATCGCATCCTTCTTCTGCTTTTCCACAAACAACGGTCCCTCCAATGGATCAATAATCCACACGGAGCCCTTGGACTCGGGGTCGTCTTCGGGGATACGAGGGACCTTGAGGAACGCCTTGTTGAGAGACAGGTTATGTCTGATGGAATTCTGCCATCCTGAATCGACATTCAGCCGAAACCACTCCCACTCGCCCGCTACCCAATTACACACTTCTCCCAACGTCCCCCGACCTCTCGGCAGGCAGCTGAGAGCTTTGTGGATGATTGTAGCAAACGTGGCAGTCGGCTTGAGTGGAGGAGGGCCGATGAAGGGTTTACCGTCCAAGCCCAGTATAGGCCCGGGTGGTGGACGAGGCCCAGCACCGGACGGAGGGATCGGGACATTTACGATGATATGTCCCGGCCTTCCGGGCGTTTCGATCAGCTCTGTGAGGTAGAATGGCAGATGGGGTTGAGGAGAAGTGTTGACGGGAGCCGGAGGGACGCGAGACATGTTGCCAAGTGGAGGTCTCGGCATCCCTTGGGAAGGGGGCCTGACTTGAGACATGGGCTGCCCCGGACGTACAGATTGACCGGGCATGCCTTGGGACATGGGGCCCACGGGACGTACCCCGGGTTGAATGGGAGGACGAGCCGCCTGCTGACTTAAGGGACGCGAGCCTGATTGTGCTTGTCCGGGCATGCGAAGGCCCTGAGGAGGTCGAGCAGGCTGAGGTGCAGGGGCTGTGGGAGGAGGAGTGGGAGTAGGCGTAGATGCGAGTGCAGCTGCAAGAGTTGGGACGGGAGGAGGGGCGGCAGGTGCTGTCGCTGGTGTGGGGCCTCTAGCCGCTGGAGAAGGGGAGCGTTTCGAGATCTTGGGCTCAGCAGGTACTGGCTTGTTCTTCTTCTTCGATTCCTTCTTCTGCGGCGTAGGCTTATCGTCTCCAACGACAGAAGCAGATTCAACCTCGGGCTTTGAGGACTTCTTCGACTTGCTCTTGGAAGGCGTCGCGGATTTACTCTCGGGCGGTGGCACTGAAGCTGAAGTCTCCTTCTCGTCAATCTCCATAGCCGCTTCCCTCGCCTTCTTCTTCGACTTGCTCTCCTTTTTGGCCGCCGCTGCTGCTTTCGCCTTTGCCGCCTTGGCAGGTTGTTTCCCAGCTTTTGTACTCGTTTCCGAGCCACGCCTCTCCGGAACTGAAGCTGTCGCCTTGGTCGAAGCCTGCTTCTTGACACTGGATGTTTGTTTCTTGGTCTTTTTGAGAGGCTTCTCAGGTTCATCCTCGATTGACGAGAGGTCCGAATCATCGGCCCCGGAGAAGACCGTCGGCTTTTTGAGCTTCAACTTGACTGTCTGCCGAGGTTTCGGCGCCTCCTCATAGACATCCTCGTCATCATCGTCTTCTTCCAGTTCCTCGACGTCGTCTTCGTCGCTTTCTTCTTGCTCTTCTTCAGCAGCATCTTCATCGTCCCACTCGCCCTCGTAATCAGGCTGCTCTTCCTGATGATCACTCTCATTCTCGCTGTCTGCCTCACTCCACGTACCCCACGTATTCTCCCCTTCAAATCCGAGCCCAAGGCCATACCCATCTGCCGCAGCAAATGCATTGAATGCGGGGGGTTGTCTGGCTGCCATCGCAGCGGCAGACGCAGGCCCAGGGCCGGCTTCGGCAAAGAACTCTTGATAACCAACTTCGTCGGCGGGCAAGTTGTAAGGGTAGGGGAGATTCTCAACATTCTCAGGGACGGGATTGTTGTAATAGTCATAGTTGGGAGACTCTGCGTGGGCGGGAGGGAGGACGAAGGAGAAGATACGGGTCGCAATCTGGATTTGCGAGCTGCAGGACGATCAGCACAGACGCAAACACTAGATATTATACTGACCCTTGAGTAAGAGGGACGATGGAGCCTTTCACAAAATACCTATCATCTATCCACGCCCCATTCCTTCCTAATATCTCTAGGCAAAACCTGCCCAAATCCGCGCTATACTCGATCTTGGCATGATTTCTAGAGACCGACTTGAGTGGCCCTAAATCGACATCGACATGATTGATGTTGTCCGCTTTAGGTGGTGGTGGTGGAGGCGGTGGCGGGGGGAGCGAATCGTCAAGGCCTGGTTCGAGCTTGACCGAAGGGTCCAGCGAGGCATCCGCAGATGGGATCGGTTCGTCCATCTGCGAGACATCGATATCCTCATTCTGCACCGCCTCCGCCAGTTCCACCAGAGGCCCATAGTCCTCCATCTGCACCTCTCCCCCCTGCTCTAGATTCATCTCGGGCGTGTCCTTTGCATCGTCTATCGCCCCCACGAGATCGGCGACTTCCCCAAGCTTTGACAGTGAAGTACTGGGCGATGGCGGTCCTACTTCGAGGGGCTGGTTCGTGGGGGGCGAGGGAAAGTCGGCAACAGGGGGTGTACGGAGGATGCTCGAGGTGAATACCGGGGGAGATGGTTGGTTGGGATCTAGAGGCGGATTTGTGGGTACACTCGGGTTTGTGATGGCGGGCGGGGGGACTGGCGCCGTCCGCTCCTGCAGGAATATGTCAACTCGACTACAGCGATGCCTGATGCTGCACGTACACAGTTCCTCCCGATGACGACGGTCAGCGTCCTGACATAGTAGGAGAAGCCTGTGAGCTCGTCGCCGAACTGGAGCTTGTAGTAGGCGGGGGTGGGGTCAGTCTTGGTTGTGTCGACGGGGAGGGCGGCGAGGGAGGGGGCGGGTGGCTGCCAGTGGTGGTCGGCGGTGGACATGGCAGTCCTGGCGATGCAGCGGTGGTCAAAACAACGTTTAATGCTGAAATTTTCACATCAACAGCGCCGCGTCTTGCCCCGTGCCTGGCTCTTCAACGCCACGCATCCTCCATGCTCCCTGGCATCTTGCAACTCGGCTCGAGCTGGTATCATAGAGGCAGCCAGGGGATCAATGGAGGGTGCATTACTTTGGCCACTATGCATTGCTTGCCACTGCCCGGCCCTTCACTGTTCAACGCTTTGGGCTGTGCCTGGTCAGCATCTACCCGAGTCCGGATGCGGCTCACGTTTGTCTTCTGGCTTTGCTCGAGTGTGGACTATCTGTCTGCCTATCAAAGATGCAACATGGTAGAGGCTTGCAGCTTTCTCAGGAGCAATGTAAGCGGCCGCCTTTGACACTGACAGGGTGCTCTAAAGCTCATTCGCAACAAGTCTCGTAATACATACACAGCTCCAGAAATGGCAACGACTTGGTTCATGACAAACTTGTGCGAGGTAGAATGTATTGATAAACTTGAAGAGATGGCTTGGTCTAGTATAATATGATATGCTGTCTTCGCTGGGTCTGCCATCCAAGAAGTGACGAGAGGATAGCAGCGCCTCCTGCTTTCACTGCCATATGACATGCCACGGTACTTCGGATACCTTCCAGCTTAAAGCGCTGTGGCTCAAGTGTATCATGTTGACAGCTAGGCAATCCAGATATATCAAAGGATCGACAAGATGCTGGATGATCGAGGAAGAATCACTGTTATGCAGATTGACCGGTCATGTAACGGTTCGTCGTCGAGCGTGCAGAGGGGCGACTATCTCCGGCCTGCCTGAGTGGCTGGCTTCCCTCAATGTTAGCTAGAGGCTCGGAACAAAGGTCCATGAACGAAGCCACTCCGCCACAGCCAACATTAGATAGCCAGAGGCGCGTGCAAACAATTCCGCACGCCTAACATGGACGCGGAACATTGTTGGTTCGAAGTGTACGCGATCGCGGTTCCATTTTGCGACTCTCTTTTTCCTCTTTCCTCTTTCTTTTCCCACGTTGCTGGCCCATCCCCTTCACAATCATGGTGAGTCATCCACAAAGCCCTTCGTGCATGTGGCTAACGCGTACCCAGAACCCACTGCTAGCGGCATCCAGCGCGGCTCAGAACAAGGAGCAGGAGGAGGATCAATTGTCGGATTATGTCCCCAACTCTCGCGATTTGAGCGTGTCAAGAGCTGTAAGTCGACGTCGACTTGACCAAGAATCTCTATGGCATTCTGGGGTGACTCTGCGCCCCTCCAGTCTGGCAGTGGGTGCAACACGTGAGCAAGGCTGATACCACGCGTCTCTGCAGCCTTCAGTCATCACTTCTGAAGAACCTCGCCACCTCAACACTGCCCCCCAGTCGCCAGAGAAGGATGGAGAAGAGGAACAGGAAGAGGACGATGAGCTCGGAGACGACGACTTGGATGAGGATGAGTTGGCGGACGGGAAGAAGGTTACGCCTTCGGTGGCTAAGCGCGCCGCGCAGGCAAATGCGAAAAAGGCGCAGATTGCAGAGAGGAAAGCTCAGCACGCCGAAATCAGCAAGAAACGCGATGCCATCGAGCAAGCTCAGGTATGTGCATCTCTGAATGTGTCCAAGATCACGTATACTGATAAACATGCGCACAGTTTGCCGATTCGATGAAGAGGTTCAACTATCTCCTGGGTCAGACCGAATTGTTCCAACATTTCATCGACTTGAAGAAGTCGCGTGAACCAGAGTTTGCAAGGATGTTGGATGAGCAGCTTGCCAAGACTAGCGGAAAGGGCAAGAAGAAGGCCAAGTATGTTTTCGGATCATGGGGCGGGATAAACAACTGACTTGGTTTATAGCGACGCTCGTCACCGAAAGTCTGAAAAGGAAGAGGATGAGGAACTCTTGAAGGATGGCGACGATGAGGAACAACCTTTCGTTTTTGAGGAGAGCCCTGCATGTGCGTTTGGCAAGGTTTCGAAATCCACTCATACTGACCTTTTGTAGACGTCAAAGGTGGCAAGATGAGGGACTACCAGGTGCAAGGTCTCAACTGGATGGTCTCTCTCCACCACAACGGTATCAACGGTATTCTCGCCGACGAAATGGGTCTCGGTAAAACTTTACAAACTGTGTCTTTCATCGGCTACCTCAAATTCCACTGCGCTACTGCTGGCCCCCACCTTATCATCGTCCCCAAATCTACCCTCGATAACTGGGCGAGGGAAGTCGCCAAATGGGTACCCGGCTTCAACACTCTTGTCCTCCAAGGCTCCAAAGAGGACCGAGCGGATCTGATCGCTGAAAGGGTTTTGACCCAGGATTTCGACGTCCTCATCACCTCTTACGAGATGTGTCTTCGTGAAAAGTCTACCTTGAAGCGATTCAGCTGGGAGTACATCATCATCGATGAGGCTCACCGAATCAAGAATGTCGACTCGCTTCTGTCCCAGATCATCAGAACTTTCGTCTCCCGAGGCAGGCTGTTGATTACCGGTACTCCTCTGCAAAACAATCTGCAAGAGCTGTGGGCCTTGCTCAATTTTATCTTGCCCGACGTCTTTTCTTCCAGTGAAGACTTTGATGCCTGGTTCAAGACCAAGGACGAGTCAGACCCCGATGCCGTGGTGAAGCAGCTTCACAAGGTTTTGCGTCCCTTCTTGCTTCGTCGAGTCAAGGCCGATGTCGAGCACTCACTCTTGCCCAAGAAGGAGATCAACCTCTACGTCGGTATGACTGAGATGCAAAGGAAGTGGTACAAGTCCCTGTTGGAGAAGGATATCGATGCCGTCAATGGTATGACTGGTAAGAAGGAGGGCAAGACAAGGTTACTCAACATTGTCATGCAACTCCGAAAGTGCTGCAACCACCCCTACCGTAAGTCATTGGTTGTCAAAGTCTTTGTCGCAAAGCTGATCTCTGGCAGTCTTTGACGGTGCCGAGCCCGGACCCCCTTTCACCACCGATCAGCACCTTATCGACAACGCCGGTAAAATGGTCATCCTTGACAAGCTTCTTACCTCTATGAAGGCCAAAGGCTCTCGAGTCCTCATCTTTTCCCAGATGAGCCGAATGTTGGATATTCTCGAAGACTACTGTCAATTCAAGAACCATCGTAAGGCACCTGAAATGTTGTTTGGGCTCTGCTGATCAGTCTACAGAGTATTGCCGAATTGATGGTGGTACTGCTCACGAGGACCGTATCGCTGCTATTGATGAATACAACGCCCCGGACAGCGAGAAGTTTGTTTTCCTTTTGACCACCCGTGCTGGTGGTTTGGGTATCAATCTTGTCACTGCAGACATCGTCGTACTGTTCGACTCTGACTGGTGAGTTGCTTTGGAGCATGCCGATCGACTCGGCTGACATGGCTTCACAGGAACCCGCAAGCGGATCTCCAAGCTATGGACCGAGCTCATCGTATCGGTCAGACCAAACAAGTCTACGTGTTTAGATTCGTCACGCAGGATGCGGTCGAGGAGAGAATCTTGGACAGGGCCACTCAAAAGTTGAAGCTGGATCAGTTGGTTATTCAGGAAGGTCGAGCTCAGCAAGTCGCAAAGGGTGAGCACATTATGCCTTGTACATCTCGCATTTGCTGATTGAATATAGCGGGACAAGGAAAAGACGACTTGCTCGATATGATCCAGCACGGTGCCGAAAAGATCATCAACAATGACCAAAGGTAAGTGCCACTTGTCACACAACAATGTTCATGCGCTCATGCCGACTGTAGTATGTTGATCGACGACGACATCGACGAGATCATTAAGCGAGGAGAGGGCAGGACCAAGGAAATTAACAGCAAATACGCTGGTCTCGACCTCGATGCTTTGAATAACTTCAAGTCTGAAAGTCTTGTCAGTACCTGGGAGGGCGAGGACTACAGCAACAAGGTATGGTCTTTCCTGGAGTGACGAGCTTTACTGATGATGAGTGCAGCAACAGAAGAGACCCTTGCTTTGGATTGAGCCCTCCAAACGTGAACGAAAGACCAACTATTCTGTCGATCAATACTACAGAGACTCTCTGAAGACTGGTGGCCCCAAAGCCGACAAGCCCAAGGTTGCCCGTGCTCCTAAGCAGGTCATTGTGAACGACTTCCAGTTCTACCCCCCTCGACTCATCGAGTTGCAAGACAAGGAGACAGATCATCACAAGAAGACCATCAACTACCAAGCGCCACTGAGAGAGCCTGAAGAGGGCGAGACCAAAGCGGATGTCGAGGCTGAGCAAAAGGAAGAGCAGGTCAGAATCGAGAACGGTACGCCAACTTTTCTTGACGTACAAATAGACACTGACTTGAGATCCAGCCGAGCCTCTGAATGAGGAAGAGATTGCTGAGAAGGACAACCTGATCGGTGAAGGCTTCCACGACTGGCAACGAAGACACTTCCAATCTTTCATCCGAGCTCTTGAGAAGTACGGGCGTGATGAGCTTGACAAGGTGGTCACGGATGTTGCGGACAGGACCGAGGAGGAGGTCAGAGAATACGCTGCCGTCTTCTTTGAGAGGTACAAGGAGCTCAAAGGTGAGTTTGTATCCAAGCGCAAGATTCTTTGCTGATTTTGTAGACTGGGAGAGGATCATGGACCGTGTTCGGGCTGGTGAAGAGAAGATCAAGGAGCAGCAAGATCGCATCGACGTCCTGCACCGCAAGATCAAAGCCAACCGCTTCCCCTTGCAGGAACTCAAGATCGTATACGGTCAGAACAAGGGCAAAGCCTATAGTGACGAGGAGGACAGGTTCTTGTTGGTCAGGATGCACCATCACGGCATTGACCGAGATGACTGCTACGAATTGATCAAGCGGGATATTGGGGAATGGCCACTCTTCCGGTACGTCCATTCGCAAGGGTCATTGAATTCGCTTGCTAATGCTCAACTTAGATTTGACTGGTTCTTCAAGAGTCGAACTCCTGATGAGCTGAGAAGACGTGCTCAAACCTTGCTGTTGTGTATCATGAAGGAAGACGACAAGGTCGAGGATGAGAAGAAGCCTACCAAGGGCAAGGTACGTCCAATCGTCACACCTGCGAACGACTACTGATAAGCCATTAGAAACGACCCATCGACGACCTGAAATCCGGGGCTGGTTCTAGGGATACTACGCCAAGTGTGGCTGGGGGCAAGAGCCACAAGAAGAAGAAGGTGTGAGGGGTTGTAGAGCAGATGACGATTTATTTCTTCCAGATACCAATTCCATTTCATTTCTCATTACTAGTCTCATTGTATGCAAAAAAATGGTTCCGACATATACCGGGCATCACGTTGGCATCGCATATATATTTACAGTACTCGTACTGGAGCATATCCAACCGGTCTACAGAGAAGGACATTCATCAAGAAGATTACTCGACAGAACTTGTCTTCCAACTATCCAGTCCAAAGCTCAGTATCGACCATACGTCTCCCTCTCTCTCTATGCTCAGTCGCTCAACGCCCTCCTTCAGGGCGTTCACGCACTGCTCTATCTCCCCACCCATTCGTCTTAGTCTCATCGCAATACTGCCCTCTGTCAGAGGTATCTCTCCAACGCGGTTGCCGTCTCCATCAACACTTTGGAAGTGATCCTCTTCGTCCGAGGATGCATCCCTCTGCATGGGCCTTGCTCGTCGCCTCTTTGTGACATTCTGAGGGGTCGAGTGGGGAGTTTTCTGTAGGGTGTATGATGCAAAGCAATCGGATAAAGATGTGGATAGTTCGAGAACGGTCTGGATCGCCTCCAGAAGATCGGCAGATGCTGGATTGAGGAAGCAGTAATCCCTGACCTTTCTGACACTGAAATACCATCAGACCGACCAATACCTTTTGTAGTCTTCTTGCACTCACTGTTCAAGCTCCAAAGCGACCATTGACTTCAAAGACGTCATCTCTTCAAGTCGAGCTCTGTACCCCACCGATTGGCCCTCAATGACATGCTCCGTGACCCAAGCGTATAGTGTACTTAGGGCTCAAAGGTCAGTCCATGACTATGTGACTGCTGCACGCGAGAAACTCACTTGAGGAACCAAGCGATCTTTTGGCGCATAGACCACAAAGCCCGCGCGTCCTGATCACTGCCACCCGCCAGCCTAGTGGATACAATGTCTCTGTCAAGCTGTAGAGTCTGGACAAGAGACCATCTCCCCATCGATAATTGTAGTATGAAGGTAAAGACTTCTGAGCGGAGGCCGATGGACGTGGGAGTGAAGAGTTGAGAGAGGGGAAATGGTACCTATTCGCGGATGTCAATGAGATTGGGACGGTACGTCCACGAGGATACTCACAAAGTAGTCTGCACGAAGAGACTCGATGGCTCTAGGACCTCGGTACACGCCTTGGGACCGGGTGGTCGTAATCCGTATGGCCATTGGGTTGAGCCAACTGGCTTTGCGGTCCTCAATGGCGGTACGCATAGAGCTGGTAAGCACCTGGAAGTCGGTCCATGTTTCACCTTGATGAACCTTGTGCATATGTCAGCCTTCGTCCCCTCAACGTCCTACAACGAGAGAATTCACCTTTTGGAACAAGACATCCGTCCAATCATGGAGAACATCCACCGCTTTGGCAAAAAGAACTCCTTCGATTGCTTCCAAGTGCAATTCAAGACCGCATTCTTCGTCCAACACCCTTCTCAAATGCAGCCGTGCGAGCTCACATGTGGGTTGGAGATACTCACCTATCTTTCCCAAAATGTCTATGTCTTTCTCATCCGAGGCTTTCCCGTCTGGTAGCGAAAGAACATCCTCAAAAGATAACCACTGGTCTGCCGTTGTCATATCTCGGCTGTCACTCAGAGTCTTCAACAGCCCTCGAGCTTTTCCAGCTTCCAAAAGCATCTCTCCCGTTTCATCCCCGATCCACGCTGGCCATCCCTCATCACCAACGACGAAACCACACTCCCAGAAATCTTCATCAGCCCAAGAGACATCCCGGTCACGCTCGATGAAAAATTCCGGATCAAGCTTTCTTTCGCCGTCATCAAGGGACAAGGTCGATAGAGCGACTTGTTCTGGATCGGCCAGGGCAAGGGGCACAGGCATTCCATGCTGTAGCCATCTCCCTATTATTTGCCAAGAAGGCTCGGCCGAGCGAAGGAATAGTGTGCGGAGTGCTGGTAGGTGTTTCGTGTCATTGGTCTGTTGTAGGTTGGTGATGGTAGTATACATGAGATTCAAGAGGAGTGTCGGGGAATGTGAATGGGGTAGGAATGCCGACAGGTGTTGTAGGAGGGACCCGTAGAGTCTTTCCAGGTCGCGTTGAAGCTGTAGGGGCGTTGCAGCTGTCGATGGAAGGCCGCTGATTTTTGGGACGCCTTTCGTAAAGGCAGTCTCAAGGTCGGCCGACCAGGTCGCAAACCCTTCCATGATATCCCGGCTCGCCTCAGCAAACGCCTGCTGGGTCTTGCTGACTTGAATTTTACTGATCCCGGGCATCAATGACCGTGATATGAAGAGACGTATTCTTGAAGCTTGAGTGGCATGTTGCCGAAATGTATTGAGGATGCCCGAGAGACCACCAGGAGTCAACATCAGGACCTGTGGGTGACCTGCAATGACCTGTATGGATTGTCAATTCGATTCAATTTCGACTAGATCGAATATCATGAAACCGTGCTTACTTGGCATTCACCCTGCGCATCAAAGTTGAGCACAATACCAGGTCGACCTGATAGAGCGTAAAGAAGTTCTCTCTGTAGTTGGCTGGGTTTTATGACCTGTTGGCAGTCAGATACCGCTGCGTACACCTGACAAGCACATACCTTGCCGCTAGCAGGAAGATTTATAGATGCAGATATCGAAGCCGCATTCGTAGCTGGTCGACTTTGAGTACAGACGTAGCACGGAGGTTTATGAGTACGCACCTGTACACAGTTGTCTCCAACCGTGGATCCCTTGAGGCATCTTTTGCACTGACTCTTGGTTCGACCAATAGCCATGCTTGAGTTCCCGTACAATATCCCTTGCTCTCGCGTATGCCTCCTGTGCGTCGTCTGCGCTTGCCTCCTCGTTCTTCTTCTTCTTTTGTGTCTTCGAGGCCGAGCTACTCGGGGTACGGATCTCTTCCTCCCGGGGACTATCCTCGGCGTCTGAAAGCGATGGATCTGAATCTGAGTCTGTCCACCCATGGATGACTTCTTCGTCATACGACTCTCCTGGATCATAGGGATTCTCGTCCATGATCTGCTGATAATAGAGCTGATCTGGTGTAGGTCCAGTGACAGGTGTGCGGTGGATATATTGATGCGCAAAATCCAGAGTGAAGGTAGTGGGTTTCTCAGAGAGTGCTAGCTGAAAGCAAAATGTCAATCTGCCACCTTTACATCTTCTGAGCCACTTACCAAGAGATGTATATGTTGAGGGAGATTTTCCATCCGCACCGGAGCGTCCTCTTCCCATCCTTGCCTAAACTGTCTGAAACGACCCTGCAAGTCATTCACAGCCTTCTCATATCCGTCTGCCAAGTCCTCATGAACACGGATCCTCGCGGCCTCAGCCAAGCCGTGCAGAGACTGCGACACCTCCGGCCATTCTTTCCGAGTACCTCCTAGAGTGTCAGATTTGATCTGGGATAGGGTTCGGGAAAGAAGTGTGTCATGTACTCGCTTGTAGTACGGGGATGACGGAGGTTCTAGTTCTGGTAGTATGGCGAGAATGAGCGACTCTGTGAGTGTCTCAAGCGAAGGGTGAGGGGTTTGGTCGGGCATTTGTGTTCGCGATTCACAAGGTGAGCATTATTGCTGAGCGATAGTTTGATTATCGGGGACACAAGCTCTGTGATTATTGGCGAAAAGATGTGGTGCTGCTGTAGGGGCTGTCAGACTGAGCCATTGTCGAAAATGAGCAGCATGAGAAGCGCGTCGCGTAAACAAACGGCCATGTCCGCCTCGACGGGATCTAATTTTGCCGCATTGACGCGTTCAAGGACTCGCAACTGGAGTCCAGTCAACCGCCTCAAGATCACTCAACATTCTGCCTCTCTGCACTTCTGATCACCCAGAGGATGTCCTCATCAATCAGCTCGTCCAGCGATGTTGAGGCTATCCTCAAGTCCAAGCGGGAGCTGCAGGAGAAGCCCACAAACGACGTCCTCCAGCCTGTCTATCGCTTTCTTGTACCTCAGGTCGACGGCGGATCGACCTCAACCACTACACATGAGGATCACTGGTACTGCAGCAAAGCGGCATCTCCGCTTCACCGTGAAGCAGCTACGTATCTGATATTCCTGTTCGCTTTCCAGCGGCAAGGAACCTCCAAGTTGTGGGTGGAGAAGGTGGAGATGATACTTGAGTCTTGCGAGCAGTGTGCTAGGGGATTTGGGGCCGCGCGAAGGCGCATGGAATCAAAGTGAGTATTGTATGCGTCTGAGTGTACATTAGTGGCTCATGGAAATGCCAGGTACCTGTCCGACTGGCCGTTGCATGTCAGAAAGAATTTCTTCGGTGCTGTAGATCGTTGGCAGAGCGGCTTCATCGCCGCCCAAGTCAAGAAAGCTACCGACCCAGCTTATGGAAAGGAACCACCCACCGGCCCTTCTTTGTATGCTCTTGGCAGGCCAGCTTTACAGGTACTCATGGGAGAGCCCTCTCTACTGTCCCACAGCAATATTGTGCCCCTCATCGACGACGCCTTGTCAACACCTCCTCCGACTTCTCTCAGTGCACTTGGAATGACCCCAGTCCATGCACGTTTCCTGTCATCCACGGAGGTATCGAAGCGCGAATGGTGTCTGGCGCAATTGCCTGCAGCTGCCCGGCGGCCGCTGTCCTTCACCGAATGGTGCTCCCTGGGTATAGGGAGTGACTTGCAAGATCTCTACAATGATGGATCTCTAGATGGAGAGGCGAGATGGACAGTGATGAAGACTGTCATCGATTCAAAGGTGCTTGATAAGGAGACGGTCGAGAGAGGGTTACTCAAAGGGCAATTGGAGGACGAGCCTCATGGGCGAACGGGTAGAGGGATAATGCCTGTTTTGAGCGGCTTGATAAGCAGCGATATCACATGTGAGTATCACCCTTGAGTATTAAGTGATATAGCTTATCTATCTTAGATCTATCGTCGGTCCTGTCTTGTTTTCACTCCTTATTGCATTCGACGCCCACCCACCTGGTATGGGCATTCGACACGTCCCCTGATCTCCCACACACCCTGCTTTCCGAACTCCGAGCAAATCCCGCACTTCAGAGTCTGTTCGAAGCTAGATTCAAGACCGAAAATGCCGAGATCGAAGATACCGCGCCGTCGTCTACGGACAAGGGCAAAGGTAAAGCTCGGCAAGATGGTCCCTTGGACTGGATGGGCGACTTTTTGCTTTCTGTGCTAGACTCGGACAAGAACAGAAGCAGTCCTGCGAAGGGCTCTCTCGCGTTCACTGAAGCTCTGGCGATTGCCATGAATATGGTCTTCCAAGAGTTTCAGCACCCCAGATTGCCCGAAGCACTTCAAGCCTCTGCTGCATACGCTGGTTTTGACGTGAGTGTGAGATACGAAATTGAGAGTGAGAGTCGCTGACATCGCTAAAGGCTCTGATACGAGTCTATCAAGCGGTCGGTCCCGGAAATACTCCCTATAATACTGCAATATCATCCGTGCTCGACTTGCACTCCGGCTTCATCACCACCGTTGCTTTTCGGCCTCAACATCAATCTCTTCCCGCCTGGTTTGATACTCGCTCTGCCGCCCGCGAAGTCTTGATGACATTCTTTTCGGCAGATGCTACTTCAACGATTAGCAGTGTTATTGCTTTGGCGATGATCAGCTATGACGAGCGAAAACGCCTACAAAGGAAGAAGAGAGAAAAATCAGAAAACGCCCCGCCGCCCAGATACATAGACAAGCTTCCTCAGGCTGTCGTGAGAAAAGATCTCTGGGCCATGGCGTACGATGCCTTGTCCCCGACCGACTCGGAGGGGGCGGCTATACTGCTCAGATCACTCGTCCCTTGCGCCCATATAGAGCTGCTTGATCGACAAGCCTCGTGGACGCATCACGGCCTGGAGGAGGTGGTTAAGAAGGATGACTGGGTCACAGCGATACGGTCGATCAATGCCGCGATACGGTCCACCCGAGAATCATTCCCTCGTGTCATTGAGTCACTGGCCAGTCAAGCGGACCCACGCGTTGTTGAATCACTGTGGAAGATCGAAGGCATACCAAAAACGATGACCATTCTTCTTCTCTCGCCTGACGATGATATACACTCCCCAGTCATCAGCATCATTCAACAGTCCTTTGAAGACGTCGATGATAGAGGAGATTGTTTCCGAGCTCTCCTCAAAACATACCCCAATGAGACTGTTGATGGTCTTAGCGATTTCCTTCGTACCTTCTTTGAAGCGGCCAACGTTACCCCCGAGTCATGCTCGCTCGCCAAATGGCTCGTACGATGCTTCCACGACGTTCTCGAAGTGCTCTGTGGCCCCTCCGAGCTCTCTGTCCCCCTTTTGCAGTCTGACTCATTCCTCTCGTCCTATTCAAATGGCAGGGCTATGACGAAGCGCCTGGAAGAGCTTTGGCACCTCATGACCACCTCGCTCGCTCTGATCTTCAAACGTACCCTTGATTGGGCACCGCACTTTGAGAATGAAGTGATGGTCGATTGGATGCGGGATGCCTTGATTTTCGGTCGTCAGATGACGGATCATATCAGGGCCTTTGAGGCTGCTGTTCTTGGTACCAATGCTAGGTCAAGCGGGACGCTGTCTGAATCGACGGCGAGGACGAGTTTGGTCGGAAAGAAGATGACAAAACAATTGGAGTTGATCCTGGCTGATCTGATCTTGTGGCTGAGGTTGACCGAGTAAGTGCACGATCAATCCCTTGGATATATGCTCATCCGCGGCAGTGTCGAAACTCTTTTCCAAACACATCAACTCATCAAGACCATCCTCGGCCGAATCAACAAGACCTCCACTGATCTATCTAAGAACCCCACTCTCGAAAGAACCCTCGTTGACATCGACAAGTTTTGTCGAAAGACCACGAGAAGTTTTACGAGTCGACTCACCGATGATTCTCTGTCTGAATTGTCTGAACTTCTTGAACCCTTCAATCTCGCCGAAGATGAGCCCGAGATACAGTTCGTCGGGGAAACTAAACAGCCTTCTTCGGGAACCAAAGATGCCAAACCGGCTGTCCTTCGCAACGCTTTCTCCGAGATGATGAAGTCGTCCGGTAGTAAATCTGCCTCGTCTAGCAGAGCCTCAACACCCTCTGAAAAACGCAAAGAGTCGGCTGGGAAGAGAAAAGACGCGGGCGACGAGTTTGATGATGATGACGACTTCTTCGATCTTCTTTCACCCTCGGATCTCGAGTTAATCGAAAAGCGAGCAGTCATGAAGAACAAAGTCACGCAGACCTCTTCCAAGCTGGGACCCTCAAGTCTCCAATCCTCTGCTCGAGCCTTGCCACCTTCTCACAAGATACACGTCGATCTGAGGTCAAAGTATCCTCCGCCCAAGCCAACGTCGAGCTCGACATTCAAATCAAAATTTATGAAAGACCTCCGGAAAGAGCATGCGGCGTCTGTTCACGAGAGGAAGACAGATTTGGGACAATCAGCACCGAGGCTGCCCACTGCTTCTGTGCTTGGCTCTGGATTAGGCGCCTATACCGGTCCACCGAAAGCTAGAGTCGTTGAGCCTGCTAATAGCGGCTCAAGCGCCTCTGAATCATCCGATGACGAGCGTTCTGCTCTCAAGAATCTAGCAGCGAAGCAGAAATCCCCAGCAAGGCCCGCTAGACCAGCACCCGAGAAAAGATCTATCAAGGTGCTTGCAGACCCTATGAATGATGTCCTTCGGCGCAATGAGGATAGGCGAGCAAAAGCGCACGCAACGAAAATGCGTCTCAAGCCAGACTACAACCCGCTTTATCGATACGTCTTATCTTGGGATCCGGATCACGCCGGTCCCCTCCCCCCGCACGGTGCGAAATTCGCTGCTGCGCTGTCTAAGCTGCAGCCTGTACCCAGTTCTTTTCGGGATGCGAAACACTACGAGCAAATCATGCTTCCATTGTATCTACAGGAGCTTTGGGCGCAGTGTGCCAAAGACCAGGCTCAAACAGGGCCCGCCATCGAGGCCGAAATCATGTCAAGACAATACGAAGATGACTTTGTGGATATAGAATTCATGGTCTCTGGGCGTGGTGATTTCTGGTGTAATGACTCGGATCTTGTGACTCTACGGCAGCCGGGTAATCCTAAAGGTATTTTCGCCAAAGTCATGCTTTTCAAAAAACAGATGAAGGCCTCGAGTATCAGAGCAAGGATCATGGCCTCCATGGACGTGAAGGAATTATGTGGAAAGTCGAAATGGCAGATCCGCAAACACTTTTCGTGAGTCGACCTTACTATGCGTTGTCTGTGATCCATGTATTGACATTACGACCAGATTGGGTACTGCTATCCGAGAGTTTGGCGCTCTGAAGGGTTTGCCTTGGTACGAGTCAACCTTGTTGACAGAGGCCATGGCAGGCAGGAGTTCTAGACTGCCACAGCCTTCTTTCAACGACATCGAGGATGCAATGCAGTCATTCGGATTGAACCAGCCTCAGGCTCGAGCAGTCGTCAGCTCCATGCAGGGCAAAGGCTTTGCTCTTATCCAAGGGTAAGTCGACTACACTAGTGTCGATGTAGGCTGACTTGTGCAGTCCTCCCGGTACTGGTAAGACGAAAACAATCAGCGGCCTGGTTGGCAAATGGCTTTCAGAGCGAAGCATACCCATCCCTACCAACGGCCAGCCAGTCGTGAAGCCCAAGCTTCTTGTATGTGCTCCCAGTAACGCTGCCATCGACGAAGTCTGCAAAAGACTCATTCTGGGAGTACCAAATCCCGAAGGAGGCACTTTCTCCCCGAATATCGTTCGAGTCGGCATCGACACTTCAGTCAATATTGCTGTCAAAGACGTTTCTCTGGATAGTTTGGTTGAAGCAAAGATCAACACCAACTCGAACACTCAAGCCGGCGGCGATTATGCGAGAATACAAGCCGAGCTGGATGACGTTAAACAGCAAATCAAGGACAAGCAAGAGGCCATCAGATTGGCGGAAGGCCACGATGAAAAGCGTGGAACGTTGGAGAACGAATATCACGCTCTTATAACGAGACGTACTCAGCTCGGTCAGGCTTCGTCAAAGGCTAAAGACGCTGCTCGGGACAGCACTCGGCACCTCGACGGAGCACGTCGCGCGGCAAGAGAGAGAGTCATGAACGATGCCGACATTGTCTGTGCAACTCTCTCGGGTGCTGGTCATGACACTCTTTCAGCTTATACATTTGGCACTGTCATCATTGATGAAGCTGCCCAGGCCATCGAAATGAGTTGTCTTATCCCTCTCAAGTACGGGTGCACGCGGTGTGTCATGGTTGGTGGTGAGTCCTTGCAATATTCTTGTTTGTCTGTAGAGTTGCTGAAGTCCTGCCAGACCCCAATCAGCTGCCACCCACGACTTTCAGTACCAATGCCGAAAAGATGAACTACAACGAAAGCTTGTTCGTACGTCTCTCCAAGCGCAACGCAGAAAGCGTACAGCTTCTCAGGTAAGTGATCATTATCGCGATGGCATGTTCTATAGTCTGACGGACATTCTAGCATCCAATACCGGATGAATCCATTCATCTCCGAGCTACCTTCCAAGGTTTTCTACAATGGTCAGCTCAGAGATGGTCCGGATATGGCGAAGAAGACCGCCGCCATCTGGCATGAGCGTAATGTATTTGGCCCCTATCGTTTTTTCAACATTCAAGGTACCGAAAAGAAGGTTGGAACCTCCACCAAGAACACGGAGGAGGCTATGGCAGCTGTGGAGCTCTATGGGCGACTCAATGCCGATTTTGGAACAAGGATCAATCTGGCGATGCGCGTCGGTGTCATTTCAATGTACAAAGAGCAGTTGAGAGAGTTGAAGAAGCAATTCATCGAAGCTTTCGGGCCTGCGATTGTGGAGCTTGTTGAGTGGGTGTGCATCCAACCTGATAGTTACCAGTTCGCTCATGCTTGATCAGGTTCAATACAGTCGACGGCTTTCAAGGCCAAGAAAAGGACATCATCATTCTCTCTTGTGTTCGATCAGGACCCGACCTCCGTCATATTGGTTTCCTTCGAGATGTCCGACGAATGAATGTTGCCCTTACCAGAGCAAAGAGCTCATTGTTCGTTTTCGGCAATGGACCGACCCTTGAAAGGAGCGATGATCGCTGGAAGATCATCGTACAAGACGCGAGGGAAAGGGGATTCTTTATCGATGTAGGTGACAAGACTGACAGTGTGTTCCTGCGCTGACGAAATACCTCAGTACACTCCGACAATTTTCAGCGAAACCATTCATCAGCCGCCGCCTAAGCACAAGAAGAAGTCAAATGTCTCCAAGACAAAACCATCGCCTTCAAAACGAGCCGAGGCAAGCCCTCCCGCTCTGTTACCGCCTGAAGCCCTTGCGGCCGAGATTTCTGGCAGTCCGCAAGCCCGAAAGCGAGTAGCAGGGAATGATTCCGGCCCAGACAAGAAAAAGCGGCGCAAATCATCGGATGCTGGTTCCCCGACCAGTACTACACGGCCTTGGGTCAAGCCCGAACCTACTCCTATGAGGGAGTTGCCGAAGCCATCGACATCCAGTGGCTCAGACAAACCTCACAAACTTCACAAGGTCGTTGGTACGACAGGCACTTCCAGCTTGAATCGACCTCAGCAGTTGACTAAACCCCGCCCCCCGCCCCCAGCTGCCCCAGAAGATGTACTGTTCATCAAAAAGAAGAAGAAGGTGAGGCGGTTCTGCGTGAGCTCATAGTGTCATGCTCACCAATCCGTCAGCGACCAAACAAGTAGACAATTAACTTTGAAACCCATCTGTCACCCTACACTGTACTTATATCTTACACAACCGCCCTTGCATACCATCCATGTACTGGACTTTGAGGTAAGTGTCATAATTGCTCAACAGATTCTACAGCTGACCTAAGCTTTGCAGCATCTGTCAACTCCATCTACATCACACTAGCATCAGTTCTACCCCCCATCCATACAATATGCATCGTCATGATATCTACGTACATACGACTGACTGCATTCAGATGAGTCGATCAAGACGGACTTCAGATCATGGGCAGAGGCTGATGATGAGCCGAGCCCATTGCAGAGAAGCACATCATACATGTGTACAAGCTACACTATGGACTCTGAGGGATGACTGCTTTCTCATCTGCTGTCAAACCGCTGCTACCAATGTTGGCCAACTGTTTCTCCAATAGCGAGGCTTCTGCTTTCATATCCTTCCTCTTCTTCTCCGCTGACGCTACTTTCGTCTTTTGCTCTTCTGTGAGATTGTCAAGCTTGCGATGTTTGATGATATACGCCTCAATCTGTTTGATTTCGTCCCTCATCTGGCGCAACTTCTTTCCGGGACCATCATGATTGGCAGTATCGCCCTTGCTCATATCGCCCGATACAGCGCGCGCCGAGCTTGGATCCTTCGTGCTTCGTTCGGATACGCTCAGCAACTGCTTTCTGATGGAGTTTCTCTTGGCCTCAGCTCTTGTCAATTTATCCTTCTGATCCGCATCTGGGTTGTCAATTGCTCGATACTTTCGCACGTAGAGGTCCATCTCTTTGAGGGAGGCTTCGAGATCTTTCTTATCAGGCGAAGACGATGCCGGGTCTTGTATCTTGATCTTCCCCTTTGAGTCTCGCCCCTCCTCTTCCGATCCGACTTTGTTCTTTCCTTTGCTCGCGTTTGTATATGATGGCTCCGCCCCTGCCTTGGTCTCCTGAGCTCTCACAGTCTTCCCAGATGCTCCAGATTTTTGCAGTTCGGCAAGCTTGGCCTTCAACTCCTTCCTCTGCTCCTCTGCCTTGCGTAGTTTTTCCCGATGTTCATCTGTAGGAGACTCCACCGCTTGGTACTTTTTGACGTACATTTCTGCCGCCTTGAGCTTTTCCAGAAGCTGTGTCTCGGCACTCTCTTCTCCTTTGGTACTGGGCTTCGCGTCCTGACCGCTGGGCTCTTCGGGTCTGGCTTTCGTTTCCTTCTCGGCATCTCCACGAGGCCTCTCGTTCTCTTTCTGGATCCGGGCCACTAACGCGTCCCGTTGCTTTATAGCTGACTTGATCCTCTCTCTCGTTTCATCCGTGGCATCATCTCTCGACTTCAGCTTTTTGATCAAAGTCTCCAGTTTTTCGAGATCATCCTTGGCCTTGGAGCCATCAGACCGTTTGGAGGAGCTGGCAGGATCCTCCTTGGGCACAGGGCGCTCTTTGGCATCCCGAGCTTTCCTCGCCTCGTCAAGTTTGGCTTTCATGGCGGGATCAATGTCGGTGCTAGACGCTGAAAAGGGTTTGGTGCTGGAATTCGGAGGAGGTTTGGAGGATGACGAAGACGTGACCGCTGTCTTGGGAGGTTCGGTGGGACGGAGCGATGTGTACTCCTTATCGATGTATTGCCAAGCGAAGAAGGCCACTAGTAGGAATGCAAGCTGCTGGTGCACTAGAGATAACGTTAGATTAGGAGTAGTGACAGTAACACTCAACTCACAATAATACAAGAGAACACACAGCAGGCCTTGCGTGATATATGTCGCTTTTTCGCTATCGACAAGTCAGCACATGGTACTGTGCACAAGAAAGAGCGAGACAAATTTACAGTTCGGGGTTGAGCGGTATAGACTTTGGCTTCGCAGTGGCAGCAGCTGAAGCAGAGGCACTAGGCTTCGACACGGCTGCAGATGAAGATGAGCTTGAACCAGATTTGGCAGCTTTCAGCTCTGCCTCCTTTTTGGCCTTTGCTTTTGCCTCAGCTTCAGCTTTGGCCCGAGCAAGCTCCTTTTCTTTGCTTTTACCGTCATCTTTTGCGTCGGAGGATGGCTTTGAGCTAGCAGCTTTCGGTTTCTCGTCCTTCTTTTCATCCTTCTTTTCCTTTTGTGGCTCTTTTGGCGTCCCCTTTGAAGCCTCTTCCTTACCATCGTCTGCGTCCCCTTTGTCGGGCTCCTTGGCGACCTTTGGCGCCGCCATAATATGATCGGCGTTCTTCGGCACATTATTCCACCAAAGCGTATTTCTCGGGTAATGCGGCTTCGGATGAAACCCATGTGGAAAGGGGATCAAAGCCGGACGGAATCCACGCATGGTCATGAAAAAGTTGTGATGTATGTTCTTTGTCTGTTTGGGCTTCTTCTTTGACTTTTTGAGGGCTGATTTGAGGGGGCGGTAGTCGCCCGACATCAGAGCGTCGTTGGTATCTGAGACCGAGGACGAGGGAGATGGAGGGGTATCGTCGCTGGGCGGTTTGTCTGCTTTTGAAGGTGTCTTGTCGTGCGGACGTTCGCCCTCCATACGAGTCTTGCCCTTGTCAACTTCCCTGAGACGGGTGTCAGCACAATGAAGTCACAAAGTCTCTCAGACGTACTGAACAGGGTCACGCGCTTTAACCTCTTTCAGCTTTTGGGCTTTCTCGGATTCTGATTCTGAGCCCTTCTTGTCCGGGGTTTTAGACTCGGGGGACGAGCGGCTCTTATCCTTGGGCTTTTCTTGAGACTTTTCCTTGTCATCCTTGCTTGTCTCTCGTGCTTTGTCTTTGATCTGTTTGACGATACTGCCATCCTCGGGCGTTTTGGCGGGTTCAGAAGCCTTTTTGACCTTGTCCTCTGGTTTTACAGGAACAGATTCGTTCTTTGGCTTGTCCCCACTCCTATTCGAGGCTGTCGGGTCTGTCGATCCACTGGGAGCTTTCGACCTTTCCTTCGACTCTTGTTCAGGCCTCTCTTTGGTCGACCCTTCTGGTCTCTCTTCCGTTGAACCTTCCGGCCTCTCTTTCGATCGCTCTCTGGTCGAAACTTCCGGTCTCTCTTTGGTTGAAGATTCCAGCCTCTCTTTCGGTCTCTCTCTGGTCGAACCTTCCGGTCTCTCCTTCTTCACCTCCTCTTTGTTCGACCCTTCCGGTCTGTCCCTCGACTTTTCTTTGGGCTTCTCACTCGGTGACTCTTTCTTGGTATCCGCCGGGGCAACCTTCTCCGTCGAAGCAAGAGCGGAGCTTTTCTTGGCAGGCTCTGCAGACTGTGAGGTTGTTTTGGCGTCTTTCGCTTTGTCTGGCGCCGCGGGCGGCCTGGTGTCTCTGTCACTCGAGGACGGCCTCTTCCGCTCATCCTCTGCACTAGCAGGTATGCTCTTCCCTTTCGCAGACTCGCCCCTCGCCGCGCTTCTGTCCTGCCAAGGCGGCCAAAACAGATCCCACGAAGTTTTCAGCCTCTTCATCATACCATCCGGTACCAGGCCCTTGACGAGGTTAAGAGCCAGAAGGATTATGCCGATAGTCATTGGATCGGGGTGCCAAGTATCGTCGAGGAATGACTTGAGGATCCCCAGTAGCGAGAGAGCGACTTCGGCTTCGTTTGTAGGTATTTGAATGCGTTGCGGTGGATCAGAGACTTGAGCGTCTGATGAAGGGGATCGAGGCTGGTCATTACGAGCAGGAGGGTATTGTTGCTGCTGTGGCATGAAAAGCGGATAGTTCATGATAGGCGGCGGAGCTCCCCAGAAAGATGGAGGTTGCATGGCGAGGCCGATTATGACCACTGCCGCAACTGCTTGCTCCAGTGGCCCGAACACTCTATAGACTGTCAGCGTCAGCCTCATCAGCGTAGAACGGCTTACTGTGAGTTACATCGTCTAATCCAAGCTGTAACGGAGTCTGTGATTCGGCGCTGGTAGTAAGGTATGAGAAGAAGAGGTGTCAGGAAGAACGGCAGAGGCATGATCAGAGGGGGCGAACTTGTGCAGGCAGTCAGAGATCATCTCAGGAGTGATACGGCAAGCGTCAGCCTATGCCTCCTGGTGGCACTGACGGACATTCAAAAGGAAAGGACAATGGATGTCTAGTCACGTGCTCTCTGCTCCGAACTCCGGCGGAACCAAATGGGGCGCGTTTTTGTCAACAAATCGCCCCTCGAAATCTATATCTGCTTGCACAAACGTGTTTATCGAGTCGCCCCCCATTCACCCCCTCTCGCCCTCTGAATGCTGCTCATACGGCGCAGAGTCTCCAATCTTATGTCTACCTCATATCCTCCGTACGTGAACTGTGTGACCATCCGCCATCAGTCATTGACTTGATACAGGGCTCTGGCCAGTCCTTCAGGCCAATATTCCTCACCGCCCAGGCTGTTCCATAGCGACCCCGTCTCAAATCGCGATAGACGTGCTTCTCCCCAACCTCGACGCGGCTACAGCCCCTCATGGCCTGTCGATTCCTCCTCGCCCCCACCTCTGCCCGAATGGCGAGCCCGCCGTCATGTACCTGGGGCATTCAAACACTACGACCATCATTACCAAGAGCCTTCTCGCCAAATACAGAGTCAAATGGGCTCCGATGGCAGGCCAGGATGGAGCCCCTCTAGAAGACGGGAGCACTTCAAAAAGGATCCTCCTGTTGTTAAGCTTCCCCCAGATGATTATCTCGAATTCGCAAAGCCGACAAGCGAAAACAAAGACACTCTGATGTCAGACAAAATCATACCCAAATTGTTGGTTCTCGACCTGAACGGTGCTCTCGTCTACCGCCGAAGATCATCAGGCGCTGCGCCCCTGCCGAGACCTTACCTGTGTTGTTTTCTGGAATACCTCTTCCTTCCTGAACCAGACCATGCCGACGGTCCACGCCCGTGGGAGGTGTTTGTTTGGTCCTCAGCCCAGCCGCATAATGTGCGGGCAATGGTCGAGGCTTGTTTCGGGCAAAAATGGATTGAGGGTATCTGGGAGGATCAGATGGAGACAAGTGTTGATGCTATGAAGGCAGGGGAGGGTAGATTAATAGGTGTATGGGCCAGAGACAAGATGGGCTTGAGTGGGCAAGATTATTGTGAGTATGGCGTTCTCGTGTATATCGCGCTTGCTGACCATCATTGAAGCCAGAAAAGTTCAAACCACCAAGAATCTCAACCTTGTCATCGATCATCTCAATCAAACTACCCACTTCAATCGGCCCCTCTCCTTCTCCCAAAAGACAACGGTCCTCCTGGACGATTCGCCCCTCAAAGCCGTTTTTCAACCGTGGAGCCAGATCGTCATTCCCGAATTCGATGAACAGGTCAACCTCACCAGTCGTTTGGCTGCAGGAATCAACCCTAACTCTAGAGCCACACCCGACAAGGAACCCGCTGAGGAGTCTCAAGGAGAGATGGACGAAGTGCTACTGGCTGTCGTTGGAATACTCGACGAGCTACGCTACGTCTCCAACGTTCCTTTCTGGGTGAGGTCTGGCGGGCTGGACCTTGCTCTCAATGTGGATGGTGTCGAAGAACCGACAGTTGAAACACTACCATCGCACGAGACGTTCGAGCATTGGTACAAAGACAAGGAGCTTCATGCTAAGTGGGTGGAGAAGGGGAAGGAGGCGTTGAAGAGGAAGGGTATAGAGGTCAGACATGGATTAGTGGGGACTGCGGCGAGATCACCAGGCTCTCCGAGGGAGCCGCGCTCTCCCAGACAGCCATATCCTGAACCCCGCCCAATACAATGCGACATCTCTTTATCCTCCGCGACGTCCGACATGCCGTTCGACAAGGAAGAGAGCGCTTTCGCGAGAAGAAAGAGGTTGGCCGAAGAGAGAGCTGCGAAAGAAGCTGCCGGTATCCCTCTGTCACAGAAGGAGAAGAAGGAAGCCAAGAAAGCGCTGTCCAAAGCGCACGTTCTAGTGGACGAGGCAGCTCAGAAGCCGAGACCGCCCCCAGCATCTCTTCCTCATAGGCCAGTCGCTAGCCAAAGGCCAAAGAGCCATGGGCGATCAAATTCACCTGTACGTGACCCAGCGTCCCACCATAGACACCCAGCACACCGCGAGCAGGACTGGAACCATCCTCCCAGACGTGACTATCACGCAAGAGCGCTTCCTCCTCGTCCCCCTTCTCCAGCCCACGACTACCCAGAGTCATATCGCCGAGAGAGGAATTGGTCGCCCCCTCACCAACATCATCTCCCACCACCCCCTGCTCCTTACCTTCCTCCACAAAGGCAAGGCGACTACAGACACGACGCCAATGGATACCCTCCACCCGGCCCGCGGGCACCGGCAGAAGGGTACTACTCTGATCGACGCGACTGGCGAGATCATCGACCGCTTGCTGCAGATGCTTCCCTGCCTGTGAGCTCGTGGCGTCCTGCGGGGAAGCAACAGCCGGCATTTGAGCCGAGGGAGGAACATTATCGCCCGCCGGGTCGTGACGCGAGAGGGTATGAGCGGTCAGAGTATCATGGGCGAGATGAAAATCGTTATCATGGAAGGCGATAGTGTATGACAAGGCGCTCTGGCATTAGATGAGCATCACTCGTATAATAGCATCCGCATATATATGCACAGTACATCAGGCTTGTAATGTTCAAGAGCCCGGGGTATGTACAAGCCTGTGCTCCCGTCCTACACGATTGAGATGCACGGAAACGTAGTGTTCATACATGAGTGGTGATTATAATAAGCTGATAACGGCCCTCTACTTCTTCAATGAGTCCTGCACCCACTTGCCCACAGCCTTCTTGTCCAACGCCGCCTTCCCATCGCCCAACTCTTCCCACAACGTCTGCAGAACCTTGCCAGCCGCGCCCTTAGAAGACCGCACATCCTCTGGTAGCGCTTGGATGATCTTGGTCACAGCAGCCTGGACTGCTTCTTCAGAGGGGGCGGCGGGGAGGAATGAACGGATGAGGGAGATCTCTTTTGTGAGGGAGGCGTGGTTCTCGGGATGGGCGGAGGGTGAAGAGGGGGCATATGACTCTGCCGCTTGTGTCTATACGTCTGTGAGCTTTCAAACAGTTTTGAGATGGAATAAAAGGGAATTACGCGTTGAGTGAGACCTTTACGCAGGACAGAGATGATGCTTTCTTGCGTCGCAGGCTCGTTGGGATTAGGCCCGCTCTTGGCAGCGTTCGTCACATCAGACAAGATAGACTAAATAATAGTCTCTTCCATCAGCACAATCATCCGTTGACCTGTGGCAGTATCCATAGATGGCATAGAGCTGACCTTGAGGCATGCAGCGGCGGGCTTGTCCTTGGACTTCATAGCAGCCTTGAGGGCATTTCGGAGGGAGGCCTCGATGGTTTCTGTGGCGGAGAAGAGGCGGGGGGTGGTGTGGATAGAGCGGGTGAATGCGAGGCGGGCGAACATGCTAGGCAGTGGGAGAGCGGCGGCTTTACTACTTTGAGAACCAGTTCAGAAGGTCGTCAGCAGAAGAGATGTATTACCCACTGCAACGAAGAGCCGTACCGCGTAGCTGCAGTAAATCTGATCCCGCTGTACCTCTGCCACCGGCCGCCGGCAGGATATATAGTGGGAATCGTGGGAATCGTTGGTGGCTGACGTCGATCTTGTGCAGCAGACTCTTTCGTCTTACACTCTGTTGTATTGAACAGCTTATGCAGAAGATATTCTTTTACTCTGATGAGGGCGGAACAAGATATAGTGCACAATGAGGGAGGACAAGGGCTTTCGGTATCGTGATTTTGTTTGGTTCATTTCCTTCCCGCGCAGAGTAGTGACAGAATCAGGCTTATTCTGAAGTATCACAGGCCCCAGTACAAATGTTCTGTACAGTATAAGAAAGATGGAGAGTCTTTAGTCTGCTACGTAGGGCGAGGTGCTTGCGACTCCCGTGACTCGTTCAACCGACGTGGCGGATGTCCGTCTCCGCTGTGTACAAATCACATTTCCAGGCAGTGTAGGTCATCCTCATCGCATCAAAACAGTGCTGACTGGGACCAGGTCTCGAACCATCTCCTGATCGCAATAACAACTCTTTTCTCAGCTCCACCTTCTTCACCCGCCCCGACCTTCTTCTCAGCTCAACCCTGATCTCGCCCCTCCAGCGTCTCATCCATATATGCTCACGGAGTTGAAAGGGCGTCTTCTTGTCCTTTCAACACCTCGCAGAAATTTTGGGGAGTCTAGCCCCCATACTCCATGAGCATGATCCAGATCTCTCCCAGCATCCCACTGACTCTCCGCCAGGATATCACCTCCCAACAATCCATAACACCGGGGCACCACCGATCCCTGCAAGTGCTGAAGACGGGTGGCATATAGTACAGGTTGCATACTCGTCGTGAAGGCGCGGCCGGCCGCCCGCTATACTTTGGACCTCCAACGGACATACATACTCGTGCTGGATCACTACTGAATTTCACTGCCACATCCACCCATCTCGACCCCCGACTCCCTCTTCGCTCGCCCTTTCAAACTCTCGACGACACCTTCAGCAACGACAAACTCTTCCCTCTGGGAGACGCGCCTCGCTTCCATCTCACGCTGAAACTCCGTCTCCTTCTGCATTGCATTTTCCAACTCCTTCTCGATGTCATCTCCTAGGCTATGCAACTCCTTTGGCGACATTGCTCTTCTCTCCTCTGCCGAAGGTACATTGATTTTGTCGGACAACACCCAAATTCCGGGGGGGTCAGGGTATGTCTTTCCAGATCCAACTCGTCTGCTGATGCCCTGCTGGCTTCTGGCGAGCAATTGAGACATCGCCGTCATCGTCTCAAACGTTACTGTCTGACCTTCCAGCAGTCTATGTGCAATTTTCCGATACTTGTCTTCTTTACGTTGACCGTCCCATTGCTGAAGTACAGTATCAGCTCATTTTCTTGTGGCGAAGGTAGTGGCACTTCTCAAACGAGACTAGAAGAACTCATTTCGGCTGCTCACCTTCTCAAATTTGTCAAACGCCACCCGCAAATCTTCCCTGGCCTCTCTTGCTTTCACTTGCCGGATTTCGCGGTCCCGAGCCCCTCTCCACCTCTTTCCTGGGCCGATGAGGTCGAGATTGTCCTCAATGAGCACGAGAGAGCTGAAATGAATTCTCAGTGCTTGTGTGGTATTGAAGAGCAGACGAGATTCTCACGCCAGCAATCGATCGAGAAATGACGAATCCAGAGGCGTGCTCTCCTCGAGATTTAGTGACATGAGCCACTTGTGGGCTCCGAGCCTGACGATCATATTTTCACATGCACTGCTCTGTAAATGATCTCAGTGATAAGCGATGATGTTGTGATGCTTCGATAATCTACTAGACGCGATAGACGTACGGAGCAAATACTTGTTGAAGAAGTTGTCTCCAAGGGCTTGAGACGCCTGTCCAGGCGTTTGATACGTGCGACAATATCATCCGAATATGACTCGATTTCAATCCTCTTATTGTCTCGAGCAGTCGGTGGCGGGACAGTGGCCACCGGGAGTGAGGCAGCCGGACCGTCGTTGTTGTTGGCGTTTGTAGCGGGGCGAGACGGGTTCATACTTGTTTTCGAGTGACAACCGAGCGGCAAAGTTGGTCGGGACGAGCGACTCCAAGAGTCATCTCATTATATATTGTGATGCAAGACCCATTACACGTGTGAATCGCGAGGAGTGATCATGTAGCAAAGCGCAAGGTCGCCGTTGGCACGCAACAGATTGACGAGTCGTTAGCAGCAGCAACATCTATCGCGGCCCGGCGTTGAGCAGCCTTTTATATCGCGTACCGCTCTGGCATCACAATCAACACTTTCACATGCATGGTACTGTGCTCGAGTACTGTACATCAACATCAACATTACATTTGCTATATACAATCTGACAAGCTGACGTTCCCGGATCTCGATATCCTCCCCTAGTACTACCACATAAGCCACCCTGTCTTCACCACCTTCTTCTTCTCCGCTTCCTCTCTCATCAGTTTGGCCAATGCATCAGCTTCCATGAACTGCTTGTTCAAGAACGATCGCCTTCTCTCAATCTTTTCTTTCAAGACCCTTTCTTTGGTCAACGTCGTCTTTGCCTCGTAATCCAGCTTGTCTGCCTGAAGAAGCAGCTCATCTGGTGACATATTCTGTCTCTCTTCTTCCGGCGGTGCAAAAGCGCTCTTGCTCAGGGACCATGGCTTGGGGAGACGGATGTCGTCGGAGGAGTATTGAAGTCCCTGGTCTGTCACAATGACTCGGTACAGCTCTGCGACCTGCGTTGCGACAAGACTATCCCTCTCGTCCCGTTGCTCGACTAGCACCCTATTCTGATTGGAGTGTTGGCCTTGTGACATTTGGAGCTTCATTGAGACATAGTGGCGGCGCATCATCTCCCAGCGCTAAGGAAGCAAACATAATGATGAAGAACATCACGTCAGCAACAAGGTTCTTTGTTTTCACGATACCGGTGGGGTATTGAGACAGTAGGATATGTGGGTGACTCACATCATACTCATCGAATGCGTGTCGCATACCCTCTCTGGCCTCTTTGGCCATCTTGAGGTGCATTCGAGAGTTTGCGCCCGTCATCACTTTCTGCCTCAATGAAGAGCTGCTTGTCGCGTGCTGTTGCTGCTGAATGCTTTCCTCGATTCCATCGAGATCGCTATAGAAGTGTCAACGCTAGTATACAGTATACACATCAGACACGCCTACTTTGCAAGCTGTAAGAGATGTGAAATGCTGTAAAAGATGTCTAGGTCCGAGGAAAGTTCAGGTTCTGAACGGTCGTCCTTTGCGAGGCACATCATCTCGTCCGCTCTGTGCCTGCATTCCGCGCTCTAGTAAGACATAAGCTCACTTCTTGAGACCAGGCGGTAGATGTGCAAAAAGAAGGATTTACAGTGAAGATAGAGGTATCCGTGGAAGGAGTGTCCAATCGTTTGAGTCGATCCTGCAAACGCAAGATAGTATCCACGATACTGTTAACAAGTAGACTCCGGCGCCAGTCGTCCATCTTGTGTGCCTCCTGTGTCTCGCGAAATTTCTCGAAAGCGCTTGAATGGTGTACAGAAGAGGACTGGACCCTTTCTCCATGGGCAGTCTCGGCTGGTCTCAAAGGAGATACGGGTGGGGAGGATGGGGGGGTAGGAGGAGGAGCCGCGTCGTCGTGTGCCACGGCATTGGACGGAGAATCAGCAGGAGTGGAGATGTTGGCCACTGTGCTTTCTGCTTTCAGCGAGGGAGGCATAAGGTGACGGTGGCGGGTGGCAATATCTGACTGTTCATAGCAGGCAACAAGGATAATATATATGACGGTTAGCGCCTGATGACGGCACGAGGATGAAGCGAGGCGGCTCGACGTTAGCAGCAACCCCCTGCGCCTCTGTTCGTGGTGAAAGCAAATTATTGTCCACATCGACGCAGACTCTGCCATTCTGCCCGTAGATACGGCGACATAAGCAGCGATATGGTCAATTCACAGTCATGTACAAGCATGTCAACAAATGCAACAATCATTCATAATACGCCATCAACAACAACGTCGCTAGCTTCGATATCATAAGTAGCCAACACGTCCTCCCACTTTGCAATCTCCGTGTGTAGCCTCTCCTTATGAATCTCCCGCTCTGTGTTGTGAGAAGCAGCAGAAGCGATGTCCTCATCGATCTTGGCCTGCAAGTCGGCACTGACGTCGGAGAGATTGCTACTCGCAGCTCATCAGCTGATCCACGTAGCAAGATGTCAGCCAATGCCTACCTGTAGAGTACCTTCAGTGCCCCGATAACCCTTTCCGTGTAATCTTTGTCGTGAATCTTGAGAAGATGATCTTTCTGCGCAGCTTCCATTTCCGAGATCTTGCCTGGGAATGGTTCCTCCTATAACGAGCCACAACGTCAGCAACAGTTCAGCCTTGCAGCCAGAGGGAACTCACAGGCTCGTCTGCACCGTCCGCTGCTAGAAGAGTCTGACCTTGCTTGTTCAGATGGGCAAGAAGCGCGATGACTGCATCGCAAAGTCGAGTTACCTCCTCCGCTGGGCTTTCGGGGTTCTTCTGCTTCTTGGCGAGATGACCATCCAAGTCGTCCAGACAGGCAGCGAGAGGCAACTCGACAGAGCAATGACTCGCCGGGCTGGAGGGTGGAGGTACACCGCCACTGAGAAAAGGCGAAGGTTGGGCAGACTGGGGAAAATCGTTGTTGACGTAAGGCATTGTGTTTTGTTTCGTGACGGGGTGGCGACGCGTAAAATTTCCAGTGGGCGCAGTATAGGTTGGATGAAGCGTTTATTCAGGCCAGTAGACTGTGACGCATTTATAATCTTCCTTGTGAGGATGATGTTTCTCAATGGCGGTCTTTCATTATGAAGCAGAGTACGCGGGAAGCCACTCACTGCATCGCGGCGAGTCTGGCCCTCCGTATAGTAGCTGCCTCGTGCAGTGGGACAACGCAAAGAGCCCGAAGGAGAAGCTCCGCCACATGTTTGCAGACATAGACTCGCCCGCAAGAGCGGCCGGATCCAGCAACTGTCAATGCCCGCCACCATCTTTGACACTCTCCGAAAGTGACAACCGGTGTAGTGCCTCGGAGCGATCACAATGGGCCGGACTCAAGTTGTCGGTCTTCCGGCTTGCAGATTACTACGCGAGCATACAAGGTTCAATGATTGACAGCTGTCTTCAATTGAAAACTCGATACGCAAATGACCAGTGTATCATTGTCGAGGAACGTTTGTACCAAGCGTATGCTCATATCCAATTCAAGGCGCGATGCATGGAATACCCCGTGGCAAACTCCTGATCATCCGGCGCGACCCTGCGTGTAACGGTGATGACCAGCCAGAAAACACCTGTATTCGCATGCCGGTCGGGCGGCCGGTCTCGTTGCCTGTCAAGCAAGGCGCTGCCTCAGGCAGCTCGGTGTGAATACCTGCCACTGAGCGTCAATTTGCCACCGTAAATCTGCAACGCTCAACATAAAAGAACTCATACATCCATTTTCGCGGCCAACGTCTCCCTATACCCGCCAAAGTCATGTATCCCAATCCCGAGCGCACGCACCACCTCACATCCCCCTTCACCCCCACCCCCCTCACCCTCCCGCCCAACACCCCGGGATACCCCTTCTCTTCTCCCGGTCTTCTTATCTGGGACCTCCAAGAAATCGCCGCCAACAACTGCGCAGAAGCCATCAAGCAGTTCAACAATACCCACTACAAGGCTCTGCTCTTTGGTTCGGGCGGGCGCGGCTGGGGCAAGGTCGGTGCTGGCGGAGGGGCAGGCAAGACGAAGGAAGGGTCTCAGGAAGAGTTGTTGCTGCTCTTGTCCAAGCATGTCAATGCTCTGGGTCATAGTGCGGCGCGCAATGGGGTCGGGATGTCGTGTGTCTGCTGGATTGTAAGTCTGTTCACTGCGCGTGTGTAACAAAGACTTACTTTTCGCCAGACCGAGCTCTATGCATACATCGCCGAAATCCTCTGCGGATCCGTCAATCTCTACCTCGCCCCCGGATCTCCCTTACCACAATTCATCCTCGTCCGCCTCGCCGAGCTCGTCCAGTAAGTATCTTCACGCTCCCATGCTCGTGAGGCGCACGCTGATAGCCACGTCAGCGAGGGAGATGCTATCCTGAATGGGCTTGAGGAGATCAACTTTGCGGCTCTGAAACCTCGAGGACTCGACGAGGACTGGAAAGCGGTCGATCTCGAGCGAAAGCTCGTGTACCTCATCAGGAAACTGGGAAGCTTGGCTCATCACTGGGGCGTGAGTTCAATTTATCATTACCTCACAGTCCCCAAGCTGATACAGTCCGCCTTTGAACAGTCATCCCAGCCGCCTAAAGAAGACGACGTCCTCTACGCGTGGGAGGTCGAGATCACCGGTCGATGGGACTCTGAGACCGACTATGCGCATACGCAGCAGAAGGACTTGATTGTGCAGGAAGAGGCCGAGAAGAAGGAGCGAGAGGCGAAAGAAGCGGAGGAGAAGAGAGAACGCGAGGCGAAAGAGGCGGAGAACAAGAGGGAGCAAGAGGCGAAAGAAGCGCAGGATAATAAGGAACGGGAGGCGCAAAAAGCAGAGAAGAAGAAGGAGACCGAGGCAGCGGAGGCGGAAGAGAGGGAGAGGGCGGAGGAGCATGAGGTCGTCGACGCGGAAGAAGCAGAGAGGAGAAGACAAGCGTCGTTGAAGACACAAGTCAGAGACGAGCCAGTCGTAGCCGAGGGGAGTGGGTCAGGATCGGCTGCGCCAGCACAAGTGACCAAGCCGCATGTTGTAGCGAAACCTCACCACTTGCCTTCTTCAGCAGCAGCAGGAGTCAGAAAGCAGAAGAGTGACGCGTCTTCGCAGAGGAAGAAGGGCAGCAAGGCGAAGAAGGAGGTCGGGTCTGCGTGCTGTTGTCAGTGATCGGGTTCGTAGTGTTCCATACGAGTACTTTAAAATAATTGATGCAGGTGATTGTGAAGCCGAGCAATGGTATCGTGATGATGGTGTATAGTTCCTTGCGAACTGGCTGCCGATCAGTGGTAAATGACAATGATACATTACCCTAGAGGTCCACACTATATCCTCAACTCGCTCATCCCTTTGAAGCAAAGTGACCCCTAAATCTAAACTGACTCTGACTCTGACTCGGCGCCAAGCTCGAGCTCGCCGCCCCCGACAACCCACTGCTCTGCCTATGCACCACCCCGGGCCGTTCCGGTCTCTGAAATTGCGACGCTTGATACAGCGATTGGCTCGTCAGGCCTTGCTGCCCTTGGAATTGACTTTGTAGAGCGGATGGCGGATTGAGGTGGGATTGGGATTGGGATTGAGAAGGATGTAGTTGTGGGCGCCTGCCGCTGCCTGTGGGTGTTTGAGGGATGGCGGGGAAGAATGGGTTACCGCCCTGCCTCAACTGATGCGTCCCCGGCGTATGCGGGAACGTCCCCGGCGGTTGTATGAGGGGTGTCCCAGGACCAAAGGCTGATGTCGTAGTACCATACTGTTCTGGTTCTTGTACCAGATTCTCTTCCCTGAGCTCGAGAAGCGGCGAGGTGGAAGGCATAAAGTCTTCAACCATCCGCTTCATCCCTTCCCCCACAGCTTCCTTCATAGCACCCACCGCCCCTTCACCCAGATCTTCCAAAAGCTGCCCCGCCCCTTCATCCCCATCCACCCCTTGCTCCTCCTCGTTACTGCCACTCCCAGCAAGCACCTTTGGCAACCCCACCGAGATATAATTCGGACTGACATACTTGTCTTGGACCAAGCTGCGCAAGCGAGAGACGATGAGTTGTTCGAGTTTGGGGATATCTTGGAGTTTGGCGCGGGAGCCGAGGAGGGAGGTGGTTTTGAGGTGGAGGTGAAAGTCCGGGAGGAGGGAGGTGTGGAGGTGTTGCTGGTCGCCTGTGGGGTCGTGGAGTTGGACTGACATCTACATGATGGTCAGCTAGTATCCTTTGTGCGGAGTCAGGACGTACAGTTCCACCTATCGAGACAAGTTCGACACCGAGAGACACGGGGAGGACAGCAAACCGAGGTCGCGGAAAGTTGATAAGGACGGCGGTGGACAGAGACATGCTCATCGAATCGAGGTAATCGACGTCCACTTCTGCACGCTAAAGCCCGATGTATATCAGCCACAGCTACAAGTCACTTGTAATTGACTTACCAATCTCCCATGTCCATCCGCAGGCCGTATTCTCGCATTCGACAATAACGGAAACGAACTTCCCAACGAAATCTTGGTCACCTCGATCGGATCCAGCCAACTCAATTGCTTTCCTTTCGGGTTCAACCACCTCTCCACCCTCAGCCTCGCACCCTCCTCCCCTCCATCCGACAATAGATCATTGCGATACCCCTGGACGACCTGTCCCAAGAGCACGTTGAGCCAGTCCGCCGACTCGGGGGCATGCACCGACATGTCGTACTTTGTCTTTGACAACAACGAAGCCGGCGGCGGCGGGGTATGGCTCGACGTCGAAGCCTTGATGGCTGCGGCAGAAGAGGCATGTCGTTCAAGGCGCCGTTTGCGCCAGGCATCGTGGTCTACCTGGTCTGAGGGGGAGAAGACGATGTAGCGGACAAAGAGGAGGAGGATGAGGAGGAAGGAGGCCTGGCCGAAGATGAAGCCCTGGGTGAATGTCCAGTTGCTGAGCGGGTCCATCGTTCACGGTCAGCACATGCTTTTGTTTAAAGTCGTTGTATTCCGAGTGAGGATGTGATATCAGAAATCGTCAAAAGAGTCGGAGGCTCGATTACGTAGAACGGGGGTCGCCGCCCTTTGTTCGTGCTGATTAGATTGCTATCAACTCCGAGTTATCGATGCTGAAGGACAAGGACGTCTGGACTGAGTGTATACTACCCGAAGGCCGAAAGGCTATCAGGTCTCGTTTCGTTTTCAAGGTCAAACATGACGAAGACGGTGAAATCCTGAAACACAAGGCCAGACTCGTTGCTCAAGGCTTCTCTCAGATCAAGGGCATTGACTTCGAAGAGGATCTGAGAGAAGCCTTGAGCAACGAGTCTGGCCTTGTGTTTCAGGATTTCACCGTCTTCGTCATGTTTGACCTCGAAAACGAAACGAGACCTGTCTGAGAGAAGCCTTGAGCAACGAGTCTGGCCTTGTGTTTCAGGATTTCACCGTCTTCGTCATGTTTGACCTTGAAAACGAAACGAGACCTGGCTGCTATACACCCTCACGGGTACATACACTCTCGCGCACACTATTACATCATACACTACAACGCTACACCCGGCATACCACCAAACAACAGAGCCAACCTGCTTGGAACGCGATAAGATGACCATGCTATGTATGTAGTGCACCTCGAGGTCTATCGTTGCAATCACGTCCTCGAATCGTGGCTTCTTACGGTCCACTTTCCAGAGCTAGATACTCTGTTACTGTGACTCAACCTTGCATTAACACTTTTGACATTATTGAAGGTACTGTAGAATCGACAACGATAGTAAAGAGGACGGGTGATTGAGTCTATACTGGAGTGATATGAGGATGATCCAGAAGCAGGTGTTTTCAGTCAGCCCAGAAAGCTGCTCCCTGCTACAGGTATTACGAAAACGGCCCGGGAAAGAAGGTCCAGGCATACATCACAAAGCCTCATGTACTTTCACTCGTACGTCTCTTGTAAATGAAAGTGCACGGTCACCCAACTGTCCCAAGGTATAGGTCAAGCAGGAGTCGAGGTCGAGTCTCGCCTCGCTCGACTGAGCATCACCTGATTCAAACTGCCCTGGAGCCGGTGGGGCGGATGTGCTGACTGCTCGCTGTTGTAGCTAGAGTCAGAGAGCGCGGGATGAAGGTCGCCTTTGCTAACAAGGAAGCGTTGTTCAATCACTTTTGATCGAGGGACATAGTTTGAAGTCCAAGGTGCTTCCGGCTTTAGATTCTTGTGCGGGTTCCATCAGCGACCAGAAACAGAATCCAAGCTGTCACTCTGCCAGCCTCCCAAGACGCCTGACAGTCGCCAATGTCTCAATGCTCGCTCAGAACTCCCGCAATCTTCAAGAATCATGTGGTATACAGGATGCATAATCCCCAACGTCCAAAACTATCCAAATTACTTCTTGGCAGCCTTGACGCTAAGGTCCTCGACCTTGAGTCCTTCAATACAAATCAGCACTCATTCACTACACAAAGACTAGCAGACGTACCAGGAGGCAAAGACTGCCTGAGCTTCTCGGCCTTCTCAGCGTCGTCAAGAACAAGGGTGTAGAGGTACTTGGAGCATCGGATCTTGAACTTGGTGACGTGGGTGGGGGCCTTGGCGGCCTTGGCCTTGGACTGGGCGACGGTGGCAGAAGGCTTGATGGCAGTCTTCTTGATCCTGGCGACTGGAAATTTGTTAGATTCGAGTTGGGGTAGAGAGGGAGGAAGGGGACGTACGGGTCGCGTCCTTTCTACGGGCGATCTCGAGGAACTTCTTGATGTCACGGACTTGCTGGGGCTGGAGGGGGCGTTAGTGGACAGTCGAAGAGACACATGCGGCATGGCAGGCAGGCAGAGCAGCATTTCGAGGAATTTCGAGATTTTGGCGATGTTTCGTGGGATGAGTTTTGGGTCGATGGGGAAAGTTGATAGTGGGCGTGGTTGGCGCTTCTGTATCCCCTCGCTCGTCTGATTCTCCCCATCACTCCCATCCCGATCCACCAAACTTCATATTCCACCTCCCCGCTCCCTCAAGACAATCCCTCATATCCACTCATTTTCGCCCAGGAAAGTCGGTGTCGGGGCCGTTCTCGATATGTGCGATGCTGCCCTGCTCTGTCCCCGCCTGCAGCTGTCCAAGACTCACCATTTTGACCTGTAACCTTTTGCTTGAGGGTTGGCTGACAGCAGGGAATAATTGGAAGCAGTAGTGGGCGGGGCATGCCGGCGATATCCCTCGTGGCGCGGGGGATCCAAACTGCGCGTGTCTGTCGGCGGTAATATTTGCTCCCGTTATCACCACTTGCTCTTTCTTTCGCCCGTCATTTCTTTCCTTGTACATCAACCCACCACATATCAAAAATGGTGCGCATCCCTTCCCACAAGGGGGCATCACGCCAGAGCAGCTAGACACCCACCACACACGAGACTCACATCTCCACAAGGCAGCCCGGCGAGCAGAGCACAGCTCACGCGATGACCCTCGCGACTACGCCTTAACACCCATGGGTGATTCGACCTTGCGTCCTAGTACCTCGCTTTCCAGCGGGCGAACGGGCAAGGGGAAGAATCTCTAGAGCTCTGAAGTGATGCCTCGAATATAAAGAGGTTCATCGCTGACGTCTCAATGACCCCAATTTTATAGGCTCCCACCAAGTCCGGCAAGAAGGTCGCTTCCGTCCCCCACGGTACCAAGAAGGCCGCCAAGAAGGTCGTCAACCCCATCTTCGAGAAGAAGTCCAAGACTTTCGGTATCGGTGAGTTTTGCGCTACTTGATGGCTTGAAAAAAAAATGCTGACGCAACTCAGGTGGTGACCTCCCCCCCAAGAGGGACTTGACCCGATTCGTCAAGTGGCCCGAGTACGTCAGGCTCCAGAGGCAAAAGGTTATCCTTAACCAGCGTCTCAAGGTGTGTCCATTTCTACATGGTATGACCGTATCTAACTCGTATACAGGTCCCCCCTGCCATCGCCCAGTTCTCCAACACCCTCGACAAGAACACCGCCACCCAGCTCTTCCAGCTCCTCAACAAGTACAAGCCCGAATCCACCCAGGAGAAGAAGGCTCGTCTCTTGTCCGAGGCCGAGGCCCGTGAGAAGAAGGGTGACAAGGCCACCACCACCGACTCCAAGAAGCCCATCTTTGCCAAGTACGGTCTCAACCACGTTGTCGCCCTCGTCGAGGCCAAGAAGGCCCAGCTCGTCGTCATTGCCGACGATGTTGACCCCATCGAGCTCGTCGTCTTCCTCCCCGCTCTCTGCAGGAAGATGGGTGTCCCTTACGTTATCGTCAAGGGCAAGGCCAGGCTCGGTCTGATCACCGGCAAGAAGACTGCCGCTACCGTTGCCATCACCGAGGTCAGGTCTGAGGACCAGCAGGCTCTTGCTACCCTCGTCTCTGCCGCCAAGGCCAACTACCTCGACAAGTACGAGGAGGCCAGGAAGCACTGGGGTGGTGGTGTCCGAGGCAACAAGTCGTGCGTACTTTTTTATCTCTTTCGAACTCTTGCTGACTTTGTCTAGTATCAACAAGCTCCAGAAGCGAGCTAAGGCTCTCGGCCAGGACGCCAAGAAGATCGACCTCTCTCTCTAAGAGCCGTCTTTCGGGTGTTTTTGGGTTGTTGTCTAGATTTTTTTCTTTTTCTCGCTTAGGCACTACATGATGTATGATGGTGGCTACTCGCTGCATATTGTAATTCGTACCTCCCCAACGATCTCTGCACTCTCCTGTCCACGCTGCAAGTGCTACTGTCCAGAAGCACTCGAGATAAGACGCGTAGGGTGTGAGCCAATGAAAGTGCCACAAAAAGTCACTAGATTGAGCGCGGGAAAGGCGGCTCGTGCCACGTCCAGTCGAGAAATATCCCCAAACGCGACTTCTCTTCCCCCCGCCCATCTCACATCGCAAGCCATGTCCACCCCCCCGCCCGACCAAGTCCCCGCCGAAGGTGCTGAAGGAGCTGAAGGAGCCGACGCCCCCGTGGAAGAGAAGAAGCTCTACACCCTCGAGACCCTCGCCGAGCACAATGACCGCGAGAGTCTGTGGATGTTGTTGCACGACAAGGTGTATGACATTACGGCGTTTATGGATGAGGTATGTGCTTCCCTGTTCTCTGATTTGGAGTGTATGGCAGCTGGCGCGGGGAGAGGTGGGGCTGGGAGTGGGAGTGGTGGTTGGTTTGGGGAGCGAAAGGGTGAAGCGATCGCAAGATGACCGAGCTGACCGTCCTTCAATAGCACCCTGGTGGCGACGAAGTACTCGTCGAAGAAGCTGGTACGCCTTTCCCATCTCTACGCGCTCATACGTGCTGGGAGTCATAACTAATGTGCATATGACAGGACGCGACGCGACAGAAGCGTTTGAAGATGTCGGCCACTCTGATGAAGCCCGGGATATGCTGTTGAAGATGTACTTGGGAGAGTTCCAGGGCGAGGTATGTCTTTCTCTTATCTACATGGAGCTGTGTTGTGGGCTTGGGGGTGGGAAGGGCGGGAAGGGGGCTGGCTAGAGATCGTTTTCGGCAAGAGTCGTAACATTCTCACATGGTCGGATCTTTCCTCCCGTTCCCTTCCTTCAGCTACGCCTATCTGGCACGAGACCATTCTCTGTCCCAACTTCACCCCAACCCCGCTCTCCCTTGAATGTGACGTCCCAAAGAGACCCCAAGCTGACACCGTCTCGCAGAAGAAGGGCAAGTCAAAGGGATCTGCCAGTGGTACTTCTACAGACTCGTCAGAGGGCACGTAAGTCTACTTTCCCGTCTCTTCCTCCGATATGATAATCGTCATTCGACTCTTGAGGTTTGGTCGAGACTATAAGCTGACGAGATATGCGCCGTAGATTCCCCATGTGGACCCTTCCCCTTGCGGCTTTCATCGCTTTCCTCGCTTGGCGAATTTTCCTCGCCTAGACATACCAACCCAGGCTCTATTCGACAACCTTATAGTACTCTTCATCATTCTCCAGATTCGACCATCCATCATTCGAATTCACCCCTCCTCCTATTGTCGGGAAAAGAGATAGATCAGCATTTTTCCCCATCTGTATACACTTAGTTTTCCTCTTGTTTACAGCTTTCTTTCGATGGTATTTAGGACGGCAATAGGAAGATGGCTATCTCTATGCCTGTTCATTCTCCAATGCATGGGTTATATATATACAATAATACGACGGCCGCGTTTAGATGTCCATCTGTCATTACAAAGTCTCCCCTGCTTCTATATATCTGACCCACTCAAGGCCCACCTCGCGCCCAAACACCCTGCAAAGCATCTCCAGTCGTACTCCCCCATCCCTGCCCACCCGCAGCGCCCAACCCCCCATGTTCCAGCGCAAAAACAAGGTCTGTCAACGTCAACGCTTTATCGTCTTCCACCTGCCTTGACGATCCCGCCCCTTGCCCCGAGGCTTGCTGTGATTGCAAGGGGGTGGAAGAGTAGGGATTGTGTGATTGGCCTGGGGTAGGCGGGGGGGCGAGTACGTTGACCATGCGCCTGACGGGTATGGGGATGCCTCTCGGTTTCTTGGCTTTACGTTCTTCTTCTTCATCCTTGTCATCCTCCGCACCCCCAGTCATGCCCAATTTACTCTTTCCCTTGCCCTTCTCCGCACCTCCAGCAGCACCCTCGGCTTTCCGTTTCTTGCCTGCCAAAGGCGAACTGACAGACGGCGCATTCCCCATCATCCAATTATACTTTTTGCCCACGCCTGCTGAGCGCATAGCTGTCAAGTTTGTCATCTTGTGCTGCACCTCGGCTGAAAGATCGCGCGAGGAGCCAGAGCCGGAAGCGGGGGTAGAGGCGGAAGGTGTAGATTTCTTTGAGGGCTTCTTTTTCGTACCCGAGGCAGTTGGTGTACCGGGAGCAGGAGTACTAGGCGAAGACCCAGAGCCCTGTGCTGGGGATCCATCTCCACTCCCCGCCACATTGCCGTCTACACCACTCGGAGTAGCAAGCCCATTATCCCTCGCATAAGCCTCTGCCCGCTCTCTCCTCTCCCTCGCCTTTTGCAACTCTGCATCCCGCGCCAGCCGGTCCATACGCTGTTTACGAAACTCTTGTTCCGCATCTCTGTTCTGCCTGTTGAGCGCGTCCAGGACGGAGGCAGGATGCGAGGTGAGGGAGTGGGTCCAGAGGGGTTTGGGCGGGGCTGATGGCGGGGCGGATTCTGAGGGGGGTTCGGAGAGGGGAGGGGGGTGGAGATGGGATGATGATGTTCGGTGGATTTGAGCGGTGCGGGTGAGCTCTAAGAGCGACCGCAGGGAAGACTCTATGGCGCTCGTCAAGTAGAGCGTAGCGTCGTCGTCAAACTTGACTCCACAGTTCTTTGCTGCATTCTACGTCAGTGAAAGCTCGAATAGTAGGATGCAGACGTACAGATGGCGTCGGCCTTTTGCCGCAGGAATGCCCGCCCTACGATCTCGCTGACTTTGGCACGGGATGTGGATGCAGAGCCAGAAGTTGGAAGAACCCGGCCGACGTTGAGCCTACGAGCCGCGTCTTCTTCGGCCTTCCCATACTATCAGCATCCCCCTCGTACCGTCTCTGGGCGACTCACACGAAGGTCGAAGGACTGGGTGTTGTTGGACATGGATATATGGATGCAGCCGAGAGAGTGATTGCGAAGAGTGGCGCGTAATGCTGTTTGTTCCCGGGGCTAATCAATTTTGATCCCGCTAATCGCCGGGCCACAACGCTCCGCCATCTCGCTGTCCATCTCTAATCTACTCTTTCTAATCACCATGGAGGATATAATAGCCACCCTCATCATAGTCACTGCTGTCTACTTTGCCATACGATGGCTCATCGGGGGCAGTAAGTCCCTGCGCCAGGGTCCATCGGGAGCGTTGCTGATCCCGCGCTCTAGAATCGAGTGGCACCGCCGAAGGTGGTATCAGAGGGGTCACCCCCGACATGGTACGTTCTTCTACTCTTCAGTAATGGGCTCAGAGCTGATATTGATATGGTGTGCGCAGGTGGAAACAGTGCACAGCGCATTCCCAGACATTCCGGTACCTAATATCATCTATCATCTGTCGCGCACCAAGAGTGCTCAGTCGACTTCGGAGGAGATCTTGGAGAGAGGGTTCTTGGCCGCTGTGAGTGAATCCACCATTGGAAAGCCGACGAATGCGAAGAGGGGGATGAAAGGGGCGGGAGCCGAACAATCTTGAAGAGTCGTGTCGGAATCGTGTGCTGACGCTTATCGGGTAGCCTCCTCCTACATTCAATATGCCTGCCTCCCTCCTTCCCACCACCACCCCTCCTGCCCAAGTTTCCACTACTGCTCAACCTCAGAATACAAAGACTGCATCGGCCATCAAGGCTCAAAGTCTTATCGACCGATACAACCTCTCTTCCAGAGTGCCATCATTGAAAGGAAAGGAGAAGGCTGTCGAAGAAAATCAACCGGCAGAAACCAGTGCAAACGCTGCTTCAAAATGGGAGGATTCCAAGGAGAAGAGAGAGATGGGATTGAAAGAGAGAAAGGAAAAGATGATCCTTGAAGCGAGAAGACGAATGCTAGAGAAGCAGGCAAAGGAGAAGGAAGGTGTGGCCGTTTAATGTGACTTTTGGCTTCTTGATGCTGAGTCTTTGATTATTTCTTGTATGCATCTATGACTTTCCAGCCTTTATCCTATTCAAATCTATTGATCTAGCTCTTCCTCCGCGACCCCCATAAGCTTGTTCATCTGCCTCAGCCTCGGTCCAAGCGAGATGACCACTTCATCCTCGACATTGGCCACTGCAAACCTCAGCCACCTATCCTCTCTCACCACCTCTCCCCCTACCACTTCATCCCAAGCCTCATCATCTCCAAGAGTAGGCATGAAGAAGCTTCCCGGGAGAGTCACCACCCCACACTTGGTCGCCAAGATCCTAGCCACATCTTCACTTCCCAACCTCTGCCTCTTCAGCCCCAAAGCGCTCGAGGCGTGGATATACTCTTGAGGGAACTGGGCGTAAGCGAAGAAGCCACCGGAAGCGATGACGGACCAGCCGGAGACGGCTTCGACTGTGGAGTGGAATAGGCGGCGGCGGTGGGCTAGTTGACTTGATGAGGAGAGAAGGTCGGGGCGAAGGGAGGGGAGGAGTGGGGCTAGTGCCAGCTGGGGTGGACGCGGGGCGCAGATCTATTTCACTGTTAGCGGTCATGGGAGGCAGGGCGTGGATATGTGCATACCTGCATACAGTCACAGATCGTTGTGACGTGCTTCAAAAGCTCAGGGCTGGCAGTGATCGTACCCAGCCTATGGCCAGGGATCCTGTAGCCCTCTGTACTATGTTAGCTCCACCATGAGAGCTTATATGTGCACTCACTGCTGAAACTGCCCAGAGAAACCAGGGTTCCTCTCCAGTCTGGCTCCTCAAACAGCGCATGCGGCTGACCCCTCTTGCCCTGGTCTTCTCCATCCTCAACAAAGTCCCTATACGTCTCATCCAGGACGAGAGCAAGGTGATGTTCCTTGGCAAGCTCGTACCATTCCTTGATCTCTTGATGCGTATACACCGTTCCCGTGGGATTGTTCGGCGAGACTAGCACGATCATCCTAGCCTGCCTCTCTCTTCCTGCCTCCTTCTTGACACCTTCTAGATGCTCTCTTGCCTTGTTCAAAGAAGCTTTGAACTTGTTCCCGGGGTCGCAAGGGATATACACCGGCTTGACGTCTTGGAGAGAGAGCGACATGGCTTGATTAAAGTACGCCGGGAGCGGGAGCAGCACCTCCGACTTGCCAGGTGGACATAGCGTCATCAGCAAGCTCAAAAAAGCCATATTGCACCCCGTCACCACGCCGATATCTTCTGATTGCACTTGATCTCCAATTTCTGGCAGACGATAGAGCACCCGGGTTTCAAAGGCCAAGGCTTCGCGCAGGGCGGGTTCGCCCAAGATAGGACCGTATCGCGCTGCTTGGGGATCACTGGATGCTTGTTTGAGCGACTCGAGGACAGACGAGTGCGGTGCAGCTCGAGGTACACCCTGAGACAGATCGAGTAATGGAGTGGACTCGGAGGCGGGGAACTGCCGGCCCCATGCTTGGGCTTTGGGGATGCTACGATCTGTGAGCAAGGAGTCGGCGGTAGAGGCGCAACTTACGGCGGCGGGGCAGTTGCTGCTACCTGTGATGCTACTTGGAAGTTGAGAGCAGTCATGTGGGTATCTATTGAGTATTCGACAGAGAAAGACAAGATGTGAACATGAAATATAGGTTTCGGAGATGTCCTGCGCTCGCCTTTGCCTAAGCGCCGCTCTGGATCCGCTTTAGCGCCGTGTCATGGAAGGGTGCTTCGTCTGCCGTACTGAGATACAACATGCATCTTCCAATCCAAGATGAGGCCTATGAGAACCTTGCGTCGTGATGCAAAAAGGTATACGCCTTGTCCCCTCCCTCCTCGCCAAGCACTTCCTTCAATTGCTTCCTGCTCATTCTCACCATCTCCCCGATACTTTCCACCTTGGACATTACATATCGCAGATTTCCACCCGAAACACCGGGGATGCATCGAAGCATCTCCACAGCCGCCGCGTTCTCAATCCCACTCTTGAGTGCTCCCCCCTGCTCTCCTTCGCTAGATCCCTTGAGCATGGCAGTAGCCTCATCCGGCTCATCATGGTTCAACTTCAGATCCGACAAGATGCGTACAGTCTCTTGCGGGGAAGAAGACCAGATGATCTTGAGTTTCGGGAAATGGAGAGACAGTAGAACGAGTTTGGCTTGGATGTAGAACGTGTCCTGGCGCCATGGCTCATCGGGGTTGGTGTTGGGAGTGTTGTTGCTAGGTCGTCCAGCGGCCTCTCGGCGAGAATCTTCCTTGGTGCGCATGCCGAATTTGTCTTCGTCGAATTCGATGAGAAGGATGCAGGTCTCGTAATGAGCAGTCATCTGTTCGCACTGCGTGTGTCTGCATACGACTCAGCGGAGATCCCCTGCGAACGAAATTGATGCTCACAATCGACCATTATTCAAACTGCCTTCCAAATCGGCCAAACTCTTTCTCTCCACACACATCTTGGGAGACAGGATGTAATCTCCCACCGTGAGTGTACAGGGAATGACCTTGATACCGGCAGCGTCGATCAAGGAGGGGAGCAGAGCGCCGATCTCTCGTAAATCGACAATGATCTAGTCTTCATCAGCATCTCATTGCCCAAGACTCTGGATTGACTCACTCGCGATTCTGAAGCGCCCTCTCCACCGCCAGCATTACGCGACGAATAAGTCGTTTTTGATCTGGTGAATGTATCTCGCATAGGCGCTCGGGGGTTGTTGTTGTAGATAGGTATGACCATCGACTGCCTGTCGTCGATGAGCTTTTTGAAAGCTTCGGCTTCTCTTTGGATCGTGGAGAGGAAACGGTCTTCCTCGAATGAGTTGGTGTATATCATTTGATATACACGAAGAGACAGCCCTGGGTTGCAATTCTTGTACACCTAATCGTCTGTGAGAGAGCCCCCATCGCAATAACAAGAGACTCACTTCTAGCCGTCGAATGAACGCCAAGTTGGGCTCATAGAGCACCACAAATCTCGGTCTCAGCTCCTGTAGCAGAATATCATCATCCTCTCCCCCATAAGGTCGGATGACTACAGCATCCTCCGGCGCTATCAGCCCGTACTCTTCCTCAAAGTTCTCAGGCATCAGTCCGTAGGATGCCGAATCGGCGTCCAAGACCGGGTCTGAGGGAAGGGTGCCGGGCGGTAGAGGCTGGAGGTCGTCTTCGTCTATGATGCCGGATGAAGTGAGGAGGGCAGATGCCGGGTCTTGTCCGGCTCGAGATCTGCGCCAGTCAGTACATCGCAAAAAGCCCATGAACGGAATACCCACGATTCCCCAATAGCCCATTGCATCTGCGCATCTTCATCTTCTTCACCGCCAGCAAACGCAGAGTGTGCCTTCATCATCGCCTCTCTATGCTCTCTGAAAGCAGAGTCAGCTTGGAGCTTTGATTCATCATTGATACTCACCTTTCCATGTCTGCCAATCTCGGAGCTGGGGCAACAGACCCGCCCCTCTGCCTCCTTCTCTTATACCTCGGTATGCCCCTCCCCCTCCCCCTCTCAGCCCTCCTCGCCTCCTCCGATCTCTGCTTCTCAATGTCTCCCCTAGCATTCACCTCATCATCACCACTCCTATGCATCCTCATACCCGCCTTGCTCCCAGCCTTGCCATCCAGCCTCTGCCCATTCTTTTCATGCTGCCAATTCGACAAGAACAAAGACTCCATCATTCTCTTCCCCGCATTCGGCCCGAAAGGCGGATCAGTCTTGGCCATGGTGGTGAGGTATTGCCGGAGTTGGAGACAGGTGCGGTCGGAGGAAGTCATGATGAGGGTGATATTGGTCCCCGGCGCGTCGGCATGCGTGTCGGAAACACGGGCGATGGTATCTTCAATCTCCTTCAAGACTTTGCCGAGGACGCCCCACTTGGGCTGTTCTTCCAGAACAGCTTCGTGTCCTTTCCGTAATCTCTTCTTGACGCTAGCTCGAAGGTCGTCTTGGACACCGACCATGACAGGACGGAAAACGGGTGGAGGAGGTCCTTCGGCGGAACGCAAGGTCTCGTCTGCGTTCTCGTCGTCCTCGATATTGAGTTGCTCTTCGTCTCCGTTGTCGTCCCTGTTTGACCGACTCTGGGGGACGACTTGAGTCTGGGTAGCAAAGACCTCCATGATATCCTCCTCATCATCGTCCCTCATCACGCTGTCCCCTTCTCGGCGTTCCCGCTCTAGACGCTCTTCTTCCCTCATCACAGCCTCCTCCTCCTCAAACTCCCCTTCGTCTTCTTGGGGGTTGTTATCCATCTCGAGCTTCTTTCTTGATAAACGCCCCTGTGAGGCTTCGACGAGGGTAGCAGCGGATTTGGCATTGAACCAATCATGGACATGTCGAGCAGGGCCCGTAGTGACCTTTTCGGCATTGTAATGCTGGCGTTGAAGTGTGTTGATGTAGGAAGCAAAAGTCGCAGAGTCGTATTCGAGTAGCCAGCTACAACAACGTAAGTCGTGTTTGGGACAAATCTCCAAAGACATACGTGTGCAGATTTCGAAGCTCGGCAAGAGCAGCTACATGAATCTTTGTCTTTGCTCCGACTTTGTGCCAGACCGGCTTGAGCTTCATTCTGACGATGGTGTCAAAGCTCTTGAATTGGGCGCTGCGGACGTTAATGTCTTCCAGATCAAGATTCTACTTACTATCAGTATCCACTCAAATCCTATAGATGAAACTTACCAGAGAATGATCTCTCTTTAATTCCACCAACATCGCTTCCATACACTCTGTGACAGCATCCTGACACTGCCTCATCAGATCCGTCATCGGGATATACATCTCCACTACATCTGCCCTCCGACTCGACAGATCCATCTTGACGGCTTCATTGAAACGAGGCCAGATGAGAACCGAGTTCATGTTGAGGTTGACGAGCATGTCTTTGAGTGGAGACATGCCGTGGGCAAAGATTTCGGGCTCATCAGAGAATGCTTTGCAAAAGCCGCTTTGATTCTCTCGCCGGTAGAGACGGACAGCAAACTCTTCCTGGCTGCCATGCGAAATTCTATCAGCGTGCAGAATTACGAGGCCTGTTATGAGTTTGCAGGGCAATGTTCCCTCTAATGTCCAATCAGCACAAGTAAGACAGCTCGATCGTGCGCATACTGAGTAGGTCGTTGACGAGAATCTTGCTCGTCACCGAGAAAAGACCTCCATGTCGGTACATTTCCTCTCTGATTTTCTATCAAGTCAGCTTCATCTTTGTCACTGAAAACGATGCCGCGCACCTTTCCCTCGCGTTCATCTCGTAGCCGACTACTTTGAATCCCGGGTCTCTGACGCCCATAATCCCTAGTTCATCTCCGATACCCGCCTCGTCAGCTGGGGTAGCGCCAACCACAAGAACCAGATCTTCCCGCCTGTCATAGGTTTTTAGCAGCGCACATACTACTCTCCTGAGTCCCAGTCCCTTGGCGATGATGAGCAGGTCATCTTGCTGAGGGCGACATATGGTGCGGATGAGTGATTTGTGGAAGGACAAGTAGGGGATGTGGCGCCGAGCCTGTAGCGAGTAGGGGTCGGGGGTGGACATTGTGCAGCTGCACGTCTGGCGAATAAATAGAATGCTGAAAGAGATCGTTGAGAGCTGAAGTGAACCCCTCTCTGCTGCTCGGCGGGCCGTCATTAGCAGGTGGAGGTCATACCTTACATAATCGCTCCTCTGGCAGTGCATTCGGTGGCACTTTTCCATCTCTCCCTGACGGCACTTATCACTATCGCTGCATTATTCGTACTAAGCTAATATATTCATTATGCTGCAAGGGGGACCAAACTCTTGAGCCGTGAGACCACGTTGCGCGTGTACCAAGGAGGAAGAGTTGGCGCCGAAATTATAATTCATAAACACAACGTTCCTGACGTTCATCCCATGTTCAAATGTAGATGGCACTCTCCGGAGGCTAGTACCACAGAGCCTATAGGGTGAATGTTCTGTCAGCGCCCGTCTTGTCAAATAGAATCCGAATGCCTAGGATGAGGACTAACCTTGTTCCAGAAGACGACCCGAGCAGAGTCAAGCTCGTCACCGCTGATGTTGAAACCGGCACCGGAAAGCTGGAATTCGAACACCTGCTCCTCGGAACCGTAGAGATGCCAAGAGTCGATGGTAGATAGGTTGCCGGTGGAGCCGCTTGCGTAGGTGTTGGGGTCGCCAGTGAGGACAAAAGAGACGAGGTATCGCTGCATCTGCAGCGCAACAAGGTTTCGTCGGATGTGATACATGTGTCCTCACCTCAACCACCAGCACTGCCGCCCCCATCAGAAGATGAACTAGAATCGGTAGAGCTGGAGGAAGAGCTAGAGGTGAAATCGTCTGGGTTGAACGAAATCCTGTGCGTAGTCTTACTTGCAATGATGTTGATGGTACATGCTGACGCGTTTTTGCAGGTATTCAACACCAGGGTCAACCTACAGACAGCCGCCATGATCTTCTAAGCGCCCATCATGCATGTCCAGCTCCAGCTATATGCCTTTGGAGAAGTTGGAGAAGCATGATGGGGGTTGACAAGACTCCTGGCGGCTGTCTGTAGGTCGACCTTGGTGCTGAATACCTGCAAAAACGCGTCAGCATCTGATGTACCATCAACATCATTGCAAGTAAGACTGAGTGAGTGCCACTGCTGTACGTGCTGGAGCGTGTTCAAGTTGCTTACATAATGTCCGAGAAGCGACTGGACATGCGGAGGGGACCGAAAAAGGTAGTCAGGGCCGGGGGGGGGGGGGCGGCTCGCTACTCCTACTCTGCAGTAAGGTTGGATCATGCCATCATCAACAAGTAATCAATCGAGTGCATCCGCTCTCATGGAACAGCGGAAGAAGACCGAAGGGTACCTGGCTCAACGATTGAGACCCCACATGGCCGGGACAGTACAATTGTTCGGGGTCGGGGTCGGGGGCGGGGGGTGGCCTATGCACCTTGCACCTGGCAACCAACATCCTGTCAGGTCCCAATCAGCCATTCGAGGCATTTGGAGGATAACGTGAGCGTTCACTACCATCATCACCTCTTCAGGTACCTTGACCATCAACAATCTTCTCAGGGTGCACGGTGTCCAGTTGATCTAGAAAAGGTCCAGTCGCACCAGATGCTGTAACGTAAGCCGCACTCCAATGCAACGACAGCTGCACTGTTGCCTTCAACTGCCTCTCAAGGGACATACATGATGGTGTGTACAAGCCACTGACAACCGATTGCTTTCAAATTGTTATTCGCTGAGGATCACGATGCGAACAGCCAAGGTGCACCAAGACTGCTACCACAGAGGCCGGCCCCAGGCCCGAATCTGGCGCTCTATATATGTTGAACGCTGTGAATTGTGTCATGCCCCTCGCATCAACAATTTTGGTTGCATTGATTGCCCCTTCATATCAATTCTTTCTTCTTGGACTAAAGCCTAGGTCGACCCGTTGTCTTTCTATAATACTCTCATTCTTTCGCCAAATCATCCCGCCAGCGACTACTATACCACCTTCTGCTGCACTAGATCGCCATATACCAAATGAGCGGCTCCGTCGGTCCTCTTTTTCTGCAGTACGTCGCTTCAATCCCCATGCGTTCTGTGGCTCATGGACCAGCTGACTTGCTCAGGCTTGCCACCAACAATGCGTCTGCGGCTGATCTACTCGAAGAAGCTGTACGGGCTGCCATCCAGCCTCACCGTGGTACCTACTTGGGTCCAGTCCTTCTTGGGTAAGTGACTCTATGCTGCCGCCTTCGCCGACTAGCCATCACTAATACACGGTATAGGTCGTGGCTGGACTTGATAGGATGGGGTTTGATGGCCAAGCAGCTGCTCACGTGGTGGCAGTATGCTGTAGAAGATGAAGCACTCGTGCAGATTCTGGTGGTAAGTGACTTGAGTGAAGAACCGAATGATGTGACGGCTGATGATCCGTCTTGCAGCTTTGGTGTTCGATATGGGGATCAGTTGGCACCGTGTTGCAAGTCCCGCTATCACTGATCATCTATCGCTCGTTGCTGATCAACCGTCTTTAGTCACCTCGCCTACCTATTTCACGTATTCGTGTACAACTTTGGTATATACGAGTCTTTTGCCGTGTCCACTTGGGGATCGTGGCTCGGCGTCATCGGCCCATTCCCTATTGCTGGGGTGCAAGTATTCTACACCTATCGAGCCTATGTCCTTACCAGGAAGAACAAGCTCATGGCTGGAGCTATTTTGCTCTTGATGTGAGTGTTCGAAATTCGATCAGGACGGCGTGGACTGATCACTGGACGGCCAGTATCTCGTCCATCGTTGGTGGAGTGGGTAGCAAGATCGTCACCAAACCTGACTCTTACAGATATGTGAGCTCCAACCTTGTCATCGCTACTAGGCTGACGCCTGATATGTCTCCAGGAATCCCCCGATATCCAGGCATTCATCTTTCTCTTCATCTGCAGTTCGGTAGCAGCCAACGTCCTCATCACCGGCGTGATCATGTGGTGTCTGGGCAAGTCCAAATCTGGATGGAAAGCTACCGACAAGCTCGTGAATAAGCTCTCGGTGTAAGTCCTGCCGTCATGTGTATTCATCATCCCTACTGGCAGTTATCATACTCACAGAAAGGCAGAGTGGCTGTTGAGACACAGCTTGCCCCGACTATTGTTGCGATCGCCTTTCTCGTATTCTACACCCTCAAGGTCAACAACGCACCGAACAGCCCTAGCATCACGTCCAACCTTACGGCGTTCTTCATGTAAGCAGACATCCCTTTTACCATACATGTCCCGGCACGAGCTGAGCATGTGAAAGGATGCTGCTTCCCAAGACGTACATCGTAGGATTCTTGGCCGTGTTGAATTCCAGAACGTCTCTCATGGCTGTCGCGAGCACAAGCCACGATGTCACAGACTTTGAAAAGAAGGTAAGCAGGTGTCTTGGCTTGTTCTCGACAAATTCACCGGAACTGACTATAGTGTGTGGCGCAGAACGGGTTTGAACTCCGAAAGCGTCCTCTCGATCGCGGTCAGATCAAAATCACCACCGACACATACGTTCATGCTTCTTCCCACGATACGGCATCTCCGCTCCAGGACAAGAAATCAAAAAGTCCCAAATTGCGCCTGGCGGATATTATGGTAGAGGCCGACGAGGAGACTGTCAACGATGACCTCGAGTACTATGCGAACGGGAGCAAGACAGCCTTGACAAGCGTGGATGGCAGTCAGGTATCCCTACAGATGGAACGTGGGGGCATGAGGTGATACTTGTGTCATTGTCGTGCTGTGGTATATTTGCGTTGATATTCAAGGGCTGTTATGAACATGACGTGTACATTGCAAACGGCTAAAGGGGTCGGATTACATGAGACTCCCACTCGACCCACGATTCTAAGGACTAAAGATTGCGTTATATGTTTATTGCTGTATATGGATGAGGGGGATGGAGTGTGAAAGAGAAAAGGTCCAAGACAGGCTCAATGCGAATGGGTGCTGATATATAATATAGACAACTAAATACGGAAAACATAACAATTCTCAGATGAAAAACTACAGGTGACTGGGCTTTGAGAGATGATCCGGAGGTATGAGAAACGTGGAAGCGCTGATGTTGCGCTGTTTTTTATCGTGTTGTCGTCACGTTGGGGTATACGTGTATGCTTGGTGATAGATAAGCGATCAATGGGTGAGGGTGGTAGTGCGCCTGCAGTATATGTCAGTGCTGTTTTCAGTTCGATGAGCACAATTGACATACTCGATGACGGTTTGATAGATGAATTTGAAAGACCAGAGATTGCCCTTGGTCCTCTTGATCTTGAGGATGTACAGCCCGGGGAGGTTCTTCATTTTACATAGCTCAACGGTGAACTTGACTTCGTCGCCGGCATCCATCCTGTAACAAGTCAGCAATGTAATATCTCAATGTCAGAGTCTGTACTCACAACTCCTTGCCATACAGAGGCTCGGGCTTGGGCCTAGCAGTGAGCTCAGGCAGCTCAAGGTTTGGTGTAGACTGCGAAGGTGTGGTACCAGTGTCGAATTCGCCACGAGAGATACGGGCCGGGTGGGCGGAAGATTTGGAATTGCCACGGCGCAAAAGACCCTTAATACCAGCACTGGATCGGTTGCTGAAAGAGGGGCTAGTAGGCAAGGGCAGGCCACGGGCGTCGGTCTATCATGATCGTCAGTTTCGGTCACAGCGCTCAGATGGCCCTCTACTCACCTTGCCGGAAGATGCATTGTTCATAAGAGAGAAAGGGTTCATACCCGATCCTGTACTCATGACACTGCCAAGCCCAGTAGGCGGAGGAGCACCAGCAGCCCTCTTCTTCGCCCTGGTGCACCTCAGCTTGAAGTCGCTCTCTCGCTTCATGTCAACACCCATGCCACGCAAGACCTGCATGACCTCCTTGAACACATCCTGAGGAGGTTTGGTAGTAAGGGCAGATTGGTCGACAAGGCCAGTGTGGACACGGATCGACGTTTCGTTGAAGGTATAGGTGGAGGCGGATCGAGCCCGGCCGATCAGAGGAGATTGGTGGTCAGAGTTGATAGTAGGAGCCTTGCTAGTAGAGGGGCGGGGAGGAGTAACCGTGACAGATGGGGCAGCTGCAGCAGCAGTGGATTCTTCCTCTGGCTCCTCAGCAGACCCTGCTTCCGGTTCCCTCCTCTCCACAAGCGGAGATGATGCTCGGACGTTCTCTTCAGTCCTGTTGACACTGTCATACGAGGCCATCGCCAGATTCGATCCCTCGTTTCTCCTCTGAGGCGAAGCAGCGTCGCCCACTCGAACAAAGGAAGACTGCGAGTCGCTCTTGATCCCAGGGGATCGGAGCTCATCGATTGTGTCCTTAGTAAGAGTCTTTCGACGGAACCAATCCATGACCTTTGAAGCTTTGCTGGATGAGCCACGGTGGTTTGGGTAGGTTTGCTGAGCTGCGTAAGGATCGATGGTGACAATCGATGGCGAGCTTTGAGCAGGGTGCTCGTCTCGGTTAATGATCGCATCTCGAGGAGTTTGAGGAGGGTCGAGGTCCCGGTGGCTCTCAGTATAAGGCGGGGCAGAGACGGGGACTGCAGAAGGCAAGGGTTTGATCTCCCGAGTATTTTGTCTACGGTGGTCAGTATGTGTCAAAGACATATCAATCTTGACGTACCTGTTGAAGCCAAGCTGGATTGTCTTGCGTCGCGATTCTTTGGTCTGGTCCCTGGGTCCTGCGCTGGCTGGCATTCGGTTGTCGCTGTTCGGGTCCTTATCCCCAAGAGGAGTACCTGGAACAGCAATGTTGGAAGGGGCCTTGCTGTCGCGGCGACTAAATGTCTGTCAGTATCATCTCGCACGTAATTGAAAGACTGAACTCACTTGTGGAAGCCAAGCTGCAATGTACGCCTTCGGGACTTCTTTACGCTATCCGTCTCCGCCACAGGTCTATCCTGCTTGCCATGTTGGTGCAGCTGTGTCTGCAAAGCAACCGCACTTGCACTCGCGCTGGGCGGCGCCATCCTACCCTCACCCTGTGCCGAAGAAGATGCTTGAGAAGCATGGCCCAGGAGCTTGGAAAGACCAAACTTGTCGAGCGACATGCCCTTCCGGCTTCTGTCCTTGCGGGCGGCAGCGGGAGGTGGTTTGGGCAAACCAGACGCGTTGAGTTGTGGGTTGGCTTTTGGTTCGGGCACGGTCGTGCTCAGCGCAGGAGGCATGGAGCCATGGCGTCGGTGTGGTTCTTGCGCCAGCGAGGCCTTGGGAGTGTTCGGGGCAGGGGCAGCGGTCCCCTTGGGGCCACGGGGAGTGGTGTTGACCGCCTCCTTGTCGGCAAAGGTCGAGGCTCGAGGGGTAGACGGCGATACAGCTTGGCTGAGAGGATCTGACCTTTGCTCCGCAGGAGTGGTGACTGTAGACGTCGCTTGAGAATCAGCAGAAGGCGCAGAGGGAGCAGAGACTCCAGTTTCAGCAGGAGGAGCAAGGGGGACAGTGGTGGGTACCACAACCGCTGCTTCGGGCTTCTTGGACTCTACCATCTCCGGGGTCTTGTTATGGTCGTTGTCAGACGAACCAGACTCCATCTCCACGTCACTCGAGTCACCTTGCTTGAGGTTGGGCAGAGGAGGAGGAGCAAGCATGGCTTCGCTAGTGTCAGCAGAGGAGCCCTCAATGCGCCTCTCCTCGGAACCCATCTCCTGCATCTTGTCGTAAGAAGCCTCGCCATCATATTCGACTTGAATCGTGTGACGATTCTTGTTCTCGCGCATGGACGGACGGGAAGCCACCTGGGGTTGGACAGGGGCGACGGCAGTGGGTGGCAAAGTGGTGTCCTGTGAAGGGGCGTTGGCACTCAAAGGTTGAGCCTCAGCAGTAATGGGCGAGACAACAGCGGGGGCTGTCGACGAAAGGCCCGGGGCCATAGATTCTGAACGTCTGCGGGGAGAGTCGATGGCAATGGGAACTGCTTCTGAAGGCGGGGCGGGGACTGGCGCACGAATGGAGGAAGGCGTGGCGGACCGAGCAGGGACGTGGGCGTCTGCTATGGGGGCCGAGTGCTTTGCAATGATCTCGGGCATCGTAGGCGCACCAGGCATAGCACTGTGTGGGCGTCGGCGACCCTGGTCGAGAGCCGCAGCAGTGATGGTAGTACCAGGAGCGCTGCTCTGGCTTCGCTGGAAAGCCTTCTCTCGAGCCTGCATAGCCTCCTTGGCCTGCATCTGCACGCGCCTTCTCTCTTGCAACTCTTTCCGAGCTTGTTTGCTCTTCTTGTACATTGCCTCTTGGAACGCCGCCTCGCACTCTTCAACGCTCTTGTTGAACATGTGACGGTGATTCTTGAGCCAGGGATGAGTCATGATATCGGGAATCTTTATTCTGTGCTCGGGGTGTAGAATAAGCATGTGTTGGAGAAGGTTTTTGCCGAGCGGCGAGACGTGTTCCGGGTAGTGAAGCTCGGTGTTCATGATGTATCGGTAAAGATCGACGACATTGCCGGCATCAGGGTTGTCTGGGTCGTCGTCGTAGGGGAGGTATCCAGCGACCATCGCAAACAGGATGACACCACACGACCAAATGTCGACGGCAGAACCGTGGTAGGGAGTGTCGAGAACAACAAGCTCCGGCGCCGCGTAGCACGGACTGCCACAACTTGTTGACATGAGATCACCCTCCTCCTTGGCGAACGAGTTGGCAAAACCAAAGTCGGTGATGATGAGATTCCTGTGCTTGTCTAGTAACAGATTCTCGAGCTTCAAGTCACGATGAATGACCCCCTTCTGGTGAAGGTAATCAACACCTGAAATAAGCTGAGCAAAGAGTCTTTGGCCTTCGACGTCTTTGAGGTACTCGTTGGCGAGGATGTATTCGAAAAGCTCTCCGCCTACATGCGCGTCAGCAATCAGCAACACGACTGATAGGTACGTACCTCCGGCAAACTCCAGGACGATTCCAATATACTTGTGCGTGTCAAGAACATCAAACATACGGACAATGTTTGGGTGTTTCAACGTCTGCACCGCCGTCAGTGGATATTCGGGATGCCAAAACAATACTCACCTTGAGCACGTTGATTTCCCGCTCTACTTTGCTTGCATGGGCCTCCTCCTGGAGATCACCCCTCCTGATCAACTTGATCGCGACCTCGACACCGTAATCCGCATGGACACCCAGCTTGACCTTGCCAAATTCTCCTTCTCCCAGCGTCTGGAGGACGATGTATGGTCCTAGACCGACCATGGACCGCCGAGGATACTCTTGCTTGAAAGAGTAGACTGAGGGATGCAGAACGTACTCGTCGGTCAACTCTTCGGCACGGGGCATCAACGGCTGGCTCAGCGTCGCGCCGGGATTGTGAGACCGCCGGTTGGCAGCACGCGATGGCTGAGATTGGGATTGTGAAGCATGGCTTGGTTGATGCGATGATGCAAAGGGGTCATGCGGAAGGGCGGAGGAAGGTATCAATGGCATTGTTGCCGAGGAAGGAGGTGGTCTTGGCCGCGCGGACGTTGACTGACCGGCCTCGGACACAAGCGCGTTGTTTGCCGCTGGCTGGTGTGACGGCCCAGCATGCGGACCGTGACTGCCACCGGCGTGTGCGTGATGACCCTGGGGACCAAAGTCGGAGCCGGCAGGCTGCTGATGGTATGTCTGAGGCTGCGCCATGGGGAGGCTGGGAACGTGGGTGGGAACGGGAGGGAAAGGGTTCGACGCGTAGGCCGAGTGGGTGTGGGCGATAGGGGATCGTTGCTGATGCAGCGACGCGTTGTTGTGTGGCAGGGGCAAGGCAGACGTGGCCATAGTCTGGAGGATACAGGCTGGTGGGCTCCTGTATGAAGAACAACGTCAGCTCAGCTTGGGCCTCGATTATTCTGCAAGGGTCGAAAACAAGACAACAACGAAAAACAAAGACGATCAAGACGTAGTTGATGCTTGTGGCGCATGAAAGGAGCAGTCAAGAGGTGGGTGCGCGATGGGAGAGGGCGAGCCGCAAGGCAAGCATGCGACGGGGGTGGGGAGGAATGCACGGGGTGACTCACAGTTGAGACGCCTGACGGGAAGGCCTGGCAGCGACGGAACGGTGCGGCGGGAGAGGTGCTGCGCGAGCTGGGGCGGAAGGGGGGCGGGTGGCGAGGACTGGGAGGGTGGCCGGGGAGAGAAATGGAGAGAAGAGAAGGAATAGAAAGAGATGAAGAACAAGATGTAAAACCGAGCAATTTGACGAAACACGACTTTTGCGGCCCGTGCAAGTCAACAACAAGCTGGTCCTGAACCCTTGTTTTCCCGATTGGGAAGGTTTCTTGGCCGTCTGTGTGCGCCGTCTTGCAGCGAATCCCGCCTGACACATGCATGCATAGCTCTCGGCAGGGAGCAGGGATATCCCATGTATCCACATAACGGCCCTTAGTGGTGCATAGCTAGTTGTATGGGCGGCAGGAGCATGAGCCGGTTACGCGGCGCTGTTGCTGTGCTACGGGAGTCACCCATCAATTATCATCCAACCCAGCCACGGAAGGAGCGCCGTGACTCGCCTTGATGACCCCCACTCTTCCCATATCCGCTGTGAGTATGGGTGTATATATGCATGCGGGCAGTCTTCTTTTCTGCATAGATGGCAAGAATAATCCACCAACGTTGAGCAAGTTGACCTGCATAAACAAAGCGTCAACACCTCTGTATGTTGAAAGGTCCCCTGGTCCGTCCAGTTGGTGTTTACTTGCATTGCGGTCACTGTATGAATACAGGCGACGATCGGCGTATCAGAAGTCGCATACATGCCCGACCTTCCTCTTGTAGACATTCACCATGAAACGGGCAATTTCTGTGTGTATCATAGCTAGCCATAATACGCACCAGCCTCAGGGACTGCTATTGAACAGACTGTGTGGAAATGAGCGACGGGCACTGCAATGGATTCCCGTAGGAGTTTCGTCTTCATCACTGGGTTATCGATTTCCAGGTCTACTGACTACGGAGAGATGTATATCTATAGCTATGAGATATGAGATCAATGGCCGAAGAATACCAATGCTGAACTGATCGTGCCAGTCGTTCTAGAGCCAGGGCGCAAAGTCATATGGGCCCGCCCGAGCCGTATGGCCATCGCACTTTAAACTCAGAAGAAGCGCAAAAGTCAGAGATGCAAGATCCGGCGCGTCCATCGATAACAAGCGCGTCGCTTTGTTTTGACCCCTGGGATCTATCGTAATTGGAACTCAAAACCTTACGTCCATGGACGATGCATTATGCCCATACTTTGATCTTCCTTGAGCTGATATATGTCCCATCCCGAGCTGTACATAGGTTCTGAAGCAGTGGACTGCATAGCAGAGTGCTGCCGAGTACATTTCCTGGTTGCTCTTCTGAAACTCGGTTCCTGGCTGTTGCGTTACATCATGAAACGGCGGTGAGAGCCGACTCCCTAAGTGGGAGGACAATTCCAATTCCCTGCTCGGCACGAACTTGACGTAGCCACTGCAATTGTTGGGTTACCTTACAGCTTTCTTACCAGCCACCAGCATGAGTGAGGCAGCACAAGAACTGTCCACTACATCCCTTACCTCTACCGCAATCACCCAAACCCTTGCTCCTCTTCCTGACCTCGATACCATCACCACCTCCTTCCACCTCGTCACTTCGGGCCAGGCAGGAGATGCTTCTCAAATCAAGGAAGCAATCGGTCTGGGACTTGAGAAGGGGCTGCAAGTGCTCGGAGATGTTCTGGCAGTAGCAGAGGGAGCGGCCGAGGAAGACATTAGAGGAATGGTGGGAGAGAGGGAGGCAGCGGTGGAGGCGTATTTGGGGCTGGACGAGATGAGGCGGCGGCTGGACACGTGGGAGTTGTTGCAGCCGCCCCCTGTCGCCAGTCCCATCAATGAGAAGAATGTAGAGCTTGAGGAAGGGAATAAGGAGAAGGAGGCCGAGGAGGAAATCGAGCTGGACGATCCTTGGGGAGAAGATGAAGGCGAAGAGCGCACGACAATCTTGGACGATCCCTGGGCTGAGCAATCACCAGAGATTTCTACCAAAGAGGTATCTGAAGCAGACGAAGAAGAAGAATCTGAGCATTCAGAGATCGAGTCTCTGCCTCTGGGCCTCTTCCAATTCCTTACCCAACCTCTCCCGCTATCCGCCCTGGAGCTTGCATCAGCAGTGGCTCTCGGAGCTCTACAAATGATCTGTCAAAGACATTGGCAAGAGCTGTATCCTTACCGTTTTTCCATTCTGGAAGCTGTTCCGGGGTGGGTCCAGCCCAGCGAGCTCCTAGAGGCGGACTTGCTGCCAAAGCTCGGCGCAGAGGATGTAGAGACGTGGGTGGCACCGCTTGAAGCCGACGAAGCTCTCCCACCACCTCCTGCGATTATCAAGAGTCTGTATATCCCATTGTCCCTCAGCGCAACGCCTGTTTCTCTCCCATCCCGCCCAACGCCCATGTCAAGCGAAGATCTTGCCGGATGGTACACCTCCCACACCTTGTCCCTAGACTCGCTAGGCCTACTTGATATCCAGCTCGCCTGGGTCCAGCATGGTGCTTCCCTCGGCGTTCCTTCTCTGGACTCTCTAGGCGAAGACCTCTCCCTCTTGTCTAGGCTGGTATACGACGGCAACCTCACACCCGAGCAACATGCTCGCTGGAATCTTGCCAGTTGGCGATCAGCACAAGAGGACGATGTCGTCAACGCCTACTTGTCTGAATCAGTACCCGAAAGTATCGCAGGCGACATCCGGAGTCTTCTGATGCCTTATCTTTACGTACTCGAATCTCGAGCGGAAAGAGCTGGCAAACCGTCTTCCAAACTCGTAGAAGACTATCTCAACTCTGCTATCCTTTCTCTACCTCTTCACCTCGCTTTACCCGTCTTTGAAGCCTCCAAAGCCACCATCCCATCAGCCGAGAGAATCATCAAGAACGATCTCGAGGTTGCGCGCCTCGCCTTGGCTTGTTTGTATGGCAGCCAAGAACGAGGGAGTGTCGTCTGGGGCAGCATGTCGAGTATATTCGAGTGTCTGCCCGTTTGGGAGCTTACGGGAGCCGATGCGGCGGATGAGGAGCTCACTAGCACCACCATCGACTCTATATCGGCTTTCGTACGTCCCTCGGCCTCTGCAACAGAACCGCCAACGAAGAAAGACCTTCTTATCTTTTTCCACCCGCTTCCCTTTGCCTCCTTGTCCAGAGCGCTGGATATCTTGGATGTTCAACTGGAGAGCGGCGAGATCCTCGCAAGGTGGGGCGTCGAACAACGGTTAGGCGAGCTCTTGGGCGTTACCGGTGACAAAAAGGAGCAAACAGATCTGGCCAACAAGCTGGTGAGGCAGGGCGGGAGCTCTTTGGCTGGTGCGAGGGAAGAGGGATGGAGAAGGCTGTGGGATGATATGCAAAGGCTCGCGAGTGGGGAGGGGCTACTGAAGGGAGCGCTGGGGACTTTGACGCTGCAAGAAAGGGGAAGAATATATCTTGGCGGTCTTTTGAGCTCGGGTAGTGAGTATCAACTAGTGTCGAGTGAGCCGAGCTGACACCGTGAGAGACTTTGACATTACTCGAAAGATGATCAAGAGGTTACAGGGTGATGGAGCAGTTGATGCCGTCACTATCGAGAAAGTCGTCTTGGAGACGTCGAGAGAGATTTATATCTCTGCCAAGAGCGGCAACTTGCACTCGGGCAACATGAAGCTTGCATATGATTGGTGAGTATCCTAACTGGTCCCAGACCTGAAAGCTGATCCTGTTCATAGCCTGCTAGTGGCTCCCTCTTCAAAGGCAATCACATCCGAGAGAGAATACATCGAAGCCACCTCCCGCCTGTCCTCCTTCTCCTCATTCAACCTCACACCCTCTCAAATACGTGCGACTACAGAACCCCTGACCCTCATCTCCGCCGTTCTCTGCGGCTCTTCCAGCGACGCCTACAGGTTTCCTGACCTCATGCTCGACCTCGCCAGTAAACTTGGCTGCCAGAGTCAAGTGGAGAAGGGATTAGTATGGGGTATGGTGGGCAGGTCTGCGGTCGAGAATGAAGATTGGGACACGGGAAAAGGGGCAGTGGAGAGTATGGCGACTGTCGCCAAGAAACGTGTGATAAAGACGAAAGGGAAAGGCAAGGCAGCCGGGAAGGATCTGTCTACTGCGGACCCCGATGCCAAGCTCATCGCAGAGACCTACACTTTGGCCCACTTGATCGCCTCTCGTCCAGACTTTTCAGACATGCCCACCAAAAGGGAATTCATCTCCATCGCCCTCGAGCTGTGTCCTTCCGAGGCGATCCCATCTATACTCGAAACTTTCAGAAAAGTCGAGAGTGGACAAGCCAAGCTTGACCAAGCTGCAAAGAGACGGCGACTGGAGGGAATCGAAGCTCCAAAGCTGCCTTCTGAGGCTTCAGCTCTGGGCGTGTCGGAAGAAGAACGAGTACTCGGTTCCCGCACTGCAGCGAAAGCTGCCAAGCTTGCTTTGGATATTGGCGGGCGCTTGACGAATCGACAGCTCCCATCGCCCTCGCTATTGTCCGCTGCCACGCTAAGCTCACCGTTTGGCTCGAACGCCCTACTGCGGTCTTCATCGAGAGATTCCAGGGTGGAGAGTGACGGAGGTTCGGACGCTGGCTATTCTGTGGGCACACCAGGCTCAACGGGCACAAGGGAGCTATTCGATCATCTCGGGAGAGAGGAAGCTGAGAGGGTGAGGAAAGGCGCTAGGAGAGCTTTGGTCAGGGGCGTGGGCTGGCTACTTGGGGCAGACGAGAATGAGATATCAGGGGCGGATGAAGAGTAGAGCATGCATAAATCATGACAATAGTCTAGTCGTATTCAGAGGACATCTCTGTATTCTATCATAACTTTTCATCAACAATGTCCACCCCATGACCTTCTTGCTGTTGCAGCCTTTCAACCTCAAGCCGCTCTCCAGCATCCGGACTTGGCCCGTACCCCTTCATGACATGGTCTGCTCCCAACGTCCACTGCATGAGATCCCTCATCCAAGCTGGCACAAGTCCCACACCATCCCCACTGAACCTCGCCAGATTCGTATAGAAAGGTAGCCTGATCACTCTACTCTCATTCTCATCGAGAGCCGAGATGATCTGCTTGACGATAGCGTGCGGCGGTACGGGAGGGCAGAAGAAATCAAAGACACGACCGGTGGGAAACCTGATCCGATCAAAGAGGGAGGTGAGGATGTACGCCGGGAGAACGAGGGTGGTGCGGATAGCAGGAGTTTTGTATCTGTTATCGAGCTCGAAGCGGAGAGTCTGGTGAAGACTGATTAAAGCGGCTTTGCTCGCACAGTAGTCGGCTAAAGTGGGTCAGCACATGTCACTGTCGTACCGAAGAGACAGTACTCACACATCTGAGCAGCTCCAAGGAGGCCGAGAAGACTTGAGATGGTATAGATATGGCCTTGGCCCTTGCGTAGCATGGCTGGAAGGAAGGCCTTCAAAACCCAAAAGCTTGCAATAGTGTTGCACCCAAAAGTGCTGAGAGCGTGTGAGCAGTTGCTTGCAATCCTGATGCAATACTTACGTTTGCACGTCCTCTTCGGTCAAGTCTAGAAGAAGCTTCCCTTTAACTATACCGGCATTGTTCACAATGACAGTAGGGTCGCCGACTTCTTCCCTGACCCGCTCTGCTACCGTTTGAACAGTCTTGAAGTCTGATACGTCGCATATATATGTATAAATGTTCTCTATGCGGACGTTTAGCTGAAATGTCTTGCCGAAATGCAGATGCTTACCATTTATCGTCTCGTACTGTGGAGGATATTTGGTCAGAACGACCACTGATACGTTTCTCATAGCGAGGGTCTCTGCTAGTAGAGCACCGATTCCAGAACCGCCCCCGGTGATAAGCACCACCTGGTCTTCCCATTTGAGCTTTGGAGGAGCGAGCAACCAAGTAGCCTGATTGGAATATATCCTGTCGACGTGTTGCCACAGGGCTACCACCTGTCAGACACAGTCGATGTTGTTGAGACAGAACTTACCAAAAAAGCATATGATAGCGGTCCAAATACAGGTTGCATAGAATGCTGGGTGGGAGGACCCGACTTGCGAGAGGAGTGTCAGAGGCAGAAAGACCACAAACATGGGCGAGAATATTGTCTTGGAGAGGACTTTGACGACTTCGCAGCGGGTCAGCACTCTGACTGCTGATGACAATGTCACACGTACCAACATCAATATCCACAGTATCAAACACCATGTGGGGTTCTCTGTCATCGGGACGCTTGTCGTCGAGTTGCGACATTTTATCGTCAGATTCGAGATGGGGAAAGAACAAAGAGACAGTAGTCGAGGTCGTTCTTATACTACTACGTGATGGGTCAGCTTGACGACCATCACCACGAGGGCTGCACGAGGATCAGGTACTGCAAAGATCCGGGCAGCCATCCGGGTGTTGAACTTGGAGATGATCCCGCAACTGAGGAGTAATTACATGGTTAATAGTGATAGTAATTACACTAGTAACTATGTAGTGCCGGGGTTGGCCCAGTACCCGCAATGTGCGGGTACCAGGTTTGAGGGTCAACCCAACCCGACTATAAGTCAACGGCGTCCAACCTGCTTAACCCAGAGCTACGTTACACGCCCATACCTACACAGCAACACGGGAGCAATATCGACTATATCTCAACAGATTAAGAGTCGTGATAGCACTCGTTGCGCTATCAGTCAACTTGCCGCCAACCCCCGCCGCAACTTGACACATCTTCTCGACCAAGATTGCCAACACGATCCACAAGGTCAGAGAGAAAGAGCCGGAGTAGAAATCCAAGAAGAACCAGAGGGTACAAGCATTAGCTGAGTACCAACGTCTTTGAATATTCCAGGGGGTCGACGAGAAATCACCCCCGCAACGGAAGTCATTCCCGTCCAGTCGTAGTGAAATCCTGATCGCACTGCGTAGAAAGGTCAATCACTACTTCTTCCCACCCCATACCGAACTCCCAGAGGCATTGCTTGCCTATTCCTAAGTCCCCTACCACACCTCACCTCCTCAACACTCTGCGACGTGCTAGGGTTTGAGGGGGAGAAAAGTTCTCGCGTACCAGATACCCTATACCCTGTGTTTTGGATGGTGTTTCTCGTTTCCGTTTCTCGTCTTATCTGTACTATTATTCTCCTTGATTCGAAAAGATTTGAAGAGAGTTGGGGATCATAGGGGGAGTGTTGAACTTGGAGATGATCCCGCAACTGAGGAGTAATTACATGGTTAATAGTGATAGTAATTACACTAGTAACTATGTAGTGCCGGGGTTGGCCCAGTACCCGCAATGTGCGGGTACCAGGTTTGAGGGTCAACCCAACCCGACTATAAGTCAACGGCGTCCAACCTGCTTAACCCAGAGCTACGTTACACGCCCATACCTACACAGCAACACGGGAGCAATATCGACTATATCTCAACACCGGGCCTGCCTCCACCGGCGCGTCCCCCATTACAAAATACGCGTCTCATTAGAAAAAGCGGAGGGGGATTAGGATTCGGACTTGAAAAGACAAAGCCAGGGTCTGTCTCGGTAGGTTTCTGCTACCGCGCTACTGCTCACTCTCTTTTCGATCTCAGATGGTGACACTCCTCTTTGCATCATCACTTCCATCTTTTCCCTCTTCCCCGGCAATCTCAAGCATCCCGCCCTCGCTGGATGTCCTACATCCCATAGAATGATCCCCTCAACAGTCGCCCAACAGGGCGATCTTCCTCGAATTCTTTCAAAGCGCAAACGTCGGCGCGCCCATACTTGCTCGTCCTCCAGCACTCCCCAAGAGTCGCAGGAAAACGCATGGAAATCAGCTCCAACGTCAGGCGCCATGCCCCATCCCCTGTTTTTCGCCCTCTTGTTCTCCCTGCTGGCAATCGTCTCAGCTGCGCAACCATGCGTCCGCTTTGCCGACTATGACTCTATCAACCAAATGTTCATCGACGGTGGACCTGGCGCCAAAGTGCTGCTCTGTCCCAATCGTCTGTATCGGCTATCCGGACCCATTGTTTTTACAGCTGCCGACCAAGAGCTCGCAACGTACGGGTACCCAACGGGATCTGAACGTGCTGTTCTCCGAGTCGAGGGACGAGATTCCGCCACAGCTATCCAAGGAGACTGTCGGAGATGTGCTCGAGTATCGGTCAAGAATGTGGTGGTAGATGGAAACAGAAAGAAGCTGGGCCGGATGAAGGATGTCGGCCTTGCCACGGGTCTGGTCGTCTTGGGTGGAAACGAAGGGCAAAGCGTCCAAGAGTCTTGGATCAAGCATCCCCGGGGCTTTACTGCTATCCATATTCGGGAAGGCGACAAGCTCCAGTGTACAGGGGCTGTAATCGAAAAGAACGAGATCGGTCCTGTGGGAGAAGAGTTTGACCCAGAGAAAGACGGGGACGATCCCGAAATGTCGCCTCTCGGTAGACCGTTGGCAGATGGTGTCTCTATCGCTTGTCGAGACTCTTTCGTCCGGGATAATACCTTCTACGACAATACCGATGCTGCAGTCGTCGTCTACTGCTCTCCAGGTACACTTATCCACGCCAACCACATCTTTGCCCGCGGTCTCTCCGCCATGGCAGGTATCCTCCTCGTCGATTCTACACCCTTTGACGGAGACTACTCTGGCGTCGTCGTCAGATCCAACATTATCGATGCCGCCTCGCGCACCATCCGAGTCGGTATCGGAATCGGACCCACAGTCTGGTCCGACGACACCGAGACGATCCTCACGGGCGGTAGTGTGATCGGCAACGGTCTGAAAGGACGATACATGGGCTACGGTATCGCCGCCGCGGGATTGAAAAAGTGGACAGTGAAGGATAACTGGGATGAAGCAAAGCATGAGGGGAGGAAGAGTGCGAGATGCTTTGACGAGCCTGAGAACCCTGATCCCATGGGGCTGCTGTATAACGCGCCGACTATTGAGGATAGTACTTTCCAGGTCGGCTTTGCGGACCACGATTTTCAATATCGTAAGCCTGCCTCTCCTTCTTCCTGAACATGCGCTGATTGGGTACCTAGTGGTCTGCATTGATGGGATCTACGACAAGAGTAATCCTCCCAAGCACGACCTCCCTCCCCTACCCCATGATCTCGGAAGCCCATCAGAAAACGAACGAGACGCCGAAGATGAAGTAGATGACTCTACAGAAGAACCAGAGGCAGGGACAGAAGAGCCAGAAACTGCCGGGGGACACATGTTTGCCACGGGATCAGACATGATGGACGATATTCTCGAGCATTCTCACCAGAGAATGATGGAGGCTATTGACCATTTGAACAGAAGGGTTGATGTGCTTGGTTCAAAGGTGCAGAGCGAGAATGGGGAACCTGGCTCTGCAGCCGCTCTTGACCCAAAGATGTCGTGAGTCTTGTGACTACATATAGGTGTCAAAAAACTGACAAGGATTAGATCTCATCTGGAAAAGCTGCAGAGACGCATGGAGCATCTGCAATTCAACCAAAAGGCGCACGCTGAGGCTGCCAATCAGCTGCGTACTGCCATACAGTCTTGGGACACAGAGACTGCTTCCGTCATGGTACGTTCGTTCACCAATATCAAAACCATCGGCTCATGGCTCGTAGGACTGGCAATACGACATCCTCCTTGACGTTCGTCACAAACTCGAACTGTCAATCCAACCAGCCGATCAAGCTTTTGATCTTGATGCTCTGAGAGAGGCGTCTTCACGCGCAGGTGGTATCCCAGAAGACGACAGCGTCCATCAAGTGGATGACCACTCGCATCCTGGGATAGAGGGCGAGAGTTTGAGACTGTTGAGTCATCGGGCGAGATACGGTGTTGACGGAGGAGATGACTGGACGTTGCTGGGGGTCGTCAAGTTGATTCTGGTCAGTGCTAGCGTGCTAGCGGTCGGGTGGGCGGCGCGGAGGTGGAGAAAGAGGAGTACACACGGGAAATTGCTATAGAGCTTCTGAAAGCGCCGATTTCTAGTAATAGGGTTTACTTTCGATTGGGTTTACATTGTACCTGTATCAACATTAGACGCAAGTCGGGCAAGGGACATATCTTAGACATGGGCGATATGACATCTCATGAGGTGCAAATACACACTCGCCCACCGGACGTGGTCGCTCACGTTAGGAGACCTGAAGAGATAATGTCACTGGTGGATGAGAAAATACATGTTAAAGGGGTGTGCTTTGTATTCACAAACACCGGTCTGATGCGTTTGACACAACGGCAGCCCTTGCTCAGACATGAATTCGCATTTTGCACGCTTCATTGCGTGGCTTACTTTTTCAAGACAACCTACAACAGATACAACCAAGCCTTTCAACGACTAATTTTATAGAACCACTCCTAGGTATGAATGTATGCCAGGTATATTTGCACAAATCCTTGTCATGCTTTTCTTCTTGCTCCGCCATAGTACCTCCCCGACCCCGTCCCATCGCCGCTACCCCCGACTTCTCTAGCCAGCCAGTCGGTCTCCTTTCCTTTCCCTTCTCTGCGCTCTTCTGCCCGCTCATCCATCCTCTCTCCTCCATTCTTCTCCGCATCCGCCAACAAGCCCTGTAGATCCGGCGGTATCTCCTGCATCTGCACACTGGGCGCTCCGCCCAGATACCGCAGCTTCTCTCGGATGGATATTCGTATACGTTCGAGGGATTTGGGAGTGTTGAGATTTTGGATCTTGCCGGTAAGGGGAGGATGCAGGTTGTAGTCGGGACCGAAGAACTCGTAGTAGTTGGATGGGGGGAGGTCGTTGGAGAGCTGAACGCCGGCGAGGACACCGGTTTCGTATGTCCAACAACGTGATACGGAAGATTGTCGGTATCCGCCACCACCCAGAGTAAGGAGGGGAAGGCCAAAGGATTTTATAAACCTCACGCACTCGCCATGAGCAGCGATAGAGAGGTTGAAAGTCCCTAACCGATCACAACCCAAGGAATCGGCTCCGCATTGTAATACGATAGCCGACGGGCTGAAGATGGTGATTGTAGGCTCCATCACCGCCTTGAACAATGAGATGTACGATTCGTCGTCTATTCCATCTTGTAGTGGCACGTTCAGGCAGAAGTATTTGCCCAAGTCTGAGCCTATTTCAGAGAGGTTGCCGGTATTGGGGAAGAAGTCGGCGGCGTATTTGTGAAAGGAGACTGTGAGGACACGATTGGAGAGGTAGAAAGCTTCCTGGACACCATCACCATGATGAATGTCTATATCGATATAGAGCACTCGGGGATGTACTCTGTGACTCGTCAGCATTTCCTGAATTGCAGAAGCGCGCGTACTGACCTTAATAGCTCCAAGATGCCCAGCACGATATCATTGACATAACAGAACCCACTCGCCTCTCCCTTCTTTGCATGATGTAGTCCTCCACTCCAATTGATCGCAATATCCGCAGACCCACTCGACAGCTTTCGCGCGGCCGCGAGAGATCCACCAGCGTACTGCTTGCAGAATGAAAAGAGGTCGTGAAAGATGGGACAATCGTCGCCCACGTTGAACTTGGTCCAGTCTTTGGTGAGGTTTTGCGCGTTTTTGGGTGTGACTCTGGGACGTTGTTAAGACAGCTGTCACGATGTACCAAAAATAGCACTCACCTTTTCAGGAATTCTACATAGTCGGCCTCATGAAAATCCAGCAACTCTTCCTCTGTTGCAGCCCTTGGCGCGTGATACGACATCTTTTCGTGTAGCCCATAGCTCAGTACCAGCTGATTGGTAAGCTCCAGTCGATGTGGACGCATTGGATGCCGTTCCTGCGATACCAACGATTAGTAAGGAGGCAGAGTGACAACCAGCAAGACGAAACTCACTCCATAATGGTAGTTTCCGACGTTCTTGGGGTGGTAGTACGCTACTGTTGGATTCGAGTGTGACTACATCCATCTATCATTAGCCCTCATATGTTTTTCCTTCAATTCAAACGGCTACTGACTCGGACGTGACCTTCCTCCGTCTCTGGCACAATCGGGTTCCGCGGGTCATAGAAGAACGGGCTGTTCGAGAAAGTCGGATAGTCGGTGAAAGTCATGATCGTATGACCCTCGCAAGGTGCCAGAAGATCGTATGGGGGCGGATAGTCGAGACAGAGAGCGTAAAGAGAACGAAAAAAGAGTGAAAACAATTGAATTCTTTGCCACCTAACAGATGTCGAATTGGTTACGTAAGTCGGCTACCCATCTCTTACCGACGGGCTGAGCGAAGAGGTGGATGGTGATTTGGACGTTGCATTGTCACTGTCTATCTTGAAAGTATATCTGGACGACAAGGCGATATATCAAGCCGCAACCTACGCCCAAAAGCTACACAACTTTCATCGACACAGACCGTCAATGGATGCCCCAGTCGCTTCCTCCTCCCGACACCCCGCACCTCCTACACAGGCAGCTGTCGACGCATACGCCAATGTCTCTTTTGAAGCCGCCTCACAGGCACAAATATGTGAGTACCCGTACTTGTATAGCTTGTAAGAGCTGACACCCAGCTGCAGTACGGGCACATCAGAGAGATACAGCGCAGGTGTATCGGCTGACCGAGCTGGTGTCTGAAATATTGAGATCGCTTGCAGGTGAGACTTGGAAGCTTTGACAGCAATACATATACTAAGCAGGCCTACAGGGACACGATGGTTGGCACACAAGCAGACTCTGGTCGACCTCCTCGTCAGAGGCGTCTACCTGACTTTGACTTTTGGTCGAGGCAGCCAAACGCTCGGGGAGGAATATACCGATATTCTACCATACTCTACGAGACGGAGAAATCTGCCGTCCAGAAGAGTGAGTACTGAGATACTGTACTTGGCCGTCACTCATATGCTTCGTAGTCGAGATTCCTGACCATCCTCTTACTCCTTCTGCCGACTCTGCTCGTCTCCCCAGCCTCTACAAACTATATACGGCCGGCTCCTGTCCAGCGTCTAGATAGTGGTCCCGAGTCAAGATGGACAAGGACGAGAGAAAAGCTGGCCAAGTTTCTCGAGTCGCCCGTGGGGAGAGCCCTGCCAGAACTGCACATGATACTCTTCTTATTCAGAGGAAGATTCTTCGAGTTTGCTCGGCGGCTGACAGGTATATCATATGTGAGTCTCACCTAAAGGCGTGTCGTGGATATGTACTCATGTCTATTAGATATCGACTCTCCCACCACGACGTCCCGAGCAACGGCAAGCGTCATACGAACCCCTCGGTCTGCTCATGCTCTTACCATTCCTATACCGTCTTCTGCCGCGCCGGCAAACGGAAGATCAAAGCGCAATACTTTCTCAGGCTTCTCACGGAACACTGGCAGGGGATTCTGAAGAATCGCCAACCCTTGCAGAGCCCGTGGGAGCTCCCAAGACGGCAGAGCAGACGGTCCTCATGTCATCTTCAGCCGAGTACGACAAACCCAACACATATCTGACGCAGAAAGCTATCGCGCTGCCCGAAAGACAGTGTACGCTATGCCTAGAGCCGCGGGGTACAGGGGAAGGCAGTGGAGGTACTGTCGCTGTCACAGAGTGCGGTCATATCTTCTGCTGGGGCTGTCTGGGTGGTCTGGAAAAGGTTCGTCTTGACGTGCGTGGCCGTGCCGTGCTCACCCCTGATATAGCTGGAATGTCCGCTGTGTCGGCAATCGCTGAGAATGGAGAGACTCATAGCCGCATATAACTTATAGAGGGCTCCAGTCGATTTTGGGAGTCCTGGGTTTGACTTGTGTGATGCAAGTTGAATGATATCCGACGACAAGCGTGGCGGCAGACGCAGCGTCGGCCCAAGCCGAGTTCACATTCTAGCGTCCATGATGGCCATGATCCCGCTATCATTTTGGAGATTCAAGGGCATCGCAACAGCTCGAGGGACATGTCACAATGGGCGCGACATTTTCCAGGCCAACGCACGCGACTGACCTTTTTTCGACCCTGAGCGGGCCATTATTTTGTTTGTTTGTCCAGCGCTGCAGTGAATGGATGGCCTGACGGTGAACGGCCCATGCATGCATCCATCATACCCTCCTTCGAGGACAAACCCTGTAGGCCATACATACAGCCCCCACTGCCCTCCCCCTTCAAAGACGACTCCCCCACGCCCCCAGTCAGGGAGTTAAGCGGTGTTCCTGGAATCGCGCACAAACAAGCCATCCTTCGTCCATTGCATCGTTGGATCATTCACATCTCTTCTACATCTATCTACTATTATACCACCTGCTATTGCCTGTCTTCTCTTATCCTACCTGTCCTGTGTAGTGCTCTCCAGTGAGTACAACAACACCACCCCAGACCCGCCTAACAGTGCCCTACAGCCTCCTGCATCCCCATCCGCAATGGCTCCCACTCCCCAAACGCCGACCGCGATCCACACCTACCCTGCTTCACTGTCTAAAGCAAGCCATGGCCCCTCTCGTCCACCACGTACATATCCCACTCCCTCAATCGACTCCGATATTGCCTCACCCCCAGACGCTTTGGCCCCGCTACACGAGTACTCTTCACTCCAAGAACTCCTCCAAAAAGCCGGGTACAAGGAGACCAGGGTATACACTCCCGAAGCTGAGAAGATCCGGAGAAATATTAAAAAGACACTGGATGAGAATGAGGAAGAGGTGGATGCCCTTTATGGGACGTACGGATTTGACCGTGGGGTACAGCATGCGCATCAGAATGTGACAGAGCCCATAATGCCTATGAAGCGGTCAACGTCTATCCTGCGGTCGCTTGCTGTCCAAGCTGCTGCGCGGTCGGCGGCGTCTGTCGGGTCGAACGGCCCGGATCAATCTTGGTGGGCGGCATGGGGCAAGAACCCGAAAATGTCGCCCCCTGAACCATCTACAGAGGTCGGGCTCAGCCTGGCGAGGAACGGAGACGGAGTGCGAAAGATAAAGTCGACATGGGAGCTCGAGTCGGGAAGGACACGGCGGGCAGAGACGGATTCGCCTCTGCAAGAGGAGAGACCACCACTACCCAGCGTTAGGCAGGTCAGCAGTCCTCAAGAGATGACATCCGCCATCGGCTACACCCCTACAAAGTCCACCACAAAACCTCTCGACAAGAGCATATTCTCTTCCCCACCTCCCCCGCCGGCGCTGCCTGATGATGCATTCGGGTACTGCCCTCTCCCGGACGACTATGAAGCTCAGTGCGCAGAGGACGAAGCTCTGTATGCCATGGGCGCCAACGACTACGACGCCTACTCTCTCGGATCTGGCTCTGCTACTCCTTCTATCCGCTCGAGTTTCTCCGGTCACAGTAGAACACCAAGCGATGACCGGGCAGAGCGAGAGATCCGCCAATTCCAGGATGAGATGGACGGCGAGCTCTTGAATGAGGTGAATGATGTTGGACAGAGGTTGTTGGCTGGAGCTGTAGAGTATGATGGAGAATCGGAGGACGAGGAGGAGCAGGAGCCTATCAGGACGTGGTCCCTGCCGAAGGTGATGGTGGAGACGCCGAGCTCTGGCGAAGCGCCCACTATCCCTATGCCTTCTCCCCCGAAACCAGTCGAAGCTCCGCGCGAGACGCCAGTGGAAGAGGTGAAGAAGCCGCTCAAGTACGGCGACAGAGCTGCCAAGATTCGCCTTGCCCACTCGACACCCAACCTGAAAAAGGCCGAGACGGCTCCTCCAGCCTTGCCTTCCGGCTGGTTGGGTTCCATCCGAAACGCCCTTCTTGGTCCTACTTCTTCCACATCCTCGCAAATCAAAGTTCGCCCACCTCATTCTCTCCGTGTCTCTACCGCCGCACCCGCTCAGCCTCGACTCGTCACTGCTTCTCCTGTACTGTGCGACTCTGTATCTACAGATGCCGAAGATCTTCCTCCTGTACCTTCACCCACAGAAGGCTCTTCCCTCCTTCGCTACCGACCGTCACTCGCCAAGTTGCGTCAGACGTTCTTGGGGAATGCGTCTGCTGTGGAGGGAGATGCGCTGGTGCTGTCCCCGAGACTGGATTGGAAACAGCAGGGCGAAGAGTTTGCTGGCTGGAGCCCGATGAGAAGGACTGGAAAGGCAGAGGCCGAGGTTGCCCAGTCGACGGAAGATGGCGAGATTGACTGGTCAAAGTCATTTTTCTACAAACCCTCTACTCCTCCAAGGGCTAGGGCCGGCGAACCCGAAACCCCCAAAGCCAAGCAGTCTTCCTCTGTCTCAACGGGGACGGTGCGCGGACCCAGAAAGCAGAGATCCATCAAGTCTCTGCAGGCTGCTCTTCTGCTCCCCGTCGCCCCTACACCCGCACCACCCGTGCCCGCCATTCCCTCCCACCTCCTCTCTACTCCCCGGCGCATCCCCCAATTAGCGATCCAAAGCCCGCAAGCTACAACTCCCAGAGAACTAGTGCTTGACGGCGACGAGTTCTGCCCGCAAAGCCTCACGGACAGCTCAAGAAGAGGCAGGGGAAGCTCAAAACGAGGAAACGGAGTGAGGCGGAGGAAGAGCAAGAAGAAGAGTGGATTGAGGGAGGGGGCAGAATGATGATCTGATTGTCTGTCGTGTGGTTTCTGTCAAGGTCTCAATGGACATTTGCGCTTGCTTTGATACCCATTCTCTTGTTCGACTTGCTTCATACACGTACCTTGGTGCTTTTCTCCTTTCATGCCTGTTTAATGCCCCCTCATGCGTAATTTACGTCTCCATATATGCCCCGAACGAAACATCCCGGTTCTAGAAGTCAGTTGTAGATGAACCACATAATAGATGAATACTCATACTTGCATCCATGTGATGGCAATGATCTGGACTTCATACAACAAATGCGCCTCTGGGCGTAAATACCTTATCTCTTCCGGGTCCCCTGCTGATCATACGTCTCCGACTTCCTCTCCCCGACGCGGTCCAGGAAATCCCGGTTGGCAAGGTATCCACCGCTCCGTCGGTTGGCAGCGAGTTCATCCTCCATTTTCGTACTTGACGACGTGTGACTCTTCCAGTCCATTTGAGACTATTTTGGAGGCTGTCAGCAAGGCTTTAGTCAACAAATAAGGATCGCGCACCTTTTCAAGAGTAGTCATTTTCTTGCCCTTGTCCAATGCAGCAGACATCTGCTCGAGTGTTTGACGCTTGCGCCGAGGAGGGCCTTTCGGTTTGGGGGCTTGGGGGGCAGCAGGGACGGGAGATGCAGAAGTCTCTGCGAGAGGGGTCTCGGGTTTTGTTACCGACTCTTCAGCAGGAAGAACCGGTTTCTCGTCTCCATTCTTGAGTTTTTCAAAGTAGGCTATAGCTTCTGGATCAGATGCCCGTAATTTGACAGTCTCGCTTGTTTCTTCGTCAGCGCATGCCTCAATGATGACCGAGTGGTGATCTCACAAGATAGTCTCCCCAGCAAACCGCCTCGGCCGCTTGATCTCCACCATCTCCTCCTCCGCCTGTCTAACCTCTGCCGGTCCCGCCGCTTCAGCCTTCATCTTTTCAAACTCTTCTCTCGCCTTCCGCCGCCTCTCTTCAGCTTCATCCTTCTCCTTCTCTTCGATCTTTGCCTTCTTCGCTATCCGTTCTTCTTCATCTCCATCTTCCTCATCGCCAGATTCCCCGTCGCTGGACGAGCATGAAGAGCTATCGGAAGCAGACCCCGAGCTTTTGGCCTTCTTTGTCTTGCCCTTTGTCTTGCGAGGACGCTTGGTCTTGGGAGCCGCGGGAACAAAGTCGACGTCTTCCTCGTCCGAAGACAAGTCAGCTGTTGCGAGCGTAGACATGTTGTTGTCGAGACTTTTGGGAATTCTGGAAGTCACCAAGTCACCGGATCAATGGAAAGAAAAATAAGAGCAACTTTGTGAGACACCAAAGATAGTACGGAAAAATGGGAAATGGGTTGAAATTCAAAGACATTGTTGTGGTGCATGTCGCGCCGGACGCGTCGACATTACTCGCTTATGTAAGCCACCTAGTGTCGTTTTGGTCCCGCTGAAAGTCACCCAACATGGACCTAAGTTGGATGATGTGAACAAGATATTTCTCCTTCCGGCCAAATTGTCAACAAGACCCTCGCAAGCTTCGCAATCACGACACATGATACATTACTGCGGGTACTACCCGATGGAGCGCTTCCTACGATAAGTCTACGACTACATGTATCCACCACTAGGGGCAATAAAGAGAATTATTTCTACAACGATACACAAACCATGGCCTGTTAGAGAATATCCACCGGAAATTATCGAAAGAGAAAGAGACTAGGATGTAATATACTACCGTGCTGACACCATTACTGTCCTAATTCACGGATGAGAGACACAAACATTGACCTATACAGGCAGAATTCAATAACTCCACAAAGCCTGCCCGGCGCCTCCCATGTCTCCACTACTGTGTGGTCTGGCACTACTGCTCTCTGTGGTTCCCGAGCCCGTCCAGCTGGCATCATCCCCCACCCCGCCATCATAGCTCCCATACCCCCTCGGCCCACTCAGAGACATGCCCAAGCCCAAGCCGGATCTGGCTAGACTTTGAGGAAACTCTGTACCGGGAGGACCACCGGGGTAGTAAGAGTAATTTGATGTCAAAGGATAGGACGATGAAGAGGATGCAGAGGTCATGGCGGGATGTAATTGCAGTCCTAGGCCCGTGCTATTGGGGACTTGTGGGGATATGGGCAGCCAGGGTGATTCGCCGCCCGGTGGCCGCGATGATGGGCCAGCTGAGAGAGAGGTGGTGGGAGACTCGAGACTGTGCCGGCGGATGGGAGAGGTAGATATGGGAGCGGCGGTGGAGAGACCAGATGGTCTGCGAGTGGCGCTCGGACGAGAGGAGGGGCGGGTGAGGTGGATGGGGGAGAAGACACAGGGGCGTCTGCTTTTCGCACAGCGTTCGCATGGGTCGCGGCCAACGCACTATGAATCGTCAGCATGTCAAGTTGACGTAGAAACAAAAGACTCACCCTCGCTTTGCGACGTCTGCAATGATCACACGCCTGGACACTTCTCGTCCGCCTGGCTATCAGAGGCACGTCCGGGGACGAAGGGGACGTCGCCAGCTTGGGGCGCTTCGGACTGGCCTCGAATTCATCTTCTTCAGCCAAGCGCAGCATGCCACCCATGGGAACCGTTTTGGCTTCCTCAAAGGATGTGGATCTGTCCCCGCTGTCGGGCACGATACTGTGTCGCTGACGAGACATTTCAAGGGGCTCTGAAAAAATTCGCGTGTCGGGCACCATGTACGAACCCTCGCCACCATAGAAAGCAGAAGTGGTGTTGGGCTTGGCAAACGTGTCGGCAGAGCGCGAGTCGTCTTCGAGGTAAGTGTGGCGACGCTTTGGGGCAACGTTTCTATACTCTGGGAAGAAGCCGGGCACGTCCTGCGGAGTCAAGCAGATACTCCCATCCGAGTAACAGCTTGCGGACCTCGAAGACGGATAGACAGGCGTCAGGTTGGGGGTAGGGCAGTAGAGGGGAAAGGGAGCATGGTCAGACATGCCGTTGAAGCTTTCGCTCTTGTTGAGAGCAGCTGGGGCAGTTGCCTGAGTGCGGGAAACTGGAGCGGACTGGTAGGGGAGTTGGCTCTGGGCCTGCAGTTGGGGGAAGGAGTGGGGGTTTGGGGATGCGTGGGGAAGGTACTGGGGGATAAGGAAGCCCTCGAAGGGCCTGGCGGACATGTTAGTGGCTGAGATGGAGATGATGAGATGTTTGCTGTCGTGCAAGTGGCAGATGGAAAGTGGCAGCCACTCTGACTCTTCTGCCGACCACGGCCATCACGGAGATCTGCGACGACTTGTTTTGGGTTTTCCCTGGTGCCTCCAGGAACGCACCGCCCCGATTCTTGGGACGGCCCATCCCATTTTCTTATGCAACCATCCTCGGCTTGCGTTATCCATGCCGTCGTGGCGCCACACCCAAACTGCATATACTGCTTATACAGCACACCTGGCCTGGCCTTTGACCATGGCCGCGAGCATTCGGCGCAAGAAGTGTCCACACAATACTCCGAGCTATACGCGGAAGACAAGTCAAACGAGAGCGAAAGAGCTCGAGGGCAATACATCGAATCGAGATCAAACAAGAGCTGAGCGCAGGCTCTTACTCTTTGAGCTGGCTAGGGGTCGCGCTTTGAGGACCTTATGTCTAGAGGCTAGATGGCCTAGAGCTCATGACTCAGTTGAAGCTTGAAGCTCGCACAAGATATGCCTGCGTTAGCCAATTCTCCTATGCGCGCTCGATACCACACCGTGCACCGGATCCGCCTCCGCGGATTCAGCGGATAATAATAATACCTATGCATATCTCGTTACGACATGATGCTGCAACCCAAGAAACACCTGGTACACCTGGAGCCCGCGGCCGCTCGAGTCGGATACATCGAGTCGCTCGCACCAGCAGCTGGACAGCAGATTCACAACGGGTTTGCATGACCCCATGGCTGTTCGTCCACAACTCCATGTCGAATGGCAACTCCCAAAACCCATCTTCGGGCCGGCAGCCGTTTCAACTTCTGGGAAGAGGCCGAATAAGGGACCCTGTTCCTCGTATCTAGGGGTAAATCCTCCGCCAAGCTCCGCATTCAGGGAAGATCAGTTCAACCACCAAAAAAAGTGGCAATCCCCCCTCGCGTCATCATCCATTCTTTCCCTTGAGTCTTTTCCGCTTCTCTTGGGCGTCGTAGCGCCAGACCAGAGGAGCGAACATGGCCCTGCTCATGACAAGACGCTGCCAAAGTCTCACGTAGGTTGGGGCATGAACTATGTAAGGCGAAGAAACGGCCTCATGGTGCTTTTTGCTCTCTGCCTTGTTCAGAAGGTTGAGATACATGACTCACCAGGCAAGTTTCTTGCAAATTCCCCGCCCAAGCAGGTTTCTGTGACCTGTGATCTCTGTTCTTTGCTTGCCATGGCTATGGATCCCATGGAGCGCACCGGGCAATCCTCCCCTGGATGATGACCGCGCCGTGGGCCTGGCGCATCTTGTGTCTCATTCCTTGGTTACATCCCTCGTTCTGCTGCGACACAACCTGACGAGTGTTTGGTTCAGCTCGATCGAACAAAGCGGGTGAACTCTCATCCCGCCCAAGTCCATGCCATAGCTTAGGCCCCCTCTAGACGCACCAACAGCGGTAAAAGACGCTTAACCATCTGTATATGTAGGGTTCAGCCACCAACAACACGTACTCGGCGGCACTCGTAATGCACACCTCCCCACCCCGAACAAGAAAACTACATACTCCAGTGCATTGTCCGTCTCCCTGCTAAATCGCTTCGATCTCTCCCCATCTTTGGCGCCACATCTTCGGCATTGCCATGCAAACGCGCAACATGTACATCGGGGGTCTCAACTATCATCCAGGTGCCGGGTGCACCGGATGAAGAAACCTTCGATTACCGCAAGAGACATGCATGCGGAGTCTCCGTTATGGCCCCATGCTTAATATTTACTGGACGATAGCTTGATAACAGTAAATGACGCCTTGGAGGCGGCCGACCGGAGGAATTACACGGCTTATACGGGTAGGAGAAGACGTACGTACCAAAGACCAGTAGATGGCCATGTGATACAAACTGGGTTTGACTGAGCTCTGTGAAACTGTGATCGGTGATCGAGCTGAAAGCTACGGCGCTAGCGCTTGTGAGACGAGACACGTCGTTCAACTCTCTTCGGGCCTCAGGCCTCAGGTCCGTCTTGCAATTCCCTGGTATGGACTTGCCACTTGCATCCCTCACCATCACTGTCGCAGATCGTGCCTCTCGGCCCGAAAAGGTTGTGGGGGTTTGTGGGGCAGTTCACGGTGGCCGTCGGCGATGGTGTACGTGAGAGCCTACGTTGGCTTCCGAACAGTCATCCCCACAGGTCACAGCTCACAGCGCAAGCAAGATCTCGAGAGTCGAGACCATCCTTGTCGTCAAAGGGTTGGGCTCTGGCACTCTAGGCTGCGCGCTATCTCTGTATACCGTATATGCTCGGTACTACCACCTGCCGGAGGCTCTTGTCAGATGAGACCCCAAACGGAGAACAGAGGTACGGAGGCCACGGGCCACGGAGGACCTGGCGAAGCTGGCGATTCACACTGTCTTACGTGATATAGATCGTGTGTTGTTGTTGCTCTGTCTCAGCTCTAACCTATACTTCAAACAGGTGGCCCAGGTGCACCAGGTGGGCGAATTTGTGATTTTCTGACTGCGCCGATTGTCGTCAGAAGAACTGAAACGCGATGATCCCCTCCTCAATCTCTCGAGATGTTCCTTATCGGACGATGCTACTTGTGCCTTGGTGTCCAGACGGAGGAACAAGTGCCCTTCTGACTTCTGATGTCCGCCCGAGATGCTTCGGAGGCGCACCCCATGCTGTACATACTATCGTCATGCCTTTTCGACTCTCGGATCCTGTCATTTGATACATGCTCGTCAACTATGCACACCCTTTCGCCTCAGCTTTTTCTCGTCATCGTCGTTATGATACACTGCAATTGCACCTTTTCTTACTTCAGCCCCAAGATCTCCTTCATGTCCTCGAATCGGGCCTCTTTCTTGGTCTTCTTTATCTCTTTCGTAGACTTTTCAAAGGCCTAGAACAAGTCGTCAGTCATGGGCCATGGCCCCGAAAATCATTGACAGATCGTACCTTTGCCACAAGCTCGTCTTTTCGTTTCTCTGTTAGGAAAGCGGTCAACTCTGATCACGTAAAGCACCCGTCAACGTACGAATGTCCAGAACGGTAGACTCAACACTGTTCTCCGCAATGAGCTGGAACACGCGGACCTTTTTCTTCTGACCCATCTAGAGAATGTCAAGCATCAGCACCTTGTCAAGCTCAAGAGACACACGATCGTACTCGATGAGCCCTGTCGATGGCTTGAGACTCGATGGCTGATTGCCACCAGGGATCAGTCTGTCCTTGCCGTCAGCACATCTCCCTCTCCAGAACGACGAAAGAGCTCACCAAAAAGACGTTGGATGCCGCTGTCAAGTTGAGACCAACAGCACCACTCTTCAGCGAAATCAACATCACCCTCGGCGTGTCTTCGTCATCATCTCCCTTCACCGGCTCTTGGAACTTCTTGATCACTTCCGTCCTCTCCTTTGCAGACATCCGACCATCAAACCTCACAAACTTGATACCCTCCTCCTTGAACCTCGTCCCGATACAGTCCAAGAAGGACGTGAATTGAGAGAAGACGAGAGACTTGTCGTCGTGAGGGAAGAGCTTGAGATACTTGACGACTTCGTCAATCTTGGCGGATTTGATGGACTTGGCCTGGGAGGAAGGTTTAAAGTCGCCGTCTTGAGTAGAAGGAGGAGGGAGTTGCAGGACAGATGTCTGGGCAAGGGGGTGGCGGTCCATAGGGCACGTAGGCCTAGTCTTGATCACCTGGGTGATGCAAGGGAGACAGACTAGTCTGACATCAGCGAGGTCAATTGCGTTGTCTTCCATACTCACACGGATGCCCACAGTCAGTGATGGATGGGTCCTTGGCGAATTCAGTCTCATCCATACAAACGCCACACTCGATCTCGTCGGCGACGTAAGCTTTGAGCTTTTCGATCAACTCTTGCTTCTTCTCGGGGCTGAGGGAAGCAATAGAGGTGGTGTTGCCGGTATCGGGGACTTGGGGCGGTTTTCGGATGTCGTCCAGGAAGGTCTGAGGAACGAGCTCGAGAGATAGGCAAATTTGACGCACTGTCATCGTTAGTAGAGAGCAACAAATGAGGAATGGGCTCACTTCTAGTCAGCATCGACAGCACATTGGCAGGGTTGCCTTCACCACTGCGCATGTTGGCCTCAAACTCGGTCCTACTATGTTCCATGACCTCCTCGTAGACAGCTCTAGTCTCTTCATCCATCGTCACGCCAACTTTGAAAAATTCAAGCTCGGGAAGCTCTACGACCTTCTTGCCGTCCGCGCCCTTCGAGTCCTTGGTACGTCGAAGGAGGATCTGGGAAACGACCGCTTGGAGCAGTTTGTGCGCTGCAGGGTCGCCTCGGGATAAGGGTCGGAGGAGCAGGGCTCGGAAATAGGCTGGGTCATTCAATGGGGAGCAGATGTGAAGGCATGAGAGTAGAGAGCCCAGATCGTCTGCGCGTCGTCAGTATAGGGCATCATATATACAGTCAGCCATGTACGCACTAGGAGAGTTCACGATAGGCGTTCCAGTGCAAACCCATCTACGCTCGGCCTTGAGGTTTGTGAACCCAACAGTCACTATGTAATATCTTTAACGGCCGTATTCCTGTTGCTCGCAGTACTAACTCTTGGCCTTTGGATTCTTCAGCTGATGACCCTCGTCGGCAACAACCCTCTTCCAGTCGATTTTTGCTAAAGCCCCAGCGCCCTTGGGAGTAGTAGTCTTTTTCTTCTTGGCCGAAGGTGTGTCGGAATTTCCAAGAAGATCGCCGGCCTCCGCCATGACGGTCTGATAAGTCGTCAAGACGATGTCGTATCCCTCCAACTTCTTCGCAGTCAGACCTTTGGCAGCACCATGGTAAGTGTAAAAGGTAAGCTGCTTGGGAGCTACGTGATCTTGGATCTGTTTCTCCCAATTACTGAGAACCGAGAGAGGGCATACAATGAGTGTTGCCTGGCTGACTTTGTCGCCGACGGGCTCACCGCGGGTAGCAAGAACGAGGGCGATTGTAGACAGCGTCTTTCCAAGACCCATGCCGTCCGCGATGATGCCACCCCTTCCGAGCACGGGCGTCTCTGTCTGAGGCGTCTTGGTGGCCACGTTCAGCCAGTAATCGTTGCGTCCGCCGGCGCCTTTCTGACGGACCCAGAATTGGACAGCGGGGTCTTCGGGAGCGGCAGGAAGCTTGGGGTTTTCGCGGCCGATCATCCACTGCAGCGCTTGAGATTGGTGAGGAAGGAGGTCGACGACAAGCTGGTTGTTGAGAACCCCCGGGGGAGAAGGGTGGAGAGGGAGCAGTGAGACGTCTACATCGCCAGTGAGAGCATCCTGGAAACACATCAGTCCATGGCTTGAGACGTAGCTTGCAAGAAACGCACCATAACCTTGTCAGACTGCTTGATGTCGACATTTTCCTTGCTCAATCCTTGCAAAAGATCCTGCATGGCGGTACTGCCACCAGTACCACCGTGCATGCCAGTCTTGCTCTGGTTGATAGGCTGAGGAGGAGGAGGGTTGTACCTTGCTTGGACCCAGCGAAGTTCGGCCTCAAGAGCTGGGATCATGGTGCGATTGAGGTAGATGGAAAGGTCTCTGATGACAATTCAATATAGTTCGTCTGCCTTGGGTCATTGACTCACAGTCCCATCTTGTAGTGTTTCGCGCCATCCAGATTCTGCCCCGCCATACGTCCCTCAACGGAAATTACATTCCTGTCCATCAAGCTGGCAAGGTTCATGGCGACCGCTCTAGGAATGTGACCAACTTGGTTACCCCCGGCGTTCACAACTTGGACAGCGTTTGAATCGTAGCTGTTCGTGGGCTCTCGTCGCAACATTACGTATTCGCCCCTTCCGACGAGACCCCGATAGTATTGGACGCCCACGACATCTGAGCGGAATGTCGCATAGTGCTATGGATCATCAGTCCGACAGCAATTAAGGGGTACTTCTCGGCTCAACAGATTCCCCGAAGGATCTTTTATGCCTAGAGCACTTTAAAACATACCTCATTGTGCTCAAGAGCTTGGCTGGCCGGAGGGTCATCCTCGACATCCTGGGAACCCGGAATAGAAACTTGTGAGGAAGACGGGATAGCAGTCCCTGCTCTCGGACGTTTCGGGGTTGTAGAAGGCGCACCACCAAAAAAATCGATGTTCTCCATGACGGGGAAATTTGGCGAGACAAGTTCAAGAAGGAACCCAAGATGAAATGCGATGGAAGACCGAAAGACGCGTTCCCCAGTGCAGTGACGAAAGAAACGCGAAAGTGGAGGTCGTTAAGGGCCTTGTTTGGTCCCACCGTAATGCCAGAAACGAAGGTATAGGCCGTATTCCGTATGCATGCATGTACCACCCACTGCTATAGCATTGACAGTACCAAACTGTACACCCAAAAGCATCTCTGGTATTATCTGCGTGCAACGACGTTCGAACATCCGTGCTTGCGTTCTGTTCTGAGGGGACATGTCATACACCAGCCTTCTGGATATCCCAGTTCTCCACCAGATTCCAGCAAATCCTTAGCGTCGATGCTGACAGACAAAGCCGTCGTAATGCTTTCGGTCGGCATGCCGAGACTCGCCGAAGTCGTCGAGTATGCCAGGCAGATCGGCCAGTGAGACTCAAGAGCTTCCATGCCGACATATGTATTGCTTGCTTGTTGGGGGTATGATTCAGCAGCAGGGCATATTGTCCGCAACCTGCAAGAAGGATCAGTTGCAGAGCTCCATGCCTTCGTGTTGCGTTGATACTGCACATCGTGAAAGTACCTCTGCGTCATGTGCGAGAATAGTGCAAACCTCATAGCTTGGCCTAGAACCACCTGATCTTCAATTTCCTGTTATATAAGAGCGTGAGCGATCATGATCGGCCTCACATTGCTAAAATTCGCCTTCCAGTATGTCGACCCGCGATAACCCCATACGACCTCCTCCTGTGACTCACCTCGCATACCTTCGCTCCTACTCTTCTCCATCTCACTTCCACTCTACCACCTCTTACAACGCCTTTGCGCGCCCCCGTCTCAAGCTCCATCCTCGAAGTACCACCCAGCCCCACTTCCTCGCCCGCGACGCTCCTCCCGCCCCGGAAACGCACGCCCTATCCCCAGTCAACTCTTCCACTTCCTCTACTTCGTCCAACGCCTCCTCTACTAGAGGTCTCTTGAGCACGGAGAGGAAACATCGACGGGATGACGCAGAGTCCAATTGGCAGGAGGGTATGGAAGAAGAGGACGAGGAGTTTTCTGGGAGGGGCCCTTGGAGAAGAAGAGCCCATGAGTGGAACCCTTGGATCGCTGGTGAGTACACACGGCTTCGGATCAGAGCAGGCTGACAGCTCACAGGCTCTCTCCAGATCCTCCTCAATGTGACCATGATCGCCCTCTTTTCCACCCCTCCCGACAGGTCAGTGCCTTCACTCGTCTCCATCGCCGCCCCTGACCTAGTTTCATAGCCGCAAATGGGTTCTCTTTGCCAACGCTGTCGGATCGGTCGTCGCGTTCGTCTTTGGCATCATCACTCTCGAGTTCAGACGTATTTGGAAGACGAAGGAGGTTCGGCCTGTCGATTTCTTCCTCTTCGTCGCTGCAGTATGCAATGCCGTTGCTATTTCCTTCATGTTTGTGAGTATTACCCGTTTTCGCGTCATGTGGCAGCTCTGATGGGTTCGTAGGTTGCTGTTTTCCGAGGATACGTGGGAGGGTGATATGCTGGTGTTGTACTGCTTTCCATGAGCTCCTTTGCTTCTATATCTTTCCGTTACTTGTAGAGTGACCGTTTGTCGCACATGACGTTTCGCATTGCCATGCACAGATATGATGACACTTGAGGTTGCCGGGAACGAACAACGTGACTCGAAGACTTTCTGGCGAGGACCGCGAGGTGCAATGGCAAGGCAACCAGGTCGCTCCGGGTTTAACCCTTGTAGGAGAAAGTATAGGCTGAAGTTGGCGCATATGGCACCCAGGGGAGCGATGTGGTAGAGGTTGATTATGCGTATGCGGATGACATGATCATCTGTGTCATGGGTGAGAGTGACACCGGGTCTCATTAGACACATTGCACAGTATGCTCATCTATAAAAGCAAGTGAGCGATACTATTTCGTCTTGCATCCACATATATATCTCACCAGCATGTTTAACCACGAGACCGACCCCGTCGAAGCGACTCGACCTCCACCCTCCCCGCCCAATCTCGCGTATCTTCGCGCATACTCTTCTCCATCCCACTTCAATACCTCTGACTTTTACACCACCCAGGCGCCTTCTTACTTTGATCTCGACGCTTGTCACACTACCCAGCCTTCTACCCTCACCCGTGCCAGCTCTCCCGAAATATATCGGCACACCCCGTCTTCTGTCACCTCCCCCGGCTCCACTACCTCGTCTCTATCGCCTACCAGCACTTCCGGCTCCTCTATCTATGCTTCCTCCACCCAGAGTCTCCTGATATCACGAAACAAGCGGCAGGATGACGTTGAAGCCAATTGGGATGAGGTCAAGGACATGGTTGGCGAGGACGAGAAGCGGGCTCCTTCGAACAGGAAGGTCGATGTGTGGAGTCCTTGGGTTACTTGTGGGTCTACTCGTACCTTGAGGTGAAAGCTAGCTGATTCTTCACCAGGCGCTATCCAAGTCTTGCTGAGTATCATGATGGTCGTCTTCTACACATTTCCCCCGAATACAAAGATGTGAGTACCTCGTCCTCACCTTTCTCACCGTTTTCTGACGCCCACACTAGCCGGATGTGGATCCTGTTCTCCAACGCTGTCATCTCTATCATCGCAATGATATTCAACCTCATCACTCTCGACTTGAGGCGCGTTTGGAAGAGCAAGAAAGTCGGGCCTCTCGATGCTTTCATTTTCTTTGCTGTCGTCTGCAATGCTCTTACATTATCTTTCATGTTGGTGAGTCGCTCCTGCGTCCTATAACCGACTTGCTATCAGTGCTGACGCGTGTTTCAGGTTGGTATGTTTCGTGGCAAGGTTGGGTGATGTGCCGGGTTGCGCTATACACGCAAGCTACAGTCATGAGCTCCGCCATCTCTCTCGGGTTCTTCTCGTTTTCTCCAGATCATCAATGGCTTTCCTTTGAACTGTTCCGCGCTATAACCCAAAAAGTATTATAATATCTTAATGACCCTCCCGCATTGTCATACTTACATACGAATACATTCATATCTCCGGGCCGAATGGCTGGCTGTTGCTACTTGATTTGCTGTTTGGCGCTATAACTATGAATATCAGTACCCGCTATCATCGCCCAGGTCATACACGTACCCAGAGACTCACTGCATAGCTATATGGCCAGCATAGAGTAATAACTGAATGCGTTCGATGCGAGGTTGAATCGCTGCCACTATCGGCGTTATGTGGATTTGGTTCCGTTACTATGAGCGCTTTGCCTTTTGTTCTGACTTTTTGTATAGAGGGAGCAAAAGCTATATACTATACAACCCCAATCACACAAAATGGCCGACCCTACCGCCTTCTACGAGCCCGAAGAGGACGAACTTCTCTCCCAACTCGCTGTCCCCGTCCAGCAATACCAGCCAATCGGCTCCGAGACCGACGAGTACCGCCGTCTTCAAGAACTTGAACAGGCCGCCTATGCCCAGCAAACAATGCTCGCCCAGGCGCAAGAGCAGGAGATGGACCAAATGGCTGCTTTGGAGCTTGTCCCCGAGGACGTGAAGAGGGTGCGTGTGCTGTTCAAAGAGAGATGGGATTAATAAGGATGGAAGTGCTAATGCGCGAGAGCAGTTCTTGGTGCTTTTCCACAAGGCTATCCTCGATAACGACCTCCCCACCATTACCACCATGTACGAATCTGGATGGAACAAGCTCACCCAGGTTTGTCATTCTGGTTCAGATACAATAAAGACGTGCTAAAATGCTGCAGGCCCACTACTTGAACAACGAGTGGCCCGAAGCCGAACTTATCGCTCCTCTCGTCCAAAACGACCAGGTCTTCCTGACTCTCTACCGAGAGCTTTACTTCCGACACGTTTACGCCAAGCTCCAGCCCACTATCGATGACCGATTTCAGTCCTACGAGAACATCTGCGAACTTTTCAACTACCTCCTTAACTCTGAGGGCCCCGTACCTCTCGACCTTCCTATCCAATGGCTCTGGGACATGCTCGACGAGTTTGTGTACCAGTTCACCAACTTCTCCCACTGGCGATCATCCCCCAAGGCCAAGAACGAGGAAGAGCTCGAGTTGCTCGCGGAGTCTCCTCACATCTGGTCGTCCTACTCTGTCCTCAACGTCCTCTACTCTTTGGTCCAGAAGTCTCAAATCAACGAGCAGCTGAAGGCCGAGAAGGAGGGCAAGAGCGCTGAGGAGGTTTCGGAAATTGCTGGCGAGTACGGATCCAAGCCCTTGTACAGGAACTTGGGGTACTTTTCCTTGATCTGCTTGTTGCACGTCCACGTGTTGTTGGGTGACCCTACTTGTAAGCAGCGAATACCCTTGCTTCTGGTCCTTTGAGAATGCTAACAATCTTTGTAGTGGCCTTGCAGACTATGGAGCACGTTGACCTTGGTGGTGCCGCTTTCTTGACTCGAATCACTGCTTGTCACGTCACCACCTACTACAACGTCGGTTGTGCCTACATGGCTCTCGGACGATGGCCGGATGCTATCAAGACTTTCGTCTCTGTGCTGATCTTCTTCATCCGTATGAAGCAGTACCACACCAGATCATACCAATACGGCTCTGTGAGTGGATATGACTACGTGCTTTAAGGGCTTTGCTGACTGCTCGTAGATCGCCAAGACCTGTGAGCGAATGTACGCCCTCCTCGCCATCTGCACCACCCTCTCCCCCGGCCCCTCAGACGAAAACATCATGTCCATCGTCAAGGAGCACTACGGCGACCAGCTTTCTATCCTCCAACGGGGCGGGGCCGAGGCTCTTGAAACATTCAAGGACCTTTACCTCCAGGCCTGCCCTAAATACCTCAACGTCAACTCTCCCCCTTACGAGGACCCCACTGCTCTCGCTGCTTGGGCCGAGAACCCCCCCGCGGACGCCACCCAAAGGCAGCTCGACTTGTTTGTCAGGGACGTCAAGTCTGTCGCTGGTGTCAACGGCATGAGGAACTTGTTGAAGCTCTACACCTCTATCGACGCGGCCAAGCTTGCCGCGTTCTCCGAGACCAAGGAAGGACAGGAACCCGATGGAGAGGAGGAGGTTTTGCAGCAGTTGATGGTGCTCAAGAACGCGAGCAGCACCTACGCGCGAGGACCAGGGGAAGGATCTCTGTTGGACGGTGAAAGAATAGTCACCAACAACCTTGACTTCACCATCGACCAGGTACGTTCATTATCGTCACACAGTCCCATAGATACTGATTGAGTTGTACAGACCATGGTTCACGTCGAGGAGACTACTTCTCACAGAAGATATGCCGGCTTCTTCATTAGGAACGCTGAGCATGCCCAGCGTGCCCTCACTGCTATCAAGTCTGCTCCCCTCCCCGTCCGTAAATTTACCTCCAACGCTTCCGCCCCCTCATCGAACCCCGCTGGCGGTGCCTCAACGATAGCGACCAAGCCGGACGCTCCTGCGCTTGCGCCTGCTGCTACACCAGCAGCCTCGGTGGAGAAGAAGCCTGGAGCTTGGGTTCCCAAGTCCAAGCAGGCTAGGGTTGCGGCTTAGATGTTATAAGAATGTAGGATCTTTCTTTCAGAGGCGTGTATGCATTTATATAGGACAAGGATGAGCTACGTGGTGCAGACCCTTCTCGATCAATTTGAAGCACGTGAGAGAATGTCCACGAGAGCCTCGATGGTTTCATGCATATACGACACTACCTTCATCATAAGCCCTACTACGCTGCTACATCATTACTATCATTATAAACATATCATCGTCATCGTTTCCTATTACCCTAAAGAGAAGAAAAAAGCCCTGGTAAATTGCTCATTGTAACGCGCTAGCTCGTCTTCCTGCTACGGCCCTAGCTTTCGCCTCCTTCGCCATAGCCGCCTTGGCTTCCACATTATCGCCCACTTCACTCAACACATCTCTCGGACGCGTGGCGCTCGTCGGCGTGAAGCTTCGGGCATTCATCGGCCTTCTAGCGGTGACGCTTGACGGGCGAGACCCGATACCCGAAGAAGCAATGATTGACGAAGGATGATCTGAAGAGTGTTGATTGAGAGGGGCGGATTGTAGAGATATGGACGGTATCTGTGCAGTGGGACGAGTACGTGATTTTGAAGTCTCAAAGTCTGGGTGCCGGGATAAAGCTGAAGGCGCTAGAGATTGACTGGAAGAGGAGCTGCCAATATGCAGACTCTTCCCAAACTTCTGGTGAAGGTCATCACCGTCATTGTTCGCCTCGGCCTCGTACTCGTCCAGGTCATCGTCACTCAACTCTTCTCTTGATCTCGATCGGACTCTCTCCTCATTATCATCCCTCGCTTTGCCTTTGCCCATATTGGACTTTGGCAGCATGCTCTTCCGCCGCATGCCCTGGCTGCTTGAAATGCTGGCGCTGCGAGAGGATGCCGAGCTAGACGCACTCGGACGATCCGAAAAGTCGGGCATCGGTACAGGAGAAGACAGTCGACGTGTGTCTCGCTTTCCTTTCTTCGGTGTCGCCTTTTTGGGAGTGACAGAATGTCGGTTGCCGAGTGTCTTGATTGCGTCTTCTGTCTGGACACCATCGGGCTTGCGCATTTTCCTTGTACATATGTTAGTTGGGCTTATTATATAGGAGTGAAAAAACATACTTGTTCAAGCTTGGCTCCTTGTAGCTTACCACACTTCCGCGAGCGCGCCTGCTGCGACCAGCCGTTTCAGCTTCGACATGCTCTGTTGATGATGTTGAAAGGCGACTCGGTCTCGATGCTACGGTAATGTCAGCTGCTGATCGAATCCCAAGGTAGTATAACTTGCATTCGGAAGGTTCCTTCACAGAGACACCTGCTTCCGGGGCCATCTCTTGCCGTTGACTTTCCCCCTCTCCTGCCTGGGCCGGAGTTTTCTCTTTCTCCTTCTCTTGTTCTTGCTCTTTCCTCGCCGGCAAGCCTGCGTCCTCTTCATTCTCGTCTTCTTCTTCTACCAGCGCCAATGCCTCATCAGGCTTCATCTCCACAACAGGCCCTTCCTCCCACTCATCTTCTATACCCTCTTCTTCAGCGACCACCGCCTCCACTGCAGCCTCCTCTGACTCTTCCAGGGGCTGTTCCTCCCTCGTTTGCACGGCTTCTGGTGACAGTGATCTAGGTCTTGGAGGGAGCAGCCCACTTTCTCGTCGTCTTTTGGGTACAATCGGCAATCGAATGGCGGAAGCCTTCTTCGGACTGGGGGAAAGAGACCGCCGAGCGGGAGATAGGGGGTATGCTTTGCGTTGAGGTGATCTTGAGGCTGCAATGGAGCCAACGTCGGTCTGTCGTCTATGATCTGTCATCAGCTGCTGCTGAATCAATCAACCTTCAAGACAGGTAATTACCCTCTAGAACGAGAGGTCACTCTTCTCTCTTCGGCCCAATCTCCTTCCTCTTCTTCCGCCCAGCATCCCAGACCTTGTCTGTCCTTTCCACTGGCAGCAGGACGAGTAGCCGTGGGGTTGCCCACAAATGGCATATTCGGTCGGGCGGATGAGGGGGCGGCGTTCGTTGGTGGAGTGGGGAGTTTTGCTATTGTCTGGCGTAGGGAGACAAGAGCTGGTGCCGCTTGTAGCAAGATGTCAAGGAGTCCCATGACCTCCTGATAGCCTGATCAGTCATCTGCAGCGGGTATCATTCCAGCTGATACTCACCGGTGTTCTCAGTTTCAGATTGTCCCTCTCCATCTTGTTGACTTTTGCTTGCACTGTCAACTTTTCTCTCCTTACGTCAAGCAGCTCGTTCTGGAGCAAAGTGATCTCATCTTGAAGGGACTTGATAAGTCTCTTGTGCTCCACGTTGGTGCTATATCCCAATCATTAGATGTCCGCTTCAGAGTTTGATATGAGGCCCTGTGACGTACATGATGACTTCTCTATTCTGCTCCCTATGTCTTCTTCTGACTATCATAGAGTCAGACCATCTCTTGAACCATATCAATTCAATGAAACTCACAATCATCGAATTTCTGCTGCTCAACGAAGCCAGGCTCCTTCTTGTTCTCCAATGTTTGCGGATTCAGTGGCGGCAGGCCCAACGACCTTCTTCCTTGCCGTGTCGACATTGTTTGTCTACTGCGATCTCCCCCAGTATATGTGTGTGTCGTAGGGATATGTTTTGATAGGATGGATGGGGCTCTTGAGGAGGATGGAGAATCGAGAATTTGATAGAAAATGAGCCAAACACACAAGTCAAGCGCGCTCAACAACAGTTGGAACCATCCACGTTACGTAAGTGCCGACAAGTGGAGGTCGACCTCTTCCGAGCTCGCTGGTGCTGTAACATTTGTTGACTTACATTTTATTGCAGTCTATACAGACCGTAGTACGCAAGATGCCTTCCCCTGGACTACTAATTCTCGGCTTCCCACCTCTCCTGCTGCTTTTGGTTCCTTGGCTGGTGGAACCTTACGCGCTCTGGGACCCTGCTGTGCTCAACGTCCGTGAAGGCGCCGAGGGCAGAACCACACGATGGTGCAACATGGGATGGTGGAAGGTGTGGCTCTTTCCCTTATGCCTCTCAGAATTGTGAGGCTAAATGATTGCAGGAAACGGAGGACTTTTCCGAAGCAGCCGAGTCGTTGGCCAAGAAGTTGCTCGAGCTGGCCAGTGACGCCGGGTACGAAGGCGGTGGCAGTGTCCTTGGTAGGATATGATCAATATCCTGAAGATGAAGGGTGCTGACTCGAATGAAGACATTGGTCACGGATCTGGTGAATCCCTTCGTGAGTCAAATGAGAGCGTGAATAACAAAAACGCTGATCAACTATAGTCGTGCATCTATCCCAGCCCAACCCCCCTAGCCACCTTCACGCCCTCACTTCCCTCGCGTCAGATACTCAAAGTTCCAAGAGCCTGGTCGAGTCAGAGCATCCCAAGACTGCATCCGCAGTCCAATACTTTACCTATTCGGCAGAGTTTCGACCTGGAAAAGACGTCGGCCATCCGCTCGACCCCATGCGCGGATTTCTAGGCGAACAGTCCAGCCAGAGATTCTTCAACACCGACGAAGATGAGGATGAAGACCTCCTCCCTCACCAAGAGGACCAACCTCCCACGACTGGTCCTCCCCCTTACGACCTAGTCTACATCCTCGACTCGGCCTACCACTACCCGCCTTCCCTATCTACCTTCCTCTCATCCCTCCGCCCAGTCTTACGCGAAACCAGCCTCATAGTCTACACCGACATCCTCCCCCCCTCCAACCTTCCTCTATGGCAGGCATACATCTTGTCATACCTCTTGTCTGTACCCACTCCTAATCTTGCTGATCGCCCTGCGTCGCTTGGGGCTTATAAGGCCGAGCTGGAAGGGCAGGGATGGGTTGATGTGGTGGTTGAGGATTGGACTGAGGGGGTTTTGCCTGGGTTGAGTGGTAATTTGAGGAAGAGGGGTGGAGCTTGGAGTTTGGTCGGTAGCGTATTGAACAGGGCTACGGGAGCGGGCTGGAGATTTGTAGGCGTCCGAGCGAGAAAGGGTACCCAGGGTACTCCGCGTGTAGCCTAGATGCAGATGTTGAGATAGTTCTCGGCCCAATGCCAGGAAGAGGGACAAGGTCGAAAATCGTTGTTCCCTTCCAAGTCTAAATGCGCAAGATGCCATATGCTTCTGGTGAGCGAGTTGGTGCTTTACAATAGCCTTGGCGTAGATCTTTTTATTTTTGAGCTGTACAACAGTCCGACTATGCATTGGAAACTCGTGTGATAATGGCGTTCTAGCAACATGATAATCTCAACTATGATACAGTGTCTCCCGGATCATCCCCTAATCCAATTCGATAGGAGCATCTCTTCCGTTCCCCTTTCTCAAACTCTTCTTTTGCCTGTCCATGATATCCTTCCTCAACTTGTCAAACTCCGCTTTCTTATCTATCCCATACTGCACCAGCCCATCCTTCGTCCCCAGCTGGTTGATCACTTCATCCTTCCCTCTGTCCTTGTCCTTTTTCCGGCTAGCTTCGGCTTCTGCCAACTTGGCCCTCAGGGCAGAGATGGAGGAGGGATGTGAAGTGTCGAGGTTTGCGTTGAAGAGGACGATCCATTCTTGGAGACGGGCTATGAGGGCACTCTTGTCGCCCGTTGTGGGGAGAGAATATTCCTGGCGGCATGTCAGATGACACCAACAATTGCCTGTGTATCACTCACCGAGAGGATAGAACGAAGATCAGCCGGAGACGACAAGGAGTAATTCGGTTTGGTGATCCGTTTCATCTCGACCCTGCGCAATGAGTCAGTACCATCCTGATGCGGAGTGCCCACCAACAACTGACTCTTTCGCATCCTTGCCCTTGCTCGTGTCTCTTTTCATACTCTGCCCCGAAAACACCTTCTTCCAATCTGCCTTTTGATTCCCAATCGCCCCTACACCAGCCTTTGACTTGGGTATCTTGCAGCCTTTATCAATATGAGTCGGTATTGACGCTATCGGCAAGCGAGCTTGACATATCGGACAAGGTGCTTCATCTGTGAGATGATGTCAGCACACACTACATGTACGGCATTGCTGACTTGCCGCTTTCGTCCAGCTCTAGCACTTCCACCTCTTCACTACTATCTCTCTTGGTCTCGCACGGGCTCGTGCTTCCGTTGACAGCCTTGCCAGACATGTCCTTCAGGCGCTTGACGTTGCTTGGGCCTTCCGAGGCAAGTCTTTTGCGGGACATGGTGGGTTTCGTCAACTCTATGAGCTTGGGCCTAGACAGACGTGAGCAAACATACATTTCCCTTGGAATATACGCACCTGCAGTCTTCCCAAGCATCTGCTATCTCTTCCAGAGCTCTGTTCCGCCGTATGGACCCCTCCGATGCCGGCTCATTACAGCTCGGACATTTTTTCTGTACGTCTAATGACGATCGTATACACTACACCATCTAGTCATTAGCTCCAAATATTCTCGACCCCGCCTCCTGCCTAGCAGGGCGATGCAGTAGTACATACCGATGAGCAGAACGAGTGGCCACACGCAATCGACACGGGCGCCTGGAACGGCTCTTTACAGATCTGGCAGACGACGCTCTTGTCGAGTCTCTGGAGCTGGGGGTAGGTGTCTGGTATCGGTGGGGGGTCGTCGCTCGCCGTGAGCCAGGGGTTGGTCTTGTCCATGGTATGGTGCACCGAATCCGTCAATGGCACTGTTTTGAAAATCTCGACGCGTCGGTCCAATCAACCGGAGACGCGCCTACGAGGGGATAGGCACGTCGGGCACGCGAGGTGGAGGCAGGTCGACGGATGCCGAAAACGGGCGATGGGCAAATGTTGTTTGGTCTCTTTGTTTGTTCGCCAGCGACAATAGGAAGGAGGAGGGCGTGTTCCCATTCAAAAGGACGGAAAAGCAAGCAATAAACCTCGATTAATCATGGGTGAGCAAGTTGCTGGGGAGTGAAAGACTCGGCTGACTTTTCGGATTGCAGGCGCATCAATTTGGGGAGCTATAGGGCTGTCAGCATTCTACACTGTAGTATGGGCTCTGAATATCCTCGGATGGCGGACTGCGTAAGATCTCTTGCTGCTTTATTAGATAACATCTACTAACTCAATCACAGGCGTATCCGCTACGCCCACCCCAACCTCCCCTCTCGTCTCTCCCAACGCTCGCCATCCGCTACCCCGGGCGTGACCATCATCCGCCCTCTATGCGGGCTCGACCAAAACCTGTACAACACACTCGAAAGCGTCATGAAGATACAGTACCCCAAGTTCGAAGTCATATTTGCGCTGCAGAGCGAGCAGGATGAGGCGTTGCCGGTGGTCAGGATGATCATGGAAAAGTATCCTGATGTGGATGCAAGAGTCGTCATAAGTGAGTGTCTCGCGAGCCCATAGCACGTGTCTGATGTCTTTAGACTCGATTGTGGTCGGCGTCAATCCCAAAGTCAACAACCTCATGACACCTTTCCGAGATGCCAAATACGACCTCCTCTGGGTTCTCGACTCGACATGCTCGGTCGTTCCCGATACCCTAGGCCGCTCAATAGAAGCATTTTTTTCCGATCCCAGCTCAAACTCGCCTTTGACGACTTATGATCCCGAAGCTTCGCCCCTCTTGTCTATAGCCGATGATGTGAGGAAGCCTCCTGTGGCTGGAGAAGTTGGCCTGGTTCATCAGGTGCCGCTTGCCGTGTGTTATCAGAAGACTTGGGGGAGTCTGATAGAACAGGCGTATCTGAACACGACACATTCCAAGATGTACTTGGCTATCGTGAGTGCGATCCACATGTAAAAGGCCCGTCTGACACCTTGTAGAACGCCGTCTCAATCGACTCGTGCGTTGTCGGCAAATCCTGCATCTACTCTCGTGACAACATTTCCAATCTCACCTCCCCAGCTCCATCTCTGCGGACACTTTCCAATCCCCCAAAAGGCTTGGAAGGGTTCGGCCCCTATCTCGCAGAAGACAACATGATCGGCCTTTCCCTCTGGCATGAGCTGAAGCTCAAGCATGCTATGACTTCGGATGTCGTCCTCGACTTTCTGGGCGCATTGACAGTCACAGACTACATCAATCGGAGAGTCAGGTGGCTGAGGGTGCGGAAAAAGATGACTCCCATCGTGGTCACGCTCCTAGAGCCAGCAACAGAGTCCATCGTCGCGGGCCTGTATGGCTCATGGGCCATCTCTACTCTGCTAGATGGTAACATGTTTCCTATATTCTTGGTGCACATGGCTATCTGGCTGGGGATCGATCTGTCGACAAAGGCAGCGCTCGAGACGAATGTAAAGCATATAGGACCCCCGGGGAGCCGGGTGACGTTCTTGTTGGCGTGGGCTGCGCGAGAGTGTTTGGCTCTGCCCATTTGGCTGATGTCTATGACGAGTGCGGATGTTGTTTGGAGAGGCAACAAGTATAGGATTGTGGATTCGGGTACGTTCATGGATCTCTCACCACGACATATGCTGACATCATCATCTAGGCGAGGCGATAAAATTGAGTTGATTGTAGGATGCCATGAATAGGGGTGCACGAGAAGGATTGCATTGTTATGACCTTGAATCATGAGTGTGATGATGGTGATATAGTGCGCAGACGACTGTCGGCAGGGGTTGGGCCAAAGGAACGCCACATTGCCTCCACCCGGTCGCGTGCACAGAACCTGGACACACGATCGTAGTTTGGTGGGGGAACTGAAACTGAAACTGAAATTATTGACCTGTTTCTATTTATGTGCATCCACTTTTCTCATCCACACTTCTACATGCCGTAGCCATGGACATCCACGGGCACCAGGTCTCTCTCGACCCCCTCCCCTGTGAGAACATCCATTCGACACCGCCGCCCTCCGACCCCGGCAGCGACAACGACACCCACAGCCTAGATGGCGGTCCCATCGCGCACGAGATACCCCGCTCGCCAGAGGGCATGGAGGAGCCGTGGGAAGAGAGGTGTCAGATCTTGATGCGGGAGAATAAGCTGTTGAAGGAGAACTGTGAGAGTTGGGAGGACAAGTGTCGAGCTAGTACGTATCCTCACTACGACTGCCACCCTGATTCCTGCTAAACTATGGCATAGTTGAAAGCAAGCAAAGGTACCTCGCCGAGCTCAGCTCTATCTGTGACGCTGCTCGCCTGAGAGATATGAAGAGCGAGCTTCGCAGTGTCCTCGACTCGATCGTGCGCGAAAAGGAAGAGAATATGCGCGCTCTGCGCGAGCTCGACCGTCTACGAGACGACAATCTCCTTGAATCGCGCAAGGACATTGTGCCCTTCCCCACCTCCCCGCACGTGGGATCCGAGCTCCCTTCTCTATCGCGAGGCCTCAGCCACCGCATATCCAACCTCTTTCCGGCCCGACGCCACAGCATGGCCCCTTACAACCTCGAGCGGGGAAGATCGAGGGTAGCGCGCAAGATGCGGTCTGTCACTGGGACGGGACCACCGCCCCTTGGGAAGAGAGTGTCGGTAGAGCAGAGATTGACGATTGAGAATTGGAGGCAGAAGGCGGAAGAGAGTGAAGAGGTGATGATGCAGACCCCGACGAGTCTGTTGCGCCCGTTGAGCCCGATGAGTGGGGATGAATGGCAAGAGGTGATGGTTGCTGCCGTTCACCCATCGGACCGGATCGACGTTGCCCGTACCCAGTCGAGTAATACCGATATTGGGCCGTTGCCTGCCGTTGAGGGAGTGGTGTTGGAGACCAGAAAAGTGATGCAGGTGAAGGCGAGGCCTGTGACCAAGAAGTACTCTTCGTGGTTGAGGAGAAAGGTCGGAAAGTAAACATTGTTAGCATTCACTGTGCATAGCGCACGTAGCACATATTCGCAAATGTCACGACTGTCACGAAGCATAGCAAACAGCCATCAAGATGTATCCTGTGATTAGCAATATACGACTCTTGTGATTCGCCGGGACAGTGCGAGATACAATGCTGGTACATACAGACGCCGATTACTTTTTGAGCCCCCCAATCCAAACAGACTTCATCTCGCGAATCTCATTCCCCTCGTCCACCGTCACATAATCTTCATCTTCCACGCTCACACTGTTCACCCACTTTCTCAACACATCCATCTTTTCCTTCTCCACTCCAAACTGTTTGTATATTGGTGTCGGGTCAGCGCCTGATGGGAGTGTTTTCAGTTTGTCCAAGAGATTGACAAGGAAGGGGAGGGTGAGATGACCGGGCGGGGCGAGCTGGGAGCTGGAAGTGTAGATATCTTTGCGGGATGAAAGTGTTCTTTGAAAGTCGGCGGGCTGCAATATTGTCAATACGGTTTCGCAATACGGTCGAATCATGTACGATGAATTTCCCAGCCTCTTTGATCTCTACCGGCCCAAGCTTGTGGAGGTTTTGCAAAAACTGAGGATCCATAGCATCTCGCTGAAGTGCTATTATATTCGTTAGCCCTTTCCCTCATAAGTGTGTATACGCACCATCATCCTTCTCTCCACTAAAATCTATTGCCGTTCCCTTTGCGCTCTGCCCTCTGTTGATCTCCTCCTTCAGCCTGCTATAATCTATAGGCCCCGAGCTCTCTTCCTCGGGCTGTTCTTCGATCGGTGGCGGTGGAGCTTGCTGGGGCAGAGAGACCCTCTGGCCGCGTGCTGATTGCGGTAGGGCTGATTTGGGGAGCTTCCTGATACCTTTGGAGGATGACGAGCCCATGGTATACCGACTTTGATGAAGAGGTGGAAATGATAGAGATGATAGAGCGCGTTCCTAAATTTCACGCCGCCAACGCCGCATTTCGGCTCTCCGGGTCTCCTTCGTTCGGCTTCTTCCCTTGCTTTCTGCACAATCCCGCCCATGTTCTCTTTCCTCACAAAATCAACAGAAGAAGAGCCCCTCATGCCCAACAATGCTGTAGGACCCACTGCTCTGGGCTTGCCCATCTTTAAGAAGCTCAAGAACCGCCGTGTCGTGCTCGCATCCGCGAGCCCAAGGCGGAAGGACATCTTTGCAACTGCTGTAAGTCCTCTGTCAGTGGCCATGCGGTGGTACTGATGGTGTTTGTCAAGGGGATCCACCCAGAGATAGTGCCTTCAACATTCGAAGAGAACCTTCCGCATGCCAGGTTCCAAGGCCATCTCGCCGACTATCCCATATCAACTGGTGCTGAGAAGGTACCTCTCATGACAGTCAATCTCTGAAGCAGCTGACACCTGTTGCAAGGCTATGGAGGTTTACGAGCGTCTCGTCAAGGAAAGCCCCGAGAACCCACCCGATTTAGTGATCTCTGCCGACACTGTCGTCGTCTTTCCACCAGAGAAGGACACTGCGGAGGGCGGTGATGCGCATGGCGAGGTGTCTGAAATTCTGGAAAAGCCGGTCAACAAGGATGACCAGGCGAAAGTCTTGGGCTTGATGTCTGGGAGGGACTGTGAGGTGATCACTGGGGTATCCATTGGTGAGTCATTCGACTTTGAGTTGAGCACAGCTGATGGGAGTCGAAGTGTACCCCACGATAGAGTACCCGGGTTTCAAGGTCCAGTACGTGGTCTGTCTGTACCAACCTTTCCAGGTTTGCTGACTGCTAGCGACAGCTCCATCTCCAACTCGAGTCTCATCACTTTCTACAACAATTCTGTAAGGTGATACCATTCAACATTGATACAAATGCTAACCCCGGGCGCAGCCTCAGACTATCCAGGCTTACGTCGACTCGGAGGAGGGTCTGGACAGAGCAGGCGGTTTTGCTATCCAGGGTCTTGGAGGTATCTTGATTGAAAAGGTGGAAGGCAACTATGACAACTGTGTTGGGTGAGTCTGCAAGGTCTGAATTGATGTCTAGGTTCTGACATTCCACAGCTTCCCTTCTGCTCCTTTCTGGCGCTGGATCTCGGAGCTCGATGCGGACGGTACTTTTGACGAGGCTTGGGACATTTGAGATGTGTGGTGTACCGACAATCATGAAACGACAGCATGCACCTAGATCACCCGTATGTTGAGCTCTCGCTTCTGGCCCTCGTATCCATGCAATGCATCTCAGACTCTATTCCAAAGTGACCTCTCGCTCCTCGACGACTAGCCGCTTCTTCCCATGCTGGTATATAGCATGAATCTCTTCCTTCTCCAGGAATCGCCCCTTCAAGACTGCTGTCGAAAGCAACAGCGGATCTTGACTACGATCATGCTCGTCAATAGGCGTGAGCGTATAAACCACCTCCAACGCCGAAAGCACTCCCCCATACGCCGATGAGATACCCGTATCAATGATGATAACCCCCGCATCACACCTCGCCACAATCTTTTCGAAATTCGGGGTATGTCCCCCGATAATCCGCTTCGCACCAGTCTTCTCCTTAAGCTCTTTCGCCCACTCGCACACTTGCGCTTCTTCCCTGTCGGCCAAGCCGCGCCACCATAAAGGCCCACCTTCTGCGTAAAGCTCGGCTTCAGCCTGGGAGTGGCCTTTGGGTAGGCCAGAGTATGGATTCGGCGGGTAAGGCGGCGCTAGGGGCGGGGTGAGGGCTTGGGAGAGGAGAGAGTGGCCGAGGGCGTTGATCGCTGAGGGGTAGGGTTGGAGGTTGGGGAAAGAGGGACGGAGGGAGCCGTGGGTGAAGGAAAGTGATGGGGAGGAGGGGTGGGGTGAGAGGGGGACGAGAGCGGTTACAGAGTAGCTTTAAGGAGTCAGCGCTTGGCGTTGAGGTTGAGGAAGGGGACATACTTTGCTAGCCATTCCTGGCCGAGCCACCCTTCATTCGACAGAGCTTGTTGTCTAGCAGGAGACCCTCCAAAGTTCTTGATATCATCCCGAGTCACATACCTGCCCCTCCCATCAGCTCCCCTTCCCTTCTTCATATCTATCACAAAAAGTACTCACCTCCAATCCCCAATAGCATTCATAACCTCATGATTCCCCAGTATACTAACCACCCTCCCCCCAATCCCTTCAGCTTGTCCTCTCAAACTCTGCATGAGGCGGTAAATCTGATCGGCATGTGCTCCTCGATCGACAATGTCGCCAGTTGTGACGAGGATATCGGTCCCCGCTGCCCAGTTGGAACTTTCGTCAATCACTTTGGCCATGCGCAGGACTTTTTTGGCATTATCAATGTCTTTTGTATTATCTCATCAGCTCGGGAAGGAGTATGAAGATGGTTGGGATGACGCACCGCCATGGAGATCACCGACAGCGACCAGTCTCTGCCTGAACGCAGCCCTGGCAGGGAGCTCTTGTGGTGAAGAGCGGTGTAGGAGGAGGTAGAGCAGGATGGGGGTGACGACTGCTAGGATTAATACCTGGCGGGAGGGCATCTTGGCTTTTCGACTGGTGTAACGCTTGGAGTGTTTTATCGCGAACATGAGCAAGTCGCGTCGGGGGCCGGGAAAGCAGCCGGCATTTGGGAACGGATTGTTCTTGTTGGTATGCCATTCCACCATCTGTATCTCCCTTCCACCCCTCAGCTGCATATCATGTTCCGCCCCCTCCTCATCCCTCTCCGGCATCCCACCCGCCTAGTCCACCGCCTACATCGACCCCTACCCACCCCTCGCTCCCTTCCCTTTCTTCCCTTATACCCTTCTTCACCTACCGCAAATGCTATAAGAGCGTACTCTTTCAAGAAGAGGGCGAAAGAGGAGGAGATGGAAGAGCTGGGGGATGATTTGTTTGGGGATGGATCTGGCGAGGTCGGTGAGGGGCAGGGCAATGTTGGTGAGGCATGGGAGACGGTGGAACAAGTTTCGGAGCTCGGGCAAGAGTCAAGTCAACCTGAGCAGGCTATCGTGAGGCCTCCATCCTGGTCAAATTTGTGTAAAAGATGAAAAGTTGAAGCGTGTTGCAGCCGGTCAAAGAAACACCTGTCCGGCCGAGACTTCCAAGCTCGATCAAGAAACTCAATAGGCTCTTGTCGAGGCAAGCTAAATTTGAGCTTCTGGAAGAAGAGCTGGATGAGAAATTCGTCAGAGGTGGGTCTCCTCTGCAGTTTGATGAGGGCACAACTGACGATGGGATGTACAGGGCGAGGACCAGGAGGCCAAGCTATCAACAAGACCAACTCTTCCGTATCTCTTACCCACATCCCAACTGGTATCAGGGTTCAGTCCCAACCAACAAGGTCGAGAGAAGAGAACCGCAAAATAGCCAGAAAGATCCTCTCTGAAAAACTCGCCGTTCTCAAAGCGACGGGTAAACTCCCCGGTATGGCGCCGGAAGAAGATGGGATAGAGGGTGTTTCGGTTGATATGGGGGGAGATGGAGAGGAGGATGACAAGATGAGTAGGAAGGAGAGGAGGAAGAAGGAAGAGGTCAAGTTGAGTGAGACGTATACCAAGGCAGAGATTAGGGCGGCGAAGGAGAGGAAGCGAAAGGCGGATAGGGCGAAGAAGGCAAAGAAAAAGTATGGGAATGGTAAGCGGGGTCAACAAGAAGAGGAGGAAGGTGGAGAAGAAGGGGAGGGAGAGCAAGGGTTGGACAAGAAGGATTGAAGTTTACAGCGATCATGCATATGTTGTACAAGTCTAAGGTGTTGTTTCGAGATTGATCTGCTTTCCAAACTTGGCGTACCTGTACTCGGTCAGTATTGTCCTGGAGATTTATGTTATGAACTTACAGATGTACCTTAAGCTCCTTCATACCCTTCTCACATTCCTCAGCCCTCGCCTCCAAGCCCTCGATGTCCGTCTCATACCGCTTCATATCCTTCTTCAGCTGCCTCCTGGCGTCTCTCAGCGGCAGATGGAAGAACGATTCTCCAATCTTGTAGAGAGTGGGAGGATCATCATCGTCTGCTAATTCGAGTTCTGTCGACAGATCGTCATAGTACTCTTTCTCTTCCTGCGTTCGGCTGTAAGTAAATTGTCCTTCTGATGCAGCGCAGACTTGCCTTTTTGGCTCTCAGAAGGTCCTGAATGTCTGAAAGTCTGTTGTTGAGTTTTGAAAAAGTGTTGATTCTCTGCTGGTCCTCTGCGAAGCGGAAGAGTCAGATGGAACTTTGGAGAGAGAGGTATAGCGTACCCCAGACGACTTCGATGCCGTCCCCTTCTTCTTCAGCTGGTAACTATGCGAGGTTAGTGATTGCGGCTAGTTGATCGCATGTTGACTTGCCAAACTCATGCTGTTCGAATGGCCGAGTACACTCACTCGATAGAAGAGCGCTGAAGAGTGTCGATGCAGAGGAGGACAGCCTTCTTAAATAGGCTCCCGTTAGTGACGCGTCTTGCCGGAAGTTGGCTCGCGTCGGTCGTGGTGACGTTATGGAGGTGTCCTCTCTTTTCTCTTCTCTTCTCCCATGTCCCGCATCCCAGTCCCACACGGCGGACGCAACCACCCCCAGAGCCCCACCATGAGCAGCACAAACAGCCCCCACTCCCAGGACACCCGCCGCAAGCAGAGCAAGCGGGACGAGGTGAGTCGCAGTGTTTTTTTTGCTTTGACCCATGCTTTGAGGGCCGGGGTTTTGTGCGGGGGTGCAGGAGACTGCTGTGGATGCGCCCAGAGGGAGATGCATGAGCGAAGGAATGGGAGATGGGCAGTGGATCCCCAGCAGCGCCACTGCGGCGGCCCTTGTGTTTGGCGCAAACAACGCGGCGCCATTCGTCGTTGCTTTCTTCTCTTCTTCCTCTTCACAACCACATCTCCCTTCTTCTCTCCCTTCTTCTCTCCCTTCTTCTCTCTTTTCCCATCTCCCCATCCCCCACACCGCCGGCCCGCTGTCCAGATCTCCCAGCAGATCTTGTGCCCAGCGACTTGCTCCGACACGCTGCCCCCGTGGGCGTCCGCACCCGTACCGACCACCGCTGCCTCGTTATCACCCTCATCCTCGTTTCCCGTGGCTGTATCATACTGTCTCTTGTCTAGTACTCTAGTTAAACTCTCCTCTTGTCGCTCTATTGCCTGCTTGCTTTGCTCTAGAATTCTCGCTCACAACAATCTCCCATTGTCCTATCTGTCCCACCTACGACTACCATCATGTCTACCCAAAAACCCCTCGACACCCCACCATCTTCCATTCGATCCCAATCATCTGAAAACGCGTCGAAACCTCCTACCGACGCGCGTTCTGTCGCCTTTCCCTCCAACTCGAACGCCCCCTCTACCCGTGCCGAATCTCCCTCCAAACTCCCCCGTTCCGTGTCATTCTCCGTGACCTCTCGTCCCAAAAACACGAAACAAAAATCATTCTCCACCGCCCCTGGCCCGCCCATACCATTCCCCTCACCGCCTGTGCCCGTCCACTCGCACGTCACGTCGCCTTCATCGTCGACTATCAACGCTGGATCTGGCACTACTACGACTCCAATGTCGCTACCCGAACCCGACGACACACGCCCTCGCTACCATTCTTCCGTCTCGCGCACCACCATCCCCCGCTCGCAATCTTCATCTTTTGCTGGCAAACTCCAGTCCTTGCGCAAGAAGATTGAGTCAGAGCTCTCCCGAAAGCGCCCCGGGTCGCAGAATGCCCAGCAGGTTTCGGGGGGAGGTAACAAGAGGCAGAGCAAGCGTGCTTTGAAGGGGACTGTCGCTGGACTGAGGCCTAGTCCTGCTTTGACCGTGCCCGAGGGGATGAGCGTGGCCGACGCGAGTCAGCTATGTGCTGCCAAGCGTGCGGACTGTGTCTTGGTCGTCGACGAGGAAGAGGGATTGAGTGGTATCTTTACTGCCAAGGATCTTGCTTTCAGAGTGAGTCAACTCGTCGTATGGGCGCCGCGCTGACAAGCTTGTAGGTCACTGCCGAAGGCCTTGATCCCAGGATCACTACCGTCTCTCAGATCATGACCAAAAACCCCATGGTCACCCGTGACACTACCAGCGCCACCGAAGCTTTGCAGCTCATGGTCAGCCGTGGCTTCAGGCATCTGCCCGTCTGCAACGAGGACGGTGACGTCGTCGGTCTCCTCGATATCACCAAGGTCTTCCACGAGGCTCTCGCCAAGGTCGAGCGTGGATCCACTGCTACCACCCAGCTCTCTGCCGCTCTCGCCGGTGTCCAGACCGAGCTTGGTCCTGGTATGCAAGGCAATCCTCAGGCGGCTGCTATGCTCGCCTACGTCGAGACTCTTCGTGAGCGAATGGCGTTGCCCGACCTGACCACCGTGCTCGATCTCCGATCGTCGCCTCCTGTCGTCACCCCTCGAACTAGCGTGCGTGATGCTGCCAGGCTCATGAAGGAGCGCCGAACCACCGCTGTCTGTGTCATGGAGGCCAACCACGGGACGTCGGCGATTTCCGGTGTTTCTTCCGGCGGTGCGCCTCCCAAGATTGCTGGTATCTTTACCAGTAAGGATGTTGTGCTGCGAGTCATTGCCGCGGGTTTGGATGCGCAGAGATGTTCGGTGGTTAGGGTCATGACTCCCCACCCTGACACTGCTCCTCCCACCATGGTCGTGCAGGACGCTTTGAAAAAGATGCACAGTGAGTCGAATGCGCCCGTGAATGGTTCATGCTGACAAAAGTAGATGGTCACTATCTCAACCTTCCCGTTGTCGAGACTGACGGCAGACTCATCGGCATTGTCGATGTGCTCAAGCTCACCTATGCTACTCTTGAACAGGCAAGTTATCTCATATCTCGTCAACTCGACTAACCCCGGGCAGATTGAATCCATGAGCGAGGACCAAGACAACCAGGGTGGTGGACCCATGTGGTCCAAGTTCTTTGAGGGTCTCCCCGGTGCTGGTGGTGACGACGACACCGCTTCCATCGTGTCCGCCTCGGAACGCCCCGATACCCCTTCGCGCTCTCACCTCGGCCACGGCCGTGGTCTTTCCAGCATGACTTCTCCCATCTCCGAGATCATGCCCAACGACTCTGCCTCTGCTGTAGACGACGGTGCTTCCGATATCGGCGGTAAGCGAGGTGGCGCTGCTTCCAGCGTCGCGCCTCCTTTGCCAGTGGACGACGGAACGTACGTGTTCAAGTTCAAGACGCCTTCCGGCAGGACACACAGGTTCCAGGCTCGATACGACTCTTTCGATCTCCTCCGAGACATTGTCGCTGGCAAGCTCGTGTCGGACCCCTTCTTCTCGGCTTCCTCTGCGCCTGAAGGTACCGAGGTTCACCTTCCCGACCCCAATGTCTTTGCTCTCCACTACAATGATGACGAGGGAGATCTGGTGACCATGACTGCGGACGGTGATGTTGAAGACGCTGTCAAGATCGCGAGGAACCAAAAGACCGACCGAGTGGTGTTGGTCGTCGACGGAGGCAAGGTCTGGGAAGCCGCTGCCAAAGACTTGGGCGGTGAGAAGGCTGTGGAAGCTCTCAAAGCTGCCGCCGTCGAAGAAGCTCCCACTCCTGTCGTCGCCACCCCAGCCGCCGCCGTCGACCCCGAAGAAGCCGCGCTCGTAGCTCCCACCGCCAACCCCGCGACCGAACCTACGTATACCTCTGAAAAGTCGGCTCACCCCGTGCATGCTTCGCAGTACCAAGACCACGGTCGTACGATCAGGTCGAGCGATGGACAGGAGCTTGTGGCTGGGTTCTTGCCCAAGGATATGGTCTTGCCGGCGGCGATTGGGTTTTTGGGTGTGGTGATTTTGGGCGTGTTTATCGCGGGCAAAAAGTAGACTTTTGGTTTTGCTGCGTTAGATGACGGATATGCTTGGTTTATGAGTTATGACTACTTTTTGATTAAGAGATGAATCGATAATGATCGGTAAAGTCTGTAGCGATATTGCGGTACATCTACAGTAACAACAGAAGGATGTCGAAAGTATATACAACAGGCGCTCGGGGCCTGAAAGTAGAACTATGTCATATACGCCAGTGGCTACAAGCAAGGCGTGCCGTTCTTCCCCTGAAGAGGAGAGTTGTACTCGGAATCGGCTGTCCGTCCGAGACTATCCGCAACCGGAATTGGAGTTTCTTGTTGAACAGGCAAGGTCGCAGCCCGTACAGACTGCAGCGTCGTTTTGAGCGTCGAGGCTCTTTCGAGATATAAGCGCATTTCCAAAGACGATCCCTTCTACCACTCACACCAAAGGAGAATGCTCAGCTGCCGACTCCAAGCTCTTGAGCAGCGTGTCGGCGTCCGACTCCAACGAGGTGGCTGCTATTGATCTGTCAGTAACTGACAAAGATCATGGTTGCAAAAGAAATTACCTAGTACTTCGCCGATATGTTGCAGCCGCTTTACCTCCCGTGTGAGGAGCTTGATGGTTTTGATCCACATGCTGAGAACAGCAGATAAGCAACTCGGCCATACTTTCCATTGGATGATGGACATACACGTATAAGCATAGATTGGGGATCAGCGGGGCCTTTCGCAGGCAAAGAAGCGTATCTCGTGAGCAGGCATCGCATGCCACTGAAACATCTCGAAACACTCACTCCTGATTCCACAAACTTGGCCATGTCTACTATCTTGCGCGCTTGATACAGAGCAGCATCGTTGGGCGATGTATAGTCGTTGGTATCTGCCAGATACATGCGAATGCAAGCAAGAGTTGTTTGCTAGTGGAGGAAATGACAAAGTCAGCTCAGACTCATCTACGAGAACGTTTGAGACTGACCATCATGATGACCAGAGAGTTTTGATGGGAGGAGTTAATGGAGCCGAGAGATTTGAATTTCGGCGGTAGCTCGGCTGCAAATCGCTCAACGGCCCCTTCCAGATCCAAACAAGGCGTTCTCCGAAATCCATCCCGAGCGGAAGATGACTTTGAGGACCCCAACACGAATGAACTTGGGGTGTTTGGGGGCATTTGCTCTAAGTCATGCCAGGGTGTGCCTTGTCGAGAATCTGTGACCTTTGCAATAGAGAGTTGAAGAAGTGCGGTAGCCCGAACAAAATGCGGCCTGTAACATCAGCGCATATTGTTGTCGCATGTTTGAGCGTACATACCATTCGTTCTGATTGCCCGGGCCGGAACAGTATTTTGGGGTGAATAGGTCAATCAGATAACTGTCTTCTGTCTGTGGTTCCTGATGGGTTGTTAGCTTGACCGTCCGGTAGCCGGATACCAGTAAGTGAACTTACCATCCCATACTCTACCCAAGGCCTTGGAAGCGGTGTCCGGATGGTGGTGATGTCGATGTTGGGCGGGATTCCGGTAGCTATAGACCCCGTAAGATCAAGCATTATCACCGCCCAGCTGAATCTTGGTCAACATCGGCTTAGTCTTATGTACATGCCCACTTACAATGTATAGATCCTGTCTGCCAACTCTACTGCGTCTCGCATTGGAGGGCAAAATGATCCCCGAGCCTGTACAAGAAGGCTCTCGCCAGGCCCCTTGACGTTGTTAGAGTCCGATATCTGCTCAAAGCCGCCGAAAAGAGACAGACTGAAGGTATCATTAGCGATCTGGCTTGCAATGACCAACAGGAGCTTACCGGCAAGCAGTACTTGTCATAAAGAATGCCTGGCGCAATTCAGTCAGAAGAGACAATATGAGAGCTTGATGGACCAACCTCGGCTTCCCGACATTGTCCCCATAGCCACACGGACATTAAAACTGCGCACTGCACCAGGTCGACCGTGTTGTTCGTCACGACCACCATATCACGGAGAGCGCTCTTGAATAGCTTCTCAGATTTGATGAACAGCTCCTCTTCTTGGGCTCGGACGTGCTCGAGTGGTGATAATTTAGACACAGTCAAAAACTGAATGTTCACTTAGCGGGATCAACAAGGGAGAGGCGTAGAACAGCTCACCATGGCGTTCAAGAGTGCTAGGTGAGGTCGATCATCAGGATCCGGTGCCGCGAGTCGCTCATAGAATCGCGAGATATTCATCTCTACCGCGACAGAGTCCATTTTGGAAAAGTACAGCCACAAACTAATGTTCAGAGTTCATTCATCAGCGCTCTTCAAATGCTGTTTCGATGAAAGAATTAACCATTGCTCTTGGTCTGCTGCAGTCAATTCCGGTAGAGATGTTGTATGCGCAGAATTCATCAAGGGCACCGACAGACACCAAGAAAGGTCCAAGTCTTCCAAGCCCGACGGCAGTTTCTGAGAGGTTTCCGCGGACAAAGGATAGATGGAGAGCATGTTGGGAGACGAGGGCACTTGTTGAACTCGTGGCGGTGGTGCAGGTAGCTGGGAAGAGCGGATACTTGATGTGTATGGTGCACAAGCTCTGGATCACGATCTCAGTAAAAGGGTCTTTGATTGCGCTCTCGTGATCAGCTCACGATTTCGGACTGTCATGGGATTTGTACCGATGGACACTCGGCTGAGCAGTATTAGCTTGTCTGCCTGTCGTGCCCTGTCCTAATTGCGCTCACGTCAGAAATGTTGTGTTATCTGGCCAAAGGAATGATACAAACGGGGTTCAGGATAGTGACACTGTTTCCCATGTCGGATACAGTTCTTACAGGCCGGCTTCTCTGCAGGGCATTTCTGGAACAACCTGATCAGCCCCCATACCCTCCTGTAGTAGCATTGCGTTGTTATTGACAATGCTCACCACTTTTCTCGTTTTGCATCCTTCACACGCCAATCCTCTGAATTATGATTAGCTTCTTAAAATAGTCATATTTGCAGAATCCTGATACCCACTTTGCCAGTGCGGTACTTGTTCCTACCGTCAAGCGAAAGTCAGCACCCAGCAACCCGCTTTTCCTTGGCACGACGACACTCACGCTGTATAATGGGTGCCGCTGTCGGGGCAGTCGCAGACTGGACTGCCAATTCGGGTGCCAGTGAGTGGTCCAACATACTGTTTGTTCTTGGGGGTAATACGAGGGAAGTAGAAGATAGATTTATGGCCGGAATTCTACGTTGCCGACGATGCTCGGTCTCGCTCGGTCTCGCTCGGTCTCGCTCGGCCTGGGGAGGCGAGGATGCCGAGCCGGAAGTCTCCGCCTGCAGCCGGTGTGGCAGTTGTTGTTGTATTTCTCTCAGCTCGAACAAGCAACTCAACCATTCGTCTGGAACTCGCCCAAAGCCATCTAGCTGAGTCTCTGGGCAAGACATACCAATACGATTCATCCCGAGCTCGTGCGAGCATGATGGACCCCTTCCAACATCCACACGCGCCATCTGAAGCGCCGTGCTCGCCCAGTGCGAATACCTCTGGGCCACAACCTGCACACCTATCGCTCTGCTCACCCCTGTAAGCCACCAACTTGATGATCTGATACTGTCAGGACTCAGCTGACTCTGTACGCAGGAATACTTGTAGCTGGGACATCATACGAAACGACATCGTAACCCTTAGTCGCGAGTTCTTTCCTCTAGTCATCAGCGAAGGTATAAGCGAAGATGAGCGGGCTGGTGTGTTTGCGCTGTTTCAGCGAGTATGCGTTGCAGCGACCCCACAGGACAAAGATGAGATGGCCTTCCGCATGGCGTTTTACGACCTTGTGAGGGATACAGTCTCTTGGCATCGCTCACACCCGTGAGTCATGGTCGAGCGATCAGCCGTGCGAGAGACTGACCTGTCTTTCAGATTCGATAGCTCGATAGCAAACCCAGAACACGGTCGCCCGATACTAGATGCTCTGAGGTCAATTGAGCCACCTGCGCAAGCGTTGTCAACCACATCAGGCAGCAGGTGAGTAGCGGGCTGACTAGGACCAAGCTTCCACGCTAAGAGTTCCTAGGTTCTTTGAACACGACATAATGAACGAGCTGCTGAGCGAGGTGGAGAATATGGAACTACAATATAGCTCTGGGACCTGGTAGGTTTCATATCGTCTTTGATTGCTGTAGACTCTCGGGGTCTGACGCTTTTCAGTTCTGAAAGTTCCGCTGTCAGCTCTCTAACATTCAGCACTCAGATTCTGGCTTTCCCTCAGCCCCGGGTCGGACAGCTACTTATACAAGGGTATACAGTTCTTCTTCAGGGCCTCCGCTGGATATATAGCTGATGGACTTGCAGCCCCCAGGGCCCGACACCGTCCGCGCTAGTCACCAGCATCTCTGTTCCTCGACCCCCATGCCCACTCTCTGCGACCAGTAAAGAGGAGCAGATGCCAAGCAAGGACAACATCGTACCATGGACTTTACAGACCAAGCCACTGCCTCCCATCAACACCTCGCCCCCGGCTAGCCCAAAGGGTCGACTTCCTGCCGTGACTCCTACCACACCCTCTAGGTCAAAGCTAGTCGCCTCCTCCCCACGGACTATCCCTGACCTCTCTCGCCTCCACATCACGCCCCCCTCCGGACCGCGCCCTCTACAGAAGAAGCACTCCTCTTCGCCCCTGTCCCCTATCTCCCCGGGCGCTTGTACGACCGTCTCGCCAACATCTACCCCATGCGCACCCCGAGCCATCGCTCCCGCCGACGAAGACCACCAGCTCATTCATCAGCACCATCCTCCCGCTGTCCAGAGACGCAACGCTACGAGACTCCCGCAGTGCCCGAACTCCACCCCTCGTGCCCACAGGAGGGGCAAATCAACAACGCTGGAACCTACCGATACTCTATATCTAGTCATGCAAGAGGACCAAGCTCGTGACTCTCCGGAAGAAGTTGATCAGAAGATGAATGGGGAACCGGAAGAAGCGACGACGCCTGCTGTCCTGAGGCGCAAGTTGACGGAGCTTTCGGAGGCGATCTTGTCGTCTGAAATTGGTCTGGGGGATGAAGTCAAACTGAGCATCGATCCCAACACCGTCAAGTTGACAAAAGTGCAGAAGAGCTGGACAATTTCATTTGAGACACTATAGAGGACAGTACTTTACGATTTCACAATACAGAGTAGCTTGGAATGATTCTTTGACAACGATTTTGTCATAGCATGCATGTCTATAGAAAGTACGGCACAATGCAATAAGCAGATCGAGACTCAATCACTGTTGCTTGGGCTCCGAGTTGAACCTGTCTCGAGTCTTGCATGACGCATTCAAGTGAGCCCAAAACTTTGCCACCAAAGAAGAACATCTGGGATTCGACGGTGTACTTACCACATCCTTGCCTCTCTGCTGCCATCCTCCTGGCCCTGACCACCTTCCGGCTTCCACACCCTTTGACGCTCCCAAACCCGCTCTCGCCTCAAACTGCTGCACCTTGATGGGCTCAGCTCTCCCTTCTCCATTTGCACCCAGCCCTTCTCCAGACTGCCAGCCCATCTTGGATAGAAGCTTGTTCCCCACGTTGGGCTCTTCCTTCTTGACTTCCTCCTGGGGTGGAGGCGGGGGAGGAGCAGCCCTGTCCTTGGAAGGCTTGGATGGGAAAGTTCGAATACCCTGGTACGCTGCTGTAGATGAAGTGAGGGCACTCAAATCGGCGCGAGTAGGCTTAGCCGGCTGATGATATGTTTCGCGACGCTCGGCAGCTCGGTCTCGATATTGAGCGGAAGCGGGCTCAGGGGTAGAAGAAGAGGACGGGGTAGAAGCGGCTTTGCGTCGTTGACCGGCTTGGCAGACGGTGGGATCCCGTAAATTGGTCTGTATGGTAAAATTGGACATGGAGTTCGAAGTTGAAGCAGAAAGGCCGTCCAGACACAGGTCAGTATACTGCTCTAAGCGACTCTGGTACCCACGAGGGATTGCCAGAGCTATTAAACAGAAAGTTGCGAGCCTTGTGGAGATCCGATTGAGCAACGTGCTTCCTGAGTATGTCCTCCGCTTTGAATTGCCTTTGGCACAAGAGGCAAGCGACTTTGCCAGTGGACGCCAATGATGAGATATCCGTATAGTCAAAATCGTCTAGTGCCGAAGCAGCTGGTTCTGGCGCCGGGGCCGTCGCTGAGGCCGAAGTAATGCCAGCAGACGTCTTTGAAGGACGGGATAAACACGTTAATACGGTAATTTGGGATGAAGCAAGAAATGAATGGCTTTACTGTGACGGGTGGGGCAGACCTGTTCGAACTCGACTGTCCCCTGGTACCAAGGGTAGTGTTGGCTTCTGATACAACCTTTGGGCGACCTGTCTCAGGGATCGAATCAGGAGCAGCAAGTTCGGACTGCTTGGTGTTCCATTTGCTGATATTCTTGAGGATCTGATGGTTGTAGGAAAAGGGTGAGCACATGCACATTGGACGAAAACCGATAAGTCAAAGGCCTGATGATCACCTTCGAGCTGTTTGACGTTGGCGGAACGATCTTGGCGCCTTTTGCTACCGCATCGTCAGCTGGATGCACTTTTCGTTGATGTCACACGTACTCCTCGAGAGAAGCTTAGAGTCTGCTCCAACCGTATCCTCCTCCTCATCGCCTTCGAGGTCCACCTTTGCTCTCTTTTGCTGAATTGTGACGATTGCTGGCTCTTCCTTTCTCTTGCTCTTCCCCATACCCCCCAATTTTATTGGTGCCATACTCCCACTCAGATTGACCGATTTCATCCCAGCCTGCTGTATCGCTTTGGCAGCATCGACAGACGCAGCGTCAAGGGCCTGAGGAGGCGCACCAGCGAGGCTACCGAGGAAGGAACGATGCTCGGGTGTAAGCTGAATCGTGCCGTCCTCTTTGATGCTAGGGGCACCACGGGGAACAATCTCGCTGGGGCCTGCTCGCTCGAGGCGATACGCGACCCATGTGCCATCCGGCTTATCAATGGTCTCATAGCCAATGCCTCCGTGGCGGGAGGCGCGGATGAGGTGCTCGCCGCCAAGAGGACCGGCCGGCATGGGTGCAAACGCTGCGGGGTCGGCGAATGAGGCAGCCACAGGGACGCCGTTGATGACAAAGCCACTGGGTTGATGTTGAGGTGATATCAGGAATGGTAGGAGGGCAGCAGCCAGCTGTAGTCAACGTTAGAACGAAACTTGATGATGACGACAATTTCACGTACTTCGCCCGAGGCCAATTCAACAAAAGTAAAGCCCCAGCTGCTCCTCGGACCCTTCTCGACAATCATCACCGTTCGCACGATTGTGCTCTCGGCCTTTGATTCCTGACCCTGCCGTCCCATCATTCGAGCAATCTCCTTGCTCACGGCGTAGATGACATCGGATGATGTCGTAGAGGATGTCAAGCCTCGAACCAACAGGACACGTTTGCCTCCGCCGGCTACTCCAATGTCGCGCGTCCCATCATGAGCTGGTCGTTGATAGTGTCCACCAGGAGGGGGAGCGGAGAAATCGATTTTGACATTGCGGGGTTCGGAGTGAGCATGAAGAGCGGGCATTTGGATAGTCGGGTAGCTATGTGACGTTTGAGCGGTGTATCATAATTTGGTGGTCAATTCTCACTTTTCGTTTATAAAAGCCTTTGATCCCTCCAAATCTTGGAACGAAGCAAATGCGAATCCCTTGGACTGCCCACCTCGGTCGCGGACAATTTTGACACTCGACAAGGCTGCTTTGTGTTCGATTTGAAGGAATTTTCCGAGCTAATAAGGTCAGCTACTGGCAGGAAGAGTCTTTGACATGTATCGTACCTCGGTCTCTGTGAGTTCGGGATCAAGGCCCAAAAGGATGACATCTTTTGATTGTTCAGAAGGTGCACGGCCGCGCGGCTTGGACTCCGAGTAAGACCTTGGGGGAGGAGCATGTTCAAATGGAGGATTTCTCTCGTCCTACAAGATACAGTCAGTATTACACCAGAACACCAAGACCTCGACATACGTATACCGGCTGCTCTCTGTGAACTACCCTGTCTCTAGAGTCATAATGGTCTCTCCTTTCAAACTCCGCTTGTGGGGGAGCATGTGAGGGGTTCATATATACGTCGTCATATGCAGCCGTATTATCGCGGGCTGGCAAGGGTTGATGATGCGACCACCTATCGCCATCGCGAACAGGTGGCTGGTATTGCGGTTCGCGATACGGCTCTGGGCGCCTGTCGTAGCCGTATTCGTCATGTCGGTAGTCATCGGTCCTCTGAGAAGGATACTGCTGAGCATATTGCTGAGGATACTGCTGGTAGTCGTGGTATCTGGGTTCGTTTCTGGGCGGAGGAGGCGAACGTCTCTCGTAGTAGGGTTCTCGTTGAGCTGGAGACCTGGACCGTCGGCGGTATCTGTCGCGATCGTCTTCGAACGACCTTGACGGCGAGTAGGGTCTGCTCCTGTAGTTGCCCGGAGAGGGAGAGCGTGGGTGGCGGTACATGGCGATGACGAGAAGTGAACCCAACATTCAACTTGCATCAATTAGCTGGCTACGGACGCGTGGAGGCGGAGATTGCCGGCGTTATATGAACGGAAGCAAATAGACCTCTCTGCGCAACCAACGGGGAGCGAGAGAATGCATCTCACAGACATCAGCGACTGCATACAACACACCATGGCTGGAGGACACGGGCATTTCCGTGAGTATATGAGAGCATAAGAGTGCATTGCTGATTCTTGAAATGTAGAACCGGTCAAGGTTTGTCGCAGACGCGCAGGTCCGACATATTTAGAGATGCTGATGGTATTTGTGTAGCTTGACCCCGCTATTGAGCGATGGTCTCAGATGGTGAGCATGAGGAACTCCGGGGGATCTGAAATTTGATTAACACTGTATTCAGCGTGAGAACGTCTATCAACATTTCAAGTTCACTCCTAGAAAGACGGCCCAAGTCATCACCTGGGCCGTAGCCGTCCCTGCCCTTGTTGCCTCTATCGCCATGGCCACCGATGTGAGCAAAGACATGCTGGAATGATACAAGTGGACAGGGTGCTAACAAACTGGACCATTAGCAAAAGTACGACTGGGCCGGCAAGCAGAAGGGCTCAAGTTTACGCATCGGCACCCCCGCCAAGCCTGCTCCTGTGGAGGAGGAGGAATAAGTTCAAGGGATTCGGATGTATTACTTGTAAACTGGACGCGAGCGCTCTACAGTGCGGGCGAGTATGTTGGTTACATGTGTGCAAACACTTCAATAATACAGAAGATATCGGTATTCGGACTACCAGATGCGTTTCACCATCGTCCACCGTTCGACTTCCTCCAATCGCCATTTCTTGCCCTTCTTTCCGCCACCAGATTTCGCCTTTTCCTCCGCAAATCCCTCCTTCTCTCGATGGTCATTGGATTGTTTTGCTCTCGGCAAAGGCACAGAACCCTTGGAGGAGTTTGAAGTGGCAAACGAAGGATAGTCGGGTAGATCGTCTGCTGGCTGGGTGAGGTACTCTTTGGTCTGGCGATTGTACTCCTGCCCGACAGGTCAGCTGGTGTTCCCAATCCTTGGATATACTCACAGTCTCCTCCTTGCTCTCACCAACGGCTGAACGGCCGAAATCATTGACCTTGTCTTCTTCTTCTCGCTCGTCCATGCCTTCTTGACGCATTGCTGAATACCCCAGTAATGAAAGACCCAGGATGATTTTGAGGAAAACCAGACTAATGTTCCATCAGCAAAGATCAACAAGATTTCCGAGAAACGTACCATCCCCAAGCGCAAACTCCTACACCAACCCAGCTCGCCACCTTCAACCCCGCCCATACACTATCCCAGCTACCTCCAGTACCAAGCTCTCCACGCTCATCAGCATACGATCCATGCTGCGTCGTAAGCATCCCTATAGCCTGGAAAGCGACACGGATGACAAGACAAGCCAGCGGTATCGACGCGAATCCCAACCGGCGGGCAACGAGGGGCGATTGGTCGAGCAAGATGCGGTGCCTACCAGCTAGCTGGCGTCTCTTGTCGGATAGAGGAGCGGAGGACGAAACTGAGCCGGCTAGAAGGACGTCTTTGGCGAGTACGTCGGTGAAGCGTTCGTATACTGATGCGCGGACGTGGTTGAATTTGGTGATGAAGGCATGTTTGAGCCAGTCGACTATCATTTCTGACATGATCACAAACAAGATTGGCTGGGAGTAGTGTCAGTATAATTGTAGGCGGAGAGATAAGGAGGCATACGGAAAGGATGGAATCGACCAGACTCTTGCCCTTCATAAAACTCTTGGGCAAGAAGGCAATCTCAGAACCAGACATCTCAATGATGTTACGAAGCGCAATCACGGCGAGCATTAGGCTGAGCTGGAATCGCTCGACGATATCGGCGCACATGATCTGGAACAGATTCTCTTTTTCAAACTTTTTGAAGACGGCTTGATGATCCGTCAGCTTTGTTACAGCGTCACAGTAGATGGTACTCACAGCCCTTGATTTCGACAAACTGGTTACTGATCAAAAGTGAAAGCAGCGTGTAGTCATACGAGTTGATCGCCACATTCAACGACACCAGCATGTAGAAGAAGATTAGCGAATGGCATACTGCATACCTCGTCAGTATCGGGTCGCAAAAGAGGTAACGATACCCACAAACGTATCCCAGAGAGAGGGCAAAGAAGAATGCTGGTCTGGCTTGTTGGCGCTTTCGACCCTTCCCGCTTTTACGAACGCTTGGTGATAATGTTTCTTTGGCAAAGAGTGTGTCAAGGACGTCTTGTCCAAACGCACAGCATAGTCTATCTGCAATCTTCACAGAGTCAGCAAGGCACACTCCTGTTGGAGAGAGTACTCACTTCCAAAGCATTGAAGATGACATAGAGCTTGATGGTGTCCTGACCCCTTACAGTGTGATACATCTTACTTGCGTCCGTGGCTATCAGTAATACCACTGTTGGTATCACTAACAGCAACATGCGCAATATTGAGTTTATATGGGCAAGCGGTATAGGCCACCATCCTTTTCCCATGCCTAGACTGTTGAAGATCCGGGTCAGGGCGAATAATGAGCGGATAGGGAGAACGGTAAAGTTGTAGAGGAAGCCATCTAGACAGAGGAGAGCACCGAAGAGGGTTGTCTTCTCCACGGCGAGGGGCACAGCAAGAAAGTTCGCTATGCGTTCCCTTTATTCACGTCAACACTAGAAGTATCTTACGAGAGGAAAGTCTTACCATTTGCCATCTACGACCCAACCATCCCAATCCTCTGCACCCATTTCATCCTTCAGAAGGTCCCATATCCCGAGAACGTCCGTTTTGGACTGTATCGGTCCAAGCTTGACGTCGCTGCCCCGGCGTGTCGAGTCAGTATCAGCAGCAGCAGACGTGGGGGATGTAAGCTCGTCGTCGTCGGTCGAACGACGATAGCTATCTTCTTCACTGAGAGTGGGCCTTCTGGAGCGTGCTGGCCAAAACTCTTCTCCTTCCACTTCCGTCTCGCTCTCCGTGTCATCATTGACCGCTTCCTCCCCTATACCCCTTTGCTTCATTTCCAGATCCCCGAGGAGATTGCTCAGATCCTTCCCTGATACCCTTATATCCTCTTTGGGCGTCCCCATAAACTCTCCTCTGGGCGAAGGAGGTAAACTAGAGTAGCTCATCTTTGCACCACCACTACCCTCCGTCTCGATACCGTCTCCATCGATCATAGGCGAGTCGGACTGGGGATGCGAGAATATTTCTGATGCGGAGGTGTGGAGGGGCAGGTCTAGGGAAAGGTGAGGAAGGTGAGGCTTGCGCCGAGGGGTCACATGGGATTGGCGTTGCTGGAAGGACGGGCGGTTTGGGATCGAATCCTCTACTGACTGAGCCTGGGAAATGTCAATTCGGGCCATACCAGCAGCGTAGAGGACATCATACCTCCATTTCATGTTCGTCATTCTCGCTCTCATTGCCTTCGTCCAGTGCAGAAGATGTAGAGCTTGGAGACCTGGACGGGCTCGTTGGCAGAACCTCGTTTGCGGACCAAGCGCGCTGCGTATCGAGCCGTGGTCTTGAAGGGCCAGCCTCAGCGGTCTCGTATGCGCCCCCTTCCTTCATTGTATGTATAGCCAGGCTGCTGTGCTCTACTTGTGGATGTATTAACGTTGGTGACCGATCTGCCTCCACCAGCCACCCGGCGCGGCGACCGCCGCTTGCAGAGATTTCAGAGATTTTGTCTTGGTGTCATGTATCTATCGCTCGTCCATATACCACTCCGTCGGCTCAATCTCCACCTGTCGCCCTTCCACGGGAACCACAGGTAGATAAGTCAACTCAACTCAACATGGAAGAACCGCCGCAGAAAAGGTTCAGGTACACCACCTACAACCAACAACTCAAAAATATCTCAGTCGATGTCGGCAAGCAGAGAGGTCTGGGATGGCAGAAGGAAGAGTTCAATGAGGACACTGAGCAGACAGTGGGTCTATTCTACAATATTAAGAGACATACTGACGAAACTTAGAGCACCCCTTTAACCTCTGAAATCGAACGCCTTTCATTGCTCGACCTCACCATCCCCTACCAAGATGTTCAACGCATCTTGATTCCCCTCACCAACTCTCTCCCGATCACCCTCCACAATCTTCCCGAAATCCAAAAAGTCTTTCACAACTTTTACTCAAATCTTGCCGATGGGCACGAGCATACCCACTCCGGTCTTGATTCGGTACTCTTCTTGCACCAGGCTCTCTACGAGACCTGTATCGGGGAAGCTGTTGTGTATGTTCCAGAGACAGTGAAAGATCTTCTCAAAGTGGGATCCCTGCGAGCTCTCGACCCCAAACTTGTGGAGAGGACATATTCCACCCTCTCTCTCATCCTCCGAACGATCGCCTCCTCCCTTCTCAAATCCAACGCCGCCGCCCAAGCTGCTTTGAAGGAGACATGGGAGAATCTGTACCCTTACCTCGCCCCAAAAGCCAACAGGTCCTATGTCAGACGATGCGTCGCTGACGCTTGGACAGGTGTGATTAGGAAGGCGAGATCGGAGGGGTTGAACAGATTGATGGATCTGTTGCTGAGTGGTGATTTCCAAGGAATGGAAGCTGTGTGGGCGCACAGTATGAAGGGTGCTTCTGGGCAGCTTCATTCGAGAGGTGTGGCCATCTACACCGCCCTCTTTGATCACTTGGTGAACTCGCCGAGTGTTCAGCAGACAAACACCCTCTCCCTGGTCAGCACTGCCCTCGTCCACCATACCTCTGCATCGGTCAACCAGCCTATTGTTGAGGTCGTCCTCGACAGACTATCCAAAGCTACCTCCTTATCCTCCACCACTGCCATCCTTCACACTCTTTCGGCCTTCCTCTTCACCCGCAAGGGAAAGCGATTCCCCTCGCCACTCTTGAAACCTCTCATGCAGAGGTTCGTCGAGCTCATTCCAAAGTTGACCAACGAGGCGGTCTTGAAGGAGGATCTCGTTAAAGAGGAAAAGGAGACAAGAGGAGCGTTCAGAAGATGGCTCGTGTCTGGTGTCGTTGGGGCGTTGCAGGCCGGGCAGCTTGCTCAGTGGCTCAGCCCTGGTGTTGTGCTCATAGACAAATTGTGGCAAAGTCTTGTGAGTCATTGGTTGTACTGATGATACCTTATGCTGATGAATTCCAGGACGATCATGAATGTTTCGCGTTCGTCAACGCTTTGGTGGCACTGAAGTGGACCGGTGTTGAGCAATTCATCCTGTCTCATGTCGCCAAGTGAGCACTACACTCATACAATCGTTCAACACTGACTCTTCTGTAGGGCTTCTCTTCCTTCCCTGAACACCGACCCCCTCTCCACCCTTGTCCTTCTCAACAACCTCGCCTCCTCCGGGTATCTTTCCGGAGGTCTCTCAAACGTCCAAGGAGGTCGATGGAGACAATCATTCGTCTCTGCCCTTGTCGGTCTTTTGCAGAGTCTGGGTCAATCACAATTGGAGTTGAAAGAAAGGAGGGTGCTGGGGCAGATATTGTCGCTTGTACCAGCTCTCCCCGGAGACGCAGACAAATTTACCCCCGAGGTCATCTCTCTTCTCAAGTCTACTCTCCAAAAGTTGGATAAGAAGACAGAAGACGATTTGAAGAGCGAGTGGAAGTCTCAAGGTGCTTGGAACGATACCCACATCCTCGGCTTGCTTTTGCGAGCCGCTGATGAGCTAATTGCCGCCTCCAAAGCGGATGTGAGCAACGACATCAAGGGACTGCTTGTGGATGAAGGATGGTCGAAGAAGGTGATTGAAAAGTGGAGTTGGAGTAGAGAGATCATGGGGAGTGTGGTACCGCACATCGAGCGATGGGCAACGGAAATCGGGTATGTCATCTCATGACTCTACAATCGCCAAAAGCTGACAGACGCAGCTTGCCGCATGACCAAACCCTCGAGCATTTCATGCCTAATATCATCTCTGCCGATTCTCAACTCCGCCTCTCTTCCCTTCAAGTCCTCACTGCCATCGCTCCCACACAGCCCCTTCACTCCAACCCCGAGGAGAGCACCACCTCCTTACACCACATCTACAACCACTGCGTACAGATCGAGTCTTCCGAGATGACTCTGCGCAATGTGCGAGAGAGGACCACGGAAATCTCACGGTTGACTCGTGCACTCGCAGCTCTTCCTTCCAAGGAACTCCTTCCTGCGAATGTGCTTGCTACCGTGGTAGCTTATATCACTTCGCAATTGAAAGTCAACTTTAGGCCCATCTATCCGGAGGCTATTGCGACACTTTCGTCGATTGCGGAGCAGCACAAGGAGATCGTCTGGGAGACTCTATGGAGTGAATTGCAAAAGACCAATTCATCTACTGCGGCTATCGCTGTGGACTTGGATATCGAGTACCCCTTGTGGGCGCTTGTGAAAGGCGAGACAGAGCAAAAGATCGAAAAGGATGAGGACGAAGCCGAGTTCAGGTGCCCGAATCTGGAGAAGAGCAGGGTTATCTTTGGGAAAGTCTGGGAGCGAAAGACTCAGGAAAACAAATTGGACGAGCATGAGGTCATTGTGAGTGATATTGTCTATCTTGTAGCGCCTGCTGACCATATACACAGTCGCAAATATCACACGACAAGCTGGATGTTTTGAATTACGAGGCCCAGCTTCTCGCCACCCTCGGCGCCATGCCTCTTGTCGCCGAGAAGCACACTCGTCTCATCACACCAGTATTCTTCTCTGTCGCTCGCCAAGGCACATCTGAAGATGACGAGCCTTCGTCCGCCACACACCTGTCTACCAAGCAGCTCCAAGCCCGTACAGCCAACTATCTCGAACTTTTCTCCAAGTTTGTCAATCCGAAAGCTGCTTTCCGAGCGGAAGAGCTGCATCAGTTGTACCTGAGCTTACTCTCCAAGGGTGAGCCCAAGCTGCAAGGCTTGGCTGTCAAGTGTTTGATGACCTACAAGTCACCCAGCCTGACTCCCTACTCTGACTCTCTGGAGAGCCTTTTGGAGGACAACAAGTTCAGGGACGAGTTGCAAAGGATGCGGTTGGGTGTCGACAGCCAGGACTATGCGCTGGCTGCGAGGAACTCTGAAGCCGCTCAGAAGACGCGAGTGATTGTGATCGAACCCACCCACCGAAGCGAGGCTTTGCCTGTCATCATCCGCTTGCTCTACGGTATCATGACCTCGCGCCGAGGACGTTCCAGTAGCGCGCAAGGTCAGACTGCGCGAAAGCAGGCCGTGCTCAGTGCTTTGAACGGCTGTTCGTCCGAGGAGCTTGGTACACTTGTGGACCTCATGCTTGAGCCTTTCGGAGAGACGATGGAAGATGCCGGAAAGGTCACCGGAAGGCAGCAGATGGGTTTTCTCTCTCTGCTCACCGATGTCATCAGATACCTTGGTCCCCAACTTGGAGCTCATTGGGACCGGCTGGTCAACAACCTTGTCAACCTCATTGGCTATGCTCAAGAGCGCTTGACAGCGTCCGACATTGTGACCGAGGATGCCCATGAAGGCGATGAGACCGAGGGTGTTGAGGCTGAGAAGGGTATGGCGCCTTTGCGAAATATCAGGTCTATCGGGCTGAAACGCCTGGTCCAATTCCTGCGCTCGCCTGTTGAATTCGATGTCAAGCCTTACCTCCCAACCATCTTCCAATACATCATCTCTCCCAGACTGGATAAGCTCGAAGTCGAAAACACTCAAGCACCTTCTGGTACTCTTGATCTCATTGCTACTCTTGCCGCCAAACCCGAAACGGCCATGAGCCTTACTGGTTTGGACCAGAGGACGCTGCCAAAGGCCTTCGCTTGTATGACAGCTGTCAAGGTCAAGCCTGCGGTGGTGCTGAAGGTATTCGACATTATCGACTCGTTGCTGGTCGAGGATGACGAGGCTGCCTTGACCAAGGAGGTTCTTCTGCCCCATATCAGGGTACTCATCGACAATGTCATTGGTCTTGTGGCTTCCTTGAAGGCTTCACAGAACGATGATATCACTCGTCGACTGTTGACCATTCTTTCACACCTTTCAGCCATTGTCGAGGATGGACAACAAGCGCAGCAGCTCGCTACCCTTCTTGCGCCTATGCTCCGTAACCGACAAACCCACGAGAAGGCCAAGACCAACATCCTTGCCACTCTTCAACGGCTCTACGCCATCTGCCCCGACTTTACAGACACATCTAGCAAGTTCTTCTATCAGTCATACGACGTTATCTCCAGTCTGTTCCAGACTCTCTTCTTCTCTTCGTCGCGTCGAGCCCTGGTCAAGACATTCGAGACCTTTGCGGCCGTCGACCCGTCTCTTGCCAAATCTGTCAAGCTCGTAGCAGACTTGAACTCTTATTCTGCCAAGAGGGTCGAGGAGCCCGACTTTGACAGACGTCTGTCTGCATTCGAGGCAATCAATGACGGACCGGAAGAGGAGCTTCCTCAAGACGTTCGAGCTTGGACCCCTATATTGAGGTCATGCTTGTTCTTTTTGCACGAGCCCGAGGAGCTGTCTATCAGGACGAGTGCTTCAGCTGTACTGCAGAGATTCATCGCTGTAGTCGGCAGTTCCTCCGACGGCGCCTATGTCAACGCTCTGCAAAACATCATTCTGCCGGGGCTCAAGAGAGCCCTCAAATCCAAGATCGAGCTAGTCAGAGGGGAGGCTTTGTTGGTGATCGCTCAAGGTGTCAAGTTGTGCGATGGCGTGCCAGAGTTGAATGAGATGAAGCCTCTTCTGGCTGAGGGCGATGACGAAGCGTCCTTCTTCACCAACATCAGTCACATCCAGGTTCATCGACGCGCCCGTGCTCTTGTCCGATTGCGAAGCATCATCGCTGAGCCGACCGCCTCTATCCAAGAAAACACCTACACCTCGATCTTCTTGCCCTTGCTTGAACACATCATCGCCGGTGCCACCGACGTTACGGATCACCACCTTATCAACGAGGCAATTCAAACCGTTGGTGGGTTGGCGCAGGAATTGAGGTGGAACAAATGGTACTCGTTAATCCAGAGGTACATGAAGCTCGGCTTGGGAAGTGGAAAGACTGGGCAACAAAAGTACTACGTCAGGAGTGTGGCAGCCGTCATTGATGGCTTCCACTTTGATTTGGGAACTGGAGATGCCATGGACATTGACGAGAAGGAAGGGGATGACGAAGAAGGCGATGACGACGAGGATGAGGTCGTGAAGAAGGATGATGGAGCCAGCCCCGAGAAGATCATGGGTATTATCTTGAACAAGCTCCTTCCTTCCCTCACCAAGTTTGTTGCCGACAAAGACGATGCTGAAAGCACCATCCGAGTGCCTCTGGCTCTTGGTGTTGTCAAGATCGCCCACACTCTGCCCGGACCTTCTGCTGAGACCGAAGTCCTTCGTGCTATCACCACTGTTGCTCAGATTCTCCGAAGCCGAGACCAAGACACTCGTGACATCACCCGAGAGACGATCTGCAAGATTGCCATCTACCTCGGCCCCGGATGGCTGGTCAAGCTTATCAAGGAGTTGGAAGTCGCTCTTCCTCGAGGGCCCCAGAAGCATATCCTTGCTGTGACAACCCACGCCATTCTGGTCCAAGCCACTACTCAGGCGTCCGATAGGTTTGCCAACCTCGACGATGCTGTTCAGTTGGCTGTGCAGATTGCTGCTGAGGTTGTGTGGGGTGAATCCGGAAAGGACGTTGACAGCGAAGGCTTCAAGACCAAGATGAGGGAAGTCAGGGGTGCCACCTCGCGAGGGTTCGACACTTTCCAGCTTCTCTCCCAGCTCGTGTCGCCAAGCAAGATCGGTGCCGTCCTGGTGCCGATTCAGGACGTCATGCACGCCTCGCAGGCCGTCAAGGCTATGCAGCAGCTGGACGAAGCGCTTCGACGCGTCTCCTTGGGTCTTAACGCCAACAGCCTTCTGTCGCCCCAAGATATCCTGTCGCTTTGTCACTCTCTCATCAGTGGCAACTCGTCGCATCTCAAGGCCAAGCGCAAGGCTGCTCGACCTGCCGATACACCTGAAGCTTTCAAGGTTGTGATGAAGCGAGACGTCAAGGCTGAAGAGGACTTTTACCCTGCCAACGCGCACAAGCTTGTCATGTTTGGTCTCGACTTGTTTGTCACTGCTTTCAGACGGGGCAAGTTTGCCTTTGACGATGTTGACATTCTCTCTCGTCTTGGCCCCATGGTCAACGCTATTGGTAACACCCTCTACTCCAGCACATCCAATGTGTTGCTCCTTTCCCTCAAGGCCACCGCCGCTATCGCTCGATGCCCTATACCTCAGGTAGAAGGCGCCCTGCATGTCTACATCAACAACATCTTCAAGATTATCAAGCATGCTGGAGGCACTGCCGAGACAGAGGTGGCTCAAACGGCTTTGAAGACATTGTCTGTCATCTTGAGGGACTGCAAGACTTCTGAGGTATCTGAAACTCAACTCAAGTACCTCATTGAAGTCATCAGTCCAGACCTCGAGGAGTCGGACAGGCAGTCTGCCATCTTTACTGTCCTTCGTGCCATCATCACTCGCAAGTTTGTCGTCCCCGAGATCTACGACTTGATGGAGCGAGTGTCTTCCATCATGGTCACTTCTCAATCCACACATGTCCAGGAGCTGTGTCGAGGTTCCGTCATGGCTTTCCTCCTCGACTATCCTCAAGGCAAGGGTCGTCTCAAGTCTCAGATGACCTTTTTCGCGCAAAACTTGCAATACACTTACGAAGCAGGTCGTCTTTCCGTCATGGAAGTCCTCTCTGCCGTATTTGAAAAGTTCTCTGACGACCTTATTGAAGAGTACGCTGGCATGTTCTTTGTTGCCTTGGTGGTCACCCGTGCCAACGACGATTCCGAGAAATGCCGAGTGGCCGCCGGAGAATTGTTGAAGGTTCTCTGGAGACGTTTGGACGAGGACGCAAGAGGCAAGATGGCCGAAGTCGTCAAAAGCTGGATCGCTCAGCACGACGAGAATGAGACCCTTGCTGGAGCTGCCATGGGTGTCCTTGGTTTGCTTGTTGAAACTGGCGGAGAAGGGCTTGGAGACGTGGCGAGCGTCGTCAATCCAGTCTTGAAGGAAAGCGCCGCTACCCTCCAAGAAGCCGAGGAGCAAGACGAAGCCGTTGAACTCGACTACACCCTTCCTCATCACACCCTCGCCACAACGGCCAAGCTTGTTCTCGCCAACCCCTCTGCTTCGTCGTCTCTCCCTTGGACCGATATCGTCCCTCATCTCCTCTTCCCCCACGACTATGTCCGATACGACACTGCCAAACTCATTTCCAACCTCTTTGCCAATGATGCGGATCCCGCCGTCGTCTGCGAGATGCTCGGCAATGAGCTGTGTCTTGACATTGCTAGGAAGGGGTGTCTTGTGTTGAAGGGCAATAGGAATGAGAATGGAGAGTGGATGGTCGGAAGCGGCAAGTTGGCGGATGAAGTGGTCAAGTGTCTGTACAACATCTCCAAGTACTGGGCTGTGAGTATTTCCATTCTAGTCTGATTTCTTTATGCTGACATTGTGTACAGGCCACCGAGCAACCGCTTGCTGCCAAGGACGTGGAAGAAGGCGCCGACGAGGAAGAAGACCGCGATGAAGAAGAACACGTAAAGAAGCCTCTGGCTTGGCTCATGTCTCGAATGTCGTTCGTCGCTCGACACTTGATCGTCAACAGACCAGCTCCCCACAGCTTCCAAGCTCAGGTATGTTTTCGCCATCATCACTACAGACGCATAAAACTTACGCGGCAAACAGGAACAATGGTCCGCACCGATCTTGTCCATCTTGCGATTCTTTGCGGGTGTGACCGAGTGTTTGAGCAAGGCGCAAGCTATTGGGTTCTTGGTGCACGTCTTGAGTCCGGTGTATAGGATCTTGGACGAGGGCGGTGATCTTGGGCAAGTCGAGGACAAGCAAGTCGGTAAGTATTTCATTTTGAAATCCCACGTTACTCCCTACTAACAACACGCTAGACGACCTGCGCGAACTCGCGACCCAAGTACGTGAATTCGTCACGACCAGATCAGGCATCAGCGCCTTCTCCAAAGCGTGGGAGAAACTGCGCCAGACTGTCACTGCCAAGCGACAAGAACGTCGCGAGGGCCGAGTCAAGCTGGCGTTCACCAACCCGGAGCTGCATGCGGAGAAGAGGGAGAAGAAGGTGGAGAGGCAGAAGGAGGGGAAGAAGAGAAAGATTAGGGCGTTTGCGTGAGTCCTCACCAGGGTATCAGAGGGAATGTGACTGACAGTCGATATAGGGAGGGAAGAATAGTGCCCGGCGTTAAGAAGAGGAAGCAATAGCCTGTGGAGTGGTCTTGTAGAATTAATATAAAATGATACCCAGCACTAGATATCTTGTACAACCCCTTTTCTCACTTTTTGGTTTAAAGACTATAGACAAGTCATGCATCTCTCGGTCTATAGGAAGGAAAAGTACGGACGTCAAGTATTAGGCTACAATAATAGATCCAGCTATCAAAAATCATGGATACTACGGGGGCGTAACGGTCGTGATATGTCGGAACGGAAAAGGAAAACAAGGCGAGAGAAAAAGGGGAACACGGAAGAGCGAAATAGCTATAGAGAAAGCCAACCGTCAGCACTTGTCAGGGTGCCTTGGGTCAGTGGATCGCGATAAGATCAACGAGGGCCCTCGTGAGCGTGGTAAGAGCGCCTAAGGTGGCGAAACTTCTTCAGCGAGAGCAGGGCGAGAACCTCTGTGGCAAAAAGATAAACAAGTCAGCACCTATTCCCAGATAACGACGAGAGAACGCACCCTTCTTGATGTGCTCGCCGAGTTCAAGCTGCTTCTTGAGTGCCTCGGGATCAGTGACCTTGGAGTTCTCTACAATAGCGAAAAACAATGGTCAGCTTCTTATCGGCGCGTGGAGCTTGGCAAGAGATAAGAAGTGGGGGAGCAGAGTGGGGGATGTGGGACGTACTTTCAAAAGCTCGTCGGAGGCGCTTGTTGAATTCATAGTTGGGGTCAGGGCTGGAGCGCCTTCAGTATAATATTGGCAATGGAGCAGGGGAAAGCTCACTAGTCACGTCCGAGACGGTGCAGCTAGGACGCGTCCATCAGCAATCCACCCACATGTTTTTTGACATGTCAAGAATCCCAACTCACCTCTTTATAAAGCTTGATCGCCTGGAGCCGCAGAGGGAGCTCATCGGCCGGCTGGGCGGCTTGCTCGAGGACAGAAGCATACCCTCGGCGGGTCTGCTGTCGGAGTCCAGCCGTGAGAGGACGCAGGAAAGGCGCGGCGATCATTGTTTTCTTTGTCTATGACTGGGAGTGGTCGAGGGATGGCCTGGAGGTATACAGGTGTAGGATATCCAGTTCTGCGAGGGATATACCACTTGAAAGATAATCTGATAAGAGAACAACAATAACAATGGTCTGCGTGAATTCGATTCAGACTCCTGCGTCATTTAAATCTGCCGGAGTCGGGCCGGGGGACGGCGCTCGCCGCCAGCGGTCGGAGTTCGCCGTGCTATGTTTTTGTTGGATTGCCACTTTCGCGCCTTGCTTGCTCATCCACAAAAAAGTCACTCTCTGTCTTCTCTCTTTCTACTGCCCTATAGTATCTCTCATAATGGTCTCCTTCCTCAGCAAGTGAGCGGAAACAGTGTACAGCTCGGACGATGCTCACCCAGCTACACCCGATCAGCTCCGAATCCCCCGCCCAGGCTGCTCCTCAGTCAACCCCCGTCTCTCCCGTCGCTCAGGAAGTCAACCCCCTCAACCCCAAGGGTCTCAAGCCGTAAGTCTATTAGCTCTATGATCAAGGAGAAGTTTCAATACATTGAGCGAATCGACACCCAAGTGGAGGCAGACCGAAGGGCAGACGAATCACGAAATGCTGACAATCCAAATCAGCTGTTGCGCTTGCCCCGAAACAAAATCCGCCCGAGACGACTGTTTCATCAAGTCTGCTCCCGGAGAAGGAGATATCGCGTGCAAGGACCTGATTGAGGCGCACAAGGCTTGCATGAGGGGTTACGGTTTCAAGGTCTAGACGTGGTATACGTCTAGATCTGTGGAGGACAATAGAGGGATGGAAGAGCATGTGGACAGTATTTTTGGTTTCTCTTCATGGTTGTACATATGCATCATACACACTACTCGCTGAATAACCCAGAAATCTAGGATCTAGACTCACACCCTTCAAGCTTGTTTTGACCTCACCCGAACTTTGGCGACGTCCCATCCCCCGCCTCTATGCACTTTCCACCTCCAAGCATACCACAACATCGCCGGTCCCACCATATTCACCAAAAACAACACTAGAAGAAAGATGAGAGCTGGGAGGGACGCGATGGCGGGGTGTACAGGCGAGGATTGGGGGAATGGTGTTGGGGCGGAGGGGATGAGGGATAGGGCGAGGGTCGTTGTTGAGAGAGTGAGGACGAGAGAGTAGCCTCTGCCTGCTTCCTGATATGGACGTCAGTGGCTGTGATACTGGAGAGGACGTTACGTACCCTCACGCTTTTGGCGACGACTGGCCAGCCGGCAAAAAACAGTACCGAAAGCAAGATCAAAGAAAAGACATGGGCGTTCGAAGGTAGTCTTGAAGCTAGTACGACAGACGCCGAGAGCGCGGAGGTCAGCGACAAGGACGAAGTCAGGCTACTCTCAAATCAGCATGTACTTCTAAACACTTTCTGCAAACCACAAACCTCTTCTCCTCCCCAATCTCCTTCCACCCCACACTTCCCCTCCTCTTCCTATTCCTCTCCCTCCTCCTAACAACCCGCACATCCTCCCCCGTCCTGAAATCCGATAAAAGCAAATGCACAAAGCCCAGCCCCGCGGCGAGGGGCCAGATGGAATCTGATGTGGTTGCCGAGGTGAGTGTGCCGAGGACTGGGGAGAGGAGGGCGAGGAGGAGTGGGGGGAGGATGAGTGTGCGGATGGGTGTTGGTGGTGGTATCAGAGGGTCTATCATCTGGTCAGTATGTATACACACTTTTGCAAGGGAGCAATGTCATACCTTGTACTTGCCGAGGCTTCCACCGTCCCCACCCTCTCTGCCATACACCCCACCCCACCAACCCTCCCAGAAAACATCCCCATCCAATAGATTCCGGCGTCACCCTCCCATCCAAAAGGGCTGATAGGACTGCAAGAAAAATGGCGATTGTCGAGATATGCTGGGTTATGGGTAGTGCCGCAAAGAGGAGCGCTGGAAAGGACGGTCTCGGACGTGGCACTTTTATTCTACATCAGCTCTTGTCCCTTCCTCGAAAGTGAGAAAGACTTGCCTATATCATCGAGTTCCGCAAGGAAATCAGGCGGGACATGGTTATCCGCATACGGCTGCTTCCTCCATAGGATCTTTTCCCACTTTGGCAGGCCGGGGTCAGGCTGGGACCGGGCAGGAATAGAGATGGGCGGGGCGAGGGCAGGAGGTGCCATGTCATTGTATCACCAGTCGAGCCCCTCTGTAGTCGTCCTGGGGATGGAGATGCCACGAGGAGAGGAAACCAAACAATGCGATGGATGCCAGCGCGTCGAGACGGAGTTGAAAGTGGAGGTCGCTCTCCCGACTGAACGGCGCTCCGTAAATGTATTGCATCTGCCATCGTGGAATACTATGCATTGCATCTCTTCTGTCCATAGATCAAGGTATCCATCATGTCCTCTCAAAAGTTCACCCAGTACCTCCTCGAGAAATACGTAAGTCAACAAACGACAGCCCATGCCCACTTGCTCACCATACTATTAATTGTGTCCCAGGCCGCAGACTTTCAAAAAGCGACCAACCATCCCTTCTTGGAACAGTCCGGTAAAGGTTCCATCGATGCTAAACCTTTGAGGTCTTGGTTGAAGCAGGATTACTTGTACGCCTATGTTGGGTATCCCAAGGTGCGTCCATCCATGTCCCCTGCCATCCACTCGCCACGAGTACGTACAACCAACATCATGTGGGTAGTTTGCATCCGCCCTCCTCTCCAAACTCCACTTCCCCACCCCCCTCTTCTCCCACCCAACCCCGAACCTCTCCAAAGCCTTCTCCGTCCTCTCCTTCTCTCTCGCCAACATCAAACGCGAAACCGAACTCTTCGTCGACACTGCCAAACAGCACGGGCTCGATGTCTTTTCGCAGGAAGCGAATGATGGTGCTGAAGAGGGTGGGAAGGGGTTGTTGGGCGAGTATAATGAGGTGACGAGGGCGTATGTGGACTTTTTGCAAGCGACGGGGGCTTTGGGGAGTGTTGAAGAGGGGTTTGTGGTCATTTGGACTATGGAGATTGTGAGTAGACAATGATCATTAAGGAGTGTCGAGCTGAGTGAGATTAGGCCTACTTGACGGCATGGCAATACGCCAAGACGTTCCACAAAGAGCTCGCTGCCGCCGACCCCGCAAGCCTCACGCAGACCCAACAGGCACTCGTCAAGTTTGTCGATAATTGGACGTGTGACGAGTTTGTAGAGTTTGTGGAGGGGTGTGCCGAGATTGTTGATGGGGCTGGGATCGAGATCGGGAGCCCGTTGGCGGAGAGGTGTGAAGAGGTGAGTAACGAATTTGATGGATGAGGCTGACTTTTGTCAAGGTGTTCAAGAGGTGCATCTGGTTGGAGCAGCGTTTTTGGCCTCAGCTATAAGTAGTCTGCTGGTTAGCTTCGAATGTTGTCATAACCGTGGTAGCCAGTGTAGCCACATTGAAAAACGTCACAATGCTATGCATTATCGTGGTATGCGGACAAGATGCGATACGTCTCGACATGGTGACCCTGAAAGAGCTGGTATATTATAATCGAGGGGACGATAAGAGTATGACAATCGACAACGGTTGGGATGGACGATGGACACCCAAGAAGAAGGTCGGTACCGACAAAAGGGGGTTGGTGGTGGGTGGGGTATAAGTACAAGGAGACCGAGAAGGCCAGTGGCGGGTGATGGCACAGGAACAGAGGCCGGACGGTGGATTTAAAAGTTTTCGTCAATCTTGGGCTTGTTTTCTTTGGACGCAGGGCTGGCCTGGCTGGCGAGTTGGCTCAGCTGGCTGGCAAGGTGCACGGGTCGACCCCTATGATATCACACGTCAACATCTATGCTGGAGACGAAGCATGTCGACGTACTTTTGGAAATGCCTTTGCTTAGAGTTGTTGAGCTTGGCAGAGATGGGGGAGAGGACGTCAGAAGGAGAGACAGTGTTGCTGCAAAAACAAGTCAGCACGAGGCCATCAACACCGCACTTTCAGAAACGATGTAAACAAGCCAAACATACGAAGGCTTGACACCACCGCGGGCGGCGGCACCGAGGAGACCCTTCTTCTGCAGGAAGCTAGGCTGGGCGGTCTGGGCGGGGACGGTGTTTTGAGCTGTGGGGATTGTCGGGGCGGGTGTGGAAAGAGAGCAGGGGTGGGGCCAATAGGTCAGCTTGTTTGTTTGCCACTGGATGGCAGAGACGGGACTGACCGTTGGACTGCTGGAGAGGGGCGGACATGTTGGCGACTTACTGGCTGGCGGTGGGATGACGAGAGGGTTGCTGTTGTTGTTGTTGATCTTGTTGTGAAAAATCAAACCGAAAGAAAGGCGCGCTTTTTACCAAACACCACTCGCTTACGTAAACACAGGGCGGGGATGGCCGCTCGCCACGGGTGGAGGCAGATGACGGTCTCCAACTTGTCTCTGCTCCATCTCATCTCATCTCATCTCATCGCCAACAGCATGTCGGACGCCCAGCTCACAGGAGACAGCATCAACGAGGAGCGCGCGTTCGTCAAGCGCTACACTGAGGGACTCGCATCCCGCAAAGTCGAGTACCCCGCCGACTATGCGACTCCTCTCGACGAGCGTCCGAGAAAGATACCGGCTGTCGCAGTCCCTGTCGCTGCCCCGCCTGTGAGCGAGGACATGGACGTTGATGCTCCTGCACCAGGCAAGTTCTGAATAGGCGGCACTTGAAAGTCTTCCCTTTACTGATATCTTGCAGACGCGAGCATCAGTTTGACCATCAAGTCTCTCAAACCGTCTCTCACCATCCCCGTCACCGCCCGATTGACAGATACTGTCGCTGACCTGAAAGCCAACGTCGCCAACTCCTCCTCTTCTGCACCTGCTGCCGACTCCCAACGGTTGCTGCTCAAGGGCAAAGCTTTGGCGGACAGCAAGCTCCTCAAAGAGTACGCTATCGAGTCTGGTGCGACTCTGCACCTCATGATCAGTAAAGCCCCCTCCACCCCTTCCCCCGCTCCCCCACTCTCCTCCTCGGAAGCTACCATCCCCCCACCTTCCTCCACTGCCCCCAACCCCCCATCACTCACCATCACCACCTCCATCGACGACGCTTCCAAGGCAGGAACCTCCATGCCTCTCACCGTCGCCGACCAGTCTGCGGCGCCACTCGGTCCCCAGCCAGAAGTGTCGTCTGCCACTTTTCATACGACAGTGTCTGAGCCCCTGTTCTGGCAGCGGGTGCATGCGATTTGTGTTAGCGATTTCGTGACGGAGCAGGAGGCGAATCTGGCGTGGGAGACAATGTTTGTGAGCTTGAAGGGGAGGCTGAGTGCGAGCGAGGTGGCAAAGATCAGGGATGTGGTGGGTGTTCTGGGGATGAATGGGCAATAAAGGGGTGGGAATTTGTATTTGTAAGGCTGGCATATTTTCGAACGTATTGACATGCATCTGTGAATAGTTTGAAATCATACTGAAGACATACATGCAACAATCGATCACACAAGATATTATGAAAGGTCAACTAGAAGAATCGAGGCTTCTCTCGGCCACTCGCAGCTTTCACACAACTCTTTGCTTTCCCAGCAATATACTCTTCCCAACATGCCTTGACATGCCCGCCCCCAAGCCGTCGCCCGCCGGCGCGTTTCAACGAACTAAACAAACTCCCGTCATCTTTCTCGGCCGTACTCGCTTTTGCGGCGGGCGTGTTAATACCCGACACTGGCGAAGAGATGGTTTCGATCAAAGGCGGCAGTACCTCCAACCCTCGCTCATAGCGATGTCTGCTCCCACCAGCTTGCCACATTTCAAGGCCCTGCTTGACCTCCAGCAACAGTACGTCTTCTGCCCTTTCACCGTCTGACGCGGGAGTTTGGATGATGATACTAGAGTCGATGGAGGTGCTGGATACCTTATCTCGGGCTTTTAGCCTCGTGTCGGGCATCATCCATCGTGTCAGAGCTTACAGTGTAGGTGAGGGCCGGCATGCCCTCATTGGTGGCAGGCGTATTTGCCACTATCAACTTGGCTCGCGTACTACGCAGAAACGATACCAGCGCTTGGTGTCGCTGAGTCATATTCATCAGTCCAACTCTCTCAAAGTAGCCAGAACATGCTCACCAACAAGACTTTCTGCCTCACTCCAATCTTCTTCCCCTCGACAGACTCGGTCGATATAGTATCATCGCCCGCAAACTCGAGCCACATCTCATCCTCCCCACCCTTGACGCTGATATCGTGCGGGCTGGCAGACGAGGAGGTCGGCGGGGAAGCTTTGATACATGGTGAACCTCCTGGGGTGACGGGTCGGTTTCTTGAGGTGGTACAAGGGGGTGTGATGAGGGTGGAGATCATTCGTGGTATCGTATCTGCGTGGGAACGCATCAACATGATTAATTGTTTTGACGAGATAAGCAAGTACTACCTTTTCTTTTATTCTTCTTTTGCACCTTTTTATCTGATATAAAATGGCTCAAGGTACAGAAAGAACAGAGAAGGGGGTTTGATGACAATGGAGTTGACTTAAGTAGCCACACGGGTCGGAACGGCATGCAGGTTCGCGCACGAGAGACCAACGCTGCATGGGGAAAAACAGTGATGCCTTGCGTCCTTTTAGCCCCGCAAAACTGCATCATCAGACCGCTTCTGGCTATATAAAGGACCATCGTTCTTTTCGCTGCTCGGTGAGGCCGTAGATCTAGAGGGGAGGCTGGGGGAGTCACAAGATCAGATCGCTCTCCATGCTTCATAAACCTGCTGTACCGCGGTGGCCGATCAGACTGCATGTATACGCCGCCTGTTTGATGCGTAATGCCTCGTGGACCGTGGTTGTCAGGTGTATGGTGCTCCTCAAACGCCCCCCTCGTTCGGCCCGTTTTCGCGCCGGCGGTACCCCACTGGGGGCTTCGGGGGCTCCTGAGAACCATCAAAATGTCTCCACCGATCAGCGCCTTCGCCGGCGGCAGCAGAAGATTAGAACCACTCGCCCTCGAGTCTAGATAGCTGTGAAATGTGTTCTGGAATCATGATCGCAATCACGGTCAGCGCGGCCAGAACCTTTTGCGTCTGCACAGCAGCGTGTCTATGATTCCATTCATGTCCGTTCGGTTATACATATACTATGAGAGGGAATCCCCAAGGCAAAGGCATAAACACAGTTGATCATAGAGGAAGGGCAAAGATAGGCCTTCAAAGAGGACCGAAAAGATCGAAGAGAAAAAATCATGTATGTGTAAAGAGCTCGGCGTTGCATCGTAACAAAATTGTTTTAAAAGTCGTGAAAAATCGGAGCCGGAAGGTCCATGATAACGTATAGAACAGATTAATATTGCGGTGGCGCCTGCATGTCTAGTCAGCAATGTTCTCATCATATCTCAAAATAAACTCACAGCACCAGGGGGGAGGACGGAACTGTGCCCACCCGACGAAATGGGACTGACAAGCTGGTTCTTTGACGAACTACGCCTGTTGTGCCGAGAAACGCGACGGACAGCATCGTTGTTTCCAGCAGTTCGTACGGGTCCCGTATCCACCAACGATACTCCTCTCTGCGATTGTGAGGGCTGCAAGGCTGTCCTATAAACAGGCTCAGGAGGAGAGGCAGGAAGGTAGTCGTTGTTGAGGATGGGCTGCTCAGCCTCGTCGGGGTATCCTTCATTCGTATAAGACTGATACGAGTAAGGGTCCGCGTGGCTAGAGCTGGATGGGTCGGAGCCTTGTCCAAGGACATTGGACGTTCCGGACTCGGTGGACGAAGGTGAGTGCTCACGGCCAGGAGCGCCTCGAGCAGGTGGAAGAGCGAGTTGGGAGACCTCGCCGTAATGTTGTTCAGAACTGGGAGCAGCTTGGCTCATTGAAGCAAAGCTCTGACTTTGTCGGAAAAGAGGGTTGTTGCTCTCCTGGGTACCAAAACCGCTATTGTACGTCTCGCTGGTAGACGCAAGAGAATAACGATTAGAAGGCAAGGCGGCACTGGCAAGTAAGTCAGTGTGTATCGGACAGAACGGAATTCTACTCACTTGCGAGGAGAGTTGGCTCTTTGCACAACATCATAGTACTGAGAGTCCCTGTCGAGTGTCCCGTTCCTCCACCTTCGCTCCTTTTCAAACTCGGCCCATCGCTTCATGACAATGTGACTCGAGTCGAAAGTACCTTCCTTGGCACCATGATCGGCCTCCTTCTTGCCCTCACCGAGATCGAGCTTACGAGTCTCACCCCAGGAAAAGTCGTCCATGTGCCAGTAAGAGTAACCGGGAAGGATCAAATTCCAAACGGGGAGCGAGAGCAAGTACAGCAACATCCATCCGACATAGGCGACCTTTCGGGAGGTGATGACAATCAACACACCCGGCAGACCAAGGATAAAGGCCAGCAGAATGAGGGAGATGGTAGGCCTGGGGATACCGGTGAGAGATTGAGGGATGATCGAGACCACAATGATATACAGGGTGAAACTGATGGCGGCGGGAAGAACGAGGGTTCCGACCAAGTCCATAAAGACGACAAACTGCATTGAGAAGCAGAAGGTACCACACAGATCTCGGACAAGCGCGAGCTCGAACAGATTGTGGACTGTGGAGTTGATCCATCGTCGACGCTGAGACAAGAGGATTCGGAAAGTATCGGGGACGATAGTCTTGCAGACCGCTTGGGGACAGAACATCATCTTTCGCTTGGGGAAGGTCTTGAGCATCAGGGTAGAAAGATATCGATCTTCACCCAAAAGCAACAAGTTCTTCTTGTGAAGAGTGTCAACGACGTTCTCGGAGTAGTGTTCACAGATGTCGGGGTTGGCAAGGATAGGTACCCAGAAACCACGGTCGCCCTTGGGCGCCTTGATTCGGTACATTGAGAAACAACCGGGGAGACATGTGACACCACCAAAGACGGACTCGAAGGCCTTGGTAAGATGGTGAGAGATGTAATATTCAAAGACTAGATATTGTCAGCGTAATCCTCAGAAAGCAAATTGTGACTCACCTTGAATCATGGTAACCCAAGTCTCAGACTTGTTGGCAATCTTGGTTTCACCGCAAAGACCCATAATCTCAGTGTCGTTGACCATACAAGCGTTCATCCTCGTCAAGGAATCCGGGAAGACCTTTGTGTCGGCATCGACACAGAGGACAGTCTCATACCTGTCCGGCGAGACACCCGTACATCGCCAGAGAGAGTTGAAGAATTCGTATTCAAACGTCGTCATACGCTCATCAAACATGACCTTTTGGAGGAAACTCATGAGAACGATTTGAGAATCACGCTTTCCTCGGTTACCGGGTTTGGCATCGTTGGCCTCGAGAGGGTTACCAGTTTTGGCGACGAGGACCATGGGTACTCGCTGCTGTTTGGAGGTTTCGACGGTGCTCGAGTCGTAGTCGTAGAAGCCAGCGTAGACCTTGGCCATGTTGTGACGCTTGTGACCATCGGCGATAGCGACATACGAATGCGCCTCAACCTCCTCGGGAGGAACGATAAACTCCTTCATCATACCCAAGACGATGTCCGGAGTGTATTGCTTTGAACCCGAACCTCGCACCATACCATCACAGATGACAAGAAGCACCTTGTGAGAGTTGGGGTAGTCGGTGGTGGCCAGAGAGTCAATAGTGGTACGAAGACCGTCAATGGATTCAGAGTAGGCAGTGACGAGGAGGATCGAGTGAACGAGGGGGTAGGAGAAGGGCTCAAAGTCGGCGGCAGGCTGGGGGACCACGTTGCCCAGAGGGAAAGGACAAGGGCTCTGGTTGCCGAACGAATGCTCAGACAACGACATGTGAGAATCGTCCCTGAAGGGCAAAGATGTCGAGCTTCGAGAGTTTCGCAAGAGGGGAGAACCAGGGGGTGTCGTGTGGATAGTGGGCGGGCCGAGTTTATTGCCGTAGACGCTGGAAGTTTGCCTTCCCCTCTCACCAAGCATGCCGTATGCGGTTGATGGTCGCGAGTTTGAAGCGACGTGTAATTGCGCGGCAGTACTGTATCGAGAGGTGGTAGGCAAGAAAGGCTTCTTGAGGCCACCAGCCTTTGCACCGTTGCCTGTGGCCGCGTTGGGACGGAGGTAGCCAGGGGCAGGTCGATAGATGTCGTCTGTCCATTGCTCAATCTCCGCCGCACGCTTCATTCTCTCCTGGTAACTTTCGCCGGTAAAGTTGCCCAATCGCCAACTCAGGAACCAGCCAAAGACGACGGCCATACCAAACTTGATCAAGACAGCACCCAGAATGAAGACGAGCGACACGTAGAGAACAATGTCGGACGCAACACAACCGATGGATATACTGTCAACAAAGCCGACTTGAACAACGTCCGTGAGGCATTGGGCAATGGTGGTCAAACCGGCTCTTTCAATGAGGGCGGTGATATCTTTGCCGGCATACGAGCTGTTTCTGGTCTTGATTGTGTCGAAAAAGGCAGGGTAGCTGACTTCACTGTCGTCGAGCCACTGCAAAAGACTCAAGTCGAGAACAGCGCTGAGGATATATTAGCAATGTATTTAAAAAGATACCATTACTTACGACTTGTAGACAGCAAGGTTACGATCCTCGCTCTTGACACTGTCCCAAGTGTAGTAGATTTCGGCAGTAGGCACGATGGCACTAAAGTCGTCTCGGGCGGTAGACGATGTGTGACACTGGTAGCTGCTCGTATAGCCAGTCAAGTTGACAGCAGAGGTGCCATTCTGATCGTGCAGGTTGCAAGGAAAGTACCATCCCAGGGAAGAACCAGAGTAGTCGATCCCAGTATCGGACGCGGGGGTAATGATATCGAGACAGTGCTCGTTGACGTTTTGGAACATGAAACTGGCGTCCATTCCACCAGCCATATATTCGTCCATATAGAGCGGACTGGTAGAACCATTAAATAGGGAGCCAGCTGCAGGGTGCGACCAGGTGGAGAAGTCGTAATCGTAACCGTTGATGACAAGAGAACCTGAACTGGCCAGGCCTCCCTCGATTCGGAGATCAGTGTCACCACAGACAGTCTGGGTGAAACCGAAAGTGATATAACCAACAAAGGTCATGAGGTAGGCCACAATACTGACGATACCCATCTTTTCTCTCCAGGCACGTTGGGCATCTGGAGTCTTTTTGCCAAAGATGCCGCGGATGACAAAGCCGGGAATGCAGATGGTGATGAGGTAGCAGTAGGTCATCCAGCAATCTTTAGGACCGGGGGCAAAATCTCCCAGACAAGCACAGCAACCGACATCGGCTTCGTCGGGCTTGGTGGCACCAGCGCCCGCGCGGTTGGATTGCGCGCCGCTGGGTGGCGCTTGCCGGGGTGCAGCTCGTGACGCCTTTCGACGAATGGTGGCACCACGTTTGAAAAGATTGAGACCCGAGCTATCGTCAATGTCTTCTGTTTCACGGGCGAGCAGGGATTTGCCTCGTCGGAGATTGGCACCGCCGTTGGTCCGCAAATGGTACGGTTGGTTACCAGTAGCTGCGTAATGTCAGCGCGCCAGAACGTGAAACGTGCTACCTGTACTGACAACTGGGCTGAACGTCGACCTGGTCCTCTGCTGCATGCTCTCGGTAATGCCACAAGCGGTGATTGGGATCAATCCTCTCTCTTTCCGGCCTGACCATGCTCTTCTTCCTCCTTATATCGCCTGCGGCTGAGAAGCCGGGGTTGGATGCTCCTGCTTCCATGTATCCTCCTTCGTCGTACCCCAGCGCAGGGTTGGCGTACCCGCCAGGACCGACAGACTGGACGGTATCGGTCGTTTGAAGAGAGTTTTTGGAATTGTCAGTCTTTGCCGGCGGACGGGGAGGGACATCGTCACGGCCCGCGCGGCGAGAGGGCGGTACAGCGTCTTGGAAAGACACCTGTCCTTGGAGATGTGGGCGGGACATGATGTCGTTGCCCTTCAGGTGGGGTTGTGATTATGGTTGAGAGATGAAAGGGGAGGGTGTTTGTGCTTCGGCCTTCGGTGGCTGTTGTTAATGTCAGCTGAGCGGGACAAACAAAGGATGTGGGGAGGCGTGGTGGCGATGAGGCGGGGGAAGGGGAAGGAAGGAATTGCGAGCTGTGCGGTGGGAAGGGGGGGAGCAGGGGTGCCGAGAGACGACGAGAATAGCAGGGCAAAGACCGAGGACGAAAGAAGAGCGAGGCTTACTACAATGAGGGTAACAACGGGCACGGCGCACGTGGCGAGCTGGGAACGCGAGGAGGGAGGGGAGGGGAGGAGGAGCAGGGGCGGAGAGGAGGGGGAGGATGTTGATGTCGAGAGAGAAAAAGAGTTGTGAATTTCTAATGTCGCGCACTCACTCGCGGGAGAAAAGAGAATTCAGGGGCGGTGCTGTTTATTCACGACGCGTTGATGGGACGGGGGGGTGCTGGGGTGGCTGGGGTCGAGAAGAGATGGAAATGGAAGAGGACATGCATGCACCCTCCGTACGCCATATGCTGCATCTGAAACTTGGCCCCATTCTCCCCCTAACACCGTAAATAGGGGCTCTCTCATTCGGCCCTGAAATCACAATGGCCTAGTTCCCGCCACAACACCTTCTGACGTAATGACTCGCTACGCGCTGGCGTTCACCTTCTCAACCAACATAACAAACGAAGGACCCGTCATCTCATTAGGATCGCGTCCAGGCGATGCAGGTTCTTCATACTGCTGGCACCGTTCGTGAGCACAGAGAGGCTGTCAATTATAGTCGACGAAGCTGCTATCCGTATTACCCCGACTGGTCGTGGGGGGACGCAGGCACGTTGGCCGCGATTGAGGGGGAATGATGGACGACATGCTATGCAAATTCACGAGGCACTCGGGCATTCATGAGTTGCTGTCACATCTGCGGATCTCAGAGATGACACGGAATGACTGATAAGGCTATAGCTGCTGCCATTCTCTTCGACCAGTCTTGTTACTTCAACAGCCTTAAGCTGTGGTGATCAGGCCTGCTCTGGGGTGACACTGAAGTTATCACCACGTGTAGTTGAGGGTTGAGTCCAAGTACGTGAAGAGGAAGACACAGATGTGCTTGGATGAGGTCCCGTAAGAAGGAGTGGAGTTCAAGGAAGAAGAGGAGGGAAGAGAAGAGAGTCAGAGAGAGTTTTGTGTTCTTCCTCGGCCCCCTCCGCTTTTCTACCGTTACGTAACAGCGGTCTCACCTCAGCACAAGCCTTTATCGTTGCTGCTATACTCCGGCACAAGCCTCTATCGTTGCCGTTCCTCCTCGAGCCGCCCCTCCTAGCAACTCTTGATTGCTCCTCGACACTCTCCTAGTGTCCATTCTTCCGGCTCCCTTCGAAAAGCCGTTCGAATTCCTGGCGCCTCTCCGTCTTCCTCCGTTGACTGATGAGTTTTAACGGAACGACGAGGGTTTAAATACCACAGCGTAGCTTTTACCACTTCCTCATCTAGATCTTATGGATCTCGCTCCAAGATGCTCTAGCTCTCGATCCTCTATCACGAGACGTTCTCTTTCTCTCGACGCTTCATTCCGAGACCTCTTCCTGCCTCCTCGGACTCAACTGTCCCTTTCAAGAGACTTCCTTGCGCGTGCATCAGTCAACATGCAGCCTAGCCAAGACCCTCATCAGTCACTCGCCTCAGTAGCTCCTCCCCCCTCTCTCGCAAAACGCACAACTGGTGCAGCGGGCACTTCTGCGGCCTCTCGCAACCCTTCTCTCCACAACACTCGCGCCGCCGCCAAAGCTGGTCGTGCCCTTACCGCTACCGAGTCCGAGACTCCTGCAGCCCGCTCTCCTCTCGGAGACAAAGGCAAAGAGCGCGAAGACGCCAACGCCGACCCTACTGCACAGGCTACTCCTGTCCCTCCTACCTCCGACTCTACCGTACAGGTTGCTCCTGTTTCTCCTACCCCGACTCAGCCGCCCCAGGCGCCCACCAATATGCTCGGATTGGTGTCCATCAGCCATCAATCTCCCAAGATACACTATTTCCCCTACACCCTGTGGACATACCAACTGCTAATAAAGTCGTTGGTATGCATGCGCTATGTCTCTAGTATGGGCTAGGTTCGGTTCGGAACCTAGCATGCAACGTCATGATGTAGAGTACGAGTATGTCCGAGAGCGAGATATCCCTCAACATAGCGACTCCGGAGGCAAACCAATGATGTACAAAGAGATCCTGGATACGAGATGCCGAGTTGATGAGAAACGACCTGGTAGTACGGCTTGCTGAGTTCAAGTCATGCTCAGCCTTGGCATTCCTTGGGCAAAGCTGCAAGAGGTATGGGAAACGGCCTGAGGTCATTTCACAGATAGATTATATGATGATAGCATCGTACCAAACTCGTTTACAGCTCATCCATTCATGCTCTACAAAGACTACACAAAAAGTTACCTGTCTACTACTAAACAGCCTGCATGCTCTTCGAGTTTTCAAATTCCGTCAGGCCAGTTCTACTCGGGTTATCGAGATAATCCATCTTGTGTACCTCACCTCTATCCTCCTGCTCGGATTCCCCGTCGACCTCCAGGTCGAGAGGCTGACGTCGTCGAGGGGTATAGGTAGAAGATGTGGTGCTGGTGTACGATGCTGCTTGTAGGGGCTGCTGGGACTTCTTGGTAATGGGGGATCGAAGGAAAGGATTGGGCGATTTGAGGCTTGGAGAGATGGGAGAGACATAGCCTTCACTTCGCTGTAGCAATGGTTAGTAGTCGTCCAATGGATTCAGTATCAGCAAGTTTATGCCTACAGTAACATGCGTCTCTGTAATCACATGGACCTCAGTCGGCTTCTTCACAGCAGGCGTGTCAAATCCCTCGCCAATAGTTCGTCGTAAAAAGTAACGACTGTTGAGAGACGCCATCAGACCGCAGACGTAAAACTTGCCTTGGGTCCATTGGGCCCAAACATCAAGGAACATGCGGTCGACGAAGCCGACATATGTTATCAGGAAGACGATCATGCTATATGGCGGGGATCAGTCGCCTTGTATACGAGTGGGGTCTCCTATAACAGCTCACCAGATGGTGGGAGGGATCTGGGTCTCGATCAGAAGTCTATAAAGATGAGAGTCAGTATATCGGTCACTCTTATTATTGGCTCTAAGGAAGACTCACGTCATGAGCTTGATGACGGTTCGATCAGTGCTCTTCCATCCACTCCTCGACTGAAGCAGGTTGCGCATGATGACCACCATGATGAGTCCATCTGCAGCAATTGCACCGCAAAGCCACATCAGAATCATCACTTTTATTCGAATACCCTGTGGACTGTGATTAGTACTGGCGCAGTCTGTATCAAGAAGATTGATAGGAAACTGACGGATGCATTGCTCGCGTCAGAGGCAAGGATGTAGGAAGGGATTGTGCCGAGACCTCCTATCGCCGAGATAATCCTACACCGTTGTAAGCTAACAAGAAATATACGCTGTAGATCTGAACCCACACCAAGAGAGTTATCGCAGCTGCTACCGTTTTGCTGTTCTTAGACATGTGATACGCCCGAAGACCAAAGAAGATCTGGGTAGCCGTTGAAGGTATGACGTCGAGAAGACAAGACCAAGAAAGTACTGTTTTCAATGATCAGCCAACGCTCACTTTTACCACGAGAAGCCTAGGGCCGGAAATGATCAAACTCACTCGTGGTCTCCGTGAACTGAGTGTATCGACCATACCCAAACACATATAGATTGAACATGCAGACGGCAAGGTAGATCGAGCTGATGAACGTCGAAGTGGTGGCCACGATTACGATGGTCTTGTTGAACCACTTGTCTTCGTGGGAATACTTCCAATAATCGATGACTTGGAGTATCAAGATACCCAGCAGAAAGGCGTCTGTACCCGACCTGCACAACGACGAGGTCAGACGGAAGAGAAAGCTGGGAAAAAGAGGGTGGAACCCACGCGACGACAAAGAGACCAAGATTGATATCGTGAGCCCCAGTGACGAAAGCTTCGGCTGCGAGCTCGATCTGCTCTGGGGTGAGTTCTGCCATGGCTGCTCCTCTGAAAAGTAGAGCGAGTGGGACTCGATTCAGTCTTCTCTGGAAGAGAGAGTGGTTCGGTGTTGAGAGTAGATACGGCGGTGCTGGGCTGCTGGGCAAAGTGCGAGTACTGGATTTCTATCTACCAATCGTTACACGGCTCATTGACGGATCAATACATATAAGAAGACGACTTGTTCAGGCCGGCATTTGATGATGAAAACATCTTACCACCGGCGAGGATAGCGAGTCCGGCACTGAGACTTGAGCTAGTGGGCTGTATGATACAAGACTGGCATGTGATGGCCGCGCCTTGTCACTGTCAGTGCATAGTCCACTAGTAACCATCCCGCCATCGCACGGCCCATGCATGGGCCCCAGAGGCCCCAAATGGTCGTTGCTGTGGCGATACTTAAAGGTCATTATGTAGAGTTTGCTTCCGGACTCCGTCGCAAAGGCAGCCGTTCTATTACTGTACGTACTTGTCGCTAGGCACACAGCCAATATGAGGTTGTGGCAGAATAATGTGTCGTCCGTAGTCATGATTTTGTGAATTGTCAGATTGTATTTTCAAGGAGAACGAAGTAGTTGGTGGGCTCTAGGGGTTCGTCAACATGGCATCAGCCAACAGTCTTCGATCTCGGTGGAGGTTAGAATCATATTACGTAATCGCATATTTTGACGGAATTTTGGAGGTTCGCGAATTGGACCGTCAAAAGCAGAGCCATACGTTCAATCACTCCCCACCAGCAGACAGCACTATGGTCAGGTCGTACATGCGCCACGGGCCGACACAGGCGTTTGGTATTGTGACCTCTCCCACCGCCAACTCGACCTACAATGGCCGCCTCGCATTCGTTCCCGGCTGGGAAGACGTCCTCGTCTGGGACGTCAAGCTTGGCCAGCTCGTCTCCATGTGGCACTCGCCCGGCCTGACTTCACAAGTCACCCACATCAAACCCGCCCCAGCCCCTTACACATCTACCTCCCAAGGTAGTCAAACATTCGCCGTCTCTTACCAAGATGGTTCCATCAGACTTTGGGTTTATGACTCTGAATCACCAGAGGTGGAGGCGGAGGAGGCAGTGACCTTCAATGGTCACAAGAAGAGCGTCACCTCTATGACATGGGACTCTGATGCTTCTCGTCTGGCTTCTGGTGGTACTGAAGGAGAAATCGTCGTTTGGGATCGTGTAGGCGAAGTTGGACTCTTCCGATTGAAGGGTCACCGCGCTCCCATTACCGGCCTGGCGTTCGTCCCCCACCCCAAGGGCTCGCATGCTGGATTCCTCATCAGTACCTCAAAAGATACATACATGAAAGTGTGGGATCTCAGCACTCAACACTGCGTGCAGACCGTCGTTGTTGGCCGTGGAGAGGTTACTGCCCTTGCCCTGCGCGAGGAAGACGACAGTCCTGTGGTCGCGCAGGCTGAAGAAGAGAACGGAGATGGAGCTGAAGAGGATCATGTCAGGGGGCGGTGGACAGTGACAACTGGTTCCTCCGATGGCGAGTCAAAAGTCTACACCTTGTCCAAGGCAGCTTTGGCGACTGGTCTCCAGCCCCTTGCGGACGGATCTTTACCTTCGCTCCTTGTCTCACTCTGCAGTCTTCCAGTATCTTCCTCCACCCACCCAATCAGCCAGATCCAATGGCATCCCACGCTACCTCTACTCGCCCTGCAAACGACCGACCGCGGTGTGGTGATTATGAGGTTGAGGACGGAGGAAGAGATCAGCGCAAAGAGGAGCAGAAGAAAGAAGCGTGATAGGGAGAAGAAGAAGAAGGCCAAGGGAAAGGACGAGAAGGAGGATGAAGTTGAAGAGGAGGATGACGAGCCTGTCAAATGGGAAGAAAGAGTGGCTGTCTGGTGTGTTGTGCGAGCCAACGCCAAGGTCAAGAGCTTTGCGTTTGCATCGGAAAGCTCAACATCCGTCAAGGGCGGAGTCTCTGTAAGTTCTTTGACTAACACAGAAAGGCAGAGCTGATATACGTACAGCTGCTACTCGCTCTCTCAAACAACTCCATCGAGTCGTACAACATCCCCTCCCCATCTGCGTCTGGCAAGTCAAAACTCGCGGATGGATCATCCCCCGAACCCACGAAAACACATTCCATCGAACTGCCGGGCCACAGGCAAGACATCCGAACAGTGTCCATATCATCCGACGACGGTGTTATTGCCTCCGCCTCCTCCGGCACGCTCAAGATCTGGAATGCCAGAACGACCGCCTGTATCAGGACTATGGAATGTGGGTATGCTCTTTGCTCCACTTTCCTTCCCGGTGACCGACACGTCGTCGTTGGTACGAAGGGTGGTGAGCTCATGCTATACGACGTTGGGGCGTCGACACTGTTGAAGACCTACAAGGCGCACAACGGTCCTGTATGGAGTATCGGTGTGAGGCCAGATGGGCGAGGTCTTGTCAGTGGAAGTGCCGACAAAGATGTCAAGTTCTGGGACTTTGAGATGAGGGAAGAAGGTGAAGGTGAAAGGGTCGTCAGTCGACTGGGAGTCGAGACTGTGTACAAGACCAAGCAACTTGCTCTTGTCCACGTCCGAACACTCAAAATGACCGACGACATCCTTGCCCTCAAGTATACCCCCAACGGTCGTTTCCTCGCCGTTTCGCTACTCGACTCGACAGTAAAGATTTTCTTCTCCGACACTCTCAAGTTCTTCTTGTCCTTATATGGTCATAAGCTTCCTGTGCTCAGTCTTGACATCTCTACCGACAGCAAGTTGATCGTCACTTGCAGTGCCGACAAGAATGTCAAGATCTGGGGTATGGACTTTGGTGATTGTCACAAGAGTATCTTTGCGCACGATGAGGCGATCATGGGTGTCATGTTTGAGAAAGAGGCGGGGAGTCACAATTTCTGGACGGTCAGCAAGGATAGAATTATCAAGTACTGGGACGGAGACAAGGTATGCTTTCAGTCCACTCTGAGATACTATCGCTTACATGAACCAGTTTGAGCTCATCCAAAAACTTTCTGGTCATCACGGAGAAGTTTGGGCCCTGGCCACTGCTTCCAATGGTCAATTCGTCGTTACTGGTTCTCACGACAAATCAATCCGTATCTGGGAGAAGACCGACGAGCCTCTTTTCCTCGATGAGGAGCGTGAGAAGGAGATTGAAGACATGTACGACTCCAACCTTGCCGACTCTCTCAACCGAGACCCGGAAGGCGAGAATGGCGAGGGCGAAGGCGGCGAAGTTGAGGCGGTACAAAAACAAACTGCTGAGACTCTCATCGCTGGTGAAAAGATTATGGAGGCCATCACCGTTGCCGACGAGGACCGACTGGCAGTCCAGCAATGGGAAGAGGATTGCGAGAAGGCTGGTGCTGAAGTACCTCGTCCTCCGCGACACGCCGAGCTCATTGCCAGGGGTGATCTGGAACCCGATCAGTATGTGCTCCAGACTGTGAAGAAGATTCCTGCGGCTAGCATGGAAGACGCTTTGCTGGTGCTGCCGTTCAGGATGGTGGTCAGTCTGATGGGTTATCTGGACGAATGGGCCATGCAGGTACGTTGTCTTGTTGTTGTCTTTGGATCGTCAACTAACCTATGTTTAGGGCAAGGAAGTGATCTTGGTTTCCCGAATCCTCTTCTTCCTTCTCCGCACTCACTCTGCTCAAATCGTCTCCAACCGCATCATGCGAACTCCCCTGCTCACTCTGAGAACCCATCTCCGGCAGGCACTCTCTGCTCAGCGTGATACGATGGGTTTCAACATTGCTGCTCTTAAATTCTTGAAGGGCCGATGGGAAGGCGAGAGGGTTGCCGGGATGTATGAGGAGGAGGGGATGGATGAGGAGGCTGTCAGGAAGAGGCTGGAAGATGGGCGTGGGAAGAGAAAGAGGGTTGAGGTCCGCGCTTGATGACTGGTCCATGTCGCATACTGCATATGCATATCTACTGCAAATAAATCGCTGCATCCCAGAACATATACGGGCGTATACGGGGTGATATGCGTAACAGGACATCCCGCAATGACCACGATGGCTTTGTTGTTGAGCAAACGAGCGAGATCTTTTATGAACCGTGTCAGGGTCATGGTTTGCGGTCTATGCGGTCAATAAGAACAAGATGCTCCCTTCTTCTCGGCATTCGCACTCGTGCTTCCGAACGTCCTGAAGCATCTCGACCTCTGCAACTGACCGCCACGACAGACCACAAAGCCTTACGCCATCAGCCTTGGAAGACTGTAGCAAGACGTTCTATCATTGCTGTGAATGCATCCTACACATATCATTATTGTGTTTCTCTTCTGAACCATTTTTCGACCGAATGTTGAGTCTGGCAAGAGCATGCGAGCAACTCAGGCTGCCGAGTAGTTTGACAGTGTCTTTCACTGCTACCATCGAAAAGAGTGCTATATTGAGGCTGGTGCATAGTCCGTTATCTATGGCCTGCGCCCTAGTAAAGAGAGGATGGTGGGTGGTGTAGGAAGGTCTTCGGGAGTGAATCTCTCGAAAGCAAAGCTGTCACTGGCGTCAGTATGGTCCAAATCGCCAGCTCCCGAGCCACTCACGTTCCCATGTTTCTGCGTTCCACCCTGTTGTGCTTCTTTGCCGTCTTGGCGTTTGTCTGGGTTCTTTGTCCATGTACAGGGTATCCAGCAGCATGTCTGCAGTATTCTTCAGCATAGCCACACCAAAACCTCAGAAAGCGACTCACCGTCGACCACGATACGTCCCGACCATTCTCAAATGCGCAATATCCGCCTGCATCGCCCTTCTCTTCTCCGTCTCAATCTTCAGCTCATCCAACGGATCTTCCTGTCTCCCCTTGCCCTTGTCCAACCCTCCAAAGATCCCCGGGTGTCCGACCGGCTTGAGGGCCAAGCCTCCTGGAGGGGCGAGCTCGAGTTTCTGGTCCGAGGGCCGCGCGGTGGTGGAAGGGGAAGAGAGGTAGGCAGAGAGGGAGGTGAGTTGGGGTTCTGTGAGTTGGTTGACGAGAGCTTCGGAGTGGATACCGAGGCGGGGGAGGAGACGGGCAGAGACTTTGTGGGAGATGCCGTAGAAGGTCAAGAGAGCGATCTGGGGGGTATGAGCATGGTTTCAAAAGCTAGAGAGAAAACACTGACCTTGAGGGGCTTGTGGTCTGGGAGGTTGTGGCCGAGGAGATGCATGGTGGTGGTGGGGAGGCAGTCGACGATGCAGAGAACAATTCAAGCAAGCAGAAAGAAAAATGCCACACGCGTATCTCGCCGGCTAACTCCGCCTTTGCGCGAGATGCGAGATTTCCATGTATTCGTTCAAGTCGGCTGAAATACGCAGAGCACTATACAAAATGTCTCAATCACCCCTCCCCCAAGCATACAAGCTCGTACGACAGATCCTCTCCTCTTCCCCCTCCGGTCTCCACACAAAAGACATCGTCAGACAAGGCGTTGCGCTCTATGCCGACAAACTTCCCAGGGAAGCGCTCGACAATATCCCAGAGCCAGTGAACGAGAGGGTACACAAGGGGAAGAAGAGGCATGTCCCGGAGAAGCAGCTCGTCCCGGAAGGCCATCCGTTCATCTCAACAAGGTATGTGTGTTGTTGGCAGCCGCTGAACATCCGACTGACAAGTTCGCTGGATAGTTTCTTGAAGAACCGTGTCCTCCCTGTCCTTCAATCACAAAATCTCGTCCACAAGCACCCCGTGCATCCCAAACCCTCAGAATCAGACCCTTCCTCCCCATCGACAGACAAACGCGGCAATGCCAAACTTGACTTTGTCTGGTCTCTCCGCGAGCAACCTGCAGACCTTCCGGAAGGAGTGACTTGGTCTATCGCGGAGCAATGGGAACGTTTCATTCAAGGCGAGCACCCGGGGCTGGTAGGGAGAGACTACAAGGAGATGTTGGAGCAGATCAAGGTTGCCAAGAGGAGGGAGGCCATTGAAAGCGGGAAGGCCAGGCGAACGGATGAGGAGTTCAGGGCGTGGGAGGGAAGACGGGTAGGGGTCACGACGGAGAAGGAGAGGTACCACTTGAATAAGAGAAGAGAAGCGAACCGCCCCCGGAAAGAGTGGAAGAACCAGGCAGAGTGGCAGCGGCTGCTGAACGAGTCATAGGGGAGTTGGGTGGACGTCTGTCTAGAGTATACGGTGTAACCATGTACGCATTTATCGCATCCATCTCCTCTGCTCTTATTGCTGTGTGCAAGCTGGAAGCTGCTCGAAACCACAGCGGCTTTGTATAATGCGACTTTGGTCTGTAGCCGCTTCAAGATACCGACAACGTGGTGGTATCGATGTGTACTGGGGACTTTGAGCTATTGTATCATAGCGCCGCTGACATTCGACCAGAAAGAGCAAGCGGAAGATAGAAAATAGGGTTTAGAAGCGACTCTACCAAGTTCATATTTCGAGGAGTTCATCTTCCGTCTATCAAGTGGCCCGAGTCTGGGCCTCTTGAGGGCGAGTATCGACTAGACTCCGTGATATACTTTGATTTCGATTTGCCATACCATACAGTTATCGAGTTGTGTCGCTCATACGCTAATACGGCATCGTCAGCAGACTCGCGACGACATGCCAAATTTCAAAGAATAGGGCCAGCACAAGGAGCTAAAGGCTGTTGAGGTAACAAGACTGGTCGAAGAGAATGGCAGCAGCTATAGGCTTATCAGTCATTCCGTGTCATCTCTGAGAACCACAGATTTGACAGCAACTCATGAATGCCCGAGTGCCTCGTGAATTTGCATAGCATGTCGTCCATCATTCCCCCTCAATCGCGGCCAACGTGCCTGCGTCCCCCCACGACCAGTCGGGGTAATACGGATAGCAGCTTCGTCGACTATAATTGACAGCCTCTCTGTGCTCACGAACGGTGCCAGCAGTATGAAGAACCTGCATCGCCTGGACGCGATCCTAATGAGATGACGGGTCCTTCGTTTGTTATGTTGGTTGAGAAGGTGAACGCCAGCGCGTAGCGAGTCATTACGTCAGAAGGTGTTGTGGCGGGAACTAGGCCATTGTGATTTCAGGGCCGAATGAGAGAGCCCCTATTTACGGTGTTAGGGGGAGAATGGGGCCAAGTTTCAGATGCAGCATATGGCGTACGGAGGGTGCATGCATGTCCTCTTCCATTTCCATCTCTTCTCGACCCCAGCCACCCCAGCACCCCCCCGTCCCATCAACGCGTCGTGAATAAACAGCACCGCCCCTGAATTCTCTTTTCTCCCGCGAGTGAGTGCGCGACATTAGAAATTCACAACTCTTTTTCTCTCTCGACATCAACATCCTCCCCCTCCTCTCCGCCCCTGCTCCTCCTCCCCTCCCCTCCCCTCCTCGCGTTCCCAGCTCGCCACGTGCGCCGTGCCCGTTGTTACCCTCATTGTAGTAAGCCTCGCTCTTCTTTCGTCCTCGGTCTTTGCCCTGCTATTCTCGTCGTCTCTCGGCACCCCTGCTCCCCCCCTTCCCACCGCACAGCTCGCAATTCCTTCCTTCCCCTTCCCCCGCCTCATCGCCACCACGCCTCCCCACATCCTTTGTTTGTCCCGCTCAGCTGACATTAACAACAGCCACCGAAGGCCGAAGCACAAACACCCTCCCCTTTCATCTCTCAACCATAATCACAACCCCACCTGAAGGGCAACGACATCATGTCCCGCCCACATCTCCAAGGACAGGTGTCTTTCCAAGACGCTGTACCGCCCTCTCGCCGCGCGGGCCGTGACGATGTCCCTCCCCGTCCGCCGGCAAAGACTGACAATTCCAAAAACTCTCTTCAAACGACCGATACCGTCCAGTCTGTCGGTCCTGGCGGGTACGCCAACCCTGCGCTGGGGTACGACGAAGGAGGATACATGGAAGCAGGAGCATCCAACCCCGGCTTCTCAGCCGCAGGCGATATAAGGAGGAAGAAGAGCATGGTCAGGCCGGAAAGAGAGAGGATTGATCCCAATCACCGCTTGTGGCATTACCGAGAGCATGCAGCAGAGGACCAGGTCGACGTTCAGCCCAGTTGTAAGTACAGGCAGCACGTTTCACGTTCTGGCGCGCTGACATTACGCAGCTACTGGTAACCAACCGTACCATTTGCGGACCAACGGCGGTGCCAATCTCCGACGAGGCAAATCCCTGCTCGCCCGTGAAACAGAAGACATTGACGATAGCTCGGGTCTCAATCTTTTCAAACGTGGTGCCACCATTCGTCGAAAGGCGTCACGAGCTGCACCCCGGCAAGCGCCACCCAGCGGCGCGCAATCCAACCGCGCGGGCGCTGGTGCCACCAAGCCCGACGAAGCCGATGTCGGTTGCTGTGCTTGTCTGGGAGATTTTGCCCCCGGTCCTAAAGATTGCTGGATGACCTACTGCTACCTCATCACCATCTGCATTCCCGGCTTTGTCATCCGCGGCATCTTTGGCAAAAAGACTCCAGATGCCCAACGTGCCTGGAGAGAAAAGATGGGTATCGTCAGTATTGTGGCCTACCTCATGACCTTTGTTGGTTATATCACTTTCGGTTTCACCCAGACTGTCTGTGGTGACACTGATCTCCGAATCGAGGGAGGCCTGGCCAGTTCAGGTTCTCTTGTCATCAACGGTTACGATTACGACTTCTCCACCTGGTCGCATCCTGCAGCTGGTTCCCTCTTTAATGGTTCTACCAGTCCGCTCTATATGGACGAATATATGGCTGGTGGGATGGACGCCAGTTTCATGTTCCAAAACGTCAACGAGCACTGTCTCGATATCATTACCCCCGCGTCCGATACTGGGATCGACTACTCTGGTTCTTCCCTGGGATGGTACTTTCCTTGCAACCTGCACGATCAGAATGGCACCTCTGCTGTCAACTTGACTGGCTATACGAGCAGCTACCAGTGTCACACATCGTCTACCGCCCGAGACGACTTTAGTGCCATCGTGCCTACTGCAGAAATATACTACACTTGGGACAGTGTCAAGAGCGAGGATCGTAACCTTGCTGTCTACAAGTCGTAAGTAATGGTATCTTTTGAAATACATTGCTAATATATCCACAGCGCTGTCCTCGACTTGAGTCTTTTGCAGTGGCTCGACGACAGTGAAGTCAGCTACCCTGCCTTTTTCGACACAATCAAGACCAGAAACAGCTCGTATGCCGGCAAAGATATCACCGCCCTCATCGAGAGAGCCGGTTTGACCACCATTGCCCAATGCCTCACGGACGTCGTTCAAGTCGGCTTTGTTGACAGTATATCCATCGGTTGTGTTGCGTCCGACATCGTTCTCTACGTGTCGCTCGTCTTCATTCTGGGTGCTGTCTTGATCAAGTTTGGTATGGCCGTCGTCTTTGGCTGGTTCCTGAGTTGGCGATTGGGCAACTTTACCGGCGAAAGTTACCAGGAGAGAATGAAGCGTGCGGCGGAGATTGAGCAATGGACAGACGACATCTATCGACCTGCCCCTGGCTACCTCCGTCCCAACGCGGCCACAGGCAACGGTGTAAAGGCTGGTGGCCTCAAGAAGCCTTTCTTGCCTACCACCTCTCGATACAGTACTGCCGCGCAATTACACGTCGCTTCAAACTCGCGACCATCAACCGCATACGGCATGCTTGGTGAGAGGGGAAGGCAAACTTCCAGCGTCTACGGCAACAAACTCGGCTCGCCCACCCTCCACACGACACCCCCTGGTTCTCCCCTCTTGCGAAACTCTCGAAGCTCAACATCTTTGCCCTTCAGGGACAATTCTTACATGTCGTTGTCTGAGCATTCGTTTGGCAACCAGAGCCCTTGTCCTTTCCCTCTGGGCAATGTGGTCCCCCAGCCTGCCGCCGACTTTGAGCCCTTCTCTTACCCCCTCGTTCACTCGATCCTCCTCGTCACTGCCTACTCTGAATCCATTGAAGGTCTTCGTACCACTATTGACTCTCTGGCCACCACCGACTACCCCAACTCTCACAAGGTGCTTCTTGTCATCTGTGATGGTATGGTGCGAGGTTCGGGTTCAAAGCAATACACTCCGGACATCGTCTTGGGTATGATGAAGGAGTTTATCGTTCCTCCCGAGGAGGTTGAGGCGCATTCATATGTCGCTATTGCCGATGGTCACAAGCGTCACAACATGGCCAAGGTCTACGCTGGCTTCTACGACTACGACTCGAGCACCGTCGAAACCTCCAAACAGCAGCGAGTACCCATGGTCCTCGTCGCCAAGACTGGTAACCCTCTCGAGGCCAACGATGCCAAACCCGGTAACCGAGGAAAGCGTGATTCTCAAATCGTTCTCATGAGTTTCCTCCAAAAGGTCATGTTTGATGAGCGTATGACGACGTTTGAATATGAATTCTTCAACTCTCTCTGGCGATGTACGGGTGTCTCGCCGGACAGGTATGAGACTGTCCTCTGTGTCGATGCCGATACAAAGGTCTTCCCGGATTCATTGACGAGGATGAACGCTTGTATGGTCAACGACACTGAGATTATGGGTCTTTGCGGTGAAACCAAGATTGCCAACAAGTCTGAGACTTGGGTTACCATGATTCAAGGTGAGTCACAATTTGCTTTCTGAGGATTACGCTGACAATATCTAGTCTTTGAATATTACATCTCTCACCATCTTACCAAGGCCTTCGAGTCCGTCTTTGGTGGTGTCACATGCCTCCCCGGTTGTTTCTCAATGTACCGAATCAAGGTGCCCAAGGGCGACCGTGGTTTCTGGGTACCTATCCTTGCCAACCCCGACATCTGTGAACACTACTCCGAGAACGTCGTTGACACTCTTCACAAGAAGAACTTGTTGCTTTTGGGTGAAGATCGATATCTTTCTACCCTGATGCTCAAGACCTTCCCCAAGCGAAAGATGATGTTCTGTCCCCAAGCGGTCTGCAAGACTATCGTCCCCGATACTTTCCGAATCCTCTTGTCTCAGCGTCGACGATGGATCAACTCCACAGTCCACAATCTGTTCGAGCTCGCGCTTGTCCGGGATCTGTGTGGTACCTTCTGCTTCTCAATGCAGTTTGTCGTCTTTATGGACTTGGTCGGAACCCTCGTTCTTCCCGCCGCCATCAGTTTCACCCTGTATATCATTGTCGTCTCGATCATACCTCAATCTCTCACCGGTATCCCCAGGCCTACCATCTCCCTCATTCTGCTGGCCTTTATCCTTGGTCTGCCGGGTGTGTTGATTGTCATCACCTCCCGAAAGGTCGCCTATGTCGGATGGATGTTGCTGTACTTGCTCTCGCTCCCCGTTTGGAATTTGATCCTTCCCGGTTACTCTTACTGGCACATGGACGACTTTTCCTGGGGTGAGACTCGTAAGCTCGATCTCGGTGAAGGCAAGAAGGAGGCCGATCATGGTGCCAAGGAAGGTACTTTCGACTCGAGTCACATTGTCATGAAGCGATGGGCCGAGTTTGAAAAGGAGCGAAGGTGGAGGAACGGGACACTCGAGAGGGACTCTCTGTGGTGATCTGGCCTGCTCTGGGGGGACAGGAAATTATCACCACGTGTAGTTGAGGGTTGAGTGGTGTTTGGGGACGCATTGCTGCGATCCTCCCAGGCGAGCTTCAAAGTGAGACGCCAAACATCACTATCCAGGCCTATGACCTTGGTCAAGAGCCACATCCGCAGCTGGATATGCCTGTCTTGTACAAGGTACCAGCAGATGATGAGCGCTCAATGATCAAGGTGGCCGGTCAGGTGTGTACCCCATCTTATTCATTGAATATCTTGCGGCCAATGCTGACGTCGATCATTAGGATATCGATTTCTTGTTCTCTGCAGTACACGACTGCTTGAGAGGTGGTTGTCAAGAAGATGGCGAAAAAGTCGTGTACCAAGAGCGCCTTGCAACTCCGGTCCATAAAAAGGAAAAGAATAGGAGGTGACGATTTCGTTTCTGATGGTTTGTCTGAAGGTGAGTACTTGTCGGACGAGGAAGGAAGCCTTGTCCTCCAAACAGAAGTCGAAGTTGAGGGGAGGGAAGGAGAAGTAGAATCGGACGACGACAATGATGTAGTAATGACTGAGGACGAAGATGTGGACAGCGACATTGAGGAATTGATCGCATATGAGGGGCCTTGTTGGAGCAGTAGGGTGTTGTAATATCTATCTAAAAGTCTTGTGTTGTACATGACATATACCCACCACATGCATGGGAAACCCGTTTTAGAAAGCAGCGCCATAACAAGCAACCATATATATGCATTATCCATATGGTGGTTTTGTATGTAAAGGTATCCTCCGAAGAATATCACAGGGGGAGAAATATCACAAGGACATTCGGGCCCCTGCAGACGTCCGTGGGATATTCTGGTCGCGGAATGTCTGTGAGATGTTTTTGAAAAATGTCAGAATGACATCCCAAAATGAAAATCTCCGATGTCGCGGGGACAAATCCACGGTTTTGGCCGCGAATGTCATTATGATGTTTCGTTTGACCGGCGGTGTACTAGATACATAGCACATGCATGCCAACGACTTTATTAGCAGTTGGTATGTCCACAGGGTGTAGGGGAAATAGTGCATCTTGGGAGATTCAATCTGATGGGCGGCAAATGATGCCGACGATCCCGCGATGTTGAGTAAAGCTCTCGTCAGCCGCACCGCACGGCCACATGGCGGCCTTGATCCGTGTTGCGTGATCTATCAGGGGTGCATACAACGGAAGCAATAACCGGATGCATAAGGTTGAGTTCATTATTTTACATTATCGCTACCGATATATGCGCCATTCCAACATTCCAATACTTTTACAAGTTGATAACCCACCTATAGTAAGACTCTTGCGACCTTCTCAATCTCTTTCCCCATTTGACAACCAGGAACACCGATGCGTTAATCACGGTGATGATTATCGCTGAAGAGATGGCAAAATTCCGCAAACCCCACCCAAAGCACCACGGCGTGATGGCATAATTCTGCAACAAAGGGGGTCAGCTTATGATCATAAATTCGACCATACAAAGACTCACAAAGCCAAAGGTGAAGCACATGGCCAGTAGCATTATCGACAGGAGATATGGGGCCGCATCCTGCGCACAGGCTTGCACCCCGTGCTCATCTCTAGGCCTGATGGGATGGAAACAATCAAAAGCGTATGCCACTGTCAAGATCGTGGCCAGTGGGCCAACCAGATTAAGAATGAAGCAGCCAAGGATGTAGACGATCCAGTGGGCACCATAATATGGACCAAGGCCCATCATGAGGAGACCGATGGGCGCGAGGACTGTGGGAATGATGTAGAGCTTGAGTTTATGCTCTGCTTCTGCGATGCCGCTGTTGCTGCGCGCTTGGCGTAGAACAAACTTGTCGGCCAACAAACCGCCAGAAACGGCCCTGTAAGATATCTGTCAGGAACCACCCCCGATGCTTGAAAGACCTGCAGTACTCACCCAGGGATAGCAGATATCAGGGGGGACAGGAAGCTGAGACCGACTTGACTGGTTGAGAAGTTGTAGGGATCGTCCGCAAGGATACCAGATGAGGTACCGGCGATCACTGTGGGCCCTAGTCAGTCACCACACTCATAACACCAGCTCATTACTCACGATTGAAACAAATCTGATAAGTCGCATACATCAATCCGCCCCACCAGATCAGGGGAAGTCTCATGAGCAAGAAGGGTTGGGTCAAGCCCCTCAGAAGGATCCCCGGAGCGTGTCTGTGAGGCTTGACAAACTTCCAGAACTTGGGCCCTGGCCATGTAGAAGGCTCGATTTGGGTCGCCGTTGTCAGGGTCGGGTCCACTTCAAACGTGGTCAACGTTGAGATGCCCTTCTTGTCGGTCTCTTCTATCACGTCGGCATTTTCTACAGTCGCCTCTTTCGATGTATATGTGCTCGACAAACGGTCCGAGGAGAAGGCGGGTTTGATGCCGTCACTTGTTGCCGCAGATGAGTCGACGTGGATGTGGGTCGAGTGGTCGCGTTGGAAGGATGTCTCTTCGAGTAACAAGACAAGTAACAAACCGACAATGGCCATCAGTCCTGTGGAAAGCCACTAGATTGAGTCAGTCTCCAGCCAGAAAGATTGCTACACTATAAACTCACAATGATCGCTTTCCATCCGATGCCTTCGTAGATGTATCCCGATAAAAGTGGTCCCACACTCGCTCCCGTGAAGAGCACACAAAGGTAGACCCCGAGTGGGAATGATCGCTCATGGAGAAAGAAGACATCCGCGATCGACACCTCTATCAGAGTAAAGGATGGTGAGATGAAGAAGCCCAACAAAAGGCGACTTGCAATCCACTGCCCGTTGCCCTTGGCGAAGGCGGTCCAGATGTTGACCCCAGCTGCGCCAAACGCAGAGATGAGATAGACCGGCTTCTTGCCAAACGCCAAGGAGCAGGGCTGGGAGATGAGGGTAGATATGCCGATGAAGAGATACAAGTAACCAGTACCTTCGTTTAGTCGGTCCAAAGAAAGGCCGGTTGAAGCAGAGAGGGGATCGAACACAGAGTATAAATCTGATGATAAGATTGCGGCGGAGACGGTGTATCTGGTACGTTCGTCAGCAGTGCATCTCAAACATATTCTGGGTCGATACTCACATGCACACACAGGTGAGCATCAGGTTCTTTCGGCCTCTTGACCAATTCAGGGGGTCGTTGGGATCCCTGCTTGGAGCAGGGACGAGTTTGATACCTTCAGCGCCCACGACTTCTTCCCCTGCCGGCCCCTCGTACATCCTGACGGTACCTGGAACATCCAGATAGTCTTCGCTCATCTTTGGTGATTATGGGGTGGTGTTTTGATGGTAGATTGGAGAGATAGCTGGGAAGGGCGGACATAGCTATCGGACCAGCATCTATATATGAGACTTGACACGGCGCAACGTGAGACTTTCGACGGATAAGCAGCCTTGCCACCGCCAGCCAGTGAACAGCTATGTCATGTGATCTCCCATATTAACCGAGCTCCAGATTGTAGATAAGAGATAAGCTGAAAGTATGCAGAGTACAGATAGGACCTGGGCCCCTAGCTAGCCGTCGGTAGGCGGTCCGCGCTTAACTTTTACGTGCACGCTACGCTACCAAACCCCGGATGACACGGGTTCTTTTGTCGGTCGTCCGGTTATATGCGGCTTGCTATGAACGAGGCCGATCATCAGCTGCAAGGTAAGGTAAAATACATGAGCATCGGCTATGTATACAACTAGATCGCTTTTTCTATTACTGGACACATGTCTGTACGAACACAACGGCCTACTGCGTCCCTCCTCCTTTCATAGCATCCATCATATATGCCATCAACGCCGAATGGACTGCATCCAGATTCTCCCCAGCACCAGTGGGCGGACCAGGAGGGGCAGATGGGGGAGGAACACTCGGATACTGACTGGAACTGCGCCCGCCATTTGACGCCATACTACCTTGAGGTATCTCCCTCTGCATAGGATCCCACTGAGGCCGGGTAGCAAGATGCTGCTGGGGATACGATAGAGACGCTTCAGGGCTGAATCGGCTGGTCTGAGATACCGGCGAGGGACCGGTCACAAACTGATCGGTTGGACTGACTCCAGCAGGATACTGCAGAGAAGACGGGTAGAGGTTGAAGTCATAGTCTTGGGTGTACCGCGGCTGAGATTGCAGTGGCTCATCATTGACAGAGAGCTGGTTCCAGTAATACTGCGGCAGCTGAAAGAGGTTGGCCGGAGAGACGTCGGTGATGCCGTTTCGCGGAGGTCTGAATGCGAATTGGGGGGAAGTGATAGTGCTAGAAGTGGCACTAGGGGCATTATCGCTACCGGACAGATGCCGGTGGACGCGCTGGATACCTTCACCGACGACGACAGCGGACGAAGCGTCGCTCGGCCTCTTTTCCCTTTCTCTCGTACTTGTTGGGAGCACTTCAGGCTCGGATAGCTGCATGCCGCCCATGATCACTAGCAATATTGTCAGTCTCCCTTCTGACTCGGATATAAATCACTTACAGCCCTCAAAGAAGACACGGTGGGAAGAAGCAGCGGGCCAAGATGATGAAAACTCTTTGAGCCAGATACAACATTGTGAAAAGTTGATTTTAGCTCTGTGCGCTCGTGCCGGATCCGTAGACACAGAGTCGTAGGCTATGCGGTACAATCAGCCACAACACTTCGTAAGGAGGGGTAGACGTACCTTCAAACAACGTGGTAAGACTGAGCAGATGGATGAGATCCGAGCTGACGTGCTGCAGGACCCGATTCGTGTCGAGGAGGTGGATCAGATCCACCACTGCTTGCGCAGCGTTTGAACAGACGGCATAGTAATCTTTGGACCGTTCGGTCTCTCCCGCAACGGGGGACGACGCTGGACGATGTCGAAGGAAGCGGGAGAATAGGAGGATACGAGCAGTGTGGTACCACTATACCACGTCAGCTAGTCCCTAGTAAAAGAATAGAATGACTCACTGTGATCCCGACCACATGGTGAGGCATGGGAGATATAGGGCTATTCGTATCAACGTCAAGGTGAGGAGGCAGCGCAGCCTTCCACAACTCGAGTTGCCTGGCAATCATATCCCTATGCTCATCTGGGTCCCTCTTTTCCCGACTCTGCCGTGCAAACTGCTTATCCCAAGCATTAGACGCCGCGTTGATACAAGGCCCGTCAAGTTGCAGTTCCAGGATCTCTTCCACAATCATCGCCAAGCGGCAGGTCCATACAAAGCAGCTCATGACGTATCCTCTGCGGGGAATAACATGGCGGACAGAGACGGGCACGAGGGCAGAAGACATGGGTGCGGGAGGCCATGTTTCGAGCTCGTCGGTCTCGCCGATACCGGGGAATGGGACAGAGCTTCGTCTATAAGGCAGGACGTATGGGCGACCAGTCTCTTCGGCGACGACCTTGTCGAGGACGTAGCAATTCCAGTATACCCGGGATCGGGTGTCGTTTTCGTACTAGACAAGTCAGCCACGCGATACACTCAAAGACAGATCACTCACATCTGGAGTGTTTTGGACGGACGACCCTTGGTCGAGATGCAATCCCATTGTAGTTGCCATGACAGAAGCCCTGTTGGCGTACAATGCAGCACTCTGCTTGTCACCACATCCAGTCTGCCTCAGACTCATCAAGATGAAGCTCTGAATGATGTCGACTTTGATCTCGTTTCTTCGTTGCAGTAGAGCATGCTCGGCCATGTGGAACAGTGAGGTGGCATTGAAGCCTTCGGCGGCACATTCGGGAGCGACGCAGATGGCTACGGCAAGCATCGATAAGAGCAGATGGGCTGAAATGCTGTGCGGGCTAAACACCGGCTTGCATACCAGGGGCCAAACATTCTGGATAAAGTCAGTCTTCTACAATCTCGGGGATCAAGTCGCCACTCACGTGCACATGGGTAAAGTATACCGCCAAGAGCTGGTCTACCATATGCGTGGGTATGCCAAAGAATGGCTCGTTCGGCCGCAGTGGCGGGTGGGCCGAGCCAGACGTCGAGGGGGGCGGCGACTGGGTCCGGCTGCTACTCAGTGTCGATCTTTCTTGATGCCCCAGGTTCGCCGGACCGGGCTGTCCGGTTGCAGTCGAGTATTGCGGCCGCAGTGGACGCTGTTGCTGCTGCTCGGCGCCGGCACTGCTGCTGTCTACACCATGCTTGAATCCTCTCGCGGGTCCTCTGAAAATGGTGTAAGCAGGAGGCGATGCGAGATAGGCTTATCTGACCTTTTCCGTACGGGCAACGTATACTGGCATGGCTGGCCTTCTTCACGGCATGCCTTGCATGATGGGGTGCCGTCACTGTTGTCCCTGGCCTCTTCGCACTTGGACCGGCGGCTGCGCTACAAGGTTAAGACATCTCGAGATGATTCTGGCAGAACTACTGACGTTTTGCAGGCCTGGGGAGGGTGAGCGGGGCCATGTGGGGGGGTGACTCACATCGCAGGCTCTGGAGGATCTCTTGCGGGAGACGGGGGGGTCCTGGGGCTGCTGCATGGGAGATGAGAGACTAGAGACGGCGACCGTGTCAACGAACTTGACTTGTTATCTCTCGTAGCCTCGCCCAATCAGCCCCGCCTCATGTCCGGCGGAGCCACCCGTTCCTGCCGGGACCAAATCCCTCGGCACACCGTCAAGCGCTACAAGCGCCAGTCGGTTACACCATCTACGTACAGATAAGTCAGATAGCCTAGCTCTTTCTTCTCCTCTTTTCCATGATCCCCCTCAGACCCACAATCGCAAGGCGTCTTGTACCCCGCTTCAGATTCTCACACACCATGCCCACCCACGCCACAGTCAACGTCCCTTCTCTCGGCGAGATCCAGGTTCCCGTCGGACTGCACATGTAAGCTGCAGCTCTTGATTTTCTTTGCACGTGCTTATCAATCCCAGTAACGGCGAATGGGTCGAGTCTGTCAAGAAGGAGACCTTTGCCACTGTCAACCCCGCGACTGGCCAGAAACTCTTGGACTTTCAGCATGCCCAGGGCGAAGACATCGATATCGCCGTAAAGGCAGCTAGGAAGGCTTTCAAGACCACCTGGGGTACCACCCTTCCCGCTGCCCAGCGCGGTGCCTGTAAGACTGCCATTCATCATATCTTGTCCTATACTGATGTATCATAGTGCTCAACAAACTTGCTGATCTTGTCGAGAGAGACGCCGACAAGCTTGCCGCTTTGGAGAGGTGAGATGATTCGTAATCTTCATGACAATGGCTGACGACATCCAGTCTCAACTCTGGAAAAGGTGTACGAATCGCTCGGTGAGTTTCCACCTTTGCCACGCCGATTGTGCTGACCCCAGACTCAGAGAGGTCGACATTGCCGACTCTGTCGCCTGCATCCGCTACTTTGCCGGTCTTGCAGACAAGATCCACGGTCAGTCCATCGACACTTTCGGTGGCGAAAAGTTTGCATACACCTTACATCAACCTATCGGTGTCTGCGGTCAGATCATTCCCTGGAACTATCCGTAAGCAATCTTCGTGTTATGACTGGTCAGCGCTGACGCCCGAAACAGCACCATGATGTGGGCTTGGAAAATCGCGCCCGCCCTCGCCGCGGGCTGCACCGTCGTCATGAAACCTTCCGAGCTCACCCCCCTCACCGCCCTCGTCCTCGCCGACCTCATCAAAGAAGCCGGTATCCCCGCCGGTGTCGTCAACACAGTCCCCGGCTTGGGTGCCACTGCCGGCGAGGCCATCTCGCGTCACATGGGTATCGACAAGGTCGCCTTCACAGGGTCGGTCATTACTGGCAGGCGTATCTCCATTGCTGCTGCAGAATCCAACTTGAAAAAGGTCACTTTGGAATTGGGCGGCAAGTCACCAGTGTTGGTGTTTGATTCGGCGGATGTTGAGGAGGCGGCGGATTGGGTTGCTTTGGGGATCTGGTTCAACTCTGGACAGGATTGCTGCGCTGGTAGTCGTGCAAGTCTTATATTTGTAACAGTGATGGGGTGCTTACTCGGAATAGCTCTATGTCCAGGAGGGCATCTACGACAAGTTCCTTGCGGCTCTGAAGACGCGAGCCGAGAGTGCCGCAATCGGCCAGCCGCATGACGAAAAGACCTCCTTCGGTCCCCTTGTGCGTTCAACACCTCGATATTGGAGTGGACTGACAGAGTATCAAAGATTTCGGAAGATCAGCGAGACAAGGTTTTGGGCTACATCGAGTCTGGCAAGAAGGAAGGTGCCGAGGTTCTCACTGGCGGTAAGAAATGGTCTCAGTCCAACGGCGGGTTCTGGATCGAGCCCACCATTCTTTCCAAAACCAACCGAAACATGAAGGTCGTCAAAGAAGAGGTGCGTCCCTTCCGTCTTCAATCTCTCCCACCACTGACAATCTACAGATCTTTGGTCCCGTCATCGTCGCCTCCCCATTCAAGACCGAAGAAGAAGTTCTCGAAGTCGCCAACGACACCGATTACGGCCTCGCTTCTGCCGTCTTCACCAACGACGGCCGACAGGCTACCCGTGTCAGCTCTGCACTTGAGGCAGGTACGGTCTGGGTGAACCAGTATGGCTTGCTCCATACTGGTGTGCCGTTTGGTGGATTCAAGACCTCCGGTATCGGGAGGGAATTGGGTACTTATGGGTTGGAGGCTTATACGCAAGTCAAGGCTGTGCACCACAACCTGTCGCAGACTATGTGAGTTTCTCCCAGGAATCGTTGGAGGGTGTGCTGACCGATCTGTAGGCCTTGGCCCGTGTAAGATGTGGGCAGGGGAGTAGTGGACAGAACAGGATCAAGTCAGAAGTCAGAAGTCATGGTCAGAAGTCACAGTCATGGATATGTATCGCATTCCCGATAGTTGTACATCGCCTAAAATGATTTGCGAGGAGGAGACGTAAACATGGCCTGCGGGCCCAACACTTTCATGACGTAGACCCATTCAACCGCCCATACCAATCGCAGCGAGTTGTATTACTTTCCACCCCAGCTTTTTGGTCAAACTTGCCAAGATGGTATCGGGCTCTATGTTGGCAGGCGGCAACAACCACATGCCTCGATAAGATAGGTCGGGATAGGCGAAGACTCAATAGCTGACTGACGAATGGTCGTTGGTTGTGCCGCTCGTCCAATCTTGTTGCCATATCAATCGAGAGAGGCGAGATTTGCGATGCAGATTGCGGCTGTCTCGCCAGCTGTCAATCTGTTAGCCGAGCTGAAGAGGGACCGAAGCGATGCCACTGATACTGAAACTTGGAGATGCATTTGTTACCATGCCAAATAACAGGGTGTATCTTGTCAGGCCTGGAATTTCCGATGGTATGTACAGGAGGTGCATCGGATTTACATTTGTGTCCGGAAAAGTCAAATCTAGTCAGAGAAAGTCGATTTGGCGCAGATGGCCGGGCCGATAAGAATTCTGGCTGATCTCTGGATAACCCATCGCCCATCTCGCCTGTGTCCATCTACGCGCATATATAATCGGGCAGAGATGAAAATGCCTCTCTCTTCCCCCATCTCCCCCAAAATGCCTCCCCAGTCCCCCTACGCACACCCCCTCGACCCCCTCTCCGCCCACGAGATCCACGATGCCGTCTCGGCAGTCCGATCCTTCATCCAGAAGGGCACCTACAAGACCAAAAAACCCATCGAGAAGCCCATCTTCAACAGCGTCAACCTCCGTGAGCCTAGCAAGTATGCCGTACTCATGAGGGAAGGTGTTCTCGCCAAGGAAGACCTCGCGAATGTCCGCGGGGAGAAGGACGACGTCAAGAGGCAGGCCGACGTGAGCCTTATCTCTTATCTCGTATTGTCTCCAGTGCTGATTCTATGTTCAACAGATCCACATCATCTGCCCCATCACTTCTCAGAGTTTCGAAGCAATCGTTGACCTGCCCTCCAATGTCACGGGCATTACCGGTCCCGAGGTCGCGGTCGTGACGGACTGGGTGGCCCTTGAAGAGCTTATCCAGCCTTCTTTGCACACAGAGGTGAGTGAAGTGTCAACTTCACAATCCACATGGCGACTGACTCTTATCTCAGGAGCTTCTTTGGGCTGAAAACCTTTGCCGAACCCACCCTGAAGTCAAGGTGGCTTGCGACGCCGTGGGCATCGATCAGACGAACATCTTTGTAGATGGTGAGTGTCTGCGAGCGAGACGGAAGTTCTTTGACTGACTCGATCATTCAGGTTGGTGTGTCGGAGTCGATGAGCGTTTCCCTGGACGAAGGTTGCAGCAATGCTTTATCTTTATCCGAAACAGGCCCGGAGACAACCTCTACGCTCACCCTTGTGAATTCGTTCCCGTCATCGGTACAGTCTTTTCCTCTTTTTCGAGTTCCTCAAGCTGATACTTGTCAGACTCTCACACTGGCGAGCTTCTCACCATCGACTATCCTCCCACCAACGCTGCTCCTGGCGCTGAACACCCTCCATCATCCGCGGAGGCATACTCCCAGACCAAGGTCCGAGACAGGTTCGCACCCCCCAGCGCTCCCCACAACTATATCCCCGAGCAGATCGCCCAGGACGACCCCACATTCAAAGTGCGAGACACTCTGAAACCCCTGCATGTAATCCAGCCCGAGGGTGTCAGTTACAAGCTTGAGGGTAGGACTCTGAAGTGGCAGAACTGGAGCGTGCATGTCGGTTTCAACTACCGGTGAGTCTGCCCAATTTTAGCTGGGGTACAATACTGACGATCCCAATCAGTGAGGGTCTTGTCCTCTCCAATATCACTTATGACGATGGCGCCAAGGGCACCCGACCGCTTTTCTACCGTATGTCTGTCGCTGAGATGGTCGTTCCCTACGCCAAGACCGTTTTCCCTCATCACCGAAAGATGGCTTTCGACATTGGAGAATACGTGAGTGGTGCTATCTGAAGTGACAAATGCACGCACTGACTCTGGATAGGGTATTGGTGCTCTTGCCAACTCTCTCGCCCTGGGCTGTGACTGCTTGGGCAGCATCACTTACCTCGATGCCGACTTTGTGACCCGAGCTGGTGGTATTCAGACCATCAAGAGCGCTATCTGTATTCAGTACGTCATCTGTCTACAGCAGAACCTCGTATTAACAAGCCTGTAGCGAAGAGGATGCTGGTATCCTTCACAAGCACACCGACTACCGTGACCTCCGCGCCCACGTCGCTCGTAACCGAAAGCTTGTCATCTCTTCCATCTGCACTGTCGCCAACTACGAGGTGAGTCTTTTGATCCTATCTATTTGGCTTTTCTGACCCAGACTCAGTATGGGTTTTATTTCAACTTTGGTCTTGATGGTTCGGTCGAGCTGGAAGTCAAGGCCACCGGTATCGTCAATGCCTACACTCTCGCCGCTGGCGAGCCTAAGGACTTTGAGCACGAGTGTGAAGTCGCCCCCCGTATCTCGGCTCAGAACCACCAACATGTAATTGGCTTTCCTCATTCTGTCCTTACCGAACCTCACTGACCCAAATACAGCTGTTCTCTTTCCGATTGGATCCCATGATCGACGGTATTCAGAACCGCGTCGTCCAAGCCGACATCGTCTCTGACGATGGACCAACCGGCAGCGACTCCAACTTTTACGGCAACGGCTTCAAAGTCCAAAAGACTCCCTACACTACGAGTACCAAGGCTGTGGCAGACTATGATGCGTACAAGAATAGGACGTGGATGATTGAGAACCCCAACAAGCAGCACTACAGCTCCGGAGGTAACGTCGGTTACAAGCTTGGTAAGCACCTTCCCCTTATCTTCAGGGCATAGCTGACGGGCGATATAGTCTGCAAAGATATGCCTCCTCTGCTTTCCAAGCCCGGCTCTCTCGTCTACAACCGAGCACCATTCGCCCGTCACAGTGCAAGTCTACAACCCTCCATTGTATGAAGCAGTTACTAACACCTCTTACAGATGTTTGTGACCCCCTTCAACCGGGACGAAATCTTCCCTTCCGAGATCCACATCAACCAGAACCCCGGTGGTGAAGAGTTTGGTATCACCAAGTGGGTTGCCAGGGATGACAATATTGAGAATGAGGATATCGTCTTGTGGCCTTGTAAGTTCTTGCCTGAGAATCTCGGGTTGACGTGCTAATCACATGATGTCAGGCTTTGGTGTCACACATATTACAAGGCCTGAAGATTGGCCGATCATGCCTGTCGAGATCCTGAGAGTACACCTCAAGCCTTCCAGCTTCTTTGACGTAAGTCTCTCTCCTGCTCCGTCTTTCAGTAAACTAATGATCGTTGCAGAGGAACCCTGGTCTCGACGTCCCGTCATCAGCGGACAACAAATCGCGTAATGCCGATGAGGCGCTCGCCAACGGCGTCAACGGTGTGCATATCGACAAGGAAAAGGTCATCGAGCCCAACAATGGGACTTGTGAGTCTACTTCCTGTTACTGTAATTGTAGCTTGCAGCTGACGATAATATGTAGGCTGCAGCACGTAAGAGACCATGAGATGATAGAGGCGAAAAAAGTGAAATGATGTTGAATGATGTTTTGGTTCTGATGTGTTTCGTATATAACCCGGTACTTTTGAAAGATCGCATGTATCACTAAGACGCTTTTAGACGTACGTCCCGCTGGGTTCCAGGAAGCAGGATCATCATCATATGTTTGGTCTCGTTTACACTACATGGGGGAGAAGCGCCATGCTGACGCAAGCAGTCAACAGCAGTTTGCCGTCCGTCAACCCTATCAAGGCTCAAGTCTTCCATTCGGAGATCGCGTTGGTATGGTGCTGGGTGAGCGACTGTCCAAGAGAAGCTAGGGATATTTGACCGGAGCTGCATGCATGTTGGGGGCTCCATGTAAAAGTCACGACGGTCATACTTTTAGTTTTCTCCTCCTTGCATAACTCTAACACACAACTCAATCACTCTTCACTCTTTCTTCCTGGACTGCTGTAGACTCTGCCACCAAAGCTCACCGTACTCCGTCGCAAGAGCAGAATTCTCATTCAATTCCTCGTTGTAACCGGAAGAGAGAGGAAGAGTTGCAGAATCAATCATCGTGCCATCATACTCAAGAGGATATTGGGATGGCAACGTCCCATATAATAGCCAGAAAAAGCGGTGGCTGTCCCGCCAGATTCTGACTGTTGTGCTTGTGCCGTCTCATATCCGAGGAGCTGGCGCTCTTCGGCGGTGATGGTCCCGAAGAACACCTCCATGTGTTCCTCAGCGGTCATACTCTCATATGACATGACAGGAAACCTCCTCCGGGAAAGTCTGAAAATGACCTTCGTCCCCCCTCCGAGTAGATCTAGGCGCTCGCACTCTTCGGCGCTCATGTTGATGGTGTTGTTGGAGAATCTCATCTGTTCCTCAATTCCGCTCAGCAACCACGCATCAAAGACATCCATAGACTCTATATTCTCGCTCGCTAATGCGATAATTGTGCCCCTTCGAGTTCGCCTACGCTTGTTGTTCTTGAAAAGAGGCTCCAGTTTTGTGACTTGACAACCGATAGCCCAAAAGTACATGCTTGAAAAATGAATGCTGTTCGTCTCTACTATGTAATCCCCTAGCTCCTTCAGAGCTTGGCCTTCAGATCCGCAGGCGTAACCAAATCCTTCTCCTCAATGGGCTTCCTCATGCCCGCCCTCACATCAGCACCCGTTCCACTGACTTCGGTCGCCTCCTTGCTGACATCACCCTTCTCCTCCTTGGGCTCCACCATCTCCTTGGGAGGGTAGAACGACCACCTCGTACGCCACTCGGATGAGTCATCGTGCTCGATGATCTTGAGCACTTCACGACCGAGGTTGGGGGCAAACTTGAAAGCGTGGCCAGAGTCACCAGAGATGACAAAGAGGTTGGAGAAGTCGGGGTGGTAGTCGATGAGCCAGTCACCGGTGACAGAGTCACAGTACCTAGAGTTGGGTAAGCATACGGCATCTCTCATAGAGTATCCCATACTCACCAGCAAAGTCGGGTCATGGCGTAGTCCTTCTTCATCAATTCCGGGTAGACCTCAGAGAGACCGCTTCTGAGCTCATCCATCATCACCTTCGGGATCGCACCGCTCTCGGCGCCGGGCGTGAGCTTTGTCCTAGGGACAGAGACACCGCCGACTTCTTGGACGGGGTTGATGTAGCCGGCAGAGTGGATGGCCATCTTCATAAGACCTTCGGGGTTGGGGGGGAAGCAGTACCATCCGTTGTCCAAGTTGAAGACCTGCAAGATGATGAGTTGGGCTCGCTCGGCTAGGAAGGTACTTACGACAGGGGTCTTTGAGTACTGCTTGGCCTCCTCGGGTGTAAGCTGGAAGATGGCGACACTCTGGCTGATTTGACGTTAGTCATAAAACACGCACAAGGATAGCGACTCACCCAGTGGCCTGGATATCAGGAAGCTTTCCCTTGACGCCAGGAAGAGCAAAGAGCTTGGGCGTCCAGGCGCCAGCAGCGGTCTACGCATCGTCAGAAATGCCCCACATTACTTCGGTAAGACTACTTACTACAGTCAGATCCGCCAAGACCTTCTCCCCACTCTTCAGCTCAACACCCTTGACCTCCTTGCCCTCAGTGACCAATCCAACGACGTCGGCATTGGCTCTGACCACACCACCAAGCTTCTGCACTCGCTTTAAACCGACCTCCACAGCCCTACTGGCTTCCGCCCAACCACCGATGGGGTTGTAGTAACCCTGCCTGTTTCCAAAGTCGCCGGTAGGGATACAGTTGTCCTTGTCGACAGCAGTCTTGATGGACGCCTGGTCCTTGACAAGCTGGACATCGACGCCAAAGTCGTGAGAGTTCTTGTAGGCAGCGTCGACAAACTGCATGCCTTCCTTCTCCTCGGGGCTGGAGAGGGCAACCAGACCAGCTCTGTGTAGACGGTCAGTAAAGCCTCGTTGCACGGCGGGGTACCTTTGGACCACTTACTCGTGGTAGCAGCCCTCCCACTCGGGCTTTCGCCAAAAGTCGATAGCGTCAAGAGCGAATTTGGCGTAAGCGCGGTCTTCATAGTCGGAAGCTCGAATGATCTGTAAGCAAATCAGATCCAGTTCAACAACCCGGGCTCATGCAATCACCTTGTTGATGTCTGACCACGACTCGTTAGCTGGGCACTCGCGTCCTCTGTGAGCGGATTTACTCACCAGAGCTAGCAGCATCGGGAGCAGGCGTGACGGCGTTCTTCTCGAGAATTGTGACCGAGTACTTGCCAGACTCGAGCATCCACAAGGCAGTGGACATGCCGGCGATACCTATAAGCCACCGTTCATCAGCCCTGCGGAGCTTGCGAGTTTTTATCTCGGTGACTGACCTGAGCCGACAATGACAACGCTGGTCTTTGAGGAGGACATGGTGGACGATGGGGATGGGTGGTGGAGAGATGGAAGAGATGCGATGGAAACACTCGTTGTTGTGAATGCATAAGACCCCTGAGCCGACTTTTCATCGTCCCCGAAATATCAGCCAGTCGGCAAAATACACTTGTCGAATCAGAAATCATAGGCGCCAGGCACTTCGGCAATTCCAGAGCAGCGCGCATACAGCGCATCGTCGGTTAACCCTGGCTGACGTGATGCGACACTCTCCTCTTTCACCCGATTCTCTCCGGTGTGCGCAGGGGAGACTGCAGCGCGGGGTATCAAGACATACGTGTATACACAAGGCACCCAATTCGGTGCGCAGATATCCATCCAGTCGTCATCGTCAACAGAAATACTGTGGTATCTTCCAACCATATGTCGTTGGCGATCTCTTCGGATGAACTAGAGCATGCGTACATATGCTATGGATGCTATAATCATGATGCCGACTTCTGCCTCATCTTCGCGATTGCCTGCCTCCTCGCTCGCCTGGCCCTCAAAGCCTGGATCCCAGTCCCCTTCCCGTTTCCAACAACGACCCTCCTTAGCCCCTCTCTCGCAGCAGCCCCGGCGCCGCCACCCTCTTCGACCCCCGCCATCCCGGTCCAAGCCGAGGATATCCTCTTCCTCGTCTTCTCTCTCAAACCGGCCCATGTGTGCTTCAACTTTCCCTCTTGCGTCTTTCTTTCTTTGAGCAATTTTTGTGCCAGAGCCACCACCTCCTCCGCTTCCTCCTTCGCATCCTCAGAAATGTCTGGCTTGGCAAGCTGCTTGAGGGCGTGCTGCCTTGAGCCGCGTATGATCTTTGCTCCCGCTCGGCCTAAACTCATCTCGCTGGCCTCTATGACCTTCAAAGCACCTCGCAAGTCCCCATTGGCTCGTAGAGTCTGGGCGATGACAACCGTTGCCTTCTCATCTAGCGTGGCATCAAGGTTTTTGAGATCGACATAGCAAAGGTTGGCAGCCTCCTTGTACCACCCGCAATTGACAAACGCCTGCACCATCGCAGTGACCACCGAAAGATCCAACCCCTGCTTGGGGTCTGTCTCTCCCAACTCCTTGATGTGCTCGTACGACCTCCTCGCCAGCATGGGCTTGCGCTTCTTGCCATACCCCGCGAGGAGGACCGCATGCATACCCCGGGTGGTTGGAATCTTCATCTGCTGAGAAAGAAGCATCACATCTTGCGCTTCGAGCATGTGGCCGATCTCGGCGTAGCCTTGCATGAGAGCCTGAATGTGTCGAGCATCGGGGACGAAACCTCTCGCCAAAAGCGAGTTCCACACTATCCTGGCGGACGGTACACCAGATATTGTCGAATTCGACATGGCGTCGAAACGGAGACGGCTCGAGATGGTGCGCGCAGTAGACTGGGCACCAGCAGACTCGAGGGCAGTGATGGTCGATACAAGGGGCTCATAGAGGTCGGGAGAGAGCTCGAGACCCGCAGTGGGGTGGAAAGTGTCTTCGGAATGGGATCCAAGGATGGAGGGGTAGGCAATGTTACGATTCTTGTGGCGGCCCATAGATGCTACAGCATCTGCTAGGAGAGAGTCCAGCAGAGCCGGATTGGGAGCAAGGTCAGGACTGACGTCCATGATGTTCGAGACTAACGCGGCAAGATCGTATGGCCTGTGTACAAGGCTAGCGCGCGCATAGTCAACAATGATTTTGAGAGAGGCGCTGTCGGGTTTGATACGGTAAAGGTGGAAGAGGGACATGGCGGTCTCTATTCCAGACAGTCTATGAAGGCCAGCCATGACACCAAGGTAAAAGTTGAGACTCTGAAGGTCAGGTCTTACCCCTGCCGGCAACTTCCACTCGTTGGCAAGCGCCGACTCGGGAGCATTGGGAAGCCCAGACTGGAGGACGGCCGAGGCATCATCAATCTTTTCGCCCTTGATCAGAATCTTCAGCAGGTCTTTGATGATCTCGTCCGTGATCGTCTGGGGCGTCTGTGCAAAATGCTTCCAGAACCACCTCACACGATCCAAATCCTCGTTCTCCACAGCAACGGAGAAAAGCAGCATCTTGGTCTGCTCCGATCCCTCAATTCCCTCTCCTTCACCACCTCCCCACCTCCTTAAATCCAGCTTCCGCAACAAAGTCTCGGCGGCTTCGATATCACCGACGTTGAGCCTCAACCGAGCGAGCGCATGTATGAGGGCGCCTTGTAAAGGCAATTGGAGCCTTTCGATATCACTCAAGACCTTCTTTTCCAAATTCTCCTCCAGTCCCAAAACTCTGTAGCCCTTCAGGAGCGCAAGTTGTTGCGTCGCAATGTCCCGCGGCTCGCCTGAATTCGCATCTGCAGCAATGGCCCTCGCAGTTGGCAGATCTCCCATCTCCATATACGCCTGAATCAGATGATTGACCGCGGCTACCGTAGGCTCAAGCGAGAGGACATCGTGCAGCTCAAAGATTGTCGGGACTTTGGAGCTTTGGCGTATACCGAGGTGGGCCTGCATGTACAGCTCTACCAGCCTTGCGGTATAGTACCGATGCGGGAATGTTTCGGGGGAGAAGAGCTCGACGATAGACTTCCAGTCACGAGTGCGAGCGAGGTCGATGGCGATATCCTTGAAGGGGACGATACTGGGGGAGCATTCCGTGGCCAGCTGTTCGCGCAGACGCTCTTGAAATATGGATTTTGCGAGGGCAGGACACCGAAGGCGGTAGCAAAGGTTGATCAATTGTCGAAGACATTTTCCGCGCAGATATCGACCCATCATTGGGTCCGACGTCGAGCCCGGAGACGGAAGCGAATATATTATGGCTTGAAGCACTCGGAGAGCTTTAGCACTATCCTCGGTTTTGACCCGATGCAGCACAGCCGGGGTGGAGGCTGCCACTTCAGTGGATCGCGCCAGTAGCTGACGGATATCGTTATGCTTCAGGGCAATAATGTCGTTGTGGGACAGTTTGGGTAGCGTCAGGAGGGCGAGGATGGGGTGTGTAGGGGTGAGACCTCTGAACGTTTCAAGAAGTGGTAGGGGCGAAGGGGGGAGTGCCGAGACATCATGCAGGTTCAACCAAGAGTCTAACCACTCTGAGGGAAAGTTCGATGTCTTAGAGGTCTTTGCTGGAAGGTGTGCGTAAGGGTTGTATTCCTCCCCAGCTGCCAATCCTACTTGAACGGTAAGCCCGACTCCAGACATTTCTCCCTTCAGCATACCTCCGGACCTGCCCCATTCCTTCTCTTTGAGTTGGATGTAGCTATCCCTCTTGGACGGCTGAGTTTGTTCCTCCACTGCAGCCACAGCATGGCTATGAACTCGACGAGCGCGGAGAAGCGCTTGTCTTGACGACTCTGCAGGGAGCGCCTGTGACCACAGCTGAACCGGCGCAGATGCATGTCTGGTGTATGCTTTGCGAGCGGTAGGGAGCATCGGGACGGATTTGGCTAGAAGCTTTGACATGTCAGTGCGACCAATGGGAGGAGGGGTAAAGACGGAGACTGACCTCGATCTCGTCTTCCACTCGAGCGATCTTCCGCAGAGAAAAGGGGGCAAGGCGTTATAGAATGTACAGAGCGCTATGCTCGAGTATGGGTTTGTTGCGAGGCAGTTTGTGGGATTATCGAGGTGAATTGATTTTTGGACGCGAAAAAGTATGCGGGCGAGATTTCACGACAAGGTCTGCGGAGGGTGCAAATAAGTAGCGGACATCGCCGCCATCTCACCGGCGAGCCGAACTCGTCGTCCACTTCTTCTTGAATTCCGACTCGGTTCACTACAGATAAACATTGCCCAACATGTCCAACGCCTCCCAAATATCCTCAGAGAATGAGGCTGTCCCCTTCAGTATCCTCGACACCGACCTTTACAAGGTCCGTCACTGTATCTGCCGTTATCTATCTGCTGACAAGAGCCCCTCGACGTAGCTTACCATGCAGAATGCCGTCCTCCACCACTTTCATGATGCAGTTGTGACTATCAAATTCACCAACCGGAGTCCGCAAATGCTGTTCTCCAGGCAGAGTTTCCAGTGGGCGCAAGAGCGGGTGAACCGTGAGTCTGGTATCGACTACACATCCCACTATCGCTGATTGAAGCCTCCCAGACTTGACCGACTTGCGGCTTACAGAGCAAGAGAGGGCCTACCTCTCCAAATCATGTTCATACTTTTCCTCGTCTTACCTCGATTACCTGCAGGGCGTGCGACTTGACCCTATCAATCAAGTCAAGCTCTCCTTCATGCCAAAGAGCACCAATGCGGAGGGTGAGGAAATGGGCGAGATAGGGTGTGAGATTGAGGGTCCCTGGAGGGATACCATTCTGTATGAGGTCCCTATCATGGCTATCTGTACGGCGTATCTCTTTGGAAATAGGTCGTCGCTGACGATAAGTGATAGTGAGCGAGAGTTACTTCAAGTTTGTTGACACTGATTGGAGTTACGATGGTCAACTGGGTGCGTCCTTTCTTTATCATCGAAAGCATCATCTGACATTGTCCTTGTAGAATTAGCCAAATCAAAGGCGCTCCAACTCTTGAGCCCTCCTGCGCCGACGACGCCTCTCGTATTTTCCGAATTCGGCACCCGTCGGAGACGGAGCTTCCAGGCCCAGGATATTGCCATCAAGGGCCTTCTTTCCGGGCTCGAAGAGTACAGATCCCAAGGTGGGAAGGGTGGTGCTGTCAGTGGAACCAGTAACGTCAGTCTATCATGTGTCTCCGAGGCCCACCGCTGATACCTTCTCAGGTCTACTTGGCTTTGAAGTATGGTATACAGCCAGTGGGAACTATTGCGCACGAGTGGGTCATGGCCGTCGCTGCCGTCCACGGCTACAAGGGCGCCAATGGTCGAGCAATGGACATGTGGGAAGAAGGTACGTTTATCATCACGACCAGGTACAAGCTAAAGCTATACTAGTGTATCCTCCCAACACGCCCCTGGCGGCTCCTCTTACAATGCTCACCGACACCTTTACCGCATCCATCTTTTTCGACGAATTCATTTCTTCTCCTGAACGTGCTCTTCGCTGGGCCGTCCTGCGCCAAGATTCGGGCGACGCATTCGAGTTCTTGCGGGGCGCCAAGAAGGCTTGGAGGACGGTGGAAGATGAGGCTGGCGTGAAGAGGGAGAAGGGGCCGGATGGGCAGGAGGTGGTGGGAAAGGGGAAGCGGGTCATCTTTAGTGATGGACTGGATGTCGAGAAGGCTGTCAAGCTGCAGCAAGGGTGTGATGAGATCGGCATTGCTGGTACGTAGCCTCCTGTGACCTGGTGATCCCTGCTGATAGACGTATAGCTTCCTTCGGTATCGGCACGTTCCTCACCAACGACTTTTACAGAGTCTCAGACCCAAGCCAGAAATCAAAAGCGCTCAATATCGTTATCAAGCTCAACAAGATCAACGGCAAGGGTTGCGTCAAGCTTTCGGATGACAAAGGGAAGGTACGCCCGATGTTCTTGTCCAGCGTGGTGATACGCGCTGATTACATCCAGCACACTGGAGACATTGACGACGTTCGCAGAGCTCAGGAAGAGTTGGGTCTCGCGTGAAGGCGAACGCCAGATGGCGAGAGCCCATAGAATATATCGTCTAGAGGCATCCTAGAACGGCGGCATCATGCACGCAGGTCGATGCCCTTTGCCCGAGCTTATTCTCAGCTCCTTTTGTCGCAACCGGCTAGTGGTACGTTTCGATGGATGTGAGGACCAAGGATGCGAGCCTTCCATTGCGAAAGCCCAAGCCTTCCCTCAACCTTTATGCCTTTTGCACGGTAGGCTGAAAGGATCCTTTCTGCAAGTAGGATATAGTGTCTCCCTCGTCGTCTATAAAAGGGCAGCATCCATCATCAAACTTACTCCACACACTTACGACTGACTGGTTCAGACAACAATCACCTACTCTTCATAATGATCACTTACGCCCCCAAGACTTTCTCCCTGAAACGTCTCACTGGTCTTTGTCGACAGAAGTGAGCTCCCCTCTTCCATCATTAGAGCCAGTTATGCTGACACGGTGCATTATCGCTTATCCTTATCTAGTCTTGTCAGCAACGGCTTATCTACCACTGCCCCTTCTCGAGCGGTCGCCCCAATGGCTCGTAATCTTGCCGATGATATGGATAAATCAGGCAGGACTGTGATAACGATCAACACCAGACCGCAGTGGACTGAAGCGAGAATTCGGAATAAGATTGAGAGGGCGAGGATGGCTGAGCTGAGAAGGCATGGGCTGGCTTAACCAAGTCTGCGATACTGTGATTTCTCTGTAACTCTTACATATGATGTACTCTATCATCTACCGTTGTTGCTCGGCCGAGGATATGGCTAATCGAACTATTATCTTCTTGTAACGGTGATGTAACTGTACAGATGTAGCCGTTACCGTATTCTTCATTTTCCAACTTTCGTATCTGTAGCATTCAATATCGCTGTAGCTTAATGCAAATCACAGTTGTTCCAAGCGACAAAGATAAGTCGGAAAAGCTCGGTTTCTTCGTTGAACGCCGAGCTTCAAAGCGGGTTTTTCCAATACGCAGTGTTCGTCAGAGAGTCTCACTTCACTCTCACTTGTATCACTGATATCTAACCCTGGCCCCTGGGAGTCTTTCTCCGTCAGGCGAGAGTGGTTCATTGACGATAGAGACCATTGATAGTGCCTTTGTCTCTAATTTTTTTGCAATCATGTACAGCCATCTGGGAATCCCACGCATCTCCTGTTCGGAACTAGGAGCGATGGATATGGGCATCAACGTGATTTGATGCATGGTTGATCGTGAAAGAAAAGGCATGAGTGAGAAAGTTGAATGAGATTACATAGTAGTATGTAGATCGGGCCAGCCGGTCGGTTACTGAGTCATTTTGATAGCCGGCGGGATATCGAGCGGGTTGCGGTATGCACTGTCCTATTTCCACAAGAGGTGCGCTATGGAGGTCGACAAAGGGTTGGTATACAGTTCGAGTATAGGACAGTGCATGGGGTGACTGAGATGGCGATGCATCGGACGCGGGTTCATGGCGGTGCCTATCAGTCGCGTGCAGGCTCAGCTGATAAGAGATGGTGTGGCCAATCACCGTGTGCTGCATGCGAGCCGATGCGGAGCGAGCCAAATATGATCACTGGATCAGCCAGAAGCGATCAGAGATCTCTCGCTTGATCGGCTACCCAGGTGACGTACGCAAGATAAGCAAGCTCACGTGAAGTCCAGCCCATCTACACCCCTACTTATACAGCATCTCGGAAAATGCACTCTTTTCCATCTACATTCCTCAAATCACTTTCCGACTCTTACCTATCGGAATACAACCACCATGGGCTCAAGCGAGAAGTCTATCAGCGCCAAGCCGCCATCCATCCAGCCCGTCAATGTCGAGAGCGGAACGGACAGCGGCCGCGATGGCGCAGCTGCCAAGCTGGAAGAGATGGGGTACAAGCAGGAGCTGCAACGTAACCTCGGAATGGTTTCCATTTTGGGTCTCAGTTTTGCAATCATGGCCGTGCCGTTCGGAACATCAACTACACTCTCGGTTGCCTTGACGAATGGCGGGCCTGCTACTATACTATGGGGCGTGAGTACAATAGCCCAAAGATAGAGAGTGTCAGCTAAAGTTCCCAGTGGGTCTTTGTATCATTAATCTCGATGTGTATGGCAGGAAGTCTTGCAGAGATGTGAGTGCATTGAGCTTCGCTTGATAGATGCTGACAATACCCCAGCTGTTCCGTGTATCCCACATCAGGCGGTGTATATTGTGAGCAACATTTCTGCCACAGACCCGGACATTGGCTGACATTTCCTAGACTGGGCCGCGATGCTGTCAAAACCTAAATACAGTGCTTTCTCCAGTTATCTTACCGGTTGGTTGGGCACTGTCGGAAATTGGACGTGAGTATAGAATTCTACGAAATGCAACGACCAAGGCTGACGTAGTAGTGTCACCGCCTCCATCACCTTTGGCGGCTCCCAACTGATATTGGCTGCTGCTACCCTGTATCACGAAGATTATGTGCCTACCGCATGGCAAACATGTGTGGTGTACTGGGGTGCTCTTCTCTTCTCCCTGTTGATCAACATCTTCTTCTACAAGTGAGCTTGGTTCCCACGAGGAGGAACGTCACTGACAGTCGGCGCAGGCACCTCGATAAATTGAACACTGTTTGTTTGTGGTGGACAGGAGCTTCAGTTATCATGTGAGCCAAATCGCAAAGCTCGATGTCAACCTCGCTGACCTGACTCACAGTGTATGTATACTACCACAATCTCAGACATCTTTCTAACCGTCGCAGATCATTGTCACCCTCCTCGCCATGGCCGACACCCGCCACTCTGGCAAGTACGCCTTTACCGAATTCGACCCCTCACCCTCTGGCTGGCCCGCGGGATGGTCATGGTTCGTCGGGCTTCTTCAGGGCGCCTATACCTTGACGGGGTACGGCATGGTTGCTTCTCTTTGCGAGGAAGTGGTCGAGCCTGGACGTGAGGTGCCCAAGGCCATGGTCTTGTCCGTCGCTGCCGCCGCTGTCACTGGTCTTGTTTACCTTGTGAGTGTATTTTTTTGTCTCGGCCGATCAAAGCTGATAGCATGTAGCTTCCCATCAACTTTGTCCTTCCCGCCATCGAGCCTCTGCTCAACGTTGCGAGCGGTCAGCCCATGCCTTTGCTGTATAAACAAGTCACTGGCAGTGCCGGTGCCGCCCTCGGTCTTCTCTTCCTCAGTATGTCCTCTTCCTCTCTTTTAATGGGCTAGTCTGACAACTCACAGTCCTTGGTATTTGGGTCTTTGCCGCCATCGGATCCCTCACTGCTGCTTCCCGATGCACATGGGCCTTCTCCCGAGATGGCGGTATCCCCGCCAGCGGCTGGTGGAAACAGGTCAACGAGCGCTTCGGTCTCCCAATCAACTCTTTGATCCTTTCCACCGTCGTCTGTGCCCTTTTGGGGCTGATCTACCTCGGAAGCAGTGCCGCTTTCAATGCGTTCACCGGTGTGGCCACTATCTGTTTGGGATTGTCTTATGCCTTCCCTGTGCTCTGCTCGCTCTTGAGGGGAAGAAAGTCGGTGCGAAACGCCCCCTTTTCTCTTGGAAAGTTTGGCTTTGCGATCGTGAGTTCTATCCGGCTTGCATTGTCAGTCGTCTAACGATATTTAGAACATCATCACTGTCGTTTGGATCACCTTCTCCATCATTCTCTTCTGCATGCGTGAGTACACGGCATCATCTTTAGGACATTTCTGACGCGAATATAGCTACCGCTATTCCCGTCACACCGGCATCAATGAACTATGCTAGTGTAGTGTTCGTCGGCTTTGCGGCTATCGCTGGTTTGTGGTACGCCATCAACGCCCGGAAACATTACCGCGGTCCCACCCTGTCGACTGTTCAACATAACGGCGAGACCGAGATTGTCGAAGAGTATTAGACTCCATTTCTTGAGAGAGTGTACAAGCATTCATACGTGTCTGTCTGGAGTAACATCAAAATAAAGTAGAATATCTACGAGTAGAGTTGGGTATCAGGGCGATCTTGTTCTTGGGTAGTTGTCAGATTATTGTCTTTCTTGTCGTTTTTATCAGAGTCGTGTATCTAAAGTAGACCGGAATATGTGTCGCGTATATTTGTCCTGGGATCATGTAGATTTTTTGTCAGTTGTGGATGCACCGAAATGCTTCGAATCACGGACTCTTTCGGGATACAGATCATTCAACGTGAGCAGAAAGTCGCTGGAAAGTCGCGTGGCTCTAAGTGGGGAGCGCGAATGCAATTTTGACTAATGTTTGTTGACGCGCCTGAGTTCAGGTGCCAATAGGGACGAGACGCGTCGAACATGACGTTGGGCCGTGTCCTGTATGCATAGACACACATGTACATGGGGAGGGGGTATGCAGCTACCATAGGCAGTGTGTGAGGACACCGGGCATGCGTGGGCGAAGTTGACGGTGGATAGATCTATGCAGGATGGGCGGGGTTTGCCGCAAAAGCAATAATCGGAGCCCTGATGAACCTTCTGCGCCCTCAATTTCTTGACCAGTTCGTCTCTCCAGCATATACCGTCAGCCATCGTGCCCACCGTGTTCCCTGCCTTCCCCCCATCCCCCTCGACATGTCGAGGCCGCCCGTACCCAACCGCATCCATCAACTCCCAGGTCAGTCCCCACCCACATCTGCACGCGACAGCCCAGCTGACAGGACCACCAGTGCGCGTCTCCTACTACATACCCCATTCCGACCAGTCCTATTCAATCATCTTCCCCACGCTCCTCAACGTCTATATCCACCCCAGCGCGAACGATGCGGGCGACGAGGTATGGGGGTCTACATATCTCAAAATGGTCGTGAAGGGTGTCTTGGGTGCCAGGTAAGGCCAATGATGTTGACGCGCCCCGTATGCCGTACACGCTAATACTTTATGTCTCAGTCCCGAGCTGCATCCAGACTACCCATCCGCATCCGACCTCTCTCTCTACGTGCTCGATCCCCGCGAGACCTTCTTCCGACAGACGCGTGGTCAAGGGAGCACCGACCGCTCGAGTAATAGCGAAGTATGGACCGGCAAAGGCCTCGTGTCATGGGCGCTTGCGGAGGCTGGGATCGGAAAGAACTTGATCGTGGGGCGACTGCAAGAGGATGTGGCGTTTGCGAATATTGGCAAGGTGTCGCACCTGTCGGCGCTCGAGCAGCTCATGGAGGCGGACCGGGCTGGTTCGGTGGGAGAGGCAGGGTGGGGGATTGACATTTCGATGGGCCTCAACCTAGGATCGGGCGGGCCGCCTGCTGCCTTTCGACGATCCCAGTCTAGCTCGAGGTTGGTACGGAGGTCATCGAGCGTCGCGGCGGAGGAATACCAAACGCAACGGTCGCGCCCCAACGTTTCGCGACACCTGTATGACCAAGCAGGCTCTTCGTCCGGTCTCAAGCCCGAGGCAATGTCGCGTGCGGGCTCAAGCACTTCAAGAACGGGCCACGTTTCGCGGCAGCTCTTCAGCTCTGAGCCTGCATCTCTGCCCAGGAATGCCCCGATATGTACCCCTGACCTGGGTGTCAGCAGCCCCGCGCTGACACCATGTCCCCATCCGGTATCCAGCACGCTCGTGAGAGAGCCCTCACAACGCCCGACCCCTCTTATCACCCGCCCGGGCGCCATGGTCCCCAGATCTGTACCTCCCAAGAAACGCGCGCCTCCACGAAAACCACCAGCGCCATCATCAGACAACCCAATCCTCCACGACGCGTTTTCGAGCCTGGGCGAAAACTGTCTTGGTGAACCTGATAATCTGACACGGGAAGAAGCTCAGCGTCTGCTCGCCAACCCTGAATTCCTCTCCATCCTGGGCAGGATCACGGGGACGTCGTATACCGGGCCGTCAGATCCACAGTTGGGCGACAAGCGCAAGAGGGCTGATGAGGACGCGAACGCACAGCCAAAGAAGAAGCGGGGCAGACCGACGAAAGCGGAAAAGGCAGAGCGAGATGCAAGAGCCGCAGCGCAGGCGTTGGCTGCCAAGGTGAAGGAGCTGGCGGAAGCGCCAGATAGGGAAGATGCGGCGTGCTGGAACTGTAAGCGGACGCAAAGTCTGATATGGAGAACAAGAGTGCTTGACGATGGGACGAGGATCCGGGTTTGCAATGGTGCGTTTCCGTTCATGATGGTGCTAGCTGGAAGCTGACTGGTCTCGTAGCGTGTGGCTTGTACTGGAATAAGGCCGGGACTATGCGCCCTGCAAACTTGTGGGTGGCAGATGATGACGAGGAATCTCGCGCAGCGGGCAAGCTACCTGCTTCCGCCACTGGCCACTTGAATCAACCCACCGTGAGATCCATCAATCGTTCACAGGAATCATTCAAGCGCACTCTGTCTGCTGCGGTCAACCAGGATGCTGAGCGCCTGGCTCGACACAAGGGACGTCAAGTATCTACGTCCAAGCTGGGTCCTATGACTTCGCCCCCACGAGGGTCTGCTTCCGCGTCCAACTCGTTCCGACAGTCGGCAGCTGCTAGCTCGCCAGGGAAAAATCTGGGCGTGTTTGACGAGTCGTTCGAGGCCGAAGAATCCAACGCGAGCCCCAAAGATGCGCCAGTGCTGCCAAAATCTGTGCCACACCCCCAACCGCTCAGGCACAATGCACCTGTCGATTCGACTATACAAACGCTCAACTTGCCTCTGAGCGATGACGGGCCGCATGGTCAGAATAGCGGGCAAGTGGAGGAGTGGAATGACCAAATGTCGGCATTCTTTGATGTCGAAGGGTTCTCGATGGCGCCGATGACGGACGGGCTGCTTGATCATCGTCAAAGTATCAGTATCCATGGCCCACATCGGTCTATCCCAATCCACGCGACGTCCTCCTCTATGATTGACAATCATATGCCAACCGACTCTTCGTTGGAAGAAGACACTGTGCTGTCCGAGTTGTTCAACAGGACGTCATCCATGGCGGAATCGTCCCCGATAGCATTCGACTTTTCACAACTCCCGCCCTCTTCCCCACCCCTCTCTGTGCTGAGCTCGGATGCGCTTCCTCATTCAGCATTGCTCCTGTCCAGCCCGATGAAAAAGTACAGCCCGAGTGTATCTGGACAGACGCCAAGCGCATCAGGTCTGACACCGGTCGACGCTAATCGTTTGCTGCAGAGCAATTCGAAACTGCGAAACGAGGTGGAGGATGATAACGGGATGGGACTTTACGACGAAATCATGAAGAGTATGGGGGGTATGGCGGGCGGGGTGGACAAGGAAGGAGAGACGAGCAGCGTGAGCGCGCAATTGCACGAGACGAGTGGAGAGGACATTTTCGCTGCTTTCGGCGTCTAGAAACTACTATATAGTTGAAATCATTGTTGTTGCCTAGTAGAATAATCACGCAAATGTATCCAGTACGCAGCATATCTGCGAGGATGGGCGGCAAAAGCGGGCGCGGAATAACCTGGTCGTTCTCGGATCTATTCTGACGCGTTTGCTGACGAACAAAAGGGAGATGCGCGAGCCTCAAACGTCATCTGGGGAAAGAATTTTCACGGCCGAAGTACTTTTGCAGCTGGATGCACTGGCATACTCGTGTGCTATGCAGGACATGCATACGGGCGAGTACGTAAAGCAGCGCCGTCGCACAAACAGGATGCATGGGATGGAACAGCAGAAGAAAGGAAGGGGGATGACATCACCAGGGCCCAGGGCTGCTCAGGGCTGGGATGGAAAAAGTGGAGACGAGCGCTGGCACGGAGGATGATTTGAATGGCGTCGAGGAGTCTACTCACCTGCTTTCTATCACTCAACATCGCCATGCCCACCAACTGCTAGGCCATGCCCCAAGCCCCCCCACCCGCCACCGCCACCCCCAACGCCAACGACCACCCCATGCCCCGGGACACAACCCACCCCTCGCACGACATCGTCATGGGCGACGACCAGTCTGCATTCACATTCTCCTTCCCCCCCGCCGGCCCAGCAGCCTCTGGCCCCGCCGTGCGCCGTGCCCCGCCTGCTGCCATCCCCGACTTTCCAAACGCCACAGAACCTCGCAGCCCGCCCCCCGCCGTCCCCTTCTCGCCGTCCCCGACCAACTCCCCCATGTCCCACTCTCCTTTCCACTCCCCCGAACAGGCCGGCCGTCCCCATGCCCGCCAATTCAACATCCATCAGCCATTTGCTACGCCGGCAAACGAACCGCCGTCGCCCTGGCAGACACTCGCAGCTAGCTCGGGTGCACCCACGCCGTCGATAGAGGGTGGCCCGCTGGGCCGAAGCAGTCCCCATCTCGGATATCCGTTTGAAAGGCTCAACATCGGCAATAGCTGGAGTGGTACCAATCTGTTTGAAGAGCCTGCTCGGTCGACGCGTGATCCAGAGCCGAGCCTAGGGGACAGCGGATTCTTTGACCCTGCAGCCGCCTTGTCTGCAGAAAGGAGAAAAACGTCCCTGCCGATTAAACTTCCTTCCAGTCTGGCTCCACCGCACTCCACCAAGTCGCCCAGTCCTCTTGCCACCAATGTTGGTCAGTCGGGCATCAGGGCTCAGATGATTTCCGTCGCCGATCTTGCCAAAGTCCTGCCTCGCTCCACCACCCTCGTCCTCGACGTCCGCCCACCCTCTTCCTTCAGAACGTCACATATACCAGATTCCCACTCCATTACCATCCCATCGACGCTTCTCCGCCGTGCCGGATTCGATATATCAAAATTGGTACAAATGCTTTCGCCTGAATCGAGTCGTGATGTCTCCCACTGGCGTGAAAAGTCGGACATTGTCCTGCTCGACGCCGACAGCTCGTCGTTGCCAGTGGGTGGCGTTCTTGACGGTCTGGCGTCCAAGTTTACAAGAGAGGGGTACACCAAGGGATTGTGGGTCGTAAAAGGTGGACATGCGGCGATCAAGTCGAGTGGCGCGACTCCCCTGGTGTCTGACGAGCGCGATGAAGCGTCTCGACATCAGGAAGGCGCCGGCCCACAGAGGGGTTCGATGGCAGGCGGGTTGACATCAGCAGCGTTCATGCAAGGTGCGTAAAACCAGTCTGCTCTCTTCAAGTTGCTGACTAGGAACAGAATCAACGGCAAGCGGTGTTAAATCTCGACGTCAGCTGCCACCCAAAGGCCTCACTATCCCCGCCACGCCAGCGTTCAATCTCACTTCGAGCCCATTTGGCGCCTTGTCGATGGACACGGCCACCACCGAACGTCCCAACAATAGGACGCCGTCTATGACTATACCCGTCTTCGACAATGCCCGACCCTCGGTCGCCAAGCTGCAGCCTGCCAATCCCTTTTTTGACAATATCCGACAGAATCTCGAACTGTCTCATGGCGGCATCACCGAACGGATTCCGCTCAACCTGCCTGCTTCGGTCAGACAGAATGCCGACAAGTTCCCAGCATGGCTGCGCGAGCTGGTGACCATGGATGAGAAGGAGTCTCAAGAGCAGCTTGCTCAAGAGTTCTATAATCTCGAGCTGCATGAGCAGAGACGTCTTCAGGCAGTCATGGAATGGCATACCAAAGGGTCAGGCGGTGTCTTGCATTATGGTGAAGGCTTTGCGTCGCATCAGCCGGAAGGGAAGCGTGAAAAGGCGAGCTGGGAGAGGGCTGTGCAGGACCAGTGTGATATGTCAGAGTTGCAGAGGTTGGTCGATTGGGAAACGGGCAAGGTCGAGCACGAGTATTTCCCGTTCTCCATTACTGCCGGCGTCGAGAGGGGTACGAAGAACAGGCAAGTCTGTCTGAAGTGTTGTCAGTAGCGTGCTGACCAAGATTTTCTAGATACAAAAACATCTGGCCTTATGACTTTTCGCGCGTCCGCCTCGAGTCGCCGCCTGACCAAGACTCTGATTATATCAACGCATCCTTCGTCCAACCTCGTGGAACGGCCCGACGTTACATTGCCACTCAGGGTCCTCTCGACGCCACTTATCGTGATTTCTGGACGCTAGTCTGGGAACAGAATGTGCGAGTCATTGTCATGATCACCAAGCAGTTTGAGGGCGGCTTGATCAAGTGTGGCAATTACTGGGATCAACGTCAGTATGGTCATCTGAAGCTGGAAAAGGTGAAACAGACTGGAGGTGAGGACAAGGGTCAGCCGTCGGCGGCTGCAGGGTTTGATTTTGGACCCGCTGCCGCGACGCCTGATTCATCCCATTTCCCCAAAGGTGACGAAGCCAACATTACGCGTACCTTCCTACTCTCTCGCACCGATAAACCCGAGGAACCGCCCAGAAAAGTTGTGCAGATCCAGTGTGTCGGATGGCCAGACTTTGATGTCCCGGAAGAGCCGGATACGTTGTTGAGATTGGTCAACGATGTCAATGTGGCTGCTGAGCAGGTCAAGCCGGAGGGTTGTGAGAGAAAGTCTGAACAGCCCCCTGTCTTGGTGCACTGTAAGTCATCACTAGAGTAAACTTGACTTTGCTGACCCTTCAAACAGGCTCTGCCGGTGTCGGCAGAACGGGTAGTTTCATCGTTGTCGATGCCGTCCTTGACGGCCTTCACCGCGAGATCCACGAGGAAAAGTCGAGAAATCGCTCACAGTCTCTCATCGAGGAGGCTGCCCAGCCCGAGGCTATCCCACCTCATCACGCCAACTCTGCGCCAGCAGCGTCTTCCGGAACCCAGACACCAGCCAACAGTGCGCCTGACACCCATCTCCTCAGCGTCAGCCCAGTCAAACGAACATTGAGCGGGACGCCCGTCACGCCACCATTCTATTCGTCCCCTGGGACATTGCCTGCGGGTGATGATGGAGCGGCGGTATCCAATCTCGACCTGCCTGCTCAGCAAGAGAAGGGTATGGAGGGCATGGATGTGGACGCGCCTAAAGGGTCTTTCAAAGATGAGAGGAGTGCATTCTCGAAATACAGAGGCAGCTCTGTGGCGAGCGTTTCAAGTGATAACGATACGAGGAGACCGAGTCTCTCTTCAGAGAGGCTGTCAGACGAGTCGTGAGTTGCTGCAAAGCAGACTGCTGCACAAGCTGACTCTGAAATGTAGAATCCAGCAACGAGTTGGTCGCCCAAAGCCTGTTATTAGCTCTGATCGCCGCCACCGCAGCCCATCCCCAATCTCCCGTCTCAACCACCCCGTGTCCTCTGTCCTTGAAGGGATGCGAGTTCAACGCATGTCTCTTGTTCAGACATTACGCCAGTATCTCTTTGTGCACCGAGCCATCATCTATCATTATCTCAATATGATTGAAGATGACGAGACCTCAAGCAATATCGCACGGCCCGAAAGCGTACCTCTACAGGGTACACAGGGTAAACAGAAGGGGTCGTCTGGCTCTTCTGGCTCTGCGGGGTCATTGCCATCACTGGGCTCCGGCTCAGGGTCTTTTGCGTCGACGACCGGCTCTGTTGGAAGCGGTCTGCTATCCTCATCTGGAATACCATCCATGACGACGGGCAGTGCCAGCGGTAGCACAGACGACGAGTCGCACGCCAAACGCCGTGCTAGCCCGACCGAGATCCACCCCGACTCGATCCTTGGAAACGGAGCTCCTGGGCTGACGAAACGCCCGAGTTTCAAAAAGATGCGGCCAGCTGTGGAAAGCTTGGCTAGTACTGCAGCTGGGGGTACAGGCAGGCTCGGGAAGGGGAGGACATGGATGGGGACAGGCGAGTCGGCCCTAGAAGAGAAGAGTCCAGAGGAGGAGAAGGAGATCAAGCGATGATGACCGCGGTGGGGAGAAGCATTCACTCCCATTGAGGGAAACCAAAATCCAGGCTCTTTCGCGAGGAACAAAAAAAAAGCATCTGCACTGAATGACCGTCTTCTTGGTGCTTACGCCAGAGGACGAGACCTTCACCCCCTCACCCTCTCCACTTCCCTTTCGGGCTTCATAACTGTAGAAAAAATACATTTCCAAGACATCATTGATATATACCCAGTTTCTTCTCGCATCTGACTAGTATTTGTACGGTGATTTTGTCATTCTGCATAGGAGAATGGCGTTCTTGGTGAGGAGGGAGAGCATTGAACGAAGATATCACCAGCTTGAAGAGCTGTTAATGTAGCTAATATCTATGTGGACAATCGTCAGAAGCATGCATGATCTCGCATTTGTTTCTTATCTGCGCGCTTTGAACCTTCCTTTTCAATTGTGTCACTTCTTGTACTCCCGAAAGAGAATGTCTATGGTTGCATCGTTGGTGTAGTGCTGCACAACCAGCTAATTGTACATATGTAGAAAGATGTTGAAGAGAGAGATAGAATACTCATGGTCGATGAGTCCAACAAGCCCATTGGACCCATGCAATATGACCAATGGCATTGAATGGAAATGTTCGTTTAATCCGCTTATTCCTGAACGCCCATGACCTTGACCAGCCCAAAGGCCGACCCGGCCGCGAAACCACCGACAATCATCGTGCTAACAGCTCCATAGACGTATCCAGACCAACCGCCAGTGGCACCGGTAAAGTAGGTCTTGAAACCGCCAAAGATGAAGAGGATGATGCAGGTGATGATGGCGGAGGCGACGAGACCGTCTTCGGCGGAAGAGGTGGCCATGTAGGGGATGAGGGGGATGAGACCACCGATAAAGTAGGAGAGACCGATAGTGAGAGCCGAGATGTACAGTCGGGAGACGGGGACTTCCTCTGTAATGTATATCAGCGATTGCTAATGGTGGTTGATTGAGATTACTCACCCATGCCTTCACCGAATTTCAACAGGAAAGCAGTCATGCCCATGTCCTCGGTACCCTCGAATCCACCGCTCTCTTCCTCGACGGGCTTCTTCCTCCAGCTAAGAGGGTTCCAGCTCTTCTTGGAGTCAATGGGAGTCACACGGCCTGATTGAGTGACGACGCCTTCGGCACCGACAGTCTCATCGGTACCGTAGATGTCTTCCTCCACAGTCCGGAGGTCTTCAGCGACGAGTCGAGAAAGGGTCTCCTTTACACCAAGAGGACCAAGAATAGAGTGAATTTCACGCTCCATTTCACCAGAGCATGATCGAAGGACTCGGGCATGAGTTTGGCGGCGGAGATAGTGGAAGTGGTCGAGTTCAGCTTGGGAGGCGACTGAGATGATAGTTAGCGTGTTTTAGCGTTGGATGGCGCAATTACTTACGGTAACCACCCAAACCCATAGAGATGGCACCAGCACAGAGTTCGGCGAGACCACCAGTCACGACCAAAGAAGAACTACCGAGGGAGGAGAGACCGGCGGTCAAGGCGAAGGGAACGGTGAGTCCATCGGACAGGCCAATGATGCTATTGATTGTATAATTGAAGTGGAGCACAAAGGAGCGAATGACTTGGTCAGCCATGTTTGCGGGGGCTTGTACCATGCACTTACACGTCACGGACAATCTCGGGGCTGATCAGATGTCTCTCGTCTTCGCCCTTGAGGTCCTTGCCTGCAATGTCATGGTCAGCATATCTTCGTAATCAAACTTTCACACGACGCGTCTGAGAACTGCTCCAACTTACAGCACTGTCCACCGCTCTCATGAGCACTACACTTGCTTCCCAAGGGTTCCGAGTCGCCGAGGACGGTCTGGAGCTGCTGGGCCCTGTCGGAGGTAACGGTGTTGCTGCTGTTGACTGACCAGACAGAACCATAGTTGCTGGCGTTGGCGTTGGGGCCGGGCTGGTTTGTCTTGTTGCCTCTGAGGAGGGGGACGGAGGCGTCGGTGCTGGCACTGGCCTGGGCGTTGGTGCCCTTGCAGCATCCGTTCTTGTTGTTACCGCAGCAGGAGGACATGGTGGCGTGGATGAGGAAAGCAAAAGATAGAGGATGGATTATGGATTATGTCATGTCGAGATCTGTTTATATACATTTCTAACCTGGTTACAAAATTTGCCGTCTAATTAATTACTCCGCTGAGTGAAACGCGACGCGTCTGATTGGCCAACTGAGGGTGTCCCAGACGAAATTCTCCGGATGAGGGCCTGATTGGCCTGATTAGCCACCCAGATCTCCTGGAATGTAACCTGGACCTGTTGCGAAAGATACCCGAAGTCCCTGAATGCAGCACAGTCCAATGGTCCATCCTATTCACTACAGCTGTCTTCGTCTTGCTCTCTCACTCAACGTCATCAGGCCACCACATTTGGCTTCCGTCAATAGACGTACACCGTGATGCCTCTTTGATCATGATGATACCACACCATAGGTCTTTCACGGAGTCAGAGTTGGCCCGAAGGCGAAGGTATGGTGCGATATATGATGATAATTTAACTCCGTCACAGCAAACCCACCAAGACTCGCTCCAGTGTACCCAGTGTCGAGTGTCCGCTCATTGCATTTGAAACGTACTGTGGACCTATCTCTGAACGATGAACCTTGGCTAGCTTGAGGCCGGCAGCGTTACGTGGGCTTCCGGCTTCGGCGAGATGCCCGGCGGTCTCAACACATCGCCGACTTGTCAACACGCGGTATATAACACACTTTGCTCCCCATTTCCCGACCACCTACAGCAATTGAGCATGGCAAAGATCATCATCACAGGGGCTACGGGCAATGGTGCGTATCATCCCTTTTCGCAGGGGTTTGCGCTGACACCCTAACCTTCAGCCGGCAGCGCCGTACTTTCAGCGGCCATCGCTTCTCCCAACGTTTCCCACATCACAGTTCTGGCTCGCCGCCCACCCTACGAGACCAATCCCAAGGTCGAGTTTATCCAGATTCCATCAAGCGAGTACCCAAAAGGCTTTGATGAGATTGAGCCCCGGCTGGTGGATAGGCTGAGAGGTCATAGCGCTTGTATCTGGGCCTTGGGAATCAGCCAGACACAGGTCAAAGAGGACGAGTACTACAAGCAAGTGGACCAGGTACTTCTGGCAAGACCTTCTGCTGATTCCATGACAGGATCACCCACGATTACTCGGTCGAAGCCGCCAAGGCCTTCTCTGCGCTAGGAACCGAGTCGGAGCCGTTCCGTTTCGTCTTCATGTCTGGAGAAGGCGCCAGGCAAGACGAGAAGGGATGGAATCTGTTCAGCAGGGTCAAAGGAAAGACAGAGAAAGAGCTTGCGGCTATGGCGTCCAAGACGTTTTCGCCTCTGACAGTGAGGCCCGCGGCCATCAATCCCACCAAAGAGGTCAGTCTCGGCAACATTGCTTCGGCCATACAACTGACACACTTGTCGTAGCATATACCTCGTATGCACTGGCTCTGGGGGCGCGGCTTGAGGGCAGGCTGTGCAACTTTCAAGGCGGTATACCCGTCAACGGTCATTGATGCCTCGCATCTGGGCAAAGTGTGTGTCAGTCTGGCCGGGGGAAAGGGTTGGGATCAAATGGACGCCGAACGTGTTGTATCCAATGTCAAGCTTCAGAAGATGGATTGAAGTATTGAGATATCAGTAATTTCTATACAGTTAGCCCGGCGATGTACATATTTGTATAGGTACCTCATTGAAATACGATTGAAATACATCGTGAACCACAGAGTTGTAGGGTGGAAGTACAGATGAACGCACAGCGCTCGGGACACCACAGAACACGCTTTACCAAGACATATCACAAAAACGTGCATTCATCCCACTATCGACTTTCAAGAGGGCGTGGGGGTTGAACTGGCCCTCGAACAAAGCCGAGGTGACTGTGATGTGGTAGGTCACGACTGATCTCCACGGGGCCGTGATGGCCGCCTGCCCCAGCCTGGCTTGGTGGGCGTTCATACCCCGGTAAAATGACTGTGGGCGGGTATCCGGTCGCAAAGTACATAGTCAGTCTCTACACGCAAAATTCTGCGCGAGTCGGATACCCAATTCGAGACGTCGCCATCTCTGAATGTGCATACAGCGTTGGCCAGCAGGTCTGATTACCATGCTTGACCATTTATCTACATACCCATCGATTACATGGTCATCCGCCGAGGCGGCCTTGGCCGAACGGAACTAAATTTCTCCACCAAAGAAGAACATGCACAACACGAATTTTGGCCATCCCATTCGCAGCGAGATCCAAAGTCACCGTGCAGTTCCCACAAGCTTACCAACACCAATCTCCGTTATAATACACGGAGCAGCTTGAAGGTCTCATTTCGGTCATCGCATAAAAATGTCTAGAGGTGGTTTTAGGGGTGGAAGAGGAGGAGGTCGGGGAGGGATGCCCCCAGGAGTGGGTTTTGGTTATGGCCAGATCTCGCAGACAGAGTGGAAAGAAGGTATCAGCCGGATAAAAGCTCAGTCTCAGAACAGGGGCGTTCTGTATCCAGTGAGTTACACTATGACCTACCTTGAAAAGATAGCTCATATGCCCCGTTTAGCCTTTGGATAGCAATTCGACGTCCTACCTCACCGCCCCAACAGAGCACGAGTCGATGATCCTCTCTCATGAGATTGCGCTTGAAACTACACTATCATCCGGCAAATTACCCCAGAACGATCCTGGAGCACAGATCGTTCAGCCGGGACAGGTGCCGCCATGGAGGATAGCGAGCGAACGGAAAGTCGTTGGCATTGGTATGTATCTTTACCTTTCAACTCGCGGTAAGTACTGACACGTGCAATGCGTAGAGATAGAGTCGTACTCGGATCGATTCAATGCCCCAACACCTACCGGCTCTTCCAAGCTGGATCCACTAGCTCTCAGGATGGATCAAGCCATGTTCCCGCCGGCGCTCTGGAGCGCATACTTTGACGGACAAGCCGACGAGGGCAAGCGTGAGTACCATACTTGGTTAGCCCAGCAAGCGCTGACAATTCCGCAGGGCCGAAGAAGAGAAGAAAGGTTGATGATCTAGATGGAGACGACGACAAAGTGGAGGAGGTCAGTCTTTCTTCCTCAACGCCTCCTCTCTTGCTCATGCCGTTTGCAGGAGTCTCAAATTACAGAAGAAGAAGATTTCGATTTCGACGATGACGAGTCAGATCATCAAGATTATGATGCCAACTACTTTGATAACGGCGAAGGAGATGACGACGACGAAGGGGATGGTAAGTATTTTCTCTCTATACCTGTACTACTCTAACGAATTGTCATAGATGAAGGTGGAGATGCGTACGAAGATTAGAAAAGGGTGATTGACCATAATCTTTTTGGGCACTGTGACGATAACGACAGTATAATGACAAATGTACAAATATACCGCTATGAGCTTGAAACTTTCAAGTGATACATGGCGTCACAAGTTGTATCAAATCTAATCCCAAATCATCTTTGCAGTATACTCAAATATCTTGCTCCCGATCTTTTGCTTGACCAAATCGCCTCGACCACCAGCAATCTGGAGAATCGCCGCGTTTAGAGGAGAGGCACCAAGAATATCGACGTGGTCGGCCCTTTAGATTCATCAGTATCGAGACGAATGCAGTTCAGGATGCCACTCACGTTTGCGCGCCACCACGAAGATCGATACTATCAGGTGAATGAAGATATTCTGGTTTCTTGTCAGCGTGTTTACTCTGCCGCGAAACCATACTCACCTTGTGTCACCACTTTGATACCCGCAGGATTCCAAGGCGTGGTCCCATTCCACCCCTTCACACACATACTCCCAAGACTGATCACTGGAATCGTCCCATCTCCATCCCCAAACTTTACACCCGACCGGACCTCAGGGCTGCCGCCCTTGACCGTGACAGCAGAGTCAATCCAGTGTTTGCGAGCAAGAGGAAAGTCGAGCGGGGCACGTTGGACTGTAGAGTTGTCGCAACCGGGGCTGGATGCGTCACACTGAAGATGAAAATGTCAGCTGAGAGACTTCCAAGACCTGCCAAAAACTTGCAAAGGCTTGCGAACCCTCGGCATCAGAGCGGGATTCGTCCTCCTCATACTCTCCTTGCATATACCAATACGACCGCTGCAGAGTTATGAGCACCTGTCGTTCCCTTCATCGGCTAACTCACCTCAGTTTCCTTCCCATGCCCGTAGAGACAGTATATCTTCATCGAAGGCGCATTCGGCAATTCCACTTCCAGCGGGTTGGTCCACTTTCTATGATCCGCTCCATTCTTCTTCAAAATCGCCGGATCAGATTCATACCCTTGGCTGTAGTTTAGCTCCATCATCCTCTGGAAACTCGGTGGGGTGTGCGTCAGGATGTAAGGACCGGCTTCGCTGATGGTCAAATTGGGAGAGACAGTGCTCTTGACGAGGGCAGAGTCATGTGGAGGGACATCCGGGTGACGGAACGAGAGGAAGCGGCCATGGGAGTCGGTGGCATCTTCAGGATCGTCGGCAGCGTATTCTTCGGTTCCCCAGACTCGGCTCCCTCCCTATAGATCCCTAATAAGCGCTGAAAGCACCAAGACGGGATACTCACCTTCAACCACATGGAAGCACTACCGGGCATTCTCCTGAACAGCTTGGCTCGATCCCTCCTGGAGAAAAACTTATGGACCGTGAGCTGGTTATCCTTTGTTGTATGCTGGGATATACTAACCTTTTCCAGAACCCAAGAACCTGCGGGGTGCTGCGACGTTTTGTCAATAGTGTCTCCGAGCTTGATATCTATCCAACCCACAAGTTCAACAGTATCTCTCATCTCACCAGACAAGAAGGCGGTCATCGCTTTGGGTACACCCAACAATGAACCGGCAGCATTGATCCAACCCTCGATATGGTCTTCTACCCAGGTAGGACCGCCTCCTCCTCCGAATCCGTACTCGTCGGGATCAGCTTCGACCCATTTGAGGCTAGTCAGGTCAGTATAGGTCGATGTCGATGTTTTGAATGTGGCACTGACAAGTACTAAGAAGGGTCGTCAGTATACCATGATCGCAATGCAGTATCCGACTCACCAGAGCAACGCTTCCTCCCATGCTATTACGGACGAAACATCAGCATGACGCATCTGCTGGATACGAGTGGCTTGAACCCACGAATGGGAGCACAGGACAACCTTTGCCTTGTTGTGTTTGTGCATCATTTCGACCTTGCTCTTGAGCTTGGAAAAGTAAGCATCACGAATCTCGAGGTTGTAGTATGCCAAGCGCCTGAGGCGTCGAGTCAGCCAGAATCTGTGGACGATAGGGAGTATTCGTACCAATCATAAGCAGCCATGTCCATAGAGTTGGTGTCATATCCAATCGTAGCCAGGTTTTCGACAATCTTTTGCCAAATCCAATACCCCTGAATGAACTCGGACTACACGCTGATAAGTCTTATTCTGAGCTGTGTGAGGCACACGCACGGCAGCATCGAGGCCTTGGGCAGCCCTCAACTTGAAACCCGGAGGATCCAAACCTGTCTCTGCGTCGACACTCAGCGCTTGGATCCACCGCTCCTTGTTCTGCAGCACTGCTCGAATCATCGTGGCAGTTCCCTACAGCCTCGTCAGTCATACAGCGCAAGCACTGATTCTCTACTTGCCCAAAGTCTTTTCCTGAAGAACGGCCTCGCCACCGTCTCCGTCCCCCAGCTCTCCAGCCCGGTACTGATGATTCCTGGTATGAGGATGATGGGATGCTGCTTCTCTATCCCATACTTTTCACTCATCTCTTGCCCTATGGCAAAATCGCGCGATTCGATGGCTTTACGGGCGGTTTCGACCATGGTGAGGTTTGAGAGGAGGTCGCGGGGGTCGAGGGTGGTTGGGAAGGCGGTCCAGACGTCTTTCATGTCGGCGGGGAGGGAGGAAAAGTCCATTGCCCATACTGCTATCAGTACACCAAGGAGGATTCCACTATTGAAAACATGAGTGCTGATCACATAGGGCAAGTGGGGCGTACACGGGAAAGAAGAACTACATCGGAACATCAGTAAGACGTCTTTTGCCATTGATCATACTTACTTTTCGCCCAAAGATCCATGCCTTCCATGTCTTTGCTTTCGCCTTAAGTTCTGGATGGTGAGCAAAAAACGAGTATTCACTCAGGTCTGTATCTTGAAGGTCAGCCATCGTGCGCTTATCATGACCGAGGTGAGCGTACCAATCTCATTGAAGGGAGTTCCCGGTGCTGTTGTCGGGTTAGCATCGTCAGACATTATGCAATGAAGACTTACCTAGCAGCTGGATACAAATTCACAGTCATGGTCAGAAAGGTATTTTCTTGTATGTGATGGTACCTACATGATATTTGCCGTCATCCTGCCCCCAATCAGCTTTGAACCACACAGTCAAGCAGACAACTCACATTCTTCTTCAATTTTACATTGAACTCTGTATGGTGCTTGTCTCCTCTGCCACTCTTATCGTCTCCCTTTTTCCTCTGTCGGAGACCCTCGGTTGTGGGAGTTGCAGGTTCGGTAGAAGGGGTAGGCACGTCCCCGGGTACAGAAGGGGAGGGCGAAGGAGGGTCTGGGAGGGAGACCCGGGACGGCTTTTTACGGGGAGGCATCGCGCCTGTGACTAGAGGTTATAAGGGAGGACGATGCTTTCCTGCCTGGTGGGCGAAACTTTTGATTGGGAGAGCGAATGGACCAAAGACCAAAATAACGGCAGGAGGCGTCGATGTGTACGCGGGCGCCGACGACGCGGTGGAGGCTTCAAGATAAGGCACTCAGTTGGTCAAGTACGAAATCATTGATGGCACTATGCATCGTGTACAGACTGTGGGATTGTATGCCTGGGTAGACAGGACGCGAGTGGTATCAGTGTAACCTGCCTCGACCTTGGACACGAATCGTGGGAAGGGGACTCACTCGGATCATGCCTCAAGTCGTCAGTATCTCAGTCAACCTCGATATGCCTTCTGCCAGCACCGATGGTTCCCATTGCCTGAACGAGGCATAGTAGTATCTCAATAGAGCATCTTTCGGTCTTGGCCACCACCAGACAGTGGCGGCGCATTATATTCGTGTGGTGTACAGAGTGAACAGTCAACCGACATAACACAATTGATTCCGTCGCTGTCGCATTGTCCCCAAGAAGATCATACTCATTGCCGTGGGCGCATTGGCTCGTCCAGGGACATTTGTATCTGGAGCAGCGTTCTTGATTGGTACCATAATCAACAAACACAGTGATGGTGATGGTGGCCACACGCACTTTGCTCAAGAAGCCACCCCGTGTGCCAGTTACATTTCTTGCTCCATATCTCCACATCGAACAGCGTCAGTCCTCATTCCTTCCGGCATCACCTGTTGTGAAGGGCCTGCATCGCTACATGCCAAGCGTAGAGAAGGGTGCCACAGCCCCAGTCCTATAATGCCGATTAGCGGAAGCAAATACGTTTGTATAGGGACTAGGCTCTGGATGCGCGTCATTAGAACTCCCTTGTTCCTTGCTGGCTGCATCTCGAGCGCAATCTTGGCCTGTCTTATCGCGAGATCTCCCTTCCCCCCATCTCCCACCATGTCCACCAAGCCAGAGAAGGTCCCCAACATCCCCACCGACGACGACCCCAGTGAGCACCCCCTTCCCCTGCCCCCTCCCATCTTGCCCCCAATCCGCACGTTCTCATCCTTCCCCAACGACAACGCGCTGACCCCCTCGACTTTTTTTCGACCCTCCAGCGCAACAGTTTACAGATGAATCCGGCGCACCTGCTACGCTGCCCGAGATTGGCAATGGAGGGGAGGAGAGTAAACTGAAGGTGTTGATGGGGCTTATGAAGAAGTGAGTGGGTTTGCTTGCCGGTTACCGGGTCGCTGCGATCGCACGTTTGAGGTGGGACGAGATGGACGTATGAGACTGACTGTCTGTGCAGACTCATCGGTGTCAAGGATGTCGCCAACTTGTAAGACCCCTTGTATCCATGGTCTGTCTTGTACTCATGCACTGCCAGACGTCTATCTCTCCCCGCTTCCCTCCTCGAGCCCATCCCCAACCTCGAATACTGGCAATACGCCGACCGTGCCGACATTCTCGCTGCTGTCGGCGACTCCTCCGACGAGCTCGAACGCATGCTCGCCGTCCTGCGATTCTGCTTTAGCAAAGAACTAAAGTTCATCCGGACCCGTCTCGGCAAGCCATACAACTCGGCTCTCGGGGAGCACTTTAGGTGCTCATGGAGGCTGCCCGCGCTGGCGCTCGATAAAGAGACGGGAGATCCTGTAGTGAGGACACATGTGCACGTGCCCATCCCTGGGGAGCCGGCGTACGGGGGGCAGGGCGGGAGTGGATGGACGACCCCGGTGTTGAGGGCGGAAGACGGCGGCAAGCCGAGTAGCGAGGCCAGCTCGATCGTCTCGTCTTCGAGCAAGGCGTCCAAGAAGACCAAGGCGCTTGATTTGTCGCAGGTGGACCGGTCGGTGCCCGGGCCTGGGCCGGAGGTGGTGGGCGACCCCGATGCTGGGGTTGTGGAATCGGAAAAGGTTACTGTGGTGTTCTTGGTGAGTGCGGCAAGTGCAAAGTAGGGCCAAGCTTATGATTGCCCAGTGTGAACAAGTGTCTCACCACCCTCCCGTATCTGCGGCCTACTATTACTGCCCCGAGAAGGGTATCGAGGCCTATTGTATGGACCAGATCACCGCCAAGGTATCTGGAATGTGTAAGTGGCCTCCTTTGGAATCGATCCTGTGCTCATAAACGGCGTAGCGGTCAAGGTCGGACCTGGTCATTCCAACAAGGGTATCTTTGTCAGGGTAGCCCGCGACGGTCCCGGCAAGGGCGAAGAGTACCAAATAAGCCACCCTTCCGCTGCCGTCAACGGTATCCTCAAGGGTTCCTACTATGGTACTATCTCGGACTTTATCCAGGTCACTTGCAGAGGCGGGGAGAGCGGGCCTACCAAGCTGAGAACATTGTTGGACTACAAGGAAGAGGTGCGTCGCAAAGCATTTGCAGGGATGGGCGCTGATGATGTGATAGTCGTGGCTCGGGAAACCCAAGTTTTTGCTGGACGGTGTGATCTACCGCTACACTGTCGGCGACGAAGAGCAAGAAGGCTGGACGAAACCGAAACAAGTGCCGTCCGACAAGATTGTGGGCTACATCGAGGGCTGCTGGATGAAGCAGATCCGCTACAAGCTCAAGGGTCAAAAGGAGTGGAAGATCCTCCTCGACCTCGACCAGCTCGCTCTGATCCCCAAGGATGTCCGTCCGATTGAGGAGCAGGACGAGTATGAGAGTCGAAAGCTGTGGGAACCAGTGACGCAGCAGTTGTTGAACAAGAACTGGGGAGAGGCGACCAAGAGTAAACAGACGATTGAACAGGCGCAAAGAAATAAGGCGCAAGAGCGAAAGGATAACGAGGAGACGTGAGTGATCATTTGGTATAGCGGGGCTGTTACTGATAAGGCGTAGACATCACGCCCGGTATTTCGAGCCCGACTATGAAGAAGGTCGACCTGTCCTCACCGCGGAAGGCAAGGAGGCGCTTGAGAAGGAGATCAAGCGTTGCCGAGGCGAATAGAGTCGGTCGGCGGCAGCGTGTAGCATTTGCTGTGAACAATTCTCATAGTAGAGTAGAGTGTCGGAGTGGTCGGAGGCGAGCATTTTTGTATCATACCAGCGTTAACTTATCAAGCAAAGACTTCTTTTACAAGTAGAACGTGTTTCCGTCTTCCTTCTATCTAATATCTTGGCCGCAAACAATGCCAGGTTTTGTGAAGACATCTCTTTTCTTTTGCATCTATGCAGTACATGGACGCGTCTCACGCGTGTGATGGTGCCTGTTTCACTAGCGCGGACGCGTGTTCGAGCCCTTCTTTTGTTCTGTTTGGGGGTTGTTGCCGCGTTGGGCGATGGGAGAGGGGGGAAGGGAATGTATGTATGGAGGTATGCATCGCAGAATACTCCCATGCATACACAGACATCCCATGCACCCCCGTCACGCATAGACAACGCCGCTTGGCAGGGTTACCACTGTGACGACAATGGTGACTGGTGCAGGGGCTCAGGGGGACTCAGGAGCGTGCCTCCATTCCACATCTCTTAACATCATTTTCATCGATTTCTCTTTCTCTTCATCTCTCTCTTTCTTGCCTGCTGTACTGGATACATACATCCCCGACGCTCCTTACCCGCCCACCCCGTAAGATGAAGTTCACCACCCTCCTCTCCGCCACCTCTCTGCTCACCCTCGTGAGTCCCCGTCTTGACCACAACACTCTTCTCATCGCTGACCGTCCCTGTTCCAGGCATCCAGCACCCCTCTCGTCCTCTACCGACGCGACAACGCGACTATCCCCTCCTGCGCCGAGGACTGCTTCAACACTGTCGACACTGTCGGTGTACGTTTTCAGTGTTCTCGGGTGGGCAACAACGCTTATCGAGTGTAGTCTTCCTGTGATGATGGAGACATTGCCTGCTACTGTACCGACGAGCAAGTCGTCGGCTACCTCAGATCGTGTCTGAGCGCTAGCTGCAGCGTGAGTCCAGCAGCATCGGATGCCGAGACGCGAAAAAATCTGACAAGGTTTCCTTAGACTTCCAACGTTACCAACGCAGTCATGGCCGGTGAAGAGATCTGCAGTGCCCACGGCGTCGATGTCTCCATGTCTGACGACGGCACCATCTCTGCTACCACGACCAACAGCGCCATCGCCCAGGCTACCAACTCGTCTTCCGCTTCCGGCGCGTCTTCTACTAGTAGCGAATGGTCTAGCGCGAGCGAGTCTTCCGCCCTGAGCGCTGCCTTGTCCTCTTCCACCTCTGCTTTAGAGAGCTCGGCGGCTGGGTCTGCGTCCGGTTCGATTTCTGCTACTACCTCAGAGTGAGTTTATAATGGCGCGCTACATCTGACATGTGCTGATAAGATTCGTTCAGGACTAGCGCGACTTCTTCTGCTTCTAGCGAGGCCTGGTCTTCAGAGACGTGAGTTTCATTTCATAAATGAGTGATTCCGATCTGACAATCTCTTCAGTGACTCTTCGAGCGCCCTTTCCACCGCGTCTCAGAGCTATGCTTCAGCCGAAAGCTCTGGAGCTAGTGTTTCGTCCGCCGCCTCCGCTTCCGGCACTTCCCCTACCACCATCTCCAAGGCATCTTTAGCTTCTGCCGTTTCTAGCGCCGCTGGATCTTCCGGCACCGCCAAGTCATCCGCCTCTGGCTCCTCTAATGCCGTCAGCTCCAGCACCGGCTCATCCACTGCGGGCTCCGGCCTCGCTGCTGCAAGCTCTTCCTCCTCCTCCTCCAGCGCTGGACGTCTGGCGGCTGGTCCCGCCGTGCTCGTGGCTGGTATCTTTGGCGCCTTGATGGTCTTGTAAGAGAAAACGGAGACTCTGTGAATCTCTCGATGGTTAATTTTCTCTCTTCTTGGAGAATGGAGAATGGGGGACGTTTGTGTATCTGAAATGTGTTGGTTGGGTATAAGATATCTGTATAAACATCTTTTGAGAAATAGCGGAATGGACATTGGCCCAGCGGGTCTGGATGGTGGACTTTTGACAGAAAATCAGTGCTGTTTTGTGTGCTTTAGAAATGCAGTGCAGATGCGGACACGGAGCAACGTTCTGGGTTCCAAGCGTTTCGCTGCCTTTTCTCATATCCTTGGTCCACGCCGAGCAAGTACTCTTCTTCTGCATACCTCGACATCTTTCATCCTCCCCTTGTGGCATTCTCATTGCGCTTTGGAATCATTTCATGCGTTTTTGTCCCATATCACTGGTCTGGAACATCCTGTAGGCATCTAGCCCTCTACTCTCTGCCCTTCTTCCCCATCCATTCATCTGCTCTCGCGCCCCCCTTTCACCTGTTTTACACGTTTCCAAAAACATGACACGCCGTTTACGCGGGGAGCTCAAACTTCTGGCCACGCAAGACCTTGGTGACGTACTAACCCCAATCGTCTCAGTACGTGTCATACAAGTCGAATGGGGGGAGACTCACAATGTAGCCAAAGTCGGCGTAGATGAGGGTCTGGATGATACCAGCAGACACCGCGATACTGTCAAACTTGCCTTCGGTAAAGTACCTGATCCCACGTTAACCTCTGTCCACACACTCTTCACTCAATGCCACTCACCTGTACATCCAATTGGGGATATACAGTCCTCTGTAAAGCGCCAACGCCGCAAGATAGTGCGTGGTGATAGTCTCGGCCTCGCCCGTTCGCTGGAGCATAAACAGCTGCGGCAGGATGGCGACCGATTCGAGCCAGATGGAGAATGACCAAGTGATCTCGAACGGGGTGAATTCATAGTTGAAGATGAGGGCGAGCACGGCGACGGGGCCGAGGATGTAGGCGAGCTGGAAGGTATCCAGTGAAGCGTCGTGGGTTGGTCTGGGGAAAACACGGATGGAATCAGCGGCTGTCGGGATATCTGGCAAGATCGACCTGGAACGCACCTAAAATTGACCTTCATGAGGTACAACACATAGGCTGTTGAGCCGATGAAGAAGAGCTTCATGAGGGTGTTGTAGATGGATATGAGGGGGTAGACAAAGAGGTCGACATAGCGGGTGACGAACACGACGAGGTAGAGGAGCTGTGACTTGAATGATATGCCGCGGCAGGACCGGGTTGTCTGAATCTTGTGGAGGAGGATGAAGATGGAGGCGAGGTGGGAGATGTCGCCGAGGAAGCGGAAGATGTTCATGGCGAAGAACGGCCGGGGGGTATAGCTGGGGGAGAAAACGCAGAAAGACAGAGGAGAGTGACGCGTGGAGAGCAATAGGCGACGATGACGGCGATTGCGGCGACCGCCGAACGTGGCACGCCTATCCCCTCGACTGGCTTTGTTGTGATTCTGCATTCTGCTTTGTGGTCATTCATTCTTTAATCCTTCAAAAAGCACCCTTGGTAGTGCACAAGAACCATGCCCGCCCTCAAATTCTGTGGTGAATGGTGAGCTGCCGCGGAGATTGCTTGTTGATTCGTGCTGATGGTCTGTAGCAACAACCTCCTCTATCCCAAAGTACGTTGCGGTTATTCACTCCCACCGGACTAGACTTGAGATGGAAGATAGATGGTCGGGATACGATTTAGGGGAGGATGTGCTAATACTCTTGCAGTCCGACAACAATGCCAAAGTGTTGCTCTATCAATGTCGAAACTGCAACTACACTGAGAACGCTACGATTGAGCCAGGAATGGCTGGAAGAGTATACAAGCATGATCTGTTGACTGTTGCCAGGTATGTTGGATCTTTTCAGAAGCCAAAGGTCGGGCGCCTGGGCGAAAGCTGTAAAGGCGGCAAAGAGCCAGAGTCGCTGACAAAGACGACAGAGAACAACCAGGAGAAACCAAAGACCTCGATACAGACCCTGCTCTACAACGGTCATCCATCGAATGTCCTGCTTGCCATCATCACGGGTACGTCTACCGTTCTCTATCGAACCGCAGCTCATTGCTCTACAGTGCCGTGTTCTACCAAGATCAAGGGCGGCGAATCACTACCAACATGACCCTCTTCTACTCCTGTATCAACTGCAAAAACCTCTTCAGGGATCCCAACATCAAGCCGCGTTAGAATATACAGCTCCCGATAGATAAAGCTCGGGTCGAGAAGCTCTGGGGGCAAGTCCGGAAAAGATCAAATGGACTATGCGGCCCATATGTTGTACATTTAGTCATCATCGGTACCCATGCATCAATGGGGATTGATAATACATTTGAGATGTACTCTGATTGTACACGCGTCTAGAAGATGCTACTCCATCTGATGCTAAGCAAAGACCCAAAATTCTATTCCTCTACATCGTGAATCATCCCCTCTTCCTCCAAATACGCCATAAAGTCCTTCCACACTTTGGAACCACCTTGCGGCAGACTGTCGTTGCTTCGGGCGCCCATCTTGGCAGTTGACAATGTCCGTTTGTTACCCACCATGATCAATGCCTCAAGAGCTGTCAGCTTTGGATGACGATGATGTGAGGAGACACTTACTCTTTTGGCCCTGGTCAGCCCCACATTCACCCGCCTCCAGTCTCCCAAGAACCCGATATACCCCCCAGAGTTGCACCTCACTGTACTGAATATGATGACCTCCTTCTCCCGCCCTTCAAAGCCATCAACAGTTTTGATTTCAATGTCTCCCAGCTCGTCGGTACGAGCTTGACCAAGAAGCTCGATCAACTTTTCTCGCGTCTCCGGAGCGTAAAGGGATGACTGCAAGACTTTGATCTGTCCAAGGTATGGGGTGATGATACCGATATCCGACACTTTCATTTCCTATCATCTCCACCATCAGTATCGCCCACATGAATCTGGACATTGACGTACCGGATTCTTGTGCAACAAGTCTGCAACAATATCCACCACCAATTCCGCGTCCCCATAATTTGCCAAGCTCTTCATGACAGCGCTCTCCTGGTGCCCATGACTCAAGAACGTCATGCTCTTCCGTTCATCCACCTCCCTCATCTCACCTGTGGATGGATCGGCCACAGGGTCGTCAGCGAGTAGGAAGGCAGTCTTGGGAGCAGGGCGGGCAGATGCCGGGGTGCCGTCTTGGAGAAGGGAAGAGTAGAACGTTTTGGAGGGGAATGCGGAGAGGGCTGGGTGCATCCGATACTGGGTATCCAGCATGATTGATGGTACATCTTGACTATGGTGAGCGGAATTCACGATTGGTGCGACGACTTACGGCCTTCGTGGATCAGCCGCTCGAAAAGACTGGTGGACAGGCCACCAGAGTGAGCGTCTTCCGAGATGATGACTGGTGGTAACTGCTTGTGGTCACCGATGATAGACACATGGCTTGACTAGAGGAGGGTCAGTACAGGCAGATTGTGACTCGAAGGACTCACCCCTTTCATCAGTGGGATCAGAGAAAGCGGCTCTGTGGCCATACTAGCCTCGTCCAAAAAGACGATAGGAAAGTCGATGCACTGAAGCTTTCTGGTGGCGGCCGAGATACAGGTGGTGCAGATCTGATTCATGTCAGCGTGACTGTCCATGGTGTGAGCCTTGGAGCGCTCACCACATCCGCATCCAAGAGCGTTTCGGTGGTCATGTCTCTTCTGTATCCCCATATTTTCTGGTTCAGAGCTTTGAGAGTGTCTTTACCCATTCCTGTTGATCATCAGCTCGTGATCAATTCACACCTTTGACTTTACGCACCCTCTTTAACAGGCTCTCCCATCAACCTCTGAGCATCTGCTGCCGACTTTCTCTCCGCCCACGCTGACATCTTCTGATCCTCCAGCCGATTCAAAGTGTCCCACATCGGGTGATCCTCCAACCTCGCCTCCAGCGTGGTATGCTTCATATCCCCTGGTACTCTATCCTCCGTCCCGACGCGGACTACTCGCAGACCAGCTTTGTCGAGACCAGTGAGGAGATTGTCGACAGCGACGTTGGTGTGGGCGCAGACGAGGATGGGGTGGGGTATTTGAAAGTGTTGCTTGAGTAGCTTAATGGTCTCTACAATCACTCGAGTCTTGCCGGTTCCAGGGGGCTATCACATTGTCAGGTGTGCTACCTTGGTAGAGCATAGACTCACTCCTTGAACAAGACTCAAGCTCTGACTCAACATCATCCCTATCGCCCTCAACTGCGTTCGATTGAGGGGGACATGTGGATCCCCTTCAACCTCCTGCGGCACCTCCTTCTCTGACCGGTACCTCTCCGCCCAGCTCTTCAGCAAGTCATTTCGCATAAGCTGACTTGGTTTGACGATTCCAGCGGCGAGGTCGGTGAGCTGTGGGTTGGGGTTCGTGGGTAGATCGGTAGGAGCAAGTTCGGATAGGTCTTGTACGATGCCATCAGATGCCAACTCGGGCCCTTGTGAAGCCTGGAGGAAGGATCTGAACAGTGGTTCACGCAGAGCAGTGCCCTGTAGGAAACCCTGCTCTCGCCTTTTTCTCGACTCTTCTTCAGGTGCGGCATCGCGCTCGTTCAAGAATCCTGCCATGTCTTGTTCCAGGGGATCATAAGACAAGGCTTTGACGGCATCGAATTGTCTCTGAAACACGAAATCAGAATAACCAACGTCCAATCTGTATGATACATCAGCGGCTACCTCACAGACAAGTGGTGGTGACTTGCCGCCATTGCCCCTTGGTAAGATCAGGTATCGGCTTGTCGAACGCGATAAAGAGGTTTCCATTACCGACAGATCGTACCGTAGCGACGATAGGTTCATCTTGGTCATTGACCAGAGGATCCACGTTGGGGTCTGTCCTTGAGAACAAGACGTACGTCCCGGTACTGCACCAATCAATACAAGCCCACGATCAAGCGAGGGAATGACCTACTTGAATCGAGGAGCCATGATGGCCTCTCGCTTCTTTGCAAATTTATAGACCGCCCCGCCTTGCTTTGTATTCCACGCAAAAGTGGCCAGCGTATCTTCGAGCGCATAGCCCGATCCGACCAGTCGCTGGATAGTCCACTCTTTCAACCGCGCCTCAAACATTCTCATCTCCTCTTCCATCTCTGCTGTAAGAAGCGGTACAAAGTTGTCCTCGTACCGTTCCATAGCTGGATAGAGCGGGTGGTCTTGAGCCAGCTTTGGCAGCTTTTGCTGGACGCGAAAAGGCCGTAAAGGATAAAGCCAACGTCCGCTTCGACGCTTACTGCGGTTCTGCTGGCTCATGGCACGATCGCGCCAGTCAAACCTGGTGAATCCATCTTGTGGAAACCCGTCAGGAGCAAGTTCGGGGTATTTATAGCGCGTCTGGATGACTGGCTTTTCCTGTTTAAAGGAGGATCGGGCTTTCTGACGCTCGGTAGCTTGGGCAAGGGCAGTCTTTTGCGCTATTGATCTGGCCGATCGACTACGCGCGGAAAGAGACTCTTCCGGAAAGGCATCCATCGGCGGGGCAGCAGGCATGGGCATATTCACAATCGATTCCCAATCGTTCACCCCGCCCATAACCCCAGGATCACTCTGCACCCCTTCAAACGCCTGGGCTTCTAGTGCCAACGCGCCGAGGTTGAGACCCGGGAAAGCATCTGCCTCTCCGAAACCCAAGTCTTCAAAAGCTAGCTGATTCAGCTGGGCATCGGAGAGTTGGAGGTCTTGGGCGGGCGGTGATACACGGGCAGCATTGCTGGGGTTCTTGATCGTGCTTTGCTGCTGCTTCCACTCGGGAGGGAATGGGAGATTGTCCGCCTTTCTTTCATCTCGGTTCAACCAGAAAGGCTCAGCTGGTTGGCCGGGGTATACCGATTCCGGCAAGACCTGAGCGGCGGCTCTCGAATAAGATCGGAAAGCACGGTCTAACCGTTTCGAAGAGTCACCTCTTGTTTCCTGAAGAAGATTTGGCGATGATGGTGGGGGGTTGTTGAAGTTTGATACGAGCCGTTCTTGTGGAATACGACTGGATCGAGGACGGCTGAGGTCAGACGGCCGTAAAGATCGGCACACGATCCCTCGCAGAGGCGAGGTGAGTTTGCCCGGATGGGCCCGGGCTGGGCTGATGGGTAGTCGCAGTTTGGCGGCTTTTGGGGAGTGTGGTACTATATAGTTAGAGCATCGGCGGGGGTATATGGCGAACAGATCAAGTCGAAGAGTTGGTGAAACGCGACGCGAAATCTCATACTCGTCCAGGAACGATCCCGGTTTAACGTGAGTGGCGATTCATGGGTCGCTTGTTTGGCTCTGGCACAATGCAGTCACGGTTGTGGCGCATAATTGCATACACTGGATGTCCTCGGCTACGACACTTACGCTGCTGCTCTAATTTTACATTTGCAATCCCCATGTCCGAACTTTCTATAAACAACAAATCTCTAATGAAAACACGATTTAGGCAAAAATGGGGGTGGCTCGGAACGCTTCAGACTCTTCAGCGGGAGTGGGTTCGGCGCCGTTAGCAACGGGAGAGGTCTCTGGGGTAACTCGGTGGTCGACAATGGGTTCGGGGCCCTCGGTGACGTTGAGGTCGATAATGTAGCCGGTGGAAAGGTCATACAACTGTTCAAAGTCAGTAAGGAAACACGTTTGATACAGCCGTACTTACCCAACCGTGGACGTAGACTGGGCGGAACTCTCCCTTCCTGTTCTTGGCCCAAGCTTCTTGGATGGTCTATGCTTGCTGTCAGCCCACAACCTTTACGTATCCCGTTGTGACTTACCGGACTGTCGATGACGTTCTTGACGCTCATCTTGACATTCTCCCTGATCAAGTCGTTCACATCGCTGCCTTCAGGCAAAGAGTGCCTCAACCGGATGATGGGGTCGAGGTATCGCACGAGGGGCGTACCAGCAGCATCAGCGCCGTCCTCGGTCTTGGGGGCAGGCTGGTCGAATGCGGCGATGCAACCACCGCAACCAGTGTGGCCGACGACCATGACTGAGAGATAAGAGAATGAGCCAAGTATGACTTGGCAAAGGAAGGGTCGGGCTCACCGTGGGTGACTCCGACGTTCATGATAGCGTAGTTGAGGAGAGCCTGGGAAGAGTCGTCCTCGGGCTTGAACTGGTTGGCGACGTTTCGCTGAGAATGCCAAGCGTTGGTTAGCGCAGCCCAGTGGAGATCGCGGTACCACGCACCTGGACAAAGACCTCTCCGGGCTTGCGGGCCATCACCGTGACCTCGGGTACTCGCGAGTCGGCACAGCCAATCCAGAGAAAGTTGGGGGCCTGCAGAGCATGTCAGTACGCGCCCAGCGTTCCACAGTGCATCGCTACGAACCTGGCCCTTGACTTGCTCCTCACAGAACTGGGGCTCTTCCGCGTGGACTCGCCTGGCCCACCACCTGTTGCCTTCGAGGACAGCCCTGACCTCTTTGAATTTCTGTGCGGCCAGGGAGTGCTCGAGGTCCATGTCGATTTCCTCTGAGGGCTGGAGGGGTTCTGCGTGGAATGGCATCTTGATGGGAATGGTGGCGTGGATGTGGCGTCGATAGGAGCGGGGGATGGATGTTCTTTGAAGAAAGGATCTGGTACGGAGGGAGTTGAGCGCGGTGTGCGCTGCTTGTAGGGGAATTGTGGCGGTTGCTGGGATGCGAGCGATGCGATGTAGTCAATTTATTGCCATGGCTTTACTCGGCCTCCGACAAAAATCCCCCATCCACGATCATCGCAATAAACGTGCCTGGTCCCTCGACTACATCTACGTCCGGACACGCCCATCCCCCCGCCGCCCATTGGCTCCCCTGCCCATGTCCGCGCCAGATAACGGGCCCCCGAAGTCTTGGTGTCCGGCCGTGCGCGGTTGTCCGCCTCGTTTGGTCCCGTTGCGCACTCGTCCCCCATCCCCAACGACGCGAGTAACGCCCAGTTAGTCACCCGGCTACTTCTGCCGAGATTCTGGCCAGCTTGCATGTTGATTGATCTTACGCCGCAACGGTGATTGCTCCTCGCGCCATTCTCTCGCGTTTTAATCTATATACCTCGCTTGCTCGCCCGGACGCGCAGACTCGACGGCCGAATGTGTCGACTCATTCATTTGCGTTCAGTCATCGAGATCATCGACTACTCGTGCAGATCACTCCATCCTAGCCTCGCAGTCTGTAGTAGAGATATCCACCAAACATACTGTACCAGGTTCTGATACGTGGTGAGAAGGCGCGCGCAAATGCATGACTTGACTCTATAACACACTTTGGAAACGAGAGAAGAATGGAAACACAACGTATGTAGATGATCAACTTGATTTAAAACACAACATTACTGACCCTTCTTCTCACCCTCAGCAATAAGCCTCGCCTTTTCAGCATCTCGCAACTTGAGGGCTTCTTCCCTTCGCCTCTTCTCCCTCCTCTCTCGGCCCTTGGTCACGAACGCGACGGGCTCAATGTCGGCAAACAAGGCCTTGCAGCCGGTTTCCACGACGTAACAGAGGAGAAAGTCGAGAGCCATGGAGGTGGCGAGCTTGAATCGGAACTAGAGATAAAGAGTCAGCTGGTGATACCCATGAACGTCGGCGCGACTTGCCGAAGTAGTCATCTCGACCAACTGCAACCACCTGTTGAGCTCGGGGATAAAGTCGGTGGCACCGCAGTAGGCGACCAGACTGGCACCGAGAAGACCATAGTAGAGAGGAGGGTTCTCTCGGATACCCTCTCGGAAGGGACGGCCTTGGAAGTTGAGCACAAACGTGGAGACCTGCTGAGAGAGACCGAGGAGGTAGATGGCAGTGTTCAACAGAGTCGGCTCAAACTTCTTCTCGAGGTCAATCGCACCTCGGCTGTTTAGAAATGTTAGTCGTGACCTGGCTAGTGATGAATAGACTCACTCTTCCAGAGACTTGGAGAGACCAGTGATATAGACCAAAGTTATAATGTGGACGGCGAATTGGAGCAAGACAGAGAGCAAGACGTAAAAGTTGAAAATGTTGCCAAGAGGCCTCTCCTTGGAGAGCTTCTCCACGGGCTGCAAACATGTTAGCTCATGCTTTGCCGCACAGCGCATCACTCACCTTGGCCCTAGAGATACACAAGAAGCAGACGCTCATCATCATACCAGTGATGGTCACTTGGTAGTCGCCAAATTTGATACCGTCGAGGTATTGCACAGACAAAGAGTAGGCAGTGATCAAACAGTTGAGCGCGAGGATCTTGTACATCTGGATAGTGGCGACCAAAGTGCATCGGCCTTGTCGGATGATGTTGGTAACTAGACAACATCAGCGTCAGTCGTAACAGGCAAAGAAATGACTCACTAGCAGAGACATTAGAGAGCTTGGAAGTAAAAGGAGCAGCGCAAGAAGCATCACCGAGCTTGATCTGCGGTACTTCCTGGTCCTCGTCCATCTCAGAGAGCTTGGCGGTAATCGTAGTCATGTCAAACTTCTCCAAGGGGCTCTGCTTCCTGGCGTTGGCGTGGGCAACAGCAACCTCTTGCTGGGTCTTGACCAGTTCGGGGAACGCCTCTCTGAGAGCAGGGGGGGGAGGCGGAGGAGGCTGGTTGAACCTAGCAGAGATTCGGACTTGCTGCTCGTAGACCTTCTTCATCCTCTCGAGCTTGTGGTGCTCGGCGATAGCCTTCAAGTCCTCGGGAGAACCGTCGAGAAGAGCGACACCGATGTGGGCAGCCTTGAGAGCGCCGACATCGTTGGTACCGTCTCCAGCCATAAGAGTAGTGAATCCAAGCGAACGGAGAGTGGTGATGATAAACTCCTTCTGGTTGGGAGACACTCGCGCGTAGACGTACGTGTTTTGAATGAGGTCGGTGACGGAGGGAAGCTGCTCGTACTGCCTGAGGGCGACGCCAGTAACACAGATGTCATACTTGTCAAAGAGAGACTGGTCGAAAGGCTCCGAAGCTCGGACCGGGATGATCACAGAGTCGTCAACATTGTGCCATACCAGCTCGCCGGCGGATTCCTCCTTGACGTCAAGGATCAAGACATCACGGTCAACAATCTCGACATCCCTGGCGACGTGGACAGCAGTCAAGGGGTTGTCACCGGTAATCATAACACACTGCCGATCAGTCAGCTTGCTATCTGTTTTCACGTGCCATACTCACTCGGTGAGAAGAGTCGTTGAGCATCTTGAGAGATTCGACAGCGTCCGGCTTGAGAGGGCAGTGGAAGACAAGGAAACCGGCGAAAGTGAGGCCACACTCGACCTGGTCTCGGTGGATATCCTTGACCTGTCACTGATCAGCATACATCCACTTCATAAGGACATCGCTTACCTTTTCAACTTGCACGTTCATAGACTTGACACCCAGAGCCAAAACTCGGCTGCCACGACGAGTGTACCACCTGTAGGTCTCCTCGTACCATTCCGGGACAGAGACATACATGCCCTTGAGAGTCTCGGGAGCACCCTTAACGGCAGCGATCCATCGCTTACCGCCACTGGGTTCAGACACGGTAGAGATGGTAGACATTCGCTTGAGAGCAGAGGAGAATTGGTATCGGCGCTTGATATGGACCTGGGCCTTGTGAGGAGCTTCCTTGCTAATAGGACTGATCTGGTCGCCCTTGGAGATCTTCCAGTCAAGAGCAGCCAGAGTGGTCTTCTCCATGGGGTCACCGACGATAGTTCCGTCATCCAAGAGGACCAAAGCGTGAGCAGCAGCAAGAGCAAGGGTAGTGTCCTTGTTGCTGGCGGTAACAGGGACGAGAGCCTTGGGGTCGGTAGACTTGACACCAGCAATACCTTCGACAACGAGGTCTTCACCGGTAATGGTACCAGTCTTGTCGAAACAGCAGACGTCCACTCGACCGGCCCATGGGATTCGGAAGGGCTCGGTGCAGAAGATGGCGAACTTTTGAAGGGCAACGAGGGAAGCATTGACAGCCAAGGAAAGCTCCATGGGAAGCTCGGGAGGAACGACAGAGGTGATGATGAGAACACAGTCCAACAAGAGCTTGCCCTTGGCCATTTCTCGCTCAAGTCCCTTGATCCAGACATAGGCACTGGCCGCAATGGCAAAGATGAGGAGGAAACCGATAAACAGGAAAGCTTCGAAAGTGTTGGCGGACACACGCTCGGTAGAGAAGATCATGGTTCGGACGAGTTGACCCTGAGTGGTGCCGAAGCCGGTACGAAGAACAACAGCAAGACATCCATCATCCGGAGTGGTGAGACCACCCTCGGCGGCCTTCTCGACCTGTAATGCCTTGGTACCGGAGAAGAGAACGTTGTTTCTGTCAGCGCCGTTCATGTCGAGCCTGTCGGTGCCTTCCCTGAGCTCAACGCTTTCCTTGAGTAGAGGGGTGGATTCGCCGGAAAGCATGGCTTCGTTGACGATGGCAGTGCCACGGAGCAGCAACAAGTCGCAGGGGACGCCAGAGTCGGGGTTGGTTCGGAGGACAGAAACGAGGTCTCCCGGGACAAGATCGGTAGTGAGAACAGAGGTCCACTTGCCATCCCGGAAAGTCTGCACCTGGTAAGGAGTGATGCTCATGGTGCGGAACTCTTGGAGAGTCCTGACTCGCTGGAAGACGACAGTGCACTCAAAGACAACCAGCATGAAGGCTGTGAACAAAGAGTAGTACCAGTATTCGTCCAAGCACCAGAGAGCAACACAAAACATCTGGAAGACGAAGAATGGCGCGACAGCGTGTTCCGCGAAAAGTTCGGTGAACTTGGGGATAGGGATGTGGCATTCGTTGGAACCGTAGGTCGCCTTCAGAGTGTCCAGGTTGGGCAGGCCGGTCACAGGAGGAGTGGGCTTGTCTTTGAGAGGAGCGTGGGTAAGGATACCGCGGGAAGTCTGGAAGATGGAAAGAGGGGGGGCAGCATCGCAGGGATAGGGGATTCGAGTGAAGGCGTTATCCGAGGCTACATTGACATGAGCAAAATGCTGGCAGTAAACTTGAGGTCACGTACAGCTGTAGACATAAGTGTCTCTCTGATAGTTGAAAGAATAAGCAGGTTCGACGGAGCCAGGGGTCTCCTTGCGTTCAAGCGGGATGATATCACCCTTTCCCCGCCCCTTCTTAGGGATCACCCTAATACGGGAAGCAGTCTTCATGGAGTCGGCCTATGCAAGTGGTCAGTCACAGAAGATATATTGCTTCTCATTTTACCTACGGTGGTATAGGCGACCTTGGCATTTACTCCGCTACTCCAGGCGGTAGTGAGGAAACTCAGAGCATGTCCGGCACCAAGCAAGACACAGAAGATGAATGTCCATTCCTCCGACTTGATCCAGTCTTCGTATCTGTAGTGGTAGGCGTAGTAAAAGAGAGGGTAGAGGGCTGCGTTGCATTAGCTCGAGCCAAGTCACCCGGTCAACCTCCACTTACTAAGGAAAGGGGCACCATAGATTCTTGCCAATATGGGCGTTTTATTGTGGAGGGTCAAAGCCTCTATCTCCGGAGAGACGATACCTGGGGTGGCGGACCTGGAGGAAATGAGTGACGATGCCCTCGGCGAGTAATAATGACTTACATTTTGGGTGCCGCTGTACACAGATGCAGAGGACGAGATGTCGATAAAGATCACGCTGGAATCGCCGCAACAGGTCATCGTTCAGGTGTCTTACGTAATCATATGAGGCCACCGGGCAGTGGCCAAGAACGGCCCGGCAAGCAATGGCTGCTCGCTGAACGTCTCAGCGTCTCAGCTGAGAGTCGTCACGCCCCAGCGTGTGATGCGCATGTATATCAGCTCGATTATAGGCGACCTCAGAAAGGCAAGTGTATCTGGCGCACTAGGCTGAGGCGCCCGCCGCCATGATGTTGAATGATGATGATGCGGAACTTTTGAAGCGTCTGACGGGTTGTGTAGAGCTCGTATACTTTGCCGATCAATCATTGCGGCTGTGCGCTTTGAGTGAGAGACCCATACAGATGCATGCTGTAGATACACCGGTCGTAGCTGTTTCAGGTGAATGAGCAAGTTGAGTGACGACGTAAAGTGTCACCGCCTCGCCGTCCAGCTTCACCGTACCACTACCACAAACTATGGACAGAGTATGAACGAGAGGAGTCGGGTCTGCGGGCGGTGCTTGAAGAAGTGGACTAACGTCAACCACGTAACATCAAGACATCGCCTCATTCTCAACCATAGGTGGTAAGAAGATTATACACCGCAATGTTACAGAGGAGTGATTGGTCATATTACCGTCATGGTTCGGGAATCGGTCTAGACTCTGTTCTTCGAGAGGATACCGCTCACAGCAGATGCGCAGGGGGTTGAGAATGAGTATCCTCTGAGGGTGCACGCAAACGAAGGCAACCGGAGGGGCAAGCCTTGAGGGAAGTAAAGCTTTATTCAGCTACGTCGTTCTGCTCCTTGCCGTTGTCCGTATGATATATCATCATCATGAACAGACTCGTTACTCCACAGTCTCTCTTGTTGTCCTTCCCCTTATTACCTTGTACCTTGTCATGAGTCCCCGCTTTCGTCAGATGGTCCTTTACTTGACATGAATGCAGTCCGTTGTCCCCGTCAGCAAGATCTCTTTTTGCTTTGTGACACTTCCTGAGAGATTATTGACCGGCCTTTGCTAAAGCAGTCAGAATTGAACGACCTTGCTCATAGTACCACGCTGCTTCCTTCTCTGCTTATGTACGAGTAAAGTACATGTGCTGAAGGTCTGGAAAGTGTATGATACAAGCCATCATCTTCCCCATATAAATGTCTTCCATGTCTCCACATCTTCATGGTATCCGCTAGGTTGGCTCATCATACAACATATTCTTCGCTAATCAGCCTCTTATCCTCCATCATCCATCGCCTAAACGACGCCTCTTCTCCCTCTTTTCATCCCTGGTTTCTCCCTATCATCCTCCTCAAAAACATCCGAAGTCTTTCTCGCCAGACCTCTCTTCGGTCCAGGGGTAAGCAAGCGGCTACCATTTGTAGTCTCTGTGGTATGTGTCGAAGGGCAAGGGGCTGGAAGGTGGTCGGGAGATAATGAGGTGCGCGTGCTTGTGGAGTAGGGCGGTGCTGGGTCAAGTTGAGGGATGACGATAGCCTCGCGGGCGTTGCTGGGGTGGACTCGAAGATCCTCGATAGTGCTAATTGAGTGTGTCATTGGCTTCTCCTCCTTCTCCGACTGATTATCCCCGGACGCTGCTACGTCATAGATTGCTGCCCAAAAGTGTAGTGAAGGATTAGGAGTGTAGGGATAAGGGCTGGGTGGATCATCGCAAGATGGATCGTCATGAAGGCGGATACCATCGATGCCATGGCGCAACGGCGAGACTGACAGTGTGGGGGCGTCGGATATGATTGTGTAGGTACCGAGCTGGGATGGTGATTTGGGAGTCTCTGGATAGCGGGAAAAGGAAGGGGTAGGGCTTGGTGGAGATGGCGGCGTCGACGACCTGACGCGATGCCCAAAGTGGACGGTTTCCTCGACGCTCTCTGCCTCTTCCGGCCTTTCCCACTCCTCTATACTATCCCACCATATAGGAAGTTTCGCGCCTGGCTGGTCATGGGATGGCTTCTGAGTTTGTGAAAGGGGCTCGCCGAGCAGAAGGGCTGGGTCGATACCAGTATAATCGTCGTCCTCGTCGATATCATTGTCATTCTTGTTGGTATAATCATCATCTTTGTCGGGGTTGTCGTGATCCTTGTCGGTACCGTCGTCGTCTTCGTCGGAGTTGCCAGCCCAATACGATATACCTGGGGTTCAAATCAGCCCTCTCCCACAAAGCCTTTACAACTCACGTTTCGGGCGACGGGGGCTTCTTCGAGGCCCCTCCGCTTCTGCCCGCCCGTGCAGCAATGCCCCCCCACACTCCGGACCTTCAGATTCTTCATCATAGTCGCCCTCTCCGGGAGATGGTGATCTCCTCTTGGTCTGTCGTTCAATCCAAAAGTCCTCATCCTCCTGGGCCGGGATATCCTGGGTCTCCTCGTCTTGAGATGCGCTAGACGCCCCTCCCTGATGACCTTCCGGAGGCGAGAGAAGCAAGGATGTGGAGAGCGCATGGTGAAGGGTTTCTGGAGAGGTGTGAGAGTGATCGGTGGGTGCCATATCGGCAGCGAGAGCTGGGGGAGATGCGAGGGAATGGGATTGGCGATAGGATAAGGTGCCGCCGGCAGAGAGAAGCCGATACGCCTCTTCCACCTCCCCAGTAGACTTCTCCTCGTTTCCCTCACCAAGGGGAAAACTCAGCTTTGAGCCCTGTTGCCACACGACGCGAGCTTCTCCACGATTCAAGACCTGCTCATCATCGGTAGATGCGAGACGGCGCTGTTCCCACCTCTCAACCTCCAAGTCTTCCTCTTCGTCACTGGTCGATTGTTCCTCTCTCTCGTCGTCATCGGACGAGTCTTGCTCGATCGACACCTCATCTTTCTCCTCTTCCGTCTTGGATACGACAACGGCTTCTGATGTAGCGCCTTCCCTCACTGTATTTGAGCTTCCGTCCTCCGCTTTTTGTGATACTCGTCGTCTCAATCGCCAGTGATGCGGGACGCTCGGCCCGCAAGGAGCAGCACCATCGTCATCCCAAGGCATGGGCCCAGAGTTGCTACGGAAAGTCTCCCGAGCGTCTTCTTTGTGGGGAGACAACGAGACAGGGTCGGTCTTTTTTGGGGTGGGAGAGATCTTGCGAAGCTCGGTGAGGACTTGGGATTTGGAGGGGTGGCGCTTCTTCTTCTTGTGCCCTAGCTTTGTGTCTGTATGAAGTTGTCAGCCCTTATACATTTGAGTGACAGAAAACCCACTGGAATTGGAATTCAAGTTTCGCACAGCCTGGCGAAAGACGATTTCACGCCTGAGGTCCTTGACGGGTTCTGGGCGAGTTTTTGGCCTTTTCACCCATACTCTGCGAGAAGTGGGCTTGATGCTTGCTATGCGAGAGTCATCCGGGTCCCTGGGGCGAGAGAATTGATATGGGAGACGTGAACCCAGCATATCCAGGATGAGGGAGATAGAGAAGAAAGATGAAAGCAAAAGAACACGGGATGTCTTCACACGCGTCGCAACGCGGTGGTCCGAGCGTTGAGTGATGCCTCGCCAATTTATTATTGTAAGGCGAGTCCACTGCGTCCGCTGATATAAAACGGCGGTTCAATGGCAAGGAGTAATGCGTCAAGGTGCTATTGCGAGCTACTCTTAAATGGTACGGCTATGTATATGTATGGCAGGCTGCGTATAGGAGAGTCTAGCCGAGGGGTCAATATATGTCCGGCAGCGAACCTTTCAGAGTGCCAGGAAGCAGCACTTTTTTGTTCATTGAGAATAAAAGTCAAAAGTGGTGGTGAATTGGCCTCTTATATACCTTTGGGAAGAGCTCAAGAGACTCGTCCCGCCTGGGTCTCGCCGAGGTCTTGAAGTCGCACTCTCAGTCTCGCCGACTTTCGCCTCTGCTCATCCAGTCTGTCTATGCCCTTTACCCACTGTTCGAAGGGGAGCCCTCAGTATGTAGACCCTGGCAGCTGGACTAGAAAGTGCAGAAGAGATGCACCACCAACTTCTTCTTGAAATAGAAGCGCCAAAGACACGCGCGTGAGATAGGCGCACAAGAGGCAGTGCTCGTAGCTAGGCACGCGGTTTGCCCCTCATTTCCTCTTTCTTTGCCATCCCGGTTGGTCGCTCCGCTATACTTTCAAACTTCAAATAACGCGTACCAGCGCCCCGGCACTCCCCTTTCTTTCACCCAGGACAAGAAGAATCGGCAACAAGGACGCACGCACGCGACAGTAGTCGCCTTTTCCCGTTGCGATGGCTCTCAACTTGCCCTTCTCCTCTCCCTTCAAGATCCCTCTTCCCAGACGATTCATCGTTCTCATTCTCTCGGGCGCCATCACCATCCTCTTCCTGCACACCTTCGCCCCCTCCACTCTTCCCCCAGTCTTCACACCGAATCTCCCCCACCACGAACCCGACGCATCCTACTTTTCCCCTTCCAAATGGCTCCCACCGATCCTCAATCCCAACACCCCGTCTAGACCATCAGAGTTTGACGAGGAGGGGCAATGTCTATTCTTGTCACCCTTCGACGCTCTTTCACCAGCCGAGAAGGCGCGAGCTCAGGTTCTCGCATTGGAGGAGATCTCTGCGGGTATCGTCCGAGCCAAGGCACCTCCGGCAGAAGGCAACGATGCCGACCCAGACTTTGACGATGAGTTTTCAGCCCTCAGCAATGAGACCAGGAAGCTTCCCGTTGGTCTGTCGCATCCCATACTGGGTTTGCTGAGGGACGGAGAGGTCAAGTGGAATGCCATGCTCGCCAAGCAGAGTAAGACGCTGGACCAGGCGGTGGACGCGTATGTAGACAAATGGGGAAGACAACCACCCAAGGGCTTCGATGAGTGGTGGATCTTTGCTCAGGCTAACAATGTCTTGCTGCCTGATGAATACGACGCGTGAGTCGGCGCCATCTGTCACTGGTCTATCTAACCTCGTCGCAGCATCATGGAGTCGCTTCTTCCCTTCTACGCCTTGCCCATCGAGTCTCTCAAGACCCGAATGGCCGAAGCTGAGACTGTGGCTGAAACGTTCACTCTGATCGTTCACGACGGCAAAGTCGAGCTGCAATGGAACGACGACTATTCTAGAGACACTTGGTGGGCGAGTCGACCTAGGGCTGACAGTCAGATCAATTTGATGGAGCCCTTCATCAAACATATCGGTGCTTTCAGGTAAGCAGTCCAGCCAAGTACTGTCTGTGCAATTCTAAATCTCGTTCAGGGCTACGTTCACCATTCACGATCAACCTTCCATCCTTCTCGACCAGGATCGCGAGACTGAGCTCGTCGACGCTGCCCGAACGGGCAAAGTGGTCACGAGCAAGGACGAGATTGATCGCCCCGAGCAGAACTGGCACAAGGCTTGTGCCAAGGACAGTCCTCTCAATAAGGGCGTCGTTGAGGAGCTATCCTCCGACACCTTCATCTCATCCCACCTCTCCGCCATGGACATCTGTGAACACCCAGCCTACATGGAGAACCACGGTATGCTCCTCGAGGAAAAGAACGCCGACACCCACCCTAAGCCGCATACCAAACTTTTCCCCATCTTTGTGCCTTCCAAGACTGCACTCAACGGTGATATCCCCGTCACTCCTATCGGCAAAGATGGTCGTCGAGATGATGTCGGCCACGATCCTGATTGGTCCAAGAAGAGTGGCAAGCTTTACTGGAGGGGTCTTGCGACAGGTCTCCAGCACAACAAGGGTTCCGGTGCGAAATGGCGACAGTCCCACCGAGAGCGACTCCACTTCCTCGCCAACGACAAGGGCGAGGACTACACCGAAGTCCTCTCCCCCGTCGGCTCCTCAGGTGAGGCTGAGGTTGCAAGGCTGCCATTGAGGGAGCTTGGGCAGTACTACATGGACGTCAAGCTTGCCGGTGGCCACTGGCAATGTGACTGGGATGATGGGTCGTGTGAAGAGATGAACAAGGAGATTGACTTTGCTGGCAAGGACAGCTCTGAAAAGAGCAACGAGTACAAATACGTCTTTGATGTGAGTCATCTTTGTCACACTGGGTACCGCGGCTGACATGATGCTATAGACTGACGGCAATGCTTGGTCATCCCGTTTCCCACGATTGATGGCTTCCAACAAGTACGTAAATACACATCTTGTTGAAGTATTGCTCACCATATTCCAGCGTTGTCATCAAATCTACCGTGTTCCCCGAGTGGAATACCCGTACCCTCCCCGAGTGGTACGCATACATCCCATCCAAGATGGACTACTCGGACTTGTTCTCCATCATGACTTTGTGAGTTTCGTCTGTGTAGTCGAGGGCCATCCTGACAGTGGACACAGCTTCCGAGGAAATCCATCAGGCAGGGGTGGCCACGATGAAGTTGCTCGAAGAATAGCGCTCAATGGCCAATGTTGGGTTGAGCGAAGTATGTCCTCTTCCTTTCGACCCTCCGGGCGATCGCTAACGATTTCGTGTAGCATGGCGAAGAGAAGACCTCCAAGCATACATGTTCCGTCTCTATCTCGAATACGCCCGTCTTATGAGCCCGGATAGAGATACGGGCAAGATGGACTACGTGTCGGGGCACGCGGGGGAGAGCCGTGAGGCAGAGGAAGTGCCGGTGGCCGAGAGATAAGGACCACAGTCTAGGGGACAGGTAGCCAGGCGCCGGCGAGTGCCTGTCAAGAGTGTGCGTGTAGCACACGCCATGCCATCAACCAAAGCAAATTGTGTACTCGAGTACAGCTAGTACAATTCTCATTCATCTGTAGGAGAGTGTTATCTGCCACAAACAGGGCACCTTCTTGCTATCCTTCTTGATCTCACGGCCATAGCATCGTTATTTCCTTGTTTATTTATGTATACCCGGGTGCTGTAATAGACTGGTGGAACCCTGATATCAGTTCTTCGGATATTGCTGCTGAGAACATTGCAGTCATCGCGCGTGCTTGCTGTATCCTTCTGCCCTGAGTCCAAATCGATGGCGACGCTGGACCAGACAAATAACAATGTACGTTCTTAGTCCACGGCACTTAAGCTTTCGGTAGATGCTTCTGGGTCCCCATGTACATAGCTTGTGTCGATAGATACGAGGCCATATGTCAAGATAAGCACAAGAGTGTCGCATCCCGGTGGCAATCGTAATAATATGTCATTCCGTCACTTGAGCAGTTGGAGTATTGTAATTGCATCATGTATCAGCTTAGATGGAACATATATGCGGGTCCGGATGGTATGCAAATAGTGGCAAGTGAGCGTTGCAAGTTGCCGTGGATGCGGTAAAACATGCCTGATACTCCTCTTTCGAGTAGGTGCTGAGAAATGGACTGACTTGCAGTGCATGTACGCTTAGCGGGGCCAGGGAGGGTATGCCAGTCAGTGTCCCATCGGCCTGCCTTCGGTACAGTCTAGGTGCTCCAATTCCACTTCGAAGGCCATACGCCCTGTGTTCCGTCTTTGCCACCAGATGACTCCCACTCTGCAACTCGACGTTTCTGGAACACATCAGAAATCAGAAAGTCCTATGCATGCGCCCGTCGCACTCTCGCCCCATCCCTCAGCATCCTCCCTAAACACCCACAGCCCCAAGATCCTCCATCTAGTACGTAGGCTCGAGTTGTGATGGGTCGTCTCGGCCAGCGTAGAATTTGTCGAGGAAGGTCTTGGGTTTGGGAGGGTCTTCGATCGACTTGAACCATTGCATGATATGGGACTAGAGGGAAGACTGATTAGCATCTTCTTCTTGGAACATTTCCGGTTCACGGGTAGAGCAAGGTCGCCCACGCCATACAGCTGGGGTCGGACACCTTCGGCACTGAGCAATCTCAAACCCGACCAATCTACTCATTCCAACTCACTTCCATCTTCCACAAGTTCATGGTCTCCTGGAACTCCTGGTGGTTCTTGAGCAGCATAATGTTCATCACAGAGAGGTCGGTGATGGTTTCTCTGTTTCTTTCGAAATCTTGTCTGATCTTCATTCGGACGAGGGCGGGGGATACATGCAGTCCATAGAGCTGCACAATCTCAGGGGCCTTCAGATCAAACGACGCAGGTGAGCATAAATCCAATGAGAGGGCGAAGGACATACGGATTTGTACCATGTGCGGTAGGCAGCAAGAGAGGCGCTTCGGGCCTCTTCCCAAGAGTGGATGGACTTTGTGGCCTTTGCGAGACGGGCGGGGAGTGTGGCCATGGTGCTGGATGAATGAGTGAGAAGACTGGAAAGAAGACTGGAAAGACGCCTTGTGAAGCAGCAACAACCTCGAAAGCGGCCGTCGCTGGAGCGGCATCAAATTTGGACGAATGGGCTCGCGTTCTTTGACGCGAATCAGCCAACTTGTATGGTTCCCCTGTCTGCGGGATGATTCCCGGTATGAGGTGCAGGAGGCGGGTGGGAGATGCAAAGAGGGGCAACGGAAAACAGGCGATGCTGTGATGCTATTCTGAAATGTATGAAATTACAGAAACTTGGCAGTAAATGGTCCGTGGCAGTTATCCAACAGGGCATCGAGCCCCCGCTACTTGGCCACCACCTACTTGCAGCCGCAAGAGATAGCCATCCACAGGCATAACTCCCTCACGCAACACTCCCCGCCAGCATGCATACAGCCCCGCGTAGCCCACGTCAGCCCCGAAAGACACCGAAGAAAGCCGGCGTGCCTGGGGGGCTTGTATAAAAGAAGTCGCCGTTGTCTTCTTTCTGCCAGCTGACCTGCCATGTCCATCTCGAGAGCAGCCCGCAACGCTACAAAGGTGCGCAACCATCCATTGTATTCCCATCTCACACCCTGCAGCTCAACCGCGCCGTCCCCCGAGTCGCTTCTGCCACCCCCCGCGCCTTTTCCACCTCCTCCACCACCATGGCAGAGTACAGAATCGAGAAAGACACCTTCGGTGACCTCCAGGTCCCGTCTACCAGGTATTGGGGTGCCCAGACCCAGCGAAGTCTGATGAACTTTGACATTGGTACGTACAGCTTACTCTGCAGAGCGCCTTCCTTATCTCGAAAGTGCAAGTGATTGCCGAAAAGCTCACGCTATGGAACAGGTGGTCCCACCGAGCGAATGCCCCCTCCCCTCATCAAGGCCTTCGGCGTCCTCAAGAAGGCCGCCGCTACCGTCAACCAGACCTACGGTCTCCCCGCCGATGTCGCCCAGAACATCCAGAAGGCTGCCGACGAGGTCATCTCTGGCAAGCTCATCGACGAGTTCCCTCTTGTCGTCTTCCAGACCGGGTCCGGTACCCAGACCAACATGAACGTGAACGAGGTCATTAGCAACAGGGCTATTGAGCTTATGGGCGGAGAGTTGGGTTCCAAGAAGCCTGTCCACCCCAACGACCACGTCAACATGAGCCAGTCTTCTAACGACACGTGAGTACTAAAAGTTATCGTAGAGACTTTACTGATTTGAGCAGTTTCCCTACGGCTATGCACGTCGCTGCTGTCGTAGAGATCAACGAGCAGCTCATTCCGGCCCTCAAGGAGCTCCACGCCGCCTTTGCTGAAAAGGCCGAGTCCTTCAAGGACATTATCAAGATCGGTCGAACCCACTTGCAGGACGCTACTCCCTTGACTCTCGGCCAAGAGTTCAGCGGCTACGTGACTCAGCTCGAAAGGGGTATCGGTCGAGTGGAGAGCACCCTCAAGAACTTGGGCTACTTGGCGCAGGGTGGTACCGCTGTCGGTACTGGCTTGAACACCAGGGTCGGCTTTGATGTCAAGGTCGCTGAGGAGATCTCCAAGATCACTGGCCACAAGTTCGAGACTGCCCCCAACAAGGTAAGTCATATCTTCGTTCGCTTTTCATTATCTAATATGGTCGCAGTTCGAGGCTCTTGCCGCCCACGATGCCATCGTGGAGGCTTCCGGTGCCCTCAACACCGTCGCTGTCAGCTTGATGAAGATTGCCAACGACATCCGATACCTCGGTTCCGGTCCCCGATGTGGTCTTGGTGAGCTCGAGCTTCCCGAGAACGAGCCCGGATCTTCCATCATGCCCGGCAAGTGCGTACCGTCTAATGAAACTCTGAATCCTACTGACAGGTGTTCAGGGTCAACCCCACTCAATGTGAGGCCCTCACCATGGTCGCCGCTCAAGTCATGGGTAACAACACCACCATCTCCGTCGCCGGCTCTTACGGTCAATTCGAGCTTAACGTCTTCAAGCCCGTCCTCATCAAGAACCTCCTCCAGTCCATCCGTCTCCTTGCCGACGGTTCCAGGAGCTTCACCAAGAACTGTGTGGTTGGTATTAAGGCCAACGAGGAGCAGATCAAGAAGATCATGAATGAGAGTTTGATGTTGGCTACTTGCTTGAACAGCAAGCTTGGTTACGATGGTCAGTCTGGAGTTGAATGAAATTGGGACGAGGGCTAACGGGATGAGTACAGATGTCGCCAAGATTGCCAAGAAAGCTCACCGTGAAGGTCTTACCCTCAAGGAGTCTACCCTCGCCCTCGGCAAGCTCACCTCTGAAGAGTTCGACTCTCTTGTTCGACCCGAACGTGAGTCCCTTGCAGCAGTGAAAGATGCAGGACTGAGTGCTGATCATCTCTGTAGTCATGTTGGCCCCCACCGAGGCCTAAAAGCCGATCAATGCATCAAAAAGAACGGGGAGAAGAGAGATAGAGTAATTCCTTTTGGGCAGGTTGATCTGCATGCAGTCATCTTGAATAGATTACGGTGTTTTTCTCTTTTGCTGAGCAATGTGCAAATCGTGACAGGATTCGAGGCGGGTGACAAGGCGAGGTTGGTGTTGGATTTGTGTCTGGAGACTGAGAAAGTCAAGGCCATGATTGTCAGGGGCTCAGCGCTTGGAAAGGGAACAAGTGGAACATGAGCGAGGTGTCGAGTGAGATCACAAGAGGTCACCAGGCGGGACAAGAGAAGACTGTCAAGCATGCTTTGCTACAACAAATGGGGTGGGGCTGTATCTGAAAGATCTCAATCGAGCGATGTTTCGTAGTATCGAGGGCGACGCTGGTAGGAACAAGAGAGATATATTGAGCCATTATTTTGTTAGTTTGATCAGATGTATTATAACCAGGAGGTGAATGGTGTGGCTTGAATGGATACGCTCCTTGTTCCAGAATGCTAAAACCCATACATGGGCGAAAGACCCGTACTCTACGACGACTCCTTGGCTGCCGCCGTCTCCTCTGCCTTGGCCGACTTCAACGCCCGGGCGATGGCCGCCATGACACTCGGTCTCTCCCTCAAGTAGTTGACCTTGGCTCTCTTTAAATCCCTCAGTTGCCCCTTGCCCTTTTCAGCCCGCTTGACAATCTTGATCTCCTTGATCATCGGGCTGTTCAACTTGAACGTCATCTCCACGCCCGACTTGTTCACGATATTTCTCAGTCTAAAGCTCGTATCCACCCCTCCCCTGTTGACGCCCATGAGCACCCCACTGAAGGGACTGATACTCTTCTTTTGTGGGTCAGAGTAGGTCACGACTGTCAGGACGGAGCCTGTGGGCAGACGGTCGGCCCCGCGACGGGCAAAGAGGTGGGCATAAGGGGAGGGGGTAATGGATTTGTTGAGGTGCATGATCAAAGACCAGCCGTTTTTTGGCGTAAGGAGATTTTGGGGAGGGGGGTTCGAAGGAGCTGGTGACGACTTTTGGAGAGCAGCGGGGTTGAAGGGATAGGCTGGGGATAGTCAGCTCGTGTGTGGGCGTATACAGGCGTACGTACCCGATGAGGATGGCGCTGATGATGCGAACGAGCGGGTGCTTTGCTTGAGGGAGGCTTGGAGGGTGCGTAATGATCTGGACATGGTGCTCGGTGTATGGCAGAATTCGAGAAAGTGGAAAGAAATGAGATGAAAGAGGTGAGTAGAATGCCACGTCACGCTGCCCCCATTCATCTCTATCATTTCCGCGACGCAGTATGTATCCCCCTCTGTAACCACTATGCTCTTCTAGTATCCACCCATACACTCCCACACCCTCTCCTCTCCCAAGCATGCCCGAGCAGAATGCTGCCAGGGGCGATCTCGTATGTGATCGCACCCTCTCCACTTCCCTCGCTGATTTCTCCAGGCCACTCGGCAAGCAGCGTTGCAGAAATCACTCTCTGCCGCGTACCTCAACCACCAAATCTCAGAACTTGAATCAAAAGTCCGTACGGCCAATATCGCCTCCCCCGCACCGCAAGACCACTCGGTCGACGCAAACGCGCTTCTCAATACTCGCCGTGATCCGAACGATGACCTGGGCCGTCCCGACGATGTCGAGCTCGACGAGGACATGAGAGGGGAGGAGCAGTGGAGGGTGATGGTCGTCGATATCTCGGCGTTGATGTGGGCGAAGAATGCCGTCAAGAGACTGGTGGCCAAGGGATGGGAGATTGTTATACCTCAGGAAGGTGAGTGTCTTCCACCAATTCAATGCCTACATCGCTGAAGCTATCTAGCTCTGAGCACTCTCGACCTCCTTAAAAAGGGTTCTACCCCCTCCGCTGTCGCCGCCCGTCACGCCGCCCGCTACATCGAGCACGCCCTTCGCTTCCACACCGTCCTGTCTTCCGACCCCTCACTCGCCATTCAGTCCACCACCTCCTACAAACGCGGCCGCGGTGTACGTATCCAACGTCCCACCGAGACCCTCCCCGTCGACTCTATGCTCGACGAGCTGGCGATCCCGCCGATGGACGGGGAGGAGAATCTGCCCATGTGGCTGGATCGGGTGTTCAGGTGTGTGGCGTACTTTAAGAGGGTCATGGATGTCGAGGAGAAAGAATGGGGGACAATGGAGGAGGGAAGTGGATTTGACAGAGAGACGCCTCCCATACTCTACGTCGGCAATGCGCCGGTGTTTGTAGAGGTGGAGCAGGGAAGAGCAGAGCCCACCCCTTCCGCAAGAGATGGTGACAAGAACGTCGACTATACCGCCAGAGCTGAAGGTCATGTCATTCTTCAGGAAGCTGCTCGATTCGACTTGTCCCTGCAGGTGTTGCGAGACGACGATGTCGAAGTCGAAGCTGCCGGCCTAGGCGGACGGAGACCCAATCACCGTGGGAGCAACGACCGACTCGGAGGAGGAGGAGGCGGACGTCGAACAGGCGGGAGCAATGACCGAAGAGGTGGGCGTGGTGCCAACGCTGGAAACAACGGCAACCGACGCAAAGAGCCCAAAAAGGATCTTGAACCTCCCAAAGAGGTCAAGATCCTCCTTCGTCGACAGCCTTCTCCCGCAGACCCAACCGCAGCTCGGGACGCTTCTCCAGACAGCCACCCTTCCCCTCTTGCCTCTCCCAATGTTCCCGACCCAGCCTTTCCGGGACCAGAGATCAAACCACGAGACAACTCTCGATCACCGGCGCTATTGGCGAGGCCACCTGCTGCTTCTCCCAGACCGGCGCTGCCTTCCGTCAATCCTCCGACCCAGAACATGAGACAAACTCAGAACCGACCCTTTCCAGCCCGTTCGTCAATGGGCCTCCCCCCACGTCCGCCTATGGGCGGCTTCCGTCCCCCTGCCGGAACCATGAACATGGCTCGAAATATGAATCCCCACAACTCTGGTCAACTCCCCCACCGTCCTCCTCTCAACATCGACCAAAATCAAAACAACTCTCGAGCTGGTGATCGTCGCGGAAGACATGGGGGCGGGGGCGGTAGTGGTGGTGGCGGGAGGGGAAGAGGTGGAAGCAATACGAACGAGTTTGTGCTCCTACAGAGACCTCATTCTTTCGTGCGGCCTATTCCGGGGGCTTCTACACCTCCTACTACCGCTCCCACTCCCACTCCTGCTGCTGCTGCAGTTCCCGAACCTGTCCAGACGAATTCAAACCACGCCACGAACAAGGCTCCGGGCAGTGGAGGTATTCGAGGAGGGCGAGGGCAGAAGGCTCCGCCAAGGATTGACGATGATCTACCTCCTCGAGACCAGGCAGAAAAGAAGCCCGGGATCCTACTTTTGCAAAGACCGAGATAGTCTACCAGTCCCAACCCTCTCTCGAGGGTGATATCTCAATATATTGTCTTCTTTCTCGACGGTGCCTTTATGGCACGTCGATCACGAGGAACTCTTTACAGCGGCAACGTAGGTGGTACGAGACTACTGAGGAGGGATGAGGATGAGGACGAAGGGGCAAAGCTTTTGGTGATGTCGGCCCCTTGGCCAAGTCGAAGCGTCCTGTCCTGATGGTCCTCTATCTTTATCTCTTGTCTAAGGTTGGCTTGTCGGGAGACTGTTTGGGGTGGAATGAGAATCGTAGTGCAGGTTCTGAAGGGGGTTTGTCTATAGGAGCGCTTGCTATTGGAAGAGGTGATTCAGGAGAGTTGGTGAACATGGTGTATTGGGGTGCTCTTGTGGATGTTTGTGTCAGAGTAGCAATCATGGTGGAGAATGTTTACACGATGTACAAGCCATGCGTGTGCATCTGGTCCAGTTTTGGTCATGCTACAAGAAAGCTGGACATCTCAAAGACCTGCGATGTTGTGGTCAGGTGTGGGAGAATGTATCACGCCGTTTCCACTTCCGTCCAGCACTTCCCTCCTGACCGCGGTACCATCATCAACTATCTTTCTAGTAATTTCATACCAATGAAGGTAGGTTTCTTGAACGAGTCCCCAGAAAACTTCACTCAACGCGTGGCCTTTCGCCCGCTGCTGCTGACGGTTGATTTGTAGCACTCCCAGTCATCTCAGCGTCATGAGGGCTGTTCCTTGGCACTTGACCGTAGTAGCTCAAGAGTGCTCACCGATGCTCAAGTTTAGCATATGATAGGTCCGGAGTACCTTGAAATTCATCTGTACTGTAGGCAGAGCGAGGGGCGAGCGAGGAGGCGTGTAGTAATACAGGTCCTTGTCACTGGTTGGACGCTACAGCCGCATGTACTCTGATTCAAGCACCCAATTGTTGCCCATGATATGTCTCACCGTCCAGATGCCATTCAGGACTTGCTTCTTATCAGGCATTGATGAGGAATACAACACATTCTCGTACGAGTATGGAAGAGGACAGTGCGCAGTGCCACTCCCAGTAGACGCCGCAGAATGCCGAAATCGCTTCCCACGCTATATAAGCCTTGTTCGCATGTCTTCTTCTCTTCTTCTTTGTCGGACCTTCGGAAGCGTGGCGTGTGTATCCTTCCTTCTCCATTCCTTCCATCCACTGACTCTCGTCACAGACTGTAACCCCTTCCCCGGCCCGTGGCCTAACCCACGTTAAACCCTCGGCTCTTCCGCCACCTTTCCGGGCTCTTCCGCCCCTTTCGATCCACCGATACACCGAACCGGCTGCCATGCCGCTACCAGGGCTTTCATGCCACCTTCAGGGCTTTCATGCCACCTTCAGAGCACCAGCATTCTCCCACCTCCGGGACTGGCCGCTTCTCCTTCGATCCGTTCGTACCCGACAAGACTCTCCTACCGATTAGGGAGCTTGAAACCAAAGCCCGCATCCCGGCACTCTAGCGCAACCAACTAGAGGTTCTAAAAGCCCATTCACATATTGGCATTCCCAGTGAATGGCACCTACAGTCAAGAAACACCCGAGCTTGATCTGATCGCCAGCGAACTCTGCCTCCAAGAGTACTTTCAAAGCCCATCCCTGATGGCAATACATGTGGGACACCAGGCCCACAGGTTTAGCGAACCGCATCGCTTTTGATAGGCGCTTTCTCTCCTTTGGCCTCTGCAGAGACCGGAGGCGGTTGGTGTCTTTAGGCCTCGCCGACCTTATCGGCTGCGCCCTCCTTCGAAGGCAGTACCCCTTGTCTACAAATCGACCTTGCCTTCCCACTTCGACCCCCTTCGCTGAATCAGCGCATTCACTCGGCGGTGGGGCTGGGTATCGATTGGTGTTGCTTTCGACATCAACGGTGGTTGGTCTCTGTTTGGGCGTCTTGCGCATTCCCCGTCTGTTTACTACGCGTGTTACTTTTGGGTTTATTGCGGGGCTGCGGCTGTCCTTGGACCTCTGGTTATCGTCTGCGTCTGTGTAAGTCTGCTTCAGGTCAGATAGTTGGAACCATGCTGATAACCTGCTAGATTGCATCCGCAATGTCAGATGTATGCTCGAGCCATAGTAAAGAGAATGGGTTGTAGTCTCGGCGGAGATTCGAAGGGACCGCTGTGCGGGTGATGCGAAGCCCGTCTGTATGCATTGATTGACCACTACTTGTGCCGTGTTGTTTGGCAAAGCTTGCATGGCGCTATGGTCATCTGCCGCTTTGACTACAACATAGTATTCCGTGATGTTAGGTACAAATTGCCCTCTAATCTATATCCATTCCCGCCAGATCGGCATCATTCATATCCCCAAACTCCTCCGCCATCGCGACATCCCCGCTGTTATCTCCGTTCACCGCATCGCCCACCGTGTTCTGCTCAACGGCCTCGTCCAAGGCCGTGTCATCCCTGTCTGCCTCATCCGCTTCTTGCTGCTGCCTCGCCTCGATATCCTCCAGAGTCCAGAGAGAGATACCTGTCTGGGTGTGGTCGAACGGTTGAGAAATTTGCCTGATGAACTTTTTGGCGAGCGATATAGCAACGTCGGTGGAGAGATTGGAGTGAGCCTCAGTGATGTAGCTGTTGATCCACTTGGGCAGCTTGGCACGTTTGTCCGCGCGAGCGAATCGCTGTATAAATTATCAGCACTTTAGACGGTGAGAGTTGGGAAGAACACACCTTGTCAGCAAACACCATCAGACCCCAATCTGTTTTACCTCGCAAGACACGTCCAACACACTGGGCAGCATGTCGCATGGCGTCGAAAGTGAGATAGTCGTTTTCTCGAATCCGGTGATTGTCTCTCAAAAACTCGAGACGAGCTTTGAGAATACGCGACTCGGTATACTGGTACGGGATACCGAACATGATGACCGCTCGTCCATAGTTGCTATCGCTTGCCATCAGCTGCGCTCCACAAGCACCGCGAAAGACTTACTGGTCGAAATCGATACCTTCCGACACCTTACCACGAGCGACAGATAGCAGAACAGCTCCTCGGCCATTATTACAAGCCTCCCGGTAGTTCCGGAGTGCTATACTCGTCTCCATGGCATCGGGCGTCTCCACAAACAGCAACTTATGCTTCCAAACTTCACTCAAGATACCCTATTACCGGCAGTCAGCACTAAATCAGAAGGTCAATGATCTACTCACCATATCGTACCACGCAGACACAATGGACTCCATATACAGATAACTTGGAAAGAAAGCCACCACACCATCCGGCACTGTCCTGCTCATCTCGATCAAGATACTTCCAAAGTTTCTCACCACCGCTGGGTCATTTCGGACCTCAAACCTCGATGATATCGGCACTTGGTCGGAGCCACGGGTGATGACCATGGGCAAGAAAGCGTTTCGCGCAAGAGTCATGGGGTATGATTGTTCCATAACTGGCTGGAATTGGAGCATCTTGGGGTACATGTCGAGGGGAGAGATGGTACCGGAGGTGATGACGACCGAAGAGAAGCGTTCGAAAACAGGAGCGATAGCCAGTGAAGGGTCCAGGCAGCTACAGATCAAGTCAAATTAGCAGCCATCGTCAAAAGCACATACGAGGCACATACGTGAAATGGAAGATGGGATTGGGGACGGTAGCGTGCTCAGTCTCGTAGGGTTCAAGAATGAGCAAGAAGCCTTTCTCGTATGTGGCCACTAGTGTACCAAACCCGGCAATCTTTTGCAAGGCGGCATACTCGTCCAGATTTGTCAACTCGAGCGTTCGTATTAGGGACGTTAGGCGCTCAGAAGCGAACCTGCAAATGTTGTCAGTGTATGTATGTGACTCTCAGAGGCGAGTGCTTACTTCAGTGGCCGTTGCTCGATATAGGTGATTTCTTTCAGATGCGCCAGGAATGACTGCGGCGTCTCAGCAACGACATGTAGTACTCTCATCCTCGTCTGCAAGCGCGTCAACAGCCAGTCATATCCCTCGTCGAGTGGCTCACCTTTAGATACTCGATGAACCTCTTCAAGAACGCAATGAAATGCTCGGCTTTCCTGATGTTCCCCGGAACCGCCTCATCCACCATATCGGCCGACAACACTGGCGTGACCAACATGTCGTTATCCTCCGCACCACCTTCATCGTCATTTGCCTGTTGCAATCCTTCCACCAACTTTTGATACTCGTCGGTGAGCTTTTGAGCATCAGTCTCTTTGATTTCGGCGATTTTGTCGCTGAGCTTGTTGACGCTCCTGGCGGCAGACTCGAGCATTGGTCTTGTCAGGTCAACTGAAAGAGACTCGATACAGACGTTATCTGTACGAGCGTGAGCTTTGTAAGCGTCGACGGATCAAACAACTCACCGATATTGTGCGCCTCGTCGAAAACGACAATACTCTCCTTGCTCATCTCTGCAGATACCTGCTCGGCAACTTTGGGATCTAGCAGATAATGGAAAGAGTAGATGACAATGTCGACGAAAGGCAGCTGTCACAAGTATCAGCAAAGGTTCTAGTCATGTCAACGATGGAATGGGCGGCATACCATTCGTCGGATAGTAAAGTATGGGCATACTCCCTTCTCTTGTCCGTACTTCTTGACATCGTCCAGTGTATGGATTCCTGGTGGTATGAGGTTTCCCGGTTCGTAATTGTTCAGTTCCTGTGATGATACGATCAGACATGAATGTATCTTGGGAATCGCGACAGGCTCACCTCGTGGAAGCTACACAACGGCACACTTCCCGGGTCTGCTCTACCCTTCTCACAGGCATAGGATGATGTGAGATCTCTGCACCTAGAATCCACGATTTTGCCCTTCTTCTCTTTGCTCACCTGGGCAGAAATCGGTCAGTATCTCGTTCAGTGTCGTCTTGACCACGTTGATCACTCACTTCAGGATGCAGACACAGATTACGCCGACTAGTCAGTCCCAAGCCTCTGAATTCTCCATCATTGGCACCTTCCTGTGCTCTGTACTCCATGAGCTGCTTCAGCTCCGCCAGCGCCTTTTCGATTTCCGGTACGGTTCGCGAACAATAGATGAGTTTGCGTTTTTCGGGGTAGAACTAGGGATAGCGGGTCAGTACAAGAGGGGGTGGAGTATCTCAAGCAGTAAAAGACTGACCTGCATATAGGCAACAATCAGAGAGAGCAAAGAGACGGTTTTGCCTGTTCCCGAAGGCATTTCCAAGACACAGTGACCCTGTCATGTACATCAGTGAGTTACTCTTGGAGATGGACCGCCCTCTCAGCCAAGGAGGGACATGGTCTAGTGGAAGGGCTTGGCGTACCCCAGCATCGAGCGTTGTTTTCAGATCGGCCATGTAGGAGTATTGCTCTGTATTCTATTTGTCAGTCCCGCCCATGATCGTATCTTTTTGCATCGATCACCCAAACGTACCCGGATACAGCCTATACATTTTTAGTTAGTACATAAACTCAAGGCAAATGATAGAGCCACGTATATTGGGTGGCAAACCATGATTGAAGAAGAAACATACCGATCATACGGGAACAACACCGGCAGGTCACCCAGCATAAACTTCATCTTGCTTCAGTCCCTTGCTGTTGCTGTTTTATGCCGAGTTGAGCTGAGTACCCCAGAATACGCCTGGAGGGAGATATGTATCTTGTAGAGATTATATGGCGATATGGCAGGAAGGATTGGAAGAAGAGCGTTGAGAGCATCAGGATTATCGATTACGGCCTCCACCGACTGCCTCCACTTTCACGTCCACCCGCCCGCTTTCTCCATCGCCATCTTCCACCTGCCTCTATGCATCCTGTATACGCTCTCGAAATGTCTGGCGGATTTGTAGCTCCATCTGGCTCGTTGGATCAAGTCAAGAGAGATGGGGACAGTGCTACGGAAAGCGGCGGAGTACAGATCTTGACCCGCTTGACGCCAAAGCAAGAAGCGCGTCTGAGGACGCATCTTGACGATCGGCTGGCATCCCTCGAGAGAGATGAGAGGACATTGTGAGTGTGATCAATGTATCTTATACCAGAATGAAGTTCGATATCGAGACAGCTACTGATATGCTCTGTAGCAAACTGAAATCACTTCCATCTCTCCTAAGCCGCCTATCGCCCCTCCTCCAGCTCATCCTCCAAATCCCCCCTTTCCACCCCTTCGACCATCTCCGCACATCCTATCTTCTCACCCTCACTGCAGTCATACCGAGCTACATTTCGGCCTTGCCGCTTATAGGAGGGTCTGATCTATTGAGCGATGATAAGGGCGATGAGGAAGCGCAGGAGGGAGAGCAAGAGGAGCTGGAGCAGATGCAGGCAGGACGAGTATTGCGAGCTGTGCTGGCGTTTTTGAAAGAGATAGATAGGGGGTGGTTGGCAGTGCTGAATGGAGAAGCATGGTCGCCTCCACCTTCTGCTTTTGCCAGGTCGGACGAGGCAGATAGCGGGGAGCAAGACTGGGAGAAGAATGTTCTCCTAGGCGGCACGCCGGTCAAAGTCTCTTATGCAGGACAGGTGGACCAAACCGAGCGGTAATCCATCTTTACCCCCGAAGTGTCTGAGGCTGACAAGTCTGTCATAGGACAAGACTACGTTCCATCATACTCACAGGCCGGTCCAAAATGCTCGCTTGGGCCCGAGGATACGGCTCCTTCCCAGGCTCGTCATTGCCAGGCAGCGCCGCCACCCCCATCTCTCTAGAAGGGTCTGATGCTGGAGAAGAGGATGAAGAGTGGGAAACAGACATCCTGAACATGTGGAACGGGACTCTGGAAGCTGTAGCACAGGGCGAATGAAGACTTTGACGTTTGTGCATTCAAATATTATCTGCTACATTGTAATGTGATTTTGATAGTACAAATGATTTAGAAAAGCAGCTCCCTAGCTTAGGCAGCAATGTGCGCAACCTCTCGGCCCCATACACGGTGGTGAGCCACCCCATCCAAGAACTCTTCCGCAAACTTGGCGCTCTGCAACTTGGCATTATCCGGGTCAAAGACGACACCGTTCTCCTTTGTAAACTCTGTCTTGGCCTGGGCACCAAAGTCCCCAGGCAAGGCAATGTCGACGAGCCACTGGGCGGCGTTACCGAGCACACCGATAGTCTTGAGGTGCATGTATGACTCGCGGGCGGCGTGGGTGAGACGGCCGATCTTGAGCTTGGGGAGGTAGGAGGCATCGGGGCCGCCGATGAAGATGAGGGCGTCAAAGAAGGTGGATCGGCAGCCTTCAAAGGTGAATTCGGCGGTCACTTCTTCGCCGGATGCAGACTTGACGGGACCCTTGATGGGAGCGACCTGGAGGATGTCAGAAGGGGCACATGTAGAAAGTGGGCTGACTTACAATCTTGGGCATGGTCTTTGCAGACTCGAGAGCGGGAAGGATAGCCTCGACAAGCTTGTAGTCGAAACCGGGAACAAGGAAGATACCAATCTTCCTACCCTCGGCAGTAAAGACCTGGTTCTTGCCCGTGATCTGGGACAAGTACTCGGACTTTTTGCCGTGGTTGGGCTTGGGCGCCGGCAGCGTCAAGTGAGGGAAGGTGGCGTGCACAGACTCGGCAAGTCCACGGTCGACCTCATTCATACAGTTGAGCTCGTTCTGGATGACAATGTCTTCAAGACAATGCGAAAGCTCAAACTGGTAGGCGCTGACCATGTTGGTCTTTTCGGTATCAGACATCGAGTTGTAGAATAGCTGCGCCTGGGCGTAGAATTCCTGGAACTTGGGCCCAAGCTTCCTCTCCTTGATACCAGAGACGACCTCGGGATAGCTCTCGAAACCACCCTGGGCAGGCTCGGTGGTGGGAAGAGCGTCGAAGCGGTTCGGGTGGTACGCCGTGCGGTTCGTCTTGCTCGATCAGACATGAATGTATCTTGGGAATCGCGACAGGCTCACCTCGTGGAAGCTACACAACGGCACACTTCCCGGGTCTGCTCTACCCTTCTCACAGGCATAGGATGATGTGAGATCTCTGCACCTAGAATCCACGATTTTGCCCTTCTTCTCTTTGCTCACCTGGGCAGAAATCGGTCAGTATCTCGTTCAGTGTCGTCTTGACCACGTTGATCACTCACTTCAGGATGCAGACACAGATTACGCCGACTAGTCAGTCCCAAGCCTCTGAATTCTCCATCATTGGCACCTTCCTGTGCTCTGTACTCCATGAGCTGCTTCAGCTCCGCCAGCGCCTTTTCGATTTCCGGTACGGTTCGCGAACAATAGATGAGTTTGCGTTTTTCGGGGTAGAACTAGGGATAGCGGGTCAGTACAAGAGGGGGTGGAGTATCTCAAGCAGTAAAAGACTGACCTGCATATAGGCAACAATCAGAGAGAGCAAAGAGACGGTTTTGCCTGTTCCCGAAGGCATTTCCAAGACACAGTGACCCTGTCATGTACATCAGTGAGTTACTCTTGGAGATGGACCGCCCTCTCAGCCAAGGAGGGACATGGTCTAGTGGAAGGGCTTGGCGTACCCCAGCATCGAGCGTTGTTTTCAGATCGGCCATGTAGGAGTATTGCTCTGTATTCTATTTGTCAGTCCCGCCCATGATCGTATCTTTTTGCATCGATCACCCAAACGTACCCGGATACAGCCTATACATTTTTAGTTAGTACATAAACTCAAGGCAAATGATAGAGCCACGTATATTGGGTGGCAAACCATGATTGAAGAAGAAACATACCGATCATACGGGAACAACACCGGCAGGTCACCCAGCATAAACTTCATCTTGCTTCAGTCCCTTGCTGTTGCTGTTTTATGCCGAGTTGAGCTGAGTACCCCAGAATACGCCTGGAGGGAGATATGTATCTTGTAGAGATTATATGGCGATATGGCAGGAAGGATTGGAAGAAGAGCGTTGAGAGCATCAGGATTATCGATTACGGCCTCCACCGACTGCCTCCACTTTCACGTCCACCCGCCCGCTTTCTCCATCGCCATCTTCCACCTGCCTCTATGCATCCTGTATACGCTCTCGAAATGTCTGGCGGATTTGTAGCTCCATCTGGCTCGTTGGATCAAGTCAAGAGAGATGGGGACAGTGCTACGGAAAGCGGCGGAGTACAGATCTTGACCCGCTTGACGCCAAAGCAAGAAGCGCGTCTGAGGACGCATCTTGACGATCGGCTGGCATCCCTCGAGAGAGATGAGAGGACATTGTGAGTGTGATCAATGTATCTTATACCAGAATGAAGTTCGATATCGAGACAGCTACTGATATGCTCTGTAGCAAACTGAAATCACTTCCATCTCTCCTAAGCCGCCTATCGCCCCTCCTCCAGCTCATCCTCCAAATCCCCCCTTTCCACCCCTTCGACCATCTCCGCACATCCTATCTTCTCACCCTCACTGCAGTCATACCGAGCTACATTTCGGCCTTGCCGCTTATAGGAGGGTCTGATCTATTGAGCGATGATAAGGGCGATGAGGAAGCGCAGGAGGGAGAGCAAGAGGAGCTGGAGCAGATGCAGGCAGGACGAGTATTGCGAGCTGTGCTGGCGTTTTTGAAAGAGATAGATAGGGGGTGGTTGGCAGTGCTGAATGGAGAAGCATGGTCGCCTCCACCTTCTGCTTTTGCCAGGTCGGACGAGGCAGATAGCGGGGAGCAAGACTGGGAGAAGAATGTTCTCCTAGGCGGCACGCCGGTCAAAGTCTCTTATGCAGGACAGGTGGACCAAACCGAGCGGTAATCCATCTTTACCCCCGAAGTGTCTGAGGCTGACAAGTCTGTCATAGGACAAGACTACGTTCCATCATACTCACAGGCCGGTCCAAAATGCTCGCTTGGGCCCGAGGTTACGGCTCCTTCCCAGGCTCGTCATTGCCAGGCAGCGCCGCCACCCCCATCTCTCTAAAAGGGTCTGATGCTGGAGAAGAAGAGGATGAAGAGTGGGAAACAGACATCCTGAACATGTGGAACGGGACTCTGGAAGCTGTAGCACAGGGCGAATGAAGACTTTGACGTTGGTGCATTCAAATATTATCTGCTACATTGTAATGTGATTTTGATAGTACAAATGATTTAGAAAAGCAGCTCCCTAGCTTAGGCAGCAATGTGCGCAACCTCTCGGTCCCATACACGGTGGTGAGCCACCCCATCCAAAAACTCTTCCGCAAACTTGGCGCTCTGCAACTTGGCATTATCCGGGTCAAAGACGACACCGTTCTCCTTTGTAAACTCTGTCTTGGCCTGGGCACCAAAGTCTCCAGGCAAGGCAATGTCGACGAGCCACTGGGCGGCGTTACCGAGCACACCGATAGTCTTGAGGTGCATGTATGACTCGCGGGCGGCGTGGGTGAGACGGCCGATCTTGAGCTTGGGGAGGTAGGAGGCATCGGGGCCGCCGATGAAGATGAGGGCGTCAAAGAAGGTGGATCGGCAGCCTTCAAAGGTGAATTCGGCGGTCACTTCTTCGCCGGATGCAGACTTGACGGGACCCTTGACGGGAGCGACCTGGAAGATGTCAGAAGGGGCACATGTAGGAAGTGGGCTGACTTACAATCTTGGGCATGGTCTTTGCAGACTCGAGAGCGGGAAGGATAGCCTCGACAAGCTTGTAGTCGAAACCGGGAACAAGGAAGATACCAATCTTCCTACCCTCGGCAGTAAAGACTTGGTTCTTGCCCGTGATCTGGGACAAGTAGTCGGACTTCTTGCCGTGGTTGGGCTTGGGCGCCGGCAGCGTCAAGTGAGGGAAGGTGGCGTGCACAGACTCGGCAAGTGTACGGTCGACCTCATTCATACAGTTGAGCTCGTTCTGGATGACAATGTCTTCAAGACAATGCGAAAGCTCAAACTGGTAGGCGCTGACCATGTTGGCCTTTTCGGTATCAGACATCGAGTTGTAGAATAGCTGCGCCTGGGCGTAGAATTCCTGGAACTTGGGCCCAAGCTTCCTCTCCTTGATACCAGAGACGACCTCGGGATAGCTCTCGAAACCACCCTGGGCAGGCTCGGTGGTGGGAAGAGCGTCGAAGCGGTTCGGGTGGTACGCCGTGCGGTTCGTCTTGCTCGTCATGGCCATCGCACCGTCCCTCTGGTTGGTCATGAACGGGCACACCGGCCTGTTGACAGGGATATCGCCAAAGTTGATACCCAATCGCGAGATCTGGGTGTCTTGGTAGGAAAAGTTTCGGCCAGCGAGGAGGGGGTCGGAGGTAAAGTCCATACCGGGGACGATGTGCTGGGTGCAGAAAGCGACCTGCTCGACCTCGGTAAAGTAGTCGACGGGGTTACGGTTGAGGGTGAGGGTACCGATGCGCTGCACGGGCACAAGTTCTTCGGGGATGATCTGGACGGTTGTCAGTACTTGCAAAGTCAAGAATGATGAAAGTCACCTTTGTAGCATCGAGCAAGTCAAAGTCAAACTTGTGCTCGTCCTCCTCCTTTACAAGCTGCACACCCAAGTCCCACTTGGGGTAAGCTCCAGCCTCAATAGCGTCCCAGAGATCCTTTCGGTGGAAATCCGGGTCCTGTCCAGCAATCTTCAAAGCCTCGTCCCAGACAAGAGAGTGGGCACCGAGGTGGGGCAGCCAGTGGTACTTGACAAAAGTGCTCTTGCCTTCGGCGTTGATGAGTCGGAAAGTGTGGACACCGAAACCGTTCATCATTCGGTAGGATCGGGGGATGGTGCGGTCAGACATGATCCACTGTTGCATGTGGGTGGACTGGCGGTGGAGGGACATGAAGTCCCAGGCATTGTCGTGAGCGGTTTGGGCCTGAGGGACTTCGTTGTGGGGTTCGGCTGTTCCGAGTCAGCGGGTGCTCGGCCATACAAGCATGCACTTACGCTTCAAGGCGTGGACCATGTCGGGGAACTTGATAGCATCCTGGATAAAGAAGACGGGGATGTTGTTACCAACTACTCACAAGTCAGCGACGTCACAAAGCGCGCGGGACATGACACTTACCGACATCCCAGTTGCCTTCGTCGGTGTACAGTCGCACAGCAAAGCCTCGAGCGTCTCGTACACTGTCGGCACTTCCTCTGCTACCGGCAACGGTACTGAATCGGATGTAACAAGGCGAAGTCTTGCTGGTGTCATTCAAGATCTAGATCGGGTCAGCAAGAGGTCTAGGAATATAGTCAAGTAGCTCACCTTGGCGGTAGTGAGGCCAGTCAACGGAGTGTGCAGCTTGAACTCTCCGAAAGCACCGGCACCTCGAGCATGGACAACCCGCTCGGGGATACGCTCATGGTCGAAATGCGAGATCTTCTCTCTGTTGTGAAAGTCTGGTGCGCTGTCAGCTACAGCTCAAGCCGATGAGATCACAGACTCACCCTCGAGAACAGCAGGACCCCTGGCTCCAGCCTTGAGGGCCTGGTCGGTGTCGGCGACCTTTGTTCCAAAGTATGTGGTGAGGGGAGTCTTGTTGTTCTGCTCCTGGGTAAAGCCCTGCATCTGGCGGTACTTGGCATCGCCTGCGAGTGCGTTCTTGGCTGTGGGGGATGAGCGTGGCACTGGGGGCAGGGGTGTACTCACCGTCGTCGAATATCTGTGCCATGGTTGTGATATGGGGGACACTTGACTGGCTGCTCTTCTGTCTCTTATACTCCCTCTCCACCAACCACCGCCGCTCCATTTCACACGACGTCATTCAACGTCACGATCGAGCGGCCCCCGACGTCAGGTCCCATTCCAGCAAATCCCGGCATCCTTGTTGACACATCGCCATCGATCTCACCCAGCATATCTCCAGATCGTGCATAGGCAGTAGCGAACTGCTATTTGCAGCAATGCATCAATGGCCGGAAGCGAGTATAATGATCATCTTGACAAGCACGGCATATGCAATAGAGTTTATCTCTGATAACGACGTAATCACACCTTCTCCCTCTACTTCTAAGTTCTAAGCTCCCTGGATGAACGCCTTGATCAACTCTACCGTCTCTGCAGGCTTCTCGGCGTGCACCCAGTGCCCCGTCTCGAGCACTTCCAGCTTCATATTCGGGAAGAACTGCTCTGCCACAGGAATATTGTGCTTGTTGATATATTTCGAGTGCTCGCCCTTGATGAACAGCGTCGGCCCTTGCCACTCGGGAGAGGCATCGGTAACAGGGGGAGGGGGTTTGTAAGGGAAATCGCCGATCTGGGGGATGGCTTTGGAGAGGAGTTGGAGGGGGATACGGAAGACGAGATGGGGCTCGGGGCCGTCGCGTGACAGGCGAGTGTTGGTGAGCAAGAATTGTCGAGTAGGCAGCATCTTGGTAGCATCAACAAGGACCATTCGTGATCCGAGCATATACTCACAGGCTCAGTATTTTGCAATATCTTGTCGGCCTCCTGCTTGGTCCTGACTTTGGCCTCTTCAATATCAATCATCGCCTGCGTATACGACGCAAACCTATCCCCATATCAGCTTCCATTCTCCTTCATTCAACGCCACACTCACTCGGGCGAAATCTTTCCCTTCGCCGGTGACATATCCACACTAATCAGCGTCCTCAACGCCCCATTCAGTTTATTATCCAGCGCCAGCGCCATCACCGCCTTTCCACCCATCGAGTGGCCTAGCAGGTTGACGCCTGATGTGAGGTTGCGGGCTTGGAAAAAGTGGTAAATGTCGGCGGCCATGGCGGCGTAGCTATGGGGAGAGGCGTGTGGGGATTGACCATGGTTACGGAGGTCCTGGAGAGTACAAAATGAGCTTGGGTTGAATGGAGAGGGAGGAGAGGTGCGTACGAGGGCGTAGACTGGCATACCAAGCTGGGCAGCAAACGCTTTGGCAAGAGACCTCCAATTCTGCTTCGACCCACTACACTCTCCCACATCAGCCTTTGCCATCACCTCTTTCATGTATCACTTACAAAAGCCCATGACAGATCACCAAGCTCTGCCCCTCAGCCTCTGGCGACGGCTTTGAAGGCTCGACCACATCATACGACAGTTCCACCGGTACTTGGTCTTTGATCTGGGAAGAAGGAGGGGTGGTGTAAGAGTGGGAGTGGTTGGCTCGGATTTGGGTGAATGCTGGGCTGGATGGGGGGAGGTTGGTGCATGTGAGAGGTCTGAGCGAGGAGGTGCAAGGGAGGGGTAAGGAGGCGAGACGTGTTTGGGCTGTAGGGCGGGTGCTCGTTATGAGCCTGGAGAGTCGAGGGATGGAGGGCCTCATGACAGTCCGAGAATGTTGGTTGCGAGGCGACTTGAGCTGAGTTGAGGTATATAAAGAGGTAAGAAGTTCGAAGAAGGCGAAGACGCGCGCGCCTCCACCACGTATTGACTGCTGAAGTGCTGATGAACTGTGCGGTGAATGCACATGTCCATAGAAGAGAATTGTAGAATGCAATTCATGTCTGCATATAACTATACGATGGAGGACAGTGCTATGTCGCAGCCCAGACAGATGTAAGATGATGGGTACAAAATACCACGTTCAAGATGACCACTACAATTCCCAATGGCTTCACATATCATCGGGGAAGCCAACAACAGTGACAGAAGGGGTTCTCTGCAATAGAGTCAGCTTGAAACCTTCGAGCAACGACATACATACCACGCACTGCTGTCCCTCTTATGCCAGTTTCTTGATTTCCTCGACCAGACCACCTCCTGCCTTCCTCTCAGCCTTATCTTCCTTTGCCTCGCCCCATCCATCACCCTGCACGGCAGTGGACTTTCCACTCTGTCCTGCTGCAGGCTGCTGAGCAGGAGGAGAAGGACGCCAATTCGAGCGCCACGACCCCGATTCAACCCCAGAACCACTTCTGGCCTGGTTCTGGTTACCACGAGGAACCTGCCCATTGGCCTGCCAGCCAACGCGTTGTGGCTGTTGACTGGGACTAGGACGTTTCACTTCCGCTGCGCGGTCGGTAATGACGGACGGGCTCCCCTTGTTGTCGCTGGGAGAAGAATGATTGGTCGCAAGCAGAGATGGTGACTTGATGTCGGGTTTTTGAGAAGTGATGGGCGCTGGGTCCCTAGGTTTCGACGGCCAAGGAGGGGTGGGCTCGATAGCAGCAATAGTCGACGGTGACCCATTCTCCGTCTCCTTCTCCTTCTTGACCGGGTCTATCGGCGCCCCAGTCCCTCTCAGAGGCGGGAACGCCTCTTCACTCGTCTGGGCTTGCTCCTTCTTTCCTCCTTTATCCAATTTGACGTTCGACATGGCTTTAATCAAGTCGTCTTCGTCTGTATTTTTGTTTGATGGTGTAGGAGTCTGTGTGCGGGAGGGAGGTGGGCGCGAACCGGGGATGGATGCGCGGGTATTGAGCTGGGGATTGGCAGTGGCGTAGCTGGGATCTCTAGCAGCTCTGCGGGTGGAACGGAAAAGGCCAACGTCTTCTTGCGGTGTCCAGCCAGGCCGCACTTTGTGTTCTTTCCTTAGGCTTTATAGACGAGGTCAACTCTTGCGTCATAAGAGGCCAGATCGGTTACGTACGTTCCATCGGGGCGCCTGGACTGGGGGATGGTTCGTTGGGAGGTGCTGGGATCGAGGACGATGCCAGATGCGTTGCGGCGGGGGAAGGCCATTGTGGTTGGATGTCGGAAAGGGGAGAGGTGATAGAATGTACAAAGGGAGCAAGAATGGATGGAGGAAATTGTAGCTCGGAGAAAAAGTGGATAGAAGTGACGACAGAAGCGGAAATCGAGACGCATCTCGCCGGCCCCCGACCAGATCTCGGCACCTCCTTACTGTAATCTGTATGAACCTCACGAGTCAATCATGCATGATAGCATGGCCATGAAAGCCGGGTATATAGTATCCCAAGACAAAAACATAAGTATAATCGTAACAACCCATTCAAAACACCCCTCCATCCATGTCACATCGATCAAGCAGAGACGAACTGCAACTTGTTGCCGTTGGCAGTACGCATCAAAACGTCCATGTTTTCGTACTTGGACTGATCAGCCCACGTATACCACTGAAAAAAGAATAAACTCACCTCGAGGATGGTGTCCATCATCTGCATCTCGGTGAAGCCCTTGGCAATCACCCTTCCTCTCACATCCATCATCGTCAACTCGCCCATCTCCTCATCATCTTCCGCCGCCCTCTGCGCCATGTCCTTGATGATTCGGAAGATCTTACTCGTGCTGGTCTGATCCTCGCCATTCCTCTGCTGACTTTGCTCTTGCAAACTCGCCTTGGAGACATCCATAAGACGGAGGGCCTCGTCAACATCGGCGTTTCCAACAACGTCGTCGTGTCGCAGACGAGCAAGCGCTTGGGAGAGACGCAGGACGGCAAGCAACGTACGGGCAGAGACGTAAGAGTGAGACTTTTCCTCAGCCTCGTCTTCCTGCTGCTGCTGTCGCATGCGGACATAGCTCGAGACAATGTACTCGGACAGTTCTCGAGGGACCCGAGGCTCGATCTTTCGACACTCGGCAATGTAGTGCCTCATCAATGTCGGCTCGACGGGCTCAAAGTCGAGCTCGGGGTGGGTGTTGTTCATGTGCACGTAGCAGACGTGCTGAGCCAATCGCTCGTCGTCTTCCCGGGTGGGGGTATCAAGGATGAGGAACATGACGTCGAAACGAGACAGAAGAGCGGCGGGAAGGTTGATGTTGTCGACGGGAGAGATCTTGGGGTTGTATCGACCGTAGAGAGGGTTCGCCGCGGCGAGAATGGAGGTACGGGCGTTGAGAGTTGTGGTGATACCAGCCTTGGAGATGGAGATGGTTTGCTGCTCCATGACTTCGTGGATGGCCGTTCGATCGGACTCTTCCATCTTGTCAAATTCATCAATACAACAGATACCGTTGTCGGCAAGGACAAGAGCACCACCCTCTGTTTTGGGTCAGTTCCGTTTGTAGGGGGAATTAAAGGGACTTACCAAGAACCATCTCATCGGTGACAGGGTCCCTCATGACCGCGGCGGTCAAACCGACACCACTTGAACCTCGACCAGTGGTGTAGACACCTCGAGGAGCAACCTTGGTGATGTATTTCAGGAGCTGAGACTTGGCAACACCGGGATCACCCATCAAACAGACGTTGATATCACCTCGGATCTTCATACCATCCTTTCTGTTGTTGGTAACACCACCAACAAGCAAGAGCAGCAAAGCCTTCTTCACATCCTCGTGACCGTAAATTTCAGGGGCGATAGAGTTAGCCAATCGGCCGTACAGTGTTGGGTCCTCCTTCAGGTCGGCGATAGCCTGTGCGATCTCGGGCGTAGCCTCCATGGCGTGGTACTGCTTCTTGAGCTGGTGAACGTACATGGCTTCGAGGAATGTATCCTGCAAGAGACCAGCACGAAGAGCTCGCATACCGGTGTAAGGGGTGGGGATAAAGATACCGGCAGTGTTGATAACATCACCGGGGTTGACCGTTCGAGTGAGAGCGCCATAGAGGTGGATGGTCATTGAACGAGGAATGTGGCCGACAGGGACTTGATCGGCCATTTCCTGGATCTTGACCTCTTGGAAAGGCCTGAATCGACTCGCTCGGGTTTGCATGTGCAATTGACCCTTGGTTTGGTTAACTTTACAGGTCTCACTGGGGCACTCGACCAGAGGAGTAAAGTGTTTCTGGGTGACTTCTTGGAAGATTTCGTTTCCACACATGTCACAAGTGTAGGCGTTTACAACAAGAAGGGGCTTGACTTCAGAGACACGGGTGACAATACCACGGACGGTGATGAGTTTGCCCAAGTGGGAACCACGGACCGCTCGGACCGCGAGCACTTCATTCTGGCGTCTCTTGGGCTTGAAGTAGACATTGCTAGCAGAAAGTCAAATTGATAAATGGTAGTTGGCTGGGAATGACTCACTATCGTCGCATCAACTCTGGGGGGAACATATTGGTGTCTCCGGGCCTCTCCCCAGCTTGGATTTGCGCGTTCATCTCTCGCCTCTGCTGCATGATGAGATCCAAAACATCTCCAGTAAAGTCGACCTCCTGGTCGGGTTCAGGCAGGATCTTGTCGATGATGTCGGCGAAGAGCTGAATGTATCGGCGCGTGTTGTTCTCGATGTTACTGAGAAGACTCTTGTCTTGGAAATACTACAGGCTCGTCAGTGTCTATCCCATAATTGAGCTCGTACCACTCACATCATCAACATCCTTGAGGTTGACGACCACATCTGTCCTGCGCCTGTTCGCGACCTCTCTCATGATTCTTTGGTACTTGTGCTTTTGCCTCCTCGCACCACCAACATTCAATCCATCCAATCCGTTCGCCAAGTCGTCATCATCTTCAGATGTCTCTTCGGCAGCAGCATCATCGTCTGCAGGGATGGGGGCTTGGTGTCGACGGTTGCGGGGTATAGGGACAAAGTTGAGAAGAAAGTCTTCGATCTTGCCTATCAGGGGTCAAGCCTTGTTAGTTGATGTTCAAGGTGCCATCCAGGCGGAAGAGACATACCAGACTCTTCATCGTAGTTGATCTGTGGTAAAAGCGGTCGTAAGCCATCGCATTATGCGGTTTATGAGGAACAGGCGACGCGACTCACGTTCACGTTCGCGACGGGCAGAACAGCAGCGCCAGCATCGGCCATGGTGGACGGTTTTTGTCTTTGTAAAAGCGGTTCTAGGGGTATTCAGATCTAGCGGGATGTGTGTTGATTTGCTGAAGAGTTGTGGGGCGTGCTTGGGGGGGAAACAAGGAATGGGCGATGAGAGATAAACAAGGTTGGAGATGCCCCGATGAAATGTTCAAACGCGGCTCTGATGTTTCCCTGAATTTCGCGTTTCGCGTCTAGAAGGGGGGTCTTTTAAGAAGGCCAGCCATACATATACAGCCATTCAAGTCTCACCCCATAGTCGATCCTGGCTCGACACGACCCCCACCCAGGTGGTGGCTCAGCCCATGATCCCGGGGCAAGACTATGCACAATGCATTTGATTTTGATAGAGAATTGATAGAGGAAAACAACGTCAGATCTCAGAGAACACAGATTGGGAAATGAGGGGTCTAGTGAATGGAACTCTCTACGCTACACATCTTGGTATTAGGCACCAAGCTTTCTACTATCCCCGTCTACTACCCTTCAGTCAACTTCCAGCAGCACCTTACGCCTTGATGGCCAAACCAGCGAGATCAGGAACATCCTCGCTCCTCATGAGCTTGGTCACCTTGCCGATAGCAACGGTTTTACCTGTGGGTTCAAGTCAGTCTCATGAATACAGTTGGAAGTGAGAGAAGACGCACCCTCATCTCGCAAAGTGAATCGACCAAGCATCTTGTAGTCTTCAAACTTTTCGATACAGACGGGAGCAGTGGTCTCAATGATGGCCGAGATGAGCATGCCGGACTTGGCGAACTGAGGAGGCTTCTTGGACTTTCTTCGAGTCTTCTTCTCGTAGTAGTGGAGGAATTGCTGAGACATTTATCAGCTACGCCCATCGAACGCGATGGTATACTTACAGTGACAGTGACTTCCTCAGCGAGGGTGTGAACGTGCAGAACACAGCTGTAACCGGGACAGATAATGTTCTTGGTGTCAATGACCGAGATATCAGCCCTGAAAGCGGTAGCGGTCTTGATAGGCTTTTGCACGGAGGTGAGCACGAAACCGGGGGTGATGTCCTTGTCGGCAACACCAGAGATACGGATTCGGATGTTGTCACCACAGAACGCCATGTCCATCTCGTCGGCCTGCTCGGAGAAGATACCAGCGACTTCAACGGTGTGCTATATTTCTGTCAGCTCCAGCTCAAGGCAAAGGGGACTTTGCTCACCTTGTTGGGCATCATGAGCAAAGTGTCACCCTTCTTGACACGACCAGACTCGATCTTGCCCATCACCATCGTACCGAGCTCGTTGTACTTTTCAGAAATGGGAAGCATGAATGGAGCGTCGATGTCTCGGTCCATGATGGTCATGTTGTCGAGGTGCTCCAAAAGAGCAGGACCCCTACACCACAATCAGTACATGACGAGGGAGAAAAGTTGTCAACACTTACTCATACCAAGGCGCAAGCTTGGGGTCGACTCTGTCCTTCATGTTCTGTCCGACCTGAGCGGACACGGGGATAAAGGTGATATCGGTCTTGGGGTTGAAGCCGACAGCCTTCAAGAAGGGAGTGATCTTGGAAGTCACCTCGTCGTATCGGCCCTGGTCCCACTGGACGGTAGAGTCGTCCATCTTGTTGACGACAACGATAAGCTTGTTGATACCGTTGTTCTTGATAAGCATGGCGTGCTCTCTGGTCTGACCGTCACGCTCGAAACCAGTCTCAAACTCGCCCTTTCGGGCAGACAGTACCTAGCCGGGTGTCAGTGTGATACTACGAGACATGAATCAAGACTGACGAGCAAAGCAACATCGGCTTGGGCGGCACCGGAAATCATATGAGGCACATAGGTCTTGTGCCCGGGTGCGTCCAAGATAGTGTATCTTCTCTTGTCACTCTCAAAGTACGCCCTACCGACCTCGACAGTCTTTCCCTTCGCTCGCTCCTCCTTGCCATTGTCCAACGCCCAAGAGAGGTACCAGGTCTCCCTACCGGCAGCCTTCGCCTCCTGCTCGAGCTTTTCCATTGTTCGCTTGTCGACGGCGCCAGTCAAGTACAAGAGCTGACCACCCATGGTAGACTTGCCCGCATCAACGTGACCAGTAAAGATGATGTTGAGATGGGACTTGATGTTGGGGTCCTTCTGGTCATCACCGTAAAGATCACGCATGGCGTCGGCACCGGCAGCGTTCTGCTCCTTGATGATCGCCTCGGCGTCGTTTTTGGCGGAAGCCTTGCTGTAGTTGGTGGCCGATGAAGCAGCAGCGGCGGCAGGAGCGGGGGTGGAAGCACCAGATTTGGCGGGAGCGGGAGCCTCAGCAACGACCTTGGTTTGGGCGTCGGTGGTGACAGGGGGAGTGGCGGTTTCAACGGGCTTTTCAGCAGCAGGAGCAGCCTCAGCCTTGTCGGAAACGGCAGGTTTAGGGGAGGATTGGGCAGCGGCGAGAGCAGAATCATGTGTCTCCTCCTTGATCTCCTCCTTCTTCGCAGCCTTGGCACCACCAATAGACAAGCTGGGGGCGTTCTTGGGGGCACCACCGCCGATGCTCAGACTGGGCGCGGCCTTGGGAGCAGCTCCGCCGATAGACAGACTAGGAGCCGTCTTGGGGGCACCGCTACCGATGGACAGACTGGGAGCAGTCTTGGGGGCACCACCACCAATGCTCAAACTAGGAGCAGCTTTGGGAGGGCCGTTCTGGGTGGAAGAGCTGGGGATGGTGGGAGGCTGGAACCCTTGGACGGTTCTGTTGGGAGGCTGGTATGCTCTGGGAGCAGGAGCAGAGGGAGCAGGGTAGCCACCCTGAGCCTGCTGAGGGTATCCGCCTTGCTGGGGGTAGCCGCCGTACTGAGGGTAAGCCCCGTAAGGCTGCTGCTGCTGCTGCTGGCCATACTGGGGGTAGCCCTGTTGAGGATACTGCTGGTACTGCTGCTGTTGCCTGGGGACGAAGGATTGCTGCTGCCCGGGCCTGAATTCGAAGGCTCCCGGATTAAAATTTGGTGGCTGCTGTCCCGACATCTTGCTGTGTAGTGGATGTTTTGGAAGAGAGAATGGAGGATAAAAAGTCGAAGAAGGACAACGGATCCGCCACTCAGATTGACTTACGTAAACGCACGACTTGCTTGACTTGACCCGACTTTTCGCTATTTTCAAGATATTCCCTGTATTCTATTCCTCTCGCTCGTATATGCTCCCGCGGCTCGTCAACAGAGCATTCTCTACCACTCGCGCATTCTCAGCCACCACATCTCTGCAAAAAATGTCTGCTCAAGCCCAGGAATTCATCGCGGCCGCTGTCCAGGCCGACCCTCAGCTCGTCGGCCAGAACGACAAGGACAAGGCTGTCATCGACAAGTTGACTGGCGAGACTGAGTCTTTGGTCAAGGACCTTCCTGTGAGTGGGCCATTTTGTGATTGAATCATGGCTGACGGCATCTCAGGCGCTCAACGAGAAGCTCACCCCTTTGACATACCTCCACGCCAACTACCCTTCCACTGCCGATGTCGGTCTCTACACCCAGCTCCACCCCTCTTTGGTATGCTACTCTGAAACGAAATGGGCCATATCTGACAAGTGCAGATCTCCGCCCCTGCCACCCAACACCCCACTCTCCCTGCCCTCCTCCGTTACTTCCTTCACATCCAATCTCTCCCCTCCGTCTCTTCCGCCCGCTCTTCCCTTCCCAGCGCCTACCCCACCCTCGATATTGACCTTTCCACCCTTCCTGTTCCCGAGCGCAAGGCCCCTGCGCCCAAGGTGAAGAAGGAGAAGAAGCCCGCTGCTCCTACTACCGTTGAAGGCGCCGCTGCCGCCGTGACCGGTGCGGCCGGTGCTGTCGCTGCCGCTGCTGCTTCCACTGTTGAGGCTGTCAAGGACGCTGTCGTAGGTAAGCCGGAAGACGCCGCGGCTCAGGGCAAGAAGCAGAAGAAGGAAAAGAAGGAGAAGAAGGAGAAGCCTGCCAAGGCTGCGCCCGAGCCTCCCACCGGCCCCTTGCCTAGCATGATTGACATGCGAGTGGGTAAGGTCCTTGACGTGAAGCGTCACCCCGACGCCGACTCTCTCTACGTCGAGACCATCGATGTTGGAGAGGAAGAGCCCCGTACGGTGTGCTCTGGTTTGGTCAAGTACATGAAGGAGGAAGACATCCTGGGACAGCATGTGGTGGTTATCTGCAACTTGAAGCCTGTCACCATGAGGGGTGTGAAGAGTTTCGCCATGCTTCTTTGTGCGAGCTCGAAGGAGGGCAAGGAGGAGGGTGGTGTGCAATTCGTGTTCCCTCCCGAGGGAAGCAAGGCTGGTGACAAGATCTACTTTGAGGGCGAAAAGTACGAGAGTAAGTTGCTGCCTCTATTCTCGTAAAACCACAGCTGACGGTCAACAGATGTTGCTCCCGAGGGTCAGCTCAACCCCAAGAAGAAGGTCTTTGAAACGATCCAGCCCAACTTTACCACTCTCGAGAACCGCGAAGCCGCTTGGATCGACCCCGAGACCAAGTCGGTCCACCGAATCAGGACTGCCAACGGCGTGCTCAAGGCGCAGAGCTTTGTCGGTGCTTCTCTGTCATAATGTGGAGTATCATAGATGTCTAAAGCATGCATGGCGTTGAGAAGGTCTTCCGAGTGTCACCTCTGGAGTTGCCAGTAGTATCGTAAGCCTACGATGTGCCTCGAGCTACCAATGTGAATATCGCAACCCTACACATGCACCCCCTTTACACAATCTGGGTAGTCTTCAGGAGCTTACGAGTATGGAGCTGTACTTACTCTGCACATTGACTGACTATGGCAGGGGCTGGGGGAGAACGCACATAGATCGGGACAGGAGAAGCAAGGTCTAGATTGATCACGGCGGGGGGCACCGAACTGATCTTTTGCACCGGCCGCCGGCCATACTGACGCTGATCCATCATTTTCAGTCCTTCTTTTCCTTTCTCAACTTTTTTCAAAACTTCCTCAGAATGTTGAAAGACATCGTCGAACACCCTTCCGCTGACCCCACCGCTCCCTCTATTCCACAGCCCCCGCAACCACCCGCCCCAGGCGGTACAGGCTTCCCTGTCCCCCTCCACCGGTCACAACGCCCATCAGCCTTTGCCCGCGCTCGAAAAGCTCAGCAAGACCGCCAGACTACAGGAAAGCAGGCTGTAGGATTTGGCACTGCCGTGGAAAGCGTTCCAGTAGTCCAAGTGGATAAAGTTGAGCAGGATGTAGTGGGCGGCTTGAATGGGCCTGGCAGTGGAAGTGGAAGCGAGTGGGAGCAAGTCAGAGAACAAGTGAATGAGGAGAACAAGAGGACGTTGGAAGCTATGACTTCAAAGGAGAGGAGCGAGGAGGTGGAAGAGCTGAGGGAAAGGTTCGGTAGTAAGGTCATGGGGCTCATGCAAAAGAGAGCCGACGCCCGTCAAAAGAAAATGTCCCTTACTCAGGCTGGTGCGCCGTCGTTGCCTGCTGTGTTGCAGCCAGTCGCTGGCGTGGACACCAAGAGTATCCTGAAAGAGGTATCTGAGGAGAACGAGAAGCGGATCAAGGATATGAGTGCCGAAGAAAGGGCGCAGGAAATGGAGGAGCTAAGGGAACGTTTAGGGGATGATGTCTTGAAAGGACTGAGCAGGAGGGCGGAGGCGAGATTAGGAAAGCGCAAACAGCGGGAGGTTCAGGAAGTGACTCACAGTGAGTCTGATAAACACTCAAAGGCTAGTGCTAATCGGTCCCAGGCATGCCTAACGTTCACACTTCGACCCCTCCAACGGCTGACGTCGACCCCAAGCCCAAGTCCCACGAGCCTGCCAAGCTCGAATGGCTCAAACCCATCACTACCCCATCCAATGACAGCTCTACCCGATTCGACCTGTCCGGTACCGTGCTCTCTACCGCCGCCAAGGCTTCTCTGCCCACCCATCTGGGGCTGCATCATCACGGCGAATCTCCGGATCTCGCGGGCTACACTCTACAGGATATCTTGTACCTGTGCCGCTCGACTGTGCCCAGTCAACGTATCACCATGATGGGTGTGCTGTCAAAGATCATTGCAAAGCTCAACAATAGCGGTCTGAGTCAGGAAGTCGCCAAGGAGTGTGAGAAGGAAGGGATCGTGCAGCAAGCTATTGAGATGGGCATCGACGTTCTGGCAGGTCTGACCAGAGGTGCAGGTGTCATCCGCGCCAGCGTAGACCTTCTTTTTGAAGCGCTCGGTGGTCCTTCCTGGTCCTGGCCTGATGACTCTCCAAGTTCAGATACGTATCAGGCCTCCATCCCCACTCCTCTTTCCGCGAATGCCGATCCCATCGGTATCACATCGATCCCCTTTGATGACGTCCTTCCCCGTCTGTCCGAGCTGCTTTCCATGCCTGACGCTCTCCCTCCGACGACCACGCATCAGTTGCTACTCATCCTCCGGCGTGCTACCCTCCTTCCAGGGGAGATGTGCGAGACGCTCTGCCCAATTGTACCAGTCGTCATCAAACATCACGTTGTGCAACGAGCCTGGCCTCCTCGCCCCGACAACTCCCCCAGCACTGACGCCATCCGCTTCCTCCGCTCCATCACCGCCAGCTCCCGAGCCTGTGCCGAAGAGCTCTTAAGCGAGAGGGTGTACGAAACGATACTCAAGTTTGTTGTGACTGCTACATGGGGCGAAGAGAGTGGTGTTGAGGCGGATCTGGGACAATTGTTGGCTTTGGAGGTGCTCAGAGTTTACGGGGCTCTGGGAAGGTATGGCTTGTCTGCTTCTGTGGTCACCTCCAGTGGGGAAGTCTGGCGCCTCTTCGGGGCTTGGGTACGCGAACGCTCAGCTACCCAATCCTCACCTCTCGAGCAGAGCCTCATCGAGGCATACTTTAACCTCCTCTCCATCTGGACCACCTGCGCCATCGACCCGCACCGCACTACCCCTGAACACGACATCACCTGGGCCCAAGTCTCGGCCCTCAGTTGGCAAGACGAGGTCATCAGTGCTGCTGGCGAGTTGGTCAAGCAGACACGGTTGGGCGAAGTGGCGGCTGCTCTGAACATGCTGGTCAGCTGGACTGGCGGGGCAAAGGTCAACGGGGCCAGAGCCGGTGAAGAAGAGAAGCAGGAGTTGCTGGAGAGTTTGAGAAACATTGGGTTGAGCGAACCAATCGAAAAGTTGAGCAGCGGGAATGAAGAGGAAGTCAAGGTGTGTGCAGCGGCTGTAAGGCTGCATACACAACTCCAGCCCGTCGGTATGCTTCTCAATGAAGAGGTCCTCGCGACCCTTCGTCACGCATTCATGGTACCTACAAAGTCTCCACAGCGGTCTGCGACATACCTGCGGCACGGTCTCCTTCGTCTGGGAATGCAGGACAAGACGTTGTCCTCTTCCGACTGGCTGCCTATCGCACTCGACCTTTTCTTGTCGTTCCAGATTGGAGACGAACCTCTAGCTCTCGAGTTGGTGGACGACATTCTCAGATCCGACTGGTCATCCTCTGCCGAGCCCATTGCTCGACAATACGCTTCCCTCGCCCATGCGGATCGACTCGAGATCCTCCGGCCTTTGCTTCATTTCACAATTTTGCCTGATGTGGAGCATGTCATTGCTCCCCGTGAGCCTTCGCATATCTATCTGAAAGCGACTGCTTCTCTTCGCGCACCGCCCGCCACGGTGGAAGGCGAGAAGGGGCAAAGCATGGTCGGCTTACCTCTGCAGGCAGACTGGCTCTTCTCGCCTCTCAACGAGCTCCTCCGCTCGGGCTCCTCTTCTGCTCTCGCTCAAGTCCCACCAGACTGGAGTGCCTCGGAAACAGAGATCGTTCAATCTGTACTCTTACTTGGCCAGCTCCAGTGCGCTATCACGGGCTGGGAAGATAGGTTAGGCAGAAGTCGGGTGGCTTTCAACATGATGAAGGTCTTCATGCTGGAGCATGGCCAGCAAGGGGCGACTACGACAAGTGAGAGCGAAGTCTTCCGTGATGCCCAAGTCGCTTTGGGTATGAGTAGGTTGATGGCTCACCTTACCAACCCCATGACATCCTCGGGCTCTCTCATGGCTCCTATCGAGAGCGTCTCCCTTCCCTTCCTCGGTGCGGGCGTACCATTCTTCCAGTTCTACACCGACTTTATCGCCCTCTACGAAGCCATCTCTTTCTCCGACCTGCTCTTCTCCCAGCTCCTCCTTCCTCCACTGGCCATGTCTTACCCCATGGACTACAGAAAGCTACTTTGGAACGACCACGCTACGGCATTAAGAGGTATGAGGATGAAGATGGATGGAGTGCCGGTGGAGGACGTGAAGGGTTTGTCGGGGTACTTTGAGCCGCGAGAGACGAGCACAGAAGTACTCTCAGGGTATGCTCGAGCTCTGTCAAGAGGTTGGGTTCTGGAAGATAGAAACCCGTTCCTGTTTCACCTAGCCGTCCATCACCTTGCTGCGACGTTCTGGGAGGGTACAGAGGAAGCCAAAGATTCGACGAGGGTTGGGCTTTTGGTGGGTCTGTTGGCCACGGGTCCGGATGCTTTGCTCAGGCGACTGCTGGAGTGGAATCTGAGCCAGCGAGGCGAGGGAGTGGTGACAGAGGACGTCAAGCAGGAGAGGAAAGAGACGGTTACAAAGTTGACTGGGGCAAAAGGGACGCAGAGGGTCGAGGGACTTTAGGCAATTGTAAGTGGTACTTCGCATCTTGGAAAGACGGTCGAGCTGACAAAATTGTCTAGCGAGGGGACGCCTTTCCTTTGGGTAACAAGAAGAGACGGATAGTCGCATATAGCCATGGGCGCGGAAAGAATAACATATAGATAGGACCATCGGTCGATGCAAGAAACAGGGAGCGAGAGATCTCAACAAATGATCATGCATCATGCATCGGCTTTACGATACAGGGTGGAGATATGCATAGCCGCGATGGTCGATGTCGATATGCTTGCTGATATATACCTGCTCCGATTCGCCATCGCCTCTGGCCACCGCTCTATGACCGGGGCGGCCCTTAAATTCCTGTGGTGCAAGGAAGCGGAAGCGCAGTGCTTCGGAACTGACGCGGAATAGGACGATCGACCATCATCTTGCTTTCCGCTGCTTCTGTGTCGGTATATATAGAGTCGCCACCACGCAACGGGTGCTCGCCACCGTCCACCATGCCCCATAACGACAACAGCCACGATGCTTACAACGCCCTCCTCCCCCCAGCCTTCATAGACGATGACCCCCCGCCCCCCCGCCGCTTCACCTTCTCCCCAGCCCACAGAGTATTCTTGACTATTCTTGTCACCGAGTTTGCATTCTGTCTTACAGATACCACCCTGCTGTATGCTTTCAAGCGTATGATATGCGACGAATACTACAAGGACCACGAGTGGGATCACACTGGACGGCACAAGTGCTCTGTGCCCGCCGTAGCCGCCTCCTATGCCAGGAGCTACTCATTGGCAATTGGGATCATGACTGTAGCAGGTGAGTTGCTTCTGATGACAGAAGCACGGAAGCTGACTTTGGCAGCTGTCGTGAGCGTCTTTGCCACCAACTCGCTCATCGCGAAATACGGTCCCCGCAAAGTCTTTACCCTCCAGCCGGTTTCCCTGTTCCTCTGCATTCTCATACAGATCTACGGTCTATCAGTAGGCGGGCTTACCGGCGTGCACATCCTTCAATGGTCAGGCCTCGTCTACCTTTTCGGATCAGGGGCTGGGTTGAGGATCGCTAGCAATGTGTTGATCACGCGCCTAGTGTCAGAGGAAGAGAGGACAGGCGCTTTTGGGGTCATTGATGGCATGTTCAAGATCGGCACTGCCCTCGGCTATGCGTGTGAGTAGCCATATGGCCTGTACATAAAGTTCTGCCACTGATATCACACAGTCGATGGATATCTGTACGATACTTATGGCTTGTACGCGCCATTCAAGACCGGCTTGGCCATGTCGGTCATCTGCATCATCGTCGCTCTCCTCATCCTTCCCGAGGTCCCCGAAACGGCTCTCGTATCTCAAGAAAGCCCTTCAGAATCACTGATCTCACCTTTGAAAGTGTTCATGCCCCGAAAGAATCACGGGCCAACCGGAAGGAGAGGCGGACTGGATTGGAATGTGACCCTGCTGGGTCTGGGGATATTTTTTACGGTGATGGTGACCGGCTATTTTCCCAGAATGTTGAAGATGGCAGGGATGGACATGTTTGGAATGAGCGCCAAGACGAACGGCATTATGACCGTAAGCTCAAATCTGCATCATTCCGCCCACGAGCTCACTCATGTCTACAGTCTCTTAACATGATGCTCGAAGCGCTCTTCCTCACCATCCTCTTTCCCCGCATCATCAAGTGGGGCCGCTCTAGAGCCCCTGCACCTCCCTCGTCCCCTTCGCCCCTCTCCCCGCTACCCGCTCAAGACAGCTTCGACCTCTACTTCCTCCAGGCCTCCGCCCTCTATGAGACCATCGTTACCTTTATCACTACGCTCGCACAATCGAGCTGGCAGATCTTTACTATTGCGATGGTGCTTCCGCTTGCGAGCGGATTGTCACCCGCGTGTACCGGGGTGCTTGTAAATCTAGTGGACGAGAGTCAGCAGGCGGATGCGCTGAGCGCTATAAGTCTTGTGGGGTGGTGTGGTGAGTCATTTCTGCGCTTGAACATGTGGCATTACTGACTTGTCCCAAGCATATCTCACTGCTGTATCATTATTCGGAACAATCTACGCCAGTCTTAACAAAGAAGCGCTGGGCAGGCTCATCTTCTTGGTCAACGGCGTACGTCCCTTTCATTATCTTTCTGTCTGCGTTGCTAACATATGGTGTTCAGTGTGCCGTGCTGTTAGCATTCATCATGTTTACTCTCATTCGCAAACGTAGAGTTTCCAGGCTACCTGGGGCTTATGTACAGCTTCAAGCATCGCCTGTAGCATAATAGGTGAGTGTGGCTTCTGCTTGCGCCATATAAGGTGGCTGACCGTAGCAGTTCTCCTGATATCTTGACATATACTCCATATACATACTTTCTGACGACCGATACGACTCATGCATTGTACAAGTAGCAGTATACTCACAATGGTTGTACATCGCTCTCTACCATATGATTAGCAACTCCCGAGTAGCCCTCGGACGACCGAGACTTGTGACTCTCGTTCATGAAACAGTCTGGGACATGGCTCTTTCGAAATGCGAAGTCATGAGGTCCAACCGTCATAAGTGGATGTATTTTGGCAATTATTCAGCTATATATCTGAGGAATACGTCTACCCATCGTAAGCAGTGAACTCAATCTCGACATCGGTGCCACCAGCAGGCAGCTCGGCAACACCGATACAGGTCCTAGCGGGCTTGGGGTCGGGCATCAGCTCCTTCCAGACCTACGATTCACATCGTCAGTACTTCTGTAGCCGGTTTAGATAGAGTTGAGAGCGTACCTCGTTGACAACGGGAAAGTCTCGGGAGAGGTTAGAGAGGTAGATGTTGGCCTTGACGACATTGGCCAAAGTCATACCAGAGCCCTTGAGGACAGCCTCCAGGTTCTACGTTGCGAATGTCAGCCTGTGCACTCTTGCCGAAAGTCGTATCCTTGACTCACCTGGATGACTTGGCGAGTACGGTCTTGAACCTGCCATGCGGTCAGCCATCATCCCACGCCATGCAGCTCGTACAACTTACATTACCCTCCACCATCTGACCTTCCTTGGTCATACCAACTGACCCTGAGGTATAGACATAGTTGCCAGCTCGAACAGCCTGGGAGTACTGCTCTGCTCGTCAGCGCGTGTATGAAGGCTTATTAGTATGGAGAGACTGACGATTCCAGGGAGGGGAGCAGGGGCGTCTTGGGTGAGGATGTGTTCAGCGGGCATTTCTGGTTCTTTCGGTTGTGTGTTGGGGAAGAGAAGAAGAAGAGAATTGGCCGAGATATGTATGGGCTGGTGGAAGGGTGGGGGAGAGTGGGGGAGAGTGGGGGAGCTTATCACGGCTTCAACTCAGCTGCCAGTGACGTGGATTACTTTCGGTCTTACCGAGCCAGCAGCCCAAAAGTTTGCAACTCCATCTTGCTTTTGCAACTCCATCTACTATCGTCTTCTCGTCAACTTTTAGTGTTTAGGTGAGTCGACCATTCATTCCCGCCCTCCATGCGCCTTTCTCCGGACGAAACTGCTAGACATTTGCACGTCAGTACGACTGCCCGATGCCCTGACTCCAGAACTTTTGTTCAGGTTTCCAGGCTCGGGTCCGAAGGCGTTAAACTCGCACTATCTGACTTTGCCCCTTCTTCTGTCGTCGTGTTTATCGAACAGGACAATAGCTGATGCTTGAAACAGGTGTAGTGATTGGTCATGCAGTAGACCTTGATATCTTTCCACTTTTCCATCTCTCTACCATTCACAACCCCCCATCCCCCTCATATACCCACGCTTTCAGTCCCCCTTCGTTGCTCGGTTCGACCTTTAGTCAGCCAGTGCTACCGTCGGGGTTTTATAAGACCACTTTTGGTTTTGCAAAGCGAAGAAAAAAGTCAAAACTGGGCATGTCCTCGTTCGTTTATTCTCCACTGAATGTGGGACTAATCAGTTTTGTCGACATTACTATATAATACCACACCTTTTTGCCATGAAGAATGAATCACAATGATTCATGAACAGGCAGTCGTGGATCTTTTATTGATGGGAGCTGGTCACATCTACGCGACACATATATCCAGAGCTCGGTATTCTTCCATGCTTGCATGTTATCCACATCCAATTCAGCCATATCACACCTATATGCGAGAAACGAATGGGGGTATATATATAAGAAGACTATGAACGCATGCGCAAATCTATAGATCCTAGGTCGTTTTGTTGATTCATAACGTCGTCCCCGTCACGTCTGACTTCTCTCTTCTGCCACCCCAGCTTTCTTGCCCGATTGATATACTTCACACACTACACTGGCAGAACGCTCATCCTATTCCCGCTGACACATCCCAGCCAATCGCCACTGTTTGTGAAAGCCAAATTATTCACCTCCCCTCTTGCTGTCCACCCCTTGCTCGGCAGGATCTCTACTGCGTCTGCAGGACTTGGTGTCCTTTGCGATGCGGGGGTGGCAGAAGGAGAGAGGGCGGAGTATGGAGAGGGATTGGCAGGGGGTGGTTTGAAGTTTGATCGGGAGGCTGGGCGGGAGGAGGATATGGGGGCTGTGAGGTCGTATAGTAACAGTTGAGAGTCGTCACCTGTGTCTTTGCATCAGCACAAGTCGCGATCAAAATTCCGAGGGGGACGTACCACAACTGGCCAGCCAGCCGCCTCCCGTGGTATCGCTTCTGCTCGACGGTCCTGTGGCGCCCCACGCAAGGGCGCCAAGAGGTGCTTGGTGCCCGACAAGCTCTGCGACAGGTTTGCCTGGCGATCGCATGTCGAGGATGAGCACCTTGGAGTCGTCCAGGCCAAAGCATGCCAGCATATGCCTGTGATGGAGTTAGTGACCACGAATACAACGCCAAAGACGAGACATACTGCTCCTTTTGACTGAACGCTATCCGGGCAAGCGGCGCATCGTTTGCCGACTCGTACAGAATGGTCGAATGCTCCAGTTGCCTCAAATCAAACGCCCTCAAGCTCCCATCCGCTCCGACGCTCACAAAGATATCAGAAGAATCCGGCAACCACGACAAGTCATACACAGCCCGATCATGCGCGATGAGCTGCGTCATGGCTTGTGAGGTGTTAATGTCCCAAAGTGTCGCGGTGGTGTCTATAGAGCAGGAAACGAGTTTATTGAAAGACTTGCGGTTCCAGCTGAAAGATGTTATTGGAGGTGAACTTCCGTGGGCTCCTTTGGCCTTCTCGACTGGGTATGAGCATACCATTCTTAAATCATACCGTGCCGCAGTAACGCAACTCACATTGCTCAAGACACTCCTATTCTTCATCGACCACGAGCTTCCACCTCCATAGGCATTTCCCACATAGCCCCCTCCTCCCCTTTCGTGCTCCTCCGCAACTTCCCATATCTGCAACACATCACCGCTGCTGGCTACCAGCTCCCCGCGACCGCCTTCGTCCAGCCTCAGACTCTCCCCGGGCTCCCAGGCAACTTTGGTAGCCGGTACATTCAGCGAAGTTTGAGTCATCTGACTGAACTCTGGTGTAGCGCCATTATTGGAAGTACCATTGTGCTGTGAGTAGTAGGGTGACTGGGATTGAGAGGTGTTCGGAGAGGAAGTGAGGTCGACGATGCACAGCTTGTTGCTGAGGCCGGTCGTGATTGTGGAGAGCGCTGTGCGGAATGGGTGGGACGTGGAGTTGGAGAATGATATGCCATACAATGGCTCTAAAGAGATACAGGTCAGACACGACGGGGACGACGGACGAGTAGGGGCGTACGTGATGCGTCGTAATGGAGGGGGCGCTGAGCAGACATGGTAGGCGAGTGCTACGTCCAGCGCATGGATCGAGGGGGGATGCAGTGGTATAGGGCGGGCGGATATGCTGACGCGAGCCAGGGTTGGATGACAGCTGGATGTGGCAGTTCATGTCCAAGGCAAGCACAAGCCGGCTGCTACGGTGATGCGCGTAGGCCGCTTATGTAATGCCACGTGGAGAGCGCGGGCAGCATGTCAGCGGCCTCAGCGGCAGTCACCGCTGTTGTCGTTTGCCTTTTCAGCGCTGCTTCTCGGTTTTCGGAGTCGCTAAGCGAGGTGTGGTGACTCGATCCGGGATACTACTGGCTTAGCCTTGGAAGGGGAGTGAGCCCCGCGCACAGTCAGGTGCTTATCATCATATCTGCCCTGTCTACGGTTCACGGAACCTTTCTTTGGCGACTCAGGTCCAACATAGCGATCTGCCAGAAATTCGACGGCAATGCCTTCTCTCGGGCGAGCGAATCACGGCAGCCTTGGCTTTGAACATCATTTATATCATCTCCCACAATTACCTGTTTATAACACTCACTCACGTTCTATTGGCCCTCCGTATTCCCTCTCTTTTTCACAACACTCCCAGCTTCGACAGAAATAAATGACCATGGGATCCGCCTCCGACATTGAAATGGACAAGCACGATGGGGAGGCTCACGTAGTCGATCCCGCTGTGGACGCGTCATTCGATGGCAAGCACGCCGGTCTTGACGACCCCGAGAGAGATGCCGTCTTCGGAGCCATGCAAGAGGGCGGCGTGGACTATCGCAGTGTAGGGATGTGAGTTTTTCTCTCGCCCGAGATAATAACAGCTCATGAAGACATCGTCAGGGCCAAGTCCATCGTGTTGATGGTCAAGCTCACTATTGCTTTGGGTGTGCTGGCTATGCCATCAGTCCTCATGGCAGGTGAGTCAACAATGATAAATACTCGAGACCTTTGTTGACGCGCTGCCTATCATTAGTCGGCGGTGTTCCCGGAGTGATCAGTGAGCTTTTCATCGTCCCGCGGTCTCTTCGCTGACCTTTCTATCAGTCGTCCTTGTTATGGCTGGTCTCACTACTTTTACTGGTATGGTCATCTACGAATTCAAGCTCAACCACCCCGAAGTATATTCCATGGACGGTGTAGGCTATGTTCTGTTTGGTGAGTTGACGGTATTGTTGCGCGTTGTTTCTTGTACTGACAGATGTCAAGGCAACTGGGGGCGAGAATTCTTTTCCTTTGCGTATGCTCTTTTCATGATCGTGAGTCTCAATTGGCTTCTCAAGATTGTCACTAACCGTTTGATCAGTGCTTGTGTGGCTCTGGTATCATCACCACCTCACTTGCTTTCAATGCCATCACCGAACACGCAACCTGCACCGTTGTCTGGGCCGTCATCGTAGGTTTTGCCCTTTCCGCACCGTAACGTTCACTGACCACGTTCCTAGGTCGCTGTCATCACCTTTGCCTTTGCCTCTCTTCAAACTCTCGGCAAGGTCTCCATCCTCGGCTGGATAGGGTTCACGTCTATCATGGCCGCCATCCTCATCATTACTGTCGCTGTTGGTGTTCAAGACCGTCCCGAGTCGGCCCCTTCCACCGGGCCATGGGAAAAAGACATTGCTGCTTTCCGAACTGATGGTACTTTCCTCGGCGGTATGAGCGCTGTCTCTACCGTCGTCTTCGCCTACTGTGGTACTCCTGCTTTCTTCAACGTCATCAGTGAGATGCGTCAGCCCAAGCGATACAGCATTGCCCTCTACTCTGCCCAGGGTCTCTGCACCGCAGTCTACTTGACCATTGGCATAGTTGTCTACTACTACTGTGGCCAGTACCTTTCCAGCCCTGCCCTTGGGTCTGCTGGTCAGTTGATCAAGAAGATTTCGTACGGCATTGCCCTTCCTGGTTTGCTTGTTGGGTGCATTCTCTACACCCACGTCGGCGCCAAGATGATTTTTGTCCGTGTCCTCCGGTCAGTCCAACATCTACTGTCAATTCGAGGTGACTGCTGACTTGTATGACAGTGGCTCTGAGCATTTGACTGGAAACACCTTCACTCACTGGGCTGTCTGGCTCGGTACCGTCGGCGGGAGTGTTGCCCTCGCCTTCATCCTCGCTGAATGTAAGCAGTTTCCACAATCAATACAAAGACGTGATCTGACCCCATCTCCCAGCCATTCCCTTCTTCAGCGACTTTGTTGGCCTAATTGGTGCCGTCTTCGGTACCCTCCTCTCCCTCATTACCCCCGCCTATATGTGGCTCTTTGACAACTGGGCTCAACGCAGCACCAACAAGTCTCTCCGCTACCGCTCCACCTTCTTCCTTGCTGTTGCCACCTTCTTTATCGGTATCTTCATCTTGATCACTGGTACTTGGGCCGCGGTAGTCAGCATCAATGACTCTTATGCGGACGGGACTGTCTCTGGTGCTTTCTCTTGCGCCGACAACAGTGGCTAAGTGCGGTCTTGAACTTGACCCACAATACTCTCTCATTATCGCATCATGTCTGTCAGGCTTTGAAGACGTTGTCACTTTTACGTATCGTACAGTATACACACACATTTCTATATATCTATTCTAGGGTGGAAGGGAAAGCAAATACGGTCTTCTGTTGTGTAAATGGGAAGAGGAAGAAAAGAAGAGGAGGCAACATATCTTGTCATCGAACGTTGAACGATCTTGTATTTACTATGCATCCAGAATCAGATTGCATGCCATACTCCCCATGATCGCGGCAGACATTGCTAGAAAAAGGTGCGCTTGGCATGCTTGGAAAGGCTGGTCATGCGAGAAAGAGATCTTGAGGGCTGCCGTGTGCCGGGGGTATAGGCAGTGCCGATGGAGGCAATGCCGCGCAGTAAATTGTCTCGTGATGTATCGCGGTCTCCACTGAGGTCACCGAGAACTCGGAATCCTGATCAGTACACCGTCATCTGATGCATGCTCCTCTACGCTCCAGGCACTATCTCCAATTCGATTGATATCTTGCCGAGCTGCTGGCGGAACGCGATCTGGTGATACCCAAGCGGTGGGGAGACGAAGCCATCCGCGCGGGTCTTGTCTCAATTTTTCGTCATTCTTGAATCTTTCTTATCTCCGGCTGCTCTTTTATCTATATGAAGTAGTCAAGAAGTTTGATTAAGGGGGTCTTTTGGTTGTTGACCACGAAGCAGCCCCTTCGATCGCTGAACTCGGGGTACAGGAGAGGGGGTATGAAACAACATCGGCTTTCTCATTGCAGGCAACCACTCGACCCTTCTAGTCTGATCCAGGGTGGAAAAAGGGTCCAACCTGAGATCTCAAAAGATGATGTGATGAAGTTGCATGTGACAGTGAAGATAATGTGCGTGTACAGAGGGAGATGACCAAATGTTGAACAACGGCTGGAGAGGGGACGCAGATGCCATAATTCAAGCAGCAACTTCTGGCCTACCTCTTCGAGATCAACACCTGGAGTGTGAAGCAGAGTCGGAGCTCTTTTGCCGCACTTTGGCGACTATCCCAGAAGCCGGCCTTGAGCCTTCTTCGTTGGCTTGCACTTGGTGTGACGGTCAAACAGTCGGGCAGGTCATGAGTGGGCGAACCGGAGCTTGATGCCCCTAGTCTCAATGTCTGAGCAATGTCAGCGTTGTCAAAGCTATGCGATAGACCGGCTCACCTTCAACTTCTGACCTCTCCAGCCTTCTCTCATTTTGCAGCACCAACCTCTTCAGCTGCTCCTGTTCCGCCTTGCTTTGAGCTTGATATGTCTTGGAGTTGACAGCAATGGTCGAGTCCGTGGGGATGGCGAGGGATCGCAACTGAGGAGCGTTATTAGCCTGGCCTTCAGGTGTCACGGCTTCACTAACCTGCTGCTTTCCTGCCTTCTTCGACAGCAGCATGAACTGCATCCTCCCTTCTTCCTCCTTTGCCGCCTGCTCCCTTTCCTGCTCCTTCTCTCTCGTCGCTCTAGCCTTCGCCTCGTCCGCCTTCTTCCTCATGATAGGCACTGCAGTGTCGAATATGGGAGGTGCAGTCTTTCGTTGTTCACCGCGCCTGGCATCAGTGGTATCGGCGAGGACCTTGGCAAATTCGCGGTCGAAATCAGCCCGCTCGTCCGCGTCATCTTCATCGGGTTTGGCTTGATCACGGATCATCACAACATCTTGATCATCGTCCTCCACTGTGCCTTCCAGCTCGGCATGGACTTGCTCGGGCTATTAGGAACGTGAGCCAGACGAACAGACTACAAATCAGTTGACTTACTGTTTCGGGTTTTTCCTCCGTGGCTTGTCGCAGGCCTTCGTCGTCTGAACCATCCTCTTCCACACCAAAGTCTTCACAAGTGACCAGAAGCTCGTCCACCGCAGTGGCTGCTTCGGTGAAAGTCCTGAGCCTGGGTGCTTTGGGTCGTAAAGCCTGGACGCTCGTAAGACCCGAGTTCTAAAATGAGTGATTGAGCACTCACCTCAAGAGTGTCGGACAGCATAAAGTCGACGTCCATGGGAAGCTCGGTTTTACAAGTGACGTAGAGCTGGACAGCATATGTCAGCAGAGTCTCACTGTCCTGCGTGATCTACTCACTTGGAGCATGACAAGGTACTGTTCCAGCTTGCGCCCTTGAGACCCCTTCTCAAAGCAAACGCCGCATGTATCGAGCAAAGTGCAAGCTAGACGCACACGGAAGAAATCGTCGACGGCATCGACTGGACTCTCTCGGCCCGGGTACGGCGTGGGGTCAGCTGTAGCTCTTGTCAGTACTGAGCACTGAAACCGAATCGAAAGGTAAGAACTGACCGTGACCGAACGACAACAAGCTCCAAAGCACATCAAAGACGACCGAGCAGCTGATGACTCGGTACATATAAAGTTCACCGAGATACTTCATGGTAGCAATCCTTCGCTGGTTGAACTTGAAGATGTTTTCTTCCAAGTCGATGCGAATGTTCTCAAGCACCTCGTCAACGACAGAAATTCCGAATTCAGGGTGCCACTTTTGGAGGTCACACGCGAGGTCGGCGAGGTGCGGTACGTTGCCAAACTTGATCTCCCACGGGCTGGTGAAGGAAGCAAAGATGTACGCGTAGACCTGTTTGACAATCAATTAGCAGGCCGACAAGAGTCTTACCAAAACAGACGCACCTCTGGATCCTCCCAGTGAAGCTTCCGCAATAACTTCAAGACTTTATCGATGGTTCGCTTCATGAGCACTTCATCAAGCAGATGTCGAATGAAGCTTTCCATTGGCGTGAGCTGCACGACCTCTCGAGCGACTCGTTCGGGAGGGTTACACTACGATCCATATTAGCCCCAAGACGCCGCACGACGTGAGGGCACTTACAGTATAGAAAGCGTTCTCCAGCATGAGCGTCTGTCTCTGGTTCAAATGCGCATTCGCTTGCTTGCGTCTCATTAACTCCACCATTCGCTTCGCCACCTCAGCGGTGTCTTCATTGCGCAACAAAAACCTTCCGCAAGTTTCAAGCAGGTTTGCAATGTTGTCGATGTTGAACTTGAAATCGTCAAGGAACACTTTGAAGACGTGTAGGATGTTGAAAGGCTTGGCTGCCTTGAATTTGGCAAGTTCTCCGTAGAAGCGGACATTCTGGGCGATGCATCGTTAGGGAGCGTCGATCAAATGAAGCATAACTCACCTTGAGACGCGTGCTGTCGAGTTCACGGATCAGTTTCTTTCTCTGCAGATAGCGTAACTCTTCGTCCAGCTGCAAAACATGAGCTTGGTAATCAGGTTGTATGGACCTGGCGTACAATATCGAGGACACCTTGGGCAACGTCCGGCATATAAGGCGTGAGGGTGGCAATGAACCGAGAATAGTGTGGAAGAAGGTCGGTCCTCTGCCTCGGGACTTCTCCAAGAAACTGTATCCTGTGTTAGACTACTATCATATATCATTCTGAGATCACCGACCTTGATTAGCCTCTTCCTAGCTCCCTTGGAGTTCAAAAAGGCGAATTCGATGGCAAGTTTGTCCACAACCTCTCTATTATTTGACTCTGGTAAAGCAGCAAACAGCGCCGAAAGTCTAGCAGCTGGACCAGATTGAAGCCCATCTTCCTCCGTGACAGTAGTGGTCGGGGCTTCCTCGTCGGCAGAGCCTTCTGCGATATCCTCCGTATCTCCTCCCGCGTTCACTGCATCGATCCCTTGCTTCTCGGACTCGGGCTGAGCCTGAGAGTCCGCCAGCTCCATCTGCTCTAGCTGCTTGCGCAACTCCTCTTCCTCTGCTTTCTGCTTTTCTATCTGTTCTTCCTCAGCATTTCCCGGCTCTTCGTCCTTTTCTTTCGCGCTCTTCTCCTTGATGCCCAAGAGGGAAGAAGGGACCACCTCCTTGAGGTCAATCAGATCCTCATAGAATCTCTGCTCCTCTTCATCGTCCCAAATGCCCCCCGCGATGGGTCCATCGTTTCTGACAGTGAATGAGGACCCAGAGTCGACAATTTGGAGACCGGATTTGGATAGAGTAGCAGCAGTAGGGAGTACGGGAGGGGCGAGGCTCAAAAGGTCGGCAAGTGTTTGGAGACCGGCATTGAGCCTTTCGATAGCACGAATCATCTTCTCATAAGCTTGCTGGCGGTCTTCAAAGATCTCGCCGGACTTGATATACGCTTCGTGGTTGCGTTTGTCTTGCTCGAGAAGTTTCTGCGATCATCAGCGCTGGGCCACATTATAAGAGGTTGATATCTCACTATTTGTCCCTTGACCAGAGTCTTGCTAGTTGTGTTGAAATAGCCAACAAAGAGCTCTCGCATCTTCTTCTGCACCTCTACCGGGACAAGTTCTGTCACACCTTCCGGCAATTCCTCCTTTGTCTGCTCTTCGGCAGTAGCATCTGAACCGTTGATTGCTTCGTTACTATGTTTGCTGCCAAGATAGGCCCTGCCAAAATATTTGAGGAAGGTCGACAGTAAGGGCAGATTGTTGAATTGAGGGTCATTCGTCATCTGAAAGCCGATGTCAGTATCAGATATGAACAAACTTCTTGAGACACGCACCAGGCCCTTAAGGATCTTCCCAATCTCAGCAGACCCTTTCACGGCACCTTCCTCCCAGGCGCCTACCATAGCCAGCTCCGCAATGATCCTCAATACCGGTCTCTGCTTCGCCAGCCTCTCCTTGTCTTCTTTTTCCTTCTCCTTGTCGCCATCTTTGCCCAGGGGAAGACTGACGGATGCACCGGCGGACAATACACCCAGGAGTAGAGGAAGGAGTTGCTGAAGAAAGTCGGGGGCGAGCCTGCTATGCAGGTGGACGATGATATCAACAGCAACTTCAGGATCACCTCTGCCTTTGGAAGCGCCTTCAACGACGGCCGCGACAATCTCCTCCAGGTATTTCGACAGAGTCAGGCCATCGATATCTTTGGCAAAGACTTCTGAAGGGCCTATCAACAGAGCAGACTTGAGTTTGTTGATAAGTGTGGTGTGTTTCTTGAGAGACGAATCGAGCGTTCCGGGTGGTCGCCTTGGATCATCCAGCCAGTATGTCTCTACTGTTTCCAGCAGAGCTTGCCGCCGAGGATATTTGGCGATATAGTCTGCCGTAGTGGACATTACCGTCCTGTGAGGTAGAGACCTGGAGGCGGAGTGGCGAGTTGGATACCTGGCCAAGAAAGGTTACCTTCGACAACTCTGCAGCAGTCCAACCGGCGGCCAATTGCGGCAAGTGTATCTTACGTAATCGTGTTGACACAAGAAGAAGGGGAAGCAGCAGATGCGACTGATGGCATGCTCGAATGCAATGCAAGTGTAACATTGTATGTACAATATAGTATAATTACAACACTAACATCTGGTGATGTCTTTTGTTCAACCATCAAGCTTGCTCAGTAACCTTTCCATCATCTCCTCCATGCGCTTTTGGCGCTTGTCCATGTCGTCCAGCTTCTCTTGCACGCCTTTACTTCTTGCTTCCTCTTCGGGTTTCACCATGGCTAGAGACTCCACATCCGAAGCTTTCGCAACTTTTTCGGAAGGGCGAGGAGACTGAGATCTTGTGTCGAAAGCCGTAGTCCCGAAAGGTGACTGGAGGTCTTGATGGCCACCGACAGTAGGGAATCGGACACTACGCCCACTAAGAGGCTGTGTTCGGGTCCCAGACGTCTTGTTACCGATAGGCACCCCCCCTTGGCCTACTGCTCCCACATTCTCGGGTTGACCGTGCGTGATAGCCCCCGGCTCAACAACGCCATCGTCCTCCGAGTCTTTTAGATGGCTCGCAAAAGAGACGGTCTTGCCTTCGGTGATGGGTGCGACTGAAGGCCTCGCGTAACCTCGTCGAGGAAGAGAGCTGGTGCTGTACTGGCTCTGGTCGCTGGTGGATGTCGCAGGAAACGACTCTGATCGAGAGTGCCCTCTCTTTCTCGCAGGCGGCGTGAAGACACTGGGAGCCGCAGGCTGTACGCTTGTGGCTACCATGCCGGCTAACGAAGTGCGCTTTCCTCGGAGGCCTTCCAGCTCGGGACTCCGCACGAATAGCTGAGCGAGGGGACTCGGGCCATGCATAGAGCTGTTTCTTCGTCGAGGGGGAGGCTGCTGAGGGATCGCCTGGTTGACCGCTCGATGGGGAGAAGGCATAGAGTTCCTGCGGGGGTGGGGACTCTCGATCTGATGTTCGAGTCGCGAAGGCGAAGCTGTCAGGGGTGCCGATTGTGGTGCGAACAAATCCTGCCCTTCGCCAAGGCCATATTCGTCCTCGGCCCCTTCACGTTCGGGTGTTTCATCCGCGAAAGCATCTTCAAACGCCGGAGGAAGGAAGATATCCGGCTCATCGAGGTCGAGGTCGTCGTCCCATCCGGCATAGAAGCTGCCGACTTCCCGCTCTATCTCGAACACTGCCTCGAGGTCGCTCCGAGATGCAAAGTTGTCAAAGCCCGCTACGATTGGTCAGTCTCTTGATAGTGCTATGGGGCGGGCTCTGCTCACCAGCCGCCTTAAGTCTTCTTGGCAGACTGCCCACGTATCGCTCTGCAAAGTCGCCCAGCTGCTCCATCAACGTTTGGTCTTTGTAGGACTGCCTCTCATAGAGGGCTATCAGGAGCAGAATGTGTACACTGGAAACCCTGATCATGAATACTGAGGCAAAGTTAGCCTGGAAGTGTGAGCGAACATCACGAGGTACACACCATTGACCTTGTGGAACCTGCATTGGAGCCTCATTAGCCAACGACTGAAAGTTGCGAGGTGGATCTCACCATCTGTCGTTCAATAGGTATCTCATGGGGAACATGAAGACCACGGCAGGCAGATTGAAGGGTAGTTGGTAGCTGAACACGGCATCTGCAAATCATAAGACCATGGACGTCGATGTCTGGTAGAGGAGAAGCTTACCTGCCTTGACCCCTTCAATCGTTGAAACGGCTTTCCGGAACATCGACTATGTTTGATCAGCCAGAGTGTTCGTTCGTCATACGCACGATAGAGGCTTACCTCAGCAGCAGCATCCGCGTTGATGGTGGCGAAAGTATTACCAAGGATAGCGACCAGCACCGTCAACAGCAACGTGTTCGAGAGCAGAGCATATGAAACCATGAGTAGAGGTCCGAGGAAGGGGTGGAAGTAGTCTACAATAATCTTCAGCAGGCGGCGCTTCGAACTGCTGACTATCACTCACGAGCATGCTCAAATCCGGAGGCGTCCAATCCAAAGTAGATCTCCAACAGCCACCATCCAATCTGTGGAAGGTCAAACTTTCCTTGTCCGAGAGTAAACAGGGCATAAACAAATCCTGATTTCGATCAGCTCCTGTGATATTGATTACCATGGCTGAAGACTTACCAGCAAAGCAAAAGACGCCGACTCCCATGAGAACTACAAGTGGCCCCCATCAGCATTTTTCACGGCGACAAGCAGGTGCACCCACAAAAGAACTCCGTCAACATCGACCGAATGCTCAGGACCATGAGATTATTGGCCAACGTCACGAATGCCAACCGAGGGAATATCAGTACGGCACCTGTCGTTATCATTAGCTACCGAGGCGAGCTGTGGATTGCAAGGTTGACCCACCGATTGCGAGCCAATCCGCACCCATCTCCATGAAATATATTTCGTTATATCTCAGTCCATACATCCTGGTACTCATGTAGGCGCCATAGATCATCATGAAGACGAGGTCGAATCCGTTGACAAGACTGCTGCTAAAGACTGAATCCGAAATTAGATGTCTGTCTGCCTTGGAGTGATGAAACCCGCAAGTGCTCACCTTTCAGGCCATGTTCCCGAATAGCAGCCAGCTTGTCAAGCGAGAATGCTTTTAGTATGTCAGCAAGCATATAGGACGCGCATCAACAGATTTAGAGCCTCACCCATGGCATAGACGATAAAAGCCCACTCCCTCCCGATGATCTTGTCCTCTTCCAGCCCTTCGATAGCAACCACATACAAGATGAACAGTACCAGGAAGTTGAAATACTCCAGCATGGACCTATACCGTGGGACTTTGAGACTAGATGGCATCAGTCCCGGTCGACAAGTCTATCCCAAAACAGCACTCACCGATAATGATCCAATACTGGAGCTTTATGCGGGTTGTACATTTGTATCGGCTTCTTCTTGTAGTTCTGCAACAGGTCAGCTGTGTACCAACATTGGTAAGGAACGTACATCAGCAATGAGAGCATGTGCATTCAGAGCCGAGTAGATGATTCTGCCTGCCCAGATGCCCTCTGAAAGCGCCACACCAGATTAGTAAATCATTTTCAGCGAGCGCGACGACCGTGACTGACCAATGACTTTTTGGCAAGAAGGGCTCCTGATGAACCTTTTTGACCCGCTGATAATGGCCATCTATCCCCATCATCAGTATCGAGGTAACCACAGACACTGAGACAGCATACCTCAAGAGCCGCCCCAGTCTGTTTCAGCAAGTCCCCATCGCCCTCTTCCTTCGCCCTCTCTATCACCGCTTCTGATGCTCCTTGAAACAAAGACCATGGCGTGAGAAGAACAGTGGCCAGTGGTAGACTCCGTTCCGACCAGCCGCCTGATAGGAATGACTATCAGCACCAGCTTGTTTCGAGATTGTGATAACACGCACGGAGCACCCGACTTGCCAGTATCTCACATAACGACGACCTTGTGAGCGATAGTGTGGCGATGGAAAGCTGGTTTGAGTCCTGAGTGAACTGGATCTTGTTGAGAAGCAGGCAGAAGACTGTGACACCCGTCAGAGGATAATGTACGAAATATGCAAGACACCTACCCGTCGCTTGGTTCTGCAGCGCAAGATACTTTTCCGTAAGGGGCCTAGGTTGTTACGTGAGCCATAGTGCTCCGAAGAAAACATCGTCCACCTACCTGATGATCGTATAGGTAGAATCAGGAGCCAAGAGCTGATCATACGTCAAAGGAGCATCTGCGCTTCATCGTCAACTGCGGCTTCCCCGACTTCCATCTCGAGTACATACCGATATGGGCCATAATATCGACTCGTATGAGATGAATCAGAGGGTAGACTTTCGTCTGTAGTATGGGGTAAGCAGAAGTATGCTCGGTACAAGGGGAACCCTTACTTCGCTCAGAATCTTCGATGACGGTCCGGATTGAGGCCCTAGTAACGGCGTAGCCTCGGTAGGCGTATAGGCCATCTTGTGCACTACTTCACTTCCTGAGACTTTGGGAAGAGGGTGCGATTCTCAGAATCGTAGCCGTAGTGTGACAATTGAAAGCGATGTATACAGAAGTTGCATTGACGTCGCTACAGTTAGTCGCGTTGACGTCGATCGCGTCGGTCAAGGCCGCCATAGATGAGCGGTCTTCTCAAACTATCGTACAAGAAAGACGGGAAAATCGAAGAGGCCTTCTCTAGCGTTGCAGCAAGGTCATGCAAGTATGGGCAGCGAGTACATATAGGGGATGATCTGCATGACCAGCATACTGTACAAACAAATCTAGAGCTGAACGTCGCTCGGAACCACGTCACACGAGACGAAAGCGTTTTGTAAAACTAATAATCGCGATGGTATAACCTCAGCCGCCACCTCTTACAACACCATCCTCCTTCCCAGCTCACCCAGCTGCCTGGCATCTTCTCCCCATCCGTTCCTCTGCTGAGGCTTGGCGCCAACCTCCGTGGGGCTCTGGCTCTGCCTCTCGCTCCCCTCTCTCCTGTTTTCCGGGCTAACCTTCGCAGAGTTGTGCCCACTCTCCTCGCCAAACGCCGCTCTCAAAGGTGGAAGGGTGACACCAGAAGCGCTGTATCCCTGGCTGCTGGAAGCCCTCGGCGACCTTGGGGCACCATAGGGAGGGTACTGCCCAAGGTCCTCCGTGCTGGGCACAGGCTGGCCGTATGACGAGGGACTTTGCTGATAAGGCGTGGGACCACGGCGGGGCACCTCGGCCTCTTCATATGCATATCGCCTGGGGTCATTGCCGTAGGCAGGGTCGACACCATACTCGGATTTGACGTGCTCATTGTAAGGAGGGGCCACTTGAGGCTCGTAAAAGTGCCTTGGTCTGCTTGCCTCTCCGGACCGAGGATAGTTGTAGGAAGAGTATGACTGAGTAGGCGACACCCTAGGAGCATTGGCCCACGACGCCGGGCCATAACCATCTGCCTCTCTGGGGTATTCACCCACAGGAGTAGTCGATTGAGGTGGGGGCGCTTGGGGAGGGTAAGGGCTTACCCTGCGATCAGTGGATCGATGGGGCGGCGCGCCGTACGGGTGATAGCGGGCCGCGGCCTCTCGCGCATTCGGGGTGGGGGTTTGCGAGACGGCTCGAGAAGGTGGGTATCCTGCATTATAAAGTTCGGTTGGCTCTTTGCGAGGGGACTGATATGGCTGAGTGAACTTGCCAACTGGAGGGTACATCCCGCCTTCTATAGCCACGTTTGGAGAAGGCATGTATTGCTGGTGGTAGCCGGGGGAAGCCATGGGTCTGTGGTACGCATCCTGCGGATACACCGGAGGATAAGCAGTGGGAGGTACAGGCTGAGTCGGGTATTGTTGAGGGGCAGGAGGAGCTGGGGCGGTGGCAGGATTGTTCGACGGGACACCATTGCTGGCAGCGTACAGAGCTTGCTTGGCAGCAGCGGCGCGTCGAGTAAAGTCGGCCTCTCTCCTCGTCTCCCATTCAGGCCAGATCCCGCTCTGCACCTGGAGGTGTCGGAGGGCAGGAAGCTGGTGCGGCTGGGGAAGGGGGTTCGTACCATCACCACCCGGGTTATGCTGCATCAACATAAGCATGTGCGAAAACCTTGCCTGCGGATGTTGCGTACCTTGCTGGCATAAGCCACCACATGGAACTTTTTGACCTTGCCAGTGACGGGGTGAGTCATGCTGGTAGAGTAGGTCTGCTTGACTAGGCTGTCGGACCGGCGAGGAGGGGTCTGGTAATAAGGGTCGCCATAGGGCATATCGCCCCCGGCATGAGGGGGAGACAGGGACTCGAGAGACCTGCCGAAAGTCAGACGATGCATAGCGCTGGCATGCTGTGACTCACTCATTGTACACCAAGAATCCACCATTCCCAACACGAGAAGCGCCCCATCGACGTCCATCGGTCCAGCGCCGCATATTGGTCTCCTCTGCCAACTTGTCAGCTCCGCATGACACGCTCGCACCACCGACAACTCACCTTCTTCCCAGACCCAGACTGTTCCCGGACGAATCAGAGAGCGCTCATGGCCCGTGAGCCGCCGTGTGACCCGGGGCACAATGCCCAGCCTGACAGCTTCGAGTATGTGGATGCTAAACGAGACGGGTGATTAGCGAGGTCAAGTACACTCCGGGATGTTTTACTCACGCATCGACGGGGGACTTGAGGATGCAGACCGCGGCGGGCTGCTGAGCTGCCGCTGCCTGGTACTTTTCGTTCGCCTTGGCTTCAGCAGGCATGGTGGCTGAATCTCTTGTGAAGGACAGATGTGTCGAATGGATGGACGCGCGCGAACAGCTTTTTGATAGAGTTAAAGATCCCGAAACCGTGCAAGCCGAATAACGGTGACAAGTCGGCAAATTTCGTGGCTTTGCGTGTCAGGCGGCCTGCGCTAAGGACGTCGAATTTAATGGAACGGTAGACCCGCGGAGGTAGACGCGTAGGGAGATACGGGCTGTGGCCGCTTGTGCGAGCTAGAGTGGCGTGGGGGCGCAGTACAGGGCGGGTGTCCAGGCAGTAGTTGTCGCTGGCGCTGGGGTATGCGACGCGGGGTGTAAGGGTGGGAACAAGGGTGAGATGGAAAGAAAGAAGAGAGATGTAAATTGTCGAGATGGGGGAAGAGGGGGGCTCGCTTCGGTTATTTACTTTTGTGCGCGGGCCAGGAGCTCCAGGAAGAGACATCATCGTTATTTTCTAATAACCTCGTTACGTTGACAAGTAGCCGTAACTTATAGCTTGTTGAGTTCCTGATGACTATCGGCTCCAACGCGTACGCCTTTTAGCCTGTATCGCCTGATCGCCTCCATGACCGCAGATGAGCGCATTCAGCGGAGAACATCGCAGGCCGCAGGGTGCCGTTTGCAGGATGCTCTCTCAGTCTCTCAGCCCAGGCTGCAACGTCTCCCTGTCCACCCCATCCCCCACACCGGACAGTCCCGAGTGCTCCAAGATCCGTCTCACTTCATGCATCCCTGACTTCTCGGCCTTTGATCTTTGAGACACTCGTAGCGCTCGTAGCATTTGTGCGCTTATTAAGATCTCTCTCTGGACTCTCGTCGCTCAAACCGCTTTTCGCCCGCGACAAACACCCTAGCCGAAAGGTACAGACCTACAAGGGGCACAGGGTTTTTCCAGGTACCTGTTTGGGCCCGCGTTCAGTCCCTGGAAATTATCGTCGATATATGGCTATCGCAGCGGGTTCTTTTTGGGATCTCACGAAGATCGTAACAAGATTATCGCAAGAGCATGTGGCTCGACACAAACAGAATGCAGATTGGCTGTATGCACAGCGTGAGTCTGCACGTGTCTTGGCAACCTCGAGCGACCTCCAGCTGCCGCATGCTTGAGATCTTGCAAATGGCGAATGCTCAACTGTCCTCCTAGATTGACGGCCTGTGTCCTGTGTCTCTGGTCTGGAGCCAAAGATTCAGCCACGCCGCAGAACCTCGGCAAACACTGGAATCAGATCTTCGGCATTTTTTCCCCTTTTTCTCTCGTCACTTTCATCATTCACGGATACGCTTGACGTCGTTCAACGCGTTCGACCTTCTTCACCCTACACCCTACATAGTCAGCCCAGAAATTCAGACAGCTTGAAGCTATGCATTTGATGCCAATGAAGAGATCGTTCTGGATCGATCGCGTAAGGCTGGCCAAGAAGCTGCAAGCTGCAAGCCCCTTCGCACTAAGGATGAACCATACTCACGGTCCGTATCGGAAAAGTCTCCCGGCTGTGCAAGAGGCAAAAGAGGACCAAGAAGTGGCATGCTTAAAGCCGCTTTTATCCGCCGGAATTAGTTGCCGGGAAGAGTTGTTGGGTGATGGAGATATGTTAAATACACTTGTACCTGCACTATCCTCTGACCTCTGGCCTCTGTTCCCTAAACTTTTCCCTCTCTTCTTTCTCTTGCTCCCTGTGCCATTTGGTGATACTCTTTCGTTTCTCTGGTGACATAATTCATGCCCCCGACCTAAAGTTCCCACGAATCTCTCAGAGATCGTGGGGAAGAACAGTTGGAACCCTTCCTCAGCCTGACATCTGGCGCTTCAACTTGGCAGTATCTGCTGAGATATGCCTGCTCCGGCTGACGACATGCACAACATATCATACGACGTGCACTACGACGCGGACGACGACGTGAGAGAGATCCTATGCTTATCTCGTACGCTCGTACGCCTCCAGCATCAGTGCAGCTTCCACAGCCTCCACCATCCACCATCCTCTTTCTATGCTTCTTCTTCCTTTTGCCTTCTTCCTTCAAATCCTCCATTATTCCCGCCTCCCGTTCCCGTACGCACATTCCCATCTCTCGTCATTCTATCTGGCCGCTTCGGTATATAGAGTTTGAAAGTTGAGGGAGGATTATTTTGGTTCCATGAGCCGTGCGTGCCGTACATCATTGCCGTCACCTCGTTACTTTACGTCGCATAGGCCTCCGCCATGCGCCGGATACATAAGTCCGAGAGGCCAAGGAAGCAGGAAGCTGCATACTCACAGGCCATATGCCGCATCTTCTGGACAGGGGCCAGAATGTGCAGGCACTCAGATCATTGAAAGAACGCCGCCCCGGGCTGGCCACGAGCCACGAGATCTATCTTCTTGGCCACTGCTGGTTCGTGGTAGAGTGGGTCTTACGTGACATGTGTTTGATGGCTCTGGGATCCCCTGAAGTGCAAGTTCTAGGATTCTTGGCTGGGCTGTCCAGCAATATCTGCTTTACGTGTATGTGACCGATGGCACGGCCCAGAGGCCCTAGATCCCCTAGAGGAATTGATATAGCTGTCGAATTATTGCATGTTGTGTTGTGCTGGCTCCAGATGCGGTATAAATGTTTAGCCTTCTTCGCAGAGAGTGTCCTTCCGAGATAGGCATCTTTTATCAGCATGCAGACATAACGCTCTCCGAGTTAGACAGCCACAAACGTGCGTAAGTCCAGGAGATGCGGGACGGAAAGAGGTCACGTGAGCAGATCTGCTCCACTCCAATCGGTGGATAAGGCTAATTTATTTTTCTAATCGCCAAATCAGAGTTTGTCACCCCGCGGTAACCGCCGGCCGAAGAAGTTAAATTCGAGATCTCTTCCATATGCTCTACCGAAGGGCCCGAAGCGAATGTTCGCTTTGAATTTGAGCTTTCGGAGTGTCCATGTATCTGATAGATGCTCGGTATCGATGGCGTGAGCGAACTCTCCCTCTTGGTCGCTTCAAATGAGCCTTTTGGACCGAGTCAGTTCTGAGCTCTACGCGATAATGTTGCCTTGTTGCGTTGTTGCACGACTCTCAATTCTTCTTGCCCAATCCACCACCACATCAAGACGCTTCCCGGGACCCATTACGTCTATCAAGCATCGTCCCCCGGTTAACTCAGATGAGAAGAAGCTTCATGTCGTAGTCTCTCGAGGGACAAGTCAAGGTTATCCAGAGTGTTCGAAGCAATCGAACGCATACCAGTGGCCAGTAAGGCCAACGGTGGACCAGCATCCACGATCACCACTCACGCTGACACATATGGTGAGACGTACATACTGGTTCCAAAGTGTCTTACTACCTCATTGAACTCCGTGAGCTCCGTGCTCCGTGTGTTATCTGACTACTATACCTAGCCTCTCCATATAAGCTGGTGGCGTGCAGCGCACTTGTCCGTATTGCCCCAACCGTCATGGTACGTGTGCCTCTTCCCCACAAATTGTTTGGTCCGTGTCTTGCGTTTTTTATCTTTTGGAACTCTGCACGGCTCACGGTAATAGTAGTACTTGTCTCGGTTGGATGGTTGGCACCGATTGCTTCCCCGTCAATTCGGGATTCCAGCAAACAGAAGTCCAGAAGGATGTATCACCCACTCCACAATCCAATCTCACCCAATACGCCGTGCTACAGTTCCCCAGGTGTTCAGGTACGACTAAGAGCGCAGCACTGAAAGGGCGGGATCTACAGAGTGCGCGAGTAGCAAAGACATGGGCACTCATGCCCGTTCTCCGGTCTCCGGCTGGGCCTGCCGCCAGCTCCACAGTATCAGTTGCTCGACTGCTCTGCACGAGAGACCCATACACTGATCATGAGGGTTGAAGCACAGGTGCAACGAGAAGCGGGTCAACTGGGCCTCCGGCCTCTGGTATTGAGAAGTGTATCAGACTTGTCATCAGGAATTGACATCATCAGAAAGCTCCGGAATCTGATAACCTTGAGCCGGTAAAATGATTCGATCGACAAGCACTGAGGTACGGGACGGGGAGACCATGTCAACGTAATGCGCAACGCCGCTTGCGCTTCTCCTCCCCGCCTGGCATGAAGGTTGCACCCGCGTTCTAGTTTGAAAGTGATGATAGGCATGAATGTGATCGATATGTGGATGGACAGAGTTCAAACTAGCACACGCCACACACAGCACTGGTTTACTCTTCATCGAAACCACTTATCCAGGAGTCATATAGCAGGCTTTGTAGAATACCCGAGCTGTGCCTCCTTCTTCTGATCTCCTGAGCTTTCTTCGCGCACAAAACTTGGAGCACGCCTGGACTCGCCTTCTTTGGCCTCTTGCCTCTAGAAGAGGTCTGAACATGGACAGCACGACAAGTGATATGAATGCAAGTAGTATCAAATCGCTACATCATGCAATACTCGTATATGTGCGTGCCATCTAGAGAAAGTACCCGAGATTATAGAATAGATACCGATAATGCCATCACATGGGAAAGAGGATGATCTATACAGGACAAGCCTGTTGTGTAGGGGAAATCTCGAGTCATTGCGAATACTGATACACAGAATAGAGATATGCCGCAAAAGAAACAGATCTAAAATGTAACACTTGGATGCTCTCGGCCCCAGAACGCGAAATATCCAACGTCGTTATCGTGCTCACGCTCCATCACCCTTCCAACTACCTCGGACTGTCCCAAGTCAGCCATTGGTCAAAGACTATTGAAGTACTCACAGTTATGCAGGACATTCGCTTGAGGCGAATCCGGTCCCTCAGCCCTAAAGTCCTTCTGCCCGCCCGGAGAGAAGCCGGTGATGGGCAATATCAAGACGTCGCCTATCCTTAAGGGGTGGTGAAGGCCTCGGAGTCGGTGCCAGGTAACGTTGTACCTCGCGAGTAGGAAGCTGTCATGATGATCAGCGCTGACGTCAGAAGGGCGATGAGAATAAGACTCACGCCAAGACAGAATCGGTAAACAGCCCAGGGCCCGTCCACTCCATCACATTCATCGCATGATCTCTCTTCTGCTTCTTGAGATCTTCGACCGCCTTCTCCCATCCATCCGCCTTTTCCAACTCCAACCTCTCAATCTCTCCTTCTCTCCATTTTTCCCAATCTTCGACGACGTGCGAAGCATTCACCACTCTCCTGACCGCATCGAGAAAGATGGGATGATTCGGCGCGGAGGAGAGCGTCCATTGGCAGATACCGAGCGGGCGGGGCCAAGAGTTTTGCCAGTTGACGAAAGCGTGGACGTCGACGTCGATAGCGACAATAACCGAGGGGTGAGTAGAGAGCTGGGAGCGCCAGTTGGGCCCGTCAGATTCAGAGAGGTCGAGGATTTCAGGGTTGGTCGTGCCCCATTGTTCGACGGGTCGGATAGGGCGAGTCTGAAGGTTGATTAGTCGAGACAGGATAAGAGCACGCCACTCACGTCTACGTCAGAGTATACACCTCCTTCAATCAGGGGCAGCAAGTACCGCAAAAAGTCTGCTTTCAGCACACCTCGGTGCATGAAATTCCAAGCCCACTCGACATCACTCCTCTTGAACACCTTTTCTACCCACTGGGCCGCAGCCGAGTCGTCCAAAAAGTTGAGCTTCCATCCATCTCTCTCGTTGACTCTCTGCCAGGTCTGGACCAACTCGTTGGAAGGGTTGAAAGTCTTGTCGGTCATGTGGATGGATTTGTAGGAGATCATGGATGGAAGATAGGACTGGGCGTTGGGATAGTCGGGTACAAGGTCGGGATGAGAAGGTGGGAGGTGGGCATATAAAGAGGAGAGGAAGGGGGAATGGAGGCCCATTGGGAGAGAGACAGCAAAGTCGTAGAGCCGGCGATAGTATCTGCAAGGTGTGAGCGCAGTCTTTACCATGATCGATGGGCTCACTCTGCAACGCTACTCTCTTCCGGCTTGATATTCAATCTGAAGCGCCCTTCAGCCACCTCTCCGAGGTCTACCAGACCCTCGGATTCCGGTGACTGCCAACCCATCTGCTCCGTCTTTCCCCACATTTCACGCTCTCTGTCGTCCTGCGCGCCTTCACCCAAGGACGATGACGCTCGGTCGGCCGTCGATGGCAAGCCGGTATGCCTCATGATGCCACCTAGTACCAGCATCCCGATGACGGCCATCGCACAAAGCTGAAAAAGACGCCGCCGTTTGCCCAGATATGCTCTTGTTGTCATCTCTGGGCTGAGGAATGTCGTCGAGGGGCTCGCATTTGTGGGGAGGAGGTTGTATTTCCCGCTCTGAAAGTAGTCGAACCAGGAGGCAGCGGGCGGCATGTTGCTGAGGAAAAGGATGTTGTGCCAAGAATGAGCTCGAAACGCGACCGCTAGGCTAGACGGGCTGTGTTTTTTGTGCTACGCGCTGCGTAGCCGAAGGCTGTCACGACAAACTCGGCGTAGTGGGGTGGGGCGCGGCAGACGAAGCGGCGGCGAGGGGCAGGGGGTATTTGGGTATATGGGATGGCAGATGCATGGAAATGAAAGAGGAGATAGGCGCACTCTCATGCAACAACAAATTTATGGCTGCGAAATGACGCGTCATCCAGGGAGGCGGTATGTGCCGACAACGGAGAATGAGCATAGGCGGCAACTGCCGAGCCCAGCGAAGAGACGGTGGTATCTGTTTCTGTTGAAATCATTCAGCAACGATGGGGCTGTCCTGAAAGAGTGTCGATGGTGCGTACTGCTCAGATAGCTTAACTTCTGCGATTTCACAGCAGGTGAAAAGACCTCCAGGACGTCACACGTTCGGCTCGCGCTGTGGCGAACCAAACAAATCGAGGGTGGATGACCGAACACCGAACACCTTGGTATAAATACTCCTTGCATTTCCTTCCGAGGTAGTAACGTGGCTGCAATTTCCCTGCTGCAAGGCTCGTGCCCACATGTGATTGTCCCACCTATCAGAAAACAGCAGCGTATCTGCGAAACTATTGAAACTTGTTCTTCTCGTTCGACGTGTACCGAGGTTTTTGTTGCAGCCTGCGTGGACGAGAGAAAGATGAAGATCTTTGTCACTGGGGCTACTGGTAAGAGCAGCGTTCTGGCGGTCTCTGAAGGAAAAACGCTGACACGAAATAGGCTGGATTGGTTCACATCTCACCCCCCTGCTGGTCGAGAATGGCCATACCATTCTCGCCCTCGCCCGGTCCGACTCGTCTGCAAGTCCTATTCCTTTCCCCCCGCACATGCTACCTGGTCTGATCATTGACCCATCAGGAAGCTGATTTGACAAATCAAGGCTTCACAGTCATCCGTGGTGCCCTCGAAGACACAGACATACTCGCCAAGGCAGCCGCCGATGCCGATGCCGTTGTGCACTTGGCATACAATAACGACTTTACCCAATGCGCTGAATCTGCTCTAGGCTCGTACCCGTTTTCCGCTCTTTATGTACAGCCCTGACTCCTATCTAGTTGATGTAGCTGCCATCAACGCCATGGCCACTGCCATGATAGGCACCAACAAACCCCTCGTCATCACCTCCATAATCCCCATCTCCTCTTTGCTCGGCTACCCCGCAGCTTCCCGCTTTGGCTCTGAAAAGGCCCTTTCCCAGTACACTTCCAAGTCCGTCCGCACCTGCGTCATACGCCTGCCCCCGGTCGTCCACGGGTCCGGCGATTTTTTCGGTATCGTGGGTGATGTCGTCCGGTCGGTGCGAGTGAATAAGGTAGGAGCTTGGGCGGGGGACGGGGAGAACAAATGGAGTACTGTAGAGGTGAAGGATATTGCGGAGCTTTACAGGCTTGTGCTTGAGAGTGACAACCTTGAGGCTGGAGTAGTTATGGATGGACTTGCGGAACAAGTTCCGTTTAGAGATATTGTCACGGTAATCTCCAACCGTCTTGAAGTTCCCACGAAAAGCATAGAGGAAAAGAAGATGGTTGAATATTACCAATGGCCTCTGGGTCAGGTGACGGGGTACGTGGCTAAGGGTGACAACGAGTTGACAAAGCAGTTGACTGGGTGGGAAGTCAAGGGCAGGGGATTGTTGGACGACTTGCAGTATAGCCAGACATATTTTAAATAGCTCTTGTATGATCCGAATTCTTTACATACAATCAAAAACCCTGTGCACACTCTGAAGAAACTATGGTGAGAGATCGACTGGAAAAGCCAGATATAAAGCCTTTAATGATACAACGCCCTTGATGAATCCTATCCGGCAGGGGACCAAGGAATATGGTCTCTATGAGAAGGCTACGTACAACCCCATTTTTTGGCACAAGACTATACACCCATAAGGAAAATGATACTCGAAAATGATTCAACCAAGAAAAAGATATACCCTCTAACGTTCACCGCGGAGCACTCCTCGCCTGCCTACTCTCCGCAGCAGACCTCGTCCACCCCGAAGCACTCTCACTCTCACTCCCACTCGTCCACTCTCCCTCACTCGTCATCCCCGACCGACCAGCACTCTGCACCGTCACCCCCGTCATCCCGCCCGTGCCCTCTTCCAGCCCGGTCCCAGCTGAGGGGTGATACGGCGATAAAGCCAATTTCAAAGAGTCGTATGTCTCGTCGCCACTCCCGCCTTTTCGCGAGCCGTCGGAAAACTTTGAGCGAGATGAAGCGAGCGTTTTGCCGAGGTCTATCTCGACCCCGCTTTCCCACTTTGTGATTGCGCGGATCGGCCCGGCAAAGTGTTTGTCGCCGTACGACTTCCAGGTAAAGTAACACATGGAGATCGTGCCGACGATGATGACGGGGGACCAAGACATGGTACTGGCGCGTACAGGTTTCGAGCCGGGTAGAGTCTGGACAATGACTACTGCGAGAGAGTAGAGCAGGCCCACGACAGCGATAGGTTTGCTCCACTTTCTGAGCGACCACATGCTCCTCCCTTCCGTCTGCAGATCGATCCTCGAAAACAGATACAGCCCCACCGGTACCGCATACCCCACATAACTCAGCGTACAAGCCGTCACCGCCAATACCGAGTACAGCGTGCTTTCACTTGCCAACGTCATGAACGCAAATGGCGCGCAAACGACGACGAGAAGCCAGACGGCAAATACAGGCCGCCGGTGGCCGTTGGTACGTCTGATGATGGAGGAGAAGGGCATCCCGTTTTCGCGGGCGAGGGCGAAAACGAATCGGGAGGAGGCTTGGAGTTGCGCGAGGACTTGCAGGACGAGTACGAGGATCATGAGGATGCAGATGCTTATGGCACCTGGGCGGGAGATGGCTTCGGTGAGAATATAGCCCTGCGGGCGTCAGCTTGGAACGTCGCTTGGGGATGGACGTACAAAGGCGAAAGAGTGTGACTTGACTGTCGCCGCGTCGTCGGGCGATATCGATAACAGCAACAATACGATAGCCTGTGTCTTGTCAGCACCAATCAGCGTATTGTGGCGAATACCATACAATGTAACCAAGAACATAAGTCTGTACCAGGTCAGCAAAATTCAGACAGGACGTATACCACTCACAGCAATTATAGAAGTCGACATGGCATTAGGAACATTCCTCGATGGGTTTTGCGTCTCTTCTGCCATATGCGCCGAGGCATCCGCCCCACTTGCTATCGACGTGAACTGCCACCCCAAAAAGTACACATAAGCCTTCGAACTCCACCCAGTGGTATTGTAAAACTCTTTAAACATATCGCTGGGATTGTGTTTCGTGGCGTTGGTAGCGAGGAGGGTGATGCAGAGCACGAGCCAGACGGTAAAACCGAATGCGCCACCGCAAAGCCAAAACCTGTGCGATTGGCCCCAGCCAGTGGAGCCGACGGTCCCGACCAGAAGGAGGACGCCGAGGAAGAGGAGAAAGTTGTACCAGGCGTTGTGCTCGAAATCTATCGAGAGGCTTATCGTCCCAACGACAATGTTGGCTATTTCCCATGTGACTAACAGTATCTAGAGCAGTATCAGCTGCGATCCTAAATGTATGGAGGACGTACATTTCCGACATGTCCTCCCATCACGAAACCCGAAACCAGCCACGCCCAGGCCCTTTCACCCCCAACTCCGCCTCTAGCAGTCTTCCACGTCCATGAGAACATGGCGCCCGCGACTGGATACGCTGATGATAATTCGGAAAGTGTGAGGGTGAGAGCAAAGGTAAAGATACCGGCGAGCGGCCAGGCGGCAAGGATCATGATGGGCCCGCCATAGCTGTATGTACCAGATACTGCGAATATTGTGCCCTACATCACTGTCAGCCGGGAGTCTTTTGTCTACAGAGCCACTTGCCTGTAAAGCGCCAGTATTCAGCCAGCTGATGGCCAAGCTCGACCAAAAAGTATAGGTCCGCCCCAGAACGGGATCATACCCCAGAGCCTCCAGACGCACCCCGTCGATATCCACTCCTCCCGGCCCATGACGACTATCATGCTCTTCCAAGTCTATCCCAAACTTGACTACTGGAGGCGGCGTTGCTAGCGCTGTCGATACCGACGTCGGAGACAGGTCCGCATCAGGAGCATGCTCGGCGACATCGATATCTGACCGTATGATGGCAATCGGGGGCGCAGGAATGGGACGGGACGAAAAGGGGATATCGCTCGACGTCGATACGGCCAAGCCTGGTTTCCGATACGGGAGTAACCGCGAAGATGCGTGAGATGCCATCGAGTTGGCCCGCCGTATTGATGATGAGGGCGTCGCAGCGGACGGGACGGTATGGCTGTCTATGCCTAGATGCGGATCGTACATTATCTCTTCAGACAGATCTGGATCGTGGGTTACTGGTTCTCCGCCCCCCGGGCCGGGAAATGATTGCTCGGCAAAGGCATTGTCGGACGAGTAGGTGTTGAATGGGGTGGGCGCTGAGGGGGCGAATGTAGAGGAGGACGAGAGGCTGGTCTCGTGGGAGGAGAAGGAGCGGAGTGGCGGTGGACGCGACTTGGACATGGCGTTGTGGAGATGTGAGAAAGCGAGATAAGAGTTGTGAATGTATTCCCCTCAGAAGGCGGGAGATCTGATGGTGCCGAGCAGGCACTGGGGCGATCGGGTGTGTTGCTGGAGTGGCTGGGAGTACGCAGAGTGGCAGAGACTCACGCCCTCAGATGTGCGCGCCCATGATGCGGCGGTAGAGGAGATGGATGGGCGCAGGGTTGGTCGTAGGTGGATAATGGTGTCCTTCTTGAGCCTGCTTCTGTTTTTGCTCTCTCCAGCGGTTGCGGCAGATAAGCATCACGGCATCAAATCCCGCCAAGAGATCCAGTGGCGAGAGGAGGCTCAGGCTATGCACTGGCTATGCATCTGGCTGTTGATGCATACACTCATATACATCTGACCGAGGACATGCATCATTTCATCTGCCGGGCATACGGACGACTGCTGCGAGGAGGCACCCAGGGATGTGGGTAAGAGGAGAGATTCGCGCAAGAGTGGCAGTAGTCTGAGAATGCTCCAACTTGGGGAGTGGGGAGACATCCCAAGGGCGTCTATACTATACTCACCTAGTCATTATCGTACGCAGTCAGAACATCTTGAAATATCTTCCGGCCCTTCATGCCCAGTGCGCTGTCTTGCTGGGACATACTTACCCACGGGCCACAGCTGATAGACATCCCTTCTTCTATTTTGGACACTTTCGAGTCGATCCAATCCACATCTACACATCCAACACGGACGATCGTGTTGAAAAGAGGCGGACCCGAGGTTTTGAGGCACATCCGGCAGCGATTTCCGGGAGACACGAAGGTCTTGGGACCAAGCTGCAAAGTCAAAAAGGGCATATCCCCGATCACGATGTTGTGACTATGCCTTTGTAAGCTCAGCTCAAGACATGCTTCGGTCGGAAAAGAGGACTGGGGCGGAACGGGAACCTGTGGAAACTGGATAGCTCGGTTCCACTGCATGTACTTTGACATTCCAGGGCAAGTAGCTCCTCGCAAGCGAAGGATACGAGAGGGACAAGTTCTGCAAATGTGGCAGCACAAGAGGACGGGATGTATACAGACACAATCAACTCGCCTAGTAGGATATGTATATACAGTCAGAAGAGATGCGTGGATGACACAGCAGGGCTGCCCATATACCCACTGCCCGCGGCTCTGAGATTTACGAGTGTTTTTGAAAAGTTCATCATGCCCCCCTACCATCTCACCACATACATACAAGTATGGCACTCGATTGACTCCGCTGAATGAACAGTAGACACCAAAATATCAAACTTGCACATCGTTGAGTGACTCGCCACACTACATAACGCCGTGATTTGCCGTTACTAGCCAGCCGCGAGCATCAAGCCATAGAGACATTGTTTACAGCTGGATCGCTCAACAGAAACAAAAATGGACGCTGGATACGGTCAGTACTTGTGTACGGCATGGAGGAGAAGATTACAGCTGACGGATGTATGCAGACGCCCTCGAGCAAGCTGCTTCCAGCTACTCTAAAAACAGAGATCGCGACGACGACTGTAAGTATCTCATCTTCATGAGAGAAAAGCAGTAGGCTGATTACGCCCAGCTCGAAGCCACCGAAGTAGCCACCGCGAAAGGGACGACCGTCACCGCGAACGAAGCGAGCGCGACTATGGTCGAAGCGATAGAGAGCGGGGAGACCGCGACCGTGGGGGCGACAGGCGCGAGCGAGACCGAGATGGGCGAGGGTACAGAGACGACCGAGGTAGTGGGAGGGATGGAAGAGATCGATATCCTCCTCCTGGGTACGACGACAGACCTCCCCGCCGAAGGCGTAGAGACGAGGACGATGTAGGGATCGCTGCCGAGCCTATGATTACCCACCGCGACCGCCGACCGCGATACGATGAAGACCCTGCTGCTTCTGCCGCGCCTATGCGCAGCTGGTCGCCGCCTCGAGACTTTAGAAGAGGTGGAGGGGGAGGAGGAAGGGATGATTGGCGTGGAGGTAGGGGCAATGACAGGCGAGGCGGTGGGGGTGGAGGGAGGTCCTACGAGGAGAGGAGAAGCCCTACGCCGCAGGGAACGTTGAGCTTGGAGGAGAGGAAGGAAAAGCTGTCGAGGTCGCTATGGGACACTGCGCCCGAGCAATTCGCCAATGTTAGCGCTATTGAAGCCAAGGCGACTGGTCTTTTCACCTATGGTCCCGGCCGAGTACCTCCCCCTGCCCATCTCGGTATCCCCGCCACCTTTGTCGCCGGCTCTTTCCCTCCCAGCAACCCCATCAGGACCAACAAGCGTCTGTATGTCGGTGGTATCAACGGAGAGATGACGGAGAAGCAGATCCAAGACCATTACAACAAGCTTTGTGTTGAAAAGAAGCTGGTCGGAGAGGGTGAAGAGGCTGTTATTGAGTGTCAGATCAACAATGACAAGAACTTTGCTTTCCTCGAGGTGAGTCGTACGTCTATAAATGGGGACGAGCTGACTTGCTACAGTTCTCTACTCCTGAACTAGTCGACTCTGCTCTTGAATTTGACGGTGTCGAGCTCGATGGTCACGCGCTTTCGTTGAAACGACCCAAAGACTATGCTGGCATCGACCCTCTCCTCCAGACCTTCAATGGCGTCGTCAACCCCTCTGTCGCCGACTCTCCCAACAAGCTCTTTGTCGGCGGTATACCCACCTACCTCTCTGACGACCAAGTCATGGAGCTTCTCAAGTCTTTCGGTGAATTGAGAAGTTTCAACTTGGTCAAGGAAGGAGCGGGCGTTTCAAAGGGTTTCGCGTTTGCCGAGTATCTGGATCCAGAGGTGACGGACATGGCTATCCAGGGATTGCACAACTTTGCGCTCGGCGATAGGCATTTGGTGGTGCAGAGGGCGGCTGTGGGTAGGACTAATGGTGTCAACATGCCCGTCCCCGGTTCTGCTTCTTTCCTCAGTCAAAGTGAGTCCTCTCTTCTTGAGCCTGAGCACCGCTGACATTTATAGTCCCCCAACTTCTTCAAAACAGCGCCGACGCTCCCCCCTCTCGTGTCATGCTCCTCCTCAACATGGTCACCCCGGAAGAGCTCTACTCTGACCAAGAGTATGCCGACATTCTCGAAGACATCAACGACGAGTGCTCCAAATACGGCGAAATCGAAGGTGTGCGCATTCCCCGGCCAGTACCCAAGAGTAAAAAGTGGGAAAGCACGCAGGACGCGCAGGCGACGGCGGACAGGGTAAAGCAGACGGATGATGAAGCTGGTGTGGGTAGGGTGTATGTGCTGTACAAGGATGTGGAGGGGGCGCAAAAGGCGATGAAGGCGCTTGGAGGGAGACAGTTTGCGGGTAGGACGATTCTTGTGGCTAGCGTGTCCGAGGTGAGCACTTTTTGATTTGTTCTGTGACGCATCTGACGATGATTGTAGGAAGAATTCCTTGGCCCTGCGCCGCCGCCTCCCCCACCAGATGACGGCGCTCCTGCTCCTGCGCCTGATGCTCCTCCTCCTCCTCCTCCCCCTCCTGCTGATCTCGACGCTGCGGCCGACGCTGCTCTTAGAGACATCATGGGCGGCATGTAAGCTCCAGAAAGACCTCTTTAAATGCATCCTGTTGTCACCAAGCACGATTTGAATACAGCCCAAAATGCATTCTATTGCCACTGCATATTAAAGTCTAAACAACATTACAATCTACTTTTTTCTATCACTCCTTGTCGGTACCCATGTAGTGCTGAGAAGGGACGTGGACTTCCTCAGTTTTGAGCTGCTCGTCGTCGGCCTCTTCTTCACTGATGAGCCTCTCGGCCTCGAGCGCAGCCATACATCCTGAACCGGCAGAGGTGATCGCCTGCCTGTACTTTTTGTCCTGCACATCACCAGCGGCAAAGACACCGTGGACAGAGGTCTGGGCGGTACCGGGGACGGTCCTGATGTAGCCGTCGGCATCGAGCTCGAGCTGAGACTTGACGAGGGCGGTGGCGGGCTCGTGGCCGATGGCGTAGAAGAGACCGTTGACGGGGAGGTCGGAGGTCTCGCCAGTCTTGACGTTCTTGATAGCAAGGGCGTTGAGGAGGTCGCCGTCACCCTTGGCCTCGGTAGCGACGGTCTGTGGCATTGTCAGTGGGGTCGAGAAGGGGAAGTGGAGCGACTTACGTTCCAGAGGACAGTCACCTTGGGGTGAGAAATGAGACGCTTGGCCATGATCTTACTGGCTCGGAGCTCGTCCTTGCGGACAAGGACGTAGACGTGAGAACCGTACTTGGTAAGGTCTGCTTTTGGTCAGCCGGATCCCGACAACGTGTATTTCACTCACAGGTAGCCTCCTCAGCAGCAGAGTCACCACCACCGATAACAGCGAGAGGCTTGTTTCGGAAGATGGGGACGGCACCGTCACAGACGGCACAAGCAGAGATACCAGACTGCCAGTAAGTGTCCTCACCGGGGAGGAAGAGACGCTTGGCGGAAGCACCGGTGGCAATGATGAGACTGGACCAGGTCAGCATTCAGTATGCCCGTAGATACCCGATACTCACGAGTCGGCAGTCATAAAGTCGGCCTCCTCCTCCTCACCCTCAGTCCAGAACTTGAAGGGTCGGACAGAGAGGTCGATACGGGCAATGGTCTCGGTGATGATCTTGGTACCGAATCGCTCGCTGAAGGGGCCATCAGCCAATAGTCCGATTCGCCGGAGATGAGCGAGATGGAACGAATACTCACGACTGGGCACGGAACTTGTCCATCATCTCGGTACCAGTGACACCGTCGGGGAAACCAGGGAAGTTTTCGACCTCGGTGGTGGTGGTGAGCTGGCCTCCGGGGGCAAAACTACGATTGGTCAGCTATTGGCTGCAGAGCCGTGTCAGTCGAAACATACCCGTTGGCAAGCATACCCTGCACTCTGTCAGCTCTGTTCACGGCACAGTACCGCGGAGACTCACCTCGTAGAGGGTGGGCTCCAGGTTGGCTCGAGCAAGGTAGATGGCAGCAGTGTGGCCAGCAGGACCAGAGCCAATGATAACGACCTTGGTGTGGAACTTTTTGCTGACCTCGCCGGTGCGCTTGGGCTCCTGGACGTTGATTTCGGCAGGGATGGGGGCCATTTTTGCGATAGAGTCTTTGTTGTTGTTGTCTGGGATGGGGATGGCAGATAAGCCTCTGGGGGTTGCTGTCTTGGGTGGTGGGGGCGGGGCGGAGTGGGCTGCGCGGGTGGGTGTAAAGTGGCGGGGGAGTGTTCTCGCGAGTGCGCGGGCTGGGCGGGCTGACCTGGAAAGAATGATGGAGATGGATGAGAGGCAAAAGAGAAAAGAGATGCGAATTCGGGCAACGGGGAATGTTCCAGCTCCTTTTTTGATAAGCGAACGCCGCATTAGCAACCCATTCGCCGATTAGGAATGATTGCTAATGGATTGCTAATGGATTGCTCATGCACTACAAATGGATTACTAATGGATTACAAACTCGCCACAACCTCGGCTATAGCGCGGCAATCTGCGGGTCCTCGTCCGGCCGATATCCCCTGAGCTGGGGAGATTGCAGATCCTGACCCCGTCCTCGCTTCAGCCGAAAAACGAATCATGATACCCGGCTCCAGTCCTGGCAGCAAGCGCCTATCGCCTCTTACAGCCTGTACGCTTCTACCCAGCAGCCATGAGCGCGTGAAAAAACAGGCAAAGAACGCCAAGTACCGAGTCATTGTGGGATAAAATTCAAGGGACAAAATGTAATGGTCGAGAATCACGCCATGCCATCAAGTGTATACATTATAAAGCAATACAGCACGTCCTGCTTCAAGAGAGGCACCAAAAGTATCAGAGCTGACTCTCATCGTCCACAAAAACCCTCACCTCGCCCCCTCCCCACCGCTCCATCATCTTTCGCCCACTCTCCGTCGGCTGGCTGAACGCCACCTGTCCCTTTTTCGGGTCGAGCTCGCAGCCATACACTGTGTGCGCGCACGCTGCATTGAGCAGATGCGTAGAGAGGTGGTGAGAGCGGTATGAGGGAATGGTATAGAGGCGATGTATGCCAAGGGGCGTTGGGAGATGCGTTGGTCTGCGTTTGGTCAGCGGTGTACATGAGCGAGGTATGGCGACTTACTCGCACGAGACGCTACCAAAACCGCCCGTTTCGACCACCTTCTCCTTTCCCTCTACTCCTTTCCCATCCCTCAGTACGCGCATAGCCCACTTGATCCCCTGCGCGACTACCACACTGATCACGCGCTCTTTCCCGTCCTTGTTTGCCTTTACCAGTGTATGGTCGAGTTTTTGACGTTTGGCTGTAGATTCTGAGGGAGGGGGAGGGGGCGAGGATGTAAGGAAGAGAAAGATTTTGCATTGGGCGAGGATTGGTGGAGGAAGCGCCGGGGCAGAGAGGACGAGGTCGACCGTGGAAAGAATTTCATTCATCTTGTACCTGTTAGCCATGCCCATGCACGTTTAAACATGACATACCTTGGGCCCACCGACAGATCCATCAACAACCACAACCCTCCCGCGGCCCTTGCCCTTTCCTTCCCCAAACTCGACATCGTCAGCCACCACCCTCCACCCCTCCTCCCTCCCCTTTCCCTTCACCTTGGCGCCCTCCCACAGGATCCCCCGCAGCACACGCGTATGGTGCACTCTATGCACCGCTTCATCCTCTCCCCCGCGCATGAACGACATGCCACACTGCGGACAGGTGTGCAAGAGTGGTAGGTGGGTCAGGCGCATTTGCACGGGCTTGCGGGTGGTGGATCTGTTTTCTTTACCGGGAGCGCTAGGCGTGGGCGTGGGGGTCTTGATGAATTTGGTGATGGTGGCAGGGCGTGATAGACCGAGCATGCTGGAGGGAGAGTTCGACGAGGGCGAGGGGGACGAGTCGGCTGGCTCGAGCGGGCGTTTCTTGGGTTTCGGCAACGGCGCAAAGAAGCCTTTCAAAGACGACTGCGTTTCTGCCTTCTTCACCACCTTGACCGGGGCCTTTGCTTTTGCCTTCACAGACTGCTCTTTCACCAATCCATCACGCGACTGACGCGTCTCTTCCTCCTCTTCATCACAAGAAAAGAACAACGGCGTCCCATCCCTCTCCCTCACTGCACGGGGCGGACTGCTTCCCAGAGGACTATCCAAGCGATCAAAAGAAGGCGAGCTCGAGCGGTACGCGCTGGAGGACGGTCCAGCGAGAGACGGCGTGGGAGGAGGCGACGCGTCGAATAGGGAGACGGAGCTGGATGAGCGGGGGGGCGCTTTGCCGTACTTGCGCACCACGGGCCTGGGGATGGTCAGTTTGAGAGGATGGAGAGGGAGGGGACATACCGGGAAGACATCGGGGGATGAAGAAAGAAAGAAAGAAAGAGGATGGAAGAGAGACGCGAATTGGCCTCATGTCTGCAATTTACGCGTCCGTGCCTGGCTCATTTTACACCTGCGCTGCAAGTCGTTGCGTGTCTAGCCGTAGTTTCAAAGTCCTCTGCTCTATGAAAGGGATTCATTCGAATTGCAATAGTGCTGAGGCACTGCGCCCCTGGCACCTGTATACCAATACATGCAGATCAAGCAGTCCTCTGGCGTCCAGGGTCAAGCTGGACGCGTACATTTCAACCAACGCAAGTCTCCGCGCTTACTTCTCTATGTACCACCGCTCCTCGCATAGTGTATATCCTACAGCGAAACAGGTGGATGCCAAGACTAAAAGATGCTGTCAAGACATACCCCCTACAGTCGCGGTGCCGGCGTCGTCCAACGTCACCGTTGAGATACCCTTTGCCAGATATTCTCTTAGATTCAATCTCTGCGAGATATCCACATTCTCTGTGGGATCTACCATACGCTCAGGATACATGTACATGGCAGTTCATGGCAACACTCTTTCCAGTGTTTGATAAGATAAGAAGTGCCACACCCATATTGCCGTCATATCGCCGTATTACGTATAGTTCTCGAGTGGCGAGCAGTTTTTGCATTTGCTTCCGTTAATAGCGCTGTTTTGCAAACCTGCACTCATCGTTGGCTCTTGTTTTCTTTCTCCACAACAAAAAAACATCCTCACTACAGAGGCATCTATTCTCTCCTACTCTCTACCCAACTCACAAAACTCATCTAAAATGGTACGCCCGAGTTGATCGTGCAAGAAACAAGGCTGACGCGAGTGACAGTCTTACGGTGGTTACGGTGCGTATCTTGTGTTCTAACAATCGTCCTCAACCAACATCTTCACAGGCGGTGGCGGCGGTGGTTACGGTGGTGGTGGCGGCGGCTACGGTGGCGGTGGTGGTGGCTACGGCGGTGGCGGTGGCGGTTACGGTGGTGGTGGTTTCGGAGGTACGTCTCTTCTCACGATCAATGTTACCAAGTGGCCAACACTTTGTCTCATAAACAGGTGGCGGCTACGGTGGCGGCGGTTTCGGTATGTATCCTGGCGTGAGGGTACACGATCTACAGTGCTGACGTTTCACAGGTGGCGGTGACCGTATGAGCAACCTTGGTCAGGGTCTCCAGAACATCGACTGGCAGACTACCACTCTCACCAAGTTTGAGAAGAAGTGAGCTCATTCATCCTTCAAGGCCGGCCCCACTGACACGCATCAGCTTCTACGTCCAGGACCCCCGTGTCACTGCCCGATCCGACTCTGACATTGACGCTTTCCGAGCCTCCAAGGAGATGAAGGTGTGTATATCGTAATAACTCAAATTTGACACGCGGCTGACGCTAGTCTCTAGATCCAAGGCAAGAACGTCCCCCGCCCCATCACCTCTTTCGACGAGGCTGGTTTCCCCGACTACATCATGACTGAAATCGCCCGAATGGGTTTCGCCGCTCCTTCCGCTATTCAGTGCCAGGCTTGGCCCATGGCCTTGTCTGGTCGTGACGTTGTCGCCGTTGCCGAGACCGGTTCCGGTAAGACCATCTCCTTCGCCCTCCCCGCCATGGTCCACATCAACGCCCAGCCCCTCCTTGCCCCCGGTGACGGCCCCATCGTCCTCATCCTCGCCCCTACCCGAGAGCTTGCTGTCCAGATCCAGGCCGAGTGCACCAAGTTTGGCGCTTCTTCCCGAATCAGGAACACTGCCATCTACGGTGGTGCCCCCAAGGGTCCCCAAATTCGAGACCTCCAGCGAGGTGTCGAGGTCTGTGTCGCCACCCCCGGTCGATTGATCGACATGCTCGAGACTGGCAAGACCAACCTCAAGCGAGTCACCTACCTCGTCATGGACGAAGCCGACCGAATGCTCGACATGGGTTTCGAGCCCCAGATCAGGAAGATTGTCTCTCAGATCCGACCTGACCGACAGACCCTCTTGTTCTCTGCCACTTGGCCCAAGGAGGTCCAGCGTCTCGCTATGGACTTCCAGCACGACTTTATCCAGGTCAACATTGGTTCTTTGGACCTCACTGCCAACCACAACGTTGCCCAGCACGTCGAGGTCTGCTCCGACTTTGACAAGCGACAGAAGCTCCTCGCCCATCTCGAAAAGATCTCTCAGGAGAACGCCAAGGTCCTCATCTTTGTTGGTACCAAGAGGGTTGCCGACGACATTACCAAGTTCTTGAGGATGGACGGCTGGCCCGCTCTTGCCATTCACGGTGACAAGTGAGTACCCTGAAGCCTCCATGTCCACTACTAACAATTATCAGGCAACAAGCCGAGCGAGACTGGGTCCTTGCCGAGTTCAAGTCTGGTCGATCCCCCATCATGCTTGCTACCGATGTCGCTTCCCGAGGTCTCGGTGAGTACTCCTTATCTACTGACGCGAGATGGTTATGTCCATGTCAGCACCTTTGACAGTCACTGTAAGCACATCGAGAGAATGTTGCGTGCCCAAGTGGTCTTGGGGTGTTTGGCTCGAAATCTCCTTTGATTCACTGGCCACCTTGACCGTCTTCCAACGTCTAGCTGTGGTCGGCGTTCATTTTCAGGAAGGATGCGACAGACAACACCCTATCAAGACCTCGAAAGCACCAACGCGCGGCTTGCCATTATCACGTTATCGTCTGCTCCTCAAAGCAAACTTTGGCGCGTCTATGCGAGTTCATTGCGCTCTCACGTTGCAGTGATTGACTATGCTGCCAACGTCTACCATCGAGCGTCGACCTCGCACGTCTCATTACTAACCATTTCTCTCCTCACCATCAGATGTCCGAGACATTGGCTACGTTATCAACTAGTAAGTTTTGAATACAATCCTTTTTTCATTTGCTGACGTTACGCAGCGACTTCCCCAACAACTGTGAAGACTACATTCACCGAATTGGTCGAACTGGTCGTGCCGGTAAGACTGGTACTTCTTACACCTACTTTACCACCGAGAACTCCAAGTCTGCCCGTGAACTCGTCCAGATTCTGAGAGAGTCCAAGGCTGTCATGTGAGTTCTTTTCGACTGTATCTCAAACCTTCACTAACATTTCGCAGTCCCCCTGAGCTCGAGGAGATGGCTTTGTACGGTGGCCGAGGTTCCGGTGGTGGCCGTGGCCGTGGCGGTCGTGGTGGTGGCCGAGGCCGTGGTGGATTCGGTGGCGGTCGAGGCGGCGGCGGCTACGGTGGTGGTGGTGACGGTTACAACAGCCGCTGGTAAGCTGTCGTGATTCTTCTACTCACGCGGTATCACTCTTGTACGATTATCACTTTCATTTTTCCTTGCGATTCATGAGGCAGCCCGTGTTCTGTCAACCTCTGCTCTCTCTTTACGGACAGTAGGGGCATAGATTTTGGGAGCCTGGTCTTTTATATATATAGATTCTCAACCATGCAGACCTGTGGTACAGACGTGGCCTTCGCGAAGGCATGGCAGCTCCGAAACGTGTTGAATGGACGAAAGCCGAGTGGTCCGACCGGGCCCCCGCGCCTTTGTTCTCTCCTATCATTGCGCTCCGAAATCGCATCTCTGAATTTTGTATTCATACATATCCGTCCTCCTAGACTTTAGAAACTACCAGCATGGCTCAAGAACAAGGACAGAACCCCCTCCAGGTGCTCTTCATGGGCACCGGCACCTCCTCCGGCCTCCCGCTCACCCCATGCCTCACCCTCTCCGCGCCCTACCCTCGGAAATGGTCAGACCTCGTCCCCATCCTCCAAGACCGTCCAGCTCCCCAATCGACTTCCACAGCCTCTATAACCTCTAGCTCTGCCAACTCGGTGTTCCCGGGCTCTTACGACCCCGAAGGTCCATGGCCCAAGAATATTCCCTGCGCGTGCTGTCGCTCGTCTGTCGATCCAGATGTCCCCGAGGGCTGGAAGAACAAAAGGGGGAATACCAGCGTGGTCTTGCGCAAGAAGAACGCGGAGGGGGTGTGGAAGAATGTGCTGGTTGATGTGGGAAAGACGTTTAGAGAGCAGGCGATGAGGATGTTTCCAAAGTGGGGCGTCAAGACGGTAGATGCGGTGCTTTTGACCCACGGACGTGAGTCTATCCTGCAGATCGATAGATGTAAACGCTGACGGCTGTGACAGATGCGGATGCATACTTTGGCCTGGACGACCTGAGAGAGTGGTGTGAGAGGCAAGGCAAGGCCATTCCAGTCTATCTCAATCGAGAAACGTTTGGCAAGGTTGAAGAGGCCTTTCCTTACATGGTTGACAAGACCAAGGTCTCTGGTGGTGGCGATGTGTAAGTCGTTCATCGAGTCATACATGCTTGTTGCTCACAAAACTGCAGCCCCAAATTGATCTGGAAGATCATTGAAGATGAAGGCGAATTCGAAGTTGAAGGGATCGATGTCAAAGTCCTACCGGGTACGTCCTTTCACTCTCGGATGACTTTCAATTTGTATTTATGAGCTGACTCTATGATTAGTCCATCACGGCATCTACTTCAACTCGGTGCTTCCTCCAACCAACACCGAGACTGCACACGACCCTCCTGTCAAGTCGGAACCCCTACCACTCATCTGCCTGGCCTTTGAATTCGACGAGTCAGTCATCTACATGTCCGACGTCAGCAACATTCCCGAAGGTACTTGGAAACGTATGCTCGAGCATCCCCGGTCTGCCAAGCGCCACACGCTATTGCCTACCCCTGCCGAGACCCCTAATGGTGGAGTCACTCCTCGTGGTGCGCCACCAAAGAGCCAGTCGCTAAGCGATTTGACCAACCTGTCCATCTCCCCTCGCGGTCCCAGTCACCTCGCAGCCAAGGACCAGCATGCCCTCCCCGTCCTCATCATCGACGCCCTGTGGCCTACCAGACCCCATGCTTCCCACTTCTCCTTGGCCCAAGCCTTGGCCGCTTCTCTCCGCCTCAAGGCAGCCAACACCTATGTCATCGGCAGCACCCATCCCACCTCTCACTTTATGTGGGAGGAAGTCTGCAGGTCTCTACAAGACCCTGATGGGAGAGACTATGAGGTGAGGGAGCATCCGGATATGGCTCAGGCAGAGTGGATCGTGAGAAGGGTCTGGGACAGGGTGTTTGGCGAAGGGGGCGATGCAGAGGGGTTGGGAGAGAGGTGGAGGGAAGAGGGCGGCAGGGTGAGGCCTGGGTATGACGGGTTGGTGCTGGAGGTGGGTGGGGATAAGGGGGTAGAGAGGGCGGATCTTAGCGGGAGGCCGCTGTCTTTCTGATCTAGACTTTGAAATCTGTCTACGGACTATCGTTCATACCATAGCTTCTTGAGCTTCATGTAATCATAGTCATGTCTTGCGATCGATTGACTCGGTACACATCGTCATGAAGATCGTCAACAGAGGACTCTTGTATAGCGAACCCCATGACTTCCGATGGGATAAACTTTTGCAAGTACATATACGGATTAGGCGGCATGAGGTTTGTATATACAGGACGTCTCCCCTATTCCATCTCAATAGTCGCAGCTCATCCCTGCTTGGCAGCCCAAGCTAAGAGTAGATCCATTGCCTCTGAACACTACCCTGACTCCCATTTTGTCAAGGGCGGATGCGTATCTCCGTGACGCCAGTATCGAGTCGGATAGGACGGGTTCCCTTCTTCTATTGGGTAGTGATATAGTAAAATGCAGAAGAAACGATAGATGCAGATGCACGAAACAACAACCGAGATGAAGCGAGATAGAACTGTTTGGTCACGTACCTCGGTGGCCACGCGAATGATTTTCACTTGGCACAATGATTTACTCGCACATCTACGTATACTCTTGGGCTACATATGTACATGCTGTGAGGTCCAGCCTCTGCACTTGCTATGCCCTCACAATATAATCGCCCCGACTCGCACCGGAAGCGCCAAGCAGCCACAGCTGAGCGAGGTGCACAGACATCGCAGTCCCTTTTGTCCTCAACGCGACACACCGCTTCTTCAATTCTTGATCGTCCTGAATCTGCCATTCTTCTCTGCTTTTGAAACTTCCTTTTCGTCCATCCAAGTATATCACCCTCAATAACACAGACAATCTTGGTCGCATACCTCTAGCACAGATACCCTTCGCCCGCATACCCCGACTTCGCACAGACAATGGCGCCCGCCCTGCCCAGCAGCTACATCGACGCCTACGATCCCACAGGCTTACATCAATATCCTCGAAGAGATGTTGCCGAGGTTCTGACTCCGAACAGCACCCAGAGGTGGGTCAACCGTCAGCTGACACCCATGAAGCTGACAAGTGTTCAAGGGTGACCCTGATAGTCGGGGCTTGTTATATCGTCGCTATCGCTATATGTAAGACTTTTCGCAGCTGTGAGCTGTGTACGAGTGCCATGGGCTGACCCTCTCTCAGTGGTGGGTACAGGTATTCTGATCTCCAGCTAGGTGCTCACCAACGACTCGCCTGTTCGTGTTTCTTTTTAAAGTGGTAAGTCGCTCTCGATATATACGATAGTACCGTAGCTGACCACCTAAAAGGCATGGTAAGCTCTTGACCTACGCAGGCATATTCGGGGTGTCTGATCGCTCCTCCTTGCAGTACCTGTGCTCGAGAAACTTATCTATCCCTTCAAGCTTCTGGTGCGTTCTCAATGAAGCTTGTATTCTGCTGACCGATGTTCACAGACTGTTGGCATGCACGAGATGTACGAAGTCCCCTCTTTATCCTGCCGAGTAATACGAGCTGACGAACGTGGCTGTTGAAGGTCGCATGCGTTAGCTGGAGTTAGTTTGGGAAACGGACGGCTATAGACCACCGCTGACCATCTCTCTGGCAGGTGTTGACATGCGCCACCGTCGAAAAGATCACTCTCGACCCCCAAGAGGGCGGGTCCACACGGATGCGAGGGGGAATACCAGCAATCACTCTTCCTGCCGGCTACCTTGGATCCTCCTTCATGGGCGCTTGTCTCGTCGCTTGCGGGTTCGATACCAACGCCTCGAAAGTCGCCTGTCTGATCTTGGCGTTCATTTGGATCTTGACATTGTGGTGGGCAAAGTCGAGTTGGGTGGCTTGGGCTACGATTGCATTGATGGTTGGACTCGTCCTGGTGAGTTGATCTGGACAGATATCGGCGGATCAGAAGGCTGACGGCCAGGACAGGTGTGTTGGCTAGTCGCCGATTCGGTGGCATTGCGGTTCTTGATCCTATTCATTGGAACAATGTCTTGTTTCTACGCCATTGTAAGCACCTGAGCTCAGTAATGGACAATGGGACTCACACATCCATTCTAGTGGGACATTATAGATGTTGGTTGATTCTGCTGATCTATGCCGACCTTGCTGATGACTCCTAGGACACTCTTGCTCGTAAAGTCAACACCTCCGACGCGAGCGAGTTTGCCAAGATGATTGGATGCTGCGGCTCACGCTTCTGGGGCGCCTACTGGCTCCTTGTCGCTTGCTGCTGTGAGTTCCAAGCATGTGTTGAGGCTGTGGGTCACGACTGACAGGCCTAGTCTTTGCGGCCGGTGTGCTCGTGGGCATCGCAGCGTTCAAAGATGACTGGGATACTCAAGCGAGTAAGGCCCGGAACTTCTTGGGAGGTACACCTTAGATGGTCTAGAAGAAGTATTATCGCGTTATGTTGGTTATCGAGGGTGTCTTGTTCCATCATGCATATGTAGCATATCGCCACTTTTCATACCTTCTTCACATACATCGCCACCTCAAGCAGCCACCCCAAGAACAACCTGCTGCACATAATCAGCCGCCACCCCCAACCAGATCAATCCTCCCAAGTAGCCATTCGAGCTAAACTTCTTCCAGCAATCCGGCCTAGAGTCAAAGTTGACCGTCAACACCTGCCAAGCAAGATGGGCGGCGGCGCCACCGCACGAAATGAGGTAGTAGAGCGGTCCGAGGCCGGCCATGTGTCCGGTGAAGGCGAGGAGGGAGACAAAGGTGGTGTAGAGGCCGGCGATGACTTGGCGGGACGTGTCGGGAAAGTAGAGGGCCATGGACTTGACGCCGGCGAGGACGTCATCGGTCTTGTCCTGTTGAATGTCAGATGGAGCTGAAGAAGGGATGGAGGAGGGACACGAACCTGGTGAGCGTAGATCATGTCGTAACCGATACACCATAGAGCGCCACCGAGGTACATGGGGGTCGCGATGGACCAGTCGACGACACCGGCTACGGCAGACCAGCCGAGGAGAGCGCCCCAGTTGAAAGTGAAACCTAAATCGATTGTTAGATGTCTGACGCCTCGAGCTGCACGAGGTGAAGCGACATACCGAGGACCACTTGAGGAAAGTAGGTGACCCTCTTCATGAAGGGATAGAGCGTCACCAAGCCCAGGGAAGAAGCACCCAAGGCGATACTAGATGGCAAGAGTCAGTCATCAATATTGGGTCCCGAGATAAATTTGAGAACGTACCTGTACCAGTTGAGCTGGGTAAGGATAGCAAGCCCTATAGAGAGCTGTGACGCCAAGAATGTCAGAGCTCCAAGCTGGGTGACTTCTCCAGATGCCATCGGTCTTGTCTTTGTCCGCTCTGCACCACTGTCAGCCTTGACCTAATCTCACAGCAGGGAAGCAGAGACCTACCGACTTGACGGTCCATCTTGGCATCCCACATATCATTAATGATGCACCCTGCACCTCTCATGATCAGAGCTCCGACACCGAAGAGGCCCATGTAAAAGATGGGGACAGAAGGGGGGAGGTGGTGTACGGTGGAAGCCATCGTGATCGCCCATGCTGCCCCAAATCAGCTTACAGCCGCCAATATATCAAAGAGAGACTTACCTCCAGGCCAGTAGAGAAGGATAGATCCAATAGGCTTATCGATACGCGTAAGGTACAAGTACGGCTTGGCTTTCTCTGCCCATTTCGGGACAAGCTTGTCGATGATTGTAGGCGCTGTTGGTGGGAGCACTTCCTTCGGCGCCAGCAACTCTGAAGTGATTTTTGAAGAAGATGTTTCGGCCACGGGAGCTGGTCTGGTGCTGTCCAAAGGCGAAGAGGTCGAGGGGGAAGAGAGAGAAGTTGAGGAGGTCGTGAGGACGCGTGAACGCAAGAGAGACGAGGTAGTTGAAGGGAATGGGCGGAGGGAGGAAGTGAGGGAAGTGTGAGAGATGGAGGATAGGAAAGGGTAAGCAGAGACCCGAGAGCGGGCGAAAGAGGGGAGCATTGCAGCGGCTGAGGTGGGAAGAGAGGAGATGGAGTGGAAGAGGCGCATCGACTTTTGTAATGGTGCGTGCCTGGCTTGGGACTCTTTATTGACACCAGCGAGGCCAGCTATAGCCTATAGGTGTCTTCTTGAGGATCTAATGGGGCATACTCGTCGTATGTGCATGCGACTGAGGGCAGATGCCGGTATAATGTATCATGCATATAGGTATACAATTGGGAAATATCCCTATCCTCTCCAACTTCGCGCCCGCCTAAACCCTCTCCTCCGATCATCCTCATTATCACTTCCTGCTCTCCTTCGCCTCTGCAGATGGTCAGCCGCTGGCCAGCGTCGGGATGGTCCAGTATGAAGGACGAAAGTTTTATGGATTTGACTCACCTCGCCTGGTAGCATCCTCCAGGAGCGTCGTGTCAACTGATCTCGCGGCCATCTTCACGTAGCGCACGACGGAACCTCGAATGAAACAGTTCTTGACAGCCAGCTACGAGTATTGAGTCAGCACAATGCTCTTGTGACATCAGTGGCCAGCAGTTAAGTGTCAGAATGAACCAAGACATCGGCCCTTCGGACAGAGCGGACATGAAGGTGATTCACGTCTGGCAGACGGACTTTGGAAGACATCCAGCAGAAAGCACAACAGGGCAATTTAGTAAACATACCATGTGAGGGTGTTTTTCGGGGTCTTCCACGCTGATGTTGTCTAATCGGATATTGAGATATCTATCAGGTTGTCAGCCAGCGCTCTGCTTTCTTTTGGGCCTCTAGATCCATTCTCTGCCAATACTGGTTGGGCATGGATCCAATAAGGGCACAAGGGCTATATGACAGTATGGAAAAGACGTACTGGTCGACGGACTTCAAGGTCCCGGTTATTGACAAGTCATTCTTCAGCTCAATGGTGATCACTTGGTCGGTAAGGGTCTTGAAGAAGCTACCCAGGCATCAGTACCAGGTCAAGTCGTATATTCTCTTGGTAAAACACGAGTCCATATTCCAGTGATATTCTCGATGTTGTAGGTTGGAGCCGCGAGGCATGATATAGTATTGCCGGGGCGGATTGTTTTAGGGAATGTCAGACTCACGAGAAGATTAACTACGGGAGACATTGTCAGCTCCAGCTAATTCGTGACTTTTCCCCTTACTTACCATGGTGGCAGGAGTATGGCGAAGACTGGAAGGTGTACTTGTAGCTGTATTTGTAGAGAACACTCGATTTGGACTCTCCTCGTCGCAAGAGATGGTCGGCGGCTCTTTACGTAATATTCCTCCACTCTTCTCTTTCAAAATCCTCCACTTTTCTGTGCCACTCACCACTCATCATGGCCATGCTCAAGAACGGAGAGCCGTCCACACGGCCACAGCCACCCCCGAAAGAAGGCAGCATACCCATATACCTGGTCAACGGTATCGCCACTATCTGGGACGCTCAAAGTGAGTTCCATATCGACTCCTTCCTTGTTCGCGCACAGCTGACGGGAGGATGTAGCGGCTGCCACTTTACACTGCGAATATGGGATATCAGGTCTGAGGGCGGGGACTCTGCCTGGTGTGTCTCAGCAGAATGGGTTCTTGGGATTGCCCATGACGCTTATGCAGGAAGAGACTGCTTTCCTGTTACAAGAAGGTATCTTTCTATGCTTTTGTACCGAAACAGCGCTCAACGTCGTGTAGGGATCGCCCACATCGTCCCTTTGAACCCTACGCCAGGACCTCCATCTAAGGCTACTATAGCCGCCCATACGGCCGCTCGTATAGCCCGTGTAAGAGCTCTCGAGGAGAAGGCTGCCGCGGAGGAAGTCAAGAGACAAGCAGAGTCTAGAAAGCTTTTCGATCAAGGGGGCGAGAAGGCGAGGCTGAAGAGGGAAGCTAGGGCAAAGGCAAAGGCGGAGAAGGCAAAAGCCGCTGGGGCAGAAGAACCGTTTGGAGAAGGAGCGGTCGAACAGAAAGAAGTGAAGGAGGTGAAGGAGAAACCAAAGACACAAACGGTGTCACCTGGGCACTTTCACATCGTCCCCGCCCACCCTGTCGTCTCATCCGAGGCTTCGTCTTCATCTACGATCACATCCCTTCCCCATCCCCTCTTCCCCTTCCCCTCAACACCCCGACACCACGCCCTCCTATCCGCCTTCTCCCGTCTATCTTCGCTTTCTTATCGTGTCGGTCTTGGACCGCGGTTTGGTGGAGAGTGGCTTGTATACCCGGGTGACTATCTGCGGTATCACGCCCATTTTACGAGTCAGGTGATCGTCAGAGATGAACCGATCAAGCCACAGGAAATTGTGGCTTGGGGACGATTGGGAACCGGAACGAAGAAGGCGGGTCTGATATGCTGTTGGGACGACGGGAAGAGAGGTGATGAAGCTGTTGATGAGAATAGAGAGAAGGAGGGAGAGGTCGAATTCTATTCTCTTGAATGGGCCAACTTTGGATAAAGCTCACGTATTGTACGCAAATGTGATGAACTGTATACTAGGGCCAAAAAGATACATACATCATTACTGTTCGAGGAACGACGAGCAAGAAGGAGAAAGAAGAGGGGATTCTTAGAGTTCAGAGTCTCGATTTACTATTCCCGCACTCAAGAGATGAGGAAGAGGCCAGCTAGCTAGAGTCGTGATGTGTCGTGTGTGAGACAAGTTGTAGAGGAGGTTGGGGAAAGGTATGGAGCACGCTTAGGCGGCGGCGAGGTTGACAGTGTCAAAGTAGGGGTGTCGGAGAGCTCGCTTGGCTATGATTCAACGCTTGTCAGCTCGATCTTACGGCGCAAGAAATGACGCACCAGAGATCCTATGAGCGGGGTCAAACACCAAAGTTTGCGCCACCAAGTCCATACCGTCCGCATCGAGACCCTTGACCACATCACCCAAGTTGATAGGGCTCCACTGAGGGAAAGTGGGCTTGTAGTCGGGAAGGGATCGCACGCCGGGCCAGACGTCTTCATCTGGTGTACCAAGGACTCTGCGCATTGTCAGTGGAATCAATGCGATGGGCAGGTGACGTACCGGAAGATACGGAAGATCTCGTCGATTTCAGAGTCACCGGGGAAGAGGGGTTGACGGGTGGCCATTTCCGCGACAATACATCCGACAGACCACATGTCGATAGCAGTAGAGTAATGTCTGGAACCAAGAAGCACCTCGGGCGCTCGGTACCAGAGCGTCACAACCTATCATTGTCAGCGCCGCACACAGTGAATAGAACAAGACTCACCTCGTGGGTATAAGTACGCAAAGGGATACCGAAAGCTCTGGCGAGACCGAAATCAGCGATCTTGAGATCTCCACCCTTGTTGATCAACAAATTTTGGGGTTTGAGATCACGGTGAAGGATACGGTGGCCGTGGCAAAAGTAGATTCCTTTGATGAGTTGGTAAGAGAATTTCTATTCCAGTGATTTTAGCGTGGAGGCAGAGAATGAAGGAGGATCAAGCGCACCTTGACCATGTCCGGTCCGAGACCGTCCTTCTCGCCGAGAGAGTCCATGTACTTTTTCAGGTCCATGTCGAGGAACTCGAACACGAGGTACAGCTTGGCCTCTGAGTGCACAATATCCAACAGCCTGATAGAGCAACATGAGTTCCTTCTCTCTACAACCCTGGTCCCCAACCCTGCCTCCCTGCACAGGGACCACGTTACGGGACCACTCACTTGACAATGTTGTCATCTTTACTCAGCTCCTTCAACAGACTGATCTCTCGGATGGAGGTACTGGGTACACCCTCATCCTCTGCTTCCAGTCTAATCTTCTTGAGGGCGACGATGCCGCCGGTGTTGATGTCTTTGGCCTTGTAGACGACACCGTAGGTACCTTTTAGGAGCGATTTTTCCAGGGTTGACGGGAAGGGAGAAGAGATAGCGCAAGTCAGCGGATGAACGTCTGTAGCAACAAGCAGAGGTTGTGCGCACCTTCACCGACTTTCTCGAGTTTGTGGTAGTTGTCGAGGGACATGGTGGGTAAAGATAGCACAGGGTCTGTTGTGTTTGATGTGAGCGCCCGGGGAGGCTGTGGGTGTGCCGGGAGATGTGAGTGCCGGGAGGGGGGTCGTTGAGATGAGGGGGTCTCCTGGGCAGCTGGGGGAGACGGGGGGAGGAAGAAATGGGATCGATGGAAGCGAGGAATAAGAGAGTTTGCGTTCGAGAAGCCCAGAACGAGTTGGACGCGACGCGTATTTTGATCCCGCTCTTCTGCGCTCATGTCCTCTATCATTTGACTTTCATCACTGCTGCTATATGTTCTACATCGAGAGTGAGTCCTATGAGCGCGCAATATACCCGGATTATGCGCTGACAATATCTACAAGTTTGGTAAAGGCGGCCATTCTCCTTCACTACACTCAATCGCCCTCAATGTCCATTCTCTACTCGTGTACGCACCTCGAACCCCCCACGCAACCTCTACCCCCATCATACCCATCATCGCACCCTTCTTTCTCGCCCTTGGAAAAGCTCTATTTCTGCGAAGAATGCGACGCTATCCGCTGCGACCTCTGCGTCGGTGTCGAGGTTGCTAGTTTCTTTTGTCCGAATTGCTTGTTTGATGTCCCGGGGGCGAATGTCAGGGGCGACAAGAACAGGCAAGTGTATTTCATATCTAGAGGAAACCATACTGACAAGGAATCAGATGCGCGAGGTCGTGCTTCTCATGCCCGCAATGTACTTCAAGTCTGGCTATCCAAGCTTCTGACCTTGCGCCAGGACAAGAGGTGGCAGAAGGCGCGAACGCTGCGGCAGGTGCACCTTATTTGCTGGTATGTCCTGGCTGCAAATGGAGTAGCAAAGAGGTCGGCTGGGAGTTTGAGAAGCCTACTGGTATCGCCCGTGCGTCATACACCCCTCCCTCACCATTCATCCTGTTGTAGAGCTAACGAGGCATAGTACAACTTCAAAAGCTCCATACACAAACAGAAAGAGTTCAATCAGAATTTGACTCTATCAAAGACCATCTCGAATCATACATCACCACCTCCAACCCGCCTACACCTCAGCGCACCCGCGTGCCCTCGCGCCACATCTCTCACCTCACGCAGATGGCTGCTAAAGCGCTGCATCGGCCAGTTCCGGGGATGGCTGGTAAGAAGCGCGCTGGCCCCGGTCTGGGAGGGGAAGAGAAGGGGAAAGAGAAGGTGGGGTGGGATGAGTTGGGCGAGTATACAGCGAAGGGTAGTTGGAGGGATTTGGGTCTGGAAAAGGGGCTTGAGGCGGGAGAGTCTATGGCTGGGCTGGAACATGGTGGGTGGGAAGGAGTGGCCGAGCTGGGAAAGCGATGGGACAAGAGTTGGGAGAGCGATCGTATGGCCAAGTATGTCCTCTTATCCCAATAATTGACTTTTTGCTGACCCCATCTTTCAGAGCTACTCTCCCTCAGCGAATCCCTCTCAAGACCAAACTCACAAAACGATGTCCCGACCCCAACTGCCGCCATCTCCTCATCCAGCCCGACACTAAAGGCATCCGGATGAAGATCAAGATGGTCGCTGCCAACTACCTCCCCGTCATTGAGATTGGTCGGCGCCGCCGCCGGGTGCAGAGCGGGGACCTGGAAGAGCCTAGTGGGTCGACACTGTCGGCTTCGGGCGAAGATGCCGAGAGGAGGCGAAAAGAGAGGAGACGTCGGACTATCCTGCCAAACGGGATGAAGGAAGAAGAGGAACCTCTCTCTTCCCCTCTCCGTCCCTCTCAGACGTATACTTTCCAACTGGCCCTCACAAATCCGCTCTACGACCCCATCCAAATCCGGCTCACCCAGCCTGCATTCCCCCGCCACGCGCCCACGCCGAATCATCAGATGAGCGTGCTGACCCCGCACTTCACGATCAATGCGCTGAAGGATGCGTGGGCGTATGATGAAGATGAGGTGGATGAGGAGGCGGATGGGAGTGAGGATGCTATGAGTTTTACGACGGGGACTGGGACTGGAACTGGGACGGGTACGCATAGTACGCTGGGGAAGAAGAGGATGAGCGTACTCGGGGGAAGTATGAGGGACAAGAGGCATAATAAGGAGCTGGGCGTGGAGAAGAAGGGCAACATCTCGAAGGTTACTGTTGAGGTGGAGACGTTGGCAGAGGCAGATGGCCCGGTAGAGTTTGATCTTGAAGTGAGGTATACATATCGAGCGGAGGGAGAGGGTACTCCCAGAGAGACGGAAGGCGGCGGGAGGGAGGAGAGGATCAAGGAGGAGTACAAGACGTTCACCTTTTGGGTGAGGGTCCATGTTGGAGATGTCGAAGTGTAGCTTTGTTTATAATGACCGCAATGACATGTCTACTTTTCATATCTACAATCTACGTGTCTCTATAGCTTTGCCTTGACAGGTCCAGCAAAGCTCGCTCGTCCCTCGGTCAACACCTGGCTAATCTCATCCGTACTCTCCAAAACCCATTTCACACCTTCATCACTCGTCAACCAATCTTGCCCCTTGAGCGGCGCCTCCCTCTCCGCCCCGCCGCCTTCAAGCAGACTCTTCTTCAGCCCAAAGACATGGCTCGTCAGCTGAGGTCCCACCCCCTGTTGCGCTCTCAAACAAGCCATGGCCACTACACTAGTCAAGACCCTCCCTACTTTGGCACCACCGGGAGGAGGGGTGGTGAAGGGGTCTGAGAGGAGGTGGGAGTAGTGGGAGGTGAGGATGTGGACTGGCAAGTCCGGGTGGGCGTCGGAGAGTTTGGAGAGAAGTTTGGCGGAGAGGGGTTCGTAGATTGCGTCCCATAGGGATTGACCGCGAGCAAGGGTCTCTTTGACATTTTCGGGGGTCAGTTCTCTGCAGGGAGAGTCAGAAACACGGCAACATTGGTAGAGGACTTGCCTGGTGGGAGTAGTAGAGAGCTCGTTGATGACATCCTCGGGGAGATGGGCACGGAGAGAAGTGAGCGCGTTGATCGTCTACCAAGGTCAGCTCTACAAGTCACCAGTCATAAAGGCGCTCACCCTCGGAATGCCGGAGAATGAGATGCACTTTAACGCCGTCTCTCGAATGACCCCAGCAGCCTCTACCTTCTCCCCCAGCCCCCCGCTCCTCTCTGACGCATAATCCCACAAGGCTCTCACCGAATCAGGCGAATTCGTAGTAACCAGCGCTCCGGTGGATACCGTGAGCCAGGTGGGAGCGCCGACACCGCCGGCTTCGCCCCGAGTACGAATACGGTCGAAAAGCGAGTTGATCGTGGCTCGAGGAGGGGCTGGGATGGGCCCGCCTTGAGCATGGGGGGCGGAGAGGAGGGCTTTGATGGCGGGGGAGAGTTTGACTGATTTGGCAGACATTGTGGAGATAGCGATGGAAGAGGGAGATGCGTCGTTCTATAGATGGAATCGGCAACTTAACGTGATTCTCGGCGAATCAACTGGGACCGGGTTCATGGGGTATATGTTATGCATAGTATGCATGAATGCTGTCTGGTAGTCACTCATGGTATGCATGGTACGCTACCCGGGTATGCATATGAATTACCATCGTCGGATGTCTCGAACTCTGCTGCTTCCGATGACGGCAGTGGTTTCCCGCGTACCAGTCTCTGGAAGTAGGATAGATGCAATAGTTCACAGGGAGTACCACTCTCTACAGACTGTCATAGAACATATATACCTTCAGCGTACTCCATAGACAGAAGGCAAGAGACAAATGAGCTATGCTATAGAGCATCTGCCTCCACCCGGCATCACCGTCGGTCGGCAGCCTTCTGAACAATCGTCCTTGTACTTTCTTCCCACTTCGCAGCATATATGTCCCAGCAGCCCATTCACATCACCTTCCCCTCTGTCGACTACACCATGTCTCAGCGTGTCTCCTTCAGTCCTCACCACTCGCAACCGTTCACGCTCGAAGAAGCTGTCAATCTCGAGCTGGATACTCTGATCACGGGTGAGCAGCGAAGTGCAATTACTGGTTGATAGGAGTTACTGATACTTTTTGATCTAGAGGTGATCAGGCTCACCAACTCACTGGAACATCTCTACTCTAGCCAAGACCAGTTGCAAGAGTTTCTAGAGTCTGAAGAGGGGCGGGAGGATCCAGAAAGTCAGCAGGCTTGTATTGAGGCTATCAGAGAGAACGAGGAGCTCATGTCAGTATACTTCCCCCTGCTCAAGTCCTGATGTGAACTGATTCAATGGCAGGCCCCGGCAGAACGAAAGAATAGCTCTTCTGGCAGCGGCTCTGATCAACAAAGTCCGCCCTGATCTCGGGATTGGTGCGCCCGGGTGGCATGCGGGAGATGTGTTCAGGCGGTATGGTGAGCCTGGAGGTGGTGTAACTGGGAGAAGAAGATGGTGGGCGAGCGATGCGCCTGTGACGACCACAGAGCAGGCGCCGGCGTCTGGGGAAGAAGAAGGGCTGCACCTGTGATCGAGGCTTGCATACATGACATGTACCTACTTTTATGGATCTAAAGGTCCAGTAATCCTGATTTCATGCAATGCCGAGGCTGGAAGCCATCCGATGCCTTCGACTGCCAGTGCCTCGGTCTTTGAGGCCATGTTTTGACTATCGCGCGCACTTTTCCATTCCATCTTGTTCTCACTTCTCCCGTTCACCAACAAACATTAAAGACGATCGCTCAGATCTCGCTTCTTGCCCCACCACCGGCCTGCCCCTCCCCGCCATCCTCTCCGTAACCAGGGCATAGCCACTCGGTCCGCCGCCGGCCTCGGCTAGATAGACACTTCACAGCCCAATCTCCATCTCCATCTTGTTCATTCTCCATCACCCACAATGGAGGCAGTCCGGCCTGTAGAGCAAGCTCCTCCATCATTCGAGCAACAGCAAGATCTCCCTCCTCCCCCAGCGCCTTTTCCGACAGATCTGCTGCAAAATGACATCGGATCCTCGTCCCCATCTGTCGACCAGGCTGTACGCACGCTTCCTCTTGCATGTTATAGAAGACTGACATTTGCGCTATAGGATATGACCAGGTCATTGCAATCAGTCCAGCGCTCAGTTGCGCAGGCCCTCTCTGCCTTTCTCCCAGACGAGCTCGCCCCCGCGCAAGGCAGCCCTTCTCAGCGTAATGGCAATGGAGAATTCCACAGGCTTGGCGAAGAGAGTCAGCTGGCCAGCGCCTTGATGGAGCTGTTAGAAGTCACCTACGAGCTTGAAGCTCTCGTCCCTCCCCCCATCACCTCCACGGAAGAACCGACCGAGCTGTCCGACGATACCCAAACCCTCCCGCCAAACGACCTCGCCTCGAGCCTCAAACATCTTGAACACGCTCGATCCACCTCTTTGACCCTCAATCAGCTCTCTCCCGACTCACCGACCACCCCGAGGCCGACAGATTTCCATCCGTCGGTAGGGGAGGTTAGGAGAGAGTTGGCTTGGGCGAGGATGGAGAGTTTGAGTAATGTGGTTTTGGAGTTGGTCAAGCAAGGTGCGGAGGGGAGAGGTGGCTTGGTGGAAGGACTGCCACCGAGGTATGAGAGGCATGAGAGTGATGTGGGACTGCCGAGCTATTCAGATTTCCCTCCGACCTCTACACAGTTGGCAGACTCGACTTTGAAAGCTCCAGACTCGAAGAACCGCGGTTCTCTAGATACGATTGCTCCGGAGAGACCAACAGCACAGAGGGAAAAGATGCTCATCGATTTTGAAGCTGTTACTTTGGCTATCGAACGTCTGTACGACGCGGCGCCTCGCTTCCAAAATCAGCGCGTTGAGATCAAACCTCGTGCTGCTCGTAGAACCTCAGAGACTATGATTGGAGCGCAGGCGAGGGATCTGAGGCTGGAAGATAGTGAAAAGCTTGAGAGAGTGAAGAGGAAAGAGCTTGATGAGATATGGATGTTGATGAATGGAGGGAGGTACGAGGTGATGGAGGACCAAAGGGCTCAAACAGAAGGTCTCAGTGCGAGAACAGTAAGTCCTATGGTTTAGACGTGACTCTGGTGCTGATGCTGTCCCACAGAAGGAGAGATTCGTTACGAGAATCGTAGAGCAAAGCGAAGCTAGCCGCTTGACTGGACAGGATTCCAAGATGGGCTCGGTCGACGCAGAGCTTGCTCGAGCTCGCGATTTGAAAGATGTACGTCTCTTCGTTCATCTCCCGCCTCATGCTCATGAGCTACTACAGAAAGACATTTTCTTGCGAGACCTCGTTGAACAATCGGCCGGCGGCAGGATGAACAACCAAGACGCCGACGCTCCCCTCTCAGACCTCACCGCCGCCTCCCTTGCCAAAAAACAAGCCCTCCTATCCACCCTCATCTCCCACACTGCCACCACCCGCCTCAAATCGCAAGACTATCCGACCACCCTCGAAGATCGGCTGACTCAAAAGCACGAGCAGTTGGTAGATACGCTGCTTCAAGTCGGCTCGAGGAGGCTGCCGGATCAGGATAGTCTGCCGCCTACGCCGAGAGGAGCGAGGTATGAGGAGAGCGAGACGGATCCGTTTGAGGAGGTCAGTGTGACGGACTTTTTGAATTCGTCAAGGCCGCCCTCGCCACCCTCGAAGAGTAGCGAGAAGGAGAAGGGAGACAAGATGTTGAGGGAGAGATCCAATTCAGAAGGAGGTGGAAAGAGCAAGCTGGTCAGTAAGATTGAGGGGGCGGTCAGAAGAGGGAGCGTGCATCTCGGTTTGAAGTCGGCACCGTCGTTTGGTATGTCCCAATTATTCCGATACGGAGGCAGAGCTGACTCTTGGCCAGATGTCAACAGTATTAGCTATGTGGCTGAGCATCAAGAAAACCTTCGTTCTGTCCAAATCATCCTCCAAGGCTCCGGCCTCTCCAACCTCGACCTGACTCTCGGGACAGCCTTCAGCGATCAAGGCCAGTCTACCACACAGGCCATTGCAACATCCGAACGCGACCCCTCCGTCAACTTCCCAATTACTCTTCCTGCGCCGGTGCATACGGGTCAAAGCGTACAAGTCGTACAGCAGGGCCTGAGCTGGGAGTGCAAGCTTGCGGCTGCAGCTCTGCCCCCGGCTGCACAGTCGCTTACCATCGCGCATGCTCTCTCTGCCCCCGACTTTCGTCGTATCAAGCCTTCCCTCCTCACTTGTACCGCGTGCGAACGCCCTCTCTCATCTCTCCCGTCCCCGTACTCCTCAAACCTAGAACAGTCTTACAAAGACCTCCCAAGTCAGCATTGGGCAGAGATGATTGATATCTGGATGTGTCACGATGACCCGACCTTTACGGGGAGGTTGGCAGGGATGGTGGAGGAAGGGTTCTGGCCCAAAGAGGGAGGGGTGCTTTGCGGGGGTAGTTGGGTGTTGGTTGAGGAGTGTAGAGGCAGGTGGGAGAATTTGAAGGCTGGTGAAGGCAATGAGGTAAGTGCTTCAATGTTCTCTTTTCTATTCCTTGATACCCCACGGGCCAACAAGAAGGCCTTCGTCCCCTCCTGTGGATGGCCCTCTTCGTCCTCTCTTTCGCTTTCCGCCTCCCTTCACTCTGGACGTGAGGCGCGAAACTCTCAGCAAGTTTCTCCCTCTACAGCCTGTTGGCGAGGTGGATCTGAAGCGGGAGACGAGGTGTCGAGCGGCAGGAGCTTTTTGCTCTTTTGGTTGATACAAATGCCCAATATCGAATCGTACCTCTCTAAGAGGGTCCTGTAATCAAACCTTTGACTTGTGGTGATCAAACGAGCAAAGGCTACACACGAGGATACATCTTTCTTATATACTTCTTTCTTGCAATCATACTGTACAAGTCGATGATGCTGACTTTGCTTGAAAGAACGACCCCTGGCGCCCCATTGCTTGCAAGTGCGGCGAAGTCGTCGGCAAACAACGAACCGGTGATGGACAGCCAGGAGCTGGCACTTTACGGCTCTCCAAATGGGCCGTAGGGCTTTTGAGAGATGATGTCGACGCCGAGGATGACGCTGCTAATCCACCGTAAGTTGTGGCACCCCACCCTGCTTCATCGCTGATGATTTGATGCAGACTAATCAGAGCACCTCTGTCCTTGTTTGTGGTCTCTGACATGCTCGAGCTTGCTCAGGCGCATGCTAGCTATAGGTTCATCATCTCGGACGAAGAGACGCAATCCAAACGATTGTATATCTGGCTATTCAACAGCTCGACCTCCATTTCGTATTGCAAAGGCCATCAGCCCGCTGGGCCTGCGTCGCCTCTCCCTTCGCCTTTGAGATCATCTTTCAAGCCGAATGGGGGCAGTGAGAGAAGGAGTCTCAAATCGCGAAGATCTTCTCTGGCCTCGGTCACAGCCAAGACCGAAGGGAGCGGGGGCGATGAGAAGAGGAGCAGGGTGCTGAAGGCTGTCAAGGTCATGTTCAAGTCGGCAGAGGAAGTCATCGAGTACGTATTCTACTTTTGCCCTGTCGTGATTGATCTGATCTGTGGAGTAGCGGCCGACCACCCCTTCCGGGCTTTGCTGGTACGAACCAGATCGAGCACCTCGCCTACCCCGCTGAAGTGTGCACCCGGCTGGAAATGATATTGAAAGAGAGCAACAAGGTGTATCCAGCGATGAAGAGGGGTATGGGAGGGTTCGACGTCGGGTTTTTGGAGAGGGTCTGAGCGGATCCCAAGTCTATGAGATGGAGACGGACATTTATTCTTCTGGATGTTTCCATGTGTCACGATTATCTTACGACAATTTTTCCTAATGTGTATACGTAGTATCAACCTCAATAATGCTGAGTCACTGTGTATCAATGCATCCATGCCGCATCTCTCCAGTCGACACTCCACTCATTTGGTGTTGACTGCAGCCTCTGCGAGCTTTTGTACTCTACGCAAAGCAGCCAGTGATTCCCTCTTCCCCTCTGAGAATCCAGTCTCACGCGCAACAGAGAGCGCCTTGTTAAACAGGTTCTGCGCTCCTGGATAATCCTTGTCCATCTTGAACCCTTGTCAGTCACATGAATCTCTAACTCTCACGTGAACTTACCTCGGCGATCATTCCCAGATTATGCAGTCCCACAGCCCTTGCCCTTTCACAAACCGCGGCCGCAGCCTCCAAGGGCGAATCATTCAACGAACTCTTTTCACCTTCGCTGGCCAGCGATTGTTGCGCCACTTGGAGAGCGCGGAGTGACCAGGATCTCGACACTTTGAGGGCCTTGGACGAGGGGGGGTGAAGAGCGTGGGAAGAGATTGTGGTCATAAGCTAAGAGAATGTCAGGATCTTCGAAGAGGGTTGAATGGGAAACTGACCATAGCTGCCTGGCACCTGTCCCTGAATGGCGGCTCCTCTTCCCCGGCAGGCATCAAAACGCTCACAGCCTGAAGTAACAGCTGTCCTGCTACATTGTATTCTCCCTTCCTCGCGTGAACTTCAGAGAGAGACTCCATGGTCATACAGAGACCGCGCTTATCGACTTGGCCACCTTGCTCGGGGTCTTCAGGATTCTCAGAAGGGGCTGCGGAGGGAAGGTTGATGTCTCTGCCTAGTATGACAGGGTTTTCGGGGCTGGGAGCAGAAGCTGGAGAGGCAGGGGGTTGGAGGCCGATCTTCAACATGGTATTCAAAGCGGAGGAGAGGTAATACTCGGCCGCGTCATCCCAGTCTTTAAACACCTGGTGCGGCGAGACGTTGATGCCCTCTATGATTGTAGACTCATAGGTGGGTGCTTTGGGTGAAGAAGCGACCTCGAGAGCCAGCTGGCCGAGCTTTTGGTAGAGCCCGATAGCGCGAACATGGTCTTTCTCTGTGAGGGAGTAGGTGGGGCTGATCCATTCCCCTCCGGGGCCACCACCCAGGGCTGCAGCCTCAGTTGGCGAAGCTACAGATGTAGGCAGTCGGAGGGGATCAAAGCCAAAGAACTCCAGAGCTGTACGGAGCTCGACAAAAGCAGAAATCCTCTGCAGGCGAAGCTCTAGAACGGCGGCAAGTTCAGCGTATATACCTGATATCTTGAGCAGGGGGTCGGGCTCCAAAGCCGCGGGGCCAAGCTCAAGGGCGACTTCGAGAGCTCTACAATCACATCAGCAGAGCTTCAATAGGATCGGGCCGACGGACGCACTCCCTGAAGTATTGCTCGGCTTTACCATAGTCGCCTCTCATCTTGGCTTTCAGAGCGGCTCGGAGAGGCTTTCTCACCGGTTGGGGCCATCTTGTCAAGGTAGAGTAGAACTCCAAGCTGTAGTAATGATCTCAATCAACACTAATACAGTCGATACAATTTGTAGCCACTTACACCCCATAGATGGTCACCAACGCACCAAAACCGGCAAGCGTGGTGAACATCCAGTTGACCTTCAACCCTCTTTTCCACCATGGAAGCTTTTCTTCGTCATACTTCGGGACGTCCTCTTCCTTGGGAGGTTCTGTTGATGCCTTTTGCTGAGCATTTCCGGTTGCAGGGCCTGTGGTCGTAGATTGGAGCCTCCGTGTCATGAGAGCGGGGGTGGAGTTCAGGGGAGGCCTGGCGAGTGCACGTCGGGGGAGAGAGCTGGAATAGGCATTGGCTGTCCTCAAGAGGGTACTGGGATTGATCCTAGGCATCCTGAAGAATATAGTGAGAGATGGATAGATTTCAAGAATTATGAGTCAAGAGCTGTTCGCGTGAACGTCCTCCACTTTCACTTTCCATCTTCTTTTCTTCTATCCACCGCCCCTACAATCCACCATGGCAGGCATAGCAAGCCCCCTCTCGCTCTCCCCGGCACCCTCCAACACTGGCAATGCTCGTGCCACCCCCCTCGCCCACCCTGCTGCACGAGCAACATTGAAGGGCTTTGACGTCGTTTCCGCCTACAGGAGAGCCCTTGAGGACGACAAGGTGAGTATTCGCTATTCTTCTATATCACATGCTAATGCAGCCCATGAGGTCCCCCACCCTATTGCTGCGATCCTTGCTCTTGTAGAGCTCATGGAGGCCTCCACAGGTGCGTTGATGATTTTCGTCAATTTACCATTGTTGCTGTCGACTGACCCACATTAGCTTCAACCGTGACTGGACTCGCCTCCGAGTTGACTGTTGGGCGACAGGCTTTGATCAACACACAAACAAGTCTTGGTGTGAGAGCTGGTTGTCAGCTCTGGGAAAGATTCTTTGCCGTCTTTCCTGGTGTCGGCGAGGTGCGTTCTACCTTTCTGCTTGACTTGCGCTCATACGTGGCTGCAGGAATTCCCCGCTTTCAAGCGGTCATTGATCTCTCAAGGCAGATCGTTCTGTTCCATCACAGCTCCTCAATGTAGGGAAAGAATCGCCGAGTTGGCTGTCGGTTTCCTGAGAGATGACTGTGTGGTATGTCATGTCTTCCTTGCCGTTGCGCTGCTCCTAACAATCATGCAGATCCTCACCCACAGCTACTCGAGAACAGTCATGCAAACCATCCTCCGAGCTCACCAGCAGCACAAGAGAATACGAGTCTACGTCACGGAAGCCCGACCGGGTTGTCTCGGGTTTGTCGCTTTCCTGTTCAAAAGAGACAAGCTGATCGAGTGTAGTATGAAGACCCACCAGATCCTCACAGCCAACGGAATCCCTTGTGAAGTCGTGCTGGACAGCGCCGTGGCATATGTGATGGAGCGTGTCGACATGGTGCTTGTCGGTTCCGAGGCTGTCGTCGAGAGTGGCGTACGTTCCCGTCCCAAGTAGTGTGCCCCAAGCTGACCCATTTCTAGGGCCTTGTCTCTTCTGTCGGCACCTACCAGGTCGCTCTCACCGCCAAGGTCATGCAAAAACCCTTCTACGCCCTCGCCGAATCCTACAAATTCCTCCGTCACTACCCTCTCTCGCAGACCGACCTCCCCATGCCTTCTGCCGCCTCTTCCACAGCAGCTCCGTCTGCCCCATCGTCCGTGCCGAGGTCCACCATCCCGTTGGAGTTCAACACCAACTTGCCCAACGCACCTTCGTTGTTCCAACCCACCGCCCCTCTCTCCAGGCCTTCCTCCCAAGCCCCTCAATCTCGTGCTCCTTCCCATCCCCCAACGCCCCAAGCGCCTGCTACCCCACCCCAGTTCTCTGGCCGGGATGGTGACGGCGGCAAGCCGTTCACTAGAACGGAAATGACGAAAGAGATGGAAGAGAATAATCCGATGGTCGATGTGACTACTCCGGATTTGATCGATTTCATCATTACAGACTTGGGGGCGCCGTTGAGTCCTACAAGTGTCAGTCAATACTTGGTGGCGCAATTCTCTTCCTAGGGTCACATAGTAGAGCATATGCATCAGTATATAGGATACTAGTCGTTAGAACATCAAGGTATGGCCGTCATTATGTCGCTCCGTGTTTAGATTCAGCTCCCTTTCAATACCGCACTGTCCCATGTCTCTCGTCTTCCAGATACGCCCTGTGGCTCGTCAGTAATGTTCCAAAACCAATCGCTATGACTCACCCAAGAGCCCTCATCTGGTCATCCCCATTATTCACAAGGTACGCTCTCAATACGCTCTTCTCCACATGCGGCAACACATCCACCATCGTCCTAATATCATCTATCCCACTGACCCCTCCCGCTCCAGATCCAGCAGACAAGGGTGACGGCGCAGTGATAGGCATCTGGCGCTCTTTCCCAATGACAACCACTCCCCCATCCAAACTCCCTCTGCCCTCCCTCTCGCCCCTACCCAAAACCGGCGGGGGCATCATCCTCGCCAAGCCCGTATCAAGACTAGACCGCCCATGATGTTCACGCGATGGAGACTGAGAGGGCGAGGAAGCTTTGGGTGATACTGCTGAACGCGGACCTCGGGGACCCATGGGTGAGATGGAAGCTTGGACGCGGGGGGCTTGAAGGCCGCCTGGGCTTTCTGCGCCGGATTTCTGGGGGCTGGCTGTGCCCGCGCGAGGGGCAGAGATAGGTAAACCACGGATATCCTTTTTCCCCACACTTCCCCCCCCAGGCGAGGTAGCTATAGGCGAAGAAGTGGGCGGACCGAGGGACATGCTCTCCTTCTTCGATCCGCCCTTCCGGATAGCCGAGAAGAACCCCTTCTTCCCCGACGTAAAGCTCGATACCGACTGCATCGACTGACTCGGCCTCAGACCGCCTCCACCATTGAACCCGGGGTTATTGGCAGCAGCTTGCTGCACTTGCGGGTACGGCAAGTTGGCAGGGAGAGCGGTGGGCTGGTCGGTAGGGTCGACGACTCGTTGCGAGATTTCGCGCGCAGAGTAAGAGTCTGCGCGCATAGGGAATTCTGAGCCGGTGCTCACATTCCTCGGATGCGGATTGACTGGTGCAAGGTCCAGCATCGGGGGAGCTGAAGGCGACACCGGCGTGCCCTGTACAAAGTTGCTCGGTTCCGAAATGACCAACCCACCCCCACCGCCCGCCGAGTTGACAGACCCCATCTTGAGTTTCCTCATATTCGGAGCCCTGCTCCCACTGATGGGCCGATTCATCTCTCCCTGCATATTGGTGCACCACCAGCCCAAGCCGGTATCGCCGCGCGACAGCTCGTTGATGGCGCGCGCATAGGCCAGCGCACGGGCGCCCGGAGAAGCGAGAGACTTGATCTGAGTCGTCTGCATTGCCGACGGCCAAGGCCGGGGGAGCGGTGGGTAGTTGACTGTTCCCCCTGGTAATGAAGGGTGCTCAGGCAGGGGCGAATGGTAATCCGAGGGAGAAGTATGGGTGGAAGATGCGGGTAGAGTCGATGCGACGCCCATCCCTGCTTGACCTTGCTCCTCCGCGTCTTCACTCGCCGACAACGACATGCCTCTCTGAGGCAAAGATGTCGGTGTGATCGGGTCCTTCTCTCCCTTATTCACCAGCTCTGCCGGCGGTTCAAGACCCTTTCCATCTCCCGACACATCCGTATCCAAACTCATCTGCGGCCTCTTTTCAAGTCCACTACTCGCACTAGAGTTGGAATCGGAAGCAACAGAACCAGCATTTTTGGGTGGGGCACTGATGGTGGGCGGGGGCGTATCCCTCGAATCGATCAATCCAATCTCATCTATCGCGCCTCCCAGCATCTCTGTCAACTCGGAAATGCTCGGCGAGGTTATAAACGTGGACGTCGGAGCAGTGCCCCTCGAGGGCGAACGATCAGGCCTCGCGGGGGGTGCAGAAAGAGATGAAGATGAGGAAGCGAGGGAGGAGGAGGAGAGGTTGGTTTTGGTGGGAGGCCTGTCGTCTTTGGGTGGCGGGGAGGGAAAGGGGGAGTGTGGGGTATGTGTTATGGTCGGTAGAGATTTGTTGATGGGTTCGGGCTCGGACGTCACTGGGAATACCAGGATAGGTCTACACCCATTAGCTACCGTTTTCACAGAGACAAATGAACTCACTGGTCTGCTTGATCCCCATTCATGATACCCGCCAAATCAGTCGAGCTACTCGGCGCAACAGCAGGCAACGTCCTCCTATTCCTCCCCTTCACCGTATCCTCCTCTTCACCCTCAGCACTCTTTCCACTCTGCTCAAATTCGGATTTCCAAGCCGGCGCGCTCCTCGGTGTCTCTCTATTCGCGGCGAAATGGGCCGAAGGGCCTGTGGGGTTGCCAGCGCTTTGCGGCGTGTGGATATAGGGAGATGACGGCCGCGCAGAGGAAGGTGGGTTGGTGGGTGTATACCGACTGGCAGAGCTCGTAGCCGTCACAGGCGTACCCCTCCCCTGGGTATGCGTATGGCTCGAGCTCGAACCCGGCGACAGCCTCTCCCCCGCTCTATCTCCAGCGGCAAATACGAACTGCGGAGGACGCAGATCCGGCCGTTCTTGCCAGGCTGCAGCAGTCGGTGTTGTGAATTGCTCCACCTCTGCCTCGCGGGGTGTCTTTTCCCAGTCCTTGTCTTGCATCTGGGGTTGGGGTTTGGGGGGTGGGACGTCGGAGGTATCTTCCTTGTCGGGGACGTAGGTCGTACCGGATTGTGCACTGGAACGGACTTCCCAGCGTCTGTCTTGCGCCGAAGAATCTTGAGTGGGCTCGTCCAGCTTTTTGCGGTAGCTCACGGGTGAGTATTGGCTATCGCTCGACGAGCTCTCGTCCGTAGTATACGACCACTGTCTCTGCTGCAAGTCGTACCCTGCGACCGACAGCCCCGATGTGGCAGATTTGGAATAGTTGCTCGTAGCCGACCAGGCTCCGGGGCTGGATGCGAGATGATCAGCAGCCAGGGGACGATTGCCCGAGATGGATAGAGGCGAAGAGATGTAGTTTGGATTGGGGTTCTGGGAATCCGTGGACGATCCAGAGTCGGCGCGGTTATAGTTTGGTCTTTGTGGCGCACCCAAGTGAGTCTGCTGGCCGTACCCAAAGTATCCTCCATCCGAATTCTGCCTCCCGCCTCCAGCATTGATTCCAAGATTCCCATGGCTCCTCACTTGCTTTAGCCCAGTAGCGCTGGGGGACCCGCTCAGACTTGCATTCCCACCAGGCGGACTGAGCGCCATCGCACTGCCCGCGCCAGGGGACGCAAGTGACAATGCGAGGGAAGAAGACGAACTGGACGCGCCGGCGCCGGCGAGGGATGACCAGTAGTAGTCGAGGCCGCCCGAGGCGTCTGTGGAGCGTCGGCGGGGGAGGGGGCGAGGGGGTAGAGAGGATGTGGAGGTGGTGGAGAGAGCTGCGGGGAAAAGGAAAGATTGGGTTAGCACATGATGCGAGTTGACCCTGCGCTATGCCCCGCTATGCCCAAGAAGGAAATACGCGTGTGCACTATGCAACTCACCACTGTTGGTCCTGTCCATGGACATGGCGCCGTCTCGTCCTGGCTCATCGCGGAGAGGGACGCTGGCGACAGGAGCGTGGACGGAGGAGGCTGGGGATGAAAGAGGGCTGTTGGCGAGGACGGTGGACAGCCTGTTGCCCCCTGGAGAGCGGGAGATGCGGGGCTGGGGCTGTGGATGGAGGGAGGAGGGCGAGTCGGTGGACATTGACATCGCTGGATGGCAGAGAGAACATCCAAGGGAGCGCGTTTGGAGACGCGACTCGACGGGAGCATTTCTTCAGGATGCATCTCATCGCCCATGGTGTCACTGTGCATCTCAGATCTCGTTTACATATGTTCTGTGTACTTCCAGACTGGGTTCTGACTGACTATGCACATCACTAACTGCACCCAATCACAGCCTCAGCACTGCTATATCGGTGTGCCGTCTACACTCAGCCTCGATTCCTGTGCTATACGAGTAGTGTTGAACGCTCAGCATAAAAGTGAACTGACTTTGGCCATAGCCTTAAAGATAAAGTCAGAGATTGCATTCTCAGACTACGGTCTATCTCTAATTCTAGTGGTAAGTATGCATTCCTAGGATCACTACGTTCAACAGCGGGAGATCGGGACACCGGGCCGGGTGAGGTTGTTGCCGAGAGGTCCACCTTGTCCTCACATGTCATCTCTTGGTCACAAGCCACAGAGAGTATATAGCCATGCATCCCATCTCTTGTCCATCTATTCTGCCATGGCACGCATATTCCTCACCCGTCCTCGCCCCCGCCCCCTACCCACAGGGGCATCCCGCGCCCTCACCCGCACCCTCATCCCCCAGCCACCAAGACCGCTCATCACCCCCCGCCCTCTGCCCACCACCTTCTCCCCCACCTCCCCCGAGTCTGAGACCAACAGGAAATGGATGCAAGGTTTGATACGCGATACAGAGGATCTCCGGGCGAGAGCCAGAGAAGGGGGTGGCAAGGAGGTGTTGGAGAGGTGGAAGAAGCGGGGGAAGGGAAAGCTGTCTGTGCGCGAACGGTATGCTTTGTGTCTTTCACCTTGACTGTATGCTTACAATGTGTAAGAGTGGCGGCGTTACTGGACCCCGCGAGCCCGTTCATAGAGCTCTCGCCATTGGCAGCCCATGAAGTGTACCCAGATCCCCTGCCCGGGGCTGGTATCGTCACCGGCATCGGTCCGTCTTTCTGCCCACCCCCCCTATACTCGTAGAGCCAGCTGATAGGTCTCAGGCATGGTAGCGGGCCGGAAGTGTATGATCATAGGCAACGACCCGACCGTCAAAGGCGGTACCTACTTTCCTCTTACTGTGCGCTCCTCGTCTCTTTCTTGAGAAAGCGTAGCGCTGACGTGATGTATGGAACAGGTCAAGAAACATCTCAGAGCAAAACAGATCGCTCTGGAGAATCAACTACCATGCATCTACCTAGTCGAATCTGGCGGTGCCGCACTTCCATACCAAGCCGAAGTCTTTCCCGACCATGTACGCCACCTCTCCTTCCATCTTACTCGCAATCCTGACTTGTAGGGGGTAGGATCACTTTGGCCGTATTTTTTACAACATGGCCCGCATGTCTTCTCTAGGTATACCCCAAATCAGCGTCGTCCATGGGATAAGCGTCGCCGGCGGTGCGTATATGCCTGCGATGTCTGATCTGGTCATCATCGTGAAAGAGCAAGGCCACATCTTTCTCGCAGGACCGCCTTTGGTCAAAGCTGCCACGGGAGAAGTCGTCGATGAAGAATCTCTCGGTGAGCTGCCCAAGTCACACGAGAAATATGCACGAGGAGATATGGGCTAACGAGAGATGATCTCGAAGGCGGTGGAGAGATGCATACGTCTGTTTCTGGCGTTGCAGACTACCTCGCCCAATCCGACTCCCACGCCCTCTCCCTCGCCCGCGAAGCCATCCACGACCTCTCCCCCTCCCCTCCTTCCCCTCCCTCCTCCCCCTCCCGCTCCCAGAAACACATCCAACCCCCCATCTACCCCGCCGACGACCTAAACGCCCTCATCCCCACCGACCCCCGCCAATCCTACGACCCCCGCGAACTCATCGCCCGCCTCGTCGACGCCTCCCAGTTCCGCGAATTCAAGAGATCCTACGGCCCCACCATCGTCTGCGGTTTCGCCCAGATCCACGGGTACTCGGTCGGTATCCTCGCCAACCACGGCCCCATCCTCTCCCCTTCTGCTCTGAAGGCGACGCACTTTATAACGACGTGCTCGAAGCACGGGATACCGTTGGTGTTTTTGACGAATGTGAGTGGGTATATGGTTGGGGAGAAGGCGGAGAGAGGGGGGATAGCGAAGGATGGGGCAAAGATGGTGAGGGCGGTGGCGAGGGCAAAGGTTGAAAAGTTTTCCATCATTGTCGGAGGCAGTTTTGGGTGAGCACCCTCTTTCTTTCTTTCTTGTTGGGGGGTATGGACTGATGGGAGGGGGAAGAGCGGGGAATTATGGAATGTGCGGAAGAGCCTACTCGCCGAGGTTCCTCTTCATGTGGCCCAACGCCAAAGTCGGCGTCATGGGCCCCGACCAACTGTCCACCGTCATGCACAGCGTCGAAGGCAAACGCCCCGGGCAGCAGACGGACACGCAAAAAGAAAATGCAGAGAAGAAGAGGGAAGAGTTGAAGAAGAAGATTGAGGGGCAGTGTCAGGGGATTTATGCGAGTGCGAGGATCTGGGTGAGTTGAGCCCGCGGGGGGGTGGGGAAGGAGCTGACGAGAGGTAGGATGATGGGATCATTAAACCTACTGATACTCGGGATATCCTTGGGCTCGGGCTCGAGCTCGCACACGAAGAACGCGCTCTCAGAGGGCACGGTTCTGGGGGTGGTACGAGAGGTGAAGTAGGGGCTGATGGAGATGCCGGCGACTGGGGCATCTTCCGCATGTGACCAGTTTGTATATACAATCAAGATGAATACATGTACTACTACATACTATGATGATGACCTAGATATAAAGAAGAACCAAAAGACCCAAAAAGCCAAAGTACAAGTCAACGCTTCACTTGCATCCTTGCAATCCCCAGCTCGACCCCTCCCCACTCTCTCAATATGTCCTGGCCATCCTCTTCATCGTCCGAACCCCTGCGTTGACAGACCCAAGGCGGAACCGGCATTCTCACAATCCCTACGACTTCGACCCCTTCTCCCACCAGTCCTTCCAGCTTGCCCAATTCTCCCGGTGTGATATTGTCAAACCTCGCTTTGGGCGGGAGGATGGAGGAAGGGCGGTAGGCGAGGTGATTTGGGAAATGGGGTACGGATGATTGTGGCACGGGTCCGAGGGCTTGTGAAGGCGGCGGTGGCGGGACCAGAGCAACGGGTGTCTGCCTGGTCTCAGCTTTCATCCGGAAAAAAGTAGCGAGGGGACATACGAAATCTGACGGATCATTCAATCTCCCTCCACTCGCTCGATGCCTCAACCTCGCCCCCTCCCCCGGCACTTGCAAACTAGCCATACTCGGATGCGCACTCCCCATCCTGCTGCTTGCCTTGCTCCCAGTCCCTTCATCCAACTTGTCTGGGTCTCCAGAAATGTCCCACCATTCGGGCGATTGTTTGCCGTTGGATCGGAGCCATTGATAGCCGCGGCGATCGCGCATGGGAACGTAGCCTGGTATGCCTGGGACCATGACACCTAGACGTTCCGCCTGTGCATCTGTCAGCCTCGGGTCGATCATTTTTGCATCGGGCTTACCTCATCGATGATGGCCCGCCGTCTTCGCCTTGCTTTGAGCAGCGACAAAAAGGAAACCACGGCGAAAATGACCAAGAGGCCTATCAAGATGTAGAATAGGTTCTTGTAGAATGAGCTGGGTGAGGAGCCGTCATTGGTTGCTGCTGTCGTGGAAGCAGAGACGGAGGGGGCGGTCGAGGTTGGGGAAGAAGTGGTAGAGGACATGGGATATGGTGCTCCTCGAGGCTGTGTATATGTCGGCTGGCTGTGAGATGGAGATGCAAGAGGAGATGGGCGGATGGATCAATAGAGGGGCCCTCGTGACGTGGCATACACATAAGCTTATCGGCGGGGAGCCCCGCCAGTGCCCCGCGACTGTGATCTTTGCTGGACAGTGTAGGCAGGAACAGACATGTTTACGTATGCACACATGGGGGATGTCGAAGGACGCACACAGACAGAGTGTGTATGTGTTCTCGTCATCACGGCGAGGGAGTGATGCGCGCATGTCCTCTATCATCCCCTCCCCATCCACCCTTCCCCACCCATGCTATGCTCGAGCTATGCTGCACTAGCCACGCCGGCTGTGCCCCGTCTCTCCAGGCGCCACAGCAATGAGCACGCCGGGTGTGCCTCTGCTGTCTGTGCGGTGCTGGGTGTGTATGTAAGCCGTGTGGGTGTCCCTTTCGGATGGCTGCCCTGATCAGGAGTCAGGAATCACCGACACTCCGATCCCACCGCCTTTCCGTCAGCGAGTGTATGTCTCATCTCGCGAGTACATTGTTCCAATTCGCATCTCATCTTGAACCAGAACATATATACCGCTTCCTTTCTCGTCTTACGACTGCGCCACTCTCCATTCACAACTCCATCCCATCTCACTACTCACTCTCGCCACCATGTCCGGAAGAGGATTCCATGCCAGGGAGCAGAAGCTCGTCGTCGTCGGTCTCGGCGGTAAGCTAAGCCCTCTGCGTCATTCTCGTACTCACGCAACACGCTCCAGGTGTCGGAAAATCCAGTCTGACATTGCGATTCGTCACATCTCAATTCTACGACCAGTACGCCGCCCATCCCCCTCCCTCTGACCACGACCGCTGACCGTTATCCTAGAGGCTACAATCCTACGATAGAAGATTCATATCGCAAGCAAGTCGTCGTAGACGATGAAGCAGCCACGCTGGAAATACTCGATACCGCAGGACAAGGTGAGTCATTAGCTCCCCCACCCCTGTCCGCACCCGCGTCAGTAGCTAATGTGTATCATACAGAGGAATACGCAGCCATGGCCGACCAATGGTACACGTTCGGCTCGGGCTTCTTGCTCGTCTACTCTCTGACAGACCGGCCCACCTTTGAAGAGATCAAGAACTTTCATCAAGAGATCCTGCGGGTAAAGGATCGTGATTACGTGCCTTGTGTTGTCGTCTGCAACAAGGTGTGTCTCTTCTTCCCTTTCACTTTTACTATCCCTCGGTACCGGTTCCTGAGGCTGACGTATGGGAAACAATAGTGTGACCTGCAAAAGTATCGCGCGGTGGGGCAGCTGGAAGGACGTGAACTCGCGAGATCGCTCTCGGCGCCATTCATCGAGTGTTCAGCGGCGGACGGGGTGAATGTCGATGTGGCCTTTCGCGAGCTGGTCAAGCTGGTCAGAAAGGATGAACGAGTGAGTTTTTACAGTTCAATTCCAGCGGGATAAATATGCACCCGGTATCGGGTCAAAGTTCAAAACCGATCGCATCTCCTTCGGGCTCGGTCAACTATCTACCCAAAAGACCGAGTATCGCCACTGACAATTCTCTCCAGCGCATATCCCTCGCTTCCCAAAGACTCCTCGAAGGCCCCTTCCTCTCCCAACCCCAGCCGTCCTCCCGCGAAAAGGAACGATACCCAAACCACCACTCTTCCCGAGACAACCTCAAGAGCGGGTCGAATGGTTATTCATCAGGACGTTCACGTCCGGTAAGCAGAAGTGGGAAAGAGGGGCAGAGACGGGAGGGTGGAGGAAGGGGAGAGGGCGAGAAGAAGGGGTGTTGTGTGATCATGTGAACCTCATCCTTGCGGGATGATGTTGCGTTTCTGGGTTATTTGGTTCTCAAGTTGTCTCTTTTTGTATCATGGCGCTACAACAGCACTAGCATTTTCACTCTTTTCGTTCTCTGGTACTTGTTTTTCGGTCGATTAGATGGTCTCTTTTTGCATCTGAGAGAGGTTGAGGAGCTGGTTTCCTCCATCTGCAATAATCTTCTTTCCACTCTTTCGTTCTCATAGCTCTATTGCTCCATGCACTTTACACTGCAACTGCTCCACGACATCCGGGTCTAATCTTATGGACCATGATATACACGAGTAGCATACGTAGTTACTATATGTATAGGATGAAATCCCAAGACCCATGTTGAACAACTATTATGACAAGTGCGATTTTATACTTGTACACCCCGTAACCCCCACTCACATACTCCCCACCACCCTATCCCACGCCCCAGCCCAATTCGGCTCCTTCAACAACCCATCCAACACCATCCCATTCCCCTCCGGGCCTTGGATAGCTGTGATCCAGCTAATGACCTTTTGAGCGTGTGGGCCGAGTTGCCCTTGGACGAGGCCTGGAGTACCGGCTTGGATGGGCGTGCCAGGACCGCCGGGGGCGCCGGGGGTGCTGGTTGCGCCTGGGGGCGTTACGCGCGGGGGACGGAAAGCGGTGGATGTTGCTGTAGGCGACGAGGGTCTGGTGAGGATGCCATTCCCTGGGTGTCCTGCGGACTCGTCGGTGGGTTGGATTTGGCTAAGGATGGGTGTGGGCGGGGCTTCATGGGCAAAGTTGTTTGGTGTGCCGTTGTTGTCGGGTACCACGGGAGATTTGCCATTCGCCGCGCCGTTCATCTGCACCTGGGCTATGGTCCTACTCAAATCAGCCTCAAATCCAAAAGAGAATAGACGAGACACTTACAGATCCAGCGGCGCATCTATGACATTAATCATAGCCCTGACAACCTGCGCACCCTTCTTGGCAGTACTAACGCTCCCAGAAGCACCCGATACAGTCATATCCAACAACTCGAGCGCATCCGCCACACCACTCCTCATACTCATGAAATCCACCGTCCTCGGACCCGTCCCCCCCCCCGACGCCAGCGCCACATCCGCCATAAGCATCTTGTCGACATACAAGATCAAACAGAGCACAGCCGAATTCTCGAATACCGTCTGCGGCGAAAAGAGGCGGGGACCGACGATGGGATCGAGCATCTTGGCGGACCGTTGGACGCGGAGGGCGGAGAGGCAGATGGAGGAGATGACTTGGCGTACGCCTAGGGGCGCTTGGGGCTGCAGGTATCTCCCCAAATGCGTCCTATGCACGCCTGTTCGGAATGCGAAAAGCATGGCGTGTAGGCGTACTCTTTGTACAGGCAAGAACGGCATCCCCGCGTCCCACCTTGTGTCTGTCACCGGGAAAACTCTGAACGCTGGGGGTAGCGACTCTTGGTAGCCGTCGAGAGTGGCGTCATAAGAAAGGATACGTTCGTGCTCGACGTGGGGCGGGCCGATGGTGGCGAATGCGTCAAGAATACTGGTCAGGCGCCGGACGAGCTGGACTTGGAGGAGGAAGGCGGTATTTTCAGTTGGGGCGCCGTCGGTGGATGTGGGCAGGGCGAGGAGTGTTAAGGGCGCGGCGAACAGTTCGGCATCTGTGATTGCAGTGGGATAGTTGATACCCAGGTGGACATCCACAATGGTATACGGGACATGCGATTCGCTACGATTCATTAGCGCGAAACAGGTGAAGAAAAAGGCGACTTGCAAGGAATACTGCCTGTCTGCACTATACAGCGCCCAAACAATCCTCCTTCTCAACTCTCTATCCGCCTGCTGCAATCCATGCCACTCTTTCCCCAAACCCTGCAGCTGTGCACTCTTGATCCCACTCGCCAGATCCGCCGCTGCCTGGGAAACATTCCTGCTATCCCTATCCCAGAGATTATGGTACCGCCACAAGACAAGCTTGTACATGACCGTCATGACAGTAGAGGTATCCCACTGCTTTGCAAACGTCATGCACGCTTCGGCGTGATCGAGGTATCGGTGGTCCAGAGGCGAAGGGTCTATAGCCGACGGAGGCTGACCCGAAATGATGCGGGAGAGGGAACGGGGAACGGGGGTGTTGTTGTGCGCTGCTAGTAACAGGCGGCTTGTATCTTCTGGCATGATCCGTAGAGCACATGCCAAGGTCAGGTAGAGCAGTGCCAGGGTGGTGGCATCGCCCAGGGCAGTCCGCGTAGGCAGCCGTTTCATCATCCGCGCATAATCTTCATGGAACTGCGATTGCAGCAGTGCAATGCCTTCCGTCAAGATTGGATCTGACCAGAATCCTCTCAGCAGTATGCCCTGTGCCTCTGGCGTGGGCAAAGAAAGCGCGAGGTTTTGGAGAGGGAAAGAGTAGGGGTCGTCACCCGGGGAGACGTGGTTGGAATTGGAGCGTTGGGAGAGGTGGTGGGAGACGATGGGATTGCTCGTACCCGGTGTTGGCGGGAAACTCTGTGCAGCTACCGACAGTTGGCGCGAGCTTGTGAGCGGAGGGAGCGGAGGAGGGGCGGCGCGGATAGAGCGATGGTGTAGGGGAGCATTGAGTGGGAGTTGGGGGATGAATTGCATCGAGCTGGACGGGGGGAACTGGGGCAAGGGCGGCTGCATCGATTGTTTCTTCTTCTTCTTCTTCTTTGGCGGGCCAGATGCCAATTCAAGTAGCTGCCAGCGTCAGCTTGGTCTACCTACATACTTTTGAAACTCACCTCGCCATTGATATCGTCGTCCACAGAGACGCTCCTCTTCTGACTCGTCTGGTCCTGCGCTCCGTCGTCCGCCAGCTCATCAATCTCATTCTCCACCAACGCAGCAAGCTCTACATCAACGTCTTGCTTTTTGTCCTCTTCTTTCGGCGTCTCCTCTTCGCTATCCGTGTCGTACCCATTCAGGATCTTTTCCCTGATATCATCCTTCTTCTTCTTTCGTTCTGGCTTTTCCGGTGTCGACCGGCCGGTGGTGGAACCGGGCCGACTTGTGATCTCAACGTGGGTGTTCATGGGTAGGGAGGGTAGTAGCGCTGAGCTCGAGTTGTTGGACTCTTGCGGCAGCAGGTATTTAATTGTAGGGAGATCCAGAGGTTTGGCGGGTCGAAGCGGTTGGTGGTTGCGATACGACTCGTCTTCTTCGAGATACTTGCAGTTGTGGCCCTTCCGCACACACGATGCGCAGGCGGGGCGTTGCTGGTCACACTAAAGTAGTGCGTTATTATATGATGCGAAAATGTAAGAGATGGAGAAGAAGGAAAGGGCCAAAGCTGCGCGTTTTCACTCTTTCTCTCTCTTTGACAACTTACCTTGATTTTCCGGTGGTGACAGTTTGCACAGCTGCTCTTTCGACTCTTGCCTGGCCCAGTCCCGTATCCCACACTCCGGTTCCCTCTGCCGGGTCCCTCCCCGTTGGTCGGCGATGCGCTGGCACCAGGGCCGACCGCGCCACCGCCGCCGCCCTCAGGTCCGGGGGCGCTAGGCCACTCGGGCAACCCTGAGCCAGCCCACCCGTTGTGCACGTTGTAGCCCGCGCTGAGGCCGTTGGCCCCACTGTGGAGCAGGGCGTCCTTTGTGTGGTTGTACGAAGACTTGGTCGGTGACGGCTTGCTCGAAGAGGACTTGTTCGGGGACGAGCCTTGGTGGAAAGCCGGTGCAGGGGGAGGGGCAGAGCCGTTGAGCGATTCGTCACCATGCAGCTCGTCTTCTTCTTCAACTATGATGTCTATGGGTGCTGGGGGTTGGGATGTGCTCGCGATTTGGGGAGGTGGGGGTAGTGGGGCGAGGACGGGCGGGGGCGTGTTGGCCACTGCGAATGTGGGTGCTATGAACGCTGGCCGGGGGAGGGCAGGCAGCGGGGGGGAGGTAGGGACAGTAGGAGGCTGAGATTGCTGGAGCGGGGCTTGGGCTGGAGCATCGGGGGCGGGTGTAGGAGAAGCGACGCCCTTGGGAGGCGGCATGGGGAGTGGGAGGGGGCCGAGGGCCATGTCCTGTATGTATTGCAGAAAGAGAAAGAGATAGATATAGAGATGAAAGGTTGTGCATGGCGACGGGACGCAAACGAGCCTTCCGAGATTCGGACGGGGCAGGACACGGCGCATGCACCGATCCCCCACGAGCACCGCCTGGTGACGCACTCGGCCCTGCGACCTGCGCCATCGTTGCTGTGTGCTCATGGGCACCATCCACCGCAGACATCTGTGTAGACAATACATGCAAGAGATCTACCCTACTAGAGTTCTTTGGTTGTTTCCATTTACAAGGCTTTTCTTTCCAAAAAGATGCACTCTTCTACTCTTTACAAGACAGACACTTTCCAGCCGTTTACTTGGCGTCCGCGAAACCAACGGCGTTCCTGCCGAGGTCGTACACGGTGTAGTACTTTCTGAGGAAGACCTGCGCAATGTGTCAGCTTCGTCCCATCTTGACGAGTAGAATGACTCACATCACCGATAATGTAGAGAGGACCGGTAGGAGCAGGAATGTCCATGCCAGTGAAAGAAGAGATACAAGTACCGCCAGCATTGAGGACATAGTCGGCACCCTGGAGCTTGTAGTTCTTGCCGCCAAACTTGAACGAGAGCTCGGGGAGAGAGTCGACAGTGTTGCAGTCGACAGTGTACTGGCCGTTCCAAGACTTTTCGGCGCCAATCCTGTATCCTGTCAGCTTGGCCCCAATACAAGTCATGTCTGCTTACTCCTTGTTGAGCATCTCGGCAACGTCAGTGGGGAGAACGATGAGAGAAGTTCCAGTGTCGATAGCGGCACCGGTACCCTCAAGCTCGAGCTCCTCATCGCCAAAGCCGAGGCTCTCGACCTCGACCTCCCAGTAACCCTTCCTCCTCACGGGAACGTACTGGAGCTTGCCAGTGTACGCAGACTCGTCAACACCACCAAAGATGGCCTCACCTCCGTCCTCCTCAGAGTCGCCAAGACGGAAGGAGAAGACGGGCTCGTCCAGCAAGTTCTGGTCGAGCATGCTGTAGAAGGGAGGGACCATGTGGTTGACAGAGATGGTGTTGTAGCCAAGACCAAGGATACCGTCAAACTTGCCGAAAGCAAAGGCGAGTCCGGGCTCCTTGGTAGCCTCGGCAAAGTCTTGCTTCTTGATCACGAGGTCGCCGATAGAGACCGTGTCCTGAGAGACGAAACCCTCGAGGGAGCCAGAGCCATAGTGGATGGCGAATTCAGAGCCGTTGGCCTTGTAGGTGGACGACTGAGAGCTGTCATACTTGGTGTGGAGCTGCAGACGTTGTCAGCGTTTGCAGCCAGAGTTACGGGGGTACTTACGAAACAGGCAATGCTCGTGCACCCGACTCCAGGAACCCAGAGGTTGGAAGATCCAGTGTCGAGAATGACCTTGAAGCTCTGAGGGGGAGTACCAATCTCGATAGGAGCAAAGTACTGGGCGTTCATGTAGTCTGTGCCATGTCAGCCCATCGTCCCACCACGCACGCAACGACTCACCAGACAACGGCACACCATGGCCGCCCTTGAGCATGTGCGCATTACCGCCATCCTGCATCTGTGCCCAATACATCTCCTTCTCCTCCTCAGTCATCTCGGGCTGCTTTTTGCCCTTGAACTTTCTGCCAGCACCGCCCATACCGCCAAGGGGCAGCTGGTCGACGTACTCTCGGCCGAGGTGCTTGAAGGCGAGCCATTCCGCTTCGAGCTCGGGGGACGGGCGGAGGCCGTGGGCACCGTGGGTGAACGAGTCGGCGTCGACGGGCTGTTTGTGGAGCTTCATCCTGGGGACGGTCAGCGCTGATGGGTGAGGGTGGCAACGGTGACGCCAGCGTCCGGCCGTCTCCGATAGACGAGCAACTTACTTGTGGACGCCGGCCTCGACGGAGGCGGCGGCGGAGAGGGCTGCGATGAGGACGGCGGCGGTCTTCATGGTGGGATGGAGAAGGATGAGAGGGGAAAGAGAGAGAGAGATGGAATAGAGAGAGGACTTGGCCGCAACGGGAATTGCCGCATGCGGGAGGTGACGTCAACTCAGTGTGGCGGTTGTCTTTCCTTTCTACGAGTATCATTGAACATGCCTCCGAGACAAAGGTGGGTTGCAGAGAAAGCGGAGAAATTAATAGTTGGAAGGATGCAGAGAAGGCAGCGCGTATTCAATCGTTAGATGGATGCATAAAGCAGCGGCTGGAAGTGATCAGGACAGAAAGGAAAGCCAGCCGGACGTATCTCCCCTATACTGCATTCCGTCTCTTGCACGTCCATCTCGTATCCATGTATTCACACATCTATCTCATATACATACATACCAGTGCACCAGCCCATGCATAGAAAGATATGGCCGCTAAGAGACCTCCGAGTGAAACGCAAAAAGAATGCTGCGTATGTGATCCGAACGTCCCCCGCCTCCACTTTCCGTGCCGCACTCTGTTCGCGTCAATGTCCAACTTTTCTTTGACCAGTATCTTTTTCCATCTCCTCACGCTCCCCAGCTACACCCTCCCATCCTAAACATGGCCCTGTCACTAGCATCGTGCAGGTGCTGCCGCGGCGTCCTCCATCGCCTTCCATCTCAGCCCGCCCGCACTTTTTCCACAAGTCAGCTCGCTCTCAATGATGGTGGCTTCAAACTGCCTACTCGAGATTGGTCCCGGCCGGTTCCCGAACCAGCCAGTAATGAAAAGAGAAGTCAGGAGAAGAAACAAGGTGGCGGGGGTGGAGGTTTCGGTACAAATAAGAGAGAAGGTGGGGGCTCTGGTGGCTTTGGCGGACGAGGTCAGTTTCTGCTACTGATAGTGGAATGACAACTCACAGAGCTGGACAGACAGAAACAACTCGAACCAAAATAGATCAGGTGGTTTCGGAATGAGCAATGGCGGCAATAGAAGTCGAGACAACCAAAATAACCAAAACAAGCGAGACAGCTTTAGCCAAGGCCTGTCGAAATGGGGTGTCGGCCAAGATACCAAATCTGGTGGGGGCTTTGGTGCCGGTTCGAGACGAGATGACAAGCCTCCCAGAAGAGAGGGTGGCGGCAAGTCCCAAGCCGACGTTTTTGGCGCACCTCTTCAATCGAGGGGAAGAGATGCTCGACAAGTGAGCGAAGAGCAGCCACAAAGCACTGGCCAGGACGAAGGCAGCAGCTATGGAGGTGGAGCCGTGGAAGAGGATGATGATGATCGTCCTCGAGCCAGAAAAAATCACGGACGTGAAAGAAAAGGTCGAAGTGAATCACATTCCCTGGTAGACCGGCTCAGGTCTGATGGCGAGGACGCTTCTCTTCCCACTACCAAACACCATCGTCGAAACCGCCAGCCCGAGCAACCCCAGCCCGAACAACCTCGTAAACCAAAAGCGCCAAAGCCCAAGGTGGTCCCCGTCCGCCAAGAGAAGGAGGTGTACATCCCTCGAACAGTGTCGACTGCCAACCTCGCAAAGATCTTTGGGGTCAAGCTTTTCCCTCTGCAGGCAAAGATGTTGCATCTCGAGATGACGGAGGATGAAAGACGGCCTGATTATTTGCTCAGTGCGGAGCAGGCTTGTAATATCGCCATCGATTATGGGTACAACCCGATTGTGGACGATGAGGCCAGTTTTGATATTTTCCCAGAGCAAGTTGATCTCCCGTGATATACGGCAAGGCTAACGATGAATAATAGTACTGACCCGGTTGATGGTCCCCTACAACCGCTTCGACCCCCAGTGTGAGTTGCATACCATTATGGTTCGCAATACTCACATACTCTAGTGTCACGATCATGGGCCACGTCGACCACGGCAAGACCACCCTCCTCGACTCTCTCCGACACACCTCGGTAGCAGCCTCCGAAGCCGGCGGCATCACCCAGCACATCGGTGCATTCTCCGTCCCCCTCTCTTCCCTTCTCCCCTCTGCCGACCCCAACGCTTCGGCAGCGACCATCACCTTTCTCGATACACCCGGGCACGCTGCATTCACCGCTATGCGCGCGAGGGGCGCTTCGGTGACCGACCTCGTCGTGCTGGTGGTAGCCGCCGACGACGGCGTCATGCCTCAGACTCGAGAAGTGCTCGACCTCGCCAAGAATGCCGGCGATACCCTCGGTCTCGTCGTTGCGATCAACAAATGCGACAAGCCCGGAGTCGATTTCAACAAGATCAAAAGCGCGCTCGGTGCCGAAGGCATCTTTCTGGAAGAAGATGGAGGTGATGTGCCGAGTGTGAAAGTTTCGGGGTTGAAGAAGACGGGGTTGGATGATTTGGTGGAGACGTTGTCGACTTTGGCGGAGATTAGGGATATGAGGGCGAGGAGGGATGGAAAGGCCGAGGGATACGTTTTGGAGTCTCGAGTGGACAAGGGTCGAGGGTGAGTATCCGTCCAACCCCGCTGTCTCATATGACTCAGGGTATTGTAGCAACGTTGCCACGGTGCTCGTCACAAAGGGCACTCTCCGCGCCGGCTCCTCAATCGTAGCTGGCACCACCTGGTGCCGTGTCCGCCAAATGCAAGACGACAAGGGCAAACCCATCCGTGAAGCTCCTCCTGGTACACCCGTCTCTGTCACCGGCTGGAAAGAGCTGCCTTCTGCTGGTGACGAGCTGCTCGAAGCGGTCAAGGGCGAGGACGAAGCAAAGAAGGCCGTCGGCAATAGGAAACGGGATATAGAGAGAAAAGAGTTGATGAAGGATGCCGAGCAGATTAACGCCAAGCGGAGAGAGGAGAGGTTGAGGGTTGAAGCGGAGACTGCAGCCGCTGAAGCGGCGGAGAATGGCGAGGTGGTCGAAACTGCCAGGGAGGTCAAGGATGATTTCAAGACTCTGAGGTTGATCATCAAGGCAGATGTGAGTGGGACGGTAGAGGCGGTGGTTGGTTCTTTGGAGCATATTGGGAACAAGGAAGCTGGGGTCAGGATCATCCAGACTGGCGTTGGGGAGGTCAATGAGAATGATATCGCTCTCGCCGAGACTTCTGATGGTAAGCACTAGCGTTCCAATGGCATCCACTCGCTGATCGTCACTAGCCATGATCATCGGCTTCAACGTCTCGGCCCCTCGAGCCATCCAGACCCTCGCCAAGAACACAAACGTGCCCCTCCAACTCGAATCCGTCATCTACCGCCTCATCGAAAAAGTCCGCCACGACGTCGCCGCCCTCCTACCTCCCACCATCGAATATTCTGTCAAGGGCGAAGCCTCTGTGCTTCAACTCTTCCAGATCAACGTCAAGAGAAAGGAATTCATGACGATTGCGGGCTGTAGGGTGAATAATGGCGTTCTAGACAAGTCGCAGGGTGTGCGGGTGCTGAGAGGTCCGGACAGAAAGGTCGTCTTTGAGGGCTCGATGGGGACGTTGAAGCATCTCAAGAAGGATGTTCAGGATGTGAGGAAGGGTATGGAGTGTGGTATCGCCCTGGAAGGCTTCACCGATATCAAAGAGGGAGATGAGATTGTGACTTTCGTCAAGGTGGAAGTGCTTAGAGAGTTGTAAGAATGCCTTATAGATGGCAACACATCAGACATCATGCATTGCACACTCGCATCTCACTGGCGATTTGCTATATGAGAGATTGCATAGATGGTACATGACTCGGCACCCAAAAAGGAAGACTTGATTTACAGAATGGCAGACCCAAGGGCAAGTGAAGCGCACAAAGATACAAAAGAGGTACACAGTAAAGAGGTCCAGATGGACAAGCATTTATAACAAGACAAAATCAGTCTATTTTTTCCCAGCAGAAAAGTGCAAAATGTCGCGCATGAGCGGGTTCAGCCACTCATCCTTCACCGCGTCCTTCGCCGCAAACTTGCTTTTCCCGCGCGTATATCTTCTCAACGCCGAAGGGGTCGGCCACAGCAGATCCTTGTACGCCCCCACAAAAGCGGGAGCTCCGACTTTTCGGGCTTCAAAGTAGTCTACGAGATTGACATGGGCATGTTCTCGGAGGATACGGCGGGCTTGGTTGAGGGTACGAGGGAGGGGGTAGACTGGGAGTTCTGTGGCTGTGGAGCTGGAAGTGATGGTAGATGAAGAGGAAGCAGTATCGGCTCGGGGGCGTTGTACAGGGCGTTGGGGTGTATTTCGGACGGGAAGGTCGGGGAGGTCTTCTTCGAGGTTGACCAAGCCGAACTGTTGAATGTCAGTATTAGTTCAGGTTACGGTATGAGTGCTCACCTCAATACAGAGCGATTGCCACAGTCGAAGCTTGTTCTCCTTGAGCATCATAAAGTTTCGAGGGTCGGTCAAAAAACTACTCGAGTTAGTTGTGCGATAAGACAAGATGAAGAATACCCGCCTGTTGATGGAAGAAGAAGCATCGCTCGCGCTCAATACACTGGGAGCTGTCCTCCTCTGTGCGACAGGTGTCGCCCGACCATCTTCGTCGTCTTCAGAGTCGTCTTCGTCTTCATCATCCCAAGCCAGAACCCGTCTTCTCCCTGAGCTAGCGCTACTCCCCGTAGGCGTTCTCGATCGACTCGTAGTGCCTGTGGTCGTCACAGAAGCAGTGTCATCGGTGTCGAGATCAGAATCGGCCTCGCGCTCGGCCCTCTGTTTGTTCTGTTTGCCACCCCTTTGGGAACGACGGGCCTTGCCCTTCCCACTCGTATCATCCAGACTGGAATCAAGTGACAGAGATGGAGCCACATGGGATGAAGGGACGGAAAGAAAGTTGTTTGAAGCTACTTCGCCAAAGAGCGAGGATCCGCCGAGTCCGGAAGCGCCGCTGGGAGAACCAGACGCCAAGATACCGCCTTCGTTCGCCGCCTGAGCCTGTTTCAAAGCCCATTTCCTGGCCCGCCTAGAAGCAGACTTGGACACCCTCTCTGGATCCTTGTCAGATTTGGCGAGGACTTCGGCGAGCTTGGAGGGAGAGGCTTTTGGTGGCGGAACAGACACGGACGCGGGTTTGGGTGACACGGGTACCCTGGAATGGACAAACACAGCAGAACCAGAAGACTCGGTATGGCCTGTGGCCTGTGATGAGATTCCAGAGCTCGTACCCTCGGGGAGATCGGCATTCTTGCGGGCCCGCAACCTCTCACGCCTACGAGCGTTTTTTGATTTACCCGCCGGTGCTGCGGAATCTGATGCTGTGAACCCCGTTGAGCCCGTGGGCGTCTTGGTGGCGAGAGAAGACGTCTCTTCCATGTTGAGGTGGACATTGAGAGTGGTGTGTCTGCCCGAACTTGGGTGGCTGATCACTTCATAGTCGTCCTGGGAAGATCGGCGGTCCGACGGCGACTGCGCTGAAGAGGTCCCAGCTGGCGAGTCGACTTTGGAAGGGGCGGAAGAAAGTGAAAGGGCGTCGAGGCTGGAGAGGAGGGAGTAGTCGGACTGGGGGGAAAGAGGCGAGTGGCTTTGCGGGGGCATGCTGCTCGGGAAGGCTGTAGATAGGATGAGTGAGCAACTGAGAGGTGTTGAGCTGGGGCGACGTACCTTGTATATGGGCTAGTATCTGTGGTACTTTGCAGGCTCTTGTAGTAGTCGGGCAAGCAAGAGATGACGATGAGGAAGAAGATATACATCTTGAATTGAATCTAACAACTGAACACACATGTCTGCGGCGGAGTGCGCTGCCGGTGCTCGCCGCCATCACGCCAACGGGAAGTCGGGAACAACAAACTCTACTCTTCCTCCAAAAGCAAAGCTTTCCAACATCAAATCTGCATACCAACTGACGATGATCCTCCTCACCAGGCGAGACTGAAGAAAGCCGAAGTCTGCCGGGTCCAACCGCGTATCCAGGCTGTCGCGTCGCCATGTTTGGCTCTGGCAACCGTGCATTTCAACCCAGCAACCGTCGTGGAAATGTTGAGCGCAGGCGGAACATCCTGTATCTTGGCACGAAGACTGTCCGTGACCATGGATATACCCTCTCATCTCTCTGGCCTTTCCCATGACCTCGCTGTTCTACCATTTCCTTTTAATTTCAGACTCTTTTCTCTCTGTGCCCCATTTTCGTTCTTTATTCACTCTACAGAGCTTCGCTGGTCGGCTCCCTCTTCTTTCTCTCCCCTTTTTTCCTCTTCGAAACCCCCTCTCGGCAACCCCATCCAGCCGGATCGATGAAGGTGCTGGACATCTTGTACTCCATATCGCTCCTCTCCGCCCTCTCTACTCTTTCTTTCGCAGCCCCTCTCCCCGCATCTCCCACCCTCGCCGATTCTACCCCCATCTCCCACCTCGCCTCCGATGCATCTCCCCGGGCACTCCCGGACGGGGTCAAGCTCGTCTCTCTCGCCACCCTTCAGACGATGGAGAGACGCTTGGTCTTCACGGGGCATGCAGCCGGTGGCGGTAACGGGCACGTCAAGCGAGAATCTCATCCTCTCGGACGATCCGATGCTGCAGACCACGTCAGTAGCGAGGGACAGATTCAGTACTTGGCCAAGCGAAGAAAGAAGACGAAGACTATTTTCAAGACGACCACAACCATCGCAGCGGCAGCCGCTACAGAAGCAGCCAGCGAGGGATTAAAGCTGGCGATGGTTTACGAGTCCATCACCAGTCAAAAGACGTGAGTCCGCTTCTTATGGTCTGCGGCAGTGGTTGACAAGACGATAGGTCGGCTGGTACTATTACTGAAAAGTGTCTGACTCCCCTCAACGATCCCTCGCAACAATTCTGTCAGACTCTTCTCGACGGCCAGTCGCTGGGCGGTGGTGATGCTGGCCTCACCGGATCCTCCGGGTCTTCCGGTTCTTCTTCGTCGTCTGCTGTTTCTTCAAGCAGCTCAAGTTCAGTCGCTTCTTCATCTTCAGTCGCCTCTTCATCTTCAGTCGCTTCTTCATCTTCAAGCGCTGCGGCCTCTTCGTCAAGCTCGACCACAGCGTCTGTTGCGTCTTCTAGCGCGGCCGTCTCATCCTCTTCCGCGGTAGCATCTGCTGTAAGTGTGAATTAACGTTGCGTGCCATCAGACTAATTGTCACATTAGGACACTACTTCATCGACCGAAGCCGCCGCTGCTAGCTCAAGCAGCTCTGCCGATTCTGCCACTGCCTCTGTCAGCTCTGATTCTGCTTCTGTGACAGAATCAAGTACGAGCTCTGTGGATGTCGCCGCTGCGTCCGATGGGGTCAGTACAAGCTCTGTCTCTTCTGCTGCCCTTGCTGCTGCGTGAGTCTTTCTCTCAAGGTCTCGGGGAGCTGAACTGACTTTTGGGGTAGAAGCGGTGCTGATCAAGTCACTGCTATTGGTGCAGTCAGCGTAAGTCCAATGACCAGGGACTCAAACCTCCAGCTGATGATTTGTTAGACTACCGACGTCCCCGGTCAAAACCTTCAAGTCCTCCCCATCGGTCTCGGTATCTTTGGAGGTACGCCTTCTCTTTTCAACATTCCTCAGCCTCATACTGACACTCTTCAGGTCTCGCTGCAATCGCCCTCATCGTCGTTGGCTACGTGACTTGGCAGCGACGCAAGTTCAAGCAACAGTTTAGGAGCAGAAAGCTCGCGGAGAAGGCGGCGCCTCCGGGTATGGCTTAAGGCAAAGAAAGTATGAATGGGTGTATAAAACATTTGTTTATGTATGATTGTGTGTTGGCGAGATGGGCGTGTGGTAATCGTACATCCCTCGCTATTGTGTTCTGATTGTGGCCTGGATTTGCTCGACTAGTTGCTTTCCAGCGAACCCACTCCGAGTCCTCGTCACTCAACGCGCGGCAGAAGAGCGGCGAGCCCCGCGTTTTTGTGCCACTTACGTCACGCGGGTACCGTAACATTTACGTAAATTTTGTTCTCTTACTGAAAGCGGCGGTGGAAGGAATGGATGGATGTAGGTGTAGATGCTGCCCATGGTGGGGGTGGTCAGGAGAGCTATTGGGGAAGGAGACAGGATGCATATGCATGAGTTGAGTAGTTCGGCCGGGATGGACGTCGCACTCTGACGCGCTCAGAGCTCGCGTTGTTTTCGCGTGAAAAATCAGTCTCGATCCATTGCGGGAGTCGCAAGACTACACTAGGGGCAGGGGGTATACCGTGCATGCAGGGGGGTACGCCATTTCAGCTGCCATGCGATGCAAGAGGACATGGGCGCAAAGGGACGCTGCCCTGGCTCATGCACTGTCACTGTCACCGCCGTCCCTTCCGGCCTCGGTTAACGCCCATTGTTGCTTCTCCATTTCCATCTTCTTTCTCCTTCCTCCTTTATACCTTCTTCCGCCCAAATATCCATCCCCCCACCATGGCCTCTCCCGACCCCGCCCTCCTCGCAAACCTCCGCTCCCTCTACGCCGCCGCCGACCAGTCCCACGTCTTCACCTTCTACGACTCTCTTCCCCCCGCCGAGCAGGCTTCCCTCCTCGCTCAGCTCGAGTCTATCGACGTCGCTCGTGTCAACCGCATCTTTGCCAACGCCGTTGCTGCCGCCGCTGCCATCACTCCTGCCAAGGAGAATGTCAACCTGCTCGAGCAGAGCCCCACGGTCCACAAGGGTGAAGGGGAGAATGGAAATCTCGTCGGCAATGGACCCGAGGACACCGAGGCGAAGCCTTTGCCCGAGGAGGCGACTGCGACCGTGCTGAACAACCCTGAAGAGGAGGCCAAGTGGCGGGCGCAGGGCTTGGAGGCGATCGCAAACAACCAGGTCGCGGTCTTGCTTTTGGCCGGTGGACAGGGTACCCGTCTTGGCTCGGCTCTTCCCAAGGGCATGTACGATATCCAGCTGCCTAGCGGCAAGACTCTTTTCGAGTACCAGGCGAAGAGGATTGGCAAGATTGAAAAGCTCGCCGAGGAGACGTACAAGAAGGAGAAGGGCAGTGTGAGGGTCAGGTGGTATGTCATGACAAGTGGTCCTACCAGGCAAGCGACGGAAAAGTACTTCCGGGAGAGTGGTTTCTTTGGTCTGAGAGAACAGGATGTCATCTTCTTTGAGCAGGGTGAGTCTTTGTCAAAGCATAGTGGTCCTTGCTGACCCAATTTAGGCGTTCTTCCGGCTTTCAGCAATGAAGGCAAGCTCCTTCTGTCCGGCCCCAGCTCCCTCTCTGTCGCCCCGGACGGCAACGGTGGTCTCTATGCTGCCCTTCGCCGCCCTCTCTCTCCATCCTCCCCCACCACCGTCCTCTCCGACTTGCGCGACCGCAACATCCAATACATCCATGGTTACTGCGTCGACAACTGCCTCGTCCGCGTCGCCGACCCCGTCTTCATTGGCTGCTGTCTCTCCCGTAAAGCCGCCGTTGGCGCCAAGGTCGTCCGCAAAGAGTACCCCGAAGAGAGCGTTGGTGTGCTCGCTGCCAAGGGCGACGCTTTCGCCGTGGTCGAGTACTCTGAACTGAGCAAGGAGAAGGCCGAGCAGAGGACGGCGGACGGCCAGCTCGCTTTCCGAGCCGCCAACATTGTCAACCACTTTTACACTGTCGACTTTTTGGAGAGCGTGGAGGAGATGGAGAAGGACATGGCGTTCCACATTGCGCGCAAGAAGATTCCTACCGTCGACCTCTCTTCTGGCGCTGCCATCAAACCCACCGAGCCGAACGGCATGAAGCTCGAGCTCTTCATCTTTGACGTCTTCCCCTTCACAAAGTCTCTCTGTGTGCTCGAAGTCGACCGAGCAGAGGAATTCTCGCCTTTGAAGAATGCCCCCGGGAGCAAGGCCGACTGCCCCGAGACGAGTCGACGCGATCTGCTGGCGCAGCAGAAGAGGTGGTTGCAAGCTGCCGGGGCCGAGGTGGCTGAGGGTGTAGAAGTGGAGGTCAGCCCGGAAGTCAGCTATGCCGGCGAGGGGCTCGAATGGGTCAAGGGCGTCCAGATCGTGAAGAGTGGGGTGTTGAGCGGGAAGGGTGGGTTGGCTGAGCTGAGTGCTTAGATTTGTGGATAGATGTTTCCTGTTGTTGAGGAGGGTCATACACGCATGTCGAATGGACAATTTCATATTCTTTTCTTCTTTCTCATGACAGTCGTTGGCTGTAATGCATCGCATCTCGAACGCCAAGTGGTTCATACGGTCTGCACAGATCATGCCACCATATACATACTTTGCTCGCGGCTCGTGGCCCGATCTATAGCCGAGGCTAGCTACTAGGAATAGCATAGTGGTACCAGGGTCCATCCTCCGTACGATAATTGGATCGCCAAGGCTTGCAAGGCCTTGATGAGATGGTTGCTTGGGAGTCGATGGGCTTGATGAGTCCGACTTGGCCAAAGTTGCGATTCAGAAACAGCATTAGTCCATCAGTCCAGGCCTTATTATATCTGCTGTCCACCGGTGAAGCAGCTTCCAGCGGAGTATCGTCAGCACGGACGGAACATTGTCTTTGCTTGACCACGTTGACTGAAAGGGAGGACAGCAAGGAAATTGTGTACATGATCATTTACAGTTCTATGAATAGGTCATGAGTGCTTCAGTACATCGATCGAGGTATCTCTCTTTACCCTACGCAATCAGTCTATATTGTCACGCCGCCAACCGGACCTCAACTTGGATTTGATCCCGCCGCCAACAAACACGACAAATGTTACAGATTTCCATAGTTCGCTCCATATGCGATAATTTCCTCCTTTTGTTGCCCCCTTGCCTGCCCACCTGCCCTGCCCAAAATTACCCTGCCCTGCCAACCACCGCCCATTGTGACAGTTATCGCACAAAAAACATGCCCCCCAAACAAACTCGAAGCCAAGGCTCTGCCGCCAACCCCACCGCCGACCCCTCTTTTCGTGCTGCGGCGAAGAACCACTTCCGTACCGATCGCGAGCGCCGTGATCGCCTCCTCGATTGGGAGAGCCTTCGCATGGGGAGCAAGTCGGTCCTCGAGTACAACCATCGGTTCCTTGCCCTCGCCGCTGCCCTTGACTACGATATCGACTCCGCCCCCAGCATCGACAAGTATCGCAGCGGCCTGTCGCCTGCAGTAGCTCGTTGGGTGCAAGTCGGGCTTCGCGCCTCCGGCCCTTTGCCCGGTCTCGAGGTGGCTGAGCTCGCCCACCAGGTCTACCTCGACCACGACCTGGACCAACCCCCCCTCCGTGGCCATGCGACCTCGTTCGCCGACCCCGACCCCCGACCCGAGGGCGCCAAGGGGCCTCTGACCCCAGCTGAGCGCGAGTGGAGAAAGAGGAATGGGCGCTGTGTGTACTGTAATGCCGATAGTCACTCCGTAGAGCGTTGCCCGAGGGTGCTGGCGAAAGAGGCAGGGAAGGGGGCGTCGTTGGGAGCGCAGGGGAAGCCGGTGTGTCACACGTAGAAATCCCTGAAGTGGCACTGGCGCTGAGTTGTGTGGATGGTTGAAGGACGCGCGGTTATATACTCAATTCATATCATTGTTCTACTCTTTCCATGCGATAATACCGAAAAGGTCTTTTCCCCTCTATCAAAACCTTTTCCAGTCCCCTCCCTGCTGCGTCCCAGCTAGGTCGTGACACGGTGTCGGGAAAAGATTAAGCTCCTTGGTCATTTGTACGCCACCCAAGGAGCCGTGCGATGCAACTAGTCTTGCCTCCCCCGTGCGTTCATGCTTACATGACGTGACCGAAAGGGTTTCCAAGAGGCCCACAGCTACGTCTATACGCCATGCTATCTTGGAAGTGGAATCTCCGTACTGAGAGGGGCTAATAACATCATACCACGCATCACGACTAGATGGTAATTCCATTCTGTTTTGGGCTGCTCATATCTGTGTCCCACCGATATGCATCCAGCTTCGCAATCAAAATGTGCTCTCTCTTCTTTGTATCTACACAGAAGTCATATACGCGTCGTGGCTCAATCTGCCTGACTCCAGCTACGGACTAGTAGGAAGAGTGTAAACCCGGAACCTATCATTAGCGCCCGGCGAAGTCTCGTCAGGAATGACCAAATGACTTCCGCTGTCTTCCTCTGATGGATCTGTTTGGAATGTCCTAAAGTGTGGGTTTTGGCTGTGAGAAGGGTGGTAGAAGTCAGGCCACGAAATAGGCCCCTTGTACACTTCATGATATCCAAGTCTTTCAAACACCGCCTGTCACTTGCTTGTGAGCTATCATACACTGTCACACAACTAGTCACCTTTGACTCACTGGTGCATTGTCGGTAATGACGTCCAACGATGCTCTCTTTCCATCCGCTCTAGCAAGAGAGTCGGCGACTGCGTAGATGGCTGACGCAAACCCTTCATGACGTGACCCTTCTCGTGTGGCAGTAGCCGAAATGTGATACGTGTCATCCGCACTCCCGGCAGTGGCTTCCGATTGCTCGAATCTGGGTATGATCTAGGAGAAAAACGTCATGTCAAAAAACCACCAATGTTGCCATTATCGAGGGCTAAGATAGAATCTGGTTTCTTACTTGTGTTTGTAAGAACTTCAACGACTCTGCAGGCACATTGTCCGGATCGAATTGCTGTGTATAATATTGACCCAGAGTCCTAGAGAGACACAGATGAGTTTATCTGTTTCAATCATTGATGGCAAGCAAGATACTGACGTGGTGGCAGGGTGATCAACTCCGGGGGGGCGGACGATGGCCACAGCGCAATACGGTTCTTCCTCAGTCCCGGCTGTCCACACCAGCTCCTCAACCATTGATGGAATAATTATGGAATCTATGAATGATTGGAACTTCTCGGGAGCTGTGTATCCACAGGCAGTGGCAAGACCATCTAAGTGTGCGAAATGTTGAGTACGCAGAAGAGACGAAGAGGCAGCCGAGAAATGGTATCAGTATCTATTCTTGTATGATATCATCATATTGTATGATGGAGAAGATGATGATGCTTCTCACCTTCTGAAAAACCTTCCTCGACGATGCTGCGGCAGATATCCACCTCCGCGGACTCTTCGTCTATGGGACGCAACACCGTGAGCTAGTGCTTTTTCCCTGAAGTGCATATAGTACAGCACTTTCATCATCATGCAGCACCTACCTGTAGCTGTGATGCGGTCTATCCTCTGTACGATGATTGGATCACCAAGGCTGGCAAGGTCGTACGATGGTGGAGGACTCGATGGGCTGGACATAGCTAGAGTATTGAGATTGCGTTCGATGATATAGGCTAATTGAGCAACGTAGTATTCTCAAGCTCGATGAAACGACGACATGGCGGCAGGCCTTATATCTGCCAGGATTTCGATAGCGGAGTGTCAATCCGAGATATACCTTTATCAAGATTGTCAATCCGAGACAGACCTTTATCAAGATGTTCATTGAAAAGGAGAGTAGGCTATCATCATCACAAAATCTACAAATAGGTCATTGGTCTTCGTGCGTGTTGGTATCGCTTGATCCTTTATTTCAACAACGTAATCTGTCTATAGATACTCCTCAAGTATCGTTAGCACCAGCAAGCCTGACCACTTGAAATGAATGGTCTCAGAGTCCTGACAGATGCCCAACTAGTAGATTCGAGACTACTTTATCTTCTCCGGTCGGCAGTTTATTTCATCGTTTCTCAATCGCTATCAGATCTTCCAAAGAGGGTGGAGGTATGTCTGTTCGGTAATGATGAAAGATGGGCCATCCCCCGTCATATACAACCGACATATTATTGACTTTCCTCATAGGCTTATTGTTGCTTTCTTCGCAGCCACGAGTCTTCTTCGACTCCACTTCAAGCTCCATGAGCATCACAGCCCCAGGATCCTCTCTGTAGCTCCTTCCTTGCATAACCTTGAAGGCTATTCGGATCACGGGGAATGTCCTCCTGTGCGGGCCTTTGCTCCAAACCTTCTCGACTTGCCATTCATAGACCCTCTCTTGCAAGTCCGATACTTTGAGTTCTTCCGATATACGCTTGACCAAGGCTTTGAAGCTGGCGCTATCAACTATACACCTTGTCACCTTTTGGACGGCTTCTAGCAGCGAGTCCATGACTGTGGACCAGGGAACATTTGCTCTTTTGTCCGGAATGCGGACTTTGAGTGGCTCGGCGTTGAGATCTTTGACATAGTCGGAATACTGAGGTACAGTCCAATCTTCCCAGTCATACCAGAACCTGCTTGCAACATTCTCAAGCTCATTTGTGCTGGCATCAAGATGGACGAGCATCTCTGCCATGCAGATATGTCCAATCCCTCCCTCGGACGTATCCGGATCAGGGACGAGAAGCAGCACGCTTACTTCCCTTCGGTGACCCCTGGTGACGTTTCTCCCGTACTCTCTGGCAGCTAGATGCACAAGCTCGATACCAGCCTTATGCCTCAGCTCCAAGCACACCCTTGTGAGAGCATGCGCGACTTTTGAGGGAGTAGTCATGTGCAGCGCTCTTGTCCAGACTTTATCGAACCGGACGTAGATTAGCTTTTGCAATTCTTCACTTGTGGTTGGATTCTGCCGGGGAGTAGTACAAGAGCATCCAGTGCATCTTAAGTTATGGGGAGAGAGGCGGTAAGGTGTCGTCTGTTTGGGAGGATTTGGCGGGGTTCTATGGGCTCTGGAGGGGCTCGATAGCTGAGAGGGAGTGGCGCTGGCTGGGGTCGACTCGCCGGGGGAGGTGAGAGTGACGTTTGCGAGAGGGAGTACAATATCAGATATGGAAGAGGCTGAAGAAGAAGACATGTCGATGAGTACAAGCGGGTTATGAGGGACAAAGTCTGATGGAGGTTGGTGAGTAAGCCTATTTGCAGAATGTCATACAGAATGACGGTGAGTCGGTACTTGACTCAAAGGATCACAAGAAAGGATACATAATGCACAGATACTCACTGAGGGTATAGACAGGCTTGAAGCCGCTGTTTGGCTCCTTTGCAGGCGGGAGCGGTCACTCAACATGGCCATCGCCTCGCTCATCCGAGCGTCGTGACATCATTTTCAGCGATAACGTACGCGCACGGGTTTTTTTAGGCGATGGCGACTAACCTCAGGAAATTCGCAACACTTGCATCGCATATCTTGGCCTCCTCTTGCTCTTTTTCCCAGACCCTCGTTGTCAGGGATAGCGCTATCTCGTCTCATCCGAAAGGGCCGCCTCCAAGAGCCTCATCAGCGATGAAGACCGCAACAGCCCTGGTGGTACTAATGTCCCTCTTGGTGGTGCTGGCTGCGCCCTCGCCGGAGCTTGCTGGATCAAGAAGCGGTGTCTTGCAGACAAGGGAGTGGGGGAGAACGAGTAGGGGGCAGTTTGTGAAGAGACAAGAAGATGCTGGAGGTACGTTCTTGCGCCTGGAATTCGTCAAGTGATCCGGATGTACGCAGCTAATCACAGACTTGTCTGCAGATCAGGCCCAATCATCTGGAAGTACATCGGCGGCGACATCTGTCACAGAATCCATCGCAGCGTGAGGCCTCCCAATCATCTTTCAATAGTTCGAGTTCTGATTAGATTTGACACAGCTCTGACGCATCGTCCACTGTCTCCTCAAGTGAAGACCCGACATCGACTGCGTCGGCTACCCCTTCGACGTCGGCTTTGTCCACGGACGCTGAGACAAGGAGCTCACAAGCTGCCTCTACATCACAAACATCTCAAGATCCAACCTCCTCTACTCAATCAAGCTCAGCTGTATCAAGCTCCGACGACAGCGCGAGTAGTGCGACTCAAAGCGCTTCCCCATCTACTTCACAATCCTCTGCGACACAGTCGGCCTCGCCTTCTTCGGCCTCACAGTCACCCAGCACATCGGCGCCTGCCTCCTCTTCGGCGACTGGCTCATCATCATCGTCCTCGGCTGTTCAGTCATCTGCCGCTGCATCTTCGGGTTCTGCGAGCGCAAGCTCGGCCGCTGCCAGCTCCCAAGCTACCTCGAGCCAAACTCCCAGCTCCTCGCCAGCCAGCTCTGCCCCAATCAGCTCCAACCCAGCTAGTTCTTCCGCCACAAGCTCGGCGTCGGCCACATCAGCGCCCGCCAGCTCGTCTCTGTCAAACTCTCAGATAAGCAGCAGCTCGGCGCAGGGGTCTTCTGTCGGTTCCTCATCATCTCCTGTCTCTTCGTCTCACGCCTCATCATCTGTGTCATCGGGTTCCCCATCAGCTTCCACACAATCGAGCTCTCAGGTAGCAGGGTCATCGGCAGCAGCGACATCAAGTGTATCAGGGTCAACCTCTGGCTCCACTACTTTGTCCGCCTCGCCCTCCGAACGCACGTCCTCTGGAGTCATTGTGACGCCTTCTGGTACCAGCTCGGGATCAGGAAGTCTGCCAGCATCTACTTCCCAACCTACTGGTGCCTCTTCTGCAGCCGACACGTCCTCCATCGTCTCTGGGTCAACATCGGCAGGGGTATCGAGTTCATCCGCCAGTCCCCACTCGTCTTCTTCTAGCCATTCGACCACCAGCGCAGGTGTCGCAGCCACTCCCACCTCTAATTCTGCTTCCTCCAGCTCGAGCGCTGCCGCCGCTACATCCATACCCTCTCCCTCTTCCACGGCCGATATCCCCATCGCAGTCACGGCCACCAACACCTACAGCACTCCGTTCACGACGACCGACTCGGCTGGATCGACCACGACAGGGCAGGGCGTCAGGACGGTGGTGGTGGTGGTCACGGCAAACCAGGCTAGCTCGACGCAGGCGGCTGCTACAAGCTTGGCAACTGCAAACGCAGATCGTGAGTCCCAGCATATGTAATTTGAAGCAGTATACTTATGTGGTTTAGTGGAAACGGTCTATGTGACTGCAACAAATCCCGGGGCTTCGACGGGTAGCGACGGGGGTGTCGTAATTGTCACTGTCACCCAGACCAACCCCACCACCGACCAGACTGGCGGCACATCAGATGTTGTCGAAGTACGTACCCGTCTTTCAAGGCAGGGTGATTACTGATGTAGTATCCAGACCATCACGAAAGCCGTCCACGTCACAGTCGAAGCAGGCTATACCTACACCGCATATTCCACCGCAGGTGATGGCGGATCCCTGCAATCCAGCAACGCTGGGCAGCCAAGATGGGACCACGTATCAAGTCACCTTCTGGCTCTTGCCACCATTACATTGTCCATCTTGTTCACGACACTGCTATAATGATTTCGAACGACACAAAAACACGGACACGGATCGCTTCTCTTGTTGAAGATGGGGGCTCGGCCTTGCCTGTTATAATGAAAACGAACGATGATAGACAAGCATTCTCTAATACGTGTATCGCACATTGACATGGTACGCAGGAAAATACTCCATGATGAACCTTGCTGACTACTTGTAGGGTTTTGACATTGGACTGTAGGAAGTATAATACAAGCATGCATACAACATCTATCAATCACGTCCCTCCCCTAGGCCACGGTCCCACTGCCTCCTTGTCCACCCTGTTTGCCGTCTCCTCCCGACCCATACATCCTATTCATGAAATCCGCCATGTCATCCGCTACGTTTCCATCCTCGTTGGCAGGATCAAACCGCCATGAGTTTGTGGCTAAGTGATCTCCTGGACCTGCCCCGTGTTCGGGACGTTCGGCTGATCGCTGATCTTCTTGCACAGGGTTGGCCGCGGGACCCTGTTCGTCAGGCTCAGATATGTTGGTGGTGGCACTCAGACCTCGTCCGTGGCCACGGTACGATGTTCCAGGGCGGGAGAAAACGGACTCGGGGGAGGTGAATGCTTAGGAATGGGAGCGGAGAAGCCATCGGCGGTCGGGGCAGCTGAGCGATTGGGAGGAGTATGAGGACGGCTAAGGGGGGTCTCGGCGTCCGTGCTGATATCTGCAGTGGTGCTCCCAGCGGCTGACATCGTTGTCTCGAGAGATCAAGACAAAAGACATGTGATAGAATGGCTCTTGCACTCCTTTTCATGGTTATTCACCTGCTCTACTGCAAAGTTCGACCGCTCAAAGCGGAGTTGATCTACGGGCGGCCTTTCTAAGAGCCGTGCTGCTCGTGTGAGGGCTATGTTGCGAGCGCAACATGAATTGTTGTAGTAGCCTTCAGATCGGCGGGAAGACAGCAGTGGACCTCCGATTGAGAGGCAAAGGAAGCACAGTGCTTCTGTCCAGTTCCAACGGACATGGCAGCAGCGAGATCGTCCTCCTTTATATCTTCAACAACTTGCAATTGGACCCCACTGAAAGATGAACATCGACCGAACGAGTATCTACCTTCATTTATACTAAAGAGTAGATATACCTCGGTTACTGATGCATAGTACAAACTGAGATATCAACATGTGCCCAATGATCGTTTAGGCCGTCGTCCCACCACCACCATCCTGACCTCCCTCTCCATCCTGCCCTCCCGGAAACATATCATCCATAAATTCCCCCATATCATCCGCAACCTCCTCCTCCTCATTCTGCGGATTGAAATGCCCCTGATTCACCATGTTCTGCATATTCGCCTGGTGCACTGCCTGGTTTGGGTCCACCGCATCCGGCACTGTGATGGTCGTCGCATTACTGGCAGTCCGACCGTGGTCGTACGGCCGGTGCTGGGAACGGCGGGCGGTGGCGGGGGAATGGGCAGAGCGAGAGAAGACGGATGCGGGGGAAGCAGAGTATTGGGATGCTGGGGAGGTTTGCCCAGCAGTGGAACCGCCGGTGGTGGAGAGGTTGTATGGCGTTTGAGGACGGTTTCTGGATGTGCTGCTACTGGCGTTGGCGCCGTCGGTAGTAGTATCCTGCTGGGAGGGAGTGGAGTTTGTGTCTCTGGAATTCGATGAGCTCATATCGTTGTTGCTGCTGATGAGGGACAATTGATGATGTCTATCTGCGTGATGGTCCTGTTATATATACTTGGAGATCTTTGTTGTATAGGGCATATACAAGCTTTCCCTTTCATAGCGCCTCCTTTTCCACCGGAGATCACAAATTAGGCAAAGGGCGGCGTACTGACCACAATGGACACATCCTATCACCTCAGCCTTCTTCATATGCCGTTCATAACGCTCGTCTCTCGAAGCCCAAAAGGTCAAGTCATTTGCATGGGGGTATTGCAATCAAGCTCATTCACGAAGACCAGTCATCCCGTAGTGCTGAGATAGGCTCGCACCACAGCATCTGAATGTACAAAATCTCATAATATTGTTCTCCCTTGCGAGAAGACATAAACTCCTGTCATCATTGCATGTCGACCGCTGGGTACATCTCATGTCCTTTGTTCTTTTGCATTTCCAATTGCACCTCGGAGCTCAACTCTACATGGATAGTGCGTCAAGTGTTGATGGTACGGACTGGGAATATCTGCTGCCGAAAATGTCTTCCTGTGATGGTACAGCTCCGACACCGCCCATTCGGAACTTTTCGCTCGCGTACCACGCATCAAAGGAGATTTCGTCAAACCGTACCTCTGGTGCTCAAGGTGACTAGTGACCAGATCAAATTAATGGAGGGGAATGAGAAAGGAGCTTGGCTGTTGGCTGAAGCCATCGACAAAAGATCATCGGCGGGTACCTGTTTCGTTTGCTCCGACAAATTATCCTGCATCCTGCATCCTGCATCTTCTCGTCTCTTACACCAGGGTGCGTTGCCCCAACTAATATCATTTCGGCTTGGCTTAATGATATCTCAAGCCTCTCGGGGCGTCTAACGAGTCGGCCGATTAGCCACTACATCCACACTCGTCAACCTCGTTATCCTCGCTGACCCTCGCTGACATGTTGTATTATGGATTTGGATAGGTGGCGTTAATAACCTAGGGGCGCTTACGTGGAGGATCTGACTAGGGGCGCCAGATGTCGACCTTGAATAGGCGGATGGAGAGAGGATGGATATAGGTAAGTTGGTTTATACGAGAATACATCGGTGGGGAAAAGGTTACGGAGACGCGGCACGATGTACGTATGTACGGGAGCCTTCTCTCGCCTCCGCGCCTATTCATCCCTGACAACATAGCGGCAACCATGAAACCAGACTCTGCGTTCCAATGTCCACGTCACTACATCTCCTACCTACTGACCAGTCTGTACCAATCCCTTACATTGTTGAGTGATTTTGCATTCCATCATCGGGGCGCTCAAGAGAGGCTCCGCCGAGCTGTATACCGCTCAGCGCTATGTGTACTGGCCCGAGGGCTGTGGAGATATAGAATTCGCCGCAGATCTGCGGCCGATTTCATAGGAATCAAGGATCCAGGATGTACAAGTCAGAGGGTACAGGCTCTGCCAAGACTTTGTCGAGTTGTGGCGCGGCGCACCGCTGGCCGCTGAACCGATCTTTTCGCCAGTCGTCAGCAAAGCGCGCGGTGCCGTCTCTCTTCGCTTACTCTAAGCTCTGCATGGAGTACATATGCTGTGATGCGGAGAGCCTGACCTATAATGAGGTATTGGGAAGCTGTGGAGCCGTTGTATGATGGGTTGCCACTCGTCTTGAGCTGAAAGCGATTCAGATGCTCGGATGAATGGTTTAAAGCAAACTTCCTCGAGAGCCGGCTACCAGCTGGATCTTGTTGCTGTTGAATGATCCTACCAGCTCTCAGATAAATCACGGAGTGTTCGTTCGAGAGGCCGAAGTACATCTTTGCCAGTCAGTAACCAGGTACGAGGTACAGACTCTTGATCTTGAAAGCCGAGAGCGACCCATCCACCGAGAGCCGAGAGTTGGCGCCTCACCCAACTGCCACAAGTGCGCGGTGGTCGCCACATTCGCCATGATGTGTTGAGTGATGTGGGGCATGATAAGCATTAAGCATGGTTCTGGCCACGGGGCTTTATGCATGTGCGAGGCGCGCCCAAAGGAAGTTCTTGGCGGCCAAGTACTTCGGCTTTCCGCGTCTATGTCTCCCGAAGAGGAAATTCGATAGCGAGCATGGCGAGGTGCGCCATGTGGTCCCTTCTCTGCGCCATTATCAGATAATCCACCTCCATCTACACACAGTTCATCCTTCGGCCGGCGCATCTCCCGCTGCCCTGAGTGATTCCTATTCAGCTCATTCCCAACCACTTTTCTGGTCCACAATGTCTTGCCGGGGAAATTTTGTCGTATTCTATTCGGTGCCTCTGCTTCGGGTCCAATACGACTCCAAAAGTTCAAACCGAGCTCCAGGCTATATATGACATACAGCGCTCCATCGGTCCATCCACCTTCGACTTGTCTGTACTCACTGGATCCTCAAAATGGCGACCAACCGCCAATCCTCCGAGCTTTCGACCTCTGAGCGTCCGTCGTTCGTCCACTCCAACACCGAGGACCACACCCAGAAGCCTCTCGCCGATGGCAAGATCCTCGAAGAGGGTGGCGAGCATGTCCCCGTCCTCGACAAGACTGAGACTAGCTCTTTGAACTCGGCCAGCACCGAGACCCCTTCTGGTGTCTTGCAGATGGAGGCTTTGTGTGAGTAAAGTCTCACCTCTCTGAAATGCTACTGACTTTTTACCAGATCTCGTCTTTGGCAAGGGCTATAAGCTTTGGCTTCTCTTTGGGTAAGATCTACGCCCCACCACTCGAAAGCGCCTTGTCTGACTTGCCCATAGCTCCATCGCCGTCGTTTCGTTCGTCTACACCCTCCAACAATCCACCACCTCCACTTTCCTCCAGTTTGCCACCTCTTCATTCGCCTCGCACTCTACTATCGGAACAATCGCTGTCGTCACTTCAATCATGAGTGCCGTCGCCCGACCTTTCGAGGCTAGGCTTGCGGATCTCGCTTCGCGTCCTACGGCCATGACATTCGGTATCATCACTTATTGTGCTGGGTATATCGCTGTCGCTGCTTCGAACAGTGTAACGGATGTCGCAGCCGGTGAAGTCTTGTACACCAGTACGTTGGGCTGAGCATCGCAGATTGATGACTGACATTTGCGATCGCGTAGTGGGTAACACTGGTATCCAAGCTAGTGAGTGTATCTGGCAGCCACGAGGAACACATCTGACAGCGATTAGTCATGGCCATCATCATTGCCGACTGTACCTCTCTTCAGAACCGTGGTCTCGCCAACGGCCTCTACTCGTCTCCTTATATCGTCACTGCTTGGATCAGTGGTTACATTGCTTCAGGCATCAACGCCTTTTCAGACAATGGTTGGCGATGGGGTGTACGTCCATCTCCTTCTCGAGACTAGTCGTATGCTAATGGCAAGCTACAGTTCGGCATGTTCATCATCATGGTCCCCGTGCTCATCTCCCCTTTGATCATCATCCTCTACTGGGCTGGCTACAAGGCCAAGAAGATCGGTGCTCTCTCCCTTGCTTCTTCTTCTTACGCTCGCCGACAAGCTTTGGGTATCGAGGAAGAGAAGAGGACGTTCACCCAGAACGTTGTGCATTACTGGAGACAGATGGACGCCTTCGGTCTCCTTTTGATGGCCTTCTCATGGGCTTTGATGCTTTTGCCATTCACCCTCTACAAGACTGCCGACAAGGGCTTCAAGAACCGTCAGTCTCCATCGCACATAATCAACAAGCACTGCTGACTTTTTGAAAGCTTCGCTCATTGCCATGTTTATTGTTGGTGGTCTTCTCCAAATCTCATTCATCGTGTGGGAGTGGAAGTTTGCCTCCCACCCTCTCATGCCCAAGCGAGTCCTCAACAGATCTCTTATCTGCTCTTGCATCATCGACTTTAGCTACTACCTCTCTGGCTACATCCACAATACCTACTACTCTTCTTGGATTTACGTCATTGTCGATTGGTCTGCCCGTGATTACCAGTACTGGTCCAACATGTGAGTGCCTTCTTGTTGTCAAAAGAGACAGAGACTGATGGAGGGATAGTATCACTGTTGGCTTGTGCTTCTTTGGTGTCTGTGCTGGTTTGATCCAGAAGTATACTCATCGATACAAGTACCTTCAAGTTTTCGGTCTTTGCACCCGACTTGTCGGCCAAGCTCTCGTCTACACTTCCACCCGAGGCCACACTGGGTAAGCGAATCCCACCCATCTCTTCCTCTGTTCCATGCTGACTGTTCAACAGCGACGCGATGCTCATCATGGGTCCCGTCCTCATCTCTATGGGTGGTGCCTGCTCCGTCGTTGGCTCCCAAGTAGCCACCCAGGCCTCGGTCCCCCACGCAGACCTCGCCCTCGCCATGGCCCTCCTCGCCCTCTGGACCCGTATCGGGGGCGCCATCGGTTCCGCCATTGCCGCCGCCATCTGGGCCAACCAGCTCCCCAAACACCTCAGCGCCAACCTCGGCCAGTACATGAACTCTACCCAGCTCGACGCCATCTACGGCTCCATCACCAAAGCCCGCGCTGTCACCGAGCACCGAGACCTGCTGAGGAAGGCGTACCTCGATTCGGCGTGGTATCTGGAGGTGCCTGCTTTGGCGTTGTGTATTTTGCCCATTGTTGCGGGACTTTGCACGACCAACTTCTTCCTCGGCGACACGCACAATGCGATTGAGGAGAAGAAGGTTGTGTTGAGGTCTTTGGAGGAGACGGATGAGCAGGTGGTCAGGGAGAAGGTCAAGGAGACGCAAGAGAGGATCAAGATGGAGGTGGGGAGAATGTAGATGGGGTTGAGTGATCTCTAGAGTGGCTGGTGCTTTTTTGGTATTTCAGAGTTCAATAATTAATCATGTGATGCACATGATTGTCTTGTATTACCTGCGTACTCTTTTGTGCATTGCATGCATGGCGAAGCGATCTGACGAGAACGAGGTGCCACAGTTGAGACGATGCGGTATTGCGGCAACCCGCCGAGCCCCGCCTGCCCCGCGTTGCCGAAATCTGACTCGCTCCTTTCTTTATCTCCATCCAATCTTCCTTCTTGTGTCCGTTTCTTGTTTCATTTTGCCCATCGCCTCAACCCATCCCTGATCTCTACTACATACAACAAAATGGGCTATACTCTTGCTGTCCTCGGATGCGGTACCATGGGCGTCGCCGTCCTCTCCGGCGTCTTCTCTTCCCTCGAAGAACGCCAGTCCCTCCCCCCCAAGCCTACCTCTTCCTCCGACGAGCCCCCTTCCGGCATCTCCACTCCAACCGCCTCCCAATTCTTTGACGCTCCCGAAGCCTCTCTCCCCAGCCGCTTCATCGCCACAACAGGGCGAGAAGAGACTGCCCGCAAACTCCGCAAGACCTTGGCCGACATCGGCAAGCTCGGCCAAGGCGTCGACATACACGCTGGGGATGGGAATGTCAAGGCGGTGCAAGAAGCTGATGTGGTGTTGGTGTGCTCAAAGCCAAATATCGCAAAGTCGATCTTGGAGCAAGAGGGTATGGGCAAGGCGTTGGAGGGCAAGCTGGTGATCTCCATTTGCGCGGGTGTGAAAATCTCGCAGTTGAAGAGCTGGGTGCCCGAAAGCACCACTATTGTGCGTGCCATGCCCAACACTCCCTGTAAAGTAAGTCTTTCCTCCAGCACCTCGCCTCATGGAGATTCCGCTAACTTTTGATCAATCAGATCGGAGAAGGTATGACCGTCGTTACTCCCGTTTCCGACGCCTTCTCCCGTACCCTCATCCTCAACATCTTCACCTCGTGTGGCCGATGTCGATTCTTGGACGAAAAGCACTTTGACGCTGCGACCGCGCTTGCCGGGTCGGGTCCTGCATTCGTAGCGCTGGTCTTGGAGGCGATGACGGATGGAGGAGTGATGATGGGTTTGCCAAGATCTGAGGCTATCGAGCTGGCCGCCCAAAGTGAGTCCAGACTTGATTTGTAGAGATGGGGAAAGCTGATGGGTGATTAGCTATGCAAGGAACCGGGCGTATGGTCCTCTCCAGCGGTCAGCACCCTGCTCAGCTGAAAGACAGCGTCACCAGTAGGTGTATTCCACTTTTGTTACTGGATTTGCGATTGACGATTCATCACTTTTTTCAGCTCCCGGTGGCTGTACCATGGCTGGCTTGTTGACGATGGAGGACGGCCGAGTGAGATCAACCATGGCCCGTGCTATCCAGGTGGCTACAAATCAGTGAGTACTCCTTCGTCTTGGGTCAATCTCCAGTTACTGATATCATACTCTAGTGCTGCCGGCTTGGGACAAGATAAGAAGTAAGCAGAACAAAAGGGGAGATGGCGATCACCCACATATCTAACGGCGGGAGGCGCCCGAGATGTAAATTCATGTAGAGTCGTTGTTCTTGGCCATGCATGCATCTATCACTGCATAAGTCGAATGGGGGAATGTACCTTTTACATATCTGCATGTCTGGCTGTGGTGCAAATGTCTACCCCGTTGACCCCGAATGCTGAGCCAGTCGCAGCCGAGCCAAACACGAGCAAGAAACGACAAAACGTCGTATTAGAGAAACGACAACCTAATGACTACCCCTAAGAAAAGGAAAAGTGCGAAAGATCATTTGACTGTCCCGATCTATGTGCGTTCATCAGCTTCATTGACTTTTGACAGACTTTTCAACTTTCTGTTGGTATATTTCAATACCCTCTGCGACACCTATAATCTCCAATATCATACGGGTGCATAGTATCTCAACCACCCACTGAGCTTGAACAAACCCCGCAAATATCAACACAATGGCTTCTGAACGAGCTGTCGGCCCCTCGACTATTCCGAAAGACGCCTCCATCGCTTCTGTGAGTCGAGGTCGATGGTATAATTCTCAGAAGCTAATGATATGTAGCTCCCATCCACCTCCTACCCCCCAATCCACCAAGGCGCCTCCCTCCTCCTAGCCCTTCGCCTCCAAGATCGCCCCATCCTCCTCATCGGCGGAGGCGTAGTCGCCGCCTCCCGAGTCTACTTTCTGCTCGAATCCGGTGCCCACATAACCCTCATCGCCCCCCTCCCCCTCGACCCTTCCATCGCCCACTACATCTCCCACCCCGACACTGCCTCCCAATTCACCCACCTCGCCCGCGAATTCAAGGGCCGGGAAGATGAAATCAAAGTAAAAGACTTTGATCTGGTTTTGACCGCGATCGACGATAACGATCTTTCCAAAGAAGTTTGTGAGATATGTAGAGAAGCGAGGGTGATGGTGAATGTGGCGGATATACCACCACAGTGCGATTTCTACTTTGGGGCGCAAATGCGAAGGGGACCGCTGCAGATCCTCATCTCCACAGGCGGTATGGGCCCTCGAGCCGGTGCCATGCTTCGAGACCTCATCGTCGATGCCCTCCCCTCCGATGTCGAGTCAAGCTTGCAGGGCGTTGGTGCTTTGCGCAGGGATCTGAGAGAGAGGGCGCCGGGTGTGGGAGGAGAGCGAGGACAGAGGAGGATGGATTGGATGAAGCAGACTTGTGACAAGTGGGGACTGGCGGAGATGGGGAGGTTTAATGATGAACCGACGAGGACGAGAGTACTGGAGGAAGGGTGGGAGAAGGGTGTCGTGCTCGGGCCGAGTGATCTGGAAGGGGAGATCGGGAGTGGGTGGTGGAAAGGGCTCAAGGGGAAGGTTGGGCCGGAAGGGGTATGGGGTATGAGTGGTCTTGCTTTGGGCGCTGCTATCGCCACAACTGCTACACTGTGGTTGAGTCGACGTAGATGATGCATGCAGTAAGACCCTGCTGGCTAGAGCGGTACGAAATAAAGAGTCAAATCTCGAAAAGAATCCTCGCTGTATTCATGTGTTACACCAGACCACTCAAGCCCTGCCCACCAATCCATACTTTCTCCTCGCCGCAGGCTCGATATAGCCCCACCCCAGAGGAGTATCCCTCACAAACATCGCAAACCTATAAGTGAGCGGGAGGTGTACAAGGTGCTTTGGAGGCTGGTCCAGAGCACGGAAAAAGTTGAAAGGTGGGTATGGGATGAGGGGCTGAGGGGCGGGAGAGAGAGAGAGGTGATATAGGATCGTGTCGGTGACTGGTACGAATCAGTCACAGTTTTGCGTTCGCTACAAAAATGATACGCACCTGTCTTTGGGCTGAGGAGGAGCTTCTCCCAGGAGTCTTTGATCGCAAGCTTGGTCTCGTCTCGCCCGCCGGTCTGGGAATCAGCAGTCTTGAGTCTAAAGCCATTGTCGATAGTCCCCGGACACAAAGCTGCACTCCCGTCAGCGCTTTTGCGTAATGATAGACTGACAACTCACAGAAGAATCGCACACCACAGCCTTCGCATTCGACTCTGGCGCTCTCGACAGCCTGCAGAGCGGCCGCCTTAGTAGCGGCGTAGATGACGCGGTGAGGGGCGGGTACAGTCGCAGCGACGGAGGAAAGGTGGTGCAGGACGGGAGACTTTGAAGAGGATGCCAAAAGAGGAAGCTTGGAGATTATGTCAGCCCAGCTTCCAGAGATCATAGCGCACTTACGAAACAGCCCAAAGACAAGACAGTTCCCAGATAGTTGACCTGAGATACAGCTTTGGCCTCGTGTTCTATGGCCTTCATACCATCCAGACTTGGTCCCTCGGACGAGCTATATGCGAGTTTAGCTCCAGAAGGAGGAGAGTTCTCGGGGGTAGAGCGGTCGAGAGAAACACCCCCGAGCTCCAAGAGTTGAGAGGTTGAAGGAAGGCCGGCGAGGATGTGAACTGTGTCGACTCCTTGCCATGCTAGAAACAGTACTCATCAGTATAAATGAGCATATAGGAACAGGGATGTTCACCCTTTACGAGCATGTCGCGAGCTGCAACCAAGTCTTCGGCTTTCGTCACATCTCCGGCGAAGACGAGCACTTCTACACCCTCTCCGCCCACACTCAGACACTCCTCCTTCACACTCTGCAGAACGTCTTCCCTCCTTGCCACCAAGAACAGCTTGGCACCCTTACGAGCATACGCCAAAGCGAGGTCTTTGCCGACACCAGAGCTCGCACCGAGAAGGAGGACGCGCTCTTGATTCGGAGGGATCACTGTTTCACGCGAGGGAAGGGGACGAGATTTGAGCAGCAATAGTGGTGGTAGCACGAGAGCAACTATCCAGCCAGGAAAGGTCATCTTGACCGAGTCGGAAGTAAATGAAGAGCAGATGTTGAACACGGTGATTGCAAGTGGACATGGCCGGGTGGAGGTCCGAGTTACGTAAATGCACAACGCGGTTTACCGAAGGACGATCGCGATTTGCGGCGATGGTGGTCGTTGTCATCGTTAACTGCTTTTTATTCTCATCTTCTCTTCCATTCAAAACTTTACAGCAATGGCTGTCCTCGCAAGGCCCATATCCGCCCTCAACAGACCGCTCGCATTCCAGGCCTGCTCCAGGAGAGCCCTCGCTCCTCTGCGGCCGAGATTCGTCTCGAATGCTGCAAAGCCGTGAGTCGTTCAAGTATACATGGATCATCTACTGACCGCACATTTAGACCTACAGGTATGAAGTTGAAGTATCAGTGAAGGCTTAAACTAACATGTTATAGCTGTCGTGATGATGAACATGGGCGGCCCCTCAACCGTAAGCTCAAACTCAGCCACTCGCGTCACGTCACTTTCTGACCACACGAACAGGTTGGCGAAGTCAACGACTTCCTCACCCGTCTCTTCAACGACAACGACCTGATTCCCCTCCCATTCCAATCCATCCTTGGACCCCTCATCGCCAAGCGTCGTACACCCACTATCGAAGAGCAATACGCCTCCATCGGCGGTGGCTCGCCCATCCTCAAATGGACCCAGATCCAAGGCGCTGGCATGTGTGCCCTTTTGGATGAACTAAACCCTGAATCAGCTCCTCACAAGCCATATGTCGCTTTCCGATATGCCAAGACCCTCACCGAGACGACGCTGGCAGCGATGAAGGCCGACGGTGTCAAGCGGGCTGTGGCGTTCAGCCAGTATCCTCAGTACAGTTGCTCCACTACAGGAAGTAGTCTGAATGAGCTGTATAGAGTCGCGAAGCAGGAGAAATGGGGAGGTGCGGGAGAGGTGGAATGGAGTGTCATTGACAGGTGGCCGACCCACCCGGGGTTGGTCGAGGCTTTTGCGCACAATATCAAAACTGCTCTGAAAGCATACCCCGAACAAGACAGGAACAACGTCACCATCCTCTTCTCTGCCCACTCCCTTCCCTTGGAGATTGTCAAGTGAGCCCCATCTCCTATGTGATTGTTGCAAAAGCTGACATTTAGGAAAGCCGGGGAGACCCGTACACTGCGGAAGTGGCCGCTACCGTCTGGGCCATCATGCAAAAGCTCAACTTTTCCAATCCCTGGCGTCTTACCTGGCAATCCAAGGTCGGACCAAAAGCCTGGCAGGGGCCTCAGACAGCAGCTTCCATCGAAGGATATGCCAAGCAGGGTCAGAAGAACATCTGTTTGGTGCCCGTGGCGTTCACGAGTGACCACATCGAGACGCTGTTCGAGTTGGACCAGGAGGTGGCGGAAGATGCTGAAAAGGTGCGTTTCCTTTCCTCAAACGACTTGCATCGCTGACGAAAAGTAGCTTGGCGTACACCTCACCCGAGCCGCCTCACTCAACGACAACCCTATCTTCATCCGCGCCCTCGCCGACATTGTCTCCACCCACCTCAACGACTATGACGCTGGTCTGATAGGTCCTGCCAGCCAGCAGCTCTTGTCGAGATGTCAGATGTCCAAGAACCCCAGGTCAGAGGCGACCAAGAAGTGGTTGGGCAGTGGGGGTAAGAATATGGTTTATTAGATGCTGCATGGATTCTTGCATATGTTGTTGAACGCTTCAACGTGCTATACAATCTCCAGCCTCTCTCTCCGCTCCTCCTTCACTTTGCCGTCTCCACTCTCTCCTTCCAGCTTTTCAACTTCCTTCCGGATTTCGCTCTCCAATTGTAACCACTCGACCCTGTCCAGCTGTCTCAAAGCCTTCACATAGAAAGCCACCTTCCTCGGCACCGCCCCTCCAACCTTCCCAGGTGGTATAGTAAACAGCCCATATAAATCCGACAATATCAGAAGCACTCGGGGGTACGCTGGCGTAGTAATTGGCGGATGCAAAAGATCCGGTATCAAACCCAACAAATGTCGTAAAGTGTCAGCCAACGGCGGCACATCCATATCAGACGATATAGCTTCCCACACACTGCCCCATGCTGATCCTAGACTCTCATGCCGGGTAGTCGATTTCGGTTCGACCAAGAATGGCGTGAGCAGGCCAAAGTATGCTTTGAGCTCGGATGCTTCGACGTCTTGGGATTCGAGATGTGTTGGGTGGAGGGAGGGGAGGCGGTAGGATAAGAGGGTGTGCAGGTAGGCCATGCTAAAGTAAATCATGATCAGCTTAGATGATTTGGGAAGTGTAGACTATTCGACTCACCTGAGAGCTATAGCATTATAGGCAAGTTTCTTGCCCACACGGTCTGGAGGGTTTATACCCTCCAATACAGATTCCGGTATCGTCTCGGGCTCTTCTGCAACTCTCGGTCCATCATTCTCGTCCTCCCCGTTGCGCTCTGTCCAAGAAGCCTCTGTCTCCCACCAGGGCAATACACATGGCGCTTGTGGCAACAGATCTTGAGACGCTGCCTCCAGAAGCGCTTTCGTATCTTCAGAATCCGGATTTTGCAAGGCTTGGATGAATGCTTCGCGGTGTTTCGGAGGTAAGAGCTTGAATATGTCGTTACTTCCCATCGACTCTGAGACTCTCATCAGTTTAGGCGACTCGTCGATGGGAGATTAAGCTTACCAATGTCGACCCCTTCAAACAACTTGATCAACTCTTCATCTTCATCCTCCGCCTCGCTTCCGACCTCTTCCAGTCCATTACCACCTTCCGCCTCTGTCTCTTCAAATCGGCGTAACATGTCCATCATCTGCTTTTTCTCTTCGAGTCCGACTTTGGGGTCGGCAGAGATGGAGTCGAGGACGGTGGTCTTGTAGAATGGTTCGGAACATTGGTCGTGGGCCTTGAGCAGATATCAGCGACAGACCGCCCAACACATGGAAGATCCTTTACCTCTGATTTGAAACAGTCTAACGAGCAATATGCCACATTACACCTCGGACAAGTATACCTGCTGTCGCCCTTCCGACATCTATAACATTACGAGTCAGCTCATGTGTACGACCTAGGAAGAGGGCCTTACATTCCACAGATCCTCGCCTGTGGGACACTTTTGGTGGGCTTTGGGACGTCGAACGGAAGACGTATTTGGCGTGGCTTGGGGTGGTTCATGGACATGTCGACGGTATAGCTGACTGAAAAAGTTGGTGGTCGGTTACCCGATTGTAATCCAGTTGTGTTATAAGCGGAACCAGATGTTGATTAGCGGGAACAAATGTTGTATTACAACGTCATCAGTCCCCAAAGGATACGCTTGTTATTGTCCTCTTCTGTTTGTCTTCTTCCCACAATTTCAGTCAAGCTCTATACATCGCTCTCATCCAAGTCTCCTGCTCAGACTGCTCTCTAATATCATCATCTCGCCACCATGACCGACTCGGCCCAGCGCAACTTTCGCTCCCAGCTCTCTGGATTCCGATGGGCCAATTCCGTCCAAGACGACTCGGCACAGCAAGCAGCAGCTGCCCAACAATCATCAAACCCATTCGGAAGAGCATGGAATAGCATGTCGGGGTATATACCTCTGAGAAACGAGGGAGCTAGTCAGGAGGAGGAGGCGTACTTTGCTCTGAGTGTAAGTCTGTTGGAGACGGTGGCGTAGGTGTGTCGGAGCTGACTTGAAATTCGACAGAGATGGGAAAGGTATGACATTACGGGCTATAAGACCATTGAATAGTGGATCTGACTGTGGTTCTGTACAGATTCCTTGGATTCCTGGCGTGTTGTGCTGGCGGTATGGCCTGTTTCGGTATCGCCTTCCTGTTCCTTCCGATCCGTAGGTCCTATAATCTTCCAGTGCTGGCCTATAGCTCACCAGAACCTCACAGTGGCCATCAAGCCACGGAAGTTTGCCCTCGCTTTCACCCTCGGAAGCTGTCTGTTCATGCTGGGCTTTGCCATCCTGCACGGACCGTGGAATCGTGAGCCCCATGGTAACTCGTCTCGAGTCTTCGCTGACCATACTTTAGACCTCAAACACATCTTCTCCCCCGAAAGACTTCCCTTCTCTCTCGCCTACTTTGGCTCCCTCATCCTCACCCTCTTCTTCGCTATCGGCATACGCTCTACCATCGGTACCCTCGTGGCTGCGATCATTCAAGTGGGAGCGTTGTTGAGTTATGTGGCGGCGTATTTCCCAGGTGGACAGACCACGTTACGGCTGGGTCTTCAGATGATGTTCAGAGGAGCTGGGAATCTGTTGCCCATCTGAATTTGGGAATGAAAGGCGTGGGGTGCTTCTGTGTTCGAATGACAGGCGAGGATTTCTCTTGCAGCGTGCAAGCTGAGCGAGGCTCATTCAATCATCATGCATCATCATACTAATCGCAAATGTGTATCATAGCCAAGACAGCAACAAGGAAAGACGGCATACTAAAGATACCCGCACGCCTTTTCAAATACATGCACTGCCTCCTCGGCACATCCCCAAGAGCTCTGGTACCCAGCACCGCCATGCCCGTAATTGTAGATCACGTCCACGAATTTACCCTCCATATAGAGATCAACAGGCCCTTGTTCAAGCCGTGGCCCGTCTTTCCTCGAGGGCCTGAAACCGACGAGATGGTCGAGCACAAGATCTCCTAGGAGGTGCTCGGAAGAGTTATCCAGAGGCTTTCCTCGTAGATGCGGCGGGGCAAGCTCCGGACAAAGTATCAAAGCTCTCCGAAGAATGTCCTTCTTCGTATCCTCTCTCGGATATGGTTCCCAATCTCCTTCTTCCCTCGTCCCGCCCAAGATCACCTCCCCATTCGCCCTCGGTATGACATACGTCCGCTCCCCTCCCTCTCCACCTGCAAGACTCCCGACTTGACAAGTAAACCCAGAACGGATCCAAGGGGCTTTGATCTTGACGATCTGACCTCGGGTGGGATAGACTGTCTCGTCTTTGACCCCGCCGAGGGTGATTGCTCCAAGACCGACGCAGACAAACAGTGTGTGAGGGGGTAAAAGCCCGATGAGGACGGTGGTGGATGGATGGGATATGAAATCGAGAGAAGGAAGGTGATGGCGGTGGATCTTGACTTGGCCCCTCGATAGAGTAGATATACGATCCAAGAGGTGGTTTAGATATGTGATCGGGGTGATGGTGAGGGATGTGAATGTGACGCCGTGATCAACGCCTGCTGGCAATCGATCTCTTGCTACAACAACAAACTTGGGGCAGCAGTCAGATTCGGCCGTCGTTACCATCCCAATAGCATCGCGACTCACGTCAGGATGCTCCTCGTATATCTTGAGATGGTTCTTGTGCCGAACAAAGAATTCGTTCTGCGTAAGCGCCATCAATCCTGAGGCTTCACCATACTGCCTCCATTCTTCATACATGGTTTTGAAGGCTACTGCCCGTCAGCGCTTGGTGTACTTGGATCACAGGGCTATAGCACTCACTGGTCATATCCCACCTTCTCTGTCTCTGATCGCCGTCATCAGCAAAGCTGAGATGATGTGCCCCAGCAATGGTCGACGCATACTTGGCATCGAGAGGGTCATTCGGGAGATGGTCCGCGAGGATATGAATTGGGCGAGGTTGTCGCTGGTAAGACTGCGACTCGAGGAGACGGACGGCGGTGGTGAGGCCGATGATGCCTGCGCCGATAATGACGAGGGGTCTTTCTTCGGGCTGGCTCATTGTAACTGCACTGTGAACATCCAGTGTGAGATGGAATTGTCGCAGAAGGTCAAACCAAGGCGAACAAGATATCGCCAATGATAGCCGGAATGTAAAGCTCGGCAACTAAACGGCCACTTGTCTGAGTCGTCTCAAGATCCGAGAAATGGATAGTCGTAAGGGAATTGCATCTATGAAAGTAATAAAATATCAAACTGCCCTGAGAGGCATGCGGAAAAATCCCAATTGGTATATGTACAAATGCTACTGTATGTTAAGGAAACATTGCCACTTCTGAGCCCCTGATCAGTCCTTGTATCAACGTCTGGCGCCCCTTCAATCACTTCTCTCCATTCTTGTCCATTTAAACGCCAAGCTCGGCCAACACCTGCGCCTTTTGCTCGGGAGAGAGACCTTCAAGAATCTTCTTGAAGCCAGACATGACACCGTCCTGGTTGGTACCACTGAGGAAAGCATGTCAGCAATGACCCTATCGCTAAGCGTTTCAAACTTACACCCAAGAAACCATAGTCTCCGAGCAGAACTGGTCTCGCAATCTCTGCACATACTCCTCAATTACGTCCGAAGACTTTTCAATGAACGCAGCCTTCTCGCTGTCGGAAGAAGCAGCGTCGAAGGGAACCAGCTGGTCGAGGATGGCTTGTCTCTCGGGGTAGCTGAGCTCGGGGTTGGCGTTCTGGAGCTTCTTGAGGACTCGCTAAGTGGGTTGTCAGTACGTGCGTTATGCCCAAAGCATGCAACTCACAATCTCGTTCAACTTCTTCCTCAAAGACCAGTAGATCGCCCGTCTAGAGTTCTCCCAGTCACATGGCTCGCAGTCAGCCTTCGCCTTCATTCGCCCGCTTCGGTCGTCTGCATACAATGATCAGTAACTCGTTAATATCAAGTGGCCAGGATACTCACGAAGATCGGCAAACTCGATAGCAATAGACTGGTAAGCGGGCGCAAGGTGCTTCTCACGAGCTTCCAACTTGGCGGTAGCGGCGAGCTTCTCTTCAGGAGTGGCGCTGGGGTTTTCAGCCTCCTTCTTGAGTCGCGCGTACTCTGCGTCCAATCGGGCCATGGTAGCCTGGACCTTGGGTCTTCGGTACTTGACTATGCAATTGTCAGCTGAGACTCTATAGACGTCACGGCATCAACTCACCCTCAACAATACCCTCAGGCTCCAAGACACCACCTCGAGAGTCGTTGTCGACAAACATGGTCATGTGCTCGGGGTTGATCGAGGGGTCGAGAACGACCCAAGCACCACCACGCAGCTCTCCGTTGGGAACAAGGTAGACAATGACGGGCTGCTTGTAGCTGCTGAGTCCGTCGACGATCTTGGCACCCTCCTTCAAGATAGCCTGGGCCATGTCGGACATACCACCAGAGAAACCTCGGAAGTTGGCAAAGATAACAAGAGGAAGTTCCTCTCGGTTGGCGTCCTCGATGGCGGTGGCAGTCTTTCTGGAACTGTCGGGGAACCACACGGTACCGGCAAGTGAGACTCGGCTCTCTTGAGAGTTCTCGTTAGCAGGGTCGGCGGGGTCCACTCGCTCGATGGATCGGGTCTCGGCGGCGATGACGGCAACGGGGATACCACTGATCCTTCCTCGACCAGTGACAATGGTCTGGGCCCATCCGCCTAAGTAGAGTCAGCATTGCTGCCGTCAAGACAGAAGCAAACTCACCCATAGTCTCGAAGAAACTGCCACTGTCCAAGATACCAGACTTCCAAGTCTGCACGCCGTCCACCTCCTCAGTGCAACCAGCCAAGAAGTTTCGAGGGTCGTAAGGAGCCTTGGTGGGCTTCCACTCGACGGAACGGTCCCAGTGGTCACCGGTGGGGAGAACAGGGATAGCTCGAGACTTTCGTTCTGCAGTCCTGCGTCAGCGATGTCAAACACATGAACGGGACTACTCACCAGGAACGAAAGACAAGTAGTTGATGATCTGCAAAGCACCGTCCAAGTCGCTGGCAGCGGTCAAGTGAGAGATACCGTTCTTGTACATGATCTGAGAAGAGGAGTCAGCCCGGAACCACGCGCATTGAAAACTACTCACCTGAGGACCACCCAACTGGATGTTACTGGTGTAAACCTCCTTACCCAGCACCTTGTTGATGGCTTGGGCACCGGTAAGGATGATGGGCTGGCCTTCGACCTGGACAACTCGCTGACCAAGTCGGACAAGGTAGGCACCGATACCGACGGATCGAGCAGTGACCATGGAGATGGTAAAGATGTCGTCGTAAGCCCTCGAGGTTTCACCGGCAATCAAACCAGAGCCTCGCAAACACTCGACACCCAAACCGTCCTTGAGACCAATGATGGAAGCAATCTTGTGCCTCCTTTCGCCGTTGACCTCAATCTCGTCAGTGATAACGCTTCCAGTACCCATAGCGTTGAGCTTGTCAAAGTTGGCGTCGGTCAGGTACAGGTAGTCGAAACCCTTCTCGGGCTTTCCAGGCTCGCGCCAAGAAACATCAAAGAGGGCCATCACCTCCTCTGCAAGACCGATACGGGCACCAGAGTTGGCAGAGAGGTAGATTCGGGGAAGACCGTGCTTTCGGGCGTACTGAGTAGCCTTGTAGAAGAACTCGTCTTCGGACGGACCGAAGGAACCGATCTGGTAGGTGATATCGTTAGAGATGACAACGACCTGTCGGCCCTTGGGGTACTCGGGAGTCTTGAGAGTGTAAACCCAAGCAACCATACCGCAAGTGTTCAATCCAGGAGCCCTGCTGACCTCTTGGAGTTCTCCTTGCTCGTCAAAGACCAACTCGACAGCGGAGAGCAATTCAGTGGGGATCTTGACGTTGGGCATGACAGCCTGCAAGTTGCGCCAAGCCTTGTCAACAGCCTGTCGGAACAGGTCAGGGAAGTCGTAGACGTAGGTGGTACCAATGACATGAGCCTGGTATCGTCGGGGCTGGAGAGACTCCTTGGTGGTGTAGGGAGAGTTGACGGGCTGGAGGTGGAACTGTCCGCTGTCGCCGATAGACTTGAGAAGAGGCCTGCCCTTGGCATCGTCGACCTCCTGGTAAGCCTCGTACTTGACGACGAAACCGGAAACGTTCTCGATGAATGATCGGATAGGCAATACGTTACCCTCGCCATCCTCAATGACAACCCTGATCTCGGCCTGAGTGACACGGAGCCTCCACAGCCTCTTGCCGTGACGCTCAATGAACCCAGCCAAAGCCTCCTGCAAGTCGTCGAAAGTGACGTTGAGGTTGTAGACGCAGTTGACCATGATGTGGTTGCAGTCGTTCTGTCGGTACTGAGAGCTGACGACCTCGAGGGTATCGAGGATATCGCCGACAAGTCGGTCAGTCTCGGAGATGAGGTACTCCTTGACTTGCATCTCGCCCTGGAATCGACCAGGTCGGAGAAGAGCTCGGACAAAGAATCGCACATCGGAGGTGTTCTCACGGCCGACAGCGTGGTAGACGTGGATCTGTCGGTTGGACGAGGGCTGAGGAGTGATCTTGAAGTTGGAGAGTCGTCCAAGCTCGAGCTGGTAAGCAAGAGCGGGCTCAATGTTTCGGATAGCCTCCTCCTCCTTCCAGACACCATCACTCGACTGACGCAAAGTCACGTACGAGGGGTACTGGTCCTGTCGGCAGACGACAAAGCTGACTCTTCGAATACCCTTGTTGCTGATCTGCTCGGCGTACTGGTTGGCGAGAGCGTGGACACGCTCGTTGAGCTCATTGTCGGAAGTCTCGCGGTCGCCGTTGAAGAGACGAAGAGCGACGTTCATCACGTGGGGGTGACGAGCGTCCTTGCCAAACTTGTCCTGGTGCTCGACAGAGCTGAAGGCGGGGTACCTAGCGATGAGCTTGGGGAAGCCCTCGACGAGGTCGGCAAAGTGGTTGTAAGAAGTCATGAGACCGAATCGGATAGGCTCAGACTTAGTGCTGACAACGTAGCTGAGGTCAGACATGCTCGCGATACGAGTAAAGTCCTTGGTAGAGTCGACTCGGGGAGTACGGGGCTCGTCCTGGTTGCCGCCGAGCTTGAATCGCCAAGTCACAATGTGGGGGTCGCCACCCTTCTCTCCAGGTTCATAGTCGAGGTTCAAGACATTGTAGACTCGGTACGCTCGTCGAACGTAGACCTCGAGGGCCGCAAGAGAGACGTAAGGGTCCTCGTGGTCAAAGAAGGTGCTGAGCACATCGAAGACGGTGTATCGAGAGTCGGTAACCTCCTTGAGCACGTCGGCAGAAGGAAGTCGCTGGCCGGAACCCTTCTCGCCATAGTAGTTGGTAGTGATGGAAGACTTGAGGAGGTGCTCCAACTGACCCAACCTCTCCTCGTAACTGGGGAGAGACCCAACAATCAAAACCTCCTTAGCCTTGAGGGCGACCTTGGCAGTAGGTCGGCTGTCGAGAGCCGCAAGTCGGCTCAAAGCATCGTTGACACCGCTCTCAAGAGTCATGGACGCACGAGGCGACTCGGATTTGATGACATCGAGCAAAGTCAAGAGGAACTTGGACTTGGACGCAATCTTGCCGTGCGAGAGCACGAGCTTGACGACCTGGTCAATGTTGTCATTGTCCTCTCGGAGCTTGAGCACCACATTCTCCTGGGTGCGGGTAGAATCGGCGAAGGGCTCCTCAACATCGGCAAAGAAGTTGAGCATGTTGGCCCAAGTCCTCCACTCGTGGACCTTGAGTCCGTAGAAGAAGGCGTCGATCAAAACCTTGAGGGGAGCAATGGCGGCGACGACCTGAGCCCTCTCCTTGGGCGCCACATTCTCCTCGATAAAGTTGTCGATGGTGCGCTGGAGCTTGAGACTGGGGAACTCGAGCTGCTTGGCACGGCCAGAGTCGAGGATGCTTCGGATCTCGTCCTCGAGCTTCTGGGGAATACGGCCAGAGAGAGTCGACATGACCTCGTGGACGTTCGAGTAAGGAAGGTCGGCATCCCTGAGGACAGACTCGACCACTCGGAGAGAAGCACCGACGGAAGCACTGTTGTCGAATCCGGAAAGCTGGTCGTAGAGGACCTCCAAGTGCTCACGCAAGCGCTGGTGGGGCTTGGTGCCGTATCGGCCGTGCTTGAGCTCGAAAGTGGGAAGAATACCCTCGAAAGGCTTGGCAAACTTGACCTTGGTGGGGTCGTCAAGGGTCAAGATACCGAGCAACTCGCCAGAAGACAAGGTCTGTCCGGGCTGCTTCATGAACTGCGCAATACCACTCTCGCTGGCAGTCACGGGCATGATCATCTTCATAACCTCAATCTCGGCATAAGCCTCACCAGCGTCGACGTGGTCACCAGAGTCGATGAGGTATCGCACGAGTTTACCGGGCGAAGGGCTTCGGAGCTGAGTGGGGTCCTGCTCGTCCTCGATAACGGTAGTCTTGGAGTCGACGGAAAGCACCATAGCGCCCACCTCTTCACGGTAGTAGACGGTGTGGGAAGCACCCTCGAGAGCGATCAAAAGACCACCGTCGCTCAAACCTCGGCAGCCGACAAAGATGGGGCTACCGTTAAGGTAGAGCGTGAAAGAGTACTCGGAAGACTTGGCCATGGCGAAAGAGTATCGCACATTCTCGTAGATGAACTCGCTCTTGAAGAAGGTCTGGAGAGAGTCCTTGGGAGGAACTTGACCCTTCTCGAGGACGGACCTATACTTGGAGATGGAGGCCTCAAAGGCGAGGTAGGCCTTGACGACAGCACCGCAGACGACAGCGACGGTAGTGTCGGGGCGCTCAGAGGTCATACCCTCGGCAATAAGACCATCAAGCCACTGAGTGGTAAGGGTGTTGTTTTCGAATTCGGGCTTCTCGAGCAACTTGATGAGGTACTCGACGGTGGTCCTGAATTCACCTCGAATACTCAATTCCTTGAGAGCAACGACCATGGACTTTCGCGCCTCGCTTCTCTCCATACCGTACGCAAAGATGTGACCGAACTGAGAGTCGGCATACTCGTGGAGACCACCCGCAGAAGAGACGGAAAAGTAACCCCAGACGTTCGAGTTGGAACGGAAGTTGAGCTCGGTAAGATTACCAGAGGAGGGCTTGAAACCAGCATCGGGGTTTTCACCAGTGATACGACAGGCGATAACGTGACCCTTGGGCTTGGGCTTGCGCTGGGTGTTGACAGACTCGGGCTTGTCGCCGTCAAAGTCAATGTCGGTGATGCCGTGCGGGTCCATGCCGTACAGGGTACGGATGTCGCGGATTCGGTGGAGAGGGATACCCATAGCAATCTGGAGCTGGACAGCGGGAATGTTGCATCCACTGACCATTTCAGTGGTGGGGTGCTCGACTTGGAGACGGGGGTTCAATTCGAGGAAGTAGAACTTGTCGTCCTGGTGAGAGTAGAGGTACTCGACGGTACCGGCAGAGACGTAACCGACCAATTTGGCGAGTCGGACAGCGGCCTTTTCCATCTCTTCGAATTTCTCAGGCCTGGCAATAGTGACGGGAGCCTCTTCGATAATCTTTTGGTGTCGACGTTGGACGGAACAGTCTCGACCGAAAAGGGAGATTGCGTTGCCGTACTGGTCGGCAATGAGCTGGACCTCGAGATGTCGGGCAGAGCCAGCGAGCTTCATGATGAAGATGGGCGAGCCTACAGAGCGTCAGCTGCGTACAGGGCGAGTTTTAAAGATACACACCAGGAACTTCTCCCGCAACCGCCTGGAACGCATTCTTGAACTTTTCTGGGTCATCCACCATTCGGATACCCTTTCCACCACCACCTTCACTAGCCTTGATCATGACGGGCCATCCAATTGACTCTGCCTTCTCCAGACCCTGGTCCCAAGAGTGGACACACGCATCATCGTAAGCCTTGTCGGGAACGGTCACGAACCCTTGAGGGGAGAGCATGGTGTCGGAAATGCCGGTACCGGACCAGGGCATACAGGGCACTTCGGCGTGCTGAGCAACAATTGTAGAAGAGATCTTGTCACCGAGAGATCGCATAGCGGAGCCGGGAGGACCGATAAAGATGATCTTGGATTTGGCAAGAGTCTCGGGGAGACGAGGGTTTTCAGAGGCATGACCCCTGTGTTGAGATCAGCTTTGCGCCCGGTAGAGTGGGGATGTAACTCACCAACCAGCCCAGACGGCGTGGACACCCGCTCGCTCGGCAACATCGACAATAAAATCGACGTTGGCATAATTGTTGTTGTTGGAACCACCCGGCACCTCGACATATCTGTCGGCCATTCGAATGTACTCGGCGTTGATTCGCAAGTCTTCGGGGGTAGCCATGACGGTGAACTCGATCTTGCGCTCATCGCCAAAGGTCTCGTAGGACCATTTCCGGATAGACCTGATTTCCTTGACGGCGGCGATACCGTTGTTGGCAATCAAGACCTAGCAACTTTTGTTAGGTTGCGGAACGAGCGGGTAGGAAATTTGAGACCGACCTTGGTGATAACAGTGTGACCCTTCTGGGCCTTGACAAAGTCTGTGACTCGTCCTGAAGGAGCAGTCTCAACGCTGTTCGCGCCTAGCAAATCAAGCGTGTCAGCACTGGCTTCCCAAGTGTCATTCCATTCCGCCAGCCGTTTCAGCTCGGCAGCCCGCCGCGGTCCAGTGCTAGGACCGCGCACAGGAGGTGGAGCAGAGGACGACTCACCGATGAACTGGGCGACGTTGGAGTGATCGTATTTATCGGTGTGGCCATTCACGGCAGCCCCGTTGGGAGTGGCCGAAGACATGGTGGACTATGACCCTCGGGGGTGGATTTTGGCGGGGAGAGAGTGTGGTGAGGAGGGCGTGAGGGGCGGGCTCTCTTGGACGGGGCAGGCGGGGCGGGGCAAGTCGAGAGGAGGATGAGAGATGGAGATAGAATACGTTGGGTGATAGAGAGGGAGGGCGAGTACGTAACTTATGTTGGGGAGTGCCCGCTCGGCTCAAATCCCCATCGCATGAACGCGACGTGTGTCTTACGTAACCCGCCCCCACCAGAACATCTCTGCCCAAAGCCGAAACGGCCGACCGTGCCCTTTCATTTGTGCTGCCCTGCCCCAACGCACCCGTAGTGGCTTTTCATTTATTTGCTGCGATCGCCCACCGCCAGCTCGGGAGGGCGGGAGGCCCAGTCTCGAGCTGGTTATTGCTGGGGTATCCCGGCGAGCGCACAACAATGGAATCAAAGACGCGTCAAAAATGTCCATCTATGTTACTCTAGTTGCTCTAAATCATCTTTCTCAACTTGACATTAGACACCACCCGCTCTACGCCCATCTGATCCCACCCCTCCCTCCAGCCAGACTGACACACACCGGGTACACCACCTTGAGCGCTGCACAGGTCGTCCTCAAACCCGGGCCCCAGAGCCAGTGCATACGCGTGGAATGCTAACGTCACACATCAATCCTGAACACGGGAGAAATGTCTTCAAAACGTACTTCTTTGGTTGGATTGATGCCCGCCGGCCTTACTGACAATGGCGCAAACGTCTTGGACGCCATAGCCGCAAGCTGTAGTACGTACTTGTCCCCAGAGGCCCTAGATCTCATCATGAAAACGCCATGCAGGTTATCGGAAGGGTGAGAGCGAAAATGATTAAAGGTGTTGTTCGTTTGGTGGTTGCCTGTTGGAAACACTTACGCGCTCGTCGTCGTCGAAAGAGGATAGATTGTTGAATGATCTTTCCTCTCTACCATCACGGACTACACTTGGCGATGCAACGGGGTCCCAGTCGACAGCAAGAATCAATACCCATATATTTCAGGACGGCAGAGGTCCCAGGCTATACTAACGCCCAAAATGATTCAGGTATACAGTGCAAGAAGCCGAGGTTGTGCAAGAGAAAATGTCCATTTTACGCAAAGATTCATTTTTCATATTTTTGCAGGGCTGTTTAAAGGCCCAATGACCGCTTCTCTTCCGCTCTCCTCACTCTAGACTACAAGCTTAGGCACCAGTCTCCTTGAGGGACTTCTCGTGCTTGGCCTTGACGTCGTCGATACCACCGACCACTGCAGAGATAATTAGCCACAGCCTTGGAAAAGTAAAAGGGACATACTGTAGAAGGCGTTCTCGGGGATGTGGTCGTGCTTACCCTCGAGGATCTCCTCGAAAGCGTTAACGGTGTCCTTGAGGGGGACAAGTCGACCCTCAATACCGGTAAAGACCTGGGCCACAGCGAAGGGCTGAGACATGAATCGCTGGATCTTACGGGCTCGCTCGACAGTCATCTTGTCCTCTTCGGACAACTCGTCCATACCGAGAATGGCAATGATATCTTGGAGAGACTTGTAAGCCTGGAGGATCTGCTGAGTTCGGGTAGCAATGTCGTAGTGCCTCTGGCCGACGACTCGGGGGTCGAGCATTCGGGACTTGGAGTCGAGGGGGTCGACAGCGGGGTAGATACCGAGCTCGGCAATACCTCGAGACAACACAGTGGTGGCGTCCAAGTGGGCGAAGGTGGTGGCGGGGGCAGGGTCAGTCAAGTCATCGGCAGGGACGTAGACGGCCTGAACGGAAGTGATAGAACCCTTCTTGGTGGTGGTACTGGAAAAAAAGTCAGCGCGGTGCGTCAATTAATGAGGAGTGTACGCACATTCGCTCCTGCATACCACCCATGTCGGTGGAAAGAGTGGGCTGGTAACCGACAGCGGAGGGGATACGACCGAGCAAGGCAGACACCTCGGAACCGGCCTGGGTGAATCGGAAAATGTTGTCAATGAAGAGCAACACATCCTGACCTTCGTCATCACGGAAGTACTCGGCGATGGTCAAACCGGTAAGAGCGACACGGGCACGGGCTCCAGGGGGCTCGTTCATCTGACCGAAGACTAGAAAACATTAGGGCCACGTCATCGGCTGAAAGGAAAAAAAAACTCACCAAGAGCGACCTTGGAGTCACCCTCGAGGTTGATGACACCAGTCTCCCTCATCTCGTGGTACAAGTCGTTACCCTCACGGGTTCGCTCACCGACACCGGTGAAGACAGAGTAACCACCGTGGGCCTTGGCGATGTTGTTGATAAGCTCCTGAATCAAGACAGTCTTGCCGACACCGGCACCACCGAAAAGACCAATCTTACCACCTCGGGCGTAAGGGGCGAGGAGGTCGACGACCTTGATACCGGTCTCGAGGACTTCAGCCTGGGTAGACTGGTCAATGAACTCGGGGGCATCGGCGTGGATAGGGTTCTCCTTGACACCCTTGATGGGGCCACGCTGGTCGATGGGCTGACCGATAACGTTCATGATTCGACTGCAACGCGGTCAGTTAATTGCAAAAAGAGGATTTTACAAGACATACCCAAGAGTAGCGGGGCCGACAGGGACCCTGATGGGGGCACCAGTGTCGACGACGTTCTGGCCTCGGACGAGACCGTCGGTACCCTCCATGGCAATGCATCGGACGGTGTTCTCACCCAAGTGCTGGGCGACCTCGAGGACGAGTCGGCCGCCTTCAGGGCCGGTCTGACCCTCACCGAACTGGACGTCGAGGGCGTTGAGAATGGGGGGGAGGTTCTCAGAGTCAAAGTGGACATCGACGACGGCACCAATGACGGTCTTGATCTGACCGGTCTGGACACCAGCGGGGGTGGCGTAGGTTCGGGCAGCACCAGCTGGAAAAAAGACGTGTTAGCGGTGGTTTCGGTTTGTGCGCCGAACGGCCGAGAAAACCCGAAGTCGCATCGATATCGCCCCTGCGCGCGCGTCCTCTGCTGCTCGCGCGTGCTGCTCGATGCGGGGGTGAAAAGTATGTGGAAGCACACTCACAAGCCTTGGCGGGGAGGGTGACCCTGGAAGAAGAGGGGTTGAGGCCGGGGAGGACGGTCTTTGCCTGGGCTGCGGCGGTGGTGAAGAGGGCAGCGTTGGCGCGGGCGTTGCGGAGCTGCTGGCCCCCTCGCCTGGAGAGACGGATGGCGGATCGGGTGACGAGAGTCATTTTGGATGAGCGGTGAGGTGGAGAAGACGGGGAAGAGAGATGCAACGGAGACGTTGCCAGCGAGGTGCAAACGCCGACTACTTCCGCCCGTGGCACCCCCACGTGGCATAAGTTCTCTTTCTTTTCCTGCTCACCACATCATCGCCATGGCAGCACGCAGAGCATACTCCTCCCTCCCGGCCCCCCACACCGGTGCAGGCCCCTCCCTCAACGCCCGCTTCATCCCCGCCGCCGACCTCCCCAAGCCCCTCTTCCGCCGCATCGCCTCCCAGCTCGCCCACCTCCGTTCCCAGGGCAAAGACCCCGCGACCGTCTCTATCCCCAACCCCTTCCTGCTCCACCGTGCGGGACAGAGGCAGGATGTGTCGGCACTGACGGGTCTCGAGAGGTTTTACTGGCGAAAGCCGCAATTCTCCGCGAGGAGACAAAAGTTGCTGCTGCAGCAATATGACCCGTCCATCCTCCCGCCTTCGCCGCTGAACCCCACGGCAGAGCCCAGACCGATACAGTGGGAGGACGGCACGGTGATCAACTGGCAGGGAGAAGTATTGGAAAAGGCCGCCAAGCAGTCACCGTATGACGGTAGAAAGGTCATGTTCAAGGGGCATATCGATGAGAGGATTAAGCCGCAAAAGGTCGCAGACAGGCAGGAGAGGATGAAGGGCATGGACAAGAGGATTGCCGCTTGGAGAAAGGTGCGTAAACGTTGCTGTGCATTGGGCGTGGCTGACGCGTGGTGTAGAGCAAGGCCGATGACAAGATTAGAGCGAGGCCATCATTACCATTCTAAACACATGCATTGCACGACTATCATCATGCTTTTGGATTGCTTCGGCAATGCTTCTTGGGCATCCACTATAGTACTGGACAATGCTTCATCATTCATGCAATATACTAACGTGTAGACGGCAACCTCCACTTTATCCTCAGCACTACTTCTTCACAACACACTCAAAGTCACCAAATATCACTCGTATCCCCCCCGCCCTGCAAATTACCCGGATTATCACCCGCAGCAGTATCCTGGCTAACAGCAGAAGAGCTATCCGTAGGGTTGAGACCAGCGCCATCCCCGTTCGGGCAAAAGACGACTGTATAGTCTGTACCGAAAGCACACCCAAAGACGGCATCTTGGTACATGTCGCTAGGTCACAACAGTCAGCCTTTTGCTTTCGAATCATGACAAGTGGGGAGGGTCAACTCACTCGTCAGAGTAGACATAAGCGTCATTGCACATGCTCTTCATCTTCTTGTTATTGCAGTGCATGACCACCACGGTCGGCATCGGCTTTCTCCCGGCCGCAAGAGCATGAATGGACAGCCGATGTGTTGATTCTCTCGGCGATCCATCATCCCTGTATGCCCCGAATGAGCAAATCTAGCAACAATCTTGATTGATTTTCTTTGTATGTACATACTTCAGAACTGCGATGCTACACAGGTACCCGTCGTGAAGTTGGGCAAGTCATCATCGTGATTGCCGCGCTGGATGGCATCAATCATGCACACTCAAACAACACCACACGGTGCGGTAGCCATACACATCCTCCATCCTCATCACACCCCACTTAGACTAGCATTTGTCTCTTGGCAAGGCCCTTCGAAAAACCACCGCCCTCCGAAGTATCACCCAACCCTCTTGTTAAATGGGGGTCATGAGTCGAATCCGGCCGCCGACCTCCTGATTTCATGCACGAAATCTTCAACAACAATCAAATGGCTACAATCTTTTCTTCTTCAACTCAATCCACCTGCGCAACAATGTACTACGACCTCTTCACCCCCTTCCCCATCCCCGCCGCCCAAGCCGACCAATCTGCCACAAAAAAGAGCAAAAAGGCAAAGGGAAAAGCACCCGCGCCCACACCATCTGCCTCGCCCGCGCCTGTCAAGGAAAATTTGGATTGCTGGGATGGGCTAGAGAGGCAAGAGAGGGACGATGTTGCCAGGAGGATGGCCATGATTGGGCATTGTGAGTGCAAGAGGTTATACGATGGCGGGGGTGCTGACGCGGGACAAAGTGGGATACTCTGTAACAGCTCTTACGATATCCATTAGTGAGGCCACCAACCATGTTCACCCCTCCCCCTTTCAAAACAAACTCCCTTTCCCTGATTTGGACCCCCGGTCATCAAACTTCTCTGCGCCGGGTTCGTCAAATCCTGGAAGACAACCGCTGGTACAAGTCGCGAGGTATCATGTCAGATTGGACGATGGGAAGGCCCATTGCTTTGTACGAGCTTCCATCACTCAAAGACCCGTATACTGATGCGAATATAGACGGCAGCAAATACCCAGGCTCTGAGAGCATATGATATACTCTCGGTTGCTCCGACCACAGAGAAATCATTCCAGCTCGCTTGTACGGATCTCAGCAACCCCGGCCCCAATCAGGTATGCGCCCTTACCAGAACAATGAAGCTTGTCTGACGGGCAACAAAGATATCAATCATCACACTCCCACTCCACGAACGCCCATTCACTTTCCGATTCAACCACAAACAAATGCGTCAAGCCTCGCGCAATGGTGCCGTCGTGAGTTTCCAAAGTATCTGCTCTATTCCAAAGCTGACTTTGACCGCAGTTTGAGCTCCTCTATTCAGCTGCCCTCTTTCCCCCGCCATCAACGCTCCCCGACATTGCCCGCCGATACCGCCAAAACTTCCTGTCCAACGCCCGTGAAGTTGTGCGTATCACGGGAGGAAAGGGGATCATATTCTCCTCTGGTCCCAGCAGTGGGAATGAAGCGGGTTTGAGGGGATGTCTGGATGTTGTTAATCTGGGTACGATGATTGGAATGCCGGCGAATCTGGCGAAAGAAGCTGTGGAGAAGACGCCCAAGATGGTGCTGCTCAGAGCTCGTGAGTTTTGCACCTTTCATCTCTTGACCAGAAACTGATCCGAGATAGAATCACGGAAAACGTTCAAGGCGATCATGACGATACCCAAATATGTTCCAGCTCCTGTGGAAGATACGGAGACAGAGTCTGGGAAGAGGCCGGCTGATGTGGAAGGAGCTGGCGGGGAGAGCAAGAAGGCAAAGGTCTCGACATGATGTTGATGCAGTCTCTTGAATTGAAAGTGGATCTGCAGATGAGACTAATTGCTTTCCTGCTCGCCCGATATTGTGCTACTGATACATAGTGCTACATCGTCTTGGTCTCACTGCAGACCGAACAACAAACTTCACTCAATATCCCTCTCCCCGAGCCATCTCTTTCCCTTCAAAGAACCCATACCATCCAAATTCCTCCCCTGAACGGCCTGCGTCTCAACCACGTTCACCTGCACATAGACGTTTCCGTCTGACGTGTACGTTGTCGTTACTCCCTCAGCAGGCACGCTGGTAGACACCGGTGCAACAGGTGCAGGGGAAGAGGTGGCCACCTGAATGGCGCCAATCCATCCTCCGCCCGAGTGGCCTCCGCCTCCAGCACCGCCACCACCCCAAGCTTGGGAAGAGTAAGCCGGCACGGCGACAGAGGACGCGGCCGGGTCTACGGCAGCAGCAGAGGATGAAGCTGGGTTCACGGCGGCAGCTGCAGAAGAGGATACTGGGCTGATGGCTGCTGTGGCTGCTGCAGCACCAGCGGAGGTTGTCGCAACCGCTGCTCCAGACGAGGCCATAGCGCTGGATGCTGCAATGTCGGAACTGGAGGTACCACCCGCGGCGAGAGTACTGGAAGCGGCATCACTTGATACACCTCCAGTCCGACTCACAGCCGCCGACCCCACCCCTGAACTTGCTCCAGCGCTCGTCGCACTACTCGTGTTGGCACTCGACCCATCAGAAGCCCCAGCGATAGAGCTTATTGGCGTCCCTGTGACACCCGAGGCCCAGATGCTTGCCTCGTCCGGTGCATTCTGAAGGTTACCCGTGTTGTCACCGGGTGAAGAGTCTTGGGAAGAGGCAGAGGAGAGAGATGGAGGGTCAAGGCCGGCCCCATCTCCTGAGGGGCAGAATGTCACTGTGTACTGCAATGATATCAGCTCTGAGATGGGACGTGGGGTGGTGGCCTTACAGAGAGGTCATCTGTGCCGGCACAAGAGAACACGGCGCCTTCATATAGATCACTGGCACCAGATCAGCCCAATTTCTCTTTCGCTCCTCAACTCACTCGTCGGCGTAAACGTAGCCATCCTGACACATGCTCTTCATTGTCTTGTAGAATGCTGAGACGGTGACCCATCAGCTTTTCAGTCTCCTGGACCAAATGATGACCCACGGATATAGGTGTTGGGACAGTCTTCAGAGGCGACGCCATCGCCACCCTGCCTGCAGCATACAGGAGAGTTGTCGGTGTCTGCGCTGATGAAAGCTCCGCTCGTGAGATCCTCTGATGACCAGATCAGCTTTGCACTCGTCATGCCCAGGAACGTGTAGCTCACGAAATTGGAAGCTGTTACCACAGGCCGAATTGCAGCTGTCTATGATATGCGCATCAGCATTCCATTTGGGTCGATTCCGATACACTCACAGATCTTGTCATTACCTTGGGGGTAAGCAAGGTAAGGATCACATTGCGTCAGTATATCGGTTTCTGCGCCACAAGAACTTCTGGTGCAGGAAGAGTCGGATGGCGTTATGGTCACTGGAAGGTTATAGCCATCCACTATGGAGACTGTAGCGTACATCAGCTGGCAGCCCCTGGTATGTCGAATCTCAAAGAAGCTTGACTCACTGTCATATGAATCTTGTCCCGAGTAGCCGTTCAATGTAAATTCAGCGAGTGTAGCGCCAGCAGTTCCAAACTCAGTGCCATCGCTAGTATGATCACGTCAGCTTCCCCCATACATGATCCGGGATGGTACCACTGACCATTCAATAGTCCCAGCAGTACATGCACCGATGATGCAGTCCAACGAGTCCCCACTCTTTTCGCAACCCGTCCTCGCCCATATCCTCGCATTGTTCCCTACGTTCTTGCATCAGCTCTGCGTCACTTTCGTAATTCAATACCTACAGCCATCTGGCGCAATGAAAGTATACTCTCCAGGCTCTTGTTCCCATCCGCCCGGCTGGGCTGAGCCGTCAGATTTGGTAACGTTACCACCCTGGCCTCCTACGGCGAGGTACAAAGAGGAGGAGCATTTGTTGTTGACTGTGATCTTGCGCTCGGCAAGTGTGGTCGGGAGAACAGTGGTAGATATGAGGAGGATAAGGAGGGCGACGGGAGAGAGGGAGGAGTGAGAAAACAGGGGCATGGCGAATAGGTTTGTAAAGAGCGTATTGAGTCAGATCTGTAGAAGGAAAGGCGTGAAACAGGTGAGGTTCTTATATCTTGCCTTGAGATGTTGCGAGGAGGCTTTCCTCCCGTTCCGTACTACTTCTCGAGTTTCTTGGCTAATCAGAAGCCCGGCACAGTTCAATCTCGACCACAGGCAAAGGATTCTGCCGTTGAGATTGTGTCTGTCTGTCGATCAAAGAAAGGAAGTTTTGCCCTTGACCTTGCTCGCAAGTGATACGCAGATGATAGCCCTGAGGAAAGCAGACAAAGTGCCCTTGAACAAGGTGATGAAGAATGCCAGCCAGGGCCCTACTAGATTTGGAAAGGATAGAAAGAGCGTGGGGGGGTAGTGGGAAGATCTGACGGGCCAGCCCACAGGACTGTTGATTGATAAAAGCTAAGTATGACACGCTCAGCGTGAGTTGAATCTGTGTTTTGTGAGCGGATTCAAGATCAAGTTCACTCGGACTCGAGGATGACTCTATGAATGGTAACGTTACTTTCATCGGCACTGCGTCATTGCCCGCGGTTGATACGCGAGGTTGAAAAAGTCCTTTGATGCTCGACGCGTAGCACGGGAATCTCCCCTGCTTTTGACAGCGGAAGGAGAAAGGAATGTAGCGGATGGGCTGCTAAAACGCATAGGGGAAACATGATGGATGGGCACTAGTGTCACAGATGCACACTGAACTTACCTTTATATTCATTGCCCGCTCTGACTCCGAGGGTTCTTGGCCTCGCGCCTACAGCAGAGGTCGAGCACGATGTCCTTTCAAGTTGGTTTTCCTTGGCTCTGGAGATAAGCAAGCAGACCTTGAAGTTGACAAAGTAGGTGAAGCTGCATGCACACCAAAAAAGTTATCACAAAGAGCCGCGGGAGAATCCTGTAAGGGGGTTTGTGAGGTTGATGGGAAAGTAATGGATAGAGTGATCATGAGAGATAGGAAAGTAGCGTCACAGGAGAGAATTTTTAGAGGGGGTATACGCGGTGAACCGGAGGGAAAAGGGGAGAGATCTGGACACGATATCCCGAGATTATGCGAGGCAAAGGGAAAGAAAAGGAGAGAAAGAAAACGTTATACACATGGCGACGGGCGTTAAAACAAGATCGTAAACAGGCGGCGATGGGCGGTACAGATACGCAGAAACGGCTGGCCAATCAATCTACTTGCCGAGGCCGAAACGCTTCTTCTGCTGCGATTTCCCGTCAGTACTCAATCGCGTCAAAGCAAGATGGACTCACCGATCCCTTTTCAGGGGTCAAAGGTCGACCACTCTCAATCCTTCTCTTCTTATCATCCAGCTCCTGCCTCTGCTTCTCCAGAGCATCCTTCATCTCCCTGTGACGGGCGTAGAGCTCCTCTTCAGACTGCTTGAGCTTGGACTCCTTCTCCTGCACCTTTTGCTGGAAGACAATCTTCATCTCGGCCTCCATCTTGGCGAGTTTGGCCTCGTGGAGAGCTCGTTCCTCGGCTTGCTTGGCAGCAGGGCTATAGCATGTCAGCACATAGACAACCTTAGAGCGGAAATGACTCACTTGGTCTCCTTGAAAACGCTCTCATCCTGCTGAACACCCATAGCCCTAAGCTTGTCCGTTCGGTAATTCTCATACAGCACGTCGTTGGTGTGCTCCCTCAACTCCTCCATATGAGTCCTCACAAGCATCTGACGGAGCTTCACAAAGTCGCAGTGCTCCTCGTTGTCGACTTCGATGATACCCCAGGGGTAAGCTCGTCCTCGGACTTGACGGCCATCGGGAGCTTGGACGAGAGAGTCGGAACCGACGACGGCGAAGGGGACCTTGCTCTGGGGAGAGTCAGTACAGGCAGGGCCGGTATGTAGCGGCGACGTACAACGATCTCCTCGTTCTCCTGAATGGTCTCCTCATCTTCATTCTCGTACTGGAAGGGCTGGAAGATGTCAATGTTGTTATGCACAATGTCCGCGAGGATCTGAACAAGTGGTAAGTTGAGATTCAAAAAGCGACGGAAAGCACACACTCTTTGCTTGAAGGCAGCAATCTCGTCATCGGTCATGGTATCGGCCTTGGCAATGACGGGAATGAGGTTGACCTTGGTATGCAGGCGCCTCATGAACTCGACATCGATAGGCTTGAGACTATTACAATGTCAACGCGCGTCTTTGACATTTTGAATGACTTACGAGTGACCTGTGGGTTGGATGAAATAGAGACAGGCATGGACTCGGTTGTCAGTGAGCTTTGATCGGTTCACGCGGTTCTCCTGCTCGAGGTAGGCATCAAATCGACCCTCAATGTTCTCAACGATAGGCTTCCAGCTCTCGTCATTGTTGACAAAGTCACCGAAACCTGGTGTGTCGACCACAGTCAACTTGAGCCTCACGCCATTCTCTTCAATCTCTGCGAAGGTCCCATCAGCTTTCAGAAATCCACTAGCGCACAACCGAAGAACGAACCAGCAGAGATGCTCTCAATGTTGACTGTCTTTCCCCTGTCAGTCCCAGGTGCGGCAATCTGCTTGGGCTGGTAGAGTTTTGTTTCGAAGAGGGTGTTGATCAGGGTTGATTTACCGAGACCGGATTCACCTAATGAAATGTTAGCACATGGCGCGGTCTGTGCGCAAAGTCCCGAGCTCACCAACGACCATGGTTACAAACTGGAATCCTCGCCTGGAGTACTTGTGTCAGCTCTGTATGTCATTGCCAGTCGAGAGAGTCCATTCGCGCCAGCTTCGCGAACCCTCAAAAACGCAGTCACATGGGCACTCACTTGACACTCCGTCTGTGCACCTGGTTGGGCAAGTTGCTGAAACCAACCCAGCTGGACAGCTTCTTCCTCGCGGGAGCAGCGACAGCAACAGGGGATGGTTCCTCGGGGTAGCCATTGGGCGAAATGAGACCACTGGCTGCGGGAGATGCGACCCTCTCGTCGCCATAGCCGTTGGCGGAGAGCTGGTCGGCGTGCTGTGAGGGGGAGATGGGCTGTTCTTCGTAGTAGGAGTCGGCCATGGTGGAGATGTCTGTAAGGAGCGTGTAGAGATGGCGGGGAGGGGATGACGAGAAGAGGGAAGTTGGATGACAGATTGTGAGTTGCCCTCGACGCGAAACAACAGCGCGAACAGTGACCGCGCTGACACGTGGGTGCCACACTCGCGCAAACACCGCGCATGCTAAATAAATAGTTAATACTGACTGGTGTAAGTACTCTGCTAGTTACTGTATTATTTACGCTTCTATCATCTCGGCGTCAGTAGTTGCTGCAACAGTCTGTCTAACAAGCTTCTGCATAAAAGTCAGCCCCCCGGCAACCACCCCTAGAGTGTTATATATCCCATCATGAGACTCACACACGAGGTATGTGAAAGTGCCCTCTCATAACTTTGCAGCTCGCTGACTTTTGTTCCAGTATGTTTCGAACGCGCCATCCGTTAGTCACAGTGCGAATCCATCCTTAAATGTCATGCTGAACAGTCACAGCACCTTAACCCATTGAAGGAGAGAGAGCTTGAGCTTAGGGGTGTGTATATGCTTCTCACGGGGGAGGATTGGTAGCTCATACTCGCGCAGGACTGCAAATACCAGTTATCGAGAACTTGGCTTCGCATCAGGGATCATATGATACTCTCAACTTGAGCGAGAACTCTATAACCGTCCTCGGTAACATCCCAAACTGTAGGCGCTAGATCGGCATTGGATGAAGGGTCGCTGATGCTGGATGAAATCAGCTCCGCGGTTACAAGCTATTCACGCTGCTGGTAACCAAATAACGACCATCAGTCCTTCGTTAACTCCTAATGTGAGCCTGATCTGTCTACGATGGTCGTGCAATAGCTAACCGCGCGTTGCAGATCCCCAACCTTGTGACTCTTGGTAAATGAGACTCGCTTTTGCACGATCAAATCCTAATCTCGATTGTAGTCCTCACAGACAATGTCATCTCATCACTCGCATCCCTCATACCGCTCGAACAATTGAAATCTTTACGGCACTTGTCCCTCAGAGGAAACCCTGTTACACAGCAAGAACACTACAAGGAATTCGTTGTCTGGAAGGTTGGTATTTCGCCTCACCTACTCCGGATCGAACTTATGATTTGATTCCAGGTGGCCGGGGGAAAACTCCATACTCTTGACTTTGAGCGCATCAAAGACTCTCTCCGCGAATCCTCCCGCAAACTCCTCATCGACCCCGAGACCGAGCTCCCCAACTCTCTCGCCCACCAACTCTCCATCCCCACAACATCCGCCATCCCCGCTTCCTCTTCTGCCTTTGCCGCGTCCGCGAGGGCGAACGCCGACGGTGCTGGTGCGGGCGGAAAGGGCGGAAAGGGAAGGTTGATGACGCCGGATGAGAAGCGGAGGGTTGTGGAGGCTTTGACGAGCGCGCAGACAAGCGAGGAGGTGAGAAAGTTGGAGAGGATGTTGGCGGATGGAATCGTCCCTGAGGGTGGGATGGATGAGGCTATTGGAAAGGAGTAAATGCGAGGTGAATGGGAGCATATATTCCAATGGGATGGATCATTTTTTGTAACACATGTCTCTCGCTCTCGAGGCCCAAAGAGTCTGTCCAGGCGCATAAGCTCTGGAGCAGCTTCTGGAGAAAACACATTGAACCTACTTTTCAACCCCCTGGTCGGCCTTTCGTCTTCATACTCGTGATTTACAGCGTACACACATCCTATGATCGTTGTTCAAACGCAGACCAAAGGAGCTTACTGCCAGTTACTGGGGCAAAAAAAAAGAGAATGATCGATGACAGGATCGAACTGCCGACCTTGGACTAATGACTCGTTTGAATTATTAGGTCCACAATCTAAACCAACTGATATAATCGACCAGTTCATGCGTTAAAGCCAAAACAAACTGTTAGAGGTCTGTGCGGCTTCTGGAACACGCTTGCGCGCAGTGTCAACGTCGATGCATATGAGGACCATCAGAGATATACCGCTGATACAAAGGGATTTGGGCGTTTCGTTCGTTCTTCTTATTGACCAGCGCCGTGACACTTAAACTCGTCGACCTTGCTACTGTCATCACTCAACGGTATCGGCAGCCAGTCTTGTGCGCCTTTGTCTGTTTCCAATATAGAGATGGTTGCATAAACATTCGACCCCGTGTGGCCACGATAACAAAGAGACACATCCTACTATTGTACATTGTACACTCCGATATAGAAATTCACCTCACAGCGCGCTTAGTGCATAGCTCCCAAAGCCTGAGCAGCATACTCCGGGTCCTTCTCGATACCACCCACTTCCTCCAAGTGGTACAAGGGCTTGAGCTCCACCTTCTGTCTGAGGATCTTGCTCTTGATGAACCAAGGAGCCCAGACCTTGGCCTGGTATGAGGCGTGGGTAGCAGTGGGGACGCCGAAGACGTAGTCGAGCTCTTCGAGAGTGAGTTGCTTGGTCTGCATTCCACGTTAGCTTCCATACGAAGATGATGAGAGGGGAAGGAAGATTACGCACCTCGGGGAGGAAGAAAAAGATGAGGACAAAGGCGACCATGTTGAGACCGGCGTAGAAGCAGAAAGCGCCGGTGGAAGTCATAGCGCCAACCATTCGGGGCCATGTGAGGGAGAGCACGGCAGCCCAGAAGAGACAGGTCTACGATCGCGTGTCAGTACGTGTGTCGGGACAAAAAGAAGTGAAGACTCACAGCAACAGCCCAGCTCATACCGACTTCTCGGTGCGCCAAGTCAAACACCTCGGCAGAGTAGGCGAAGGGCACAGGTCCCTCACCAACACTGTAGAACATGGCAAAGATGTAGATGAACACTGCGATGAGGGGCACTCGGGCACTCGAAGTCTTGGGGATCAAAAAGCACAGGCCGGTGACGAGCAGAGTCCAAGCCATGTTGGGGAAGGTAGACAAGAGGAGGTTTCGACGACCGAAAGTGTCGATGGTGAAGACGGCGGGAATGGCGAAGAGGAAGTTGATGAGACCGAAACCCCATGAGGCGAGCAGGCATTCGAGGTTGCCGTAGCCGGCCTGGGAGAAGACGGATGAAGAGTAGAAGGCAATGATGTTGATACCGCACATTTGTTGACCCTGCGTAGTGCATATTAGCAAAGCTCATGGTATGATGGGTTTGACTCACAATCATGACGATACCCGAAGCAAGAGTAGCTCGTCGGACACGAGGAATCGTGAAAAGCTCGACAAACCTAGAAACAACGTTGGACTGCCCCAAAGCGATACGCTCCTCTTTCAACTGAGAGTGGACGTAGAAGAGGTCTCGAGCAGCTTGGAGAGGCGAGTTTCGGAGGCGGAGGAGAGACTTGAAAGCGTCCTGGTATCGGTTCTTCTTGATCAACCAACGAGGCGACTCGGGGCAGAAGAAGATGAGAAGAACCAGGGGGAGGGCGGGGATCAAAGCAGAGCCCAACTGAAGACGCCAAGCAAGCTTGCCGACCCTGAGTTCGCGTTAGTCGTCTTCTGGAAGCTTGTGCAACATGATGTGACTTACTTGTAGACAGCCAAGTTGGCGCAGAATCCCAAAAAGATACCAAAGGCAGTCCAAAGCTATCAGGCGATCAGCATATTGATCACGGATAATGCTGAACCCAAGCACTTACCTGCCAGGACATGACGAGACCTCCTCGAACGGAGGCGGGGACATTTTCACTGTTGAAGATGGGGACAGTGGCGCCTTTGAGACCCATACCGATACCGAGAATAAGTCGAGTGATAAAGAGTTGCTGCCAGTTCTGGCTGCACGCGGAACCGATAGGGGCGAGGCTATGGTCGGTGTGAGCTGAAAAAACAAGCGAAGCTGAAAGGTACCACTCACAGACAGAAGATAGCAGAGATAAAGATGACACCTCGACGACCGAGCCAGTTGTTCATGGGATCAGAGAGCCAAGCACCTGATGATACATGTTAGTTCATGCTGGGACTGCATAGACACCCACTCACCCAACAGACTTGTCGAAATGTAAGGAGCAGCGTTGACTATCATAGAAAGTTAGATCACGACTTATCATCATATCGTCAGCAACAGCTCACCGAGACCGACGATCCTGCGCAAGACGTCAGAATGAAACGTATGTGAGTATGTGGATTTCACTTACCACTGGTTCTTGGCTTGATTGGGATCACCATCGGCGTCGCTGATGCCGAATTCTATGGGCTATAGAGGGGTTAGATCCAAAGGGTAAAGTGCAGAATATCCGCTTACGAAACTCAGGTTGGCACCGTTCGAACCAGTTTGGTCCCATCCCTATAGAGATGTCAGATTTGCCACTGACTGACGAAATAAAAGGCTTACCTGGACAGCAGCCCCAATCGAAGCGAGGATGACAGTGAAGACCAGAGCCTTGGGCTGCGACCACTTGTCTACAAAAATGTCAGCAAATCAATTCCGACCGCTTGCACAACTCCTTCGTTGAGTAGACTCACGAGTCTTCTCTCTCAGAATGACAGCCTTGTCCTCGGCATCCAGCTCGTCATACTGGTCAAACTTGTGAGGGTTTTGAGCGAGAAGGGCAGCTTTGCGGAATAGCTGCGTCTTGTCGTTGAAGCCAAACTCTTCGCAGAAGCCGTCGACATCGTGAAACAGCTCCTCTTTGGTCTTGCCGAAAAGAGGGTTCTGAATTCTACCCGGGGTCAGACAGGCCACGAACAGGAGAGAGAAGACTCACTTGGCATTGACGTTGGTATTGATGTTGCGGGCGAGCTCAGCTTCACGCGATGCGCCGTGTTCGACGTGTTGCGGATCGGCAAACTCGAGCTTGCTGTCTTCGTACTTGCTGTCGGTCAAAGACATGTTGATGGTGGGGCTGATTTGGTAGTCTATCAAAAAGTAGACGGAGTGATAGATTGTGGGGATGAACCAACTTTGTGGGGCTATATATACGTCTCTCGAGAGGAAACGTCTGGATGGCTGGGGCCGCTGGGGCTCCTCCGTACTCTCAGCGGGGAGAGCTGGGGTCCCAAAAAGGCACCTTTCATTGCTCTGGGTCACGAGCGCGAATCCAGGTCTTCCACATCAGGGAGAAAACGTTGAGGGATGAGGAAAGAGAACCAAAGTGGTAGAGTGTACCTGATTTCGCGCGTTTCAGGGGAAGAATAACGAATTTTTTTCCATAACCTTACGCGTTTTCCCTGATCTTTGACCGACCCGAAAGGTGCGGTAGGCGGCAACAGCGTATTCTTGGCAATCCATTTCACTGAAGAATGCGAATTGTGCTTTCGCGGTCAGTACGACTCGGTCTGGCCCCGGACAATGGCACAAAATTCAGGGTAAGGCGAGGGACTCCGCATGGGCCCCAAGGCACTGAGGCACGGATGAGGGGAAACTGCCACCGGTTATCGATAATGTTCAGCACATCAAAGGCGTCGCACGCGTCCATACCGGCGGGAGGCGCTGTTTACGGTTTCAAGGCTGATTCCTGTAAAGGGTCTTTCGCATCCAGGTGTTTGATAGCAATTGGAAAAGTGCTTGGATGCATATCGTGCAACAGAAAACAAGGCTATCAAAAGTTACGCTAAACACGTAGCCACAGTACGCTTGCTTTGCCACTGACGACGGGCAAGACACCTTATCGCGTACGAATAATGTACCTGTGTGCCTGGAGCGTAAGTTTGTTCAACATCAGCAGACTCCCGTTCCCTCGACATCTTCCGTCGTACCAAAAGTCGGGTCATTCGGTATTGAAGATCGGCATCGGGATCTGTTCATCGTATTCATCATGCCAGCAGCTCAGCTCCAGCAGCTAGCGTATACATCACGACATGAAAGCATCTCTCTGCTGTAGGATCTGAAGACTCCAGAGCATCGCGAGAGAGCAATCACTTCGTCTGGCAAGTATGACTGGTCACAATTCACCTTGCCGTGTCCCCGCACGGGGCGGGGACGAACACGCTCGATATCCATTCCACGATCTGCGATTCGATGGCCTTCTCCCAGCATGCACTCCCGATACTGGATGATCAGCAAGCTGAGCGCTCGGAAGCCCGGCAAGCTGGCAACGCGACGAAACTCCGACCATACCGGCCTGCCGTGCTCAGAAGATTGTCCGAAAAGTCTGTTTGCGAAGATTGTTCCGAATTACATACAGACTCCAAAGCCCGACTTCGCAATGTCCTCCTCTCCTCGATTGGTATTTTCTCTTGTGTGATTCAGGGTTTTCAGGAAGGTCTGGCGCAGCGCCACGTATTCGAATCCATACGATCGATCACTTGCCAAGTTGCTTGTTCTCGCCGCCCACATCACGAAGTAGAGAGAGTCTAGTCGAAGGGGATATGGGCATGGTCTTTTTCAAGGCGCGCGTTTCATGCTGGATGCAAGAAGTCAGATAACTCACTCTTTGGTTAGCTTGCTCCACAGATCGTAATCAGCATTGAATCGCCCAGGATCCAGGTATACTTCTTGACTTGTTCATATCTCTCCTCCGTCTAACTTTCTATACCAATCCTCCATAAGACTTCTCCACCAACCCAGCCCAATCCCATTCCTCAGGCCTCTCCCTGAAACCCCTGAGAGCTTCCTTCCTGCTCGCCCTCTCCACCATCATCTGCTCGCTCTCTCCCGGAAGCGCAATGTCCGTACAGTAGAACCTCTGCAAAGCCAGAGCCAAAAGCTGAGCTTGCTGTTGCGAGAGCAGGAAGCCCGGGTTCAACAAGCTGCCGTCAGGGCCACCGGCAGAGGCAGGGGAGATCTCGCCTCGCATGAGGACGACATCATGCGTCTGGGAGAGCTCGGGATAGTGAGTGAGCACCAAGTAGGGCTGCGCCCATTCGCCGGAACGTTTGAATTCTTCAAGAGGGGTGAAAATGATGGATGTCGTGAAGGGCAGAGCCTTGGGGTTGGCGTCGGCGGAGGCAGGGGAGCCGGCGGTAGGGGTGGGGTGGAAGAGCCACTGGAGATAGAACATCTCGTACTCGTCCGTTTTGATCTCGGGCTGGTCCGCGTTCTCCACGGGAGCCGCAGACAGACGAGGAAGAGGCAACACGAAGAAGGGGTTCTCCTTGGCCACATTCAGCATGGAGGTATATGTTTCGGATGGCAAAGAGGCAGAGAGGAAGGCGTTGGAGAGAGTTGGGTGGGAGGTGTGGAAGGCATTCCAGATCTGGGAGATGGCCTTGGTGTCGTGGGGTGTCAGGTGGATGAGAGGGAGATTGATGATGTCTGCGAGCGGCTATCCTAATGTTAGCAACGGCCGAGCACACGGTGCAAGTTACATACCTTGACACCAGTTCTGTCTTTCTGTCCTTGCGATTTGGCCTCCTTCTTCTTTCTTTCGGCTTGCACCCTCTCGCTCACGGGGTCTTCCACCTTCTCAGTGGCAGCCAATCTGGCTTGTTCGCGCTCCGCATCTTTGGCATCTCTCGCCGCCTTCTCGGCATCAAGTTTTGGCTGAATAATTTTCTGCTTCAGCTCCTCAAAGCCCTGTACGCCTTCCCTGCAACCATATCAGCCGTACTCTGAAGCCACCAGGAATCGACTCACTGCTCCGCCCTTTCTTTCAACTTTTGAGCATACTTTTCCTCCATGAGCTTCTTCTTCTGCTCGATGATTTCTCTTGGGTTGATTTGCTTGTCAAGGTCGGAAAGGACATCAGATCGGCGGAAGGTGGTGGAAAATGGTCGGAGAGCGATGCGAGAGGTCGAGGGCCGGGCGGCTCGGGAGAGCAGTCGAAGGGACATGGTGTCGAATCTCTTTTGATGGCTTGGTATATGCTTGACAGGCAGAACTACGATCTCCCAGGCAGTTGTTGGCAGTTTGTGCAGAGAATCCAGTATTTTGAGAGTTGTCGAATATCAGCGAAAGAAGGAAGCCGAATGCTCGTACCTGACGACGGAAGCATTTCAAGGTGGAGGTCAATCACTGAAGCGCTGACGGGCCGGGACTGAAGGTGAGAGTAGAGTACAACGATGCTGTCTTGTTCAAAATGGCGGCTCATTATGTACGTCTGTGCCCATGCATACACCCTCAAACTTCACCTCGAACGACCTTGTCGATACTCTCAGCCACATACTCGACATTCCCGTCGTTCAACCCCGCCACACTTATACGTCCAGAGGGAGGAACGTAGATATGATGCTTGTCTGTCAAAGTCTCGCATTGCTCTGCTGTCAGACCGGTGTACCTGTTCGTACATCGTCAGCATCTCTATCCAAGACGCTCATAATGCGGAGGCGACCAGAAGAGGCAGATGACTCACGAGAACATGCCCCTCTGCTTGACGATATGCGACCAGTCCCCTGGCGTACCCTTTGACTTGAGCAGATCAAGCAACTTGATACGCATCTCGTTCATACGGTCGGCCATGATTTTGACTTCGACCTTCCATTGGGCCATAAGAGCGGGGTCTGAGAAGATGATGTCCATCTGAAAGCAAATTTCAACTTGTGTCTCGGGCAGGCTGGGGAAGAGGGCAGAGCACGTACGATGGCAGCTCCAAACTTGGGAGGAGTAGAGATCTCTTTCCTGTTGGCAGTCTTGAGTTGCTCGGTGACTCGGACGGCATCGTCCGCGCTTTCACAGAGGACGTGGATGGCACCAAGACGCTCGCCGTACAGCCCGGCGTTCTTGGAGAGAGATTGGGCGATGACCATGGGGATGTTGTGGGCGTTGAAGATGGTGATGCTCCTATCTTATAGTCAGAATTGAATAGTGAGGCATGATGAATTGGACTCACTGCCTGTCGTCCTCGAAAGAGCCACTGACGAACCCTTGGTAGGCACAGTCAAAGAAGGCAAAGTGTTTCCTGGCTTTGAACACCTGCGCCAGCTTTGTCCACTGCTCGTCGGAGGGGTCGCACCCTGTGGGGTTGTGTCCCACCGCATGGAGCACAAAGATACTCTTCTCCGGCGCACCCTCCACAGTCTTCAAGAAGGCCTCAAAGTCGAGTCCTCGAGTAGCCGGGTCGTAGTAAGGGTACTTGACAGTCTCAAAGCCGACATGCCTGAAGACCGCGTGGTGGTTGTCCCAGGTAGGGTCAGAGATGTAAACTGGCGTGCCCTTTTCCAAGAACGCCATCAGATGCAAAGCACCCATATGGCAGGCTCCGGTACCTCCGCATGTCTGCAGACTGGCAATCCTGCCTGAAGCAGCGACTTCATCCCCGACAATGAGCTTGGCAGCGCCAGAGAGGAAACCGGCATCGCCACGGATAGTGAGGTATTCGTGGTTGTAGGAGGGGTTGGTGACGAGCTTGGTGACAGCGGTGTGAACGATAGGGAGGGGCCAGGGGACGCCGTCGCCGTTGCGGTATGTGCCTTGGCCGAGAGTGACCTGGAGACTTGTCAGTGCTGCCCGCTAGCAGTGGACAGTGAAGTGCGCACCTTTTTGGGGAACTTGTCGGCAGCGAACCGTTCAGCGAGCTTGAAGATGCTGCTGAGAGTTAGCTTGATCACAAGACGTGGGCTATGGACCTACATGTCCTGTGGCAGGACTTCAATCTGCTGATAGTTTTCGCTGTTGTCCGGCGTCAGTGCTGTCCCCTTCAGAGTCTAGGATACTCACGCAAGTGTTCCAGAGTAAAGAGCGGTCATGATGGGATGTGATGGGAGATGGTAAGAGAGAATCAATAGATGCAGATGTAGTGTATGTATAAAAGAAAGAGATCATAGGGCCGCCATACCGAGATACGCTCCGGGACGCCGGAAAATCGGCGGCGCGGTGCTTATCGCTCGGCATCTACCCGGCCGGCCGCCGCGCGCCGGATTTATTTATTCGACGGTGCTGGACCTGTGAGGGCGGCCCTTAGCTCTGAGTAGATATCGTCAGATGGTCATGACGCTCTGTCAGCTGACCAAGAAGTGAAGAGAGTCATACCAAGGAGCATACATATCCTTGATCTCCTCAGCTGAGACGTCTAAGAGTTGTTGAGTCATACACAGAAGGAGAAGCAAAACGGTGTATCAGATTGCAGTAGACAAAACAACCGGTTTGGTGTATGATCACAGTCCATATGCATGAGAGAGAAATACGTATCACAAAGGATCCAAATGAAAAACCACGAAAGCTGCTACAACTCGCCAAGCAAGTTACTTTTGACATCTATTGACTTCTTCCTTCTTCTTCTTCCCTTCCCTGACCCCTACGCTACCAGCAGCACCTTAGACGATGTTGGAAGGGTAAGACCACTCGCTGCTCTTGACAAAGTTCTCCTTGACCACTCGAGGAGACATGAAGCGGGAGAAGCAGACGGGGGAAGCGACCTTGTCGTTGGTACCAGAGTTTCGGGCACCACCGAACGGTTGAGATCCGACACCAGCAGCGGTACACTTGTCGTTCAAGTAGACTATGCTAATGTCAGCTTGGAGTACAAGAGGGGGAAGGACAAAATCTTACAGTTACCGGCAGAGTACCTCAACCTCTCCTCAGCGAGCACAAGAGCCTTTCGGTCGTCGGCAAAGATGGCACCAGTGAGACCGTAGTCGGAGGTGTCGTCGACGAGGGTAAGGGTCTCCTCGAACTTTTCGTCGTCGTACACGTAGACCTGGAGCACAGTCAGCGGGCTGTTCAAATCGGGGGAAGGGGAGAACGTACAGTCACAACAGGACCGAAGATCTCCTCAACCATGGTAACAGACTTGGGGTCCTTGGTCTCGATGACGGTTGGCTGGTAGAAGTAACCCTTGGAGTCGTCACCAGTACCACCGACCAAGACCTCACCACCAGCGTCCTTGGCCTTCTTCACGTAACCAGACACCTTCTCGTAAGAGCCCTTGTGGATAAGAGCGTTGACAAAGTTCTCCCACTCGGTCTCGGGGCCGACCTTGATCTTGGAGACCTCAGAGACGAGGTGCTCCTTGAAACCGGCCTGCCAGAGGGACTTGGAGACATAGAGACGGGAGAGGGCAGAGCACTTTTGACCGGCGTATTCGAAAGCAGCTCGGATGACTTGGGGAACGGTGGTCTTGATGTCGGCGGTCTTGTGGAGGATGATGTAGTTCTTACCACCAGTCTCACCAACAATTCGGGGGAATCTGATGACTTGTCAGCGTCTCCCAAAGCCTCGTGGATAGAGAATACTCACCCTCTGTACTTGAAGAGGTTGGCAGCAACGTCCTGGTTGAGCTTCTTGAAGATGTCGGAAGAACCGGTAAAGTGGAGACCGGCAAAGTTCTTGTTGTTGATCATGGTGGAGACAACAAGCTCGGGGGGGCCGGGAACAAACTGGACGGCGGAGGGAGGGACACCGGCCTCGAGGAGGAGCTGGTGGACCATGTAGGAGGCGAGCATGGAGTAGTCGGAAGGCTTCCAGACAACGACGTTACCGACGAGCAAGGGAGCTATACAAGATCAGCTGGGGTTTTGTGATAATCAGGGATTGTACTCACTACCGACCAGGTTGCCGGCAAGGGCGGTGAAGTTGAAGGGAGAGACGGCACCGACGAAACCCTCGAGAGCGCGCCATTCGATTCGGTTCCAGTGTCCTCGGTCGTTGATGGCGGGTTGAGACTCGTACTGGGTCTTGACAATGTCGGGGCCGAATCGGAAGAAGTCGGCGAGCTATCATTCATGTCAGTGATGGTCAACAGCAAGAAGAGGTAGACTCACCTCCTGGCGGACATCAATCTCGGCTTGCCAAGCGTTCTTACCCTGACCAAGCATGGTAGCAGCCATAAGCTTGTACCTCCAAGGACCAGAGACAAGGGTAGCGAGCTTGAGCCAGATGGCAGTCTTCTGGACGAAGGGGACGTCCTCCCACTCCCTCTTGGCCTTGAGGGCGCCGGCGATAGCCTTCTCGACGAGGGCGGCATCGGCCTGGTGGTAGTTGGAAAGGACGTGCTTGTGGTCGGAGGGGAGGACTTGTTGGGCGATGTTGCCAGTCTTGACCTCTACACCATCAACCTGTAAAGTGTAAGCATGGCAAGAGTGATGGAGGAGGACGGACGACGTACGACACAAGGGACCTCGTAGGGTCCATGGTCGAGGATCTCCTGAAGAGCCTCTTGGAGGAGGGCACGCTCGGGGGTGCCGAGCTCGTAGTGGCAGGCGGGCTCCTGGTAGGGCTTGGGGATGTTGAAGGTGGTGGTGGACATTGCGATGGATGAGATGGATGGGCTGATGAGGGAAAAAAGACGGAATGGGGGCTTTATGTAGGCATCTCGGCTCACACACGGAAGCCAGATTGTACAGCGAACCGGCACCTCGGCATTCAACTTCGGCATCGCGGCAGGCCGGGTCGGCGTCTATCTCCTTATCGCCGCTTATCTATTCCGCCTCTCAATCCGCGATCTGCGTGCCGAGTCGCCGCCCCATGGCCACGTGGAAGGAATGTTCGACGACCACTGCAACCATAGAGTACACTGTACATCGAACTATGACAACTGTCTATACAACCCTCTGCCTGCTCTAATTGTTATTCCACCCCGTATTCGTCAACCCCATCATGTTCATCAACGTATTCCAATCCTGCATCTCTCCTCCTGAACTCTCTGGCAGCTGCAGGTCCGCCGGGTCGGCGTGTTGGCCCCCAGCATCGCCAGCGCCAAACATCTGGTTGGCAGAGAGGTTGCCCACGTCCGTCATATTGCCTGACGACCCCGCACCCCTTGGCGCCAGGACTGTACCTCATATCAGCCTTTTCCGGTAGATGTTTATGTATTGGCTTACAAAGCGGATCCAGAATACCCCAAACATCAGCTGCACTAGCCCTAGGATTCACACACCCCTCCGCCGCAGCCTGGTTCAGCTGATTCACCAGATCGTACACCCTATACCGCAGACTCGTCGCTTCCAGACGATCACCTTGGGCGCTGGCCCATGTTTCAAAGGCTTCCGTGATGGAGGCGAGCGCTTGGAGTGATTTGGGAGAGGTGGTGGAGAGATAGTGGTAAAAGTGCATTTGGGCGATGTGTGCTGGGGAATGTCATCAGTCATGTCATCGAGAAGAAGGGATGACCGTACCGAGAGAGTACGTCGCAATGAAACAGGTATCGATGAGATGTGTCCCATTCAACACTGTCCATTTTGCAACATTCAACGACCTCTGCACCAGCGCATCCCACTGTTGTGTCGTCACATTGAACGTTGAAGTATCTGTGGTCGAGGACGGGAAACGGAAAGGCCGCCAGGCGACGTACTGCTTACCATCAGCGCTTTCACTCGACATAGAAGCAAGGAAACGCACTTGTATACAGACAGCCATGAGCTCTAGCAGAGCCGCACATGAATCCTGCGGCCCACTCGACGTCGTAAGGAGCAACTCCGGGCTCAGCTTGCTCCGCCAATTCACAAGATCTTCGGATAACGCTTCCATCTCTGTCCGGTCGACCGACGCTAGTGGGCCTTTTGATATATCAAACAAGCAAACCACTGTCTCACATCAGTATACCATCACAGTGAAGAGGGACAAGGATACTCACGAGTTCGCCGGAGAAGCTGAGTCAACTTCCAAGTGTGATAGACGTATCGATCGATATTAGCTGCTTGGCTGGTATCGTCTGCGTCCGGCACAGAAGGCTTTTTGGCATCGCAAAAGCGAGTGTCGATCATGAGCGGTTGTCCATGCGACAGCGCATACCTGTTTCAACTTAGCAACCATATCCGTCATTCAGACGCCCAAACATACCAAGCATCCAGCATGATACACAGAGACCATATCCTCGTCCTCGTCTGCTGCTGCAAACTCGACATTCCAAAGTCCGTCACATGCCTATGCAGACCCAAATCCTGCGCCATCCTTATCGCTACACCTACCCTCAGCCAACATATCCCGCCGCCCGTACTCGACGTAATCCCATGCAGCTCCGCGCTTAGGCTGATCACCAGTAAAGACGAGAGGTTGGCTTGGGAGGCTGTCCAGATGTTTCCGCCGGGAGCGCCTTCGAGGAGGTGGTAGAGTCGGGAACGGAAGGATTGGCAGACTGCTTCGGGGACGGTGCGGGAGAGAGAAGCGAGGGAGCACATGGCGAGTATTTGAAAGGCGGAGAGGGCGCGCATGTTGCGGACTTCTTGGGGGAGTAGGACGGGGAAGATGGGAGCTATGGTGTCGGCGTATGTAGCGAGCACTGAAGCGGTCTAAGCATGACCTCATACTCAAAATGGAAAACTTACATTTCTCCATCATAGGTCGCTGTAGAGGATCACTAGGTAATCGCCATATAGGCGTCGATCCATTCAGCGACCAGCAGATCATCGCTTCCTCTTGCAGCGTCGTCCGCCGTCTGATGCCATATCGCATATCATGAACAAAGACCCTCGAGCTGCCTACATTATCGTGTGTTATGGGAGCGATGAGTGATGATAATGAAGTTGCACCTGGTCTATTGTGAGCTTTGAGGGAGGCATGTAGAGAAGGGCGAGAGCTTACCAAGCATTCTAGGCTCCGGCTTGCAGAAATGGCTACCTTCGACCTTGTTCTCGAGCAGCTGGCGCATACCACTATGGCCCTATTAGCTTTTTGATTGAGTCCTGCTCAATAAGACACTCGCCATTTCATCGGCAATCCCGCGAGCTGATCCAACGTTGACTGAGCAGGCGACGCGCCGCCCACCGACGGCGCAGAGACGACCGTAAACTGCGTTGTCGGCGGTGGCGGCGTCGTCTCCTTCTCCAAATCTCTCGGCGCCTCAAAGTCTAGTCGGTGGGTGGCCGTACCAGGTGTGTCGAGGTGACTTGAATGAGGCGAAGGCCGGGTGAGAGGAGAGTGATCTGGTCTGGGCATTGGAGGGGCAGCGAGGGGCGGCCGGAGATTGTTTGGGGGATGAGGCGCAGAGGTAGATGGGCGACGAGCGTTCAGAGAGTGATCTTCTTGAACAGTTCGAGGTGTCCATGGTCCGCTCCCCGACACACTCCCCGACATACTTGCTCTTCCTCCCACCCCTTCACCATCTACCCTCGGCTGCCCGCCTTGAGTTGCCGCATTCACCGACGCGCCCTGTCCACCTTGCACCGCCCTCCCCCTATCTCTATCCCGATCCCTCCCACTCGTAATCTCACAGACAAGCCCGTACGTCTTGCACCTCTTGCACGGCGCATCCGGCCCAGCGTCGTCGTTGAATTCGCACCGGATCTTGCGGGTTTTGCAGTTTGCGCATGCTTTGGAGGTGCGTAGTCGCTTTGGCGGCGGGGAGTGGGAGTCGGTGCGGACGGGGGCTGCTTGATCTGGCATGGTCGAAAAAGACGTGAAGAGGTGAAGAGGTGGAAGAAAGAGGACATGGTGGAATTCAAACGCGCCGAGATAATCGGCGGCAGCGCGGCATCCCGGAATCTATCTCGTCCCCTCGGTCATTTACGTTTCTTCGTATCCACAAGATATCCCTGTCCTAGTATACATAGTCAAGAAGGCAGCAGTGCGCTGTACAAGAAGCACCCTCTATCCCAAGCATCAATACCATGCCGAACCTCCTCAACCTCCAAGACCCTTCTTGGTATTCTTAACGACAGCCACGATTCTACATCATTTTGTCAGCTAAGGCCCCCTGAAATCTGATAGTTGACTCACGGCATATCGATACCACTGCCTCCTGCCTTTCCGATCTTTTCGCCTTCGGCCCAACCCATCTTGCTGAGCAATTTGTGGCCGACATTATCATTGCCAATCTTATCTGCACCGGATCCAACCTGCTCTCCCTCCATAGGCCTGGCAGACTGCCCGGCGCCCCGTGCCTTGACGAACAGAGTTTGTTTCTGGGGCTCTTCAGCAGGACCTGGGGCGATAGAGTCGTCGATATACATGGCTGCGACAGCTTGCATCAGCGCCCATTCAACATCATACATATTCTAAACGCACGAGCATTCAGAGACATAAGCATAGGCATCATAGCCATATGCATCATAGCGTTCCAGCACCACATCATGCCAATGGCTGTAGCCGTAGCATTACTGGGACTCTGAGGAAGCCTGGCCTTCGGGGCCTTCGGGGCCTTCGGGGCCTTCGATCGAGCGGTCTTTTTCAATCTCGCCTCTACAGGAGCATGTCAGCGTGGCTAGAGTCTGTGTGAAAGGGAGACATACTGAGTGCAGCTGCAGCAGGGTCTGCGCTCACACCAGAAGAACCACCTCCTTGACGTCCCCGTCCGGGTCGGGCTGCTCCCTTACCCTTTTTTGCGGTCTGCTGCATTCGCGTAGTCATGGGAGCGGAGGAAGGTTGATATAGTGAAGGCTGATATAGCGAAGGCTGATATAGTGAGGGTTGATTTAGTGAAGGTTGATTCAGTGAAGGTTGAAATAGCGAAGGTTGGTAAGGTGCTGAAGGTAGTGAAGGCTGGAAAAGTGAAGGTTGAGCAGGTGGGGTTTGAAAAGGGATCATCTCTACTTTCCATCAGCTATACCCACGAGCCGCTCGAGACGGGTGTACACACGCTGGTTCCCATAGAAATTCCCCGGTTGGCCTCCATTGTAACTCCCCTGCTGATTCCCCAGCCCCAGCATCATCGCCTGCTGCGATCCATCCACGCCGTACGCATGTGCGTTACTATGACTGGATACCCCAGGAGCCGGGGGAACGCCCCCATAGTAATTTTGCTGGTGAGAATAGTGAGGGTATTGGAGGTGGGGGGCATAGGTGTTGTGGATGTATGGTTGGTTGGGGTTGTATGGTTGGTTGGGGTTGTTGTCCTGCCAGATCCAAGGCATGTTGATATGTGGCTTTTTGGAGGATGGAAAGAAAGAAAGAAAGAGGGAGAGGATGTTTACGCGCAAGAGGATGTGCGAGCGGGAGTATTTTTTTTTGTTTTGTACACTGACCGTCAAATCAATCAACCTCGGGCTTCGATGGCCTATCACATGTAGTAAAGTATTATCCATATAGAGATCTGTATACAAAACAATGACCAGGCCTTCCCTCTATTCTTTCTAGTCTTTTCCAACGCCCATGCAACGTCCAGCTCAAGCCTTGATACCAAGCTTGGCTTGCTTCTCCCTGATAGCCTCCGCGAGTCTCTGGAAGCCGAGATCGGTGTCCTGCTCGAGGTCGACAATGGAGAAGGACAGTCGGACGTGTGGAGACTTTCGGGAGTGGGGGTAGAAACTGTATAATCGTCAGCTGTGGCGCTATAATGACTGCTAAAGAGGATAAACTCACGCAACACCGGGTACACCAAGCACACCCTTCGCCAGAGCCTCATGCCTAATCAACTCGTACGAATCCTCAATCCCCGCCTCACTCAAATCCACCCAGAGGAACATGCCAGCCACTGGCGACACCCACGACGCCAGCCCGTCCAGGTACTTGTGCGCGGAAGCTTCAAATTGAGCACGGCGGGTAGCGTAGAGGTGGGCGACTTGGCGGCCGTGGTTGAGGAAACCTTCGAGGCCCCATTCTTGCATGAGACGCAGTGCGACGGCTTGGGAGACACCACTGGTGTGGAGGTTGGCGCCGGCGGTGATGACGTCGATGGCGTGGGTGATTTCCTTGGGACCGGTAACGAAACCCTGTACGGTCGAGTCAGCTCATGTGGACGCATACGAGGGAGGAAGGCGTACGAGACGGAGACCGGCAGAGAGGAGCTTGGAGAAAGAGTCGAATCGGACAACATGGCCGCCTTCGGGGTAGACTTCAGTCTCGAGGGCAAAGTAACTGGGAATGTGCTTTTCGGCAAGGTAGTCTGTACTCTATAAGCTCACTCCTAGAAAAATGTCGCGGGTACTCACAGTAAGGGTCGTCCTCAAAGATCAAGATACCATACTTCTTGCAGACCTTCAAGATCTCCAGCTTCCTCTCTCTGGGCGCAGAGCATCCCGAAGGGTTGGAACCGACAGGCGAAGAGTAAAGCACCTTGGGCATCTTCTTCCCCTTCGGCCACTCGCTCAAAGCCTTCTCCAAATTGACCGCCGACCCTCCCTGCTCATCCACATCGATCTCGATCATCTCGGCATGCAAAAACTTCAATGGCGGCAGCACTCCCGAGTAGATCGGGGTCTCGAGCAAGACAGGGTCGCCCGGGTTAAGCACGGCGAGGAAGCCCTTGTACATCAAGTCTTGCGAGCCGCTGCCGAGAGAGATGGCAAAGTCGGACTTGTCGCGCTTGTGGACGGTGGACTGGAGGTCGGAGAGCCAAGAGGTGAGCTTGGGAAGACCGGCGGAAGGAGCGTATTGCAGGGCGACATTGAGGTCTTCGCCGTCGATGGTGACAGAGGGAGGAATGTCGGTGGAGGTGGAGCCCAGAGGGGACTTGAGATTGAGGGTGATGGATTCAAAGGGGAAGGTGACGGGGTTGGGTCGACCAGCGCTATACTTGGATCAGTGGGGAGCTACCTGGAGGTTGCTGACGAGAACATACAGCTGTACAAAGCGTCAGCCACATGGCCACCAAGCTATAAGCGCTACTCACGAAAGACACGACGTCGCCCTTTTCGAGGCTCATTAATCCACGAACTGTGTTCTCATCAGCGCGGCACTTCCTCCAGTTGACTATCTACTCACTGCCGTCCACCTCTGTGACCTTGGACCTGTCGCTCAGGTGGTCATGGGGGTTGTACTTGGGGGCGACGCCATTCGAGTACTCCTCCAAGATGGAGGGCTGGGGCTGGGGAGCGAGGCCGACGGTTTCGGTGGTCATGTTATATACTTTTGATATGGGCGGTGGTGTTTACAGGGGTTTTGTATACCACTTTTGAGGTGGGCAAGGGGAATTTGTGAGAGACTATAAATGTTGCTCAAAGTCAGACTCGAATTGATGCCAGCGAATTTGCTTCCATGCGCGCCGATAACTATCTTTAATCAGCCTGCGTTAACCGAGCCAAGTTCCGCCCGAGAATGGAATGCCGAGGACATGCTCCGCCCGCCCCCATGCATCTCGTACATTTCCGAAATCCACGGCACCCTATGCATGTCCCTGTGGAGGCTGTGGCCATCCCTGCCTCAGCCACCCTCGAATCATCTTTTACAGTAGCAAAAGAGGTCCAGCCTTGCGATCGGCCAACGCCGCCGGCAGCAGCCGATAAGGCCCGATAAGCGCGCGTGAAAGCCGAGCGCTGCTATCTTTTATCATCTCTTGTTTGTGCGTTGGCATGGGCACTTGTATGGTCATTAGCGTTCACATGATCATCTCCTCACCTGATGTATGATCGGACAAATGGGCCCGATGTACTTTTCCAGTTGCCAGACTCCTCGCGCGTATGATATTCACAAGAACAACGGTGCTGGAACTGTCTTTGCCAAAAAGACCCCTTGGATCAAGTAGAGTTCCAGGGTAGATATCAAACGGGCGAAAGAGAAAGGGTACTACGACAAGTGGCAGGAAGAAGCAAGTCTTGCTGGCCACAGTCGCGAGCCGACCCTTTCCGATGAAGGCTCCGATTGGGACGAATACGAGCACGATGGGGAAGAACGGTATGATTGGGGAAAAGAATGGGAAGGAGAGGACTACGATTGGGGGGTTGAGGAACGGCATTGGGAAACGCAAAATTACTCAGGAAGCAAGGATACAATATATGAGAACCGGGAGAAAGCGTAGGCCTGATACATTGCAAAGGCACCCAATTGGGCGGTTTATAGAGAAGCGTTCATGACTTTCTGAAGTAACTCTCTACAATGCATTCCATTGTCACATGGTATCTTTGAGATCTGAAGCACGCTTATACCTCGGCTCCTCATAAAGATCCCATTCCCATTCTGACCTTCTGGTGCAACCAGCAACCTTCAACCCACCTCAAACGGGCGGCGCCCCTCCCGCCCCGGCCTTCCCTTGCCAGAACCCCTTCTTCACCCCCTCCTTCTTCTTCCTCTTCATCAACCAGTATATGATCAGTGCTATGACGAGCGCACCTCCTATCGCTCCTGATCGAGATCATCAGCATCTTCATCACTCGCCATTATTGCCCAGAAAGCACAAAAGGAGGCAGTCCACTCACCACCGATGATAGCACCTTCATTCGCACTCGTCCCACTCTTACAATCCGCCGAATCAAGGCCTTGATTCATACACGACTTGACAGTATCCGACACGCCCCCCGTACTGGTCGCCCCAGAATCTGTTGTTGATGCGCCGCCAGCAGCGGTGGCAGGTGAGGCAGAAGAGGAGCTTTCAGCGTCGGCTGCTTTGGCGGCGGTGGTAGCAGCTTCTTTCGCTGTAGTAGACTCTTCTTCCTTCGCAGCTGATGAAGACGTTGGTTTGGTATCGGCGGCGCTGGAAGAGGCGGCGGTGAGGCCGGCGCTGGAAGAGGCGGCGGTGAGGCCGGCGCTGGAAGAGGCGGCGGTGAGGCCGGCGCTGGAAGAGGCGGCGGTGAGGCCGGCGCTGGCACCAGCAGCAGAAGATGTTTCGTCGTCGTCGCCTCCCAAGATGCCCATGGCGCGAATATACCGTTTTTTTTTGAGAAAAGTGCTTGAACCTGCAAGGCTTGAACTTTGTATACACGAATGAGGTGGTGGTGGTCGTTTATAGCCTGATAGGGGTCATGCAGGCTTGTTGGCGGATAGCAGCTTTCCTGTTGATTTTGAGGATCAAGAATAGGTAAGAGATCGAAATCAGAAAGCCCCGTGGCAAGATGCCTACATGATAGGAGATGCCCAACAGGTGCTGTGAAAACTGAGAGAGGAGAGGAGGTCCTTTCCTTTCTGCCCATGACTAGTACACGTTTGACGGTATAGGGTGAAAGGATGGTGTTTACGGGTAACAATAACTGCAAAAGCCGCCGGGTTGATGATTGACTGCGCCGGCGAGTCGAACAACCTCTTTGCGAGTACCGACATGTAGACAGGAAACGGCTGTGCATGAGTCAATCACCAGAAGCATACTACTCACACTCCCATCCTCCACCGCACATAATCCTCTTTCAAAACACCTCCCCATCTCCCATCCACGAGCCCAACTTGTCCAGTCTGGAACAGCTCGAATCCCCGTCTCGGGTCAAACCGCAGTCGCCAAACAACTGCTGGTGGCAGCCCTTCGCGATCTACCCTCTCTTTGTTCCCTCTCAAGTCGGGATGCGTGAGGAGCGGGTCGGTGGGGAGGATGTGGGTGGTGAGGAGCGAGGCGATGGAGTGAAGAGCGTGGAAGCATGGCGAGGGGTGCCATGCGGGTGTAGAGGAGTGGGTTGCGGCGCTGTGATATTGGAGTCAGAGGCAAGATTCTAGAGAGGCGCGGAGGGGGAGCACGTACATGCGAGGAAGCATATATGTGTCAAACAGCTGTTGGGAACGGAGAATGCCGGTGTCGTCTCTGAAACCAATCATGAGGCGCTTCAAGATACAGTCAGTAGACACACCAATGAGCCAAATGACAGACTTACAGGCGTACCGAGCAGCCAACTCTGTGCCCAATGCTTCAGCAACTTCTTTACAAACGTCTTTTCCTGCCACTCATTGGCGATGACTTTGTTGGTCTTGAGCTCGACAGTCTCTTCCAGACCGGGGTTATTTTCAGATGGGGATCCTGCAAACGTGCGTTAGTATCCGAGGGTGTAATCGTAGATGGCAAAAAATCCTACCGTTGACACAATCGACTTCGCCGGCAATGCAGAACGGGATATCGCCGATAGCTGACCTCACAACACTAGATGCCACTTGAGCCTCTTATCTTGCCATCACAGAAGAAGCGTACTTTGCCCATTGAACGTTCGTGTTGACATCACCACCCCAATGGTCTGGCACACTCTCATCATGACTATAACTCTTGGCGGTGGACCAAGATTCGTAAGAATATCCCATGTATGCCTGTCGAGCCCATGAGGCTTCGCCCTTCTTCCTACCATAGTGTGTCAGTTACTAGCAAGATGTAAGTAGATCTGGCTTACTTTGCTGCTCGTGCCTCTGGGGGATCATAGAGTTCCAGGTAGACCGATCTGTCGAGGGCGAACGCTGTCATCTCCCATCCGTCTCGGGTTTCGTATGGAGAGGTCAGCAGCCTTTTCCCTCAAGTCAGTCTTCCTTCATGATACTCTAGCATGATACTCTAGCAGCGCTATGATGCAAGATAACATACCTGGTCAGCATTCCCCGCCAGGTAATGATCCCACCCTTCCTCTCGCCCTCCTCGCCATTCCTCCCCATCCCCTCCAGGCTCTCCACCAGCCCATCCAGATGCTCGTCATCATCCCCTCTCTCCACCAGCCTTTCAAATCCATAGTTCAAATCCGAGCCAATGGGAGCGGGATCAAACCAAGCCATAGCCGAATCATCGTGGACGATAGACCTGTCTGGGTTGTGTGAGTAAGTGTGGATGAGATGGGGCTGTCGATACACGAGATGGGGTACTGCTACGAGGGAGGAGGGGTGGGGTAGGGGGAGATGGATGGGGCGGGACATGGTGAGTTGCCGAAATGATAGAGATGAACAGCGCAAAAGAGTGGACTGCCTCCACCTCCACCTGCAGTTGCGGGAACAAATCTCGGATCAAGGCATCAGCGCCCATTTCCTCTATCATCTGCATCCCATACACCACAGCCATGTCCAGATACTACCAGCAGGGCGTCGTGCCCACCCTCATCCCCCCACAACACGCAGAGTCCAAGAGGGACAGGAAGAGGAGGGAGACCGTGAACAAGATCGAGATGCTGCACGAGGAGAGCTGGAGAGCCCGAGACGAGTGAGTCCGTTCCGCCATCCAGTGGGAAGAGGTGCTGACAGAAAGCAGGAAGTTTGGGCAGATGTACAAAGAGTTCCACGCGGAGAACAAGATGGTCAACAGCCAACCGCCCACGTCGGCCAAGTTCCTGCTGCATGCTTACCCGGTCAGCGTCGAGCGGGACGCGAGGCTGGAAGCTGCCGAGGAGGAATTCCAATACAAGTGAGTCGTTTCCTCTCATGCCTGTGAGGGGATGGATGGGAGACTGACGCCATGCTGCAGGGCGAGCCAAGCGCGCAAGATGTATGAGCAGGAGCGAGAGGCCATCGAGGCGCAATACTGGGAGGCGCGAGACCAGATCCGGCAACGCCTACTGGGGTCAATAGAGGACAGGCGAAAGAGGCTGCGCGATGAGAAGGAAGGTGGCGAGGTCGTCACTGGTACGCATACACCTTTCTACTCTTGCCCCCATGTGCTGAACAGCGCCATAGAAAACTTGCTAGAAGCAGACACCCTCAAACCCAAACGCCGCTCCTTCTTCACCCCCTCCTCAGCATCCACTCCCAACTCCCTGACCCCCTCGGGTACACGCCAATCATCACACTCCCGCTCAAAGTCTCCCTCTTCCAAGATCAACCCCGCCGACTTGATGCACCATTCCTCCCTCACGCCTTCCCTCGCGCTCATCTCGGCTGAGGATATCCTGCCGAATGACTCGTCTCTGCATGTGCGTCCAGCACCGGCGGGGACGACGACATATGTGCCTACGCAGACGGGGAAGAGGGGCGGACCGAGAGGAAAGGCGGCGACGGCGGAGAATGGTGGAGATGGAAAGGAGCTCGCTGCCCCGGGCACATCGGCTGCCCTCGGTATCGCTGCCGCCCAGTCGAGCAATAGAAGTAGGGGCGTGGGAGGTACGAGAGATCAAACACTGGCGCTGGGCAAGAGTCTGGCAGAGTTGGCCAAGATGACACAGGCGGCGCAGCTGGAGATTGACGGGGACTGGGCGAGGATGCAGGGCAATACGGGGCGAGGGAGGAGGACGAGAGGCGAATGAGTCTGTATCTACTTTTCATCTTCTGGCTGTATGTATTGTTGTCTTTGCCTCGACAAGGACGCGAACCAAACATATCGTACATGTTGCTACTCTACACATATGATCATTCTAACAGGGCGTAATGAGAATTAATGTCCGTGAAATCGTTCAAATCCATGCAGCTCGCACACCAAGACAGCTCCTATCCTACTCTGCTAGACAAGTCAGCTCCGCGTCGTCCCAAACTCCACAAAACGTACCAGTAAGGACCTTCTCCACCAGCCTATTAATCGTCTCCTTCCTCTCATCCAACCCGCAACCATACTCCTTCTCCAACGCTTTCCTCACCCCCTTCTTCGTAAGATTGTCCAGATCCGCGTTCTTACAGATCTTTCTGATACTTGCTTCTAGCTGAGAGTCTGTAATTGCCATGGCACCCAAATAGTCGACTGGTGCGGCGAAAGAGTCTTCCATGGTGGAAGCCTCGGCAGTGTGTAGCGATGGGTTGTAGCCTCTTTGGGAGGGAGGCGCTTGGTAGGGTGCTTGATACGCAGCTTGGTCCAGGGAAGTGTACGACTGGTTCCTCTGTCCAGCAAAGCCTCCCGCGAACGGGTTATGGGCCTGCTGCCCGCCATACAAGCTCCCTCCATCAAATTGCGACATTCTGTCAAATGACTCTTCTCTCAACAACGGCCTGTGAGCCAGGTTCATCTGGCTCGACCTATAGTCTGCCGCTCCGAACGGATTCGCGTTGGCAGAGGGGTGGTTCATGCCGTAGACCGAGCTGACGGGGGTGAAGGAGCGCGATTGCATGCCCTGGGGCTGGTCGTAGCCATAGCTGAAGGTGGACCGGGGACGGTAGTCGTATTCGCTCTTGACGGGAGCAAGGAACTCTTCAGACTGAGCGGATTCGTGGTCCCAGAGTTCGTTTCTGGAAACAGTCAGCATGATTGCGACCGGTATGCAGAGTACTGACTCGTATTCTTCCCAACTCTTCAGAGGAATCAGGGATGGGTCAAATTTGCCTTCGTCGTGGATGACAATCTTCTTTCCGCCATCACCAACAACTGCGAGAACGTCAGCATGGGCGAATTCAGCTGGAAACACGGTACTCACCTAGACGAGTGGATCCCCAACTAAAGTCGTCCATCTTCCAGAAAGAGTAGAGCGGCAAGAAGAATGAAAAGATCGGGATGGCCAAGATGTAGACTATGCAACTATGAGCATACTTGCGAGGGATGAAAAAGCGGGTTGACTCACAGAACATCCAAGCAATCATGTCCCATCTCATTCGGAAGATGAAGATCAAGGCTTGAAGACCGTAGATAGCAGCAAGCATAATGATACTGAGAGTTGGGATGGTTTTGCCATCGTGGACGATCAAGTAGATCAGATACCCGATCTACATAGCATCAGTGACAGTTCGCCATAGAGACATACCACTTACATATGCCACAGTAACGGGTGCGATGATGGTCGAGACCAAGTCAATCAAGACGACGAATCGCATCGAAAAACAACAGAAACCACACAGCTCATCCAAAAACACGAGCTCGGCCAAGTTGTGCACGGTAGAGTTGATCCATCGTCGCCTTTGACTGAGCAAGACCTTGGCAGAATCTGGAGCCACCGTCTGGGCATGCGCATCCCGCACAAACTTTGTCTTGTAGCTGACAAAGTGCTTGAGGACCAACGTAGTCAAGTAACGATCTTCACCCAAGTGAAGCAAGTTTTTCATGTGCAAGGTGTCGACTCGGTTCTCCGAGTAGTCTTCGATGACGGCGTTGGAGATGAAGAGCGGCTTGTTGGTATCGGGAGACCGAAGGCGGTACATGGAGAAACAACCGGGAAGACAGGTGATGGAGCCAAAGAGACTTTCGAAAGCCTTGGCGAGGTGATGGGAGATAAAGTATTCGTATACTTGGGCCATGGTGACAATAGACTGTTTGGCGTTGGTGATGGAGGTCTCTCCACAAACACCAATGATCTTCTTGTCGTGCATCATCCTGCTCTGGGTCAGCTTGCGGTACGGGAGAGCAAATGGCACTCACGCCGAGACCAATCGATTCAGAGACAACTCCTCCACCGTAGTATCGGCATCAACCATGAAGATATACTCGTAGAAACTCGGATTCACACCTATGACATTCTTGATCTGGTGGTACATCTCGAGCTCGAGTGGGTTCATGGGAGAGTTGAAGTGGACCTATAGTCTGTCAGCTTGACACCAAGTCGGAGAGAATCGACATACCTTGTTCAAAAAGTGCATGACCACCATCTGAGAGTCACGCTTACCCCTGTTACCCGGTCTCTGCCTCTCATTCGGCTTGCCGACCTTGACGACCACGAGATACGGTACGACATGACCAGCATGTTCGTACAATCCCGCATACACCTTGCCCTGGTTGTGCTGCTTGGCACCTTCGCCGAGAGATTGGAAACTGAGAGGTTCAGCCTCGGCATTGGGGTCCACACCGAGAATGTCGAGGACGATAGCAGGCGTGGGCTTGTCGTTACCGTAACCCTTGATGTTACCATCGCAGATGACCATGATGAGTTTACGCTTGTCGTCGTATCGAAGCTTGCACAGCGAGTCGATGGTACGCCTCAGAGAGTCTTCGCCTTCGGTGTAACAGGGCACTTGGCAGATGATAAACTTGTCGTGCGCCTCTGGGGCCCGAGCAGAGCCAAAGTGCAAGGCGGCCAAAAATTTGAAACCGATGATGGCCACCATGATGATCGACAGCACGAGCAGGATGTAGGTGGAGAATTGACAAGCCGCCGAATCTCGAGTGTCGACTTTTCCAATGATGAACAGGTTGCGCAAGCAAACTTTCTGTCGGTCGACGACGTCCTGTCCAAGAGTACCGGCCAAGTTGTTGAGCAGCTTGGTGACGTCCTTGCCCGAATTGTACTTGAACAAGTCTACGACCTGACTACTCATGAACTGCCTATCGCTCTGATCCTGCGACGTCGCAGTATACCCATCCGGCAACTTTAGTCCACCACCATTCTGCGCAATATAGTCGGACAAGTCGTAAACGACATCATCAACGATACCGACAGCGCTTCCCTGACTAGCCTGGGTCTTGATAGTCTTCTTGGTATAGCCCATGAAACCTTTGCGGAATCGATGGCGCATCATGATCATCATCTCGGCGTACCAATCAGGTCGAGAGTCGTTGGTGGACGTTCTGAAATCGTGATACTGAGCAAAGTTGTCGGTCGTGTTGCTAGTGTCCATGGTGACATAGTCGCTGATCGAGCCAGACACGCCGTCACAGAGAGCAGACACTTGAACAGGGAAGAGGTCGGTAGCGTCGAGACCACCATAAGTCATGAAACTCTTCTTCGGGACGACCGATACTGCCGTAAGATGCGTTGGCGCAAAACTCGACAGGTCAAAGACCTCTCCCCGGATAGCCGTATACGTCTCATCAGGATGCGAAGTATAACTTTGACTCGCCAGCTCACTAGTCGAATAGACATGCTGAGTGGGACAGATCACAGGACCGAGGACGGCAATGACAAAGACCGTACAACCACAGATGAACCAGATAATCATGTTGATCGCCAGCTTTTCTCTCCACGCTTGCCTGATATCCGATCGCTTCATACCGCCGAATTTGGACAGCATGAACCCAGGAACCCACCACGTAAGCGCGGCACACACCCAGACCCATCGACGCCTGACGATAGATTCTTTGTACGTCTCTTGGGTATGGCCTGGGGTATTATCTTCGTCTAGTGGATCCTTCTCACTCTTGTGTAGAGATGAAGCATAGGCGCTCTTGGAAGAAGCATATCCGTCGACATCGGTAGTGGACGCATCCCCATAGTGAGTACCGTAAGGTACGCTCGTCGGCGGCATATCGTCCAGATCGAGCGTGCTCTCCATCGGATTCGGCTGAGCATGAGCGACCAGCGGGAGCGCGGCAGAGGATTCGTCGGGGAATGAAGTATCGTAAAGTTGACGAGACTCGGCAGAGTTGTGATGACGGTGAGGGGAGAAGGGGTCGATCTGAATACGCTTTTGGCCTTCAAAAGCGGCGCCGTCGTACTGGTGCAGATGTTCCTCATTATCCCTGGCTCGCAATTTGTCTTCGAGATAGCGAAAGATCGAATGCGACAGGAACACCTATCAAAAGTCAGGTCGACACTCGAGAATCACCACAAAACTCACTCGTTGCTGCCCAATCCCAATCTCCGCATCACTCGCCTTCAACAACCTCTTGAAATCCCTCAACCTCTCCACCCACGCCGGACCCTCCATAATCCCCCTCCTCGCCAACTCATCCTTATACCTCTCACACGCCTCCTCCAACGACATCCTCACCTCCCATCCATTGCCTTGCAACCTCTGCGCAAGCTCCACCAGCCCAAAGCTCCGGATCTGCGACTTGACAGCCCGCAGGTCGAATTGCGATGGGAGTTGGCTGTCGTTGGGGCGGAGGCAGAAGATGTACCACATTTGGGTTTGGTCGAATGATTTGAGCAGGGCTTCGACGGCGTGAAAGTGTTGACCGGCGATGCAGGTAAGGTCTTTGGAAGAGTAGCTCTCGTCGTTACCTCCGCCGACACCAAAGTCCTCCGCATCTTCGTCCTCCTCATTGACCGGGACCAAAGACCGTCTCTGCTTGCGCCTCGTCGAAGGCGCTCGAACAGGACGGACAGATTGCTGGACAGCCACAATGGTGGAATCACTCTTCGGGTGCGTCTGCATCGAGATCCCCTTCATGGTAAACAGGCCCTTGATGAAGGGGTTGCTCGACCCGCGCGACTCCATCTCTGGGAACTGCGTAGACGTCGATCCTCGGAGGAGTTGAACAATGTCGGTACTCGTTTCGTTGGCATTTCGCTCGAGCAGGTTGGAAGTCGCATAAGTGACGGGACCGTCGTAGTGATTGATGGTAAAGGACGAAGCGGAGCGGTACCCGTGCGATGAAGAGATGGAGAGTGATGGGTGGCTGTGGTACTTTTTCGTCAAGTTGTCAAGCAAGTTTTGCTCTGTCTTCTTCTTGAGCGACAGATCGTCAAGGGTCGATACCAACCCGCCTCGCGAAGCCGACAACATCTCCAAACAATCTGAATTGTCAAAGTACGGCACCTTGTTGAAGATCAACCTCTCCGCTTCCGCCTCTTGTTTGGCCGTCTCGTGGACACGGTGCAGGACCCAGTTGTGCAGCTTTTCCGAAGCAAAGTTGAGACATAGCTGATCGAGCGAGTTGGTGGAGATGACGGAAGATCCGCGCTGGATACCCGGCAGATCGAGGAGGGCGATAAAGGAACCAAAGCTGTCTTTACAGAGCTTCGAGTTGATGTGCTCGATGAGCCAAGAGAAGAGGAGAGAGTAGAGTGTTCGAGCGAGCTCGTCTCGGACTTGTTCCGCCTGCTCTGGACCGAGAAAGGTGGTGCAGACTTCTTTGCGGATAATGACAGTCTTGATGGAAAAGAGCTCGGCAAGAGACTCGGAAGAGACACCCAAAAACTCGGCCACGACGTCGAGCGTCTCGGCATTGACGACCTGTGCACCTTCCTGCTCGCCATCACCTGGGGTGAAGTGCAAGTTGCCGATATGCAATACAGCCGCAAGGAGCTGAAACACTTGCGCCACAAGACGGCTCGACATGCCCACAGCCTTGAACGCCTGCCTGAGCTGGGAGTACCGATGCTTATCCTCGACCCCGATCCTCCGTACTCGGCAATTGAGGTACCGGTAATCAATCATATCGCCCAGCTTGAAGAACGCCCGCTCTTCGGCGGGAGCCCCATCGACGAGATAGTAGAAGACGTGGAAATTGCGTTCGCCATTGACGGGCGCCTGGGATACGCGTGACCGTTCAAAGTAGTACTGGATCGTTTTCAGCCCATCAAGTCGACCGCGCTCGTTGAACTGGAGCTCGGTGTATGAGCCGTAGCGCGAAGCATCGTCGTTTGAGAGAGTATGGGCGTTTCCAAAGCATTTTTGGATAAACTAAGGGTTGGTCAGCGGTATGCCCCGAGCGGCAGGACAGGTCTCACCTCGGCACTGGCAACTTGGAGACCGAGCTTGGATCCCTTCTTTCCTGGAGTGGCGACGCTAACTTCGGAGATGGCTTCGATGGCTAGTCTTTTGAGTTCACTCTTTCCGGAACCCATGGGACCGCTAGGAGGGGGTCAGCGGTGATCATTGCAACACGCGCGGAGCTGCATGGGAAGGCTTCTGGGATTGCGCCAAGCCTCCGCAAAGTCTCCCGTATCGATTGGAACAACAGAGCAGCAGCAGCGAGCAATACGCGCTCAATCACGACAACCAAGCTCGGGCGAAAACTCACTTTGTAATAATGACCTGATCCTGCCCTGTCCGCTTCATATTGAAGAAGGCATTGAGAGCGAGCTGAAACACGTGAGGGTCCAGTCCGCCCTTCCTCCATGCCCCTTCTTCATTACGCCCCGTGTCGTCCTCTTTCGCAACACGGTAGTATTCCTGCACATATCTTAAAAGAGAGTCGTCGCCATCTGATGGCAGGTAGTTGTAGGGGTTGGTGAAGACGAGGGCGGAGGGGGAGAGGGCGGTGTAGGTCTTGTGGGCGAGGTAGCGTTCTTGAAGGGTGACGACGGTGGTATCCTCGGTCACGGCGAGCGAGCTCCTGAGTGTGTTTGGTCAGGTAAATTTGAACATGGCGCCGAGCGGGAGGAACATACGCGAGATCTGTGACGCCCTGGAACCTGGAGGCTGGAGGAGCCATGGTGGGATGGGAGAGAGAGAAGGGAGAGGAGGGGATGCAGAAAGAAGAAGGTTGAGTGATAGATGGAGACTAAAGAAGAGAAATAAGATCCCGTCGAGATACGAGACAACAAAGGACACCGCCGAAAGGGTCTGCACGACACCTACCGCACAGCCCTGGCGGGGGTCTGTGCGGCACCACACACGAAGGGCGGCCTGTCCCGCCATACAGCATACAGCATACAGTCCAGTCGCGTCGCATCCGTTGGCCAAGGGGGGGCTGAGGGCATCCTCGTGTGCTGCTGCGAGGGGGGCAGGAGAGGAGGGGGATCTGGTCATGGTGTATTTGGTTCCGAGTAGCGGCCATCCCCGCCAGGCCAGCAGCAAAGCGGAGGAGTCTTTAAGATTCCCACAAAGTGCTTCTCGGCAAACGATCGTCACCCGCCGGCAGTTAGTCACCACCTCCACCGACTCTTCTCATCGAATTCCCCAGGGGCACATATTCTTGACCGCCGTCCCGCCCCATGTTCGCGCTCATGCAGCATGCATTTCAGTCCAGGCATGTAGGGCCACTTACTACATAGTAGTACCAACCTCTCGAGACACTGAGGCTCACAACGATACCGACGAATGCTCTCCATAATCCCCGACGTCATCCGTTCCATTAGCGTTCCATACGACTGACGCATGCTTCCCGATTCCAGTCATCCGATTCGTTCCATGCTTGCCGTCATCGCATGTAATCTTGGTAATCGCGCTTCGTGCCTCTCTGGGCAGGTATCTAATCCTGCTCCCGGCCGACATTCCGATCCGCCCTCTCCCACTATATATACAACCCGCCTCCCCCTCTCGATCTTCTTTTCCAACTCCAGTCAGTCTACGATGAGGTCCTTCAGCTCCATTGCCTGTGCCCTCCCCCTGCTCGCTTCTGTGGCGACTGCAGCTCCTGCCGTGTTCAAGGGCTTTGAGAAGCGGGATCCCGCTGCTGTTCCCGATGGTGGTGTCGACGCTCGCCCCAACGCCAGCGCTCCTATCTATCACACTGACAGTGACTGTGAGTGTCCCCCTTTGCATGTCTGGGATCTCCCGCTGACTGATTTGCAGTCGATTTCCAGTCACTCAACTTGGCTTTGAACCAGGAATGGATCGAGCTGTACGTCCTCCTTCCCCTCTTATATCGGCATTCCGCTGACCCGCCTTCAGTGACCTCTTCCGATACGGTGTCGAGCGTTTCTCCGAGGAAGAATTCGCCGCCGCCGGCATCGACGCCGAAGACATCTCCCTCATCAACTTTATGGCCGACCAAGAAGTCGGCCACGCCACCCTCCTCACCAACATCCTCTCCTCTAACGGGCGCACCCCCGCCAAGCAGTGCACCTACCAATACGACTTTGAAACTGTCCGGGACTTTGTCAACTTTTGTCAGAGATTGACGAGGTGGGGTGAGAGTGGTGTTTATGGCTTTTTGCCGCACCTCGACTCGCGGCCCTCGGCGCAGCTCTTGTTGCAGTCCATCACCACTGAGGCGAGGCAGCAGATGATCTTTAGGCAGTTCTCGGGTGCGCACCCCATGCCAGTGTACTTTGAGACCGGTATTTCCCAGTCTATGGCTTGGTCTTTGCTCCAGCCTTACCTCGCTACTTGTCCCGCCGAGAACCCTCGCATCGTACGTCCCTCCCCTTCTCCCTCAAACCATGCTCACCCGTGGTGCAGGAATGGCAAATCTACCCCAACCTCAACGTCGTGAACGAAACCAGCCTTCTCGTCGACGGCTACAACGCCGCCATCACCCACAACCGCACCTCCCTCACCTCCCCCGGCCAGCAAGTCCACTTTACCTGGGACGCTCCCGGGCAAAACACTTCTTGGAACTCTTCTTACACTACCTCGATCGGTGGTAACGTTACTGACACCACCCCCAAGGTACGCTCAATCCCCTCTGTTCTACATGTTGCAGAATGTTGACTATGATGCAGTACGTCGCCTGGGTCAGTCAGCTCAACACCACCTACACCGAGTTCAACTCCACCGGCAACTACTCTGGCTACACTTACCAGCCCGATGGCGTCGTCTTTGACAACACCTCTGACGGTGTCGTGAACGGCACCATGTTTGTTGGTTTGACCGACTCGAACCCTTATGTTACGCCTTACAACTTGTCCTTGCTCAATGATGTTATCATTGCTTGGGGCGAGTACCAGGCTAATTGAGTGGAGAAGTCATTGTTGAGTGAAGGGTTGGATATTATAATTGTTGAGTATGAAGCAGAATAGTATAATCAGCGAAACGCATATAGTAATTAAAATTGTGTGCTTTGCACAAGCGCCATGTATATGATATGTCGTGTGCTGTACTTGTCGCTGCATGCGGGAGTTCTCTGCAAATCAATCTCACCACCTGGTCACAACAGCAGGTGATAGAAGCGATGACGTCCGCACTTTTAATGATGCCAGCTCGGATCAGCGTGCCCTTCAAACCAGCTTCGAACTCGATTCCAATCTTTGACTTTATCAATTAACTACCTTATCGTCTCTTCAAGCCGTTTAAAATGGCACCTATAGATCAAACAGATCAATTCAGATCCATCTTCTCAACCAAACAATCTGCCCTCCCTCCATCTGCCAGGTCAAAGTCACCTCCACCGCGCGGAGGACGCAGTGCGTCTCGAGGGAAGGGTAAGGGGAAGCAAGGCGATGAAGGTGAAGAGAGCTTCCTGAAGGAGAGTTATCAAATTGTGAGCCTGTCTTCCAGATGGAATGGGACCAGAGCTGATACGTCATAGTACACCCACCTAGCCTCTCTACGGCACCTCCTCACCTCTGTCCGTAAACCATACCTGTCCTCCGCCGAACCCCCTCCCATGTCCCGCCGTCGGCCTCAGAGACCAACGTCCAGCCAGGCAGGTGATGATGGGCAGGTGGAGGAATGGGCGAAATGGGAAAAGTCCAAGTATTTGACGGACAAGGAGAGGGATGAGATTGACTTGAGGGCGAGGATGATTTTGAGGAGGTGTAATGAGCGAGTCGGGGTATTGGAGAGGGCTGAGAGAGGTGTGTGAAATTTGTTTTATCAATCTTCGAAAGCTGATAATAGAGAATAGCTCGCAAGACCAAAGTCAACTCGTCCCTCCCCGCATCATCGCTCTTCCAACTCCTCCCGTCCCTCGCCCTTCCCTCATCTCCCTCCACTTCCTCCGAGCCCATCATCTCTGCCCACCACGCCTCCATCATCTGGACGCTCAATGACACCATGGCAAAACTCACCGGTACCTTGAGCGACATGCAGACAGAGCGCGTCAAACGCCGAGAAGAACGCGGCCGCACATTAGGCAACGGCGCGAGCGCAGAAGCGGAGCGGCTAGGCAGGGCGAGGAAAGCCGGAGAGGGGAGATCGATACCAGACGGTGTCGTAGTCGATGTGCACGATGCCGCACTCAGTCCGACGATGGGGTCTGATCCCCATTTACACTCGGGTTTGGGTATCATTGACCCTTCCGCCCCTCCCATCGAGTCTCAGCTCTCGCAAGCTCAAATGCAAGAGTTTGAATCCGAAAACAACGCCCTACTCGAACACATGTCTTCTACCCTCTCCTCCGTGCTCTCGGCGGAGAGCTCGCTTCTAGAAATATCCCAACTCCAATCAGAGCTGGTGAGACATCTGGCGCAACAGACGGAAGTGGTGGAGCAGCTGTACGAAGATGCGGTAGGGAGTGTGGCGGAAGTTAGGAAAGCGAATGATCAGCTTGTAAAGGCGAGAGAGAGGGGCAAGGAGGGCAGGTTGTTCTTGTTGGTTTTCATCCTTGGGGCGAGCTTTAGCTTGCTCTTCTTGGACTGGTATGCGTCATGAGAGGATGCATGCTGTATCGCAAGGTCCACCTTTTCTATTACAGCACCTCGACCCAAGTTTTCGCGTAGTATCTGCGTCTTCATCAGCAACCTCCACTGAGCCAAGTCTGTCGCGCGATCTCATGAATGTACATATCTGTATACAATCGTCTAAACCAACTCGCTCGCATCGCTAGTCTCACTGCTGCTCGTCCTCCTGATCACATTCCCGCCGACCTTCAAACTCCTCCCATTCGCCGCCCTCCCCCGGGTCCTACTCTCTGGGTCGGTCAACATCTCCGCCTCCTCATCCCCGCTCCCCTGTCCGTCATACTCTCCCAGCAACGCCCTCCCTTCCAGAGCTTCTGCAGCCAATTCACCATCTCCGTCACTAACGCCTCCCCCTGCTCGCGCCTGATCGAGCTTTCGCATCTGCTCAAGAGTGAGACGGTAGATGGCGTAGCCCGTGACAACAGAGATGGTACCAGAGATACCGATGGAAGCAAGGTTGAGCCAAAAGCGGAGAGGGTCCTCCGTGGGGGAGTCCGAGTAGAGGGAGGTGAGGCGGGAGCCAATGAATACTGGGACCAACAGGCGTGGCTGAATCGCACTGTGATCTGTCAGCCAGGAAGTTGGAGAAGCATGGGAAAAGCACGTACACATTGGCAAGCATGAATTGCCAGAACTTGACACTCTCGATCGAAGCAAACAGCCCGTTGCTGACATTCCTATAATCAATTGAGCTTGATACTTATTGCCGGTATAGGATGAGGTAGAAAGTTACCATGGAATCGGACAGAAGCGTATCATTACGACGAGGGGAAGGCCTTTCGCACGCATGACATGGCCGAATGCTTCCCACTTGTCATTCTTCTTGATCCAACCGAGGAAGAATCGCTATATTCCTTATGAGCTGCCGCGCCGCAAATCATTTGCGGGACGTACGCGGACGGAAAGAAAGGCAATGCCAGCGCCAAGGTTGGAGGCGATGAAGGCTATCAAGAATCCAGGCCAAACACCGTAAATGAATCCAATCAGTGTAAGGGTGGGCATGAAGCCGATCAAGGGAGGGTGTGAGCTCAATACTTGAGATCCTTCGTCAGCTGGAGACATCATCATCGCGCAACATAGTTACGCACCCGCAAATATATTACACAGGACCACGCCTTTCCAGCCCATAGCCTTCACCGAAAGAGCAAAGTCATTGAACCATTGTCCGATTGCTCTGGGAGTCAACCAAATCACGACGGCGAATCCGATGAAATGAAGGGCGGTAATGATCCTAAAGCCACAGTCAAGTCAAGCGTCTCGTAAGACCGGAACGAGACTTACCATACAGCAGCCTATTTGAATGTCAGCAATGCTTCTGGATAGTGAGGAGAGGCGTCGCACCTTGGATCTGGGACCGAGCTTCTTGTAGCGATGCCACGTCTCTTTGGGCAGGCCCTTGACGCGCTTGATCACCGCGCCCGCGTCAATGCCAAATGGGCCGCGGGATGCTCGGCTTCTTGAAGGAGACTCTTCCAGTCGCGGCATATTGATATCCCCTTTGTTGTCGGTACAAGGGCAATTGTTGAAAATGATAGAGATCATACAGCGCATTCTCGGCCGGCGCAGTCAGGCGCGCGTGGTGGAGGCAGATCTACGGCGGCCATCCCCGCTTCCTATGCTTCTCTTACATTTGTTGTCATCAATACTAGGTGTTTACTTATATCACTCTAATCACAATGTCGTCCCCGCAGCCCCCTCGCCAGTCTCTACTACAGAATCTGTCCACACAATCTCTTCTCCTCACACACCTTTTTACCGCCCTCTCCTTACCCCTCACACCACAAACCCCGCCTCAGATTTCTCAATTACACACAGCCCTTCAGTACTCCGCCTTGGACCTTGCGGGGCTTGTGAGAGAAGTCGAGGAACATCAGAAGCTCTGGAATAAGCTGCAAGAGAAGAAAGAAGAGGTAAAGCAGCTCGAGAGACGGGTGAGGGGGCTGGTTAGAAACCTGGAAGAAGGGAGAAGGACACTAGAAGGCATGGTGGATCAAGGAGTGAAGCAAGTGGCAGCAATTGACAAGTCTGAGAATGGTGTGTCGTCTGAGGCTCCCAATAGCTTTACTTACCATCGTAAAGAACCCATACTTGCCAAAACACTTCTCGCCCACGCTCAAGCATTAGGCAAGCACTCCTCAGCGCCCGTCTCTACTCTACTAGCTCCAGTAGACAGAGCACAATACACTCCTTGGCCGACTGAGATGAACATGCGAATGGGATTGCTGTTCCAGCTCGAGGGCAGCATGAGCGGGATGGGCGAGACAGGCGTGGTTGGGGACCGTAAGTACTTTCCACGTGACTTGCTTTGCGGGTAGCTGATAAGGGCGATAGAACAAGCAGCGCAACCAGAAGTGGAAGAACGGAGAGAAGAGCCTGTAGAAGTGGAAGAGTCTGGCAGACGGTACGATCCGAATGCCGTCTTCCAGTTGGACCTCAACTCGGACGACTCGGATGACGATTAGTCAAAGTGTGTATCAAATGTCATGTTGTACACTGGTATGATTTGGTCGGACTGTATGGCTCGTGTATCCTCGCTGCCTGAGTGTCATACAGCCTTGTGATATTGCATTCATACTCATGACACATCTTACTAACGACCAGACTTGATTTCTTTGTAGCAACCTTTATAACCAAGAGCGTCGGAGTGCATTGCAGGGTGATTTGCTGGCGATATAACTGAATACGACCTGGGTACGTGGGGAGAATGATGAAAAGAGAAAGGTAAGGGTATGGAGATAAGAACACGCGGCGCGAGGTTGAGGATGGCGAAAGCGTCGTAGGCAGGCGGGAACAAGATGAGGTTGTTGTAAGCATATGGACTGCAGTCAGCTTTCCTGCCGGGTTAGCAGGACACTCATTCACTTGAGTGACAATTGCGTCGAGGATGCAGACGATTCTCCAGCGCATCACGGGACAGCACGCAAGCTAAGCTTGTGGTCAAGAAAAGAAGATTTTTGCATCTATACCGGTTCCACGTGTATACTTTTTGGATACACCTGTCCCAGCTCCACTCACATCCATACTCGAATGACCAAACACACTCAAACGCTTATGGCCTACCACCAGAAGCCCTCGCCTGCTTCGCCTTTTCAACCTTGGCCTGGTTCGTCTTGGCAACAGCGTAGACGATACCCGCCACACCACCAACACCAATGGCAGCAACGTTGCCGAAGGAAGCGGGATCGCCAAAGAACAAGATACCACTCGCAGCCACGGGGAGCTTGTTCAAAGCGCCGACCATAGAGTAGGTAGTAGAACCGGTGACTCGGACACACCAGGCGGTAGAGTAGGAGATGAAGACGGCGGCAGCACCGGAGAAGGCCATGGCAGAGAGGAGGATGACTCGGTTGGAAGCGGGGAAGTTGAGGGCGAGAGACTCGGATCCCCAGTCCTCGATGACGAGGGAGAAGACGACGAGGATGGGGATGGAGAGAAGGTTGTTGTAGTACATGGAGTCCCAGTCCTTGAAGCCAGTGACCTTGATACGCTTGCGCATGAACAAGACCTGTAGAAATGTTAGTGGGAGCAATGGACAAACAGGATCAACGTACGTAGGCGGCAGAGACAAAGCAGTTCAGGGCCATCCAGACGTAACCGGCGTTGAGGCCACCTATGGTAGAGACAGGGCCAGCGGCGATGTCGATACCAGCAATGGGGTCAAGCTCGGGGGCCTTGTTGAAGGCAGAAGAGATGTCTGACCAGGCAGCAATGATGGAAGAGCCGACCTGCGAGGAATGAGCGAATGTCCGCGAGCGCAGAATGGACTCACCATGAGGGCAAAGGAGCAGAGGGTAAGACCGGTGACGTTACCGGCGAACAAGAAGACTTCTCCGTAAGCCTACACAAGGTCAATAACCACCTTCTCTCCTGATAAGCCACGCACAATAAGGATGATGGTCAAGTTCTTGAAGATGCTACCTTAATGTCAGTCCCAGTGCCTTTCTGTCGCACGCCCTACTCACGTGTAGACAGGGATCGACAAGAATTGCAGAGCCTTGGATCCAGTGTAGATGACAGCCACAAGAAGAGTAGAAATAGGCCACCAGGCCTTGGCATCCTTCATGTCAAAGTCTCGGTCTGTACAATGTCAGTCACTCGCTCCCTGACGACCAAGATCTCGGTTCGGATATCAAATGTAAGCTTACAGGTGATGATGCCCAAGCGCTTGACAGTAGAGACAGCCAGAACACAGACCGAAGACTGGATAGCCAGCAGCAAAAAAGTCATGGTGAAGTTGGCGCCAGAAACGACGTACTGCGCAACAGGTCAGCAGAAGGACACATTTTGCGCAGTAATAGCTGAGATGCGCGTCCGAAGACATACTTTGTTGACGACAGTCATCATGATACTAGCAGCACAATAGGCGAGGATGGGGAGAACTGGAGATGGTCAGCTGGAGTACTTTTGTAGAGGTTCGCGTCGCGTTCCCGCCTTGCTAATGTTGGGCTTCAGACCTCATCTCCTGCCCCCTCGAGCACCAATGTTGTATGAAGGGCAAGCTCCTCGAGAATTGAACCCCTGCTTATGGCTGCCACGCCCCTGCTCAGCTGCTGTGAGACTTGCATCGCAGGGGTCGCTGCGCGAGATGCCGGCACGACGCGCTCCATCGCGCCCGGATTCACCTCGCATCCTTCTCCCAGCACCCGGGTCTGCACTGCACTCCAGTACGAGCCTCCCACTGCCGGTGACTCTACAGGAACAGCAAGCACTCACCCTGCTCTTGCCTAGCATCCTTCTTCTCCTTATCCTCCTTCTCCAGTCTATCTCTCTCTCCGCGCTCTCCCAGGTCTCTCAGAAGGGTGTCATCCTGCTTGTACCCGCTGCTGTTGGGCGTTCCCGGGCGGGATATGGCTGGGGTGGGGACGAACGGCTTCGACATGGCGCTGGGGGATGGAGATGCAGATGATAGAGGAGAAAGGCGCCGAATTGTGGGGTCAAACCAAATCCTCGAAAATCTCCGCCCTAACGCCTGAACTTTATTTTGGGCTTGAAATGACGCCAGGTTGGGAAATAGTCCAGAGCTGTCATTCAACATGTCTATATGTTTCGCTGCATGCTACGTCGTTGAGGACAGAAAGCGCACTGCTATTGTATATACATCTTGTATCTGATCTGTCAGTCATGGACCTGGAGTTGGGAACGATACAGTGGGCGGTGAATTTGCGACGCATTCCGACAACTCTGAACCGTCATCTCCCTCTGGACATCGCAAGCTTGGGTCTGACGATATGATCAAGGCAGAGCTGATAGAGGGCAGACTTCATCTGGCTGTAGAGTCCATCCCTCCTTCCGGGACACGATACATCATTTTAGACAAAGTTTGCCACGCTGAATGTCAATCTCGCCTCGCTTGCTCCCAAAGTTGGTATAGTGGAGAGTTTGGGAAGTCGTAGCGCGACCTCTATGATGCGATTGATTACAGACTTGGAAGCGACGAGAGCGATCAAAGTAGGCTGACATTTTCCATCTATCCGCAGGAATGGCAAGGCTAACATATGATGCAGGGTACTCTGAACGCGAAATCCGCCAAGACCAGGATTCGGGGAGAAGACGATGAAGCGGCCTGTCAACAGCTGAAAGACTCTCATCAGGAGGAGATCGACCGACTTGAGCAGAAGTTGGAGTCCTCTTAAGCCGAGGAAAGAGAGCTGTTCAAGGAGCTGGATCATGCAAAGGCTCAACGAGGAAGCCATGGGGAACGCGAAAGCAAGGCTGTAGACTTTGCCAAAGTGCGCAGATCCCCTTCATCCGTCATGGTAACGCACTCAAGCTCCATCTACAGAGCACAGACCTTGAACTGCAGCAGCAAAGGGACGAGTTGAAAGACGACAAAGTGGGAGAGCTACACGAGTTGAACTCTGAACATACACATGCCTGTTCAAAAGAGAAAGATATGCTCGTAGAACCGTTGGACGTTGCCGGCGCAGACAAGGCGAGGTTGACTGAAGCCGTCGCGTCCAACACCCAGGCAGGTCCGACATCGAAGAGTGTAGATATACACACACTGCACAGTCATCCACCCTGAGCAGCACGCCCCTCCTTACCCTGCATTCCCCGATCAGAATGGAGATTCTTTTCTTGGCTGACAAGGTATGTATAAGCTCGGCACTGTGAGATGCTGCATGTTGCACGTCGTCAGAAAGAATAGGGTGGCCACATTGTGACATGGCAACAGAGACAAAATCAACCCCGACTCACGCGCATTGACGAGCCCCTGAACGTTGACCACAGCAGCACACACCCAGAGAGATATCCTGAAGTGACCAGACGTGCGCATATCTTCTCAGCATAGCATCCAGGGCTGTCAGCTCAGGCAGCAGGTACTGACTGTGCTGTAGTCGACTGTTGCCGGCGGATCGTCGAGGGCCATCTCCCATCGGCCAACTGTCTCCCCTTTGTCCCCTGTCTCCCCTATCCCTTTCTTCGGGTTCCATCTTCGGTGTCCCTTTTGACCCCTCAGGCCAGGCGATCGCCCCCCTTCCACAGCTCCAATCGATCACTGATCAGTGGTGATAACCTTTCACCCGTCCTCAAAAGTTGTCCGCCCCTATACTTCGTACCCTTGTGCTGTACCCCTCAAGGCTCAATCCGCGATATAACCCGACATGTCATCAGCTATAAATGGCATTACATCGCTCTGAACCGCCGACCCTCCGCCGAGACCTTGTACGAGTACCATGTTGACCCTCGACAACATCCACAAACCATTCAGCGACGTTCCTCCTCTGGGGCATCTGCTCCTCCCACTCGCCATCTCTGCAGGCTCCCTCATCGCTATCGGCCTCGGCACTGCTACCATCCGCTCCCTCTCCCCCTCCCCCACCTCTTCAAAACAAGACGACGCCCTCCCATCATACCTCTACACATCGAAAGTATACCACAAGCGCAAGATCCCTTCCCTCGCGCACCACACATTCACCTCCCCAGCTATATTCCTCTGTGCCGATATAGATGCCTTGCAAGACGGCGCGTTGGATGCGCCTCTGAGGGTGATCAGGCAAGGCGGACATCCGGGGACAAAAGTCGTCGGGCTGAGGAGTCTCACGTATCTCGGCTCTGGAGATGCGCCTTATCGGACCAAGCTTGAAGCGCTGTTGGAGAGGTATGATGGGAGAGCGGAAGAGGTGGGAAAGGTGTGGATGACGACGATGCCGAGCTTGCTGGGGTTTGAAGGGCTGAGTCCGTTGACGACTTGGTACGTGTATGGCAAGGCGAAAGATGGACAAAGAGGAGAGTTGAAGTGGCTGGTTTTGGAAGTGCATACCGAGTTTGGCGAGTCGTAAGTGCCTGAGCAAGAAGAAGAGAGGCAGAGCTGATGACAAAGTTAGACATGCGTATGTGCTGGGGATGGACTCGCCTTTGAGACATGAACCTGCCAGGGGCTACGACTTTGCCTTTACCTTTCCCCGCTCGTTCCACGTCTCGCCATTCAACAACCGCTCAGGCTTCTACCGCCTCGACATCCTCGACCCCTTCCCCCTCGACTCATCCTCCCCAAGCCACATTCCCAAATTCAAAACCTTCCTCCAGCTCTTGACACCACACAAGGATGTCAAACTCACAGCCCTGATGATCCCAGTGCGTCAAGGCGTCAAGCTTGGAGAAGGGTGGGGTACGGTTCGGGGTGTGTTGGGGATTTTGATAAGGTGGCCGGGGGCGTTGTTGTTGGTTTCGGCGAGGACGAAATGGGAAGCTTACAAACTCCATTATCGCCAGAAACTCGCTTTATACCCCAAGCCCGAGCCCAGATGTCCCTTCTCTGCTGGACAGTTCAATCCGCCTGAAGCGGAGCACGGAAAGGCCGTCGGCTATGGGCTCCGAGGGCCGCCTGTATCGGATGAAGAGAAGAAGGCGAGGCGGGTGGTGGAAGAGTGGGTGGAGAGGAGGGTGAAGGAGCTCGGGGTGAGGTTGGAGGTGGTGTTTGCGTATGAGCGAGAAGCATTGTCGGTGGGACAAGGCAGAGTGTTGAGCGTCAAGACTGCCGACCCCATCTTCTTTACCAACCTCTTGATGGCGCCTTCGCCTCGACACTTTTTGTTCCTTGCTTTCGAGAAATTGACTGTGGTATCTGACGCTTCACTCTTTGTTGAGATGTTTGAAGCGCCAGAAGGGGTTGCTGAGAGCTTGCTATCTCGCTGGACGAGATCAGTACACTCCAGACATCTCGCCTATCTTACTTGCACCACGACCCTCCCCTCACCTGCTTCTCTTCCGCCCCCAGTCGCTATCCCACCCCACTTTACCGCTTCCCTCTCCACATACTCACAACTAAGCTGCCTCCGCATAGTATCAAGCACGTGGGTATCAGAAAGACTTGTCGAGTGGGTATTCGACCTGTTAGGAGGCACGTTTATCAAGGGGCAAGAGCCGTGGGGATGGGCGCTCTGGGACCGGGCTGTGAGGAGGGCGGCTGGGAAGCAGGGGGTCGATGTGATTGAAGATGAGCGGGAGGGATCTGTGTTGTGTGTAGAGTAGACGGGATCGTTAGTGGATGTATCTCTGGGATCACCTGATTGACATCCTAATTGCGTTACCATGGGAAGAAGTTGTTGGCTGTTTTACAAGAAATAAGTGGAACGGGAGTTTGTTGATCCTTTGGCTCCGAGTTTCTGTCGTGTTTGTGCCAAGTGCGTGCCTAGATCATCGCCTCTCTTGTCTCTTTCCGCTCAATCGCTGTGCATGGGTATATATTCTATAGACAACTATCCCGACTATCCCAACTACCCCCCCATCTATCCTTCCAACCCGCCACTCGCCCCACCCGCTACACACTCGCCACCACACAGCCCCCGCTACTCCCTTCCGTTCCTGCCCCGATCTCCTTCCATCACGTTCAACGAGGGGCCCTGCAATCAGATCCGTTGTATATATATACTGCACAGATTGTAATCCCCCTTCTTCATCGCTACCATGGGCATATTCGACACCAATGTCTATGGCCAGCCCACCCACTTTGCCCAGCTCACCCGCAGAGCCGTATCCGTGCGTAGCCCTCCATACAATGCGCCACTCGCTGACCGTGCTATAGTCAAACGTGCTCTCAGGCCTCGATCCCACAGAGGTCGACCCATCCAATGTAGGCCGACTCCCTGTTCGCGAGGATAGAGCTGACTGCGACGCGCGTAGCCCATCACCCTCTTCATCATCCAGCTCGTCGTGATCCTATGCTTCACCCAAGGGCTCGGCTGGGCCTTTGGCTATATGAAGCAACCCCGAGTCATTGCAGAGATTATTGGAGGCATCATCCTCGGGCCCACCGTCATGGGGCGGATCCCTCACTTCTCCGAGCACATCTTTCCCGACGCGTCCGTCACCTATCTCAACCTCGTCAGCACCATCGGCTTGATCCTCTTCCTCTTCTTGGTCGGCGTCGAGGTCGATATCGGGGTGATGAAGAATCACGCAAAGGCGAGTGGACTGATCTCGGCGGCGGGGATGGTCTTGCCGTTCGGTGTCGGCGCAGCTGTCGCCGTACCCGTCTATCACAACTTTGTCGACACTGAGAATGTGTCTTTTGGCCACTTTCTCTTGTTTGTCGGTGTCGCCATGGCCATCACTGCCTTCCCGGTACTTTGTCGTATCTTGACTTCGACAAAATTGATCGACACCCACGTGGGAGTGATTGTCTTGGCTGCAGGTGTCGGAAACGATGTCGTCGGCTGGGTCCTCCTCGCTTTGACTCTGGCCCTTGTCAGTGCCAAATCGGGAACTACGGCTGTATACGTCCTTCTCTGCGCTGTCGGATGGTCCATCATCCTTCTTTGGCCTGTCAAGAAGGCGTTCCGATGGATTGTCAAGAGGACGGGAGGTGATGAGCATGGGCCCACGCCGGGCACGATGCTCTTGGCGTTGATGATTGTGTTTATCTCTGCATTCATCACCGACATTATTGGTATGTTGAAGCTATATGATATCGGACACGTGCTAACGCTTCATAGGCGTACATCCCATCTTTGGAGGATTCATTGCTGGATTGATCATCCCGCACGATGGCGGTTTTGCCATCGCCATGGTCGAAAAGATTGACGATCTTGTCTCTATGCTTTTCCTTCCCATCGTGAGTCCATCGACCAAGTCACACTCCACAAGCTGACAGTCACCAGTACTTTGTTCTCTCCGGCCTGCAGACCAACCTCGGTCTCTTGGACTCTGGCCACATCTGGGGCTATACCATCCTCATCATCGTGGTCGCCTTCTTGGGCAAGTTTGTTGGCTGCTGCGGTGCTGCCTTGGCCCTCAAGTATCCGCCTCGAGAGAGCGCGGCTATCGGCATGTTGATGAGTTGTAAAGGGTGAGTAGCACAACCTTACAAATAGTCCCGAGCTGATAAGGTTAGTCTTGTCGAGTTGATTGTCTTGAACGTCGGTAGATCCGCTGGTATCATCGACTCTCGTCTCTTCTCCATGTTTGTCGTCGAAGCCGTCGTCCTCACATTCATCACCACCCCCGCCACCCTCGCCGTCTACCCCGCTCGATTCCACAAGTCTCTCCGCGATCCGTCCCACGGCGCGGGCAAGAAGGACGACGACAAGGAGCTCAGCATCACCGGGGCCGCGGCGAGTGGCGCTAGCGGTGGGAGGGAGCATACGAGCAAGTTTTTGGTCATTCTGCAAAAGCTGGAGCATCTGTCTGCTGTTATGCTCTTGACACAGATGCTTGAACCTCCCGCGGCGAGTCAGAGAGAACCCTGGGATGCTTCTGGTCATGTTCACGGAGAGACCAAAAAGGGGAAACAGTCGAGTGAGAACGGCTCCGAGACGCACGACGACTCGACTTCGACCGGTCACGGCAAACACGACACGCTCCACAATCTCTTCCACTCCAACAAAGACCACCCCGCTTCCTCTGGCCTCGAACCCCGTATTGACGCGCTCAAGCTCGTCGAGCTCACCGGGCGTACTTATTCGGTCATGCAGTCTGCCGAAAAGGATCAGTTGCTGGGTACGGACGATGCTCTGCAGCTGTATCGACAATTTGGCCGATTGCGCGGGCTGGAGATTACTCCGCACATCTCCATCATTGAGCAAGAGTGGTACCCCCAGGCTGTCGCAGACTATGCCTCAGATCTGAGTACCGAGCTCGTCATCATCCCCTGGACCGTCCCCGTCCAAGGAGGTGCCTCCTCCGACCTCATTCAGCCCGCCACCGGATCATCGTCCACCGCCGTATCCCAATTCGACTCCATCTTTGGCTCTGAAACCGCTGGCTCGCCAATGTACACACATTTCATCAGGCGGTGCTTTGCGGAAAGCAAGAGTGATGTCGCGCTGTTTGTTGACCGAGGCTTTGGCGGTATGGCGGGTTTCAGGCCAGGCAGCGGACAGCATGTGTTTCTGCCCTTCTTTGGCGGGCCTGATGACCGGTTGGCTTTGCGGTTTGTGGTGCAGCTCTGCCAGCACCAGGGTGTGACTGCAACGATCGTGAGGGTGGAGAAGGATGAAGAGGAGGAAGGCGATGAGGCCGAGACGGAAGAAGGCAACAATGGTGAAAAGTCTGGCGTGGAATTACACCAAGCTGCTCTTCACTCCAACCAACTCACCGTGGGCGGCCAGACCCAGTACCCCGAGACTCAAGCCCGCCTCCAGTCCGAGACTGCCGACTCCATTGCCTGGAACTACTATGCCTCTCCCACCGTTTCCCCGCCTCGCCCGGCTTTCGTCGAGAAGGCGTTGGAGAGGATCTCATTCCATTCGACCACCTCGCACCAGCCGCTGACTTATGCGTTCACGTGTGGCGAGAGCGCGATCAGGGCGACGTCGGGGGGTTCCAAGACGTGGAGGCCGATGTTGATTGTTTCTGGAAGAGGACGCCGCGGGGCGGCGATCAACCATGAGACAGAGTTGACTCGGGTCTTGGCGGCCAAGGGGCTTTCGCCAAGTATCGGGGCAGAGCTGAGAAAGACGGTGGGAGATGCGGCGGCTGGGATGATCCTCGGCGGGGGAGCTTTGGGCACGGCGAGTTATCTTGTGATGGAGGCTGGAAAGTCATCTCTCTTGGTGTAACGTAACGAGTTGTAAATATACAGTGTACAAATGTGTTGTTTATACCATAAAATCAATCTTATTGTTAGGCTTTCCTTAAAGAGGCTGTCGCGCTATGCAATGATCTACACAGATATTAGGTGCATTGTTCTAGTATGGTCCAAATCGCTTCTTCCGTCTGTCACCCTTCTTATCCAGCCCATCACGCCCGGTAGCAGCAGCCCCAATCACAGGCCCATACCTCGGTCCCTCATCCTCCATGTCCTCATCGTCATCCTTATCACTCTCCTCGCTACTTTCCGTCTCAATCTCGCTCTCCTCATCCATGTCTTCATCTTCCTCTCCCCGAGCATCTCCATCATCATCCACATCCTTGTCGCCCACCGTGAGTCGCTCGGGCAGAGAGGCGAGGGAAAAGCCAGCAAGGACTCCGTCTTCAGATCCAGTATAGAGGGCCTCGTTGGGCAGGTCATGGAAGAGTGCGCGGACGACGTCTTTGTGGCCTCGGTTGGGGGCGGGGCCAGTGATGAAGTATGCGGAGGGAAGGTAAGAGGATGCAGAGGAGGAGTGGTGTTGGAGGATGATATCGCCGCTGCCATCACATCAGTAACTGTATAAAACGAAAAGGGTAGACTCACTCGTTGGTACCAACGGCAACCATAGGACCGCCAGCGCTGCTAACACCCAAACTCGGGACAGCCCCGATCAGGTAGTCGGACTTGTACGTCGCCTTTGCCTTGAACTCATCCAGCGCCGTCTGGGTGATGTTGGGACCTGACTTGGGAGGGGTAAAAGTTCTGAACTTGAACTCTGAAGAAGGATAGGCGACTTGGTCTTGAAGTTCGACCTCGCCCTCCGCACTCCTGCCTACGCTCCAGATGGCCATCTCGTCCATATCGCTCCTCGCCCAGACCCTCATCTTGCCCTTACTAAGGTACCCTCCCGCATCGGCAATACTCTGTCCCCAATTCTCTTCCGCTACCACAGCTTCGTCCTCGTCCGACTCTTTCATATTCGACAGAGCGATGAGACCGTCGGTGCTGGATGAGAGCAGGAGAGTACTAGGTGTGCGGACTTCGGGGTTGACTGATCGGGGGAGGAAGGCGGAGGATCCAGTGATGAGGGAGAGGTGAGTGATATCGTCAGAGTGGGTGGACGAGTGGGTGTAGAGGGGTGTACCCGAGTTTCGGGGGTCCCAGAACATTATGTGGGCTTCAGATGACAGAAGCTCTGTAGCGCCGATGACCAGATTGTCGGATGCAGAGTGCGTCAATGCAGTCACGGGAAGAGATTTCCTGATAAAAGCTGGATAGTAGTCAGCTCGGAATGAGATGCAGTAAATCGCGGACAAGCCTTTGATGACAGTCGCCCTGCTCCGGCTCCTCTCGTCCCACCTGACGATACTCCCATCCATAGCGGAGCTCCAAAGTTCACCCTCTCCAGAGCTGACAGCACTGACATGACCATTGTGCCCTCCGGACAGTTCGCCCACAGGTTGGAGTGTCTGGTTGTCGGCGATGGTCAAAGAAGGTGATGGATGGCGGAGGATGAGATGGGGAGTGCTGGGAGAGGGGGTGATCCCGAGGATATACGGGGCAGAAGGGAGAGGAGAGGCGAGAGTGGCGTAGGTAATAGGGGGAGGATAGGGCATTTTGAGAATTTGTTCTAGATGAAAGCAAATGAAAGAGGACATGAGCGCAAAATTCAAAGTGTCAGCCGTTGTTCACCGGTATCGGCCGCCGACGACTCTCAAGTCCCAACTCGAAGGTTGACTGACCAGGCGTTGGTTCTCGGGGGCCCGGGGGGCCCAAGCTTCGTTGACAGTCGGCAAGGTACGGTATAAAGGTCAATTTGGTTATGCATAATGCCCCATCACATTACCATCTTTCTGTCTATCATGTCATCTCAATCAAAGCTACTTGCCCCCACCACCGTCGGCGCTCTCGAGCTCGACCACCGCATCGTCATGGCGCCCCTGACCCGATTCCGTGCCAGTGCGGACGGTGTACCTGCTCCTGACGCCGTCAAGTACTATGGTCAGCGTGCTTCAAGTGAGTGTCTATGCCACCTGGATTGAATGTCAACTAACAGCGAGAACAGAGGGCGGTCTGCAAATCACTGAGGGTACCATTATCTCCCAGGAAGCTGGAGGCTATCCTCACGTTCCAGGCCTCTGGTCCAAGGAGCAAGTCGAAGGTTGGAAGCCTGTCACTGCGGCCGTGCACGCCAAGGGCGGTAAGATTGTGCCTCAACTGGCTGCTATTGGGTACGTTCTTCACCAATGGGAGGTAAAATATGGAAACTGACTCATGTATAGACGAGTTGCGGACCCCAGGGCTGTTGACAAGGTCGTTGCTCCTAGCGACATCCCCCTCCCTGGAGGTCCCCAAACTCTTCACGTCTTGACTGAGGAGGATATCGACCGCTATGTCGAGAGTTTTGCTCAAGCTGCTCGAAACGCCATTGAGGCTGGGTTCGATGCCGTGGAGGCACACTTTGCAAATGGCTATGTAAGTCTCATTGCCGCTTCCTTAAAGTAAAATGACTGACCACCATCATTCTCATAGCTTTGCGACCTGTTCGTAAGTGTCTTTTGACCACACAATCTGATTTACATTGACACCATCTTCAGATCCAAACCGTCAGCAACAAACGTACCGATTCTTACGCCGCGTCGACCTTCAAATTTCCCCTCCGAGTTATTGAAGCCCTTTCCAACGTGATCGGTGCTGACCGAGTGGGTATCCGAATCTCTCCCTTCAGCGAATTCCAAGGAATGCGCGAAGCCAAGCCCCTCGACACCTTCCTTCCTTTGCTGGACAAGATCCTCAGTGCTTACCCTAAGCTCGCCTATGTCCATGCTATCGAACCTAGAGTGGACGGCTTCGACATCAAAGAAGATGTCGGTGATGATACCCTTGAGCCCATCAGGCAGCTCGTCAAGGAGAAGGGGCAAGGGACCAAGTTCATCGTGGCCGGTGGTTATACGCCAGAGGGTGCTACCGCCCATGCTGAGGCAACTGACGACTTGATTGCTATGGGAAGGTACTTTATCTGTGAGCTTCTGCTTTTTCTGACTCGTTTACCATCTGCTGACAAACTGGAAGCCAACCCCGACATCGTCAACCGCATCAAGAACGGATACCCCTTGGGCGAATATAACCGTGACACTTTTTACAGCCCAGGTCCTGTCGGATACATCGAGTATGTACCAACCTTGCACGGTGCAGACGGATAGCTGATGTAAGATGCGCAGCTACCCCGAGTACAATGCTATCAAGCAAGACCACGGTGCTGACGCGATCGCTCCCGCCACAGCTAGTGCCGATTGAATTATCTTGCGGTGCTTAGAAATTACACACTATCCGTAGATGTTTCTAGATCTGCTACTTTATTATGCAACGGTACACTAGAAAGTCTGCTCACAATCTGGCGATCAATGTCATCCACGAATGGAATGTCTGGCCTTCGCGCGAGCCATGCAACAATGATATAATGATTTTCTGAAGAGTGGAATACCTCAGTCGCACTATTGCATAGAGGCAAGAAGAATTGAGCAACTGTCTCGTTATTGCTCAAGGCAATGGACCATCGACGAAGCCCACACAACTGGATCGACGCGCTTAACATGTTTGTAATTCAACAGTGGGTGTCTCCGCCGAGTGGTGACGGTTACGCTACGACGACTGTATCAGCTCCCAGGCATGCCCTCTTCCTTCTCTTTCGACCTGTTGTGAGACTTGAGAGGGCCCGTGTTGCTGGCTTCAGTATCGAAAGCCGAAAGGTGTCGGCCTCGCACTAGACCTGTTAAGCGAAACTGGAGTAATTACTGTGTTACGCTTGTTGGTGTACTCGAGTGGCTGTATACCGTATCCGCTGTAGGTGTAGCTGGTGGGGTATTCCGGTATCGTACAACAGTCGGTGACTGATGTGATGTGAAGGATCCTTGCACCAGGCCTCCAAGTGGAGGCGGATCCTTCCCGGCATTTCATTGTACCCGAATATTTCTATGTAATTACAATAGAGACGAGCATATTTCTAACACTCCCCCTATGATCTTCGCTATCCAATTCTTACAGACAAACAGACAAGACATCAAAGCAAGAACAAAGCGGTAACCAACAAGAAGCAACCAATACTTCAAAACAAAATAGAAAATCGGGAAATGAAACTGCCTCGTATCTCCCCCGAAGCCGCAAGTGCCCGTTGGGCTCCCCTTCCCTCACACGACGCCTAACCCTGCACCGGCCTGTCCTTCTTCTGACTCCTCGCCAGTTCCTCAACTCCCTTTCGCTTCCTCTCCCTCAGTTCAACTACCCCAATACGACTCGCAGCAGAGTTGTGTGCAGGGCCCATAAGCGGCTTCGTCAAGAAGTCGGCGAGTTGTAACTGAGTCGGGACGTACACCAGCTCTACCACTCCTTCCGCAGCATTCTCCCTCAACTTGTGGTACCGGATATCAATGTGTTTCGTCCGGTGGTGTGTCATTGGGTGGGATGCGAAGGTGATGGTCGACTTGTTGTCTGAATAGAGTGGTGTCGGCTTGGAGATGGGAAACCCGATGCTGGACAGGATCGAGCGTAACCAGAGGATTTCGAGGAGGGCGGAGTGAGCGGCGATGTACTCAGCCTCCATAGTAGATGAGGCGACGATGGGTTGTCTTTTGGACATCCAGGTGACGGGAGAGTTGTGGAGGAAGCCGATCCACCCGGTGGTAGATCTGCGAGTGCTGATGTCGCCCGCGTAGTCCGCGTCCGCGAACATCGCAGGGTTGCCCTCAACCGCTCCCCCCAAGTCCAGACGCCTCTCTCTCGTGTCCCTCAAATACCCAATCGTCCTCATCGCCATCTCAAAGTCCCTCTCAGACGGCTCGGCAAGTGTTCGAGAAAGGATGGACGCCGCGTACGCAACGTCAGGTCGGGTACAGTTGGCGACCCACGAAATCATCCCAACGGCTTTCCGATAAGGGGTGGCGTCCACGAGGGAATGGGACTCGTCCTCGTCGATGTTGTAGGGAAGGGGGGTGGTGATGTGGCGGTTGATGATCTCAGAGCTGAAGGTCTCGCAGCATTTATCGATGTAGGCAGGCTGAGACAACCATACCTTCCTAGCTTGGCGATCACGCTGGATCTTCAGCCCCAAGATGAACTTCGCCTCCCCCATCCTCGTGATTCGCCATTCCTTCTCTAGCTCGTCGAAGATCCTCGTCGCTTCTCCCTCGACCTTGCTCGCCACCAAGATGTCGTCGACATACGCCATGAGGAGGCAACGCGGGCGACCGGACGCCTCATCGTCCAACACGTATACTCCCCACTCTTCCTCAAGCCTTCGAAACCCCATCTTGAACAGTACCCTTGATAACTCCTCCCACCACGTACGCCCACTCTGTTTGAGTCCATAGATAGACCTTTGGAGCTTGAGGGCGTTCGCGCCTGGGGTGACGGTTTTGACGCCGTCGGGTATGCGCATGAAGATTTCTCGATCCAGTTTGCCATTGAGATAGGCCCCCTCGACGTCGCACTGGTGGATATCGAGGTTGTGGATGGCGGCGAGAGTGAGGAAGATCCTCAGAGATGTGATCCTGCTTACTGGCGAAAACGTCTCGTCGTAGTCGATGCCATGGATTTGGCTGAACCCTTTTGCGACTAGCCTGGCCTTGTACTTGACAGGCCTGCCGTCCGCATCGTGCTTGATGTTGAAAACCCATCGACAAGCAACGATCTTCCTGCCCTCAGGCAGCCTGACTTCCTCGAAGGTCTCCTTTCCGACAAGGTTGTCGAGTTCTCTGCTCATCGCTGCCATCCACTCTTTGTGCTCCGGCGATCCCATAGCTTCTTTCGCCGTAGTAGGCACTCGCGGATCTGCACTCGTGACAGCAAGCAGAATCCCTTCGCGTTCCAGCAAGGGTGTTGCCGCAGACTGAGCAAGTCTGGCCGATCGACGTAGTTGCGTCTCATCTCCACCTGGCTCCTCTGAGCGCGACTCAATGCTGAGATGGGGAGGGATGTCATCAACAGGTTGCTCTTGAACAGCTTGCGCCGGTTCACCTGTTGGAGTAGCAGGGCTCGGGGCGTCGGGCACGGTATCCTGTGCGTCCACAGGTACTCCCAACGACGGCTCCTAGCGAGTGGTCAGTCAAATGACGCCGTGGAAGGTCGTCGACTCACTCCAGCAGGTACAGCCGGGATTGCTTCTGCATTTCCCGCCTCCGCTCTATCCACCGTACTGCCCTGCACGCCAAATTCAGCATCAGCATGAATTCGGGTAGTGGCTTGGGACTGACGTACCGATGGCTGAGACTGTACCACCCTATCCGAGGGCACGCTGATCAGGCGTGGCTGCTCTCCAGCCCCCACTACTTCCTCGAAAAGCGGACCGACAGGTTTGGGCGATAGGACGTAAAGCTCCGCTTTCTTGTTGGCCTTGTGATTGAAGTCAACGTCTCGTCCTGCCACTCTTTGTCCCGTCCTCTCCACTCGAACAATATACTGGCTGGAATAGATATCCACGCCCAGCAGCCTCGAAGCAATACCTCTCGGCGAGTTGAGATCGGACTTGTCCACTTTCGAATTCGGCAGATGCAGATAGCATATCGTACCGAAGGCCCATAGCGAAGAGAGATTCGGCTTCCTTGCCGTGAAGTTCTCCCAGGCAGTGTTGCCGTTCGCTGAGTAGGTCGTTTGGTTGAGTATGACCGAAGCGTAGATCGCTGCCTGGTCCCAGTACGCGTGGCCTAGTGCAGTGGCCGCTAGCATAGACCCAACCATCTCCCTGACCGTCCTATTCCACCTCTCCGCCGTCCCATTCAGCTCTGGCGTGTAGGTGGGGGACATCTGGTGTATAATGCCCGTCTTGGAATACCAGCCCTTGGCTTCCAGCGAGGTAAACTCCTGTCCCTGATCCGAGCGAATGACCCTAACGCGTACACCGGTTTGTTGTTCGATGCGTTTGACGAACTCCACGATGATGCGGAAGACGTCCGACTTGGATGGGAGTGGAACGGCGAGTCTGACTTGGGTGTAGTCGGCAACGATACCAAGGAAGTACTTGTTGCCGCTCGCAGACGCGGCGACTGGCCCTTTGAGGTCGACGTGAATGAATTCCCCGTCCTTGGAGCCCCTCTGGCTAACCTTCGTCTTCGCAAGCCGCGTCGATTTCTGCTCCATGCACTCCTCGCAGTCTCTCAGAGTAAACGTGTCGTCCTTCAAAGACTCTGCCGTGACGTCGGGGACCGCACCCTTCCTAACCAACTCCACAATCTTTCCGGTAGACTGGTGACCAAGGCGCTCGTGAAGTCCCTTGAGGACACTCTCTTTCTCGGTCACGGAGTTGAGCGTGGGCGAATAGGGGATGTGGCAGAATGGTAGACCTTGAATGCGGACCAGATAGCGTGTGTCGTTGCCAAAGGAGATTCGATCATTCTCAAGGTCGAGTCGAATGTGTGCCTTCTTCAAGCAACGCTCCGAGATGAGGTTGAGCGTAGCTTGGGGGATATAGTACACGTCGACGAGAGTAATCTCCCCCTGAATGATGATGTCTCCTTGCTCGTGCGCAACGATGGTGTTACCGTTCAAGAGGTCAAAGACCATGGGTTGAGCGAGGGGTCTGATATTTGTGAGGTAGCGGCTGTCGTTTGTGACGTGATGGCTGGAGCCAGTGTCGACAAGGAAGGCGTCCCGCGGAGTAGACTGTGCCGACGCCAACATAGGGTTAAGCCGACCCCCAAACCATCGCATCGAACTTGACGACTCTCGTTCGCCCCTCCCATCTGTCGCAGAGTTGATCCTCCCTGCCTTTTTCGCCTCTTGCCACTCCCTCACCTCCTCCATTTCTTTCTTCCTCTTCTTACACTCCATCATGAAATGCCCATTGATGCCGCAGTAGAAGCACTTCTTCCCTGAACTCGCCCCTCGAGAACCGTCGGCATTCTTCCCAGATTTCTTCTTCCAGTCCCCACTCCTCTTCTTCTCGCCCTTCTTCTCACCCTTCTTCTCAAACTTCTTCTTGGTCGATGAACGCAGCTTGTCGTGGTCAATGACCGGGTTGGCAGCGCTCAAGACCTGTGTGCCCTGAGAAGCGTTCGCAAGCTCGCCGAGCTCCTTGTGGAAGTGATGGTTGAGATTGAGCCATGTGCGCTCGGACGGGATGTAGGTTGTGAGGAAAGACGCTCTGATATGAGGCCAATATGATTTCCCGACAGCCCTCAAGAACTTGTCCACCTTGTATGACTCTGACATAGGTTCGTCGTAGTTCTCAAGTTTATCGCAAAGCCTGCTGAAGGTTGTGAAGAACTGGCGCGCGACGTTAACGTCGTCGCCGCCCTCAATGTGAAGGGTGTCGAGCTGATCTCGGCAGCGGTCCTTGTCGTCGTCCGGGTTGGGAATACAGAGACCGCTGAGGGCCGTCCACATGTCGCGAGCAGACCACTTCTTCATCATCGATCTGCGGAAGTCCATCGACAGGTTTGGTATGATGGCGCTAATCGCAATCCTCTCCTTGACTGCCCACGCCCTCCACGCCTTCTTGGCCTTCACCTCCTGCTCTGCCGTCCCTAGCGGTCCTCGCTGCTCTCCCTCGGGAAGATGTTCCCCGGCGGATTGTTTTGGAGGCCTAATGATAGCCTTTTCCGCCTCCGTACATCCTTCCACAGAACGTCGAAGCGGCTCAACACAATCTTCCCCAATGTGGTTTCTCGCGCCCTTGGTGAAGAGATAGTTGTCCACCAGCGAAGCCCAGTCTTCGAAGTCCTCGACTCGGGCCAGTTGGAAGATCTTGTCTGAGCCCCTCTCTTGTTTGTCGGCTGACATGCTGACTATGACGCGTGGGAATTGTAGTACGACGCTTGGAGGAGGTGGTTGCGGGAACTTAGAAGCAGGAGTGGCGGGATGTGGGAGGTAATGGAGGTAATGGAGGTAATGGAGGTAATGGAGGTAATGGATTCGATGAGGGTGGTGGTTTGCTCTTGAGGTAAGAGTAGGTTCCCTAATCTGCGTCAGAAGATGAACGCAGTGATAGCGGGAAGAACGTCCAGGCGGGGGTCGTTCTGATAGAATCACCCCCAAGAAGAAACTCTAGTGGTACTCAGCTAGTAGGATACGACCAACGGCCTGATCGGTCCTGAGGATGGTGATATCGATAACTCTCCAGTCAACCTGACTGTAGAAGGCGAGAGCTGTCGATCCGTCGAGTACGTTGTGTGGTTCGCGCTTCACGACTCTTAATCTGTTAAGCGAAACTGGAGTAATTACTGTGTTACGCTTGTTGGTGTACTCGAGTGGCTGTATACCGTATCCGCTGTAGGTGTAGCTGGTGGGGTATTCCGGTATCGTACAACAGTCGGTGACTGATGTGATGTGAAGGATCCTTGCACCAGGCCTCCAAGTGGAGGCGGATCCTTCCCGGCATTTCATTGTACCCGAATATTTCTATGTAATTACAATAGAGACGAGCATATTTCTAACAAGACCGTGGCCGGACCTGTTACATAATAAGGTCCCATTGTTATTGCTTGCTCATCCTTTGCTGTCTCAATGATTCAGCCCGGTGGAGGCATTGTGGAGGTTGACCACAGCAGCAGCAGCAGCCATCCATCGATGCTAGTCAATATGTCAAGTTGTATAAAGGGCTCACAATGTCAATCGATGTCCCCCACCGCACTTTGTTGTCTTGTTCACCATGTCGCCCCAATCAAAGCTTTTCGCTCCTATCACCGCCGGCTCTCTCCAGCTCGACCATCGTATCGTGCTCGCGCCCATGACCCGGTTCCGTGCTGGCAAGGAGGACGGTGTGCCTTCTGCTGACCACATCAAGTACTATGAGCAGCGTGCTTCCAGTGAGTGTCTTGACTACTTGAACATGACGTCGATTGACGATACCAACAGAGGGTGGGCTTTTGATCTCTGAGGGCACCTTTGTCTCCAAAGAGGCTGGGGGATATCTCTCCGTTTCGGGACTCTGGACCAAAGAGCAGATAGAGGGCTGGAAACTCGTCACTGCCGCCGTTCACGCCAAGGGCGGAAAGATCGCGGCTCAGCTTTGGTCTCTTGGGTACGTTCGTACTTTCGAAGTGTTCAAATACTGACTCTACTGCAGGCGTGTTGCCGACCCAAGCAATGTAGACAAGGTCGTTGCTCCCAGTGATGTTCCCCTCGCTGGAGGCCCTCAGACTCTCCACGTCTTGACTGAAGAAGATATCGACCGATTTGTCGAGAGCTTTGCTGAGGCCGCTCGGAACGCCGTTGAAGCCGGGTTTGACGCAGTCGAAGCACACTTTGCCAACGGCTATGTGAGTTTAGATATACTCGTCATTTGGTACTGTTATTGACCATACTCTCTCTCAAAGCTTCCTGACCAGTTCGTAAGTGTCCTCTTCAATCACCCAAGTGGACTTGCGTTAATGCCATCCTCAGATCCAATCCGTCACCAACAAGCGTACCGACTCTTACGCCGCCTCCACATTCAAATTCCCTCTTCGTATCCTTGATGCCTTGACCACCGCCATCGGCCCCGAACGTGTTGGATTCCGGATTTCGCCCTTCAACACTTTCCAAGGTATGCGTGAAGCCAAGCCCCTCGATACTTTCGTCCCCTTTGTCAACAAAGCCCTCGATGCTCACCCCGACCTCGCTTTCGTCCATGCTGTCGAACCCCGAGCCGATGGGTTTGACTTGAAGGATGACGTGGGAGAAGATACACTCGAACCGATTAGGCAGATTATCAAGGAGAAGGGGAAGGGCACCAAGTTGATTGCGGCGGGTGGTTTCAAGGCCGACAGCGCTATTGCGCATGCCAATGCCACTGATGACTTGGTGGCTATTGGGAGGTACTTTATCTGTGAGCTTTCCTCTTTCCTTGACTCGTGTACCTCCTGACAATGTGGAAGCCAACCCCGATATTGTTGCACGTATCAAAAACGGCCACCCCCTCGGCGAGTATAACCGTGACACGTTCTACAGCCCTGGTCCTGAGGGATACACCGAGTAAGCATCATGGTCGTAATGTCTTGATCAATGGCTGATATGCGATTGATAGCTACCTCGAGTACAATGCGATCAAGCAAGACCATGCGGCTGAGGCAGTTGCCCCTGCGATCGCATGAGTCCGCGCAGATGTAGCCAATCTATCCTAGACTCAAATGATTCATATGTCCCATGGTAATAGATAGCAGCGGTATCTACATATATCTCTGCTATTGGAGTCTAGAGTAAGCCCTCAGGCTTGACATGCATTCTCCAACTATCAATGAAACTCGTGGAACACTTCCCTTCTCATCATCGCTCCAAGTCAATCCTCGGCCATGATGGCTCTATGGCTCTAACTCTTGTTTTGCTGATTGTCGGAGACAGTATGCTTGATTACTAAGGAGCTGTGGAGGAAGATTCACGAGGAGTGAGCATGGGGTCGAACTCGGTGGGGATTGTTTTCGATTTGTGGCGTCTACGCCGTCCGCGTGCTCACGACCTTTCGATCTACTCCGAGCATGGACGCTGCCCAACGTGCATCAGACTCAAGCCTTCGGTCGCCCTCAGTACCTTCCTCCACCAGACGAGATGAATCAAAGGCAATCAGTGCAAAGCTGCCGTCGTCGCGTCGGCGGATGTGTCGCCGCTGTACATCACGATGGATCACACGCTCGGAATGGAGCTGACCGGATTTCAGCATCCCACGCATGCATAGCGAGCTCACCGGTGGTAAGGTCAAGAGCTCTTCTACGTGCCATCCGTCGCGACGCTTCTGTCACGTTTCGGATACTGACTAAATCGTCGTCCTCCTGGCAAATTCTTCACCGGGATCTGATCTCAATACCGTGCCCACCTGCTACGTGCAAATCCACCATTACCCTCTCGACCGCTCAAAACAGCAAAAGTGAACCAAACAATGAGAGATGCGCAGAGTCGCTAGAAGATAAGCGGGCGTTTCGGCCTTGTCCGATATCGTAAGTCACGTCATCCTTCATCCAAAAACATCTTGTTGCTCTTTTTCAGTTGATACACTTCCCCAGATATAATATGGCCTCCCCCACTGCCCCCATCGACGTCCTCCTTATCGGATTAGGATCCATCGGCTCCGTTTACGCTTATCTTCTCGAAAAGGTCAGATTCTGCCTTGTCTCATCTCAATCATCCTCCACTGACACATGTACGTTTCTAGGGAGGTAAAGCTCGGGTCACTGCCGTAGCCCGCTCCAACTACAACCTTTACACTACCACTGGTGTGACGCTCGAAACCGAGCGCTTCGGGACGGTGGAGGGCTGGAAGCCTTATCGAGGTACGTATTAGATCTGCTCATTCCTCTCGAGTTGCCATCTTAAACTCGGAATGCTCATCTGGGATGCTTTAGTCTTCAAATCGCAAAAGGAAGCTTTAGCCGATGGCACTCATTACGCGATTTGTCTGGTCTGCACGAAATGTCTTCCAGACGTCCTCCCGAACGTCAAGCTCTTAGCCGATACTATTGAGAGCGGCCAGATTGGTGCTTACAATTTGATCCAAGTACGTCTCGGATCGGTATATCTCTTCTCCATGCGGAAGCTGACTGTGAGACAGAATGGGTTGGGTATTGAGGAGGATTTGTATCAAGGCGTCAAAGACCAAGACATCCCGGTGCTCTCCAGCTGTGCTTGGATTGGTATCATGACCTCTGCCGACGGCAAAGTCGTCACTTGGAGAGGCAAGGTGAGTCATCATTCATAGTTCTCTATGGTCCTCAAACTGATTCAAATCAAGGAAATTCTCGTTGCTGGTAACTATCCTCCCAAACCCCCCAAGGGCCAAGTACAAGATCGAGAGTTTTCCCAAAAGGAGGCCTCCGCGCTGGAGCTCTGGGTTGACATCCTGAAGGCCGGGGAGGGTGTCGTTGACACCACCGAGCACATTGACTCCATCCGCTTCTCCAAGGTCCGTCCATATCATACCACAATGTGACCAAGCTAATCTGGGTTGCAGAACGTCTGGAACTGCGCCTGGGCATCTATGCAAGGCCTCGTCCGATCCACTGCCCTTGCTTTTGCTCCCCTCTCTCCCGAGCACTCTGCTGTCATCAAGTCGTACTTTCGCGAGATTGTGACAGTTGGGTTCCAAGCGGGTCTGTTGTGGAAGGGGATGGTGCAGTACCCAACCAAAGAAGTGAGCGAGGGTTTGGACGATGTTGTCGAGTACTGCTGGGACAAGGTAGGTTTCTCTACTTGTCCCTTGATAGCGAGCTGATCAGGGTAGATCACTGGTATGGCCAAAGCTCGCGGCGTCGGCCACAAATACTCTCTCCTGATCGACGTCGAGATGGGCCGTCCATTCGAGGTCGAAGTCATCACCGGTGCCGTACTTCGACTCGCTCAAAAGCACAAGGTGGACACTCCCAGGCTGGAGTACACTTATGTGCTGCTGAAGGTATTGCAGGGCGAGATCTTGAGGGAGCAGAGGGAGAAGTTGGAGGAGAAGGCCGTCGGGGCGTAGTCGGGTCGAAAGATCTTGAGCATGATACAAACATCTACTGTAAATCAGCATACATATACTAGACAATAGACAGGACATGCATGCATGGCATCGAACCAAACAACCCTTCCAGCCGCCACAAGCGGATAACGCCGCATTCCCCGCCAGCTTGTGCAGGCGGCAATTCTCGCCTGCCCTTGCGGTGGAGGACGTCCACGCTGCCCGCTCATCTCCTCTGACTTTTCCCTCCTCTTCTCTTCTCCAAGCCATGTCAGATGGCTATACTGTCAAACAAGAAACGATTGGAGATGACGCCCCTGAGCCGGCCAGGGTGATGGCGAATGGGGTGAATGGTGTTGCGAGTGGGAGTGGGGTGAATGGGGATGGGCAGAGGTTGTTTAAGAGGGAAGATGCGTCGACGCCTACGCCTACTGCGAGAGGGTCGGCGACTCCGACATCATATACCTCCACTCCTTCCCGCCACTACGCTCCACCGCCACCACAAAGTCTGCAAAATCAGCAACAGAAACCCGTCCAAGCTACACCGAAACCGTTCCCCGGTCAAGTCGACGCCGAGCAGGGGAGCAGTACGGGAGGGAGTGGCTGGGAGAAGCAATTAGCAGGGAGGAAGAGGAAGTGGGGTGTTATGGGCTTTGGAAAGGACGAGCAGGAGGCTTTGGCCGACTCTTGGACATCGTAAGCTTGCCCCCGAATATATAATCAAGGCAGAGCTGATATAGTGCAGGCTGCATCTGGCTGTAGAGTTGGATCAGGATGCGACCCTCAACCCACCACCACCAACACGATTTACATCAGTAGAGGACGCGGTTCAGAGATTATTGCCGTATCACATCTGGCAGGTGCATGACGAGGAACTGAATACGTGGGACAAGGCGGATGTAGCGAGAGGTGAGTGTTCACATCCCGGGAACGTGGGTGATGAGCTGATGGGGATGTAGAAACAAAAGAAGCATCCGAGCTGTTACTACGGTTGAAGAATATAAAATCGCGATTCGCCAAAGCACTCCTCCGCGAAGACGACCGCCCAGCCCCGCTCCCCTCCGCTATCAATTTCCTCCAAACCTCCCAATCCGCCGTGCGCGACCAAGTCTCATACTTGCAGTCCAACCTCCGGCAATCAAAACAACAGTGGTCGTACTTGGACCAGGAGCAAAGACGGGTGGCAGAAGTAAGGAGGAAGGCGAGGGAAGATGAAGAGGCGATGAAAAGGGTGGTGGGGATGGCTATGCAGGAGGCTGTGAGACCTTTGGGGCCGGGAAGTGGAGGGACAGGGTCCAGACCGTCAATACCGGCGCAACAAGCCCGTCCGCCTATACAAGAGTCTCCGACGAAACGTACTCGAGGCAGACCACCAGGGACAGGCAGGCTTCAGCTCGCCGCGAGCTCGGGTTTAAATCTCCAAGCTGTTGCCAGTCCGAATGGGAACTCGATTCGCTCTGCAGCAGGGTCGCCCGGCAGTGCGACTGGAGCCATGACGCCTGGGGGACGGACGGGTACGCCTACGCCTGGGGTGAATGGGGCGGGTACGCCGGGGAGACCGCCGCCACCGCCTCAGGGGCCTGTCTCTTTGACCATCAACATGTACGTTTATCGTGCCTCCTTTGATTCCGGAGTTGGAATACTGACAACTCTCCAAGATCATTACTCCCCCAACTGGTCAGTATCGGCCTGATCCCTTCCACTCCCGTCCAAGCCACGCCAGCTGCCAGTTCACAAAAATGGCCGGCTACCATTATCAAGACGTTGGATGACAAGAAGAGCGTCCAAGTCTCCATGTACGTTTCCCCTGAACAACGTAGACGAACAATGGGCTGACGAGGGCGCAGCAATCTTGGGCTCTGTACGAAACCCCAATTACTGAGTCTGGCCAAGATATTGAACGTAAAAGGTTCGACGCCTTCTGCACCTTCGACTCCCAGTTCGACGACGGGTGCTGGGCCGTCGCAATGATAGACCATGATGACATGACGGTAGAGCATAACATATATAGTATTCTTTCGAGCATGGCATGGGATTTGACGCATGTAGACCACTTGTACAATGCGCTTTGACGTAATCGAATTTGGTGGCCTCCAACAGGCATGATTTGTACACGACCGTTCAAAGGAGTCTCGAGTCAGCATTACACCTCGTTCCATTGGATAGGTCAAGCGGCTACGGGTCAATGCATGAAATCCCAACGAATTGCTTTCCCATGCTCTCCGCGCCAACACTCGTTTTCATCTCCTCACTGCCTCTCGATCCTTGAACAGTACCCTAGGGGTAACCGCTTAAGCGGAGGGTCGGCCGACACCACCGAATCGCTGCAAACCAAGTCAGCACACGCCTACTCAAAGCCTTTGTGGCAACTCACGGGTCGCTCCTCACCACCCTCGTCCTTCCTCCTGTACTCCCTGTCACCTCGGGGGGCCCTGTAGGCACCGCCCTCCCTCTGGCCGCCGGTCCTGGCGGGGGCCCTGGTGACGGGCTTGACGTGGGTGTTGGGCACAATCTCGGAAGGAAGGTGCAAGAACTCCCTGAGGTAGGCGAGACCCTCCTCGGTGAGGGTGTAGTAGTACCACTGCCAAGAGAACTGGGTCTTGACGTAGCCCTTGGAGTTGAGGGACTGCATGGCCTTGACAACCTCGAGGTTTCGGACGGAGGGGATGTCGGGGTGGGTGGGTCGGTTAAAGTCCTTGGGGGCGACGAGGACACCCTCCTTGAAGAGGTACTCGTAGATCTAAACGATGAATGAGTGGGTGATCATCGAGAGTGTTGTGGGATGACATACGGCCCTGCGGTTTTCCTTGGTGATGATCATTGTGGAGGAGTGGTTTTTGGGACTTTTTTTGATGAAGTCTGGGGATTGAGTGTTTGCTTGATACGTGCCGCTGCCTGTGAAGGGTTAGTCGGGGCCAGTTGTATACCGGGATTGAACTTACCTTCGGCTTGTGAATCTAAGGAAAATCAAAAATCGCAGATGTGCAAGAAGAGTTTCGCGCAGGTTACTTTGCCACATGGAAAAATACCGGCCAACGCCGCATTTGGTTCCGTCACAGTATGCGGCGGCCTTCCGAGCTGACACAGAGGGCTATCGACGACCATCGAGGCGGGGGTGCATGCGAGGGGAGGGGTAGGAGTAGCGGGGGTAGATGGGGGTGGGTGGGAGGGTGTGAGAGAACATGTAGGTGGTCTGTGAGATACGAGTGTGGCTGACGAGAAAACAGCCCAGTGAGACTTGACCCTGGTTGTCACACCCGCCCTGCAGATTCAGCATATGCATGGGGCGTACATGGAGAGGTCTTGCAGGCGGATGTCAGGCTAATCAGATATAAAAGATATAGTAAGAATAGAAAATACTAATACAATACACACCCCAAAAGCGAATTAAAGCTGGTGACAGTGATGTTGGGAGGGCGTTCGAAAGGAGGTGTTTACTATTAGCCCTCTCTGCAATTACTGTATTCCCTCCCTCCCATTCCTATTCCATTTCTAATCCTCATCTCATCTCTTGCTGCTCCCACGATGCCGCCCCCCGCCTACCCCTGGACCAACGCCGTCCCCTCCTCCCGCCTCTCCCCCGACACATCAGACCGCCCCCAACACCAGCGCTCAGAGTCCGAGGTCATCGCCGCCTCTGCCCTCCGCCAGCCCTCGACCTTCCACCGCTCAAACGCATCCACCCCTCCCGCCCAGGGCTCTCCCTCAGGCCTGCGCTCTCGCCCCTCCCCCCGCAAAGACAAGGGCACCCACGTCCTCACCAAACCCAATTCTTCACCCAACCTCTCTGTCCCCTCCAGCGCGCGAGACTCGACCGTGCGCCATGTCTCCCACTCGTCTGGCGCAGAGCGGATCATCAAGGGGACAAGCCGCTGGCTGCGTGACAAGCTGGATATGGGCGGCGCAGAGAAGAAGGACGATGGTTGGTTGATCTTGGACTTGCACTCGGAGTCCGTCGCGAGCGAATCGACCAACAGTCGCGCTGTGCCAGCCTACGACCACCGTGGGTATCCCACTCGCCAAGCCTCGTTCGAGACGGCTCGTCCTGTTGCTGGACCGCCCACCCCGAATTCCCCTACCGGCCCGCTCGTCTCTGATCCCGAGATCAAAAACTACCTCTCCGACTCTCACAACGCCAGACACCCCCAAGGCTCTCTCGGCTACTCGCACAAAGCCAGCCTCTCCCCACTCGCCGCCCACTTTCCCGTCGGTCTCTCGGCTTTGGACACTTCTGCCGGCTCAGACTTTTTCCCAGGCGGCAATTCCAACCTCAGCAACCGCACCTTTGGGAGCGGGCCGAGTCTGGCACCGAGCATCTACGAGTCTTCTATGCGCAGTCATGCTTCGTTCTCAAGCTTCCAGGACAGCGATACGGATAGTGTCGCACAGCTGCGAGAGGATGACCCGTTCACGAGAGCCATGGGGCTGGGCGCAGGCATTAACGGGGGAAAGGAGAGGAGAGAGAGGAATGAACTGCAATCAATGTATACCCTCAAGAGCTTGAGGCTCAAGAGCTTGGGGTTAGGGCGGAATCAAAAGAAGCGGGAGAATAGCAAGCTGTTCGATCTGGTACGTTCTCTTAAAGATGACGTTGTGCGACAGACTGAAGGGAGAGTAGTTGCCATTTCACCTCGATCCTTCCCAATGGCACGATATGGGTCCAGAAGAAGACGACTCGCTACACCATCCTGACGCCATGGACAAGCACGATGTGAGTTGGGTATCTCATCCTCGCGATAGCATGGCTGACGCGAAAGGTAGACGGACTACTTTTCCAAACGCGGTCTTGCCAACCTCGGCTGTCTACTCTTCTTGTTCTTGACAGTCGTCATGATCTTGTGAGTGGATGCGCCAGAGGCGAAATCACTGCTGATGAGATCATAGTGCCGGCTACCCCGTCCTTACCTACTATTACCACCCGCACAACATGGACAATAACGGTGCCTACAACCTCGGCGGTATCAAGTGCGTCGTTTCTCCTCGGCGCAGCGCCCAAAACTGATCATCGGAATGTAGCGCAACGGGCCAAGTCCCAAGCATCACCAACTTTTTCCAGCTCATCGACCCCGATACACCCCCAGAGGCGTACACGCATACGAGCGCAGAGACGGGCGAAGAGTGGGAGTTGGTGTTTTCGGACGAGTTCAACCAGGAGGGGAGGACTTTTAATCCTGGTGAGTCGTTCGGAGCTCTGGGGAGGTGGTACTAATGGCGTTGGAAGGCGATGATCCGTTCTGGGAAGCTGTGGATTTGCACTATTGGCAGACGAATAATTTGGAATGGTATGACCCTAAGCGTGTGACGACCAAGGACGGCAAGCTGGTTATCACTTTAGACAAGATTGTCAGTCACGGGATGAACTTTGAAGGCGGCAGTGAGTATTTCGTCCATCCCGATTTAGACGCTGGTACTGACAGGTATACAGTGATGTCAAGTTGGAACCAGTTTTGCTTTAGCGGAGGGTACATCGAAGGCACCTCCATTTTCTTTCTTGCTCCGAAACTCGCCCTAACGTAAGATATAGCATCGGTTTCTCTTCCTGGTACAAACGACGTCCCTGGGTGAGTTTACTCATCATCAAAACCAAACCCAAGCTGATGGTAGAACAGCCTCTGGCCTGCTATCTGGACTATGGGCAATCTCGGACGTGCCGGCTATGGCGGGACGCTAGATGGTACTTGGCCATACAGCTACGACACTTGCGACGTCGGTACTCTTGCCAACCAAACCCTCAACGGTACATATCCTCCATCTCTCCTTCACCAAAGGCAAAAAGCTGATCAGAGCAACAGGCAAACCCGAAACATCTCTCACGAACGGTGATCCCAACAACGGCAACGAACTCTCTTACCTCCCCGGCCAGCGATTGTCGAGCTGCACGTGCGAGGATGATCCGCATCATCCTGGGCCAAAGCATGAGGATGGGACGTGGGTGGGAAGGTCGGCGCCGGAGATTGATATCTTTGAGGCTACTGTGAGATATCACTGGTCAGGGTCAAAGGCTGTGGCTGACGGTATATTTCAGATCGACGACCGGAAAGGAAAAGTGTCTCAATCCGGTCAATGGGCGCCTTTCAGTTCGCATTACTATGTGAGTCTCTTCTGTATTTCGAGTCCAATCTTGCTTACGAGTATGATAGTTCAAGAATACATCCGACAAGTATTACGAAATTTATGATGAGGATGAGACCGAGGTGAACACGTACATGGGGAGTGTTTATCAGCAGGCTACTTCGGCTTTGACTATGACGAAACAAGTATGTGATTTTCGTCTTTCTCTCGGTGAAGAGTGCTAATGATCTTGCAGAATTGCTAGTAGGCCCGACACTTCACAGCCCTATGAGCAGGAGAGACTAACATGATATAGTACCAACGAAAAGGGGTGTTTCGAGTCCTATGGATTTGAATACGAAGAAGGCCCAGACGGATATATCACATGGATCAACGATGACAAGAAGGCTTGGACCATTCGTGGGCCTGGTGAGTACCCACTTGATCTCTCCGAGTGAGCTGGCGCTGATGGAACGGTATAGCGATGGGCCCTGATGAAGAAGCCGAAGTCGGTCAGAGGATCGTCTCGGACGAGCCAATGTATATCATTCTCAATTTCGGTATCTCGGAGAACTTTGGTGCTATCCAGTAAGCCCTCTGTGCCTCGATTGGGAAAAGCAGGCTGATGATGTGTCTGCAGTTATGTGGGATTGGATCCGCTATGGCCTATCACGTGAGATCTCTGCATCGTGCCCATGTGGAGTAGGCTGACGTAGATGATAGTATGGAGGTCGATTATGTCCGAGTATATCGTGCGTGCTTCTTTGTAACGTGGAGGACGGGTGCTGACGCCAGTGACAGAAGACCCGAAGAAGAGAAACATCGGGTGCGATCCTGCGGATAGGCCTACTGCTGCATACATTGCGCAGTGAGTCCGGACTCGTCTGCAAGCGGTGAAAAGTTTGCTGATCGCTGCGATAGATTCCCTCAAGCATACTCTGATCCCAATATCGTAAGTGCTCGGCTTCTAGGGAAGAGACAAGTCTCACCCAAAGTGTAGACGGTATTTGATCACGTCCCCGGCGCCACCTGGCCGAAGAACCGATTGATAGATGATTGTTGAGCAGACCGTTCCGACATCTCGGCTCTCTGAAGCTCTTTGTTGGGTATCAAAAGCCTTCTTATCATTTTGTACTATAGCCATTTCCCGTCATTTATCAAGCTTGGAGAGGACTTTCATTCATCTCGAGCTCTGGACAATTCAATCATGACTCAGACACGACATCATACATGAAAGCATGAATCTAGTTTCCTTCCTCTATATATCTGTCTAATGTCAGTATTGTTGCTTGACACATTTGCTCAAGCACAAGGGACGCAATCGAGGACAGTCTTTCAAGTAGAACGCCCTGTGTATTCCTTCGTACTCCACCCATCGCTCGAAGGAGACATGCGAATATGATTATATGCCATCTCAATCGCTAGTCGGTATGGATCTATTCAGCTCCTTGACCAGCTCCTCCGCCACACTCGCTCCTTGCTCTAACAGTCCCCGCACTCGGCTCTGATCCAGACCGTGAGGTCCTTCTAACCGCATACCACAGAGATTGGGCGCGGAAGAAGAGTCGGGGGAGGTGGGTTTGAAGAAGAGGAGAATGCGGGTGGGGCAGGCGGCCTCTTCCTGAGCGGTAGCATCAAGGAAGATATTGGCAGAGTTGGGGACCTGTAGAGTGTCAGCCAGATGAGAGAAAAAGAGATACGAGCAGACTTGCAATGTTCAAGGCAACAAGAACCGGTAATTGTTCTCTCCCTTCCAGATACGCTACACCATCTCCGTCTTCCATATCCAAATCCCAATCTTCGTTCCCCTTGACTACCAGCTTGCCCTTTCCCTTCGTCTTGCTTCCAGCGATAGCCGCCTTGATACCACTCATATCTCCCTGGGCGACTTCTGCGCCCTCCTCCTCTCCCGGTTCGCCGACCCAGGAGATGACCTTGGTCTTTGGTACCCTCAGACCCGAAAACGCCGCCCGAGCAGCAATAGTCAGAGCAGTGGGGACGTTTCCGGCAGAAGAGAGCAAGGTGAGGTGGAGGTGGGGCTGAAAGTACTTTTTGTTGGGAAGGATGGGGAGTGCCGGGAGGGAGGAGGCGAAGTGGGAGGTGAGGAGGGCTTGGAAGTGGGTAGAGAGGTTGTTGATTATTGATGAAGAGGTGTTCGGAAATGCTTGCGGAGTGCTTGACCTGATATCAGCATGAATCACGAGATGGACTTGAAGACGCACATATCGACAGTGACTTTTGTTTTCCACACTTCCTGCCCCTTTATTTGCTCTCCAGTGGCATCGACGACTTCTAATCTGACACCAGCGACGACTTCGGTGCCGCCTAGTGTGATGCGGGCACTGCCATTCGCGTGGGGAAAGACGTTGTAGGAGACCTGGATGGGGCGGGAGGCGAAGAGGGGGCGGCCGTCATTGCGGGTGGGCTCTGAGGGGTGAGCGAGGGAGGCGGCGATGTAGGAAGACTCGGCGGGAGAGAGGGAGGGCAGGGGAGTCGCCATGCTGCGTTTGCTCGTGAAATGGTTTGTAGAGAGATTTCAAGAGGACATCCGGATCGACGACGAAGAATGATTTATAGAAGCTTACGTAATTTATGAAATCAACCAGATATCCATGACCATGGGCCATTATAACGTCAGGCCATGCGCGATGAGATGATGGGGCGCTGTTCAGGATGGTATCTACGTGTATTTATGGGGTAAGTCGGAACATTGCGGATCAGTGGACTTTAAGAAGGTTAAAGATCCTCTTTCTAGTGTAAGGGCAGTATCGCGTATGGTTGGAATCGTCGTATAACTTGGCAGGTCTTTCGGCGCATGGATTGTTATGGGGACACTCGCGAGACCACAGAATACAAGTCTTGTTTACTTTTCAGATCATGATGAAGTCCTGAATCTGATTGTTTCTCCAAATTTCCTCCAATCCAGCGACCGCCGCCGAACATCCTAATCATCATCGGGAGCAAGATCAAAAGCGTGACCTACTCCGGTGAAACAGCGAAGGGGTAAGACTTCTTCAGTCTAACTCATCATCCTTGCCGCTGACACCACAGGAAGCGCTGGCAAAAGTCGCTCTGATTATTAAGACAGTATCTTACAAGTACGCACTCTCCTTGGCCATAAAACAGAGCATTCCCAGGAGATGACAAACGCTGTTGCCAGTGCCACCTACTTTTGTTCGCAACCAGCTAGCCCAGCTAGCTGACTGGATGCCGACTGGGCTTATTAATGTCGCTCCCGTGCGCCTCCGAGGGTGGTGGAGGGCAGGTGGAGGGCTGAGGTGGAGGCGCTCCTGCAAGTTTGGTCTCGATCGCTTTATCAGCTCTTAGCAATCATCGCAATCGCCAGCCACAGTATATAACCCCAGGCTCGCTAGACGTCATGGAAATGCCCATCTACTCTCATACCCACCCTCCATCCCCTTGCAAGAGCAGTCTCGGCAATGACGTCTCTATCGCCAGCTCACGATAACTACCAGCTCCCCAGTTCCTTCCCCTCCTCCAAGACTCTATGCGAAGACGCGGATGATTGCACCAGATTAGGCAACGCACTCAAGGCAGCATCACTCAAATCAGGCAAGGAGATCAGTCAAGAACGTTCGAGTGTAGACCATGTGGACCAGAACGCCGACACAGGCGCGGTGCATGTAAAATTATCCCAGAAACGCAAGTGGACATTACTCTTTGTATTCAGCGTGGCGCAGGTATGTGCCGTATGACACCCTTCTGAGAGATTCGCTAACTGAGGCTTGTAGTACCTTGATATCGCTCTCTTCTCGGGTGCATTGATATTTACGGACAGCGTCGCGGAAGACCTTGGTATCCTGTACGAGTCCTCAACCTGGATCATCGTTCGCCATTCACCACTTCCTCAATCTGCCACTTTGCTGACTTTTGCCTTCAGACAGCCTACACAGTCACCTTTGCATCCTTCCTCCTCTTATGGGGCCGTGTCTCCGACCTCTATTCGCCAAAGGCAGTCTTCGCCTATGGTTTCCTTCTTCTCGGGTTCTTCAGCTTGGTACTGTCGTTCATGCCGAACCAGTACGCTTTCTTTGTCTTCAGAGCCCTGATGGGAATATGTGGAGCTGCTACTGTGAGTTGCCATCATAACACACTGTCTAGAGACTGACCGTGTGCAGATACCATCGGCCTACCGTTTGATCGTTGCTGTCTTTGAGCCTCATGAGCTCAACCTGGCCCTTACCATGTTTATGATGAGCGGTCCGTTAGCGTCTTGCTCGGCCATGATCCTAGCTGGAGTCTTTGAATTGGTGAAAGTGCACAATCAGTTAGCCGGCTGGAGATGGTTCTTCAGAGTAAGTATTTCAAACTCAAACTTCGAATCTCCACTGATACAGGTGGCAGAGTATCTCCGTTGTCGTCATCCCCTTCGGTATCTTTGCCTTGAGTGCTATCCCATCAAGAGCTGGTCGACTCGACAACAAGAACCTTGACCACAAGGACAGGCTGAAGCGCTTGGATATCGTCGGCTGCGGCCTCATGTTGTCGGGCATTATTCTCTTCGTCCTCGGCCTCACTCTTGGATCTTCCTTTGGATGGAAGAAGCCCGGATTCCTCGTACCCTTCCTTCTCTCCTGGCCGATACTGGTATCCTTCTTTTTCTGGGAAGCGCGATTGCCCGAGGGATATGCTCTCATTCCGCCACGTTTCTGGAAGTTAAGGAACACCGCCCTCATCATCTTCTGTTCGTTGTCAATCTACCCCTTCTGGGCTGTGAGTGCGACAATTGTCATACTTGTTCTCGGCTGACAACTTGTATCCAGGTGACTCAGCTTGCATTCATTGAGCGCTCCCTCACTGTCTGGAACGAACTCGCCATCGTGGCTGCCGTTCGCGTGCTTCCTTCTGCCATCTCGGCAGCCATCGTCGCCGTGTTCTTACCCGGCTTGCTCAAGCACGTCTCCAACCTGCGATGGCCCATGGTAGCTGGCATAGGTCTCGCAGGGCTGATGATCATCCCCATGATCTACTCAAAAGGCGAGATCTTCCACAATGTGTACTGGAGGTGGTTGTTTCCCGCTTTCTTTGTTGGGAGTGCCGCCAATATGATGTACTTCCTCTGCGCCAAGTGAGTCCTTCTTCATCCCCACACTGATGTAGAGTTTCGACTGACGACATGATAGTGTTGCCATCATGACCAGTGTTGATAAAGAGATGGGCGGCGTCGCAGGCGCCCTTTTCCAAGTGGCCCTGCAGCTCGGGACCGTCATCGGACTTTCCGTCCAAGCTGGCTTCCTCACACTGCACACCGGCAACGTCAGCAATTGGGACAACGTCCGTGTTTCGTTCTGGTTCGTCGTCGGGTGGCAATTATTGGCTGCTCTCCTTACAGCAGTGTTCTATCGGCAGCCGAAGAAGGCAGATGGGGATGAGGAGAGTGGGGAGACCGTCATGGCGCATTAGGGCGATCAGAGAGTAGCGATTATCGTCACGCGCGAAATAATGTTTGTACAGGACTCGTAAAGATAGGGACATGATATGTAATATGTATAAGGGTATAGACGTATGATACATCCTTGCCTAGCCATCGGGACAATCTTGTCACCAGCTTATCAGTCATAAACGCCCAACGAGTATTCCGGCGGAAGTACTAGTGGAGGAGGAGGTGGAGGAGGTGGAGGGGAGGTGGAGGAGGTGGAGGCGAGTGGAGGCATACAGTGATTTAGTGAGCATTTGATAAGCATATCATCAATCATAACAGTCAACAGCCTGATAACCATGATCGTGGAACCTCGCTATATATCTCAAAACTCGCTGGACGCCATGAAGCTACCTACACCCCCGCACCAACACTCCATCGGCCCAGACGAGATCTCTTGCGAAAAATGGCAACTCTGTCGCCTCCCGACCATTCGACATGTCCACCCCCGAGCTCCTCTCCCTCGTCAAACACTCTACTCAAAGACTCCACAGATGACCCCACCACTACTAAATCAGGCAATGATACCAAGAAGCCTGCTTCGCTTAATCACTCTCAAGGTGGAATGAGCGAAGAGACGGCCCGTGCGGAGTCCAAAGTGAAAGAGCCGGAAGCAGGCGTGCATGTCAAGCTATCCCAGAAACGAAAGTGGATGTTGCTGTTTGTCTTCAGTGCGGCACAGGTGAGTCGGGTACCGCTTTCATGAAGGATCCCTGCTGACCTAACATCAAAGTACCTCGACATCGCGCTCTACTCGAGTGGCTTGATTTTGACTGACAGCATCCAGCAAGATCTCGGTATCCTATACGAGTCCTCGTCTTGGGTTATCGTGCATTGACCTTCAGACTATCGTTCTGACACCTCGCTGACCTTGCACGTAGACGGCATACACTGTCACCTTCGCATCCTTCCTCCTTCTATGGGGTCGCGTCTCCGACCTCTATTCGCCTAAAGCAGTCTTTGCATATGGGTTTCTCCTTCTGGGATTATTCAGCCTTGTGGTTTCATTCATGCCAAACCAGTATGCTTTCTTTGTCTTCAGAGCTTTGATGGGGATATGTGGAGCCGCAACTGTGAGTCTTCACCATCATGCCTCATGTACCGCGGCTGACCAGGTATAGATACCCTCGGCCTATCGCTTGATTGTCGCGGTTTTCGAACCTCAAGAGCTCAACATTGCCCTGACCATGTTTATGATGAGCGGACCACTGGCTGTTTGCTCAGCTATGATCATCGCCGCAGTCTTCGAGTTTGTAACAGTCTCGAACCAACTGGCCGGATGGAGATGGTTCTTTAGGGTAAGCTTCTGAGACTCCGAGTCCCGAATTGTACTGACATCGGTCATAGAGTATCGCATTGGTCGTCGCGCCCTTCGGTATCTTTGCTTTGAAAGCTATTCCCTCAGAAGCTGGCCGGCTCGATAACCAGAAGCTTGACCGTAAAGACAGACTTGAACGCTTGGATGTTGTCGGCTGCGCTCTCATGTTGTCCGGCATTATTTTGTTTGTTCTTGGTCTTACTCTGGGGTCTTCATTCGGGTGGAGAAAGCCCGGATTCCTGGTGCCCTTCCTTCTCTCCTGGCCGATATTCGTGTCCTTTTTCTTTTGGGAAGCCCGATTGCCGGAGGGTTACGCCCTCATTCCGCCACGTTTCTGGAAGTTGAGGAACACGGCCCTCATCATATTCTGCTCGTTGGCAATCTATCCTCTCTGGGCGGTGAGTACTACAATCATCTCTATACTTCGCTGACATCTTGTCTCTAGGTGACTCAGCTTGCATTCATTGAACGCTCTCTCATTGTCTGGGACGAGCTCGCAATCGTTGCTGCTGTTCGCATGCTTCCTTCCTCGATTGTGGCAGTCATCGTTGCTTTGGTTCTGCCCCGCATACTCAAGAATGTGCACAATCTTCGGTGGCCGATGGTACTTGGTTTGGGTCTTTCTGGGCTCTTGATCATTCCCATGATCTACTCGGAAGGCGAGATCTTCCACAATGCGTACTGGAGGTGGCTATTCCCTGCTTTCATAGTAGGGAGTTGTGCCAATACGGTATTCTTCCTTTGCGCCAAGTGAGTTATAACCCAACATTGCGCCCATAAGTGGTGCCAACTGACAATGTCACCAGTGTCGCTATCATGACCAGTGTCGATAAAGAGATGGGCGGCGTCGCGGGTGCGCTCTTTCAAGTAGCCCTGCAGCTTGGCACCGTCATCGGGCTTTCCGTGCAAGCTGGTTTTCTCACCCTCCACCCCGGCAACGTCAGCAACTGGGACAATGTCTCTGCTTCGTTCTGGTTCGTCGTCGGATGGCAGTTGCTGGCTGCTCTTCTTACCGCGGTATTCTATCAGCAGCCGAAAAAAGATGAGGAGGATGAGGAGAGTAGAGAGACTGCTGTCATGGCCCACTAATAGTAGAGAGACGACTTGGAGAGAGAGAGGCGAGTATCATGATCATAGTGACCCAGATCAAGATTTTGTAGAGTTCCTTCTGAAGCCCGTGGAGTATGTATACGTGTATACGCTGCTCGGCCTTCCGTTATCATCGGCGAGATCTATCTCGCCAACAACCGTGATTAGTCAGTAGATCGTCATGTGGACGGTGGGCGGCCTTCCCCGCTACGCTTGCTGGTCGGCACCCACATCGCTCCTGACTTGAAACATCGCGTGACTTGCCGGTTTTCTGCCCCAGTATTCTCTAGTACATGACAAACATCCTCCACCATCCTCCACCTTTTCGGCCTCCACATCGAGATCGTCTGGTGGAGGCCTTTACTAAGCTGAAAGTTGAGCAAAGCGCCTCCCACTACTGGATTGTTTAAAGGTCAGCGGGCTGCCCAGTGGCAATGCATGAATTTATTATCCTATAATGGCGATCCTCGAAACCCCCAACGCCCAGGTCGACAGACCGCCCGCACCCGCCTCCGCTTGCTCTACCAAGACTCGTGCTGAAGACGGGTCCCCTGTCCTCTGCAAAAGTCATACCTCCACTCACTCGAATGACCCTGATGATACGCGTGATGTGCCCTCAGATGCTGTCAGCAAGGAAAATGGCAAGGAAGAGCTTGCTGCCGAAGCTGGCAAGTCTGTCAAGATCCCGCAGGGTCGCAAGTGGTTTCTTCTGTTCTTGTTCAGTATGGCTCAGGTGAGTTGAATATTTCCCAAAAAATCGGCTTGTACGAGTAACAGAGACTGATGACATGAGTAATGATAGTATCTAGACTTGTCCCTCTACTCTGCAGCCATGGTGTTCACCGACGTCGTGACGAACGAGCTTGGTATCATCTACGAGTCATCCACTTGGGTTGTTGTGCGTATACTGGCTGGTTGATCGCTTAATGTTGTATCACTGTACTGATGCGGTACGTTGTCACTTTCTCTTCCTTCCTCCTCTTCTGGGGCCGTGTTGCGGATCTCTACTCTCCCCAAATAGTCTTTTCCTACGGATTCCTTTTCCTTGGAGTGTTCAGTCTCATCCTGTCGTTCATGTCCAATCAGTATGGCTTCTTCGTCTTCCGGGCTTTGTCTGGTATCTGCGGAGCTGCCACCGTGAGTTGTGTCCCTGGTATGACAAGAGGAAGATCTGACGTTGGGCGACAGACTCCATCTGCGTACCGCTTGATTATGGCAGTGTTTGAGCCGGAAGAGCTCCATCTGGCTTTGACATGTTTCATCGTGACTGGCCCGATCGCAGGGTGTACATCCATGCTGTTAGCCGGAGCATTTGGCCTTATAGATGCTACCAACCAGCTTGCCGGGTGGAGGTGGTTCTTCCGGGTGAGTGTTCTGAAATTTCGAGAGTCTTGACGACACTGCTGACGACACTCGACAGTTGGTGGCTGCTCTTGTCATCCCCTTCGCCATCTATGCGCTTTTCGGTATCCCAAAGGATGCCGGCCGTATCGATCACAACAATTTGGACAACAAGGAGCGATTCAAGCGTGTCGACCTCGTCGGCTGTCTCCTCATGCTTTCGTCCATTATCCTTTTCGTCCTCGGCCTGACTCTGGGCTCTTCATTTGGCTGGAAGAAGGCGGGATTCTTGGTACCCTTCCTCTTGTCCTGGCCTCTTATGGTGCTGTTCTTCGTTTGGGAATCTCGTCTTCCAGAAGGGTATGCTCTCATCCCGTCCCGTTTCTGGAGGATTCCAAACGCAACTTTGGTCATCTGGATCAGTATCGGGATCTATCCTTTCTGGGCAGTGAGTCTTATCCCGGTCTCCGAGTCATGACTGCCGCTGACGGCATAATAGGTCACACAACTTGCCCTGATTGAACGCTCCCTTTCCGTATTCGACGAACTCCCCATCGTCGCCGCCGCCCGTGTTCTTCCCCATGCCGTCTCCGGAGCAGCGATTGCCCTGATCCTCCCTTCCATACTCAAAAAGATCACCAACCTGCGCTGGATGATTGTGGGATGCCTCATCGTCGCCGGCTTGATGTACCTACCTCTCATCTACTCTAAAGGAGAGATCTTCCACAATGCTTATTGGCGATGGTGGTTCCCGGCCATGTTTGTGGGTAGTTCAGTGGATATGGTTCTCTTCTTGTCGTGCAAGTGAGTATCATTCAACTTGAAGTAGAGAAGCGTGCTGACCAGAGTCTTGAGCATTGTCATCATGACTAGCGCACCCCCAGACATGAGTGGCGTAGCTGGTGCTCTTTTCCAAGTGTCACTTCAGCTCGGTACAGTCATAGGACTCTCGGTGCAGGCTGGTTTACTCACCCTTCATCCGGGGGGTATGACGAACTTTACCAACGTGCAAGCGTCATTCTGGTTCGTTCTGGGGTGGTTGTTGCTCAACGCTTTGATATGTGCTGTATTCTACAGACAGGGCAAGAAGGAGGATGTGGAGGTGGAAAGCGGGAAAGGTGGTGCCCAAGAGTAGTAAATAGACGCGGCGACGCACATTTGATTTGCATAGTTCCTCTCTCTATCGATGACTCCTATATTAATGAGCCCCTCAATGTATACAGTAAGCACGCATTATTTCTTTGACTGTCTCCCAGTGTTCAGACGCTTTATGCATGCATGTGACCCAAAAAGACACAGTTGAACTGCAGTTGAATGACAGATGCATCGTTTGCATCTACGCCACCCACTTAACGGCAGCCCGGCGCAAGCACAACTTCGTTTCTGGCTGTCGCTTCTCTCATTTATACATCTCGACTCTCAATTTATTCTCTCAAAATGGTCAATCAAGCACCGGCGGTGGCCAGCCTCACAACAGAGGACCTCTTATGGTATGTGCTGAGGCGCTCATGACCCACGAGCTTACATCTCTCAGTCCTCTAACGACCATCCGCGATACCCTCCTCCGCCCCGACTCTGATACCATCTCCATCCCTAAACTCCGCGCCCTCCTCGCCCGACATAAACAACGCATATCCACACCATGGAATGCTTACGAGCCCCGGTCAAACACTGCTCGCGAGGCGATCAAGAAAGCGACCTTTACCCTGCCCCAAACGGAAGTCGCGTTCACAGTCGCCGACAATGTGAGGAAGATCGCCTTGGAGGTGTCGGATTTGCTGGATATGAACGAATACGCCGCTTTCTTGGCGACGAGGTCATATCTCGACTATAGCTTGGACGAAGAGACGAGTGAAGAGAGGATTGTGGATAGGGTAGTGTTGTGGGTAGCGGAGGAGACGCTTGCGGTGCCTCAAATCGCGCTGGCAGTCCTCAAGCTCTCGGACGACGAGACGCCGTTGGGGAACCTGGCATATGATGTGAGGGTAGAGGCGATTGGAGAGCCGGAGAAGTATATTGAGGGGCTCTTTAGGGGTTTCAGTGTATTGGCGCAGAAGGAGGTCGATGAGAGGAAGAGGAAGATGGACGCTTTGTTCTGGTACGTGATAGTACGCGTCAAGAAGACAGTCTACTGATCCAGCGTAGGGCTACACTCCAATTACGCCTACAAGAGATCCTTCTCAACCTCCTCTTTGTCCTCGTTTACCAAATTCCAAAGAGGTCTGCTGGTATCTCCGAAGGCCTCATTCGTGGATGCGTTATGTCTGCGTTTGGAACATCGCAAGCCAATGGAGATATATGGGAGGAGAATTCAGAGGCTCAGGCTATTGCGCTGAGAATACGAGACTTGATGGTCGTGATTGCCATTGAAAGTCTTTGCCTCGGGCAAATCATCTCCCCTTCAGATCCTCTCGAATCTCTCGACCTCAACACCCTCATCCAATCCCAAAAGACGATTGCCTCTGTGCACGATTTCCTTGTGGAACAATCTACCGACTTAGAACCTCACATCCCCGAAGCCGCACCCGGTACAGTCCCGCTCCCTCTTTGGCCAATGCCAATCATCTGCCTTGTTTGGTCTATGGTACTTAGGTCGCTTGATCCTGCGGTAGCACCATCGAGCACTGTAGATGGAGCTACGACGTGGCAGGGAATGGCCGTCAGGGCTTTGCGGCTGCCTTCGGGTCTTTTCCCTTGGGTGGAGACTATTCTGAGTGGATCATTGTTTGAAGGCGCACTTCAGGGGACTGGGGGCGAAGAGGGCGCCTTCTACCGAAAGGTTTTCAAAGGTAAAGTTGATGCGCAGCCATCAGACAGGAAACTTACGAGTCTTTACAGATGTCTTGGTTGGCCTGACAGAATTGGTGCAGCTGGAGAGTATCGCCGACCGGCCGGGATTGTACAGGAGTTGGGAGTTGCTGTTTGGTGGTGTAAGTGTCATCTATCTGATTGTGACGTCGCTGATCTATCAAGTAGGGATCACCATCGGCTTCTTCTCTCAGTGCAGCAGATTTCTGGATAGCTGACTTCCAATACGAGGAACGACGAGCCGTACTCGACCGCAGTCACTTCCCATACCAGCCGACCAACCTTCCACGAACCCTCGCAGCATTGACTGGTCAAGGCGAATCAGATGTCTTTGGCACTGATGCCGCAAGCCAGGTGCATCACTACTTTACCAACCTGCCTTCAATCACGCACGCGTATGAGCCGGCGTGGTGTAGAGGTTTGGGGACGGAGGCGGGGGTGGAGGTTGTGGAGGCGGCCCACACATTGGTGCTGCCTGGCGGCGAGAGTATTCCCCGAGGTTCCAAAGGTGTCATAATCTTTGAGAATGGGTCCTCTCAGGTCATGTGGGTGAACCAGATCATCTCTGGTTGGTCTCTCCTGTTGGAGATCCTTCAAGCTGCTGCAGGTCTTCGTCCTATCGACGAGAAAACGCAAGCGAGCGCCGATCAATTAGAGGATAGCGTCTACCTGTCTGTCAGAGACCTTGACATCCAACAACCGTCGACAGAAATCCTTGCCGCTGGCTTGAAACTGCTTCGAAACATCCTCCACGCTACTCCATATCTCAAAGCCACTTTCCTTACGCATCTCATCCCCGAAGAGCACATGTCTTCGGGCCAAGCGTTGCTACAACTCGCGCTTACGGTGCTTCATCAAAGCCGTATCGCCGAGCTGGCAATGGACGTTGGGGTGGTATCGGATGCTGTCGATGTGGTCGAGGCGCTCATCACTGCCCCTTCGAGTAACGTTTGGCCTGCTCTAAGAGCATCAGGTTTCTTTGACGCCAGCGGAAAGCGGAAGGCGAGCGTAGCAGGGCTGGTACAGGCGGAGAGCGTCCAAGGTCACCACCACCTTACAACCTCGCTCTTGAGGCTTGTTCTCACTCTGGTTCAAAACGCCTCGCACGTGCCTGAAGCCGATACAGTCATTTTGACTTCTGCTCTCAGGCTGGTGTTCTTTGATATCTGGAACAACTTTTTGACGTGGAGGTACTCGGATGTGGCGAAAAAGTACGAGCTGTCGTCGCTGGTGACCGCCATCTTTGACACTGTCTTATCCCATCCATTGTCGCCCGACTCGGAAAAGCCTACACCCGCGGCTCAAATTCTCATTGACCTCTTCATATCATCCACATCTCCTCTCACCTACCGACCTCTCATCGAAGCTGTCACGCAATCGAACCTCCTCGTACCCAGGCTGATCAACTCGCGGCGGCCTGCAGACGCTGAGCTGGTAGTGAAATGTCTCGATGAGGCCATGTCTTTCCTCGCCACCCTTTTGAGGGCTTCCTTCCTCATCGGCTCGCCATCGAGTGCTCTACCGAAATCTTTGCTCGCCCTACCCGTGTCCTCGGCTGCTCTGAACAAGATTCAGCTGGTAGACTCTCTCTTTGAAATCGCTTCTACGCCCATGGCACAGACGAGCAACGTCTTGAGCGTCCTGGTCACACTCAGGACTTATATTGAGGTCACTGGCGGAGAGGCTCAAAGACCTTCATTGGCGAGCATGCTTCGTAGCCCTTCGAAGACCTTTGGCGACATTGTCGAAGCCTCGCAAAAGTCTGATGACTTTGACGTCAAGGCTGCTACATGGCATCTTCTTGCCAGTATCGTCTCAAATCAACCGGGTTGTGTGCTTTCGGTCCTTGGTCATAACGAGAACGAGCTCACGGGCCCTCTGAAAGACGCTGTCGCAGAGGTGGAATCTTGGGAGGAGATCTTCCGGGACGCCCCGCACCTGATCGCCGCTGTACTGAATTTCATCCAGTCGGCGCTGCGGTCAGCAGGCGCGGACAGTGCAATCGGCATCCTGAGAAAGAACAAGCAATTTTGGCAGAATGTCTTTGACCTGTCTACCCGGATTGTTCCCGCTCCGCCATCGTTCGCCTTGTCCCTGCACTCTGAAGACTTTGTCCCTCGAATCAAACGTTATGCTTATTCGGTGCAAGCCAAGGCTAACGCCACGTCTCTCCTTGCGGCAGAATTGGCGTATGCCATGAACAATGACGATGAGGATGAGCCGGAGACGAAAGCGAGAGAGTTGGTGCTGAGTCTGTTCAGGAACGACCTGGCGTTGCAAGAGGCAGGGCTCATGGCTTGCCACACCAGCTGTGTGCCTCAGCTGCATGAAGAGCAAGAGCGGAAGATCAAGGAGTGTGGCGGTAACCTGAATGTTTTGAAGACGGCGAGAGTCGGGTGTGAAAGAGAGTTCGGGCAATCCTACCTATACGGTAAGTCGACAAAATCTTGAAAGAATCTAGACCAATGTTTCGCAGATGGGGTGATCACTGTCCCGGAATCTTCCTCGAAACAAGCTACGGCTAATTCAGCTCTCGATCTTCTAAACCTCAATTGGTCGATGCTCGACGCAGACATAGCCCTTACCCGGTCCTTCCGTCTTCTGACCGAGAATATCGCGGCTTGGGCCGAAGGAGATGCTCTGGCAATGACTGCAGCGATCAAGGCATCCATCGCCATCGCCGAGAACGTTGCCGAGGAGTACAGGGAAGGGGATATCATGCTTGCTATCCAAGTGGAGCGACTGTCAATTCTCGCAGTACTACTGGAGACGGCTTTGGACCCGCAGGAGGAGCACAAACCTGACACTCTTCTTGTCCAACAGCTTTCGACATACATCTACAGCGTCATTAATAGCCACAGCTTCCCTCCCATAATATCCCTGCGCCAACCCGACCTTCCTGCTATCCACCAGCCGGCACTGAGAATACTATTCCTCTTGCTGCAACACTTATCCTCCTCTGAGAGCACTGCGTCCAGCGTGGCTTCTCGCGAGGCAATTGTGGATGCCGGGACCGTGTTCGCTCTCGAGTCTGCGGACATTGTCCTCGACTCTATTGTGCGGAAGGTTCAACTGGCCTTCGTCCCCATCCTCAGCATGGTGGTGGGAGTCATCTGCGCTATCAGCCGACTTTCGACGTCAGCCAACACCTGGCTCGATCGTGTCCAGGGCGTGAACCTCGTCAGCCGGAGCCTGGATGTCCTTGTGAGGGCTCGAATCACCGATGGGCAGATCCCTCTCCATATTTCGAGCATCTTGCTACTTCATCTCGCCCTCGCTGGCAACCCCTCATCGGCCGAGAAGCTTGCAGTGTCAGGTATCCTCCCAGCTTATTCTGACAATGCTATCATCGCCGAAGCCGAGATGGGAAAGATCGAGGCGCCTTCTAGTCAAGGGAACACGGTGCACGACGCTTGGTGCGGCATGCTTCTAGTCGTCAAGGCGCTTCTCGCAACTTTACCTGATACTGCCTCTTTCACGCGCACAGACATCGTTCCCTTCCTTCGGGTGTGCTCAGCGCAGATGCAAAGGGCATTTGCTTGGAACGGGGAGACACCTCTATCGATTCCGGCATTGGAGGAAATGGAGTTGGTTGTCGATATTCAGTATGGCGTTGCTTGCGCTCTGGGGCCCAGGTCGCTTGACGACTATGCCGTCCCAGCTCTTGCTTTGCTGAAAGGCATTCGCTTTGCCTTCTCCCATCCTCGCCTCTTCTCAACACTTGTCGTACCATCGTCTGAGGAAGAGAGAGAAAAGCTGGAAGAGGAGCTTGCTGTGGTGGAGGAGAAGCAAGATGTCGATCTGCTAGACGTGAGGCGCACACCCATCATTGCCGGGCGAGCTACCACTCTCTTGCGCTTGCTTCGGACCATCATCCTCACTCTCACCGTCCTCACCAGGTCGTGGGAAGCTCTGCGAGATGCGATCGAGTCTGAGCGTATCAAAGACTTTATTCTTCTGCCAGAGGACGAAAACGCAAGCGGTACTTCGTCAGACCCTGTGGGCATCATCAATGACATCTACGTCATTGTGCAAAACATCCTCGAGCGGCTGCCATCTTTGACGCCCACTCTTGGTGGCCAATATAATATGACACCGTCGGCGAGTTCAACTCAGCAAATACGCGACATCGCCTCCCAACTCCTGGAGTCAACCGCGCTTGTCTCCTATACGCAGCTGTCATTGCGACATGCTCTCCTTTCACCGGAGGAAAGGGGCTTTGAAACTGAGGAAGTTGGGATGGATCTGGATGGTGAAAGTTCTACGACCAAGAGAAGGATGTCACTGTCTCAGGGTGGGAGCAAGGAGGGCATGGTGATCAGAGAGCTGGCGGGGGACCTTCGCGGCATGCTGATTGGAGAAGGTGGCATGATGGGTGTACTGAGGAATATGGCCGATAGAGCATTTGGGGCGGAGGGGGAAGAGCCATAGGATTGTGTGTCGGCTCAAGGGCAGATTAGCGGCGTCTACACTTAGAAAATACCGTACTTCACCACAGCATATATATTCTTACACAGAAACTAAAGACCAGTATATCGTAACGCATTCATTTTGCATCTCGTCCGCACGCGTTCCTTGCAAGACCTTTGTGAAGCCTCACCTCACCTGCTGTACCGTTCGCGCCATCTTTCAACTATGGGAAAGGGCCGTCGGGCAGACTTGCGGACATCACCGCCGGCCATTCTTCTCTTTCATCCAGCTGGCAGTCCCCCATCTGCCATCACCCTACACCTCCCCTCCAACTTCCATTGACTGTCATCTCCACAATGTCCGCACCCTCCTCACAAACAGCTCCCCTCGAACCAACCCTCTACGCAATCCTCCCTCCCGCCCTCCACCGTCCCATCCTCGCACACCTTTCCTTGCAGGCCATCCACGCCGAAGCATACCACATCGTCGACCGGATGTACACCACTGCCAACCCTGTTTTACCGGGTCAGCTACGGAGTTTGAGATTCCGTTCTCAGCTTGTTGGGGGACAGGGAGTACAGGGGAAAGGGAAGGGCAAGGAGGTAGAGGGGCAAGGGGAGGAGAGATGGGTGCATACGCTGGCGTATATTTCGGCACCTTTGAGGGGGGCGGAATACTCGGAAGCGGCCGTCAGGGCTCTGCTTGCTATTGAGGTGCAAGATGAGAGCACGGCAGAAGAGATAGAACAATTTATAGACGTTCTCGGATTCCGGTGAGTCTTCTTGCTCCCGACTCTTCTTGTACTGATAGTGTTCAAGGCATACGCATACATACACCCTCTCAGGGCACCTCCTCCACCTCCCAATCCCAATCCCGACCTCCACTCCCCTCACCCTTCATCTATCCATAACACGCATATCAACTTCTTCCTCCGAAGCGGAGGAATCACCAGCAAAGAACGAGCCATATCTGGTACAGCTACGGCCATCTCGGCCGGTGCATGCTATAGCGCAGCGAGGGGATTTGTCGTTGATGGATATGGTGGGGGTTATGAGGGTCATGGCGGGCAGGGTGGACGGGCTCGAGTGGTCGACGGGGGCAGCGTTTTGATCATTTGTAGATCAATTATTATGTGAATATGCATTGGTCACGCGCTATATGCCGGCACCACCTATATACAACTTTATCAAACCATCGGGCGAGCATCAGTCATTGTCCGTTGACGAGTGCATGGGCCTCATTACTCTCGGTGGCTTCGGGTAAGGGATCGCCAAAGTCATCAATCCCCAGCCTCTTTTGTCTCTGCTTCCAAAGCAAGCATATCACCTACAGAGGGTCAGTCACGCTCCAATCTCTTTACAGCACAACTCACCAGCAAAGCCCCCTGCATACCACCCGTCACCGCATACGCCAACCAACTCGTCCAATCCGTGCCCTCCCTAAACACCAAACTCAACACAAACAGCACACTGCCCGGCACCTGGATCACCATCGTCCCGATGCTTAAAGCGCCTACGAGCTTGGAGTTGTAGGTTTGGTATATTTGGGGGGCGTATTGGAGGATGGCGAGGAGGGTGGCAGAGACGCCGAGGAAGGTTGCGAGGGAGCGGAGGAGGGGGTGGGGAGGGGTTGTTGGGGGGAGGACGAGAAGTGATGCCAGGGATACTAACAGGAGGAGACCGCTAAAAAGCCATTAGTGATGAACGTATACATTAATGAGATATGACTTGCAGGTGCAAAGCCACGACGATGGCAAGGGTCACTGCTAATCTCCACTCGGGTGTTGTCGTGATAGTCGACTTGGACGCATCAGTCTCCAGACTATGCTCTGCTTCGTGTTCCTCGTGATGGTGCTGTACAGCTCCATAGTTGGGCTCGGCAAGAGACGAAGCGGAGGATGATATCGGTTTGACGACTTGATATTTGAGGTGCTTCGGAAAGTATACCAGGAAGAGAACGAGGCTATATAACATCAGCGCGATCAAGCCATGTATCCTGGGTACTCACACTATACTGAAAAGGAGCCACTGCAGAGTGACTTGGTAGAACCCGAGCAAAGACTCGAAACACCTGCCCGCGCTCTGTTCTCGTTAACAAAGGTTCGAGCGCAAGTGCGTTTGCAGCTTACGATGACACTGCAGCACCGGAATAAGGGCCATTGTACGATGAGGAGGTTCAACACCCCCGAAGCAGAGGAAGTCGCACCCAATAGGAGATACCACTGCACAAGGGTCAACAGCCTGCATGAGTCAAGCTTCAGAAGGATCGCCTTACCGGCGATATTCCTTCAGACGTTCGGGCCGAGATAATAGCCAGGTGCTGCGGAATAGCTCAGTATGTCAATACACAGTTGAGAGTCTTGGTCCATACCTGAGGCAAGTAACTAATGACCAAGCCTGTGATCAAGACGAGGGACAGGACGAGGGTGGGCACATCGTGTGTCTTTGGAACGTCAGAGCGAACTTGAACCTATGAATGCGATCACACTTACCGCAGTACACTGATCTGGTGATACTCCTCCCATGATTATACTTGTCGACTTGGAGATGACCGTCAATGTTCGAGAACGCGTCAACAACGAATGCGCGAACCCGGCGGCGGGGAACCGAGAATGATCGGACATCGCCGCGCTTACGTAAATTTGCCACCTTCTCTTCCTTGGCTCTGGTGCGCAGCTGTTGGCTACGTATTTGGTTCGCATTTTCATCGCTTTTCTCTTCCATCCACAACTATCAATCGTCGACTGTCTCCCTATAACCCACCCACAACCCATATCCACCATGAGCAAGCCCAGCTACCCCACCGTACGTCCACCACCCTGCTCTCGACTCTCGTGTCCCATCTTCTGCTAACACTCGTGGCTATAGCAAAACCAAAGCGGCCAGCAGATGTACCAGGCCAGCGACGGAAACTGGTACCCCACCACATCCATGCCCCAGAACTGGCAAGGTCAGCAGCAGCCTCCCCAGCCTAGCTACGGGGGTGGTTACCAACAGCCGTAGTGAGTGACAACATTCTGGCAATTTCTACCGCTTGCCACCCAGGTCTATATAAGGATGTTGCTGACGGAGAGGGGTGATAGTGGCCAACAACAGCCGATGTATGCTCATCAGACTCAGCCGGTGTATGTGCAGGATCAGCGAGGAGCAGGAGGGATGGGCGCTGGTGCGGGCGCGGGAGCTGGTCTCTGTGGTAAGTATCGCTGTCCGTAGAACTGAGTTTATTGCTGACATCCATTTCCAGCTGGTCTCTGCGCTGGTCTCCTATGCTTTGACCTGTGTCTCTTCTGCTAAAACACATTTTTCCTCAGTGTCCCCAAGTCTTGGCATTTGCGCAAAAAGGAGAGGTCGGATGTCAGTGCGGTGACGTTTTGAGCGCTGTGGCGTAGCTGCTTGAGAAGAAGATCGGACTTTGGAAAGTAAATGAAAGCTGAGGATATACACGAACCCATCTTCATGTTGTACAGAGGAGAAAAGAGCTTTCCAGAGTTTGCTGTGTACCGTTGGGGTTAACAATGCATATACCTAATATGAAAACAACAAAGATGATCCCCTCTAACCCATCAATTGAGAGACATCGGCAGGTGGTCGGATAGTTTGCGAGAATGTCAATAATCTGCCAAACATCAGCGCGTATAAACTTTGAATGGTGCTCATTGTGCTCACCTCTTAACCGCCTGGATGTACTTTCTCGACACTTCGTCATTCAACACATGCGCAATATTATCCTGCCCAATCTTTTCTCTCGCACTTCTCTCGTGAATACCCACACTCGTCACACCGATCGGCCACGCCGCATTTCCTATCGACAATCTCAAATACGCATCATTCGCCTTCTGGTACGCCCGGCTCTGCATGTGATGAACGATCTCTGCGAGGAGACGGAGGACATCGGGGGCGAGGTCTCGGGAACGGAGAGAGCGGAAGAGGGGTTTGAGGGATTGGGCGGATTGGACTTGGGTGGCGGCTGCCATTTTGCCTTGTGTCGAGCGACGGATCTCTTCTGGACGGTTGTCCATCCATGCTTCCCACTCTTTCAGTACACCCTGCCTTCATGTCAGCGTGGTATACTATGTGAAGATGGAACGCACCTTGAGAGCATAGTAGATGATAGGGTAGACCTTGTTGGGATCCGTCTTGATTAATTTCAGATCCAGGATGCCCATATCCACACCCTTCTTCTTCTTCTCCACCTCTTTCCCTTCCTTGCCTTCTTCCTGTTCTCCCTCTACAGGCGTGCCCGCAGATCCAGAACCCTCCAGCTTACCCCTCTCCTCCGCAAGCCTATGCAACTCCCTAGCCTTCTTCTCCAACCCCTTCTCATCAAACCCACTCTCCATCTCCTCCAACGCCCACTTGAAATCATTCCTCCCTTGCGCCCCAGACGGCCCCCTTTCTTCCAAAAGCTCCAAAGCTCGCAGACGGAGACGGCGTTCCTTGTCAGCCTCGCCAAAGAGACGGATGGGCTGGCCTTTGGCTCGGAGACGGCGGATGCATTCTTCGGGGGAGATGTTGAAGCGTTCTTCGGAGGGGAGGGATGGGTCGGGGGTGTTGCGGGAGGAGGAAGGGGCGGGGGAGGCAGGGTTGAGCTTGCCTAGAGCTGCTCGTCTGGCTTCCGACTGTAATCATTCAGCGACCGTTTCACAACCGTCCTGGCCAGACTCACCCTCTTGGCCTTTTCAGCCTGTAGTATCTCCTTTTTCCTCTCTTCTTCTTGCTTGGCTAGCTCTTTCCGCTGTTGCTCCTCCTCCTCTTGGGCGCGCTCTACATCAGCCCGGCGCATATACTTTTTCGCAGGTCCTTCGTCGGCGCCGTCTGATTGCAGCGCCCGCTTCTGTTTCGAGATTTCTGCCAGAAGAGAGTCCATCTTGATTGCCTGTGTCTTCCGGGGGTGCTTGAGGGTTGTATGGGTGTTGTTTTTTGAGATGTGGTGAAATCATGGAGGAGAGTGGAAAATGGCGGGCGCGGGACCACTTGGTACGGACGGGAGCTGATTTGGGAGCGAGTCGCCGTCATCACCACCATGCCCGAGAACGACATCTCCCTCGACTTGCTACTGCATTCATCTATACACCATGGCCAAAGGTAAGTCTGCTCAATCTACCAGTCCCCACCCTGCCCCACCGCCCATCATCCCACCCCTCCAAACAGAGTCCAGATCACTAACACACGCACCCCCAACCCACAGTCCCCCGCTCTTTCCGACTCCTCTCTGAACTCGAGCACGGCGAGAAAGGAATCGGAGATGGCTCCTGCTCATACGGGCTCAAGGACGGCGACGATATTGCCATGTATGAGTGGAATGGCACCATCATCGGGCCGCCCCATTCGGCTTATGAGAATAGGATCTTTAGTTTGAGTATCATTTGTGGGGACAACTATCCTGGTGAGTGTGATTCTGTGTGATTCTTTGAGAGGGTAGGAGGGGGGGGGGGGGGGGGGGGGGGGGGGGGGAATGAGGGGATAGGGAGGAAGAAGGGGGCTGGAGCTGATGGGCGGTGTAGATGTGCATCCTCTTGTCAAGTTTGAATCAAAGATCAACCTTCCCTGCGTGAACGCCCAAGGCCTCGTATGTCCATTTTCTCATCAATCCCAGCAAGCAGCACCGGTCTCTCGACCGGTCACGTATAGACAGAAAGTAGTACAGAGGCGTGTGACTGACGCTCGCGTGACAGGTCGACTTTGCCCGTATCGCCACGATCGCTAGGTGGAACAGGAACTTTACCCTCGAGACTGTGCTTGTCGAGTTGAGACGGTGCGTCTCCTCTACCAGTATTATGAAGTACTGACAGATTTGATACAGCGAGATGGCCTCCCCCGCCAACCGAAAGACCTCACAACCCCCCGAGGGCGTCGAATTCCCTCCCGTCGACCTCATAGCTCTCGCCCGGCAGCGTGGCCTCTAAGCTTCACCTTTGCGCAACTCGCACTCGCAAGTCGCAAGGCAAATCTCGTGGTGAAGGCGAGGCAGGTGGTGTGGATGGGAGAAGGTGTATAGAATAGAGTGTGGAGGCAGGGAGAGGGATGGGTTGGATTTCAGGTAGAGTCATACGTCTCTGTTGCGTCCCTGCGGTATACGTTTTCATGCAGTCAAGATCATTCACTGAGCTCTGCAGGTCATAAGTGGACACCGACATCAAGGGAAGCCTTGTGGCGGTGCTGACTGATGAGGAAGGACGCTCGCTCGGCTCGGAGGAATGCCGCTCTCTGCTCAGGGTAATGCTGTCTAATCGTATACTGTATGCTCATCCACAGGTACTCTCCCTCCCTTCAATAGCCGATTCCTGCAATCAGATCCAGAAATGACTTTGAAGGAGGTCCTTCGCCACCTGCTTCGATCTTAGCGGCGACCCCCGCCTCCCTATACGCTACGATGCGCACGGACGCCCGCCGTAATTCGCCGATTCCATTGTCCTTGAAACGAGCGGTCCCCTTTGCTGCCGGCGATGGAGCAGAGGCCATGGAGCAGACGGCGAGAAGCGGGGGCAGTGCGAAGGGGGCCTTGGGACTGCGGCAGCGACTGGGGGCTGGGCCGGCGCAGACAATAAGGGTTGCGGCTGTGATGCGTCATTGTTTCGCATTCCTCCCTCTTTCTTTTTGTCCACGAAACAATACCACTGACTCGTTCTCGCCGCTCATCCAGGGCCTTATATCCACACCGATCAACATCCCAATCTTATTCCACCTTTCCACCACCACAACTACATCAACCAACATCCTACACAAGTGCCTGACCAATCACCACAAATTCAACATCTCCACCCAATCTCACCGCATCGTCTCTTGACAACCATGCCCTCATTCTCCTCATCCCCCGCCCCCGCACCGGGCGCTTCTTTCCTCTCAGACTTTCGTCCCCCCAAATCCCCTAAACGATTCTTCACCCTCGGCTCTTCTGCCTCTTCCTCCCACCCACCTCTACCTATGTCCACATCTACAGTCGGCCACTCGCGCACGCCCTCAGATCTGGGCTTTGGCGTCACTGTGGTGAAAACGCCAAGAGATGCTGCTGCCTCCAGCATGAAACAAGCTGCCGGGCTCATCACCCCGCCTTCCAAACCACCTCCCCTTCCGCCCATGCCTTCCTTGAACTCTCTCCCCACCTTGCCCTCCCAGGCTCGCTACCCCCAGCCTTCCTCCAAGAACCACCCCCACTCCACCCATGCGTACGGGCACCAGTCCTCCAGGTCGGTCGACAATTCGTATACTTTCACTGCCAAGCTCGAGCGCTCTGCCGTACCGGAGCGCAGTACCTCCACTCGCGCAGACTTGCGGGTTGGGCTCGAGCCGAGGCTGGGCCGAGGGCTGGCAAAGAGTCCTAGTGCAGCACCGGTCCTTGGAGAGAGGATAAAGGACCGGGAAGAAGCAAAGGATACTGTGGGGCCTATGCCTACTACGCCCAACCGTCGATCTGCGAAATCACCTTTCCTCTCGCCGGGTAACATGACGGTACATACTCATGCGAGGTCAAACTCTCATGCGAGCTTTCTCAATTCGCCGCCGGTGAGCTATCATTCGAGGTCATCTTCGGTGGGGGGTAGGTCGCAGAGGTCTTCGGCTATGACGAGTGGATCTGGGTCGGGGAGAGAGTCGAGCTCGTCTTCTATCCCGCCTTCGCCAATATTGAAGCGGCCGAGTATGTCGCATCGCACGACTATCAAGCCTCCCCCGCGAACATCTTCCAAACCTGACACCCCTTTCCACGCTACCCTCCTCTCTCTCACACGCAAACCTCTGCCTCGTTTACCCACAGGCGAGCAAGAGAGTGTCACGCTGGTGAATATTGAGTTTGCCTACTCGCTCTCTGACCCTGCAAAGAATGAGAATGTCACCTTGCCTTTGGAGGTGCTCAGGAACGGCGGAGGGTTTTTGGGAGAGTGGGTACAAGGGTGTTTGATTGTGCAGGAAGAGGAAGAGAGAAAGGCAAGAGAGAAGGAGCGAGAGCAGAGGGAAGAGAAGGAAGTGCTGATGAAGGAGAGGGAGAGAAAGATGCCGGCTATGACGGATGGCGAGAGTGCCGAGGAGAGTGATCTGGATAGTGATTATGAGTTGAATCTCCTTCGGTATGTCTCTTATCTGAAATGTGGAACTCTACTGACCAGAACCATAGTGAAGAGTACCTCAAGTCGATATACGTTGCTCCGTCCCCCGACTCTTCCTTCAGCACTCTCCCACCCTTCCCCTCTCCTCCTCTCCGATTCAACCCCATCACGCCTCCGTCGTCCCACCTGCCCCTCCCCAAATCCCCAAAACCCTCTGGCTATAAACGCGCTCAGACCCGAAACCAATACACCCAACTCATCAACAAACCTCGTACACCAGGGTCTTCCAATGAGCCGGTCGTGCCGCCTTTGGCTTATGAGATATCCATGATTGGGGAGAAGGGGAGCACGCCTCCTCTGAATATCAGGAGGAAGGCCCCGAGGTTGTCTTTGCAGCCCAGGGCCGAGGTAGAGAAAAAGGAGAAGGGCATGTTTACCGAGATGCGCGTCTTTCTCATTCGAGAAGCCGGGGCATACCACCAAATCACCCACCGCCTCCTCTCTGGCGACTGGCCAGAACTCACCCCATCGCTCAAGGCGAGAACAGAGAAAGAGCTGCTGTGGCTGGGTATGAAGAAGCTGGTGGAAGAGCTTAAGCGACCGCTTTTGGGGCCGCTTTTGAGTGAGGGGAAGGGATCTGGGTTGGGGTTGGATATTGATTTGAGGGATGTGAGGCCGTTTGGTACTCGGGGGGAAGAGCAGGGGCGGCAGGTGAGGTCAGAGAGGTCGGAGAGGCCGGAGGAGAGGGAGAGGGAGAGGGAGGAGAGAAAGTCTGGGACGCCTAGTGGCAAGTGGAGAGAGAGGGCGAGGGAGAAGAGCTTGGTGTTGAGAGGAGGTTATATTTGAAGATGAGCGTAGAACATATGCTTGTATAATGAAGTTTGAACGGTCGATCATGTCATTGCCACCGAAGACAATAGAGAATGGTGTCAAAAAGCAAAAATGGTAACACATCACAAGATCAGAAGCGGGTTGAATGAAGCTTCCACAGCCTTGCACGTTTATACATATCGGCAATGTACATACAATCTGACTTTGGCTGATAATGTAGCTGCGTTGAGCCATGCAGACAATCGTTTACCTTCTTCCATCACCCCTTGATTATACAGGCATATTGCATCATGGCAGATACAAGATCAAGTGACCTTCTGAGACACGACTTGCTCCCCTCCTACATGCAATGTATATTGTCAGTTTCATATACAAGATAGAAAGAAGACGTGGCGTACCCATAGCACCAAGCACAGCGACAACGATGTTCTTGTCCATGTGGAAGTTGGAGGTGATCTGCTGGCCAAGCTTGCCTGGGGGCAGTTTGACGTACTTGGGCATACCTTCAGCGCCGTGCTCCAAGACGAGGACGTCATCCTCCTTTCTGGCTATCAGTAGCATTCCGTTGTATCCATGACCTCTTGCTTACATCAATACTGGCGAGCTGGTACTCTTGATGGGTGACGTTGGGGACGTGCATGACCTGGGTAGATGGAACAGTGTCTTCATACTTCTTGCCGGTGAAGATCTGTATCATGCCCGCATCAGCGCTATTGCCTCTCCGAGCCATGTCAATCTGTATACGCACGTCGACACCGACTATGTGGACCTTGGCTTCACCGTGCTTGGTGGAAATGTCAGTGATCTTGCAAGGTACGTTGTGTAGGACGACGTGGTTGCTCTTCTTGAGAGCGGAACATTGTACGCTACGAGTAGAGAACAAGTCAGGCGATGTAACCCTTGAGCGACATGCCAGCTGTAGAGGGTACATACGGGTAGGTGCCGTTGTCAAAGTAGTGAGCCATTTCTATCAAGAAGCGCCACCTGTCAGCGTCTAGTAGTTGTTGCCCATCATGTCATACAACCGTCCTTGACCCCTCATACTTTTTGTCCTTTGCGCCCCTCTCTGAAGACTCACTGGAAGATGGCAAGTGTGGATGATGGGAAGCCTCATAGTGTAGAGCTTATTATAAAAGCAACTATGGAGTGCGTTTATAAAAGCAACTATGGAGTGCGTGATGACATCGTAAGCAAGAAAGGAGGGACTTCGGCAATAATGCTACGTAACTGAGTGACACTGCTTTGGCATATTCAATCATAGATCATAAAGGGACAGCCTCTCCGTTGCGATGAGAGGAGAAACAGGACAAGGGACCAGAAGCCAGCAGCTCTAACTCTGGTTTGCTGCTGCGGATAAGATTTCGTAAGCTAATACGATTCAACGTAGCAGGCACTTGTCAGTAATTAGTTGAGAGTTGGCGGCTTTGTCGCTGATCACTGGAGGCATCCAAATGAGGAGGTGCATTGCAAGGCTTCATTCAACTCGTAACAGTACGTTCAAGATATGGATGTCACTACTGGTGGAGATGCGCATGTCCAGAACATGGTATGCAGTCATGCATCATGTCTATGTACAAGCACCGTAAAAAAACACCCAGATGAGTAATAGAGATGGTACAGTCTACAGTGTACGCGAAATCACAAAAGCAGACGCGTCGAGCATTCGAGCAGTCAGCATGACATATTCAGGGTAAGAATTTGCCCTTGACCCTTATAGGGCTCAACGGAGCGTTACCTTTGCTTCGTGAATCTGCTATTGTTATCCGATCCAGCTGCGAGGGCTTGACAAAGGCAGGTATGGGCGTCGACATGGTTGCAGCGGGTTGCAGCGATGAAAAAGACGACGATGCAAAGACGCGTCTCGAACATGAGCTTGCTGCTGCGGATGATAACCCGGCAAGCTTACATGGTGCTACGTAGCAGGCACTCGGTAGTAACCAGTGGTGATGGTTTTGTCACTGATCACTGGTCACTGGAGATATGCAAGGTATCTCTAGGATCTCGCTGCATTTCACTGAATGTCATGGCGATGCAGCAAGCTCATGTTCGAGACGGTCAACATCGCGTCCCAAACTCAAAAGACCGGCAACGGAGTCGGAGACAACGCGGGACAGGAACGTTACGTTGAGTTTGGTTCTCTCATGGGAAGAGTTCGACATTTGTCTCTTGCATCTCTTCTCCTCTCCATACCCTATACGCCCTATAATACTCCAGTCCACCAGGAGTCAGGACGAAGCATGTCTCGCCTCGTTTCTCAGCCCCAGAGCTTTTCCCCGAGGCTCACGGCGCCCTCGTACGGCCCCTACTCTGCGGACGATCCGTTCGCGTCGAGCAGTAGCCAGTTCTCCTCGCCTCGCGCCTCTCCTCGCCCGTCCGACTATATTGAGCGACCGCAGCGGGCCCAGCGGGGGTACCAAGAAGGCTCTGAGATGCGCAACCTGACGGCGGTAAGTCACCTCTTTTCGGGTTACTCGCGTGCCTCCGACTGCAATTGTTGTTTGGCTCGTGCCTTGCGGAGGGTGTTGCGGATCAAAAATCTCGAGAAGAGATCTCTCGCCACGCCTTCTTCTTTTCCACGCACAGTACAGCTATATAATACATCCCCCGCTGACACCCGCTGACACAACCCAGCCCCCTAGCAGACGTGCAGCCCCCTGGAAATCACGCGTCCCCCGCTCAGAGAGCAGCGACATCTTCCTCCCCACCATGGCCTACACCCCTCCTCACTTGGACCCGTCCATCCCACCCAGCAGGGACAATGGCTACGTCGAGACAGACAGCATATTCAGCGGTCGAAGCCATTTCGACTCGTCTGCCAAATTTGGTGCCCCCGTCGGCGCCTCGACGCCAAATCCGTACGCGCACGGACCGACGACCGGCGCTCTGGGATATGACCCTGTGGGATTCAGCCAAGAGAAACTTGTCAAGCGAGAAAGGTCTTGCATCCCGACCAATCCCACCAAACGCAGACTCCTCTTTTTCGGCGTACCGCTTTTGCTCGTTATCGTAGCGGCGGTTGTTGTCGGAGCTGTAATAGGGACGCAGAAAAACAAGTCGAGCAGTTCTTCTTCGGGTGGATCTTCGGGTTCTTCGGACAGCTCTGGGAGCGGAAGTGATAGCAGTGGAAGCGGTAGCTCAGATGGAAGCAGCTCGCAGGATACTTGGAGCTCATACATCACGACTGGATCTGGTGGCGATGGATCTACCGCCACTTCTGATCTTGGCAACGAGTTCACCTATACCAATGAGTTTGGTGGCACATGGTCTCAGAACCCGTACGACCCATATTCTGTGAGTGACTCTTTCTTGGTGATGCATGTGACTGACGAAAAGATAGGTCTCTGGTCAAGCTCAGAGTTTCAGTCCGAGTCTCTTAGAGGATTGGAAATGGGGCGAGCACGTGGTCAGAGGGTGAGTAGCTCTTGCAACCTTGTGCGGACTGAGTGCTCAAAATTTACAGCGTCAACCTCGGTGGCTGGCTGGTCACGGAGCCCTTCATTGTCCCCGGCCTCTACGAACGATACCAGAACACCACCCCCAAAGCTATCGACGAATACACTCTTTCCCAGGCGTAAGTGTCCGTATCCTTTTATATGCCCTGATACTGATGTGTGGCATAGTATGGGTGATAATCTGGCCACCGAGATGGAAGAGCACTACAAAACTTTCATCACCGAGGAAGACTTTGCTTTGATCGCTGGTGCTGGTCTCAACTATGTCCGGTGAGCGCCCCCTCTGCACCAAACATTATCGAGGCTGACTGTGATCAGCATCGCGCTTGGCTATTGGGCTGTAGAGACTATCGATGGCGAACCATACCTTCCCAAAGTGTCCTGGACGTAAGCCTCGCCCATCTCTTCGCCTCGCCACATGCTAAATTAACGCGTAGCTACTTTGTCAAAGCCATCGGCTGGGCCCGAAAGTACGGACTCCGTATCTTGGTCGACTTTCACTCTCTCCCTGGTTCTCAGAATGGTTGGAACCACTCTGGTAAAGGCGGTTCTGTTAACTTCTTGTACGGTATTATGGGTATCGCCAATGCCCAGCGATCGCTTGAGACTGTGCGATCTATCACAGAGTATATCTCGCAGGATGGTATCAAGGAGGTTGTGACTATGTGAGTTCAAGATGGTAAATTTGATACACGATGCTGATGTTTGCTAGGATTGGACTTGTGAATGAGGTTCAAGGATACGTGGTTGGGCAAGACGTGCTAGCTGCCTAGTAAGTCCCTACTCATCCAACAAAGTCCGCAACCTGACAGTGCGCAGCTACTACCAAGCATACGAGCTTATCAGGGGTATTACCGGCTATGGTGCTGGAAACGGTCCCATTGTCCTCATTCATGAAGGCTTCAGCGGTGTTGCCGCCTGGTCAGGATTCTTGTCTGGTGCTGATCGACTGTGAGTAAACGGCTCATAATACCAGGATCCCAGACTGACGGATCTGTCAGCGGCCTCGACCAACATCCCTACCTCGCCTTTGCCACCCAGACTACTGACAACCACACTGTCCAAGCCAAGACTGTTTGTGGCTGGGGTGGTGGTACCAACGACTCTTCTACGCAGTTCGGTATCACCATCGGCGGAGAATGGTCAAACGCCATCAACGACTGGTTAGTCTTTCTCCCGGTCTCAACTTTTCAGTGTTGACCTTGCACAGCGGCCACTGGCTCGACGGCGTCGACTCCACACCCCAATACGAATCCACCGGTACCGGCAGCTGCACTTTCTGGGAAGAATGGTTCAACTGGTCCGACGCTACCAAGGAAAGTGTCAAAGAATACACCATGGCCAACATGGATGCGCTCCAGAACCACTTTTTCTGGACGTGGAAGATTGGAAACAGTACCGAGAAGGGATACGCGACGAGTCCGATGTGGCATTACAAGCTTGGCTTGGAGCAGGGGTGGATTCCGAAGGATCCCAGGGTTGCTGGAGGGTATTGTAAGGGGATTGGCATTGGCGGTAATCAGGTGAGTACCTTGACTATGGGAGGAGGCAGAGACTGATGGGACGCAGTTCGAGGGCACTTACCCATCATCCGCTATCGGCAGTTTCGCCTCCACTGCCACGCCCACCATCGCCGCTGCTGAACTCGCCTCTCACTCCGCCTGGCCCCCGACTGCTCTCGGTCCCTCGCCTTCATACTCTGCCGCTCAGATCTCGCTCTTCCCGACACTGACGCAGACGGGCACGAGGAATGTGTTGGCGACGGCGACGCATCCTGCGAATGCGACGCTCGGCGGTGGATGGGTGAATGCAGCTGATACCACTGGGGCGTGGGTAAGAGTGAAGGGGTGTGATTATCCCGAGTGAGTGACTTTGACTTGCCAAAGAAGAGAGATCAGTTGCTGACGGTGGTTCATAGTGCGTATGACGCGACAGCTGCAAGTGTTCCTACAGCTGTGTGTACTGGAAGCTGAACAATATAAGACAGACAAGAAGGGACGATTCTGAACGTTGGGGGACTTGTGGGACATTGGTATATCTTTTTCGCTCATCTGGGTTTTGGATCTTATGATTACGACTTTTTTTTCTTTTTTATTTCAACTTCTATCTGGACGATTTTTACGGACTATTGCGTATACAAAGTATATACTGAATGACATCAACGCCTTGATTATAAAACTCATGGTTACAGCGCGAGCGACAGAGACCATGGGCGTCACGTCAGCATGACCGCGGGGTTCCATGAATCTCTTCTGCAATCTCTTGTTCTGATTCAAGATATCCAGAACCATGACTGAGAGCCATTATATAAACAGTTTGCTTCAGGGCCTCCATTCACTATGTTGTGAGAGAAAGCATTCATCGAGTCACATTTGGCATAACAGATAGCTCAAGTACTGGCCGTTACGATGTTTCAGTTTTCAACAATCGGTCTTCGGTGGCATAGCCGTTTCGTTGGTGCAGTGGTAGCATGCCCTCTTAGGGTGATTTTCGAGTCGCTTTGGGGGTGGTCCTCGGTTCAATCCCGGGACGAGACCTTCTTTTTTGCTTTTTGCCCTTCCTCTTCCAGCAATCAAACCCTACTTGACACTTACGGAAACGACATGCTGATATGCACATATTGTTTGCGCAGCTAGGCAGTGGCGGCCCAATTTTTCAAGCAGAGAGCGCATAGCGGCGCGAAGGTGCTGGCATCGGTGATACACAACCGGCACACAGGATGGCGTCTTGTCACTGCATGCCGTACGTATCTAAAGCTTTCTTCTCAGGTATTGCTCATCACCATCCTCTTGCCCGCATTTATATCCACAAACACACAAATCCTCCTTCAGTGCGCCCGAACGCTTGATTGCCGAACACCAGATCTCTTCCACTTCTGTCAACTGCTGCCATCAAGCTCTGCTGTCATGTCTTCGAACGCGTCAGTCCAGAGTCCGTCTCTGCAAAGGATACTGTAGCTCATCCCGTCCGTAAGACTACAACCCCAACTGCCCCTGCAGCAGAAGTCGTCGCCGGCGGGCCCGCAACTGCACGAACGCCCGCAAAACGGCCTGCCAAGACCCCTGCTGTCTCTGCCGGCTCATCGGTCTTCAAGCGCGCCAAGGTAGAGCTCGAAGAAGACCTTGCATCGAAAGACAAGGAAGAGCTCGCAGCCTTGGTGGAAAAGTACCACAGACTGTATCTCCAGTCCGAGGCTACCTTAGAGAATGCAAGAGGAAACAGATCAGCTGAAGAAGAACCTCAGCTTTTGGAAGGGCAAAGTGAGGAATGAATTTGGGAGTGATGATGAGGATATCTTGTCTGATGAGGAAGGGGGTTTCGATGACGACGATGAAGACGAGAGAGAGGATCATGGGGAGGAATGAGACTGCATAGGTGTACCAGCTGCTCGGCTGCATACGACCATCATGTACTCCTATACTCTTGAGGATAATCGTATCCATTTCATATACTACTACACATCTGACATGTCCTAGACCAGACCCGATCAGAGGATTTCAAAGTCATCATCGTCGTCCACGACAGTGATCTTCCTCTTCTTCGCTTCATCACCCTGATCATCCTCCGGCGCCGGCCTCTTGACACCAGCAGTGGTGCTCGGCAGATCCTTGGGCTCAGTCTGAGGAGGTACACTTTCGATGATCTCGGGCTCTTCCGAAGAGTCGCGTACGGCCTCGGGCTGAACGTACGCGAGAGGGACAGTGGGCTTGGCACAGGGGAGAGTGAAGGGAGTTGTGGCATCGGCAGCGCTATGAGACGTCAGCAATGTTGATTTCGGCCAGTGAGTGACTTACGGCTCGCAGACACAAAAGTGTATCGGCCTGTACTTGGCATCCTCATCTCGAACCGTCAGAATCTTGCCTCGCTTCACATCAAGGTCCTCCAACGTCCTCTCATGGTTATCCTCGAAGTCTGGGTCCGCCAACAACCTCCCTGCCTCGAACACTGTCCATTCGACCTCCTCATCGTCTTCCTTTTTCTCAAATTCGGTTCCATTCAGCCATCCCATTACGACATCCTGCACAAAGTTGCCCAGAGTGCACTTGGCAAGATCCACCTTGAAGGGGACGTAGACATCTCGGCAGACGGAACAAGATGGGTCGGCGTTTTGGGGAATGAAGGCGCCGAGGGGTTTGGAGGGCTCACTTCGGAGGAAGACGTTTCGAAGAGGAACGTCGGGGGCGGAGGATGAAGCGCCGTTGGAAGATGAATGGATGCGGTTGAGGAGGTTGAGGGATTGCATGACGATGAGACCGGCAATGATGGCGTTGGTGGTGGCAATGGCGGGGATGATATTTCCGGCCATTTCTGTATAGTGCGTCAGTCATTGTCAACATGATGGAGCTATACGCACCCTTGACGTCGAACCGAGTCTTGTTGGGGATACCATAAGCCGTAGCTCGAAGGTTGGCTGTAGCCAGCACAAAGTCAAGAGTGTCATCGTCGTCCTTGTCGAAAGACAGAGGAGTGTCGGGGAAAGCGACAGCCCGCGCCGAAAGCCTCTTGCAGCTGTCCAAGAACAGCTCCAAATTCTCCTTTAGGCTCAACTCCTTCTGATCTCTCAACAAAGCAGCTGGCTTGGCCTTTCCGTTGCTCTTATCGCCGTTGGCAGGTTGGGCGGCAGGCGCCACGCGCAATGGAGGAACGGTAAAAGAATCGTCCATGATGGTGTCATAGTCGAGAGGCACAGGCTTGACTCGACCCTCCTTTTTCCACATGTCCTCCATAGCCAAAAGACGTTGGATGTCTTCGTTGAAGACTTTGTGGAAGACTGACAGGGGACCACCTTCAGCGCTGAGGTTTTTGCGGACCTGTCTGAAGGCGGCTGCTTCCTTCTTGAGGTTTTCAATCTCTTCGGCTGTCCTATGGTGAGCTATGTCTACAAGGACTTTTGAAAAACGCACCATTCTCGCCACCAGCCTTGGCCTTATCTAGCTCTTCTGTGTCCATATCTTCATCATCCTCGCCGAATAATTTCCTGGTACAGTCAGCTCTAGCAGGACTTGGCGACGACGGCAACTCACCCAAAGAGGTATGTCTTTCCCCAGACGATGCAGTGGATGGGTTCACTGGGAGTGGATCGGATAGTACAGACAGGGAAAGCCTTGGGAGTAGGCTTGGGGACACAGTCAAAGCACTCCGTAGTGTCCTTGATGAAAGGAGTGACTTGTCCAAGGTAGCCGGCAGTACCAGACTCGATCAAGGGCACATTGGCGGCTTGACACAGACGGTTCACATGTCGACGAGCGTCTACCAAAGAGTCAGCTAGGCTCTTGAATCGTCTCAAGACTCACCCATGTTATCCAGAGCGTTCATGACCAATCCAAAGCCGGCAATCCATTCCAGATCATTCTCACTGTCCTTGACATTGCCATGTCGGGCATTGATTTTGATGCCAGAGTTGGGGTTAAAGTGCCGGGCGGAAGCGGCAGCGACGAGAGACTTGGACTTGGAGATGTCTGGCTTTCGGAAGAGGAATTGACGATTGAGGTTGGAAAGGTCGATGGTGTCGAGATCAATCTGCATAGTCGTCAGTCCGTGCAGCTTGAATGGTAGTGATACGACATACAATCTCAATATTGGCGAATCCGACAAGCACAAGGTTCTTCACTGGATATACAGCGGTCAGCCCGATCTTGAAGCGCGACGTGAGACTCACAGAGTTCACAGCCGATACCGCCAGCGCCGACGACGAGGATCTTGGTTTCGCGAACCTTTTTGTAGAGCTCTGGGCCAAGGAGAGCTTGGGTGTGGGACGACCTGGACATTGTGGGAGTATAGTTGATAGTTGACAGTAATGGAAGCGAGTAATGTCGAGAGGAGACTTTTTGATGGACGCGTCGCGGAAAAGCGTGCACGTCATGACTTTATTTAACGTCAACAAAATGATAACAACGCATGATCATCATCATCCACTTCATCTCCTTCTCTACTGCCATATCCCATCCACCTGGCCATCTGTCAACACTGCCTATCCTCGAAGGATCCTTACTGCCACAACAACCGGTCCCCGGCCCCACATATTACTCGTCATCCACCCGCTTTACCTCCATTCCGACAATTTTCTCGCCGCTCGGGGGTCCTCCGTTCAACCCTCATCCATCCGCAATCATTTTGCCTTTCTTTATATAAATCACGCCCGTCTTTGTCTTCCAATTCGCCTGACGAGTGACCCACCAGCATGTCCTCTGTCCAACAATGTCCCCAGTGTGGGCCCCACGGCGAGCTGGTCACAGATCAGAGTGCCGGTAACGTTGTGTAAGTCTTACGCGCTGGGCATCTGTACAGGCGACTGATCTTCTCCAGGTGTATGTCATGTGGGCAGATCATTGAAGAGGGTATCCTCGTGTCCGAGGTTGGCTTTGCTGAGGGTTCTGGTGGACGTATCTCTGTACAGGGAACGTTTGTGTCTAATTACGCGACTGGTGTTGCTGGTACTCGAGGCGGCCGGGGTGGGCAGCAAAATACAGAAAACATCAAAGCCAACGGTGAGCATATCACACATTGCATGCGATCCATCTAACATCATGGCCAGGCTCTGCAAAGATCGATGAAGTCGCTCGCAAGATGTACCTCGGATCGGGTATCAGCATAGGCGCCAAGCGGTTCTTCTCTCTCGCCGTGGACAACAAGTTCAACCGCGGACGAAAGACGAGTTACATCGTCGCCAGCTGTCTCTACCTGCAATGCCGTCTGAAACGCGACGCTCGTATGCTCATCGATTTCAGTGAACACCTCGCTGTAAGTCTTCCGCGCTATGAACTCGGCCCTTCGCTAAAAGGCTGCACAGATCAATGTATTCGAACTAGGCGCCACCTATCTCAAACTCCGCTCCACCCTTAACTTTACCGACCCCATGCCCGAAGTCGACCCTGCCATCTACAACCTCCGTTTCGCGCACCGCCTCAACTTTGGCCCTCTCGTCAACACTGTCGCGGCGGATGCCAGCCGGCTCGTCAGGCGATTCAGAGCAGACTGGATGACTCAGGGTAGAAGACCAGCTGGTGTTTGCGGTGCTTGCATCATCATTGCGGGACGTATGAGCAACTTTCTGCGTACGCCGGATGAAGTCGCCCAAGTCGTCAAGGTACATCCCAACACCATCAAAAAGAGATTGATGGAATTCGCGGAAACCGACATGGCGAAGAAGACTGTGGGCGAATGGCGGGCGTTGAGTGACGCGCAGTTGGACGCGGTGTCGACAGAAGAAAAACCCCCTGTCGTCAAGCAACAGGCGAGGAAGAGGGAGAAGGAGCTGAAGAAACATCTGATGATGGGTATCGTCTATGATGAAGACGAGGAGACGGAGAATGGGGATGAAGATGATGAAGACGGCCCGATTAAGCGCGCAAAGCTGGAAAAGGGCAAGGGTCGAGCTGTGGACGAAGCGGATGCTCTCCAAGCCTCCGCAGCCTTTGAGACTACCAGCTCTGTCGACGACGAAGACGACCAACTCGACCCCCTCGCTCCTTCCGACTATGTTTCCCAGCTCGAGTCTGCGCGAGACGACCCTGCTTCTGCGCGCGAGGAACGGCGACGGGCAAGCAAGGCATTGATGAAGGAGGTCAGAGGGGTCGATGACGGGGTGGACGAGGATGATGAAGGGATGGATGAGCTGGAGGCTTTGGCGGAGGATGTGGAGAAGGAGGATGAAGAAGGTGAAGAGGATGATGACGAAAATCCCTCCACACAGCTCAACACCGTTTCTCAAGCAAATCTCAAGAACAAAGAGTTTACCGACTGGGACGATGAGATTGCCGTCCTCAACTTTTTCGAGCAAAAGTATTTTGCCGGCGAAAAGGACCTCTACCAGAACAAGATGCACGACCGCATCAAAATGTGGTTTGGCGCGCGCGACCCGAAAGAGATCCACCAAGAGATGGAAGCCGTCAAGCGGGCGCGATGGTTACGAGAGAAGGGGTCGAAAGTTGTGGAAGAGGATAGGGAGCTTGCCGATTTGGATGATGAAGAGTTGGAAGGTTGGTTCGAGCTGGATGAGGATACAAAGCAGGCGAGGGCGAGGATGTGGTTGAGTTCCAACGGCAAATGGTTGGAGGAGGAGAAAGGTCTGTTGATCCCCTTGTCCTGTTGAACAGAGCTGACACTTTGACAGAGAAGCAAGAGAGAAAGGCTGCAGTCAATAAAGCCAAGGGCATCGATCCATCCAAGCCTCGTGTACGTCTTTACGCCTCCACTCTTCAACCAAGCTAATCGTCGATTCAGCAAAAACGCAAACGCGCCGCTCCTCATAAAGGTCCACACAAAAACTACCAAGAGGCCATCGCGAGCGTTGTCGCCCAGAAGCCCATGTCTCGCCGTCTCAATTACGATATCTGTCGTACTTTGAACGTGAAGCCGGGGACTCTCTTCAGAGATAGGCAGTCGACGGCGGGATTGCAGACGATGGATGATGACAAGGAGGAGGAATATTACGATGAGGAAGAGGAAGAGAAGGGAGATGATGATAAGGGTGAGTCGGTCCGTACCAAGCCTGCGTGGTCGTGCTAATGTGTGTCACAGAGGAGACATACGAGGACTACCGATTTTAGATGAGCATCTCCATATTTTGATGATATTATTAGTTACACGATATATACTCCGGGTTCGTTGCCATGTTGATTGTTTCGCCGCAAGGCATTATGTATTTCGTTTCGACTAATCTCAGTTGGCGATGTCTGCAGTCAGCATGATCACGTTCATGTTCTGATTGTAGCTTGCAACAGGACCAAAACTTGTAACGCAGCGAGCCACGGGATCATGTCATCACGTCTACGATAGCATCCGCAAGTACCACAACCGCGTGCTCTGCGGCGACCTTGTTAAAAGCGCAGAGAGTTGCATAACCACCAAAAAGGTAGCTTACAGCCTCCTACCACGCCTACCACCCTTTCTCCTGGTAGAGTCGGAGGGGGTAGGGGTGACGTCCTCGATACGGCCGATCTTCATACCAGCACGGGCGAGGGCACGGAGGGCAGCCTGTCCACCGGGACCGGGCTGCTTGGTGCCGGTACCACCAGTGGCACGGAGCTTGACGTGGAGGGCAGTGATGCCAACCTCCTTGCACTTGACGGCGACGTCCTGGGCGGCCAACATGGCGGCGTAAGGCTGGAGAAGAGTCAGCGAGGAGTTGGCGACATTTTGAGATTTCGACATACAGAAGACTCGTCACGGTCGGCCTTGACCTTCATACCACCGGTGACACGGGAGATGGTCTCCTTGCCGGTCAAGTCGGTGACGTGGACGAAAGTGTCGTTGAAGCTGTTGCACAATCAGTCTCCATCCTTCTCCCGTTGCAATGGGTCGACGTACGAAGCGAAGATGTGAGCAACGCCAAAGACGTTCTCACCCTCAGCAACCTGGGGACCGAGAGAGACGGCGGCTTCCTGGGGGGCGCGGACCTTCTTGGGAGCCTGGAGGGGTCAGTCGATATTCGTGGGTGCTGCCGAGGAGGCTCACCATTTTGACGAGTGTTGATGGGTGAAGAAGGGAATGCCGCAAAAAACAGTAAAGAGGGAATTTGGTGCACCGGCGTTTCGGCGGTTTCGGCGTGGCACTCCAAGCCAGCGGCGATGTCCGTCCTGTAGAACAGCAACAAGTGCGTGCCTGGTTCCCATTTACGTAAGATCATTTGTTGATTTCCGACTTTTGATTCGGAAGGCCATGCAGTGGTGATTCAACTGCAGCTCGAATTGAAGCATCGAATCGCGATAATCAGGAGGACATCACAGGGTAGACTATTCAAAAACTCCTTTTCTTCTTGCATTCAATAGAGCCCTACACAGCAACAATGGCGGTAAGTGCAACCCATCACGGTGACTCGCAAGTCTAACCCCGTCGGCCTCAGACCTATATCCCACCAGAGGAGCAAAATGCTGTAGACATGGCTTGGATGAGGGAAGCTCTCAATATGGCAAGTCACCCTGGCTCCAAGATTAGAGCTCGAGCTGACCAGCTATTTCGATAGGCAGAAGAAGCTCTGTCAAACGACGAAGTCCCTGTTGGCTGTGTCTTTGTCAAGGATGGACAGGCTATCGCTCGAGCGCGGAACAGAACCAATGAATGGAGGAATGTAAGCCCACTGAACATTCACCCATGCCCCTAGCAATGCTGACTACAACTCAGGCCACCCTGCACGCTGAACTCGAGGCCATCGACCACCTCCTCCCTAACAACCCCGCTCCTTTATCGTCCATCACTCTCTACGTTACCGTAGAACCTTGTGTCATGTGTGCATCAGCCCTTCGTCAAGTTGGCATAGGAAGAGTGGTGTATGGGTGTGGGAATGATAGATTTGGAGGGTGTGGGAGTGTCATTGGAGTAAACAGCTCGTACGTCTACGGATTGCCTCAGGGATATCTCCAAACTGATGCAAGTAGACTTAGATTGGATTCTCACCCTGCGTACGTGGCGGAGGGAGGATTTTACAGAGAAGAAGCTATCATGCTCTTACGGCGTTTCTACATGTCCCAAAATCCCAACGGTACGCACCTCGCCTCTTCTCGTCTTTACCACCATTCTCACATCTATACAGCTCCCAAACCCAAAAAGAAGGCTACCCGAGTCCTCAAAACCGAAATCGCCCCCCCACCCTCGCGCGGCTCCACACCCCAACTCTCTCGTCCTTCTTCTACTGCACCTACACGCCGTTCAGGACTGGAGATCTCTACGCCTGCTTTATCGGAGAGTTCAGTTGAAGATCTAAAGGATCAAGGATCGGGGGAAAGTACGACTGTGGGGCTGCAGGGGCTGCCTATAGGAGGTACGGTGGTTAGCACGCCTGATCTGGGGGAAGGGGTCCGGCGATAGGTCTAGCATGGACTTTTGAGAGTGGAGTATGTTGTACATGTATACACCGAGTGCGTATTGCAGGAGTACTTGCTGCTGACATCTCGAGCGCATTCTATGGATGTACAAACGTGACGACCTGCGGGTTTGATCAGCACTGCAATAACGAAGACAAAAGCCACACTTACATCTCCACTGTACAACTGCAAGATCTTCTCCAACTCTTTTCTCTGCAGCCCCGTCCGATATGTAATCTCCTCAAACGTCGTCACGCCATCAAAGTACTGTACGCACCTAGAAAGAGTGTCAGCATACGCCGACCAAACGTGATGAACCAGCTTACAGATCAAACTTGCTCGCCCACACCTCATCCGCCCGTCCCCGAATCACCCTCAACCACCGCGCCTCATCCTTCTGCGCCCTAGCAGGCTTAAAAATGAAACTCGACTCAAAGCTCGGTATCTCATTCTTGCTAGGATGTTCCACCTCTTCCGAGAACTGCTGTTTATTCCTGACACCGTCAAACTCTTCATCGCTGTCCATCTCGAGCGCAGGGTCGTATGACAGGAAAGAATGGTGGTATTCCCGCGCTTTTGGCGCAGAATGGTTGGGGGGAGGGACAGTGGTTTTGTTCTGGGGTGTGGTGCTGATGAGTGCGTCGATGGGGTTGGGATAGCTCTCTGAAGCTCTTGGAGTGATCAAGTCTGATCCAGAGGGAGATTGTGGGCCCTGGGTCTCCTTCTCCTTCTCCTTTCTGTTTTTCTGGATATTCAGCCACCTGTTCCTGCGTCTATACCACAGTCTTTTCCAAGCCTCTGCCATGACTTCCTTTTTGGCAAACACCCGAGCTCTGGTATGCACCTGCACGACCAAGTCTTGCTTGAGCATCCAAAGCAGCGCCGACATGTATTTCTGCCTTGTCGCGTGACTCGGCTCTCCTGAGCCTGGAATGACTTTTCTGAAAGGAACAGGCTCGAGCGACAGAGCCGATATGAGCCTGGCAAAACGGGGTAGATCTGGGAACTCGCGGGTAAAGCGTGCAGAGTATTGGTCGAAGGAGGTGCCGTGTTCGTCGATGGTGGTGGGCATGACGACAGTACGGAGGCGGGGGTTGACGACGTCGATGAGCATGGCGCGTTTGTTTTGTACGAGGTCGCGAGCGAGGGGGATGACGATGCCTTCGAGGTCGTACCGGAGCAAATGGGCAATCTCGTAAAGTCTGCAGACGGGTCAGACAAGTCACTTGAGAAGCGAGACACGTACGGTTTTGTCACGTCACAGGCAGCAAGGAGCGACTGGAGCAACTCTGTCTCGTCCTCATAACTCTCTACCTCTGCAGCCAATGCCTTCTTGTCGGGAGACTTGCGTCCATCCACCCGAATCTCCACAGACTCGGCCGGCAGCCCGATGATTCCAAAATGGACCGCATCCTGCCTCGCAACATTCCCATCATCAATCAAAAGCAAAGTCTGCCACGGCTTCACATTCAGCTCCGGCGCCCTCCCTCCCACTACCCCGCCCCACTCTTCCTCCCCATCACTAGACTCTTCATCGTCACTCCCGCCTTCGTCCGAGAGCATCCCGGACAGCTCACCCCAGTGTGCCCAGGCTTCATCGCTGTTGGCCGGGCGGGGGGAGAGGATGGTTTCGATGAGGAGGTAGGAGAGGCGGTTGGTGATGGTTGTGGGGAGATAGGAGTGGAGGCCGTTGGTGGGATGGGTGCGGAGTTGGTGGAGGCGTAGGTATAGGTAGTTGAGGGTTCGGTCGATGTGGCAGTGAGCGGCTGTCCAGCGGCAGCATTCTGTGATACCGACGCCTACGCACTATGATCAGTCGTTCTACTGTACAATGGAATCGTAACATACCGTCAGCCAAACACTTTTCCTTATACTTGACAATCATCCACGCCTCTTTCGCCACCAGATTACTCTCACACTGCAATCTATACGCCGCCGCCGTCCACTTGAACGCAATTTCGCGGTATATCTCATCGTAAACTCCCAGAGTATGTGTATGATGTTCATCATGCGATTCTGTTCCAGGTCTGGGATCAGGCTTGTCAATGATGATGACCAGATGGAACATGACAAGATTCGGGACATCCTCTTTGGTAGGCTTTCGCTTGGGGTCTGCGTCGCCGGGTGCGATGGTAGAGGTGTAGGCTTCGTTGCCTTCTACGACCGTGTCGAGGCTCGTCAGTGCGACCGGCTGGTCCTTCATCCGTCTACCTCTCGACGGTGCTCTTTCCTCAAGCTCATCATCGTCAGGGGGTATTTCCCATTTCCCATCCGGTCCAGCACATACTGGATGGCCTAGAAATACGACATTACCCACGCAGAGCTCGAACCGCCGATTGCAGGCAGCTCTGGGCGGAGTGAGCATATCTGCGAGGACTTCAAGAGGCCACCCAAGGGCATAGTTGTATTGTGACTCGATAGCCTTCTTCTGAGCATCCTTATCGCCGTTGTCCATGCCGACGACGGTTGGCGTAGTCGTACTGGACGAGCCTCTACGAGACGGGCCCAGCAGAGTGGAATGATCGAGGGACCGCAAGCCGCTGTGAGCCTTGTGGTCATCGTCTCCGCTTGTCTGGCGATGCGGCGTCTTGCCAGTCGTACCCGATGTTTCTTGAGGTCCGCCAGACCCAGCTTTCCACAAGGGCTCATAATCACTTTCCGACGACGAGCTGTCTGAATCTTCCCCCTGATCAGACTCTTCCTCATACGCTGAATCATTCCCCTCGGCTAGAGGGTTCATATATCGTTGCCTGAGATCGTCCCCCTTCTTCTTGTCCTTCTTGACATTCTTGCTCGTCTTACTGCTGCCCCGGGTCGAGGGGCCAAACAAGGAGCGCCGGATGGAAGCGTTCGAGGAGCGGTCGTCAAAGCCTCTCCGCCTGCTGGAGCCGACACCCCCGGCACGCGGGTGTTTGTATTCAATGTCGGGGTCGGTGGCTGTGAATGTGGCGGAGGGGTAGATGGGCTGGGCGAGGCGGACGTTTGGGGAGGCGGGGTCGGGAGGATAGCGGAAGACGTGGCGGCCGCGGGAGGAGGAGGTGACGAGGAGGAGGCCGAGGATGTTCTCAGCCATGGCGAGATGGAAGAGATGGAAAGAGAGCGTAATATATATGTCTGCAGCAAGTCAAAAAGTAAGAGATGCGATGGCCACCGGCGGGCCGAGGACCAAATCAAGCAAGGGTTAATAATTGGGTAGGGGGCTATGGGATATATTGCTGGCTTGTATGCATGGATACATCTTTGGCAAGGACACACCCGATATAGCTGTTCAGAGGGATCTCTTGGCCCAGGTAAACACACCCCTCGCTATGCAGCGATACCATCGAAAGCTGCTGCATAGAATGATAGAAACGCGTAATATCAATAAACCTCGCGTAATTACTCCAAGGCGCGTTGCTGATGTTTTGACGCGTAGAGACATGAGGAGATGACAACTTTCCTCTCCACCTCCCTCCCACCCATGGACGACAACCGCCCCCCCTCCCCCCCGCCCTTCCTGGACGCCCCAGAGGACAAGTACGACCTCTTCTACAATGCCGTTCAGACCCTCGTCAACGCTCTCGGTGGTTACGAAGATATCGAGTCTCCTCCAGGAAGCGGCCACTTTGCTACCATTTACAGGCCTGGTGATAGTGTCCTGGGCGTGCTCAAGGATCTCAAGAAGCTATGGAGAAAGGACGACGAAGATGATGAACGGACGGTGGCGAGGTGTATGGCCCAGGCGGGGTTGATGAAGGAGTTGGTGGCTATCTTGGTGGAATGTGCAGATAGAGGAGAGTGGGGGCGGAAAGTGTCGCTTGTTGCTTGTGAGTTCTACTGCTGATGCTGGTTTTTTTTCTGACAACTCGTAGGTGACTTGATTGCTGCTCTGACATGGCCTATCGACGTTGCGCAAGAACTAAAGGAGATTGAAGAGGAAGGGCCCATCATCACAGACTATGCGTCTTTGCTCCGTGCACAGATGGAGTACAAGGCATTGTTTCTTAAGAGCGATCGCCCGCTTAGAGCTCTGTTAACGCTCATGGTCCCGTGTCTTGCAAAACCTCGAAAGTGAGCTGCCCGCGCATGATCAGGTTCACAAGCTGATACAAGAGCAGAGATGAGAAGGACACGCGAATCATCTCTCTAGGTCTACATGTCGTACGAAACCTTCTAGCCGTGAAGGATGCTTCTGCGGAAGGTACTGCGACCGGTACCAAAGCAGAAATGGCCCAACTTCAAGTGAGCGCACGGATCCCATACATAGCGACTATCACTGACCATGAAAACAGTCTGATCTGATCTGTCAACTCGATTCTCTCACATATCTCCAACTCTTGCTCACTCTCGCCTCCTGCTCCGACAAGAGTGATCTCAACGCCTTCAATGTCATCGTCCTCGACATCCTGCATCTCATCTTTAGAGGTGTCAAAGTGCAAGAACTGGGACAAGACCAGAAGAGGGTACCACTGGACAATCTGGCAAAGCTGCTTGATGGGGAGAAGAAGCAGAAGGCTATGAGTTCGAAATCTGGGTATACACGGCACTCGAGGTTTGGCACTACTATCATGGTCAAGACTGTGAGTCCCTTGACATGATTTTGGCCATATAGCTGACATCGTTCAGGCTGAGCAACGCGTGGTGCTGCACAAGCAGAATGCCGTTGTCCAAGACGCGGGAAAGATCTTGGATGCTGTCAAAAAGGGAAAGAAAGCACCCCCAAAGAAGATGGTGAGTCTCAAATCAATACGTAGTGTCTGGTATCTGACCGTCGTAGGATGAATTGACTCAATACATCACCTTGAGTGTGGAAGCCATGATCGTTCTGCAAAACTTTTGTCGAGCTTTCTTAGAAACTGCTTTCAACAGTGAGTCATCGACCCCACGCAGGACGTGAGATTGACACCCTATTCAGCCTTCTTCGAATACATTCTTCGCGACATTCGCATGGAACGAACCAAAATCCGTCCCTCCGACAACATCCGCGTCTTCTACCTCACCCGCTTCTTTATCGAATACCTCCTTCTCCTCCGCAACAAGCTGTACGACAAGGGCGGCTCGCGTGAGAGGGACGAGCTGCCATTGGGGTTGGTAGCGCAGATGGCAGAGATGGACTCTGTCAAGTGGTTGTTTGCGAGGTTGAGGATTAGTTGGGATGATAAGCCCAAGGCTTGGACAGAGTTGCAAGCGTGTATAGACTGCTTTACGCAGATTGTGAGTCATGTCAAGAGTTGTTGAAGGCGTGACTGACATGATGATAGCTTCTGCTGATTGACGATATGGCTACATCGCCCGACGAAGAGGATGTGGAAGTTGCCGAGATCATGCAGCATCAGCTGTATTATAACTACGACATCTTGGACTCTGCCCTCTCTGTGGTTCGAGAATACAAGAATCAATCCATCGCGTGAGCTTTTCCGCTCTCTGATCCGAGACGAAGTCTGATCATCTCCCAGGTACCTCGACTCCATCATCCACTTTGCCTACGTCCTCCTCCGCATGCTCGAGCGCTACTCCAAAACCAAATCCTTCATGTTTATCCGCAAACGCAAAAACACCCATCGAAAGCGTAAAGAGCAACAGGTGGACCCGAATGACAGCGAGGAAGTGAGGAGGAGAAAAATCCCGGAAGAGTATGGGAATGAGGAAGAGGCGGATCAGGGGCCGGATCAGGATGCGCCGAGTTATGAGGAACATGCGTTTACTTTCCAGGGGTTCGAAAAGGTTTGTCCGGGCCTCAATTTTGGTGGGTAGAGCTGACGGTCATTGCAGAGGTTTGCAACTGAAGCTATTGTCAATACTCTGCTGGTGTACCTCGAACGCTTCCTCGAATTCGATTCTGCCGAACAGGTTAAGAGGGTGGTCGGACTGATGCACCGTCAAGTCGTCAAAACCCACGCCGAGGGCCTCTTCTTCAAAGTGCGTACGCGAGGTAGCAACAAGTATTGACTGACAAACGCGCAGGTGACCACGATGATCCTCTTCCAACGTATATTGGAAAACAAACACGCCCTCCCCGATGCCCCTGCCTCTCGAGATCTCACAACACTCATCACTTTCATCCTTCGCAAATTCTTCAAGCATGTGGAGACGGATCCGTACATAATCATCGAAGTCCTGAGTACGAAAGCGCGAGGCAAATGGAGGGGCGGTGGTGGGGAGAGTGATGATGATGGGATGGGTGGTCAGAAGAGTAGAATCAAGGAAAAGGTGCGTTCTTGATGAGATGTTTGAGAATTCAACACTGACAGATATCTACAGATGGGTCCCGCTGAATTGGCGTTTGTCAAGAAACACAACCTCTCATGGTCAAAACAGATGTCTGTCGTATTCGCGATCCTGCACGAAGCCGGCCAAGGATATCTCATCAAGTGGATTATCGGCGTCCTTGAAGAGGTGCTCGCGGCTAGGCAGGAGATCGTCTTGGCCACAGATGGTGGTATGGACGTTGACGAAGACGAGGATGGGAATGTTCGGGCTAGAAACTTTGGTGGGCCTAGTGAGGAGGCAAAGAGCAAGTTTGTGCAGTATGGTAAGTGTCCCCGAATATTGCTTGTCCGCCACTGACACCGAGTAGATCTTCAACCAGAGGATGACGAGCAGACGGCGGCTATTCAAAAGAATCAGCACTTCCGGCTCATGCTCAAACTTCTCTCCTTCGACATTCCTCCCCCTCCCATGGAGCTTGATTTCGAAGAAGATATCTCTCCGGAACAGCTCGCTGCTGCCGTCGAGAAATCCAACTATGCTTGGCATGTCCCCGAAGACGTCGTACCTTCAAACCTGGAGGCGAGTATCGGGGCTCTCAAGCAGTATATGGAAGACCCACCGAGCCTCGACGAAGATCCCAAAAAGCTTCTTCGTCGCAAACCTCGTGCACCTCGTCGCCGCCGGCGTTCCCCGTCTGTCGAGTCTTACGACTCCGAAACTGGTGAAGTCCGCGAATCAACGCGCGATTCTCGCCCCAAGAACAATGCGCGCAGGAAGAAGGCAAAGAAGGCTGCGGAGACGCAGACATTCAAGTCTGCAGCGTTCATTGAAGACTCGGATGACGAAGACGAAGAAGCGACTAGGAGGTTCTTTGAGAATGAGGCGAGGTTAAGAGCAGAGATGGATGCCCTGGCCGCTAGCGGTGGGCATAGTATGCTTGATCGAGGCGTGAAGAGGAAACGCGGTGCAGGAAAGGACAAGGGCAAGAAGGGCAAGAGTCTAGAAATAGTGGACTCTGAAGATGAGGGCCTGCCGCTACCCAGCTCGACGCCAATGGACAACGACGTTGAGCCGGAAAGCGATAGAGGGGAGCATGGAGTGACTACCAGAATCGTCACGGAGGAGGAGATAGCTGCGATGAACAGAAGGAAGGAAACGCTGGCCGACATGCGGCGGATGGCGATGGAGAGCGATGAGGAGCTGGGTGACAGTGAATCTGATGAGGATCACGAAGGCCGTTCCATGCGACCCGTGGTGCACAGTTCGGAGAGTGGCATGCCAATATTCGAAGAGGCTGGCGATGACGAGGACGATGATGAAGTAAGGGCTCCCAGAGCGACCGCAAGAAGAGTCGTTATGGACTCTGACGAGGATGACGATTAGTAGAGTCCTCGTTACTTTGTGGATGTCATATACACGTTGCCCTCAGACGTCTCGCTAAAGGCGTCCTTGCGGATCTTTCATTTCATGTAACAGCCTATACATTGCTAACTACTTTGCGTATGTACATCATAATCTAACGTTATTTGGTTCGTATCACATTCAGGCCAAGCCAAAAGAATCACTACTTCTCCCTCAAGCAACAGTCAGACATACGCCCCTCTGGGCTAGGGTATCCCCGCCCTCCTCTGTCTCCAAATCGACACTGAAAAGAACATCACTCCTATCGTTGTTGAGATAGACGGGGACATTGACAACGGGCATTGTCTCGACCTTTGAGACCTCATCGTGACACTTCCAGGTTACCTGTGAAGGCTCGAGGGGCACAGCTTGTCCATCGTTCAACGCCAGGCGAGTAGAAGTCCAGGTAGCGCCTTGCAGGGTGAGACCTTTATTCATGTCAGTTGAAAATACACGTAGAGATAACACCCAACTTACCTCGCACAGTAAACGCATCTGCTTCGCCGGTATTCGCAATGCTTATGCCCAACACCAGCTGCTCCAAGGACCATCCTCTCTCATGCGCCACAGCTTGTCTCGTCGCGGTGATGTAAGCTTCCGGCTGGAACAACCCACCCAGCCACACGCCCTTCTCTGCATTGACCGCTCCGGCTGAGAGTTTCTCCAGCTGAGCCAACCTCTCTGACAGATTGTTGACGTATTCACTGACAGCAGTGCCGCGAGGAATCTTGTATTTACGCCAGTGGGAGGGAATAGTGCCCTTGTTGAGATCAGACATGAGGGCGCGGAGTTCGTTGGTCTGCTTGAGATCGCCGAGGCATACTTGTATGAGCTCGGAAAGGTCACGTCGGATACGGCTGAGAAGGCTGGACCCAGTGGAGGTTTCTCGGATGAAGAATCGAGAAAGGGGTGATTGTGTGGGAGATGGTTTGTCAGATGTAGACAGCGACTGTGATTACAACATTAGCGCGTATAATCGAGAGACACGGGCGAAACGCACCTTCGGCAGCGTAGATAGCCACTGCTCAGCGTGCCCCTTGAGAGCCGTCATCCATGCTGGCCGTCCAGTGGAGCCACCAGAGACAGGTCCGTCGTCATCGTCGTCCTCCGTGGTCCTCATCTTCCTCAGCTTTGCCATTAGAGAATCACCTAAAGCACGTGTCAGCACAAGAATACATCGGAGAAACAACGATCAACTCACCTTCAGCAGCAGCGACCACACCCTCAGCAGTGGACGGCAGACCCAACCAGACGGGAGGTTCCCTTTCGGGCAGGCCTTGGGCCCAAGTGACGAACTGCGACATCTGTGTCCCTTCGGGCACCGCCAGTCCTTCCTGGTTATCTGCGCCTTGAACCAGTTTGAAATCCGGTTCGTACGCGCGGGAATTAAAGACTTGATCCACGAAAGCATCCACCACTCGCTGATCGTAGTCCGAGTCAACGCGACCTCCATAAACAGCTTGTTTGACTAGCGTCCTGATCGCCACCCACGGTATCTGCGCAGGGTCGACATTGGCCTTGCCTTTAGCCAGAGAAGCAATCCACGTGTTGATGGTATTGAGAGCCGCATCAAAGTCAGAGTCATTGAATTCGTAACTCTTACTCCATCCCAAAGGAAGGTAACGGAGACGCTCTTGCACCACTGAGTGGAACCAAGCGAGAAGGAAGAATAGACGGGGCTTTTCAGCAGGGCCTGAAGACAGCAGCGCTTCAGGCACGCCGCGAAGGGTATCCAAAAGGTTGGCTCGCACCCCGGGAGGAGGCTCGTTCATGATGATTCGAGACTGTCGAAGGATGTTGACAGGGATCACGGGATTGGTCTCCATAGTCAAGAAGAGCCTGAAGTTGCGGTTGGGAGAAAGGCTGTGCAGTCTCTTTTCCAACTGGGCCAGCCATCCAGGCGCAAGATGAACATTCTTCAACAAGACCCAAGTACCAACCCTAGCAGCCTCCGCAATAGCCCTATCCGCCAAACCAAAGCCTTCCCCGGAACCCATGGCTATTGAGGAGCAGCTAGTTCCCATGGCACGGCAAAGGTTGTCGACTCGATAACTGGCGTCATAGCCTGGAACGGAGGCCAGAGCGATTGGGTTTGTAGGGCCGACTTGCTCCGTAATCACAGTCTGCAAGTTGTACTCCGCTTGGGTAGCGAGATCGAGTCCGAATGCGAGATCCGTGAAGATAGATGTAGCTTGGAGCAATCGGTCAGGTCGGAGAATCTTGATGACAATCATATGTCTGGCGGCAGTGAGAAGAGCTTGGAGATGTCAGCTATGTATCGTTGTCATTATATTCACACGTACTGTCAGATTGAGCCCAAGGCCAAGGCACTGATTTCTCGGGCTGTTGCGCTTGCATGAAAGCCTCCCAACGACCCTTATTCTCGGCAAAGTCAAGCTCCAAGGCCTTGTTGTGTGTCAGTTTGTGAAATCGATTGGATACCAAGGCAGCTCACCTTGCTAACCTCGACACCGATCCCACCATCCATCACCCGCTTCTGCTCAGCCGAGAGAACCAACCCTTGCGCCACACCCCCAGAGGGAATCTCGAGCAAGACATCCAACTCCTCATTGACACGCGCTCCGTCTTCTCCTCTCATTCTCAATTTGGCCAACATCACGGACAGGACAAGATAATCGGTGTGTAGAAGGGATCGATAGGCTCGTTGGAAAGATGTCAAGAAGATGTCCTGAAGGAGTATATCTTTTCGGCCTCCTAGATCAACTATGCCCTTGAGACGAGGGTTTTGGAGAAGGACGTAGTCGAATATTTCGAGGAAGTAATCGAGTGAGAACTGGTAGAAGTGGTTGATGGAGGCTAGCTGTTCAAGGGTGAAGAAGATGCCACTACAGGCTTGCGCAAGCGGCAGGTACTCAGCTGTGACGGCCTCCACTTCCCTCATGACTACTTCAGTATCCTTCACTTTGCCAGTGATCTCGGCCGCCTCCTTCTTCAATATCTCCAAAGTCTCTATCACTTTGTCGTCGTCTAATATGCTGCCGGAAGACTCGTTGAGAGCTTGCAGAAGAGACCGCTCAAGGTGATTCAGTCGGACCCTGAATTCTCCTTGGATCTTCATCAAGTCGGTGCGTTTTTGGTCAATCTCCGGACGCTCTGCCTTCAGAACCTTGTCCAGGGCCTGCGTCTGTAGACTGCCTCGAGTCATCGTAAAGTTGACGAATGTCACACGACTGCAGATATCGGGGGAGAATTCTACCGATGGGTCCCGCGTAGACAAGAACATCGTAAAGGCAGGGGAGAAGTCGATATCTTGATTCCCGATGCGGATCAAAACTCGACCGCCTGTGCGGCGAAGTTCGCGATTGAGGACAGAGTTGAGGATAGGGTCCAAGTTTTCGACATCTTGGATCAGGAGAGGATTGCCAAATCGTAAAGCACTCTCCAGCTTCTTCAAGAATGACTCGTCGAGGAAGCTCGTGACTGTGATCTTGCGGTCGCTATACTCGTTCTGGAGGAAGGCTGTAGCTTGACCAGTTGGGTCAACAATCAGGGGGTAACGGTTGAACCTATTGAGCATGACTGCGTTCTCGATGCAAAGATTGTCTGCAGGAAGGGCATTTGCTTGCCAACCCAGTCGCTCATCCGCGGTAGAGAGGAACTCGGAGAGAGCCAGGTCAAGCTTGTACTTGATACCTGCTTCCGCGAGGTGCTCCATCCACTCTCTTCTCATGGTCTCTCGATAGTGCTGATCGAAGAAACCACCGTACGCAAGGAATGCCGCCGAGATCATGACGTCTCCCACAATAGTCCCCATCTCCGTCTCGAAGGTTTTGCTTCCAGCATCCCATCTCTCTTGCTCCGAGGACAAACTCTGCAGGAGCGTCATACTCCTGTCCACCTTGCTTTGCACGCGGTCCATTTCACTCTTGATAGATTGAGTCTCGCTGATGAGCGACGCATACTCGTCCTTGTACTGAGCAATACTGGCTTCCAGTTCGGTCACAGTGTCCATGGCGACTTGGGCCTGCTGCTTGGTCGCCTCCGCTTGCTTTTCCAACGAAGCCACCTCTTGACGAAGAGGTGCCACCTTGTCCAAGATTTCGGAAAACCTGACTTGAGCAATGACCCACTGGACTAGAGGACCACAAGCTCGACTGGCACGGTTGACAGTTTCAAAGTTGAAGGCAGGCTTGTTGATATAGTCTCGGATCATACGATCGCGCAGATTCTTTGACATTTTCTTGGTGTCAAAGTTTTGAATGCTTGAGATGAAGTCGTCCTTGCGAATAAGGGTCTGGACAGCCCTCCAGTTGTCAATATGATGTCCAAGCACGGTACAGGCCGACTCCATGGCAAGCTTGACGGCCTCCGGTGGATTGGCCATCGACCTGACTTCGGACAGGTGCTGCTTTTTGATGTTGCCGACAGCTGCCAAAGCTTCGAGAACAGCAGGCTCGGCCTGAGCGAGATCTTCCTTGACGATATTCGACCTCTGGCGGATGAACTCGTCTTGTTGCACAAGAGCGGCCTGAATCTCGATGGAAGCCGCCTTCTTAGCTTCAGCCTCCTGCTGATCTTTGACCATCTGGCGCAGTTTGTGGTTGGCTTCAACGTTCTTGGCTTCCAGCTGAGTGCTCTTAGCAGCAAGACTATGGCGAAGTTCTTCGACTTGCGTGACTGTTTCACGTAGCTTGTCAAGCCCCACGTTCAAATGGCGTTGCTGCTCCTCGAGCTCCTCTTTCTTCTCGACAAAGAGACGAACATAATGATTGATGCTAGGTATTCTGTCAGCTGATACCACTTGCTGCAAACGATGTTGACTTACAAGTCGAGGAAATGTCTCGGGGTCACATGGTTGTACTTTCCTTGACGCTTAGCCAGCTTGGTCGTCATGATCTTCATCGACTCGTGAATGAAGACCATTGCGTTGATCACGGCTTGTCGATGAGATGGCGGAGACTTCAATTCCCTATAAGAAATCGGGAAAGGCTCTGGCGACGCGTAGGTGGCCAGGTCGAGATCAAGCGGTTGAGTGAACTCGAGACCAACTTGATAGAGCGCTTGGTCGGACCAGTCGCCGAACCAGTCGAGGACACACCTGTTGAATAGAGCCGGTGAGGTCGCAGCGCGAGAAGCGAGACCATTGGCGGGCGGGTTCATAGTGAAGACGACATGAAGATTGCGAGCAACTTGCTGGGTGAACCAACGGTAGAGCTCCTCGTGCGAATCCAGCATTAGGCCGTCCCGCTGAGAACCTTCTTTACACGCCGTCATAAGAGCAGCATGCTCGTCGCCTTCAAACAATCCTGGAACCTCGGCGTTGGCGAGGAGAGTGTTCATACGCTCGAGGAATCCGGAGTCCAGGACATTGGATTCGTCCATGATGAAACATATCTTTTCTCCTTTACAGCCCGCTCTGCGGAGGACTGTTCGAAGGTCGTCGTCGAAATCGGCGCCAGTGTACTTGTTTGATACCTTGATCTGGAAGATGCTCAGGCCGTTCATCCAAGCCACAAATCGGGAGAGGGTGGTCTATGGGGGCGTATGTCAGTGTCCACACGCAAATTCGGTCATGAGCACTCACTTTGCCTCCACCGCTCACACCAATGAGCAGCAAATGACCTTGAATCTGCCTGAAGACTCGGTCGATCCTCAAAACATGGTCCAGCACGTCATTGAACAACACCAGTTGCACATCCAGCTCCTCCTCATGGAACACTCGTAGTCTTGCTTTGGTGTACTCTCTCAACTGCTCACGGTCGACGGGGATATAGTTTCTCGATGTCCAGTTTGAGAAAAGAATAGGTCGTTTCAGAGCCTCCGACAAGTCCAAGCTGGAGAAGTGCTCGGCAGCGGTAGTGTCGATAAGATCGTCCGTCCACCTCTTTTCATCTTCGGCCACCAAACGGTCTTGGAATAGACGAAGGGCCTCATGAGCCCAGACTCGAAGGAGCCCTTCGACAGAGAGCGTTTCCAACGGTTTGATAGCCTCATATATACCTCGGCTCCATCGAGTAAGTTCTCGAGGACTGTAGATATAATGAGCTTGGATATCGGCAGTGAACCGCTTCTGCGACGCGAGGTAGAAAGTGACCATCGCGTCAGTAAGTGCGTCTGAGTGACCTCGCAGAGTGGGAATGACTTTCAGGAGAGCGCGATTGAAGGTGCCATAGATTTGCTTGAGCGATATCTCTCCCGGGTAGTCGACCATGACGACAGGGGCGTGTCGCATGAACCTATGGCTGAGAGGGACACGGCCTGGGTCCGTAGGCGGATTACAAGCACCAACAAATTGAATGCGATCCAGATTCACCCATGAGAGATCAGAGGTCCTCCAGAAACCGTTGCACTCCATGAGTTGCCGCAGGAAGGATATGACCCTCTGAGTGCCGTACTTGTCGGTGGCTGGCAAATTGATCTCATCACAAAAGACGACGAGCCAACGTCCAATTTGCGTGGGGGCCAGCACAACGCCGTTGGGTGTCTTTTTGTACTCGCAGTATTGCTCAAATGTCTTGAGAATGAGTTCCGGGGTCGTGGCACTGGAGAAGTTGAGGCCCACGACCTCCAGATTCGGTAGTTTACGCAGGGCACTGAAAAGTGTCATTGTTTTACCGGAACCGGGGGGTCCACACAAGATCAGTGGCTTATGCTCGGCAAGCCAGCTGTAGAGGACCTCTTCGTGTCTGACAGTGTCGATAGTGGGGATGACCACATCGGCAGAGGTGATGGCGTGTGTCTCAACTTCGATGGTAGGTACCCGTGACTGCCAAGAGACCCAGGAAGCAGTGGCTACATCTACGTCGTAATCGATGAGAGATGCTCCCGGACCCAGGGGCGGCGTCTCAACACCAGACTCTCGGACCAAGTGCTGGCCCATGTCGGCCCTGATGTCTAGTTTGGAATCGCCAACAAACGCCCAGACAATGTTGAGCAGAAGCCTCCGGGCAACATATGCTTCGACTTTGTCGGTAGACAAAGGGAAATCCGAATGGCGAGCATTGTACCCGACCACATTGCGAACGGTCGCTTTGAGTAAAGAGAACAGGGTATTGAGAGCTCGCGCGGGAGTGAAGTCCATGATATGCTCTGTTTTCTCTGCGTACTGCAACGCCGAGTTGACCAGACCATCAGCCTCGAAAGAGGGCTTCAAAAGGTCGACAATTTGGCGCTGTACGTCCAAGCTGACGCCGCTGTGGTCTGCTCCGGTGGTGTAATCAAGTGCCTCGTCCTCGTCGGTACCGACGGGAACCACCGAAAGCATTTCGAGGTGATGGGCGTAGATCATCGATGTGCCAATGACGTCTTGGCTGAACCAGATCATACCACATCTACTGACGGTAGCCAGAGTAGCGTAGCGAAGGTGTTCGACCTCAAACATGATGCGGACATTGGGAGGGAGATTCAGTCGTTCACCGTTGGGAAGTGTAAGGAGCTTGTTGTCATCCAGAACACTATTTCAGAGGTCAGTATACGACAAAAGTCATGCTCCAGCTATCTCACTTACCTATTCAAGTTTTCAACCCATTCGGGATCAACGTCACCATCGAAGATAATCCAATGTCGCTTCGACGTTTCGCCTCGCACATTGTCCACAATTTTTCGTAGGATGTGCGTGAATAGACCATCATTCCACTCCCTTGTCGTCGGGTCCAGAGTACCATACAAAGCCTCCTTGTCGATAGCCTTGGGATCGATAACATATGAAGTCCCCTCGGTCCCGTCCAACCTCTCCAGTGCTGCCAGGAGGACCTGCCATGCCTGGGTTTTACCAGTGCCGGAGGGGCCGACCATCATCAGACCATGGCAGATATTCTGAATCTGGTACAGCTGAATGACTTTTTCAAGCCAAGCGTCCTGGGCAACAAGGTGTCGTTCCTTGCAAACCTCCAGAACTTTCGATTTGAGCGCGTCCAGATTGACAGGGACATAAGCAACACCCGGGAAGACATCCTCGAGAAGTCTATATGAAAATGTTAGTACCACTTCTGTCTCGTGACTCTACACTCACGTTTTAAGTAAAGGAACATCATCCGCCACCAGCTTTGGCACAATCGTCTCTGTCACACTTTGGATCATGATCTGTTGTTCAACAAGCTGATCTGCCTCCACCTCGGAAGCACTTTCATTCTCGTCAAGCTGCCTCAAGTGTCTTTCTCTCTTCAAAATACCGGCGCTCGCCAACACAGCTTTCAGAGCTCGAAGGCCGAAATCGTAGTGAGGCTGGCCGGACAGTTGTTCAGCACAGAGGTTGAAGAATGGTACGATCTTCGAAGCCAAGATCTCGGCGGTTCGGAATCCCTTGGAGAAAAGGAGTACTTGTGCAATAAGCTCTTGATCGGGTCGAGTCATTGCCATGCTTCGGAACAGCTTTTTGAGATTATCGGGCAGATTTGATCGACCGGCGTAGCCCGGGTTCATAGTGATGAATATACCGGTGCGAGTGTTGATCTTGAGCCTCTTGCCGACAAGTTCAACCTCAGCATTAGGGTCATGGGCAGCTTGCGAAAGACCTTGCTGAATACTTTGGACCTGCTGAGATACAGCAGACAACATTCTTTCTTCCAACCGATTGAACTCATCGAAACATCCCCACGCCCCCACTTGGCAGAGTCCGACAAAGATACGACCCATCGCCTGGAAGTCGAAAGTCTCGTCACAGCAGAAGACCAGGACGAAACGTCCAAGCTGAACACCCAAAGATTTGACTGATTCGGTCTTTCCGGTACCAGCAGGCCCGAATGGAGATCCGCCCAGCTGGTTGTCGAGAGCCTGTGTCAGAGTGAGGTAGCATTTGTCGGTCAAGGGAGTTTGCACAAGTCGATCCGGGATGCCCAAGTACTCGTAGCCGTAAGGGAAGACGGCGTCGGCCATGCGGATCTCGAGCTTTGTCAAAGGATCGCTGACACTTTCGTTCAAATAGAAACGCATGTGGTAAAGCCAAGTGAAGTCACCAACGTCGCGAACTCCAGCGGTGATAAGAGATCGTACGACATCTCTTTGGTGAACGAGTTCGGTGATGAGATGCTCGCACTTTCGTCGCTGAAGCACAGGTATGTCTTGCAGAACGGTATCGGCCAACAAGTCCAGTGTTTGTGATACAAGACTGAGTACCCCGGTCAAGCCGGCAGACGAGATGGATATTTCGACGAGATTCGTCCAAGCGACTTGTACAGCGAGAACAACGAGTTGAGCGGGGTACGAGTCGATCCAGGCGAGAAGATCGCTGAGGGACAAACTAGAATCGAGCTTGAAGAAACCGTCGAGTTCGGCAACAGCTTGCGACAAGAGATAAGCGAGAGAAAGGCGCATCTCCGACTCCACCTTTGCAAGCCAGTCGTTGATTTTGGGGAAGTCTTTCAGAATGATTGGCGCGCGGAAGTACACTTCTTCGCCTTCTCGCGAAGAGAAACCAAGCAGTTGGGTGTCCTCATCGTCCATTTGCAAGGTGGAGATACCAGCAAACATCTTTTTGAGGTGCTTCAAGATACGCCGGGTATCCTTGCTGTTGCCGATAATTTCAAGCAAGTCTTCGTCACCGACGAAGTAGAAACGAGGGAAAGAAGCTCGCTCCTTTTCGAGGTACTCGCCCAAAGCCTTCTGAATCTTGGTGAGAAGATCGGCAAGTCTTTCCAAGTTTTTCTGGATACCAGGAATGTTGAGCACATCGAGCACGAAAGGTGACTTGTTGACTCGCTTCATGACTGTCAAGAACTCGGAATTGATATTCTGGAAGCGAGCGCTCTCGACAGGCAAGAGGTGCTTGATATCGGCACTTCCAGAGAATATACCCTCGAGGTATACCCATTGACGCTGTACGTCAATCCAGACATCGAACAAGACATGTATTCGATTGAGTTTGTCCTCCCAAGAAGCGGCCTCCTCTTCAAAGATGCGGTAGTAAGGAGACATTCGCATAGCCGTGAGTGAGTTGAGATGTTCACCACACTTGTTGAAGAGGTCGTCCCAGCCGCGAATGAGGCGGCACTTGTTCTGGTAGTTGATCAACTCCAAGGAATAGGATGTCCAAGTCTCCTTGACCTGCTTGACAAACTCTTCAAGCGCCATTTCTCCCTGGGCCTGAACAACGACTTCTTTGATAAGAGCCTCGTTACGCTTGAGGTCCAAGTCGTAAACTTGTCCAAGGGTCATGCTAAGGTGGTGTCAGCGTCGTTCAGAAGCACATACGACAACGATAGGACCTACGAAGACGCTTGGTGGGATGAGGGTAATCTCAAAGCTTTGTAAAGCTTCGACCAATGCCTCTCTCTCAATGCCTCAGACTTGAGCTCCCCGATAAGGACATTCGACTTGAGAAGCGTCTTGATAGTTTCTTGCACATACTCGAAAGCAGCATACTGTCGCATTCGACTGGGCATGTCCCGGGTTGAGGCAAGAATAGCGTCCAATTCTTGGCGAAGCTTTCGAGGCTGAAAACCATGTCAGCTTCTTTTCAAGAGCAGTCGAGCCACAACATACCTGTACAGCTGTCCAAAGCACTTCGCGCAACTGAGCCAATCTGCCCCATATACCCGACAGCGCCGTCCATACTGCCTTCAAGTCCCTCACTTCCTCATTTACAGGCTGCAGCCTGTTGTCCTTGGTATGCTCAAGGTCAAGAGCCTCCTTGGCACGGTGGACCAGATCATACTCTTCCAAAAGTCGACTAAGACGACCCTCGAATACGTTGAGCGTGTTGATAGCAGTTTCAGATTTGATGCTACCCTGGAGAGGCTTGTTCTCTTCCCATTCGGCAATGAAATCGCGAATCTTTTGGTCAATAACCTTGTCTTCGGCCACGATTTTGAGCTGCAAGCCAGCAACCTGCTCCTTGATCGAGTCGTCCTTCCTCTTGAGAATATCCGAGAATGCGCCCCACTCGCCTTGGATCTGGTCAATGTAGAGCCAGTCGGCGGGGAAAGAGAATCGTTGCCTCTCCAGCGTCCTCTGGCCTCGCTCAAACTCTTCAATCTCTGGCCCCCAGACCTGGACCTTGCGCTTGAGGTCTTGTACGAGGGTGATAAAAGACACAGCCCGAGCAGTCGAACTGCCTTCGATGGTGAGCCCCTCGAGGTCCGTTCGCGCCTTCAAGATGGCCGCGTAGGTATCCTTCTCATTGATACCAAGACGTGTTCCGTACCTGGTGAGCAATTCTCGCTGCCAGGAATCGTATTTGGCGTTGACCTTGCTTTGAGCGTTGGTATAGTCGATGATGCAGACACCAAAGCCCTTGCGGGTATCAGCAGTGTCGAAAGTGGTACGAGTCTGTCGAATATCGGACAGAAGCTTGCCCCAGTCGGAAAGGGAGTCGCCGAGCCGGTTGTAGACAAACTCGGCTTCGAGATCCCAAAGAGATTGGAACTGCAGCCACTTGTCGACGTAGGCGGAAACAGTTTGGACCTTGTCTTGGATGAGGGCAAGGGGTTGTTGGAGGGTGCCATCGGGGAAAGTGGTGAGCTACAGGTTATTAGAAAAGCATCCTTTGAATCGTTGAAATACTCACCAAACCGATATACGTCGTCTCCTCCACACTCGCCTCCTCCACTTGCAGACTGATCTCATATCTCGAACTCCTGATTCTGTTGAGGTTACAGACTATACCGAGGGCGTCCTGGAATTGCCCAAGCCACTCTTGCCTTGCAAGCTCAATTGGCGGGTCAAGGTAGATGACCTGGTTTCTGATTCGGATCTCGTGAATCAGAGGTTCGATGGTAATATCCATTTTGTGACCAGAAGGCAGGGTGACTTCAGCGTCAGGCGCGTCTTCGTCCTTGCTGAACTCGCTACACCAGATATCGATGGCGTTGGTCAATCTCTCGCTCAGAACTTTGTCGATCTTCTCGTTCAACGTAGTGACCCAAGCATCGAGGTTGCTATAGTTTTCCAGATTGAGATGATCCACAGACTTTTGGATCTGAGTAAGCAAAGAGGAGAGCGCCTCAGTGTTGTAGTCGCAGACGGCGAGCTCGTCGACGATTCGGTTGATGTCGTTGTAGATCTCGATAAGAGCGTTGGTCTTGTCCTGGAGTAAGGAGATGACACTCGCAAACTCGCGAACAAAGAGGAAGTGCCGGGATTCTCGACCGTCCGCAGCAGCACCAGGTAAGAAGCGGTGGCCTTCATAGGCATTGACGAGGTGGTCCCATTGCATTTTGATACCTAAAGTATGTCAGCTATGCCTCTTATAATGATCATCAACATACCTCGCTCAATCATCTGCTGCGCGTGAGCCCGATAACTCGCCAAGAGGATCTCCACCTCCGCATTCTTCTCGATCAAATCCAAGGTCTGTGTATACGTCCTCACAGACTCCATCAAACTGACCGCATGTGGGTAGACTCTCTTCGCGTCCTTGGCCTTGTGACTGATAGTCAGCGGCACGGGGAAGCCGAGCCAGATGAGGGATCGGACTTCCTTGAAGAGCGCAATGACCTGTGGGTCGAACTGGACGACGAGCTGGAGCTGACCTTGAGCATTTGTAGCCGTCGCTCGCGTTCTGATGACATCGAATAGTCGACCAGTGATCGTCAAGTTGCCTCGCTTCGTGATATCGCTAATCCAGGCATCGTAGAGCGGCCTTGTATCGAGCTTGGATCGGAAAGAGGCGCTTTCGACTTGAAGTTTGTGACCATCCGCGTATGATTCCCAACCTTTACCGAGAACATCTTCGACGCGCTTCATATACGTCAACAGCTGACGCTCAATCTGTCGTGCCCAAATGATGGCCGACGAGACCGAAGGGAAATCACGCATCTGAGACATGTGATACGCTTGAGAGTTCCTATAATTAGCAGTAAACTTCTGACGGAGCTGTCGGATATCTTCTTTCACGGATTCGATCAAGCGCGTTTGGTATTCTTGAATGGCGCCTCTGATTTTGGGTCGGACAAACAGAGTGTTGAATTTGGAGAACACTCGGAACATCTCCTGGGCATTTCGCGCTGTGGCGAGTTTGTCTCGCAATCGAGAGATGATTTGGTTTTCGATTCTGGCAACTCTGTCATTGTACGCCGTCTCGGCAGTATACCAGATCTCTGAGCCCTCGGGCGAGACATCAAGAACGTCGACATTCTTGACGCTCTCGTAACTGAGTCGCACTTCCTGCTCCATGTCGATCTCAAAAGGCGCATCACCGCCGAGACCGGTGAAGCTACGGGTGGAGCTGGTCATGACTCGGAGTTGTTCGTGCGATCGGCGGAAGGCTCGGAGGTAGGTGATGCGCTCTTGGAGCTTGGCATGCACGGGGTTGATCTTGATAGAGATGAACTTCTCTGCTCGTTTCCGAGACACTACATTTACGATCAGCCACATTCAAGTCGACCAAACTGGCAATTCGCTCACCTTCACGCGCAACATTTGTAAAGTCCTTCATATTCTCCTCCCACGTCCCAAACACTTCCGCTCCCAGCGCCATGACTTCTTCGAACTTGGCATAGTCCATATACATCAGCCTCTGCGAGCTCAAGATCTTCAAGAGCTGGTCGTTAAAGTCTGACGAGATGGCTTCGACGAGAGGAAGGGTGCGTCGGATGGGGTAGGGACTAAGCTTGAGCTTTTTGTTTAAGTGCGCAAAGATCAGGTAGATGGCGTCTTGGATCTTTTCGAGATCCGTAGCGGCGAGAAGCTCGTCCAGGGGAAAGTCTTTCATGAGGATGTTGTGCTTGTGGACTATGCAGCAGTCAGCTTTGCCATCTACCTCGGAGGACTATACGTACCAAGATCGGCAGCCTCCTTCAGACCAGTGTCTGCAATGAAACTGACAGTGGCATGGAATCTCTTGGCATGCTTGAGAACATCCAAAGCCAGCGTCACCTCCTCACCACCCAACTGCGCTTCGATGCCCTCCAAAGCATGCTCCATACTCAACCAAAAGTTGATCTCTTGCGAAGCCGTACCACTGGACACGTCACGATTCAGTTTCGTGACGGCTTGAATCTCCTTGATCCACGAGTTGACATCTGCTTGGAGCTTGTTCAGGAAAGCAGGGTCGGAGAGAAGGGATTGGGGCTCGACGGCATCGGGTGAGACACGTTGCCCCGTACTGCGGCAATGAACCACCGCCTTTCGGATAGCAGGGTGTACAGAAAGGTGCACTTCGGGTATCTCGACATTCTGCTTCAAATGAAGCAAAGACAGCTCGAGCTCGGCAAACTTCTTTTTGGTGACTGGAATACCCATCTGCGCCTCCCCACCCTTCTTGCTCGCTACCTCGCCCAGAGTCGCGATAGACTGCTTGGAACTGACATACGAGTCAAACCAAGGTGCCACACCCCAGTGCACGAGGCTGTGGAGACCGTCGTAGGGTGTGCTTTGCGCCGTAGGGGTGGACACAACGGTTCCAGGGCCGGATGGTGCTCCGTCGTCCTCGACAAGCATTGGAGCCACTGACGCGGATGAAAGTTGGAGGAAATGGAGCTGAGTACCGAGGGCGTTGATAGAGTCGAGCGTGGGTGAGGTTTTGATCAGGGCAAGGGTGCCGAGAGTGTGTGAGGAGTGGGGAGGGGTCGGTGGGAGGTGAAGTCGGTAGGTGATCCGTGCCACAGGTGAATCTGCCGCCAGATGAGTATATTCCCCTCCCGCCTAGTAGACCGCTCACCTTCTTCGTCGACATCCAAGTATCGTTCTTTCGTGATATACACAACTTGACAACCTACATCAGTAGCAAACCTTACCGTCTTTTCATCAAAATTGGGGTCTTCGAACAGAGTATCATTGAGTTCTTGGGGAGTCGCCGACATCACTAGGGGGTCGTAAGCGGGAATTCAGCATCATTGTACTCCAGTACATACCAAGTGATAGTAAGCTCCCGAGGTATGCCCTGAAGACGGCGACATCAAAGAGCAATCCGTCGCCAGGGGGCAGGGCCAGGACCCCATCCTCTGTCTGGGACGAGGCCATGCTGGGTATATGGCCGGAGGAATAGGTGGCGGGGGAGTAGAGCCTGTAGGGCAAGATAGGAATGGTATGGGCGTTGAGTGATTCAGAATAATTCAGCGGTGCATGACTGAGCCTGCGCGTCAACTGCACGACGCGTGAAAGACGGGATCAAATGGGCGGCTACCTCCGTCCTCGGCAGCAGCAGTCCCGCGGGGCCCGACACCGAACTATCGTCTCACTATGACGTCCCATCTCTTCCATCTCTCTTAGCCACATTCATCTGCAACACATCACTCAACATGGGTCTCAACAGCCCTATCCCAGGTGAGCATAACAACCATACAAACGACCAGTACTAACCGGCACCCAGTCCGCCTTCAAGACGAATCTCGCAAAGCTGCCAAGATCCGTACGTCTTAATCTGGAAATGAAATGGATGTGACTCAAGTGCTTTGGTGCAGTGAGGAGCTTTGTGGATGTCAACAACAATGGACTTGACAAGGTCATTCCGCGAACGGTGCTCGAACGAGCCGCAGGGTTCGCCATCTTTACCGTATTCAAAGCAGGCTTCTTGTTTTCTGCCCGAGCCGGTTCGGGAGTCGTAGTTGCCAAGCTTCCAGATGGGTGTAAGTAACCCCCGTAATCCTTGAGCTTGCGCTGATAAACGTGCAGCCTGGTCACCTCCGAGTGCTATCGGTCTAGGTGGTTTGGGCTTTGGAGGCCAGGCCGGAGCTGAGTAAGTTGCCTACACAGCACGCGCAGACATCGTGGCACGGCTGACGTAGTTTGCAGAGTCACAGACTTTTTGATTGTGTTGAACGTAGGTGGTTCCTGGCCTAATAAAGGATGTGCTGACGGGACTGTAGTCACACTCTGCTGTGGCGTCCTTCATGTCGGCCGGATCCTTGACTATCGGCGGTAACCTCTCAGTGAGTATCTCATTTGCCACAACAACATCTGGCTAACTCTAACAGGTGGCTGTGGGACCTCTGGGACGCAACGCCGAAGGCTCCGGTGCGCTGAATAGCAAAGGCAAACTCGCCGCCATGTACTCCTACTCGAAAACCAAAGGTCTCTTTGGCGGTGTCTCAGTGGAAGGCTCAGTCATTGTCGAACGCCAAGACGCAAACCGTATGGCCTACGGCGGAACCGTCTCGTCCAAGCAAATCCTCTCTGGCCACATCTTGGACGGCATAGATATGCCCGATTGGGCATTTGTGCTGTTGGATCAGCTAGAAAAGTGCACAGCGCTGCCAGGCGGGCAAAAATGGATCAACAGGAACGAAGAAAATGAGGAAGGTGGCGGAGGTATGGGCTGGAGTACGCCAGAGTCTGGGCGCGGGGGTGGAGGGTATGCTTTCAGCGAAGGCTCAGCTGCTACCGGCAGCACCCCGCCCCCAAACCGCAGACGCGCCGGGAGTCTCTTCGGCAAAGACAAAGAACCCTCCCGTTCCGACTCTCCGTCCAGCAACCGCCGCGGCAGCATCCTAAATCCTTTCAGCAGCGGCACTTCCAGCCCCCGAAAAGGGTCTCTCGGCCCAGGCCATACCAGCGAAGCATACACTGCCGGGTTGACGTCAGACTCTCAAAGGCCGATGGGCTTGGGTGTGGGGCATGGCTCGAAGCCGTCTGGAGGGAGGGCGAGGAGTGGGTCGTTACTGAAAGACGGCGAGGTGCCCGTGCCGTTCTCGTATATGAAGGAGAAGAAGGACAAAGATTTGCTCGCAGACTGGGACTCTTCATCCCACCAAAAGACACCTTCCAACGGCAGTTCTACGCAGCGCGACCTGCTAGGTCAATGGGACAGCGACGGCAATGGTCTCAACGCCAGCTTTAGCCGCCTATCCACCGACCCCCGCGCACGATCCGACTCTCGCTCCAGACCACCATTCGACAACATCCTCGAACACCCCAAACCGTCCACTTCCACCTCTTACACCTCGGCATCTGCTGAGCCAGATTATACGCCGAGAGAAAGTGTGTCAAAGTACGCGGGCATGGATCTGGCGGCGCTCGAGGCGCAGAGGGCCAAGCAGCAGGATGAAAGGGCGAGGTTCGGTTCACCGTCCAAGAAGAACCGACCATTCTCTTCATACGTTGCTTCTGCTCCAAAATCATCCAGGAGCGAGTTTTCGCCCTTTGACGATGACTCTGCGGGCAGACTACGGTCCAGCTCCTATTCGAAACCGTTCGAAGACTATCAAAAACCTGCTAGATCAACCCCATCCCCGTGGAACTCTTCGCCTCAGAAACCATCTAGCTCTTCTTCCCCCAAACCCGAGATCCGTCTCAAGCAAGGGCTCGATGATCTCAACGACGGGTACGCCCGTGCTGTGGCTTTGTTTGACTTTAAGGCCGGTGCCGATGGGGATCTCGGGTTCAGCGCCGGGCAGGTCGTGATTGTGACAGATTCCGTGGGCGAGGGAGGACAATGGTGGGAGGGGAGGCTAGCGAGCGAGGGCAATTATGGTAGGAAGGGTATATTCCCTTCCACTTACGTTGAGGTGCTGGGGTTGCCGAAGGATTTGAAGGGAGGCGTGACGAGGAGTGAATTGAGGAAAAGGATTGCTAGGGATGAGTTTGACTAGGGGCTGGGGACTATCTGAGGGGATTTAGCATGTATAGTACTATATTGCGTTTCGATCATGATATGGAAAAGCTGCAAGAGGATTTGTTCATTGTAGACTAGCTTATAAGAGGCCAATGTGGTTCTATAACGTAACACTCGGCGCGCCGAATGCGGGTTCTGGGTAGGGCATGCTTCTCCTACTCTTCCAAGCCATTTTTTACATGCTGGAGCCATCCCTTCGGGGCCCACTCTACCCCTTGTAGCTTGAATATAGATGTTTGTAAGATAGCAGCGCGTGCTGGTGCCCGAAGGAATGATAGTGGGTGATGTTGATACAACGTTAAACCGTTAAATTGTAATAGGTACAGTCGGGGTCGAAAGAATGCGGTACAATGTGGTGTCGTTTCAGAGGGAAGATTGAATGGGGGTATGGGGGGCCAAGAGGCGGGGCGTTACATGACTGTGCGGCAAGACATCAATACGAGCCCTTAATCAAATGTGCGGAAGAAGCAACTCACTCGTACAGCACCCAGCCTCTGGCGGTGAGTAAGGATCCTCATTCTTCCCAGGCGGTCCCCAGACAGAAGGAAGCATCGGGTCTTTTGTGGAGCTGCAGTGCTTGATCAAGCTGACGCTGGCTTCGCTCACTCGAACTCGGGGTCGAGCGAGGTCCTCCCTGAGCCGAGCGTTGTGCTCATTTAGGCGCCGGAGCTTGAGCTCTGACATGGTTGTCTTGTGGGGGCGGGCCAGGTTGGCAGGGGAGATACCGTTAGAGGGCATGGTGAGGGGGTTGTGGATGTAGTGATGTAGTGGACGCAAGATTCGTGTTTTGGAAAGAGATGCAAAGGCAGACAAGCATCAGACCCGAGATTTAGGAGAGGCACAGTGCCTGAGCCCTGAAGCGCAATTGTCGAACGCCTTTTGTTCTGCGGAAGTATTTCTTGAATATCTTTTGGCCTTTTGTTGGTTAAATCCAGTCGCGTCGAGGGGCGAGAGATGTCAATCTTCTTTCGCATCTCTTTTGTCTTTACCTCTTATGCCAGTTCTACATCAAGATCGAATTCCGACGCCTCGATATCATCAGCAATATAATCTGCAACATGCAAGACATCAATCCTACCCCTCCCTCAGCAATCCCTTCCACCGACCTTCTCTTTCCCCCTCCATAGCCGAGTAACCCTCGTGCCCCTGCTTCTAGCACCCCCTAGTAGCGGTACCCATTGGAGGGGCATACGAAAGACCTTGTACCTACCGGCCTCTGTGCCGGTGTACTTGCCTGACTTTGATATAAGCCGGAGGCTACCTCATATCCCGTACTCTTTGAGTGCGTGATACATTGGGAAGCCTTGACTCGGGTCCAGAACATCTCTTCTCCTATACATGTGCTTTATAGTCAATGCAATGGTGTTTCATGCAAGCTGTGATTCCAAGAGATAGGGAGCGACGCAAAAGGAGCCTACTGGAGTACGGTTGATCACCCAACAAGCTGTCTGCCATTCGTAAGTATGGCATGTAGCAAGTATGGCAAAACGTTATACATACTAATATGCTACAAGTGTTCTAATCTACCCACAACTATACTACAAGCGGCTCTCAGATGGTACCAAGTCGCCGGCCTGGAAGCTTCGGCGATTCGAAAATGTTGTGCTGACGACCGAAGTTGGCCCCGTCTTTGGTAGTAGGAGATTGCGCAAACATCTGGCCCATCATCTCCTTGATCTCGTCCACTAAGCACTTGATCAGTATGCCACTCGATTCTGCGACTTGCAAATTGACGTACACTCTTTCCTCATATCCTCGTTCTCCTGTTTGCCGTCCAACCGGTTCTCGCGTATGACTGATCGAAGATCCTTGTAATCCTTCTTCCACTGCACTCCTGACGTTTGCAGCATGTTGGCGATGGTAATTTGAGATTTGATCTACATGAGACTAGTCAGCGCCTAATAGTCAGAGGCCGAGGGAAAACGTACGTCGAAGAGTTTCATCAAGAGGGCAACGTTCTCGTTGGCGTCCGAGATCTTGTCTCCAATCTCACCAGACTTGCGCCAGAGTTGGAATTTGGAAAGAGATGCGAGGTCAGATAGGAGCGTCTGGTTCTTGTCCAATGCCCTGGATTGACATGAGCCCTCTGCTTTCACCAATGGCAATATACTGACCTCATAAGCTGGGAGATGTTGCCCTGCATCATGGGCGGTAGCTTTCCATCGCAATCTTTGATCGCTGTGAGCATCGTCTCGCTGACAATGGCACATCGCTCAACCTGCGTACTGTTAGACAGACTCCCACCATCGCGGGGAAGGTAAAGTACTCACCAGACCCAAAGCTGAAACTTTCATACTCGCCACTAGCGCAGCACTTTCCATCATCTGACTGACCACCTCACATACCAAGCCCACAACAGGCACCCAGCCAGCGCCCTCTTTCAATCCCGCAGCTATGGCAGAGACAACTGTAGCAGCGTCTTTGAGTCGACGTTCAGCTTTGCTGGCGGATTCGAGAGCGTCGTCAACCTCAGACTGGGTGGTGGTAGCCGAGTCGATCTTTTCGTCGTCGCTAATAACTGTTGGGGAACGGCTCTCGAGCTGGATCGCACGCTTGACGTCGTATCCTGGGTACTTTGGGCCGGTCAGCACGTTGTATCAGAATAAGAAGACAGCGATGTACTTCGAGACTCGTCATCAAATCAGCAAGGCTGTCCAATGCCTTGGCGAGGGTATCTTTCACTTTGCTCGAGCTGCGATAGTGATGGAGCCAAGAGGGATGCGCAAGGTCTTGAACCATGGGTGCCGTCTTGTCGAACCATCTATGTGCTGGTGTTGGTTGTGCTCTTTTTGCGCCGCCTAGTGGTGCACTCACTCGACCAAGTGTCCCATGTTGCGGATTCGAACATCCCAGGCATCTCCTCCTATGCGTTGCGCCACTGCCAACGCTTCTCGAGCAGGTACGACAGCACATCGTTCGACCTATCAATCGATCAGCAACCGATTTCCATCCATGATGTGAGATCGACTCACCAGAAGATAAGCTTGTACCTTGGCGCCACTCATGTGGGTAGCACACTCCATCATCTTCTCAGAACCGGTATACGCTCGTCCGAGTAACGCATACCACAGCAGGCCTTTGCTCGAGGCCCTTGTAGGTGCTGCAACGGCGACAATGGATGCTTGCAGATGTGCGAGTGCGTCTTGAGCCGACTCCAATGCTACTTCTTCTCGATAGAGATCACTGAAGGACGAGAGGCGGTCGCCAGGGGCCGGGGGCAGTGTTTCATCCGGGGTGGTGGCGATGGCAGGGGTGATGCTGCCGGGCTCGGCTGTGAGTGGCGGGGTGGCGGTCATGGTCTGTGGTCTGTGGTACTGGTGGCAAGGTTAGAATACACCAGGTTGTTCCCGGTTATATACTTTGGTGTGAGATGTGATGCGATGACCGGATGATACACCCGAGGTGACAAAGCCGGAAGGCCGTGGGGGTTACTTCCTTTGACATCTGATCGGTAGACCCGAAGCGAGTGGGGGTGTCGTATTAGGGCGCTGTCAGTGCTGTGCTTTCTTTGGCCCCCCTTCAGATCCAGCAATCGACAGGCGATGTGAATGAGCATGACTTGGCCAGGCTTTACATCATGGGTGGATACGTGTGAGTGCAAGAAGACCAAGCGCAACAAGAATCGATATAGGAACCAAACAACCATACAAAGGGTCTGAAGGTGACGTAGATGTGGTATGTGGGGAAACAGTTTGCAAAGTATATATCGAAAGCCGGCGTGGCCAAATGGTTACGGCGTTCGCTTCCTATGATCTGATTAAGACGTGTTAGCGAGAGATTGTGGGTTCGATCCCCACCGTTGGTTTCTTTTTTGTTTTCTTGTCCATTACACTTTTTGTCACCGTTGATGTGTCTATGCATACGTAGACGCTGTCCTGCGGTGGCCTCGCAAACCATTCCGTTTCTATGCATACTGGCAGCTTTCATGAAGTGCGCGGCTGGTGCGCCGCCTGGCTGAAACAGACTCCGCGAAACGCAATAACCCATTTCAATAGAATGATTGCATATGGGACACGGCGCATCGCTTTACAACCCTCATGATGTCCATTCGCTATTCGATTTCGTTAATCCATCATTCATATCCATTGCGGCGGCAGATCCTTTGTCAACCCTCAGCTCGCTTCGCGCCCGCTCCATTCCCAACCTGTCAATGCCTTATCCTAAGAGCTCTGTCAGTCATTGCACCCGTGAAGTAAAAACAAAGCTAGAGGATTGGCTCACCACGCAGAAATTGTATGCTTCCTTGACAGCCCAGTGGTGGATCTCATCCTTGGTCTTGCCAAAGGCCGGACCCGGAAGAAGTGTATGTGGACGAAAACAACACGACAGGAGAGCGGGTTTATTCGCTCCCTGTGGCACAGGAATACCTTTCTTCTCCAAGATCTTTCGGAAGTCCGGACCAGAGCAAGCCTTCTGGCAAAAAGACGGATGGAGATAGGCCGGCGGGCTGTGGTCGTCGGCGATAGAAGCGGAATTGGCAGGCTGATCTTCCAATCTAGGAATGGAGCGGGCGCGAAGCGAGCTGAGGGTTGACAAAGGATCTGCCGCCGCAATGGATATGAATGATGGATCAACGAAATCGAATAGCGAATGGACCTCATGAGGGTTGTAAAGCGATGTGGTTGCAAGCTCCTCCTTCCTAAGCCGATCGCCTATAGCACCTGATTATAAGGGATCAGCAAGCAATTCACCAGCTGTCGAGAACTGAGTGACGCACGTTTTACATGCCATGAAGCGCAGGCGACATACGATAGGTGCTTCAGGTTTCTTTTTGATTGGGGCATACTGAGCTTTTCGGGAAGCCCTACCGGCCTCCTTGCAGCGATCACACAGACGGATAGTGCAGTCAGGGGGGAGGACGCGGCTGCAGCGTGAGCATGATCTTGGCTGGACAATGTCGGACATGCTGGCTGCTGGTGACTGCTGCTGAGAGAGGCAAGGAGTACGGATGAAGAAGAACAGTTGACATGGCGAGAGTGGTTGACGAGACGGTGAAGGGTGACAGGGCACAAGGCATATCTGAAAGGCACAATTCTCCGGCACGCCTGCTCTTCACCATCGCGATGCACGCCTATGCCGGACGTAATCGCAAATAATTGTGGGGTGGGGACAGCATATGGGTCAATACGAGGCCCTCATATCGTGATCATGACACAGTACAGCTATGAAAAAGAAAAGGATAGGGTATCCTGTGACAACGGGTAGTTACATGTGAGGAGACGCCCCCCTGTACAGACATTTCAACTCAACAGTCTTCCGTCATTCCACGAAAGTGAGCTCTTTCGTTCTATGGCGGGCATACAAGTCTTTATACTTTTCCCATATCCTATAGTCAAGGATAAGCATGACTCTCGAAGGCTTTCATGTAAGCTCACCTGGTCAACTCTGTAATGTATTCCCGCTGAAGAGCGCGCACTTTTTCGTCGCTTGGGTGCGGATCGCGCTCGACGTGTATGGGCTTGCCGACTACGGACACTATAGGATGGCGAAAGGGCTGAACGTCTTTCGTCAGTTGCGTTCGAGGGACCTCTGCAATCAACCTACCATCAAGCCGTAATTATCTGTACCAGCGATGTCAGTTGTCAGCATGTGTATCACGCAAGCTTTGCGCGGATGGCGTACAATTGAAAAGTCTAACAAACGCAAGTCAGCGGCTGTGCCCAATATCTCGAGAACAGAAACTCACCCTCGACCATAGAATAATGGTAGTGTAAAACCGAATGCCTTCTGGAACCGTTTTTGCAGCTTGTACACCATCGAGCCTTTCGCATTCGCTCTACATCCGATTCGTCAGTCACGCCCAAGGTATTGTGATCGGAGCACCGACAATTGAGCGTAGATCTACATCCTTGTCAGCTTTGAGACAAGACCCATCGCGCACACTCACATCGTTCTCCCCAAAAGAAAACACTGGCACCAAGTCCGCGCCCTCTCTGATAGCCATCTTCACGAACCCGAATCTCTTCTTCAAAGTCAAATCCGCCGTACCGGGATGAGCCGACAGACTCTCGGCAGCTCCTCCAATAACAATCGCAATCGCGCTACCGGGCCCCTGCGAGAGCACGTTTGCACACGATTTTTTGGACACTGAGCCGCATCCGTGAATGAGGAGCAGCTCGCGATAGAAGGGGATTTTGAAGTTGGATTCGAGGGTGAGAAGATGAGGTTTGAGGCCTGGAAAGTATTCTGAAAAGCTGGTACCCTCGGTAGCAAAAGTAGCAAAGGCGCCCCTATACCGGAATCAGCTAGATCGTGCTTGCAAGTCCGTGGACGCTCACATTCCGATTATTCCATGCGGATGATACCCAAAGAGGTATGGCCTATCTGGAGGAAGATCGGCCTCCTACACATGATGTCAGATCACTGCTTTTGTCATACTTGCGAAACATCATATGCTCACCTTCACGAGACTGAAACAACAGCAGTCGTCATTAGCACTGTCTCGCTATCCTGTGTCACTTGCTCACCTGCAAGGGTAATATTCTGGGTACTGTTCAGCACTATACACTCGTCAGAAGTTGGAGTAGACTCACGGGCAAAGTATGTCCAGATCGAACCAGACCTAGCCCATTCCTGCGGACGCCCTCCATGCAGCGGCGCTCGGTCGAACGCTATCCAGAAGAAATATGGTATCAGGATATACCAGCACTGCGGTAATGATCTGTCATACCTTAGGTCAGTATTTCCCCGTGACCAGAGGATCTCGACACGTACAACAAGAGGAGCAGCAGCATTATACTGATCGGTAAGAAGAACGCCCAGAGAGCAACAGCTGCCGTTTGTAGTCGGCGATGTGGCGGTATATGCAAAGGCGCAAACCTACAATTCGTCAGAAGACAACTCGGAGGATGTCTACACTCACTTCTTTTCAATTCCAGTCTCCAGTTGATCTCGCAAGTCGTCCAATTTGAGTGTCCCCATCAACGGACTCGTTCTTCCCATACGCGTCTTTGCGTCTTTCCCACTCTGCAATCTCTCATCTAACGTCTGCGTTCCCTCCTTCACGTGCCCGAAATATCCACCATCGTCTTCCTTCTCAAACCCATCACCATCCAACAGAATCTGGTTTCCGTCCTGTCCGGCATTCCGCCGTCGCAGTTGTTGTGAATCGTCGTTGGGCGTGGCCGGAGTTACCCGGAAGACGTCCTGTTTGGTTCCCACCCGCTCGAAAGCGTTGGGACCGAGGAAGTCAGGGCCGAGGCTGGTCATGCTGGCTGGGCGGGGCGGATTATACAGGCTGAGGAGAGAAATAAATGGCCGACAAGGACAACTTCGTCTCACTGACTGACGTCGTCGCAACTCCACAATACCCCACACGTGGCGGCGCACACCGCCTGCGACGTAAGCCTAATGACAAAAGCTTGATGTTGCATTCACGTCGACAAGTACTCGAGTACTGTAGTGCAGACATGTGCAGTACATATGGAATGGCTGGGCGTCTTACGGATACGTTTTTTAAATCGCTCAAAAGTCTACAAGTAAATGCGTACAACATGTACAAACTATGGGACGCCGCCCAGATCGTTCACAAGTCTGAGACGTGTAGAGTTTGTGTGCGCTGCCAAGAGGTGCAAGGCGAGGGCGCGTTGGCACAGCGAAGAAGACCCATGTCCCGAATGGGTCCGGTATTGTACTGGGAGAGAGGAAGTCAGTTCTGATGCATCGCATACACCTTGTTGGACTCACTGAAAGTCTTTTGTATCCCACGTTTAAAGAGCCGGCGCTGGTGGATTCTCATTCTCCACCATCGCTATGAACTCTTCCGGAGTCATGTATTCGATCTAAAACACGACCGATCAGTATGTAATGATCATCCCAAAAAATGTGGACTCACTCCATGACTATAATTCCGCTTCACCTTCTTCCTGTTGGCGTCTCCTAGCTCAAAGTGCCCCACATACACATATCTAGTATACACCAGCTCATCATTTGTCTTCATGGCCGTAAGATCTCTCAATTGCTCGAGAATCACTTCTTCCCGATCGACCGGGTCTGGCTCCGGCAGCGCCTGCCCAGCGTTTCTGGCAACCATCTGTTCAAAGTGGCCCTGCTCAACACCAATACACTTCTTGACAAGTGCCTCAAAGTCGTTTTGGCGGACAACATCGGCCAGCCATAGACGCCATTCCATCAAGGGTTTCTTGAGCTTCTTCATTGGCGGATTGCAGCTGACCGAAAGGCCATAGGCCTCACCCCAGGGGGCGCCGGTATGAAAGGCGTGACCCCCATCGAGAGGGAGGCTGCTGATGAGAGCGCTGAATGACTCGGTGGGGTCCGGGCTTAGGCTACAAAATCGGTCACTATCATTTCAAAAAAGGCAGTTGTGAGCTCACTCGTAGTCGTGATTGTCCCACGTCTGCTTCAGAAAGCAAAGCACAGACGGGGTCAGATATGCGCCCCATCTCCGCGTGCCCCTCAATGCTTTCATCACTCTCGCCCACATCTTTGGGTGCTTCAACAGAAGATACGGGGATAGTGTCACCACGTTTTCTGGGATCACGTTCAAAGACTGAACAGGGCACAAAGAAGGGTCGACATTCGCTGCCGATGCGAGCGGGACTGCTTGGCCATTGTCACTCAATTCGGGACCGTCCGGAAATTTGCTATCGGAGCGGAGCCGTTGTAGGGTGAGGAGGAGCTTTGGGGATTTGCTCAGGGGCGAGGGCAGCCGAGCTGTCGTTGGTGTGGGTATGGAGGTGGTGGGGAGTGCTTTCGGGGAGCTGTCAACAGGCGTGGGCGGTCGAGCTGATGTCGGTGTCGGGATGTAATTTGGTTTGTTCGTCGAAGGGGAACTGACGATAGTGAGAGCCAGATGCGATGTCCCCTGCTGTTGCCGCTGACTTTGAACGTTGTCGCCGCTGACCAGAGGAGCCAGGGACTGAGGCTGGGATGTTTCTCGGGTTGCAGAGATTGATAGTCGGGGGTCCATCGGTGCGTTCGACTGTACGGCAGTCGTTGGAGGTTGCGGCGGGACCTGTGCCTTGTTGCGCGGTTGATAAACAGCTATAGGAGGCTTGGGCTGGTCCGCGCTGCCTTGTCTTGTGACAGCACTACGAGAAGCCGTTAGTGGACAGCTGCCTGTAAAAGATATTGCGTGGTACTTACTCTAATGGCTTGCCAGCCCTGTCAACAGGCGGTGAATATGTCCCGTCCCTACAGTTTCATGAGCACTCTCCTATTCACTGACTGGTACTCACCGAGTAGAACCCACGCCTGACCCTTCTCTTGATCTATCCAAAGACGCCCTGCCCCTTGGCACAGGCGGAGGTGTCATCGATCCTGCCAAGGAAGACGTCGTGCTGCCCACTCTACGCATCTGCGCTGAACTCCCATCTGACGTCTTTCTCTGCGCTACTCCTGGGCGCTGCTGTTCCTCCGACGCCCGGCCGACGGACAGCCTGGTCGTAGATGCCAAAAATTCCGTATCTTTCCTCTTCTGGGTTGTCTTGGAGGTGTGGGGGAAGTAGCTGGCATTTGATCTTCTCGGCGAGATTGGGCTAGCACCGTCTTCTCCTATCATCCTCCTCCTTCGAGCTTCTTGGGGTGTTATACTCTCGTCGTCATTATCGATGTGTTTGATACGCTTAGGTTGCTCGTACTTTGGACGTTCTTTTCTACCAGGGCCAAGTATATCTCCCGGAGTACTGGAGGGCAATGAGCTTGTCTCGATATTGAGGTGGGTAGTCAAGTCGATCGATCCTGGATGAAAGGCGCGGCGTTCGCCCGTTTGACCGGGTGAATGGCCGACAGTGACCGGTGACTCGCCAACAAGCGCATCGGAGATTGAGGACGATCGAACGGGCTGATCGCTAACAGGCAGAGGCTGTATACCCGGACCAGCGGCGCTAGGTTCTGGCAGTGCGGCGGCGGGAGCGTGAGGAGACGGACCCGAAAGAGGCCTGGTAGACACGGATGCAGCAGCAGATCCCCTTCTTGGTTCGTGGACCGAATTGTGATTGACTGCACCGGATGTTGAGAGCACAGCATAAGAAGGTTGAGTCGGTTTTGGGGAAGTAGAACTAGCAGGTTCAGGCACTGGTTGCGTTTTTTTTGCAATCTTCATGGTTTTCAGCCAATCCTTTGCGACCGCAGGGGCCTGTTGAGCTGCAGAGGACGCATGGAGGGCTTTTCTCTTGGGATCGTTCTGAGGAGCTTTTCTTGGATCATACGACTCCTTGACCTTTTTCTGAGCTCCTGCGGGAGGTTTGGCCAATGACGTAGACGATGGAGGGTTGGACGATGTAGAGGATGGCGGTTTGGCAGACGATGGAGCCTTGGGCGGGACTGTGGACTGGGCAGCTTTCCCGGGGGGAGGGACGGATCCCTTGGAGGATGAAGGCTTGTCCGTCGCGGCAGGGACTGTGGTTTGCTCAGGAGCGGGTACGGGTGCCTGTATAGACGTTGAGGCGGTGGCAGGTATAGATGAAGGAGGGTTGACAGACGGTGGAGCTTCGGACGGGACTGTGGACGGGGTAGATTTGCCGGGAGGAGGAACGGAACCCTTGGATGATGGGGGCTTGTCCGTCTTGGCGGGAGCTACGGGCTGATTGGGGGCGGTCACCGGCACCTGGGCAGGTGTTGAGGCGGCAGCAGGTGTAGATGAAGGGGTGTGGACAGACAGTGAAGCCTGGGCCGTGACTGTCGACGGTGCAGATTCACCGAGAGGAGGGATGAATTTCTCAGAAGATGGGGGTTTGTCGGTCCCATCAGAGGCTGTGGGGTGTTCGAAAGCGGGCGGCGGTGCTTGGGCAGACACTGGAGCAGTACCCAAGGAACGTCGCTCTGACGTTAGCGGCGCCGAGGTCGCGGTTGACTCAGTGACACCGGGCGGAGGCAGCTCGAATATGCCATGATCCAGCTCCCCAAAATCGACGGCATCCCCTGTTTTCTCCCCCTCCATGTCACTCCCTGCTCGCGTAGCCTTCTCTGCCGAGCCATTTTGGCCTTTTACAGTCTCCGATACCCTCTCCTCGGATGTTGCCCCGGCTCTCTCCTCTATTTCGACTTCAGCCGGCTTCCCGGATTTGGGTACGCCAGCTTGAGAACCGGACCTGAAATCGCTAGGCCTCGGTACCTTCATTCTCCTTGAGGAAGAGAGTGGTTTGTCGACTGAAGAATCTGAGTCGGTTGATGAGATCAACACCCGTTTTCTCTTGCTAGCGTTACCCTGGCCAGCTGCTTTTCTCCCGGAGGCCTGCGTGGCTTTCAGAGGGACAGCATCGTCGTCTTCAGTCAAGTCGCTCTCGTCTGACGCCCTGTCCAATATCCTGGACGAGAAGGGCCTCCTCCCTTCCGTCTTAATTCCCATGGCTTGTTCTGAGCGCTTCTTGAATTTGAGCCAATGGTAGTGGTCGGAATAGCGCTTGGGACATCTGAACATCCCTGTGGCTTCACCCCTTCTGACACGCTCGACATGAGCCCTCTGCAGCTCCTGGCGCTTCTTGAATAGTTTCCAGCTTCTTGTGGGTTCTTCGTTCAGCCATTGCTCTGGGATAACGATAAAACATGTGATCAGCAATATGATTGTATCACAGGTCCATCAACTCACTCATTGCATGAGAAGGCAGGGAGTACATGTCTCCAATTTTGTCCAGAGGTTCTAGCGACCCATCGGAGGGCGTCATTCCCATGCCCGCCCAGAACCTTCTCAACCATCAGTCACGGCCTTGATCCACGAGACAAATACTCACCGGACAATAACAGGCGGCTTTGGCCCTTCGAAAGAGTCAACAGGTTGCGGCCTTGATGATGTTAACGCCAGTAAAGACTCATTGGGGCATCACGTACGAATCAGACAGAGCCTTCAGATATCCTTTCCACTGTGAACGCTGGGTGAGCTTGTATCTCGGTATCATGGGGTACACGCACAATCACACCATAATGCTATTCGAGAGTGAGCTAAGTCCCGTCTATCTAATGCAAAGTCTTACCCATTGCGGCTTGGCCTTGGCAGCTTCCTCCCTCATCACCCGCGCTTGACTCTTCCTGCCTCTGCTCTTCTTTTCGGGTTCTCTGAACGAGTACGCGTACGGTATGGCATCTATGTGATTTATCAGGCGCATGATCCCATGAGAAATTTCAGTTCAGACACACCGACGTTGTATTCCTGGTCCGGGTCTTCTTCTTCATCATCCGGGCTCTCGTACGCGTCGCCATCTTCGACGCTAGATATGTCAGAGTCGCTCGAGTCGGATGACTGTTCATGGCGTGCGACTGGCTTGCGTGGTGTAGGGGCCATGTATTGGGCGTGGGGCGGCCATTGACCAGGCGGAAAATGCTGAGGTTGTTGTGAAAGAGAGCGTCGGCCTCCTTCGCGTCGAGGTCAAAAATAATGTTTTTGATCCCGTTCATGTTCAACATCGAAGTTGGATCGCCTCAAGGCTCAAGCTCAGGATAAGCAGGTTTGAGCATGTAACAGACTGCTGCCGAACTGCAATGTAATATGCGTCCGTATTGGTCATGTTCACAATCTACGATCAGGCCGGTAGTGTCAAGTATCGGCGGCGGCCCAAGTGCCCCATCACATTCTTGTCAATAGGACTGCATTCGTGTGGATCTGTACATTTCTCGATCTACTATCACAATCATGCGCCTGTTATAACGCCTCAACCGTTCACAACCGCGCTTCAGCAGTGGGCGACGACTCGGCTACGACTTTGATGACTATCTCGAGGGTCAGCTCCCCACCAATAGCCCACTCCCGTCCAAAACTCACTAGCATCAATGACCGCCGGATCCCCAATAGACGACAGATCCCCCAACGAATCCGTCTCCCCCACCACAACCTTTCTCAAGATCCTCCTCATAATCTTGCCAGACCGCGTCTTTGGCTGTTCCGGTATAATGTAGATCTTCTTTGGTGCCGCAAAGGGCCCGATGATGGAACGGACTTGAGCCGTGAGGGCTTTCGCGAGTGCGTCCGGCTGGGTTCGGGTCTGGGTCTGGGTCTGGGCGGAAGGGGTGGACTGAGGTTTGAGGGTGACGAATGCGTGGACGGATTGGCCTGTGAAGGGATCGGGGATGCCGACTACGGCTGTTTCGGCGACGGAGGGGTGGGCGAGGAGGGCGGATTCGACTTCGGCAGTAGACATGCGGTGGCCCGACACACTACGCAACTGTCAATTCTGAACCATCGCATGATGAGAAGCAGACTCACTTGATAACATCATCCACACGTCCTCGGATCCAGAGATACCCATCCTTATCCCTATACGCTCCATCCCCAAAGAAAAAGTATCCCGGGTAAGGCCTCATATACGTATCGAGATACCGCTTATGATCGCCATAGATGGTCCTTGCCAACGAAGGCCAGTGTCGCTTGCTGACCAGCACCCCTTCAACCCCGTTCCCCTGGAGCACCTTGCCAGTTTTGGCTTCCAGTATCTCGAGCTCATGCCCGAAAAAGGGAAAGGTGGCAGAACCGGCTTTGGTGGGTACTGCCCCAGGAAGAGGCGAGATGACGGCAGAGCCCGTTTCAGTCATCCAATAAGTATCCACCACCGCACATCTGCCCCTGCCCACGGTGTTGTAGTACCAAAGCCAAGCTTCAGGATTGATCGGCTCGCCCGCAGTACCCAGTACCCGCAAAGAACTCAAATCATGCTTGACCACATACTCGTCCCCTTTCGAGCGCAAAAGCCGGATCGCAGTGGGAGCAGTATAGATCTGCGTAATCTTCCACTTGTCAACCATATCCCAGAACCGGCTCGGCGTGGGGTAGGTGGGGATGGATTCGAACACGGTGGTGGTGACTCCGAGGAGGAGGGGGCCGTAGACGATATGGGTATGTCCCAAGACCCAGCCGACGTCGGCAAAGCACCCGTAGCGGTCGCCTGGGTGGACGTCGAATGTGTATTTGACGGCGAGATAGGCACAGAGTAGGTAGCCTGCGGTGGAGTGGACGACGCCTTTCGGTTTGCCTGTCGATCCGGATGTCTAATCCTCAACGTTAGCTGGCCGCCGGTCGTGCTGTGTTGGGACTTGCGTAGATCATAAACAACGGGTCTTCGCTGTTCATCCTCTCACAAGGACAGAAGCCAGCAGCAGCCTCGAGCTCATCATGCCACCATCGATCCCTGCCTTCAGTCATCGATACTGAAGCGCCTGTACGCTGGTAAACCAGGACGTGTTCCACGGCGGGACATCTTGGCAGCGCAGCATCCACAACTAGTATCCGTCAGCACATGCACGATACGAGTACGATGGGAAACTCACTTTCTTTCAGAGGAATAGTCTTGCCTCCTCGTATGCCTTCACTATGATTGGTATCAGCACCGGTCAAGTGGGAAACGCGTTCAACAACGTACTCTGCAGTGAGGATGATCCTGCTATGACTGTCATTGATACGGTCGCCGAGACTCTCAGCGCTAAAGCCAGCAAATACCGCACAATGTACTGCTCCAATCCTCGCACAAGCCAAGAACGCAGCTACGATCTGCCAAGTCATCGGCATACTACCACCCATCAGCCCTACACCAACGCCGCCAGAAAGAGCGAGACATACTAGATGATCACGACATCGCCTTTCTTTGCGCCATACAGTTTGAGTACGTTGGCGAGTCTGTTGACTTCGGAGAAGAGCTCGGCGAATGTGATTTCGCGAGAGTCGGACGGCTCGTCGGCTTCGTAGATGATGGCAGCTTTGAGAGGGTCGGTGTGGTAGTGTCTGTCTAGAGCGTTGTAACAGGCGTTGAGGATGCCATCTGCACTGCTCAAAGCATCAGCACAGACTCTCAATGACCATGTAGATGAAAGACATACAACCAATGTACATCCCCATTCTCAAACCCTCCCCCCCGCACGCTCCCAAAAGGCTCATACCAACTCAAGCTCGACAACGCCTTCTCCCTCCACCATCCATCACTATCCGGGCCTACCGACTTGCCCCACTCTGCGCGATACGCTTCGATATCACCGCTGATGTGTGGCGCTGGGCGTCCGTTGGCTGGGCGGGGGGAGAGGGGCGGGTAGGTCTTGTCTTGAGGGAGGGTGTGGGAGGGTGGCATTGGGAGGTCGCTGGTGGTGTAAATGTCGAGAGGAGACGGGTGGAAGAGACATCTTGGGCGTGCTTGTGATGTCCTCACTTGGCCGTACAAAAGACATCTCATGACCCACCGGATGTGCACAACACCCGGAATGTGGAGGCCCGTGCCTGGTGCGCTCATGATCTCTTGCATTTCTTGGATTGCGATGGAGTCACCGCATGCTGCTGGCCGTCACAAATATCCATCTGCATGGGAGCTGAAGATCTACCACCCTTTATCTCTACGTGTAGTTACATATGGACATGTTGATCACTGAACAACCAAAAGAGCATTAACGCTTCGCGAGCGCGTCTTCGGTGTACCAGTTCAAACCGAGCAATGCTAAGACAAGTTCAATTGTGCAATTCTGGCGAGCGATAGAGGAAACTTACAAGGCTCATCCAAAGACCTATGTTGATATCCAAGCACAGCGAGCTAAGAACCCAACATCAGCCACTCATCTATCACCCCAAAAATGTCAAGCACTCACACCTCCAGGCTCCGCACAGAGATGATAACCCGTTTGCACAGGTAGATCACACCACCTTGCAATAAAGCATCGCGAAAAGTGGCCATGAGAAAAGATGAGGACGTCTGCGCAATTGGCGTCGTCAGAGCCCAGGGCATCGTCCTTGTGCTGCACCAAGCGTCAGCTCGTGCTGACAAAGAAAGACGTGGTGGCTGCTTACAGCGCTGTGGATGGCCCTGACCCGCGCAATGACCCGGTCCACCCTATCGCTAATTTCCTGGGGACTCTCTCCCGGCGTCTCACCGGCCGGACAACCGTCGTTCCATATACTCCACCCCGGCCTCTGCGCCGCGATCTCTGAAGAGAGCAGGCCCTCGTATGCTCCATAGTCCCATTCTTGGACTTGGGCGTCGGTGGTGAGATTTGCTTTGGGCGGTTTGTGCTCGCCAAAGAGCTACATATCGCTGTCAGTAGTTGGATTTGAGGAGATGGGGAGGGCGTACAAGCTCAGCGGTTCGGGCTGCGCGTGCGCGGGGGGAGATGATGATGTTGCGGACGTGCTCGGGCTGGATCAACTCTGCAAAAACGTAAGCATCAAATGACCAGATGGATATCGCACATACTACCAGGACCGATCATGCGGGGGCTCATATCGAGGACCATCTGCTCGCCTTTGGCGGTCAGTGGAATATCAGTCACACCAGTCTTGAGATACCGTCAGCTGGGCAATGTGGGCAGCGGAAAAAGCATACGTGTCTGCCATTCAAAGACCATTCAGTCTCGCCTGCAAAGAGTCAGCGGTGGCTCGACGGTGAGCTATGAACGTACCGTGGCGGATGAGATAAACTCTGGGCATACGTCTGGGCATATTGGGCGTGAAGAGGAGATAGGAATGAAAGAACGCAATAAAGACGAGAATAAAAGCTAGCACTGTCTACATCGATCAATGACGACGGCGCAATTGCAGGTGGAGGGCGGTGAACAGCGCCACGTGGGTGCCACGCGGGTCGTGGGGCTCAGGGACTGCAGGGAAATTCTGAACGGGATCAAATGGTGGGCGCGGCCTTTGTTGTTTGTGCTCTGGCCTCCTTTTATCGTGTGTTATATACCGCCTCAAATTACACCACGCTCATTACCACGCTCATTACCCCTCTGCCATGAAGTACTCCCTCCTCGCCCTCGCAGCAGCCGCCGCCGTCGCAGCCCAGGTACGTCAATCTGCTCCCGTCGACACTCACACCACTGACCCCCGCAGAACTCGACCGACAGTGTCCTGATCCCCGCCAACATCACCGCCTCGTGCTCCTCCTTCCTCACAGAGCTGAACGCAGACTCCACCCTCTCCGAGTGCGTCACCCCCCTCATCAACGCCACCGCCTCCTTCTCTCCCACGGCGGTCGCCGCCACAAACCTCACAGAGGACAGCATCAACTATGTCTTGGCCAACGTCTGCAAGACCAACACTGGTTGCTCAGACACCACCATCCGCTCCTGGCTCTCCAAGTTCTACTCCCAGTGCTCCGCCGAGCTCACCTCGTCTGACGGCTACAACTCGGAGGTCAGGGAGCTCTACGACATCTTGTATGTCGTCAACCCCCTCAAGGGCGCCGTCTGCTCGGTCGACTCCTCCAACCAGGAGTACTGCGTCAACGAGATTGTCGCGTCCGAGGCTACCGACAGCTCTTCCGCGTCCAACTCTACGAGCAACAGCACCGCGCTCTACGCCAACTTTGCTGCCTCTGACAGCGTCCTCTCCCCCATCCAGCTCGCCGCCTCCAACCTCTACATCGAGGTCTCCAACTCTGCCTCTTCCTTGAAGAAGCGCGTCCTCGCCACCCTCTCTTCCCGTGCCGCCCAGTCGGTCAACATGGCGACCATCATCACCCCCAACGCCACCACCTACAAGTCCACCAACCTCCCCTTCCTCTTCCTCCAGCCCACCCTCTCTTCCTCTGCCCTCTGTACCCCCTGCACCCGTGAGGTCATGGTCGCGTACATCAAGTGGGAGACCCAGGTGCCTTACGCGTTGGGCTTGAGCAAGTCGCCCATCCTCGGTGGCCAGTCTGCGCTCTGGTCGGCCATCAACTCTACTTGTGGCACTGCGTTCGTCAACGCCATCAAGTCGCAGGTTGGCACCAGCTTGAGCACCAACTCTTCCAGCTCTGGCGCTGAGAGCATGATGGCCGTCCAGGGTGTGGCTGGTATGACCGCGTTGGTCGGTGCCACCTTTGCCGCTGGTATCGTCGCCATCTTTGTCTAAGGGTTTTTTTCTTTCAAACCCTTCTTTTATTGCTTTCATAATTAGACGAGATCAATGAGAGTTTCACGACAAAAAAAAAACAATTCTTTTATTTGTATCTCCATAACCCTTCTTTACCCTCCTGCTGTTTCATATTCTCCCCTCATCGAGGGTTATCGACTTTTCTGTCGCCGTATCTATTTTCTTCTGTGGACACTTCTTATCCTCGTATTTGCCTACTCTTTCTTGCCCCTCGCTTCATTTCGCTTATACCCTGGTGTTTATGAATGGACTCGTCTGTTCGAGATTGGCTGCGATACTCTTGCTCTGTTGGACTTGGCTTTGATATTGACACTAGAATAGGCCTTGATATTGACACTGAAATGGCAAAAAGAAAATGCTCTGGAATGACCGCGCGTCCGCAAGCGAACGTGTTCAATTAGCAGTTGAGTATATAATTGTTGTGCTACGCGGCCTTAGAGAGTATGCGAGTGTCCTTGCCGCTATGTCCTGGGTCAACACGCACTCTTCCTCAAATTGGTAGTCACATTGCAACGGTCATGGATTTATTGCATTACATCTACACATCCACATATCTATTAGGCATGCAGACCACATTATGATTTACAAAGACTACATCGCCCTAGGATGGTGCCCTACCTGGGTAGGCGTTCTACCTGATACACTGCGGGAGGAAATGCTCGCAATGGTTGGTAATAGGGCCGACATGCGAGTTCTCGTGCGTATGGGTAAGGACGTCGAACGCACCTGGTTAGTCGTGGACATTGAGGAACTTAATACTGTATGCATGAAGGTGCTCACCAAGCGTACGGCTATAAGCCCGGGCTCGTTGGTAGCCTCGAATCGTCCATCCTACGGGCAACATTACCCACAACGACGCACGTGGACGATACCCGTGTGTTTAGCAGTCTAGAGGCAGTCACTTTGACGGCATGGTATGACAGTGTACGATAAGTACGAGTAACCTTTAAACCTACAATATGTGATATTAGAACATGAACGACCAATTGTTTCATCAGCTCAGCGATAGCCTCAGCGCTGCAAAGGGTAGTGTCCGAGACTCTGTGGCAGAGCAACAAGAGGAGCAGACCAGTCTTATGCGATGCATTTTAGATGAACTGCGCCAGGTCAACTCCCGACTGACGCGTTTGGAGGACAAGGTGGATGGACTGTCAGCTACCAGTGCCGCTTCGTCCAACAAACACGTCGCAATGGTGCCAGGTACAAGCGTTGATCATGGTCCCATCGATACTATGACTGCCATGTTGGCGTCTAGTAGGCTGGGTGTCGATACGCCCGATCGATCCAGTAGGGCCACTTCGTCGGGTGCTAAGTCCGAGTATTTTGGTTCAGATACGTCTGATTTGGGTACGGTCACGACTACCCGTACCACTGGTCGTCGCCACCCGACCGATGTATCTAACCACCCTACTGCACCCATCCCTGGCGTTGCGTCTGGTTCGGGTAATATGTATCCTAGCCGATGGCAGTCATAGTATCGATGGGACCATGATCAACGCTTGTACCTGGCACCATTGCGACGTGTTTGTTGGACGAAGCGGCACTGGTAGCTGACAGTCCATCCACCTTGTCCTCCAAACGCGTCAGTCGGGAGTTGACCTGGCGCAGTTCATCTAAAATGCATCGCATAAGACTGGTCTGCTCCTCTTGGGCGCGGCAAGAGGGTTGACGGAATTGACGGGAACTGGCGCGGCAGGGGGGTCGGCGGGGGTCTCGTCAAGAGGGTCGACGGGAACTGGCGCGACAGAGGGGTCGGCTGAGAGGAATGAAACCGAGAGCGTGGAGTCGGAGGGAGACGGAGAAGTGCTAGAAACAATTAGCGAAGACGAGGGGGGCAGGGAAGGAGACGTACAAGAAAGGAATAAGGCAACGGCCCAAGAACTCGGGTCACCTCTGGCGTCTGATGACGAAGAGGACATTCCTCAGATCACGCCCCCTACATCATTACCAGGTGATAGGAGCTGAAGACTGTACAACAGTATTCAATATCGGCGGTGGGGTTGGCGGCAGAGCCTTGGCTTCGAGTTTGTTTTGGGGGCATGTTTTTTGTGCGATAACTGTCACAAGGGGCGGTAGTTGGCAGGGCAGGGTAATTTTGGGCAGGGCAGGTGGGCAGGCAAGGGGGCAACAAAAGGAGGAAATTATCGCATATGGAGAGAACTATGGAAATCTGTAACATTTGTCGTGTTGCGCTTTGTTGGCGGCGGGATCAAATCCAAGTTGAGGTCCGGTTGGCGGCGTGACAAACAGTACGAGTACTGCTCGAATTCCCATACACTCACCCTCCCAAGCCTCCGGCCAACCTTTGTTGGGCTCAGGAATGCTTTCATGGCATCACCACTCTTAGCCATCCATATGGCGTAGACACGGCAGCTCTTCCGAGGATGGGGTCAGCTCAGAGATAAAGGAGAATCTCAGAGATTGAGGGTGTTTCCTGCCTGCAGACTTCCCCTGCTTGCAGCCAAAAACCGATGTTGATTGACATCACCCAGTTATTTGGTTCACGACTCATCCGTGCGGTCAAAGCTGCGTCCGCATCGATAATAGGGGAGTCGGTATCGGTTCATTGTAGATTGGATTGGATGGGTAAATATACCAAAACTAGCAAATCAAAAGTACGTAGATGCATTGATGCATTTACGTAGATGCATTGATGCATTCTGCACGCAGTGCCACAGATATATCGCCGCGGCACAGATATAACGAAAGTGTTACATTTGTGTGTTACATGTCAATCCGTTATACGCAAACTCAATTACACCCACAAACATGCCGCCACAGTTGGGTGATCCTGCGTGGTTGAACGACGAACACGAAGGCGGGGGGATTGCGTGCAGGCAGTGCCCGGGGAGGTGGAAAGGGCTGGCTCGCCGGTCAACGACCAAAAAACACTATAAAATCCACCACAACGTGGTGTTTGATGACGCCGCGGTGGATAGGAGGAAGACGTGGGCGAGGGGGATTGAGAGGGAGTACGAGGTCGTAATACCGGAGGGCGAGGGCCCGGGTCTTCGGCGTTGGCTGGCCCGCGTCAGTGTAAAACGAGCAATCGAATACCAATACCAGGTAGAAAGAGAAGACTACGAGAAGGGGAGTGTCTACCCACTGGACACCGTCCTGGACTTGGTCGAGTGGTGGCCGCCGGCGGCCACGAGTGAAGAACGTCCCCCAGAGTATCGCTTGTCCGAGCTCCCCATATATGCATGTGTGGCGTGGGCTGTGGCGGAGTTGGCCTGCGAGGAGGGGGCCGGGGAGAGGATGGAGGAGATGAACAAGTTGAGACGATTGGTGAGTTGGAATCAATACTGGATGCATATCGATGCTGATATGTTTGTAGATCGGCCCTTTGGCGAAAGCTATGAGGCGTGGTGTCAGAAACGACATTATTCAAGCCCTCAAGCCGTTACGCCCCCGCCTCCACCCAGACCTACTCCCCCCCTCTATCGACATTACGTTGGACATGGTCAATTACCTCTCCAGGCAGGCCATCCCCGCCTTCGCCGACCTTGCTCGAGAGAGCACACTCCGCCGTTTCGTTTGGGATTTGGACCTCGCAAGAGGTTCGATCGATTGGGAGGCGTTGGAGAGAGTTGGGGAAGAGAGGGGGCCATGGGACGAGGTGCGGGAGAGGGAGCGGGTCGTGCGGAGGGTGAGAGGGGACTACATACTAGATTGGGTCCAGGGAGCGGTGGACCCGGAAGAAAAGGCGAGGTGGATGAGAGTCTGATTGTCCACACTTGGACCGTACATGCATGCAAGTCAGATCAACCAAATTCTAAACACCCCCAAGTTCTCCCAAAGCATCCACGAACGCCTTGGGGCTCACAATCTCCGTCGCACCATACGTAACCTTCTTCCCCTGCCCCGTCTGCTGCCCACCCTGCCCCTGCCCCGTCCTCGCCGCCCACTCTACCAAATTCCCATACTCCACATACCCCCCTCCGCCCACCACAAACACCACAGCCTCGCCATACTGGCTCCTGCCTTTACTCTGCCCGCCCTGGCCCGGCCGGTTCCGGGATGTGCGGGGGTCAAAGTAGAGGTAGTCGTCCGTATCTTGGAGCGCCTGTGTACTGGCCGAGGCGGGGTCCATGAGGGCTTCGACGAGCCGGGTGAGGGTGAGGTCTTTCTTGGCGGGGAGGAAGGATTTGACGCCAGAGATGAGATTGTCGAGGCCTACAGCGGGGATACCGCCTTCGCGTAGTCTATCAGTGATCTGCAACTCGTCAGCACAGCCCCAATATACTTTCAAAGGGTGCACTCACTCGGTTACCCAATACACTGAAACCTCGCGTCCATTCACCACCGCTAGCCACAGGCGGTGCCGCCACAACAGGCTGCGCAGCCATCGTCGACATCCTCACAAACTCCCGCACCTTCTTGACATACTCCAACGCCCTCGTGTCCGCCCCATGGTCCTTCAACAGCTCGTCCAGCTGCCTCAAGTCGTCTTTCGAGACCGCACCGTCTTGGGTGGAGAGAAAGTAGATGATGACGAGTCGGAGCTGATCTTCCGGCGTCGGGTTGGCAGTTTGCCCGGGCTCGTCCGTCTGGCCGTTGAGCACATTCACAATACTCGCCTTGTTCTGCTTGACAGCATTCTCCTCCACCTGGAACAAGTTGTCCAGCCCCCTCTCCTTGATCGCCTGCAACAGCGCCGTCGCAATGTTCATATGCGTATCCAACGTCGTCTTTCTCGCCGTCAGCTCGGGGAGCGCAGTGATGGCAGTCTTGAGATTGGCAGTGTTGGAGGTGAAGTCGATCTGGCCGACGTCGTTGACGTCGCTGATACCGGTGGAGCGGGTGATCTCGGCAGCGTCGGATTTGTATTTGGAGAGGTCGGCGTCGATGTCTTCGGCGACGGAGGGGAAGGGGTTGTTGGCGTTCTTGGCCCAGAAAAAGTCTTTCGAGTCAATGTCGTAAGACTTTTTCTGCAGGCGGCCATTCTCGGGGGACTAGACGATATGAGCTTCAGTCATCTAGAGCCATCGAGAGACGTACCTCGACAGTGACGCGGTTCAACTTCATATCCAAGACATCATGCACCAAAGCCTGGTATGTCCACGAATGCGAGAGCATTGGTATCAGGTCCATGTTCCTGTCCAGGATGGCCAAGAGTGGCCGTTGGAGGTCGCCCACGCCGTAGACCTGAGCGCCCCGGGAAGAGGTGGATGCGAGGTGGTCTCGGAGCTTGGCGTCGAGGCGGCGGGCGACCATCTCTGCGGCGTTTCCTCGGGGGCAGCGGATAATGGGGGTCATGTCTGAATCATGTCAGCCGTGCCACAGTCGAGCGAGATGGTACTCACTCATAGTCGTGATAACACTGAAAAGACCCTTGGCAATCCGCTCAACCTCCTCTTCGATAGTCACCTCTGTCGCCTTTGGGTCGTTCAACACCACATACGTCGGCTTTCCCTCCACATATTCCTCCTTTACAGGCTTCTTTCCTTTTCCTGCATTCACGTCCGGCTTGACCTCTCTTCTTGGCAAGAGCGAAAAGAGGTTGGGGGAAGGGACGATAAAGTCGAGGAATTGGTCGGTGACCGAGGAGATGAGCTGGCCTGTGGATCCCGAGGGGTCGTTGGTGAGGATGAGAGAGGCGAGCTCTTCCATCAGCGCCCGGGGGAGGGATGATGTGAATGCGAGGTAGTAGGAAGAGTAGAGCGGGGGGTTCAAATCCTTGAGAGCTGCGCATCAGCTCGGGTCCATGTGAAGAGTCGACCGACACACCTCTGCTATACGCCTGATATTTGACAGTGTGGGAGACACAAAGTAGACTGCAGGGACATCAGCCAGAGGAGGTCGGGGTGTATGCAATTGCCTGTCCACGATATCAGCGTTCTGCACGACCCGCATAACATCCCGTCGCTCACATATGCAGCGTCACGCCCTGTTCCCGTAGATCCTGCACCCTCAGGCTGGTCGCGAGGATATCCTTGCTGGCCTCATCGAGGATGAGCACTTTCCAGACGAGGGGCGCCTGGGCAGAGTCGTCGAAGGTGGTGCCAGGGGAGGTCGGGCGGGGGAAGGGGCCGGTGTTGTTGGTGGGGGTGGTGGTGGGGGCGGTGTTGAGGTTGAGGAGGGTGAGGAGCGTCTGCGTCTGGGCGGCGAGGAGAGACGGGCGGGACATGGCGGGGGTGGATGAGAGGGGGATGAGAGGGAGGATACCGACAGCGTTAGAAGTAGTGGCGTTCGGGGCGGAATCAAATGAGCTTAACGGCTGCTATTGAACGCGCAGAATTGGGTAACTAATACTATTGTCTATGCAAGCTGTCGTAACCCGATATACATATTCAAACAGATATATCACATAGCCCGACCTATCCACTATCGCCCCCGAAAAACCCAAAAGAGATCATAAACAGATCACGCCGCCACCTCCTTCTGCTGCCCGCGCATATGTTCCGGGACAAAATGCACCTTGCTAGCCACTTGCTCTGCATCCTCCAACGCAGCCTGTCTGGCGAGCTCGGCAGAGGCCATACGGTTGCGCGCCATTGCATCGGCAATAAATTCGCCCCCAGTCTTTTGCACATGTCAGCTTTAAAAGTACAAGGGACGGGCTGGGGTTGACTGACGATAGGTGGGTACTTTTTCTCAGGACCTTGGATGATGGTGTTGATTCGAGCTTGGTTGAAGAATGCGATAGAGTATCTTCTCTCTCTGTTAGCTCTCTCCTCCATCATTCGGAAGTCCGCTCACCTGGGACCACGACTCTCATCACCTTCCGGCAATCTGACGCGATGAAAAGTCGATTTCAGACGATCATCGCTCCATCGCATGAGCTGGTCTCCAATATTACACACGATCCTGTCCTGCCTCGCTTCAACAGGGAGCCAAGTCTGGCCGAGACCAAAGTCGCCGACGACTTTGCGGCCGGGGCAGACTTCGAGCCCGCCTTCGCCTTCGCGTTGAAAGAGCTTTTCCATCGACATCAGCCTGGGTTGATTCAGAATGGAGGGAGGGGAGGGAGAGGGAGAGGGACGTACCATGGTGAGGATGTCAAAGTCGGCATGCGCACCAGCACGCCAAAAGTTGGGGCCGAAGGTTTTGCCTTCGGTAGAATGGTAGTGCAGCAGACGCAGGACGTTCTGGCAGTCGCCTTGGCCGGTCTCCACTGTACCTTCCGTAAAGACGTCCAGCGGGAGCCCGAGGCCTTCGGCGAAACATTCCATCACCTTGACCGACAATCTACTCCCCATCAGCCCAGCTAACCCACAACGAGAAAAAGACTCACGCCTGCACCTCTTCCATAAACCCCTCCGCCCCCTTCCTGAACCCCTCCAAATCCTCATCCGCCGGCCACAGCCCCTCCATCCTCGCAAACTGCAACTGCATACTCTCCTTCTGATCCGCCGTCCCCGTACTCGGCCTGACCTGTGTATTCTTCTCCCAGCCCGCGTTCTTACCGTTGAGCGCGGTTTTGGACTTGGTACTGTCGGGGAGGGCGAAGAAGGATTGGGAGAGGGCGAAGGCGGAGGAGATGGCGGTGGGGGAGATGCCGTGGTTTTGGAGTGTACTGGGGTTGGGTTAGGTGGGGGTCATGTGGGAAGGGAGGGGGGCGTACAAGAAGCCGACGTTGGTGGAGGCGTCGATGAGCTCTTTGATAATCTCGGGACGACGGGCGTCAAAGTCGTGAAGACTGATACAAGGGACAGCCATCTCTAATCTTTCAAGTGTGAAGGGGTGGTGGGAACCAAACTTGTCTTCTTTTATGCATCCACTTGCCCGAAGAGCGAGATCCAATCGCACCTCTGCTATTCGACGCTCATGTCCGAAAAACCGGAGAACGGCACCGGGATGTCATCCCGAAAGATAAGCATCCTTATCTGCTCCCGCGCACTTCTTCTGCTTGTACCATAACATACTGCATCAATCCACTTGCGCAAAACGACCGAGTATTGACCACTGCATATGCTACACATCTACCCAAACATCTTGGAGAACGCCTTCCTCTCCTTCTCCTTCCTCTCCTTCCTCCTAACCTCCACCGTCTTCAACAAGTTGAGCACACCAGCATCCCCTGGCACGAGCTCCAAAGCCGCCTTCAAGTCCTTCTCCGCGCTCTCATCGTCCTTCTTCGCCACAAGCGCCTGGGCCCGGCGGTAGAGCGCCTTGCCCTTCTCCGCGGGGGTCAAGTCGGGGATGGCAAGGGCGCGGGTCGTGAGAGAGACAACGAGGTTGCTGGTATTGGGCGAAGGAGCAAGTTTGAGCGCGGCAAGAGCGGCGTTGGTGAGGAGAGGCAGGCGGGTGGACCTGTACCCATCCGCAAGCTCTTGGGGCGCTTCAGGGTGGACATCAAGGTACCTCAACGCCTTCTGGTACTTGTCGAGCGCAACAGCAAAGTTGCCAGCTTTAAACTCCTTCGTACCCACCTCCCTCAACTTTTGCCCCACCACCAACGCCTCATCCGCCTTGTCCACATTCACCCCCTCCTCATCCTGAGGGAAATCTTCCCAGATATCGCCGTCCGAGTTGGCCTGCTTGGCCTTGTTTTCGGCGTCGAGCTTTTGGATGTCGTCGGGGGAGAGGACGCCGGCGGAGGAGATGACGACGGGTTGGATGGGTTTGTCAGAGTTGGTGGGGATGGATTCGATGTGGCGGACGAGGGAGCGGTTGGAGAGGACTTTGCCAAAGACGACGTGCTTGCCGTCGAGGTGGGGCGTGGGAACGCTTCAAGGTTGTTGGTTGAGACTCAAAAGTAGATGGGAGGGGTACGTACGTGGTGATGAAGAATTGAGAGCCGTTGGTGGAAGGACCAGCGTTGGCCATAGAGAGCATCATGGGCTTTTCGTGCTTCAAGTCAAAGTTTTCGTCCTCAAACTATGATACGCGTCAGCTTTACGCTCAATAATACTGCAATATAGGCTCGGGGGCTTGCCTTTTCGCCGTAGATGGACTCTCCACCGGTACCGTCACCCCGTGTAAAGTCACCGCCCTGCAACATGAACCCCTTGATACACCTGTGGAACGCCGACCCGGCGTAGGCGAGCTTGACACCAGCAGCATTGGTCTTGTCTCCAATACAGAGATGCTTAAAGTTCTCCGCCGTCTATGATTTCCCACGTTAGTATTCGAAAAGTACGATGGAGATGGGTGTCGCACCTTGGGGACGACATCGTCAAAGAGCTCAAAGGTGATCCTGCCGGCGGGCTCGTCGCCGATGGAGATGTCAAAGTAGGTGACGGTGTTGGGCATTGTGGGGAGTGATTTATACGGGGGGTGCAGAGAGATAGAGATAAAAGAGAAGAAGAAGAGAGAGATGGGCAGGCCGGCTACTCGTTTCCAGAGTGTTCGACGAGAGTGGAGGTCGCGTTTTGGTCCCGCAGTGAGTCCGGCCGCCGAGGGGATGCTCGAGCCCGTCGACTCAGGTCAGTGCTCCGTCACCTCCCCGGCCGCTCTACGCGCAAGGTTTGTCGGGCAAGTGCATCGACGATATCTATGAGAAGGCGAGGCCCGACACACATGATACTGCATTTGATGTTCTTCTCAAGCAGTCGACGACGATACAAAATCCCTTATCAACTTCAGAACCTCCGCATTCTTGTCATGATGGACTGAGTGGTTGGCGTTAGGAAAGATGACGAGCTTGGAGTTTGGGGCGCGCTCGTGTATGAGCTTTGATTGAGCTATGATAGCGCCCTTCATAAGCGGACGGGGCATTAAGAACGGAGGAGAGACAGGCGTACAAGGCGGTGTGATCCAGTCGTGCTCGCCGACAAATATCAAGGTGGGGATAGAAAGCGTCTTCAAGCCCTCTCGGTAGTCGAAATACTTTTCCTTCTCAGAATATAAAGAGTCTGTCGTGAACATGAGCTACTGCTGTCACGAGAACCAAGAGACAGACGAGGACTTACTATGCGACTCGGCATTGTAGATGGTCTTTCGCGACGACTCGAGCGCTTTGTCGGCATCATACGCCCCATCCAGGTATAGCGGACCGATGGCAAACATGATGATCCTAAACTCATTGTCGTCTGTGATGGTGCCGAAGATCTTTTTGAGGTAGTTTTCGGAAGCCATAGGAGCTTTGGTCGCTGCTCTTTTGCGGATGTTCTCGAGCGCTTCTTTCTCGTCTATCCAGAGGGTCAGCAACTGTACCTTTGCGACTTGGCGAAGAGCTCACGATGATGCGAAGGCGCAGTACCTCTCAGGAGCAAGTGCGAGACGCTATCAGGATAGGTGATGGCGTACTGCTGAGCGATGAACCCCCCGAAACTACCTCCCAGAATCACCGCCTTCTCATCCCCGGCGAAATGTCTTCTCAGCCCTTCGATATCATCCACAATCTGCTTGAATGTATAGGGAGATGTGGGAGAGGATTGGCCGTGGCCGCGAAAGTCGAAAGAGAGGACTCGGAAGGTGTCTGATAGAGGATGGAAGGCCGCGAAATCTCCGTCGTGGGAGCCTGTGAGAGGATCAGAGACGCTACATGGTGTTGGGCATACAATAAGCTTACCGAAACCGCGCCCTCCGTGTAGTGTTATCAGAAGAGGGAGCTCGGGCTCGCCTTTGAGACGGTATGCCAGGCGGGCACCATTGATCCCGATGAAGCTTAGGGGCGCGTCGGGGTAAGGATCAGAGGCGGGGGCGGTCATGGTTGCACCGGATCGAGGGAAGCTGAAGATGAAGATGTTGACAAGACCATGATTGAGAAATGCTCCAGGGCGCGACCTGACGAGAGATCACGACTTGCGATGTGGGCTTGTGGGCAAAGCCGAACCGGAAAGCCGACGCCTGCTCAGGCTCTTTCAGCCGCAGTCGTTACAACCTCTAGTGTGTCGCGCGGGTCAAAGCATTATTCAAAATGGATGGCGTCGACCAGGCTATTCAGATGGCTGTATCATATGCATAGATTGATGTGACTACGGAGTACGGACATGGAACCAGAATTATCGGCATGATCTTATTACAGCCAAGATCTGCCAACCCGGTCCACGACATAGATCAGGCTTTCAGGAGGCAGTGAGCGAAAAGGTCAGATGATGCTGTTGTAAGGGAAGAGCGGGGGGGTTCATGTCCACAAAATTGCTTTTGGCGGCGCGCTGATCATGTGAATGTTTGGTTCTTATTTGTGTTTACGTAACGGCTTAACATCACTCTGAAATGTCCAGCGAGCGTCAGATGTGAAAGACTTGTCTGCTTCAGGCTGATCGAACTCCCATACACTCCCCCTCCCAAGCCTCCGGCCAACCTTTGTTGGGCTCAGGGATGCGTTTATGGCATCAATTCCTCTCACAAAATCACCGCTCTTGGCCATCCATGTGGCGTAGACACGACAGCTCTTTCGAGGATGGGGTCAGCTCAGAGATAAAGGAGAAGCTCAGAGATTGAGAGTGTTTCCTGCCTGCAGACTTCCCCTGCTTGCAGCCAAGGACCGATGTTGATTGACATCACCCAGTTATTTGGTTCCGTCGCCGATACCAGATTCTGGTGTCGTTTGTAATCCTCTTGCTCTTCTTCATCCCACCCAGCTGTTGAGTGCAATGTCCTATAGTGATCCCCATACTACAGAGCTGTATATATCTGATCTCTCCATCTCCAACAACACAGTCCACCACCCCAGCACCGCCTCTCAACCCGATACCACTGCACCATCCACAGCGAGGCCCTTCAACTTGTACGGCCCTTTCGGAGAGACCCAACTTCATACCGAAGCTGACATTCTCAGCCTGTCATCTGCTACTCCGTCGGTACCTACTCAATCATCCACGCCCTTCTTGCCTGAAGCGGTGAGTCTGAGATGCGTCGAGAGGTGCAAAAGTTGACTGGATCTATGCAGGCGTACGGCCAACAAATGGCTTTTCAACCTAAACCATCCTTGTCCGCCCCCTACACCGTTCCATACCAGCATGTCAACCCATCAGACCTTCGATTGTCCCCACAGCATGCCACGACGGTCCACGAAGCACAAACAAACATCGTAACCAACACACCAAAGCAACAACACAACACCCCAGCGCGCGGGATGTCCAGGCTCGGTATTGCCGAGGGAGAGAGATCAGGGCAGAGGAGCTCGCCGTATGACAAAGGGAAAGAGAGGCCGAGGTCGAAGAGCATGGTGGAGCAGTCTGGGAGCGGGAATCGCAAGCCGACGCCGAGTAGCTCGGGCAGGAGAAACAGGGAGAGAAAAGTAACGGGAGTTGCTGGTCAGTCATCCCTATGATCGGGGATTCAAGCTGATCACTGTGTCAGTCCCCATATCCCTCCCCGTCTTGCTACCTCAACTACAGCTGCAAGAAGCTTCCTCTGCTTACGGACCGCCTGAATCCATGTCCAGTCATGCGGCCAATATCTCCTCCCTCCACCACGCCGTCGCCCGATTCTACCGCGCCTCTCGTAGTACGCAGCACTCTCACGAAGAAGCATACAACCAAATCATGGATACAGTCTTGGACGCATCTGCGGCTTCTGAAAGAGTTTGGGATGGAGAGTGGCTCGGACCTTCGGTGGGTCAGAGCACAGATCAAGCAGTAGGATGGGGAGGTATCGCAGATTTGGCATCGCCGCCACCCACAATCAAATCACAAGCTCCCACGCTTCCTTCTTCTCTCGATATGACCAATCGCGGAGGTCAATTGTCTTCTCTTCAGCACCCAGCGCCACTTGCGACTATCTGGCAAGACGACCCCGCTGCCACTCCTCATCTATCAACATCCACCATCAGCCAGAGCGTCATCCCTTCGAAACAGCACGGTCGATCAGTCTCTCTCCCTGTCCCACAAGCGACGCACCAGCAAGTCTTCCAGCCTATGCTTTCCAATATTCCCGTGGATAGTGGACCGCAATACTCCCAGAATGCTGTACTCCCCCGACCGCCAGTCCAATCATCTCCTCCTACGGCACACATCGATGCCCAACTCGCGTCAAACATCAAACTCGCTGTCGACGCCGCCTACGCCAATGCCTGTAAGAGCGCCTCCTCTCTGCCAGCAAACACCCAAGAGCGCATCAACACAGCTGGCCTGGAAGCCGCCAATATCATGGTGGAGGATTTCCACCGAGTATACCGGGATGCGGTGCTGCGCTGGACGGAGCTGGGGTGTGCAGAGGATGTTGCTTCCGAACGAGGAAAGTATGAAGTTGATGTGTATGTGAGAGGGGTCTATCAGCGTACACTGGGAACATTTGGAGATGGCGCTGAGCCGGGCACCCGTTTGGCGTCTGTATCTGGACCATCGATCAATCAACCTTCTGTTCACCGGACGTCGGGCAGCCCTCTGCAACAGGGCGCCGGAGCAGTGGCCTCAACGGTATATCCCACTCCTGGTCTGAGCAGCGGCCCCTCATCCATCCCTTTACCAAACGTATCCGGATTTACAGCAGCTCTGTCATTCAAGCTCCCCAACAATGACGTCCATCGTTACATTACAGCCTTCCTCATCGACAATGTCATCAAAAGATTCAACATTGGCAACTACATCCCCATCGGCTTTCTGCCACCCTTCATGATGACTGGCACTCCCGTCAACTCACTCGAGGAGGCCTTGGACCCGAAATTGGGGTGGTTCTGGAGTGAAGAAGATGTGCTTCGGGTGACGGAGGTGGTAGCGCGGGAAGCGTTCGGGACGAAGAATCTGGATGGGCTGTTGATGCACTACGTCAGCGACGTTGTTGGATCACCCCATGACGAAGCGGCAGTTGGGAGAGTGAGAATTCTTCATCCTCAGAATCGGGTCGAACTCGGGTCGCTTGCGGTGAATTGTTGGATGGATGAGTTGCTTGTGATGTATAGAAAGAAAAGCGTGGAAAAGATAGGGACGATGGACGATTGGAATGAGAGGGAGAGAAATATGTTGGAGGTGAGGAGAAAGATCGTGGATAGTGTGAGTAAGGAGCTGGTTCTGAATCGGAAAGTGGATTAGGCAATCGCATTCGGGAGTAACCTGTCGGTCAAGGGAGTGTACATCTAGGCTGGCAATTCATCAAGTTTCTTTACGCGTATGCGCAGCTCCTTGTTGTTTATGTGTCTCGTCACATGTCTGAACAGGTGACAAGCTCTGGAGAACCATCATACTACTATTGTGTCGTGAAGAAGGCCGTCGTATCCTGTCGGACATTGTGATAGTCATGTCCCAAGTCTCGTATGAATGTTGATGATGTGGTGTCTGTCGTTATAACCAACGCCCGAAGATCTGTGATGCAAAGCCTGATCCTATCGCTGTTCCGCCCAGTAGGCATGATTCCGGCTGGATGAGCTGCAAAGCTTTTACACAGCTCAGATTCGGCTCATCATGGCGGTCATGCTGCTCATGCACAATCCAAGGTCCGCCAAAGCCGGTGGCTACAGCGCCAATCGCAACATCGGCTGCCCGAATCCCACGTGGGGGGGGGCAGCTGAAGGCACGGTGCCTTGCCGCGAGACGGGTTCTTGTTTTGCCGTGGAAAGCACGAACATGATCGCAATCAATTCTCCTTTTTCTCCATTTCGTGCTTTACCTTGTGGGATCTGGTCCCGTCCATTCTCCTCGCAGAAGACCGAGCATTAACGGCTGAGGTACGTAATACTATTGAAGTCTAATGATGGTGCCTTGGCTGATAAGTGAGCACGACAAAGCAGGCAACGTGCAAAGTCATGCACTAGGACTTATCACTCATCGACGAGGCTCTGCCGGCTGACACCATCTGTCGTGTCTGTAGTCTGCTTACTTCCCATGGATCCCATTGGTCGGCTGTGATGTGTCGTACCTCCTCCACCGCTCGCCCTGCTCTTGGTCTGGATACCGCCATCTAGTTGTGCCGGTGCGGGATGCGAGGTATGCTTGATCTCGTTCGCTTGCAGCTTACTGATCAACTCTCAGACGGCAGTCAAGCATGTATTACCTGTCCCCTAGCAAGCCTTGCGTCATTCCTCTTTACAAATGCCTCGCGGCTCATCCAAGACATCCTCCAGACTCATTTCATACAAAAATCTCTCTCTTCGCAATGGCCAGCTTTTCCCCACAAGCAGAATATCGAGCTCAAAATGTCGTACTCATCATACGACGAGAAAAAGGACGTCTCCCCGCCCCCGGTCTACCCCATCCTCTCGGCAGGACAGGAAGACGACGTCGCTCGCCCTCAGTACTTTGTCGACAATGATCTCAAGTTTGTCGGCGAGCAGGGTGGTAACGGTGCGCAAGCAACCTACCAAGATGCTTATGGTGCGCCAGTGGAGGGTAAGAACCCGTTAGGCTACAGTGTGGGATGGTGGTCGGCGTTGTTTCTCAACGTCACGATGCTGATTGGAACTGGTATCTACTCTTTCCGTGAGTCATTATTATTTCTGTAACTCTTGCAGAGGCTGATCAATACACTAGCATCTTCCCTGTTGAAGAACCTCGGCTCTGTCGGTCTCGCCCTTTGCTACTGGCCCATTGGTCTCCTCATCGCTCTCGCTGGTATCTCCGTTTACCTCGAGTTTGCATCCTACTTTCCCTCTCGATCTGGTGCCGAGGTCGTCTACCTTGAGCAAGCCTTTACGAAGCCGAGGTACTTTTTCCCTATCGCCTTTGCCATCCAGACAGTCATTTTGTCTTTCGTGTCTAGCAACGTGATCGGTGAGTTGCCGTGTCTGTCATTGCTCGAGACATGCTGACAGTGTTTTAGTCGTCGCTCAATACATCTTCCGAATGACCGACCACAGCCCTACCGACTGGGAATCCAAAGGTGTCGGAATCGCGGTCCTCACTGCTTGTACTCTGCGTACGTCCTCACCAGCCCTGGCTTCGCTTACTTACTGACCCATCTACAGCTGTCTGGCTCAGTACCAACGCGTCCCTCCGTATCTCCAACACCCTCGGTGTCCTCAAGATCATCACCCTTCTGCTCATCATCATCCCCGGCTTCGTCGCCCTCGGCGGCGGTTTCAAAGCCGTCCCCGAGCCTACCGCCAACTTTCACAACGCCTTCGAGGGCATGTCCTCCAATGGATACAACCTCTCCAATGCGCTCGTCAACATCATCTTTTCTTATGGCGGTTACACCAACTCGTTCAACTTGGCGAATGAGATCAAGAACCCTATCAAGACTATCAAGAGGACAGCGAACATTGCCGTCATCTTTGTGGCCATCCTGTACATCTTGACCAATATTGGATACTTTGCAGTCTGTAAGTCATTATCCCCTTCTTTCTCATTCACGGCTAACAAAAGCGCAGTGACCAAGTCTGAGATCACAAACTCCTCCCAAGTCACCGCCACCGTCTTCTGGAACAAGATCTTTGGCTCTAAAGCCGCAAAAGGTCTTACTATCCTCCCCGTCCTCTCGGCTGGTTCGAACATTGTCACCGTCATCGTTGGACACTCTCGTATGATCCGTGAGATTGGTAGGCAGGGTGTTCTGCCCTGGCCCAGATTTTGGGTATACACTTGGCCCTTTGGGACACCCACTGGGGCGTTGATCACGATCTATATCATTTCCTTCATCGTCGTCGTGGCGGCCCCTGCTGGAGATGCTTTCAGTTTCAGTACGTTTCCCTTCTTCCAAAACTATTTTGCTCGAAAGCTGACATCCCCATCAGTCGTCGCTCTTTCCAACTACCCCTCATCCTTCTTCCTTGCCCTAATGACCGTCGGTCTGTTCGTCATCCGCCGTCGTAGGGCAAGGCTCAACTTGCCTCCTTCCGAGTACCGCTCGTGGACGTTCGTCGTTCTGTTCTTTTTGGCGAGCAACATCTTCTTGCTGGTCATGCCTTGGGTGCCTCCTCCCGGCGGTCTCAATGGAGGCAGCTTCTCGTTCTTCTACGCTTCGAGTAGTTTGACTGGTATCGGAATGTGAGTCCCCTTCCCTCTCCCCATCTGTGATCCAGGACGACGCTGACAAGGAAATAGCATCGCTACCTGCGCCCTCTACTTCTTCGTCTGGACCCGCTGGCTCCCCAAATGGGGCAACTACCAGCTCCGCCAAACTGTCGTCACTTTGCCAGATGGGGCTGTCACGCACCAGATTATCAAGGTGAAGAATGATGAGGTGGATGCTTGGGATGCGAAACATGATATTGCGGGGAGGAGTTTGGATGAGAGGGAGGCGGATGCTTAGATCGCGGGGATTGAGAGGTTTGATAGGACTTGGGGGCTTGATGGTTCTGGTGTTCCGGTATAATGGTTGAATAGGATGATCGTAAGAAGTTTGTTTGGGATTGTCTTTTTAGGGGCACGAGTATGGTATCGTCTTTGGGTAACTCGGGGTATCTGTCGTTATGTAGCGTTACAATAGTCTAATGAAAATCTTGTTTCAGTACATATGATACTCGTCCATACCCAGATGCCTGTATGATTACTGTACAAATGATGCCGATATATCTGTCGATGATGCTGGTCTTGCATTCCCTCCTGCTCCCTTCATATACGCTGCGCATGTCTCTCGGGCCTTTGTATTACTCAGCAGCAGGTCCACTCCCACCCTTATCAGCAACATCATCCAACGCCCTCTTTGCCATCTGCGCGAGGATATCAGGCCGGTCGGCAAATTCGATAAGTCGAAGGCGGAGGGCGTAGCAGACTATCACCTCGTCAGTCACATGTCATTTCCAAAAGTCATGAAAAGGGCAGTGGGAACGCACCTTTTTCGATCTTCTCCAAGGAGCGTTGGGTCTCGTCTTGTTTCTTTGAGAGTTGCCTGAGAGAGTCGGGGTTAATGGCGTCAAAGTCTGGCCTTTGTGTTAGTCTTCTGCGAGGCGAAAGGGGAAGGAGAGAGGGACGTACGCGTTTTGACTGTTCGGACGAAGTCACAGACTGCTAACGGTGTTTCGTGGTCGCCAGTACCCAGAGCTACGTTTCGTCAGCAGGAGCAGGAAGATGAAGAGTCGGCAAATGGGGCATACCGTTGGTGGCGTATCGCATGAGCTCGCCGGTGAGGTCAGACATACCGAGGATGTAGTCTTCTGGTGTGACGACGAGGTACTACACAGATGGTCAGCAGACAGCATAGGCGTTGAGAGAGGGAAACGTACCGGCTGGCCGTTCTCATCAGACACCGCTTTTTGGACATCTTCGAGAGAGACGAGGCTGCCGTGTTCGAGATACCACATGAAAGAGAGACCTTCGATGTACTCTTCTAGTCCAGGTGTACTTCGAAATGTCAGTTACGATCTCCGCATGTTATTGGAGTTCTGTACTCACACAGACTTTCTCCACTTCCAGAAACCCCACTCCCATCCTTCCTCTTCCCCTTCATCCCTGACCTCCCTCTCCTCCTCACCCTTTCCACCCTTTCTCATCCCACTTCGCTTATTCGCCTCCCGCAGCTTATCTCTGATCTGCTTAAAAAGCAGCGCAATCTCTCTCTCCTTGCCTTTGCCTTGTTCGAGATTCTTCTGACGCTGGGCAGGGGTGGGCAGGGTGGCACCGCGGTGAAGGTGGAAGATGAGTTTCTTGGAGAGCTGGGTGATGGAGCGGGAGAGGATTATCAATGATTCTCTGAGAGCATTCTGGGTGGTGTCAGTGCTTGGTAGCAAGCGGAGAGAAAAGGACAGACTTCATCGTCGAGCTCGGCTCGGTAGGCTTCGAAGGTTTGAGCGAGGTGCTGCTTCCTTGAGAAGTGGGTGAGATCGGAGCTCAGTGGTTGAGATATAGCAGCGGCCATGGTGACGGTATGATCTGCTTGAATGCGAGAAGTCTACTTCAAGTGAACCAGAAAGCAGAGAGAGAAAGTGGAGGTGTTGATGCGACGCGGCGTCCGCCGAAACGGTTACGTAAACCAAAAAGTCGGGACGAATGAATCTGCGAAAGCGCCAAAGTTGTGAGTTGTTGATTTCGACGGCATCCAACAGCTCCCCTATCACCCACGCCCCGACTATCCGGCCCCCGACTAGGTCAACCTCGACTCATCTCGGCCATATAAAAGCGAATCTTCGGGCAACAGTACGCAAGAGAGGGCCAAGATGAACTGGGTCGAGGTGGACCAGCAGGACAAGCAATATGTTTCGTCTGATGTCCCTCGGAGAATGTAAGTGACGACTTGCATGTATGAGATGCTACTGACTTCGTGCAGAAAACATATTCAATTTCAGCCTTTGATCCCCAAGGATATCGTTCGTATCTCCGAGGTCCAGGTCAGCGTTGCCGAGCTGTATCAGAACAACGAAGATGGAACGAGGGTCACTGCGACACAAGGACCTCTAGATCCGCGTATGGTGAGCTCATTCAGCTGTTGATTCGAGCTCAAAAACTGATAAACACGAAGGGTCCAAATGAGAAGGGCAAAAAGTGCGCGACTTGTGGTGAAGAAGCGGCCAAGTGTGTAGGACACTATGGTTACATCAAGCTGGTGCTGCCAGTATTCCATATTGGATACTTCAGGCCCACTATCAACATGCTTTCATGTGTCTGCAAAGTGAGTATCGTCTCAGCTCCACTCGATTGACTCTGACAGATATATAGACCTGCGCCCGAGTACTTCTCCCTGCCGGCGAAAGAAGCACCTTCCTCAAACGATTCCGTCGTCCCAATCTCGAATCCCTCCAACGACAATCGGCAGCCAAAGCCGTGCTCGCCGCCTGCAAAAAGGTCAACATCTGCCCCTACTGTTCCGCTCCCAACGGCGTTGTCAAAAAGTCCGGGCCGCTCAAGATCAGCCACGAACCCTATCGCGCAGCCAAGATGGCGAATATGAAGGACGAGTGGATGGCGACTTTCAAGAGCGCGGTAGCGGAGAATCAGGCGGTGGCGACGCATTTGAGCAAGGCGGTGGATGATCTGAATCCGTTGAAGGTGTTGAATCTGTTTGAGAGGGTGACCGCGGAGGATTGCGAGTTGTTGTCGCTACATCCGGAAGTTGGTCGACCAGAGGATTATCTCTGGCAGTACATTTCTGTACCTCCGCCTTGTATCAGGCCCTCTGTTGCTTCAGAGGCCGGAAAGTGAGTACAGATATGTTGTATATGGGCTGAATGCTGACCTGGACCAGCAACGAGGACGACTTGACCGCCAAGCTCGCAGAAATTGTAAACTACAACAACACACTGGCGTTGATGATGGATCTCGGTCGAGGTATTGAAATGATCTCCGTAAGCTCAACAATTGTACGCCGTGACGTGCTCCGCTAACACTTCACAGTCAAACTGGGAAGTTCTAGGCCAAGCTGTCGCCTTATACATCAACTCTCAGGCCCCGGGTATGCAAGCCGTCGGCGGCAAGCCCATCCGTGGCTTCGTCCAACGTCTCAAAGGAAAACAAGGTCGTTTCCGAGGAAATCTTTCGGGAAAACGTGTCGACTTCTCCGGCCGAACCGTCATCGGTCCCGATCCCAATCTCCGTATCGACGAAGTCGCCGTCCCCGAAAAAGTCGCGGTCAAACTCTCTTACCCAGAGAGGGTGACGGATTACAACATGGAGGCGATGCGGCAGGCGGTTATCAATGGATCGAGGCTGCACCCGGGAGCCAATGTGTTGGAGAGGAAGATGGATAACGGGGGGACGATGCGGATTGCGATGCATGTGATGAAGGAGAAGGAGGCGAGGATTAGGTGGGCGAGGGATTTGCAGATTGGAGATGTCGTGCATAGGCACGTGAGGGACGGAGAGTAAGTCAACTTGATGCCGACAGGGATGGGGCGCTGATACAACGCAGTATTGTTCTTTTCAACCGACAACCGTCACTGCACAAGCTTTCTATCATGGCTCATAGAGTGCGAGTCCGTCCTTGGCGTACGTTCAGGTTGAACGAGTGTGTTTGTAACCCCTACAACGCCGATTTCGACGGTGATGAGATGAACTTGCGTAAGTTGTGCTTCCGAATGCAAGATTCACCCGCTGACTTTTCTCTAGACGTTCCTCAGACCGAAGAAGCTCGAACTGAGGCTCTCGAACTCATGAACGTCAAGAAAAACTTGGTCACTCCCCGTAATGGTGAACCCATTATCGCTGCCATTCAAGATTTCATCACCGCCTCCTACCTCCTCTCCCGCCGTGACCGGTTCTACGACCGCCAACAATTCACTCAAATTGCCTCCTATCTCGGAGACGCGAACCTGAAGATTGAGCTGCCCCCACCTACCATCTGGAAGCCAGAGAGGCTATGGACCGGAAAGCAGATCTTCAATCTGCTAATGAGGCCGAACAAGGATTCGAAGGTGCTTGTCAACTTGGAAGCCAAGTGTCGAACGCAACATGACCCCGCCAAGGAGGACCGTTTCCCGCCAGACATGTCTCCGAACGATGGGTACCTCGTGATCCAGAACAGCGAGATCATGTGTGGCGTATTTGACAAGAATACGGTCGGAGACGGAAAGAAGAATTCTGTGTTTGGTGTCATCTTGCGAGATTACGGAACGGAAGAAGCGGCGAATGCGATGAACCGACTGGCCAAGCTCGCTGCCCGCTGGCTTGCCAACATTGGTTTCTCTCTCGGTATCAACGACGTTATCCCCGGTCCCATCCTCCACGCTTCCAAAGATGCTCGTGTCGAGAAGGCGTACGTGGATTGTGACAACTTTATCGAGTTGGCCAAAAAGGGTCTGTTGGAGAACTCGCCGGGATGTGATCAGGAAGCGACGTTGGAGCAAAAGATCTCAAAGACGCTTTCCGACGTTCGAGAAGCTGTCGGAAAGACGTGTATGCAGGAGCTGAGTAGGCACAATGCGCCACTTATCATGGCTACTTGTGGTTCTAAAGGTGAGTTCTAGCTCGGTACGGGTAGATCAAGGCTGACACGTTGCAGGTTCCGTCATCAACGTCGCCCAAATGGTGGCTTGTGTCGGTCAACAGATTATTGCTGGTTCCCGTGTACCCAACGGTTTCCAAGATCGATCCCTTCCGCATTTCCGAAAGAAGTCCAAGAACCCTCCGTCCAAGGGTTTCGTCCGCAACTCTTTCTTCTCAGGTCTTACCCCTCCCGAATTCCTTTTCCACGCCATCTCTGGTCGTGAAGGTCTTGTCGATACTGCCGTCAAGACTGCCGAAACTGGTTACATGGCGCGAAGGTTGATGAAGGCATTGGAAGATCTGTGTACGCACTACGATCTGAGTGTGAGAAATAGTGTTGGAGGAATTGTGCAATTCCAGTATGGTGATGATATGCTGGATCCGGCGTGCTTGGAAGGTGATGCGACGCCGGTGGAGTATGTTAGGAGTTGGGCGCATGCTCGGGTAAGTCTCATTTCTGAGAAGGATTGGAGCGAGCTAACAGGGACTCCAGAGAATCACAGGAAATAAGGGACGGGCTCTTTACCCCTATGAAGTACGCAAGATCGCCGCCCGAATCTACCCCGAGTCCTACGTCCCGCCTGTACCTCCCACGCCCCCTCCCCAAAACAACCGCCGACGCCAGCGCGCTCCCTCTACTCCTCCACCCCCTCCTGAGATCCCCGCTGTGCCGCAAGAATGGCAAGGGTGCCACTACAAGTTCCGAGAGATCACTTATCAGTTCGTGGTGGACAAGATTGTGAAGCCGATGATGCAGCAGAGGTTGATGAGAGGGCTGCCGGATGCAGATGATGAGGAGATGGCCGAAGAGTATGAGTCTTTACTCAACTCGGATGACCGTAAGTCGACCGCTCCTTTGGTAGTAGGCGAAACTGACATATATTGGTAGCTGCTGTGTCGCGAGTGCTCGAAAACGCCAACAAGGTCACTGAAGAGCAACTTACTTCGTTCCTCGAGAATTGTCGTATCCGTTACCTTCGTGCCAAGATCGAGCCCGGTTCTACCGTCGGTGCCGTCGGCGCTCAGTCTATCGGTGAACCCGGTACCCAGATGACCTTGAAGACTTTCCATTTCGCTGGTGTCGCTTCTATGAACGTCACTTTGGGTGTGCCTCGTATCAAGGAGATTATCAACGCCGCCAAGGTTATCAGTACGCCGATCGTCACGGCCGAGTTGAACATCCCTGAGAGCGAGACGGCGGCAAGGATCGTGAAGGGACGTGTGGAGAAGACTATCTTGGGAGATGTGAGTGGTGATGCGCGATCCGTGGACGGCTCAGCTGATATATTATAGATTGCGTCGGTGATCGAAGAGAGTTGGACGAACGCAAACGCATACATCGAGGTCCATATCGACATGGACGCTGTGCGTCGTTTGCAGTTGGAGGTTACCCTAGAGTCAATCAAGTGGTCATTAGTACGCGCCAGTAAACTCAAGATTCCAGAAGGAGTAAGTCATTCTTCTCGCCTATCAGCACCATCCCTAATATGGTTATTTAGTCTATCCACATCTCCAACAAGACCAGCCGAGTCCGTCTATGGATCGATGAAGTAGACAAGGACAAGGGCAACGGTATCTACGAACGCCTGAAATTCCTCAAACGGGCCATCCCGTCTGTCCAGATCAAGGGTCTTCCCGGCGTCGACCGTGGTGTTGTCTCCAAAGACGAAAAGAATGACGCCTACCACCGCCTGCTTCTCACTGGTTACGGTCTCTCCGAAGTCATGGGTACCGAGGGTGTCAACGGTCTCATGACCAAGACGAACCACGTCATGGAGACTCAGCAGGTCCTGGGTATTGAGGCGGCGCGACAAACAATCTACAACGAGATTCAAACGACAATGCAGTCACACGGAATGTCGATTGATCCTCGACACGTCATGTTGCTGGGAGATGTCATGACGTACAAGGGAGAGGTGTTGGGTATTACGAGGTTCGGCGTGCAGAAGATGAAGGATTCAGTGTTGATGTTGGCGAGTTTCGAGAAGACGACGGATCACTTGGTGCGCCCCTTCATTTGTCTAGTTGCCGTTCGACAAGCTGACTTGCCTGCAGTTTGATGCTTCGCTGTTCTCCAAAAAGGATGAGATTCAAGGTGTCTCTGAGTGCATCATCATGGGTACCCCAGCACCTGGATGTGGTACTTCCTTGGCCTCCATTGTTACCCCCGCTCCGCCTCTGCCGGCGAAGAGGTCCTTGTTGTTCGAAGCGGCGTATAAGGCGGGACAGAGTCGATTAGCGGCGGGGATGGCCGTGGCGATTAGATAGACGTAAAGAACAGGGAAGTTTCGGCCGCTTTTGACTCGTTTTCCTTCTTATCATATAGGGCTCTTCGATAATGCTATTCATGACATACATCATTGGTTACTTGGGGCACTGATTGAGTCTATTCTGAAGCTCAGGGTGCAGTGTGTCCTCGAGTACAAGCACTACCCGGCAATTTGACAAGCTTCTCCATCATCATGTTCTATCTGTTGACAAGCACTTTTCCTGTCCATCCTCGGCGATCTCTGCAGTATCTTGCTTACGGCAGCAGCCATTCCCCCTGATTAATCTGGCGAGGGGCCTTTGGACAGAACTCGCACTCCTCGTAACCCCGAACTTGGATCCTATTCTCCATCCCTACATTATGCGGTGCTTTGTTCTGCAGAGCCACTCGGACCCTCTGTCGGATGTTTATCTCGACAGTATCGAGTACGGATTGCTTGATGCTGGGTGAGAGACAATAGGATAAGCCGTCAGGGAAGCGGACGGTGTCCATGTTGGTGAAGATGAATTTCCTTGGGTATGGTGGCATTCCATAATGGCTAATGCGGACGTGAGTCTCCGCTTCGGTCGATACCCGACAAGAATAATGGTGGGCAAACGAAGCTTACCTTTGACTGATTGGCCACCGAGACATGTAACTCACACAAAATTGGACGATATCGTCCAAATGATGTACCGCGGTAGTCACACCCGGATTGAAATCGATGGGCAGCAAGTCAACAAACATCATATCAGAACAACTTCCGAGGTAAATGGCATCGAGGCCCGCCATTCGCGGAGTCGACTTGACGTTCTGGAAACGAGTGACACAGATCGTTGAATGAGGCCCGAGCCCTTGAACGTAGTGGACAATGTCCAACATGTATCCCAGTACTTGTTCCGGAATATGATCAGGGAGACGAAAACAGACGGAAGAAAGGTTCCAGAGAGACAAAGTCGCCCTCTGATCGAGCGGTGGGAGATATTTTTTTCGGCAGATAGCCTCAATACAGTCTGCCTCAAAAGCCAGATGAGCCAGGCTTTTGAAGAGGCCAGTGTGTGACCGCTCGTCGCCCATAGCGCTCTGGCGCCAGCGATCCCCAAGGGCCAGCTCCCACGCTTGTAGCGCGTCTGTGATGGCATACCAAGCACGCAATGACACGAGAACCAGTGATTGGCAGCAGGTCATCAGCAGGTCGCTTTTACTTGGCAAGGGTAGTTGACCAGATTGAGTCTCCCACTGATGAGGTCCATGTAGGAGACCTTCGAATACGCCTCTTTCAATGATTACATCCGTAATGTCGATACGTCTGTACAGTCGGGGGATGAAAGCGGCATAGTGCGCCTTCGAAAGGTAAGCGAGGGTGAGGATGTGGTCGTTACATGTTTCCGAGCCAAAGAAGAAGTCGAAGACAAGATTCTGCAACTCGGGGGGGAGGATAGGGAGAGATGAGATTTCGTAGATGGGAAGAGAGATGTTGGTGTTGGCACAAGAGCATATTTTGGGATTTGTTTGGTTCATTATTGCGATGGTGGTGTTTGAGGGTGACAAGTTGTCAGGCCCTGAGGGGGACGGGACGGGGGACGGGACCCTGGAGCGGTGGAGAGAGCTGTACGGGGCGGTTTTTTATGAGGGGTGAAGACCTTAACGGTATTGTCGCATATGGAGAAACGTATGGAGTTCTATGGAAATCTACTAGGCAACGATCTGGGCGGCGGCTATCTCCGCTGAGTGTGACACAACTCACAAGTGGTTGTCAGATAACCAAATGGGACAAAGGTCTATAAGCACCCTATGCAAGACAGTAAAAGAGCGGGACAAATAGTGTGATGCTGCGGGCGGGATGGCGCAATGCGGAAACCGCCACATCAGCAATACACTGCGACGCCAACCGAGGCCACCCCGAGCGGAAGTGCGTGGTCTGATGGGTACGTGTTTAAGATTCAATCAAGGGATCACACTTCTGTTTGACACTCATGTTACAAAGAAATAACCGAAAGCGATGCAATGTCTTTTGCATTACAACAACAGTTCGCCAACCTGCAATTCGCCCAAATATTTTGCAGTCTCGCCAGCCTGCTTATGATTGCTTGTCTCTTCTATATGCAGAGTATCAGCTGCATCGGTTTTTATTTGTATATTGTGACTTTCGGAGATCTGTTATTTCCCCGCGGCTGTCCATCTTCTTAGTACCATGTATGTACCTGCCTGTGAGTCACGGTTTCAAGTAGTATTCACGTGTCTCGCTCGCTGCATAAAAGTATTTCAAGTTATCTGCTTGATGTTTCCTAGCTAGAAACTGCCGGTCGCTCACTCGCTCTTCCAGCTTCCTCCAGAGCGCCCATCCCTCCGATAGATGACTCAACTGGTCGACATTCGTGGCTTGGGTAGAGCCTAGTGTCGGACTGATCTATTCTAATGATGCACTTGCGATCGCTCCTCCTCTCGTCCCTGCAACGGGGTTCAATCTGATCGCCCGGCGTTGTAGCCGTTTGAAAGACCGACAACGTATACCAGTCCGAGCCCGAATTCTCGTCTAATCGCACCGCCACCATGCCCCCAACCCGATCTCAACGACCAGGTGCCCCAGGATAATCAGGAACTCTTCGACTGGGACGCCCTCTACCGAGACGCCGACATGCTCACTGAGGACGAACTGGCAATGTGGCGGGAACTCGTTTACCCAGCAAACAACGTACACCAGTCCGAGCCCGAATTCTCGTCTCGCATCCTGCCTCTTGCGCCCGCGCCCCATGCCGACCGTATGGATTATCCTGCCCCGGACATCCTCCACGAAACCGCCCATAGGTTACGCCACCTCTCCAAACACTTACACTGGGTGTGAGGAGGTGGAGGTACAGCCGGATGCGTTTGCTGGGGAGGGTCGTTGAATGATGACTGAATGTGGCTGGACGCAGCATGCTGGTAGGCAGGGTCGGCGTTGCTGATCTCGCTCTGTTGTGACCCCATGGGAGCAGGAGAGGAGAAGTCAGAGAGCAGGCGTTGTTGATTGACTTCTTGCGCCGTTGGCCGATGGCCGAGAGCTTGTTGACTGGTGCCACTCCTCGCAGATCCCTCGCCGTACCCGCCGCCTATTCCCATGCCTAGACCGCCACTCTGCCGAAGCTGCTGAGGGTACTGCTGGGTAGATCGGGAGCTCGAAGAGGGTCCTGCCGGTGCCACACCCCACGAGTCATGGGTTGTGACCACCACCAGCATGAGCGTTGTCCGGGGCAGGATAATCCATACGGTCGGTATGGGGCACGGGCGCAAGAGGCAGGATGTGCGACGAGAGTGGTGTACGTTGTCGGTCTTTCAAACCGCGTCAGCGAAGACTCTCACCGGCACCTGAAGTGAACTTTACTGGGTAAACGAGTTCCCGCCACATTGCCAGTTCGTCCTCAGTGAGCATGTCGGCGTCTCGGTAGAGGGCGTCCCAGTTGAAGAATTCCTGATTATCCTGGGGCACCTGGTCGTTGAGATCGGGTTGGGGGCATGGTAGCGGTGCGATTCGAAGGTTCGTCGCTCCTCTGCCGCACGGTCAGTATAGGTGGTCGGCGAGAGAGGTGCCGGGGGGTTGGGGAGTGTGGATAAGGGCGGGGAAGCGGCGGATGGGACGCACCGTTTGTGAAGACGCGTAGAAGTGGCGTGGAGAGGAAGAAGAAGAAGAGACACAAACTTGCAGACGCCTGATTCGACGCGCCTTGATCAGGTACGGGCGCACCGTGTTCTGCCATCATAACGTGACGCGCTCATTCTCTGTGGCAGTCACTGTTGAGATGATCATACATGCCAATACAGAACTCGAGCACCATGCTGTACATCGCTCATGTCTCTTTGCATGTCAAGCATGACCAACAGCTTCTATCCCCATCATTGCATCCGAGAGAACATCACTCAACATGGCATGGCATCAGGAAGACTGTTTCGAGCCTGCGTTCACTTGGCCCGCTGTGCAGGCATATGTGTCATGATTTCAAGTGAATGAGCGGCACAGAACGCTACAAGCTTCGAAATAGCTAGGCGGTGGAGATTGCGCTCGGTAAAGAGGATGTTTGGGCGAGTACACCGGTGTAGTATATGGAAAGAGGCTTGTCCAGCCGAGTTGTCTATAATGTTGGCGCTGCAGGAGAGGGCAGCGACCCAGTCTACTACTCGAATGGCCTTATGTTCTTGACCTCTTTCCGTGCATGGACGCTCTAAGTGTGGTAGCATACCTCTTCGCCCACCCGTATGTTGGCTGACCAATTTGGTCCCGTCGAAGAATCGGAGTTCCGAGGAGGTGCGGTGTGCGAGTGTATTCTTGCAATTGTTGTGATCCCTTTCTCCGCAGACATTTCGTCTTGCCAGTATTCTGTCCTTCTAGAACTCCCGCATGGCCATCTCGCCCGCCCCCAACAACACACTCCAAGCGAGCCCTCCTCTCGGGAATGTGGCCCAACAGCCGCCGCTCCCATCTTTACAGGCGTACTATCTTGGTGCCGTCGACAGCTATCGCCCCAGTTTGCCAGTGCCCGATTTGCTAGATGTGGATACCGTGAGTTGATCACCAGACCTGATGGGGACGGCAGAGTCTGACGACAGTATAGCGTCTCGAAGCCTCCCCTTCTATCACCACTGGCCACAACAACACCATCACACCCAACAGCGCCATTCCAACATTTGTCACCCACTCTCCGAACCAAGTTTCTCCCATGCTCTACACTCCAGATAAACTCTCCACGCCCTCTGCGCCCGCCAAGCAACCTTCGACACACCGCCTTAGAGCTGCAAAACAGCCCGGCCACAGGTCAATTCCCTACAACGTCAATGAGAGCCCGAAGAAGAAGAAAAGTGTAAGCCTGCAAAAGTCTACGGTGGCTATGGAGACTGGTTTGGAGGAGAATGATGGGATGGAAGTCGACCCTCCGGGTGCGAGTGCTGGTATCGGAATGTCGAACGAGGGCGGAGGAGGAGGTGGAGGAGGCGCCGACAAGACGCCGTTGAGGCACGCGAAATCAATGTTCAATATGTCTGTCCGCCCTCCTTCTACTCGTAAATCACCTCCTGCTCCGAATGGAGATACTCAACCACCACCTCCCTTGACCTCCAACCAAAACGATCCCTTTTTCGCTGAAAGATACGAATTAGACGTCGGCCATTCACCGGCTCAGCTCCTCATGGACTCTTCCATGGGAGCTATCGACAGCGCTGTTTCTCTTACGCAGACGCTTGATCAAACAGTGGAGTATGTAAATGGGATTGCGATGAAGATCCCGAGCATGAAGGTCGAGGCGGGGAAAGCTGCTAGCTCTTCGAACGGTGCCGACAATGGTGGTGGCATTACGGGTTTGAGGACTGCTGCTTCCGTGCCCGTGTTCCCTCGTCAGACCGACGATACGCCAGTTCAGCGACTCCCAGGTGACAATACCTCTTCTGGCGTACTCAACCCGAACCCCATCCATGCCCAGCACTCGTCTCTATTATATTTACCACCACCAGCTACAAACCTCAACGACATCTCATCTCCTTCGGCGGTACCTCCTCTCAAAATCTCGCCCATCATCCAAAATGTGCTCCATCACTTATGCGGACTGCACTACAACGCCATGATGGCGGAAGGCCTCTCGACCCTTCACCATCACATAGCTCATGCTCGCTATGATGCCGTAAAGTTTGCCGCCAAAGAGACTGAAATACTTGAGAAACACATCGACCAACGATACCGCGAGGCCAGCGCGCAAGCTCTTTCCATAGGGTGGTCGCTCAAGGCAGCGCAAAGCATGGGTCAGATGGAAGCTGAGAGAATGGCGAAGTCTATCGAATGGGACGAGGAGCAGAAACAGATGAAGACAAAGTGGGAAAGACTTCAAAGTGGGGATCTTACCGACACCACCAACGCCCGCATTCACCCTCGAAGTCTGCATAATCAGCTGCTAGGTTATACCCTCACCACCATCTTCGTCCCCAAAACCACTATTGATGTCAACGCTGAACGTTATGCGCATCGAGGCATTATTCGCTTCGTGGGTAACAGTTCCGGTCCTATCATCACCAACATCCAACAAGTGCTCGAGGTCCGGACGCTTCAGGATATGTCGGCTTTGAGGCTGCTCGCCTATCAAGTGGCGTGGCGTGTTCACCGTGTCAGATGGCTGGCTAGTGTTAGTACAGTGGCGGAAGGGAAGCAGGTGAAGCGCCCCGAAACCTACTTTGAGGAAGTTGGCAAGGGATTGATGTGCAAGATCATGGAGGCGTTCAATGATAGAGGAGACGGAGTGTACCAAGATACTGATGGGGAAGGGCAAGTCAATGGAAACCAGCGGGAGCTTGAAGAGTGGGTGTTGAAGGCTGTGAAGGTTTGGAAAACGACGGGAGAGGCGATGCTTGGCAAAGATACTGCTGGCCAAATTTGACGAAACACTGTTCCCGTACGATCGCGAGACAAGGACATTAAAGTAATATCATTGTTGTGATGCATAAAGCACAGTATCCTGTACAGCTTTGGTAGCCCAAATACCCAAAATTACGAACAAAAAAGGAAACAGCAGAAGACACTTTCACTACTCCTGATCGGGCACACCCCACCCAGCGCCTCCCGGAGTCTTAATGTTCACCCTATCCCCTTTCCTCAGCTTCACCAACCCGTTACTGCCCATGCTGATCGTCTCAAAAGTACCATCTTCGTTCTTTCTCAACCACAAGTTCTCTCCTCGGCCAGCGTTGCCTCCGCCAGCGAGTCCAAGGGGCGGGAAGACACGACGTTGAGAGACGATGGAGCATGACATGGGAATACGGGCTTCGAAGATACGGTCCATGCCCTCGCCTGATCAAATATCAGCCACTGAACGAAGGCATGGAATGTTATGAAAAGACATACCGCCCTTAAATTTGCCTCGGCCGCCACTGTCGGTTCTGATCTTGATCTGACGCAAGATCACAGGCGCTCTGTGCTCTACAATCTCTGCGTCGGCCAAGCGCGTATTCGTACAGTGCTACACAAAGACCATCAGCGTCTTGACACGATCGGGAAGAAATGAGACATACGACGTGGGTGCAATGTTGGCCACTCCAGCCCGGCCCTGCTCCTGTTCCGCCTCCCAGCGATTCTCCATATGTGAACCCTGGTATCACATTCCCATCCTCGTCCTTTCCTCCGATTCCTGCAAAGAACATACATCAGTACCGCATCAGACATTTAAAAAGGCCGAGCTCACCGATACCGACAGAGCTCGCGCATCCTTGGGAGCAAGCAGCAGCTTCAAATGCCCGGAGGATGTTGTCAACCAATCGATGGGTACTGATGGTTCCTCCGGATACAGCAACTACGCCTGAGGGGTTGATGATTGTACCGAGAGGGGAGATGATCTTGACAGGGTCCATGACACCTTGGTTGAGGGGCATGGGGATCGTAGCTACGCCCAGATTAGCAACTGCAGTAGGTAACAGATACGATGGACGTACGGCTAATCATTGACCGGATGGCGTAGATGATAGCGCCGTGAGTGAGGGAAGGCGGCATGTTGGTCTGTCACAGATCGTTAGTTCTGGCAAGTATAGAAAATGGTCAAACATACGTTGCTGTGCGACTGGGGACCGGTACCAGTCCAGTCAAAAGTTGCCTCGCCCTTCTCCCTGTCGATCCTGACTTCCAATCGAATCTCGGTTCCATTGTCCATCTACGACAAGTCAGATGATAATTCCAGAAGGAGGCAAAGTGACTCACATAGTCAACAGCTCGCAAAGGCCTCCCGCTAAACTTGTCATACGTCTGCCTGAAGAACTCGTGCACCGTCTCCCTCGCCACAAGCTGGATCTGCTTCATATAGAAGAGCACATACTTTGTCCCGTAATCATCGAACAGCTGCTGCACCAGGTTCGCACCTCTTTGATTTGCAGAAACGGAAGCTTGGAGATCAGTGAGATTGTGGTCGATGCGTCGGGTAGCGCTGTTGCCGGGGAACTTTCCGACCTCGTTGAAAAGCTCGATGACGCCTTCCTCGTCGAATTTGCCTTGGGAGACGAGCTTGAAAGTACCGACGTGAAGACCTTCTTCCCAGAGTTCCTTGGCGATGGGGTTCATAGCCGTCACAGCATTGCCACCGCTGCTGGGGAATCAGCATGGTATCGCAAGACGAAAAGACGGCAGACGTACATATCAGTATGATGCCCTCTGCTCGCAACATAGAACAAGACTTTGGTAGAATCATCAGGCCCAAAGATAGGAGACACAACCGTCAAGTCGGGAAGATGAGTACCTGTAACATAATCAGCCATATCGTCCAGCGCATTTGGCAAAAGAACTCACCGCCCCACTGCGGATGATTAGTCAACAAGACATCACCCGGCTGCAGTTTTCCTTTCCAGTGTTCATGCTGCGAAGCCACCGCATACTGCATCGACCCCAGATGAATCGGTATATGTGGCGCATTCGCCACCATCGCCCCATCCAATCCATGGATCGAACAAGAAAAGTCCAACCTCTCCTTGATCGACACTGAAATCGACGTGCGCTGGAGGGTATGCCCCATCTGCTCGGCGATGGACATGAAGCGGGAAGCGAAAACACCGAGCATGATGGGGTCGACGACAAAGTTTCCGTCGTCGTCGGTGGGGGTGGGGGTGTGTTTGGAGATTTTGAGGATGACGTGGTCGGAGAGGATGATGGCGCGGGCGGAAGGTTCGACGACGATAGTTTGAGTGGAGTCGACGATGATGGCTGGGCCTTGAACGGTGGAGCCTGAGGTGATGTCGTGCAGAAGGAACACGGGTGTGTCATACTTTTTGACATTCCCAGCAGAGTCAAAGTACGCCTCTTGAGTACTGTTTGGAGCAGCACTGAAGAGCACAGGGGAACCCTCGGCCTTTGCAAGCTCTCCAGCAAAGTCCTCGGGTGTAGCCTTGAACGACTGTCCCGTCGCGCTCACCCTCAGCCCGGCCAACTTGACCTTTCGCTGGAGGTTGAACGACGTCTCTCTCAGATGCGCCGCAAGGAAGTCGGCTTTGAGGGTATTGGAAGGTGGGAGGTCGAAGATGGTATCGGAACCATCATAGTGTAGGCGAATGATGACGCTGAAGGAAACATCTTGGCTCTTGACACCTTGGTCGACGAGTTGCTTTGCGGTATCACTTTTGAGCTCCTCGATTCGGGCAGCGATCCCCTTGTAAGCCTCGGAGGACTCAAAGTCGTCCGTGACTTCGCCCGTGATGGGGGTAGAAGCCTCGCTGGTCAAGTCGGCGCAAGCAATCCCATATGCTGAAAGAAGCGAAGAAAAGCGAGGGATGATGACTGTCTCGATGCCCAGACTGGACGCGATAGCACAAGCATGTTGCCCTCCAGCGCTACGATCAAATCAGCACTAGCCGCCCTGGAAGCATAGACGAGAGACTCACCCGCCAAAGCAACAAAGGTCATGGGTCGAGATAGCGAACCCCTTCTCTTCCGTCAACTTTCTCATCGGTCTTCCCATCTCCTCATTCGCCACCTTCAAGAACCCCGCTGCCACTTCTTGCACCGTATATCCCTTCCCCTCTTTGCCCTTATTGATCTCATCCGTCAAAGTCTCGAACTTGGAGAGAGAAGCAGAGAGGGAGAGGGGTTGGTCGCCGGATGGGCCAAAGATGGATGGGAATTGGGAGACGACGAGACGGCCGAGGATGAGGTTGGCGTCGGTTATGGCTAGGTCGCCGCCTTTGCGGTAACACGCTGGGCCAGGACTAAACTATGATTAGCCTCTAGTCTATCAAGTGAGTGAAAATACACGTACTGAGCGCCGACGCTATCAGGTCCAGCAAGGAACATCCCATTCTTGAAATGCAGCCTCGACCCTCCACCTCTGATCCATCACATCAGCACCTTACATCATCTCGGGAGGATCGACGTACGCAGCGACAGTCTCAATAGACAAGTGAGGCGAAGCAATGTTGATATTCGCAATGACCGTCTCATACGCCAAGTCGAAATCGCCAGAGAAGCGGCAGACGTCGGTGGATGTACCGCCCATATCGAAGCCGATGACAGGTTTGGCTCGGGTAGGGCTGTATGCGGTGAGAGCACAGCCTACGAAGCCACCAGCAGGGCCTGACAAGAGCGCGCTGAGACCTGAGAACCTGCATCCTATCAGTATCATGCGCTCACCGCGGAAGAGAGAGTACTCACTTTTCAGCGGCCACCAAACCACCATCACTCTTCATGAAGTCTGTCCTCTCTCCGGCTTTGCCACCAGCAAAGTGCGAGTTGAAACCATCTACGTATGCGCGAAGGACGGGAGAGAGGTAGGCGTCGAGGGTGGCCGAGTTGCCTCGGGGGACGGACTTGATGGTGGGGGAGAGATGGGATGAGAGGGAGATGTTTTTGAAGCCGATTTGGGAAGCGATGGCGGCGATCTTACGCTCGTGGTCTATATTGATCGTTAGTCATGGATGTTGGGCTGAGTGAAAATGGTACTTACCGGGAAAGGTGTAAGAGTGCAAGAGCACGACAGCGAGAGAGTCGATACCTCTGGCGTGTATCTCTTTCAAGTCTCGCTCTATCTGCTTTTCATCTATTACAGTATCAGCCCCGACGGGTGATCGAGCGATGAAAGTACTCACCAAGTTCTTGTAACACCCTGACAGCCTCCCCACTAACACCCAAAACCACTCTTCCGGGATCATCAGATTCTCCAGCCCTCTTCACCAACTCTTCATGCGACACCGGGGTAGGGTCAAGCGAATATCCTTCCATCGTCACTCTCTCCTCTGCTTCAATTACATCCTCCGGACGATAGAGCACATCGGCTTTGCCAGAAATAGACAAGTCGAAGAGGTCGGGTCGGGTCTGGTCGCCGATTTTGAGCAAGTCTCGGAAGCCTTTGGTGACTACGACGGCGAAACGGGCACCTTTGCGTTCGAGGAGGGCGTTGGTAGCGACTGTGGTTCCCATACGAACGGATTCTGTAAAATCGTCAGCACGACTCACATGAGATGGTGACCAGACTTACCAATCACTGAGGTGTCTAGCTGAGCACCTTTGGTAAGGGCCTTCCTGTGGATGATCTGCAAAAGTCGCCTTATACCTTCGCTACACGAGTCGTCATAGTTGGCAGGGTCGACAGAAAGAAGCTTGAAGGTGATCTCTACGCCCTCGTCTTTGCCTTTGAGAAGTATATCGGCGTTGCCTAGTAGGTCAAGTGGTACTGGTGGCTGGTAGAGATGTCCGGGGATGTAAGCCCAGAGGTCGGTGAACGCTATGCCGGAGTTAGCTCTTGATACCAGATTGATGAGGGGCGACTCACTACCACCTCTGTCAATGGCGACCCGGACACCTGGGAGAGGCTGAGTGAGCTCGACAGTCATAGTCAGCGCGAGAGGTTTGTGCTAGGGAATGGAGAGGAGAGGGAGACATCCTGTATCTATGCTGAATCTACATATGCAGAACAGCACACCCTGTGGCTTTGTGCCCACATTTCGGATGACTTGTTATGGCGAGATTCAGGGAAAGAGGACATAGAAGTCCAATCCTGAAAGCTTCGGGTCACCGCGGCGAGAACTTATCGGAGAGCGGAGATGGCCGAAAGGTGCTGAAAGCCCAACGAGTAGACTGAAGCCGACCGTGGCATCTCTGGACCTCATCCTGCTCTTAACATGCGCGTGAGATGAATTATGTCTGCATGCTTCATTCAACGCACCCCAAATTCATTAAAACCGCCACCGTCGAAGGCCATAAGCCTGTTTAAAAGAGCCCATCACGCCATATTCGGATTCCCGAAAAGCCTATTGTTTCGGCCCTCCAAATCTCCGAAATCGGCAACTTGCATGGGAACGCCCTTATCTTTCGCCATCGCTCCACATTGGGAAAAGTCAAAACATGGTAGCAGAATGTGGGCTGGTGGGCGAGAGCTTGGGGGGTCCCACTGGCTCTTGCATATATTAACCCACTTGTTCTCAAGATCCGCCACCACCTCATCGCTAGACGGCTGTACTGATCTACCATGTCTGGCAACAACAACGTGAGCTCGAAAGAGCCTTCTTCACCCAACACTTCGTCCGACCCTGTGCCGCTACTTGCGCTGCCATCCAAGAAGGGTCCATGGCAGAAGTTTGTCTCTTGGATCTGGGACTCGTAAGTTTCATCTTCCCATACCCACGCCTCAAGCTGAGCATGGTGTCCAGTGACTACTACGAAAAGTCGGATGCCGAGCGCACACTTGTCTTCAAGCTCGACTGCTTCATGCTCACAGCCATGACCCTCGGGTGGTGGGTCAAAAACCTCGACCAATCCAACGCACGTCTCCCTCTCTCCTTGCCACAACTTTACCCCTGCTGACCTTACATTCAGCTGGCGCAAGCTTACGTCTCGGGTATGAAAGAGTCCCTCCACATTACTGGGAACCAGTACACCTACATGACGACCATCTACTCTGCTGTCGTCTGCGTCATGCAGATTCCCAGCAACTTTATCGTCCTCAAAGTCCGGCCTTCATGGTTTCTCGCAGCCTCCGAAATCGGGTGGGGTGTATTTACGTTTGCCCAAGCTGGAGCGCAGAGCTATCAAGCCATGTCCGTCCCCTTCCCCTCTTTCCAGGAATAGTTACTGAACGTAGAGCAGGTACGGATTCCGATTCTGCATAGCCCTCTTCGAATCCTTCTACTACCCCGTCGCCTTCTTCCTCCTCGGCTCATGGTACACCAAAAAAGAGCTCGGCAAACGTATCTCTCTCTGGTTCGTGGCCAGTCCCGCCGGAAGCGCCTTTTCGGGCTACATGCAAGCGGGGATTTATAAGAGTATGAATGGGCTGCATGGGCTGGAAGGGTGGAGGTGGTTGTATATCATTTGTGGCGTTGTCGTGAGTCTTCTCTCACCCACCTCTCGAAGGAAAGGGCGCTGATAGGAGAGTGGTAGACGATCCCAATAGGATTCCTGATATTCTTCCTCGTCCCCGACTTTCCATCCAACACCAACACCTGGTACCTCACCCCAACCGAACGCGAGCTCGCCCTCGCCCGCTGCGCCCGGAACGGCACCGACACCGTCTCCTCCAAAATCAACAAATCCACCATCCTCTCCGCCCTCAAATCCTGGCAATTCTTCATCCTCGTACCCTGGTTCATGCTGCACGGGCTCGAAACCAACAACGGTAAACAATTCGCCAACTATCTCAAAGGCTTTTCGTACTCTGTCTCTGCGCGCAATATTCTGCCGTCGACAATGTACATTATCCAGATCCCTTGTATCATCTTTTACGCCTATCTGTCGGATAGGCTAGCGGGTAAAGGAAGGGTGTGGGTGATAGCAGCAGTATGCGCTTGGGCGATGGTACCCACCGGCATCTTGGGTCTTTGGGCCCCGAGCGAGGGGGCGAGGATGTTTGCTTTCCTCGCTAACGGCTCTGTGTATGTCACGCCGCTGTTCTTTACGTGGGTGGCAGAGCTTTGTCATGGAGAGACTGAAAAGCGGGCTTTCATCACGGGTGCTATTTGTTGTTGGTGGTACTGGTACGTCTCCCTCCCTCTTCTCTTCTGCATCTTGGATGAAAGTAAGCTGACTTGGGGGTTAGTGTTGACGCGTGGCTCCCTACGATCATCTGGCTCCAAACGGACGGGCCGAGGTTCAAGAAAGGTTTCCTCACTTCTTTCTGCGCTGCGGTGTTTGCTTTTGTAGGAGTGTTTGTCATCCAGTTCTTCCAAGTGCGTGATCAACGGATTGCTCGTCGTCTACAGGAGCAGAGGGAAGAAGAAGGTGGCGAGGCTGGTGTTGTTGGTGTTGAAAAAGGGGATGATGAGGTAGAGGATGGAGACGTGGAGGAGAAGGTTGGAGTTGAAAGTGTCCCGGGAGAGTTGTTGAGACCCTAGAATGCTTTTCGTGTCGCTTTACTTGTCGTTTCGTTTTTGAGGGTATTGTAAGGATTATATAATGCATCGATCACCATCTAGTGTCTACAAATCATACTTCAGAGGTTTAGCGCCATGCTCCAAAAGCTCCTTCACCCGCGCTTCCAACATCCACAAACGGTCTTGGCCCCAGAAGATCTCATCGTTGAGGACATAGTTGGGTGTACCAAAGATGCCTAGCATTTCGGTCAGCTATGAATACAAGGAAAGGGATGAGTAGACTTGCCTTTTTCGACAGCTTCGACGTGGTTCCTGTTCCACTCCTTGACAGCTTCATCGCGCGCATCCCCACGTCGATCCACAATAAGCTCCTGCACATCCCCTTCCTCCAACCCCGCCTTCCTCCCCAGCATCTTCAGCACCTCCAAATCACAATGATCCCCCTCCTCCGTCTCCCATATACACCTCTGCACCTGATACGAAAACTGCCTCGCCTCCATCGCGCCTACCCCAAACTTGCGCTGAATACGGATGATGGCCTGTGCTGATAGCTCGATGCCGCCGGGAGGTTGGGGGTAGTATTTGGGGGATGGCTTGAGTGGGATTTGGAGGAATTGGGCGGTGCGGATGAGGTCGAGGGCGTGGTATGCTTGACGGGCTTCGTGTCGGGCTTTGAGCTAGAGCGCGAATTAGTTTTGGCAAGTCGGGAGGCCGAGGACGTACTCTGATACCACCATTCTCGACAATGACGGTGATGGGTTTCAAGTAGATAGTCAAGCCATACTGCTTGGATATCCTATCGATCTCTGGTGCGCCCAGAAAGGCCCAAGGGGAAGATACGCCGTAGTACAGTTCGAGGGTGATGGTATCTGCGAGCGGGGGCGGGGCTGTGAGGAAGGTCATGGTGCGATGATTGGGACGGGAGAAGAAGGCGGGGCTGATGTTGGAGGCGGGGAGGGGGAAGGGGTGCATGGGTGAATGGGATGCGATGAAGAAAGAAATACCTCGCTCCTTAGCTTGTGCCCACATCTCGGAATTGGCTCCAGGCACGATCAAATAAACCATCGTGGCCGATGGCGTTATCGCACTGGACGTCCTTGTACGCCACTCTGCACTTGCATCTTGTTGTTATGCGGCACTAAGCCACCATGCCCTCGCCCCACTCAGAAGGCTCCACCGAGTCACTCCCCACGGATGCAACCGACAAAAAGTTCCGCTGCTCACACCCCGGCTGCACCAAAGCATTTGCCCGTAAAGACTATCTCGAGGTATGTACAACTCGTCAAAGTATCATCTTGCATAGCTGACATATGCCCGTACGCAGCGTCATGCTGCAAATCGTGATTGATACCGCGCTCTCCTTGGGAATTCCGCTAACACTCTAGCCAGATCTGACAGCACGACCTTTCGTCTGTCCTACATGCTCCAAGTCGTATGCGCGGGCAGACGTCCTCAAGCGACACACCACAAATCACCCAACAAGGGGACGGAAATTTAAAGCAGCTCTCGCTCAGCTCGCAGTCGCAGGAGAACGCGTCACTCCTCCTGGCCAAACCCCTCTTCCCGATCATGAGAGTCAGGCGGTGAGACCCTTGAGCGATGATGTTTCGAGTAACAGCTGACGACGGTATCAAGGCATCTCCAGTCGATGCTCCAACCTCACCACCCCTCAACCTCCCCGGTATGGATATCTTGTCAAAGCTCACCTACCCCACCTCTTCCGACCCCCAAGCCTTGTCCACATTGTCACTCGAGAAGATCGACAACGACAATGCCCCTCTCAACGAGCTCTACTCTTGGTTCCTTGGCACTGATATAGCTTCAGACGATTTGGTATCAGATGTTGACGAAGCGCCGTATGATTGGACTACATTGTTCGACTTGTCTTCGGTCAGTACGCCGGAAGTGTCGGAGGAGATTGTTGATACGGAGAGCTGGCGGGGGTTGCAGGACTTTATCACCGTACGTCTCATCTCGTAATATCTTGAGACCTATACTCATGAACTGCATGTAGAGCATCGGCTGCACCCCACCATTTGAAGGTCTATCCGTGGAAGAAGCACACCAATACGTCGAACTCTACTTCCAGTAAGCTCCCCATTCCATCCTTACGCAATCAGAACAACAAGACTCATCATCTTCAAGACATTTCCAGCCCCTGTTCCCTATTCTGCACCGCCCAACTCTCCGCTCCCGAGGTTGTCATCCCATGCTCCTCCTATCCATCATCCTCCTCGGCTCTGTCTACGTCTCTTCTTCCTCCTCTTCCTCTTCTTCTTCTTCGACAGGACTCGATAAAGCAGATGCTATGAACCTCCAACGCCGTCTCCGATTACACATCTTCGACGTAAGCCTCTCTAAACACACTACTAAAGCTGAAAGCTGACGATGGTTTGCAGATCCTCGAAACGACCAGAAACCCACCATTATACGTCTTCCAAGCACTCTTTATGGGAAATTATTATGGTCGGATGTATGCTAATGCTGCGAGCCATGATATCAACCAAGTACGTACTCCACCCCTAACGGACCTCTTACACCAATACCCATTCCACCTTCTTCGATTCCCACTGGTGTTCAAAAGGTGTTGACGCCGAGTGTAGATATACCATTCCGCCGGCGTTACAGCAGCCCGATTTCACGGCCTCTTCACACCCTCCTCCTCCCCCTCCTCTTCCTCTCCTTCATCATCCTCCTCATCTAAAATCACCACTGAGGCCTCGGAAGAAGTACCTCAAGAGTATAGATGGATGAAATGGGCAGCGGAGGAAGAGCGGATAAGACTGGCGTGGATGGTTTTTGTCTTTGATACATTCAGTGCAGGGATTTTGAGGCATAGTGTAATGGTATGTCTCATTCTTTTACGCACTTTTGCTGAGGATGGTTGCTGATCCATTTTGTAGTTGCAATGCTGTACGCCCTCTGGACCATCATTCTCGACAGGTTGACTGACAAAGCACAGTCTCTCTATCCATCCCCCTACCCTGCGCTTCATCCCTCTGGCAAGCCTCATCTTCCCACTCTTGGTCTTCCCTCCACCCCACCACCCCCTCCCCTCCCTCCCCCGCAGCATCGCTCCCCTTCCGCCCAGCGATCAAGCAAATCCTAGAAGATTCTAGTGTGGACGATACGATATCGCCTTTCGGGAGATGGTGTATTTTGCATGGTCTTGTTTCACTTACGTGCGTTTTTTTCTTATTTTGCTCTCCTTCCGTTCTTGCTCCCTTCAAGGCGGCGAAATGAAACTGAAAGAAAATCAGGTGGTCTCTATCAGTCCAAGGCGCCGACGTATTCACCCTCGCCCGCCGTGCCCAAATCACTGTGTGGAAGGGGACAGTGTATAATGCGTTGATGGGGTGGCAGCATCGGTGTATGTCGGATTTGTCGGCTACGTCTGCTTCTACTCGCGGCGTTGAAGAAAGAGAAGGGGGAGGGGGAGGGGGAGGGGGAGGGGAAGATGGGTTGAAGGAGGTTACGCAGGCGGGGGTACCGCTTTGTACTATTTGTAAGTTTTATTTTGCTAAAATGGAGAGCGGCCAAGGGCAAGGGCTGATAGTGGGGTGATAGGTGTGATCACGCTGTTGACGGATATGGACGCTGTCCGAATACTCGCCGGTGCTACAAGTACGTCCTCGCTTTCTTTCGATCATGTATAGCCGAGACTGATGGTAAGTCTCAGAGATCAATGGGCGTGATATCTCGGCAGAAGATCGGACGGCGGCAAGGGCTTCGCTGGAAACGTGGGCTCAATCGTCTGAGGGTAGGCAGAGTTGTTGGTGTGCTGTTGGCAGTACGTCCACCTTCCTCTTTGCTCGCGATAATGACTGACGAGGGTCGCACAGTGCTTCAGTTGGTGTATCAGTGGATCCAAGCAGGCGAGATCGACTCGATGCCGCCTTCCACTTTGTGGTGTATCGTACGTCACATCGTCATTCAACTTGCAATGCGCTAACGTCATCTGCAGTACCTCGCCACCCTCGTCGTCTGGATATTCACAGCCCTCATCGAAGAACGCCCCATCAAAACATCCCCCTCCCTCATTCCCCTCTCCACCCGCTGCCTCATCCGCGCCCCCCTCGCCCTCCAAACATCCCAATCCTTCCTCGAACGCGTCCTAGCCTCAGAAGATCCAATCAACCTACCGGCAGTGTCGAATTTGGAAGATTGCACGGCGTTGGTAGCTTATGCGGCGCATCTGTGTGGGGAGAAGGAGTGGGGAGGGCTGGATGGGGCTACGAGGGTGCTTTATGGGCTGTTGAAGCATGTGGAGTTGACGAGGAAGCAGTGGTATGCGAATTGCTAAAAGATACGTGAATTGTAGTGCTCGTAGCTGCACAGTCGTTCGCGGCGTCACTATCCATGTACTCGACTGTACTGATTACCGTGAAACTGTGACCGCATGATGGTCTTGCCACAGAATTCCGTGGCCCGCGTTCAGCGAACTCACTTACATGGTCGTCGATCGATCTGCATCGTCGACATTGCCGCCGGAGCAATTCCTTTCGCGTGCCTCTCTTATTCTTTCTCGCTGGACTCATGTCTTTTACAAGGTACTTCGACATGCATAAGAATCACGACTGGTCGCCTTGCCTGACAGGATACGGTCCTCATACGCTACAATCTGCTTTTTTCGCAAACTTGCCACCACCCCGGCCCTCGCACCGACTAATGCTGGTCCTCTCATTCCAAATATATCCACTCCGGTCCGGCATTTCAGTACTCGCTGAAGGACTCGCTGGGGCCTTCGCTATATCTCGTCGAGGTGGTAGCGTCGGACGTCGTCGCCTGGTCGGAGAGGCTAGTAGGCGAGCCTGACTGAGAGTCAGATTGGGCCTGTGTTGAAGCGGCTGACGCGGAGGAGAGATCCACTTGTTGATCGGCTTGATCGCTCGGGTCATAGACAGAGGAGACGGACGATGCGCCACTACTATGCTGCTCGTCCTCTGAAGCTCGCGGAGAAGGGAGGTGCGTCTCCCAAGTCGGGGGAGAGGGTTGATTCGATATCGGCGGGCTGTCTTCCGGTGTGGTACTTGATGGAGTCGGCTGCTGGGCGATAGTGCGCTGATGAGTATCCGTGGGCGTTTGACATGGTACAAAATCATCGTCGTCTTCATCTAAAGCATTGTCAGCATGCATTCCTGCATTGCGTTGTGGTATGATATACCCGAAGACTCGGACGATGAGGAGAAAGAAGACCGTGGTTCTACCGTACTGTCGGAGACAGCAGACTCGGAGGAGGAAGAAGAGAAAGAAGAATATGATATACCCGAAGACTGGGACGATGGGGATAAGGAAGACCGTGGTTGCACCGTACTGTCGGAGACATCGGACTCGGAGGAGGAAGAAGAGGAAGAAGAAGAAGAAGAGCTGGAAGGAGGGCTTGTGAGGGTACTGTCGGTTGCTGATCCAAAGCCAGAAATATCCGATGCAGACGACGCGAAGGGATCAGAGCTTTTGAAGAGATTGGCGAGGGTGGAAGATCTTGGGGTTGAAGTGTTTGTTGGGGAATTGTGACCGTTTAACAAGACGGCAGAGGAGCCACGCCTCGTCGCTTGCTTGCGAATGGGAGACCCGAGTAGAGCCCTCTCCATCGTGCCCCGACTCCGATCCACTGACGACCAGGATGAACGCAGATTGCTCATTGACATCGCCCCTCTCAGCAGACTCTTCTTCCCATACCGGTACCCCACTGAAGGCGATACAAACACATCCTCCTCCTCACTCGCCGACTCCATAATCTCATCCTCATCTGTGCCCACCTCCTCCTTGCTTGGGGCGCTGGGGATACTATTCAGTCTCGCGTAGCTGGTTCGTCTTCTAAGCCTCACTTGTCTTGGAAAGTCTTTGGCTGCGGCGGGGGACGAGAGCGGAGAGGGGTAGGGGCGAAGGTTGGGGTTGGAGCGGTGTTTGGAGAGCGTTGTGGAGGTGCGCGATGGGTGGAAAGGGGATAAAAGGGATGGCTGAGGTGGCCTGTCTGGGTCTGGTAGGGGCATGAGGAATGTTGAGCGGGTGTTACGCGTCGGTGTGGATGGCGATGAGAGGTGTGCCATCGCTATCTTCGGCCGCTGTTGTAGTGTCAGTAGGGTGAAGAGGGTGATGTGGGATGTGTATCACCTCAAGAGCTTCCCGTCAGCAGAGAAACAACGGCAAAAAGCAAGAAAGGATGTAGAAGGCTAAGAAGAGATGTTGGTGCCAAAAGCTCGGCGCGTCGCGGCACTCAGTCTCTACGAGTAGGTCCTCCTATGAGTTTACTCTGGGCCTTTAGCCTTGCCAATGCTCTGCATTTGACTCAAAGCACAAATACATACCTCCTATGGGCCTTGCTACTCTGGCAACCATCCAGCTCGACCCCAGGCCGTCGTTTCCATACCCTCGTCGTTCTTGTTGACGGACAACTCAACAAAGCGGCGCTCGCCGCATATCATCCGCCGGCTTTCCGAATCGTCGTCGTCATTGCCTCGAGCCAGCCTTGAGTAAAGCTTTGTGCCATATATATTCTTCTACATTCACCTTTCAATACTCAGACAGCAAAGTACGTCGAAATGTGCGCATCCCAACGACGGTACCCCTCAAGTCAGACAGACCTCGACAGCTCAAAGACATCCTCTGATCCCGCTCCGACCGATGATAAGAAACCTCTATTCGATGCGAGCCAGGTGACTGTGGTCTTCGTTCTCGGCGGTCCTGGAGCAGGTGAGTATCGAGCGTCCTGCCATATATGGCTGCAGTATACTGACAAGAGGTACAGGGAAAGGCACACAATGTGGAAAACTGGTCGACGATTATGGATTCAAGCATCTCTCGGGTACGCGCTTCCACGCCGTATGATCTGTGGAAAGCTGAGCTGACATGGCATAGCTGGCGACCTCCTTCGTGAAGAGCAATCCAGAGAAGGTTCAGAGCTTGCGGAAAAGATACACGAATGGATGAATGAGGGCAAGGTCGTTCCTGTGGAGGTTATCATGACTGTGAGCCTCTTCTTTCCCCTGCTCTCTTTGCCTTGTGTCCTCTTCTGACTTATTCTACAGCTGTTGAAAAAAGCCATGAAATCCTCTCTATCCTCCCCACCCTCTTTAACCGGATGGTCCACCACCCAAGGCCGATTCCTCATCGACGGCTTTCCTCGAAAGATGGACCAAGCGACAGAGTTCGACGCCAACATCTGCGAAGCCCAAGTCGTACTGTTCTTCGATACAGAAGAGGAGGTGCTGGTGCAGAGGCTGAAAGGAAGAGGGAGAGAGGATGATAACGAAGCGAGTATCAAGAAGAGACTACGTGAGTTTCCACTTGTACCAGTAGTCGCCGGCTGCGGCAGAGTCCATCATCGTCGAGAATAAGAAGTACACTGACTCTGGCTACTAGGTACATACAAGGAAACATCACTACCAGTCGTGGACTACTACCAAGAGAAGAACAAGGTCCTCAAGATCGACTGCTCCCCTTCCCCCGACCAAGTTTACAACACAGTCAAAGAAGAGCTTGGCGCACGTATTCCTTTGGAGAAGTACCGATAGTCAAAAGTGGTCGGCCAGTATACTAGCTGTACACCCATTATGATCGCCGAATATTTTTGTAGAGGGAATGAAAGACGTATCAATGGTGCAAAGGATGACTTCACTACAAGAGCTTTTGTGGGATGGAAGGAGAAGCGTAGAACATCATCAACGGCTACGTAGCTATGAATAGCAGCAGCCCATTCATTGCATGTGCAATTTACATCCGTTGTCATCGCCATTTCATTTGGGTCAGCGGACACTGAAATGCGATATGACCGTGTAATGGAGGATGATGTTACACTCCGAAATACTGCTTGAAAAGAGACACACCCGACTTTGACTGAAAGCATGCGTTTCCACTCGCGAACTCTGGTCTGTAATAGCCTTAATAAAGGTGTAAAGGTGTCGAAAGACACTCCCTCCACCAGCACCAGTCTCACAAAGCAGAGCCGACAACCAGAAGGAACATGTCGGTAAACGAGCAAGAACAAGAATGGTTCGACATTCCCAATGACGACGAAACCACCACTCGATCTCGAGAAATTTCCAACCTTTAATTCTTCCCGGAATGTGGCTAGTCCGAACCTTTTGATGTTCAATTGTGTGAGCTCTGAGTGCGACCATCAGCTCAGTAGGAGCGGATTTGCTTGCCAGCTCAGGCCCAAAGAAGATTACTTCTTGTATCTGTCAACATCTTTCTTCTCATTCTTTCCGTTGTGTAGTCTTTCACAGGATACTTAAACATACATGACCAACTTCTACAACTGGCCATTCTCTACACCTAATGACATTCTTCGGTAAACGATAATCTTCACAAGGAACTCGTACCCTTCCATTTATCGCCCCTCCTCTAGCCCCAACGTGGCATCAATCTGTTCTGCTCGAACGCAGCATCTGTGGCATTCGAGGAGGGTGTCGATACAGAAGAAGGTTCCGACGTGGACTGGCGTTGAAGTCTTTGCGCCTCTTGCTGAGACGGTGCCTCCTCCCCATTCTCTCCGTTTTCGTCCCCAGATTCCTCTACTCTCACAACTTTGAACAGTATCATCAAGAAGGAGAGGCGCGAATACTCCATCGCCAAGCCACGTCGGAAGCCTCTTCTGTCTCGACAACCTCCTCGAATGCCACAGATGCTGCGTTCGAGCAAGACAAATTGATGCCACGTTGGGGCTAGAGGAGGGGCGACAAAGATGGACAATGGAGCCGGGGTGGGCATTGTCCCTGGGATCGTTACATCTGTCGAGTGGTACCCATGTGAGGGGGAGAGGAGGAGGGGCGGCGGAAGACGATTGTCCACTGGCGCCGGGCACTGAGGGCAGAGGTTGTTGGGCGGCGGGCTGGGTCGGTCTGAGAGTTGGGGTAGAGCACGGTGCCCTGCGTCGTATGGAGGTTGCGTGGATGCCTGTTATCGACTGGGTTAGCACATGCAAATCCCCAGAGCTTTCAAAGTGTGACTCACAAGTTGACGCGCTGCAGTGGCTGGGGGCTGTTCTGGACAGGCAGGTGTAGCTATCCTGCTCGAGTCACCAGCACGGTCGGCTAGAAGGTGGAGGTGGAGGTGGAGGTGGGGGCGGGGGCGGCGGGTCTCTGGATGGGGGGCGATGTCGATGGCTACGCCTGACCATGCTGGGTGTACGCAAGATGGGCGAGTAGAGGAAGCAAAAGCATGAGATAGAATTGCCCAACAAACCAAAATGAACACGCCGAGGCCGGGACCTGACGCGCGTGTTTTTGTTTTGGCCCTGATCATTCAACATGCAAGACATCATCTCATTTTTCAGTGCGTTTGGCAGGTATCTAATTCATCCCTAGACATCATTCCTACTGCATGCATGTTCAGTTTGGTTGATGGTTAAGCGGAAAAGAAAGATCTATTGCAAGCCAACCTAACGGCCTGACGGACAGACCAGCGTCAGTACAGGGGCGGTGATGGTGGCTAATCAATCGCCGTCATACAGTCCGAGCCGACAGAGACAGAGCGTATGTACCCACATCCCAAGGACCCAAGGTTTACAGAGAACATATTCTCTCGAGCTACTATGGGGGCAAGAAGGGGCTGGAGACAGACAGACAGACGAGAGTTTCGCCGCCGCACGTTCAGTTGTTTTCATGGATATGATGATACAGTGTGTTTTGGCCCATCTGGATCTGGGCGCAGGGGGCAATATTTTGGGGGTGTCTTTTAGACATAGACATGCCGAGAGGGTTATGCATATATATAATATCAATTACATGGTCAATATAACGTGGGATATGGCGAGCAATTGCAATTGCAATGCACCAGCCAGCCAGCTTCACGAGAAAGCGAAAGAGTACTACTAGCTGAGAGCGAAAAAGACTGCAACTCGCGATATGAAAACTCGTGGACCCAAAATCCAAGAGCCACAAGCATACAACACTGCATATCCCAAAGGGCCAACCATAGGCGTACATCAGCAGGAACCAAATCACATAGAAGCTGGAAGCAGGGGAAGGGGAAGCAGGGGAAGCTTCAAATAAATAGGCCCGAAAAAAGCAGTCCCGCCGGCCGCCCGGGAAGTCAAGGCTCGGGAAGTCAAGTCGAGGGCTCGACGCGTCCATACTGTATCACGCGCTCGACTTCTGTTGAGCCTGTTAGCAGCTTTGACTTCATGGAATTCTATGGTCTCGTGAGTTTTTTGTGGTCTTGTGAATGTGAATGTGTAGATGGTCTGGTGACCCCCCCCCCCCCCCCTGGACAGTGCGGCCTAGTCGTATAGTACGAGTACTCGTAACAGCTCGAAACCTCGAGGTAAACAAAACAAAGACTCTATACATTCCCCCCCCCCCCCCTCTCCCTCTCTGAATGCTCGTGTCGTGTGCAACAAGTATGACAAATGATGATGATATAAAGCTACATGACATTGAATTATATACAAGTGTGAAAAAAGAAAAACGTATTGGTATGTAGCGTCTGGTGCGTTGGTGCGTTTGGTGTGGGTACAGAAAAAATGATGATAATGCTCGAGTTACCAAAAGGGAAGAGTAATAATACTTTTTTGTTTCGTCGTTGTGTGGAGAAGTGGAGAAGAATTGTCCCGTGGAGAAGAAAGGGGTAAAAAGAGCAAAAAGACGAATAAAGTTGCGGAGAAACAGCAAACAACAAGTAATAGCAGCCAAACCGCCAGCGAAAGGCGAAAGAAGCAAAAGAAAGAAGAAGAAGACGGCTTATCGCCTAGCCAACTCGCTCGCACTCATATCCAACGTAAAACTCGTCTTGAACGCTTTCGACGGTACAACCATCTTTTGCGGCTTCTTCCCTCCTTTCCCTCCCCCACCCGCGCCCAGGGCGGGAAGACCCTGGCCTTCGGCCATACGTGCAAAGAGTGCGCGGGCGAGGGGTTGGGCTTTGGGCCCGGAGGGACGGAGGGGGTTGATGAATGTTGATGAGGAAGAAGAGGAAGATGAGGAGGAGGGGGGGGAGGAGGGGGAGAGGTGCGGGTTGATGGGGGTGAGGGGTAGGAGTGCGCGAGGACGGGTAGCGCGTGAAGATACAGGCGCGTGGACGGGGTGCGAGAATGACCGCGACGGCGAGGGCCTGGCGAACGTCGGTGTCGGCGTCGGTGCAGCCTCCTTCCTCTGCCTTCCATCTCCATCATGCTCCTCATCCCCATCCGCCTCCGTCTCATCCGAGCCGCTGCTCGAAGCAGACTCGGCGCTCTCGCGCCGGTCGTCCAGACCCCCAGCGCCAGCGCCAGCGCCAACAGCCGAGAGATGGCCGTCAAAGTCGAAAGCGGGGTACTCGGGGAAGAAGAATTCCGAGTGTTCGGAGGAGGGGGAGGGGCGGGCGGTGTGTGGGGGGGCGAAGAATGAGAATGGCATGGTGGCTTTTCTGTGGATGGGTGGGAGCGTGGATGCTGGTTGGGTTCGACTAGCGACGCGGTCAGTCTCACCCTCCCCGTGCCCGTGCAAAGCGTGCTACTCACAGTGTCTTTGCTTTTCGCCTCGTAAAAGCGCTCTGTTGTATATCTTGCAGCAGGGGTGGATGGAGAGTGAATGGAGGGGGGCTGGGAATGGCTCGGGGGTTATATATGTGGTGGAAAGTGGAGGGATGGGAGGGAAAGAGGAGGACGGCGGAAGCCGAACGAGCGGTTGGGGTTTCACAAATTGCTTGGGGATGTCGCCCTAGTCCGGGGACCCGCCCCTGAGAATTACTCCCGCCCACCTAAAATGAGCCACGTGACCTGGGCCTGGACTCGGGATGCATCATCCTGCGTCGTGTGTTGGAGTGTGTACGTGTATGGGATCGGGGGGGGGAAATGCATGGCCTGGCAGGATGGGGCGGGAAAGTCAGAGGTGCATAGCGGGAAAGAAGTTGGCTGGCTGGACAGTTGGGGGGCGGCGATGGCCGGGGTGAGTCACAGGCTTACGTGGTTCCGTAGAGCCGAAGACCGGAAAGCCAATTTTATTTTCCATTGGAATCTCTTTGAGGAGTGGAGGCCGGCGGGCGCTTTGGGCGGTTAGGGGTGGTGTTGTGATGGAGGGACAGTGATGTCGTCAGCCACAAACACGCCCCACCTAAACACTCAAGATTGTCAGAACCCTCAAAGCCATCTCATGCAACACGAAGAGGGTTGATCACTATAAGCATGGGATGACCCCAAAGCATGCATATACTGCAAGCTGTGCCCACCGCCCCGTGCGCTCAGTCCCGCGATTACACTCGGGAATACACAATCACTAGCTGGGCACACTGTGTATCCCAGTGTGCCTCTACGCGTCGGGGGCCAGGGGGTGGTCCAGTCAGCTTCCATCCCCCCTTCCCCCTTCCCCATCCATCTCTCCCATCACCCGCCACTTGCCTCGCCCCTCCATCTTTTCGTCGCATCACTCTCCTTACTACTCGACACCGGCTGGTCCATCCCGTCGCCCACTCCATCTCACCATCAACGGAACACCCTCGACCATCGCGCTGTTCATCCATCTACCCCTTTACCATCACCACCTTCCTTTCATCCCTTCCCCTCGCTTTCCACTCCTTCGTCTCTGCATCTTTCCACATCACCTCCTCTAGCGGGACGACTTCCTCCACCCAAGTCTTCTTTGCGTCTCATCATGGAAAGTCTCAGTCGGGGTATAGTAAAGAGGGATGACTCTGAGACTGCATTCTTCATATCCGACTCGTACGTCCCCTCCCCTCTCCCCACTCTAGTCTTCATTCTTGCCCCATCACAGTCGCTGATCGTCTCACTCAGATCACCTCTCTTCAAATACTCCTCCTCCTCTTCCTCTTCTTCAAACACCACAAACCCCTGGACAGCGGGCTACGCCCTCCAGACAGACGGCTACGACCAAACCCTCCATCTCACTTCTTCCAATCATTCCATTATCGAGTTCAACATCACCTGTACGTTTTGCCTCTTTGCTTTCACTTTTTCGTATTCTCCTTCTTCGTTATTGGAATACAGGATGCAAAGGACAGGTCGCTAATGCAAGAGCGGTAGCAACGTCCCTGACGCTGCTCGTACCCCAGATCGAAGGCTGTTCAGCGACGGTATCCATCAACGGCACCACCCCCGTCCCCGCGTGCGCCACCACCTCTTCCTCCTCTTCTTCCTCTTCCTCCTCTTCATCTTCGTCCTCTTCCGAGATCCCTTGGAGTCTGGCAGACTTGGACTACGCCACCCACTCTATCAAATACGATTCCGGCCTCATCCCATCGTCCTCGTCATCGGGAGAGGGAGGGGGAGAGGGAGGGCAGGTCATTTTTTGGGGTGTACAGGGTACAAGGCCGGGCGGGGGTGTGGGGACGAATGTGACTGTTGATGATACATTCTTTCGGCCTTCTTCTTCTTCTTCTTCTTCTTCTTCTTCCTCCTCCTCCTCCTCCTCCTCTTCCTCTTCTTCTACGGCAACCGATCCAGACACAAACACAGAAGAAAACGCAAAAGTATACATCACCTACTCTCCCTCCTGGACGCACCTCTCCAAAACATCCACATCCACATCCCCAACTTCGTCGAGTCTGAGCGAGATGGCGCAGCTGGGCGGGGATTTTAATAGCACGTTGAGTGTTTCGCAGGCTGCTGGGGATTGGGTGACTTTTTGGGGTGCTGGTACGTCTCCTCCTTCTCCTCGTCCCTCTTCGGTCTCCCCGAATCGAGGCGTGATATGGATGGACTTGGCTGACGAAGAGATGCAAACAGGGGAAGCGATCTACGTCTATGGTACTGTTGGACCCGACTATGGGACGGCGAGGGTGGAGGTGGATGGGGCTGTTGTGGTGGAGGGGATGAATCTTACTGTACGTTCTTCTTCTTCTTCTACCCCATTCCTTCTCCCTCTCCTCCTTTCCTCCTCCTTTCCTCCTTCTCTTCTTCTCTTCTTCTCTTCAAAACCCCAAGTCCCCCAAGTCCAGAAAGATAAACTAACAAAGAAAAACAAAAACAGTCACCATGGACGATGCAATACCAGCTCTTATACTTTCAAACCAACCTCGACCCTTCGGCGGCTACCAACCTCACCGTGACCAATCTCGGTGGCAGCGCAGGGGGGGAGAAGATGAGTTTGGATTTCGTGGTTCTGACCGCTAGGGATGATGTCCTCGATTATTTGTACGTTTCTCTTCCCCTTCTTCATCCCATCATCACGCGAAACTCGAAAACGCAAAAAGGGAAAGAAACAGAGGCTAACGTCAGAACGACAGATCCACCCCCTCCTCCTCAAACCCCTCCACTTCCACTTCCGCCCTCACGCGCAAACTCATCCTCTTCATGCTCCTCCCCATCCTCGTCGTCCTCCTCGTCTCCGCCTTCACATGGTGGATCCTCCGCCGGCGGCGTAATGCCCGTCGTTCCCGTACCCGGTCCCGGTCCCGGTCTCCGCCCGATGCTGGGGCTGGGGCTGCGGCTGGTATAAGCTCGTGGGTGCCCTGGACGCCGGGTAAGGAGAAACGCGCGAAAGCAAGGGGCGGGGGCGGGAGCAGCAGGCCTTGGCGGCATTCACACGATTCGTCGTCTACGTCCATCAACAATACGACCGGGGGGAAAGAGAAACGCAAGTACTGGCTCTTCCCTGGTCCCACCTCTTCTTCTTCCACAGGCGGCCGTGGGTCGTTGGATGGGGATGGGGAGGGGGATGGGGAAGGGGAAGGGGAGGGGGAGGATGTGTTTGTTTCGTATGATGAGGCGAAACTGCAGAGGATGAGTGGCAAGTGGTCGTCTTCTTCTGCTTCTGCTTCTGGCTCCGGGTCGGGGGGCGCGGGCGGGGGGACGGGCGGGGCGGGGAGGTCGCCTGTGTCGGTGTCGGGGTCGGGCAGGGGGGGTGGGCGGTTCACGCCTGGGTTGGCCGCGGCTGGGTGGGGGTTGGGTACGGTTGAGGAAGATGGGGGGGATGAGCGGGATGAGCGGGGGTCGGGCAGTATGCGGTCTGGCCGGTCTGGGGGCTCTTTGCGCTCTGGTCGGTCGGGCGGTAACGGAGAGCGAGAAAGAGAAAGAGAGAGGGGAGACGACCGCGATATGATGTCCGTCCTCGACCGCACCTACGCTACCCCCAATATCAGTTCCCGCCGCGACACTGCCCTACCAGCCTACACCCCCTCCAACGACGCCCAAACGAGCTATACATACTCCACGGCGCCCGGCTCTCATCATACGACACCGCAAGCGCTTAACAGGAGCTTGCCTGCTGGTTCACCGAGCTCTGCGACGGGCACCGGGGCAGGGGCAGGGGCAGCGGGGTCAGGGTCGCCGGAGAGTCAGTTCAGGTCGGCGGAAGAGGAGAAGGCGGCGCAGTTGAGGGTTATGCGTGATGTTGCTGGTGGACAGGGATACTCGCCGCCTCGACTCGACCTTGCTCTCCCCCGCTCCGGCCCCGGCCACCCCGGCCACCCCGGCCCCTCCACCCCTCTCCCTCCTCCTCCACCCCTCTCTTCCCTCCCTCATCCAACCCAATCGCTCCCCCGCCCCGCCCACGCCCACCACGCGCACCACGCTTCCCGCGGTAGCGCCACAACCATCGGCGCGAGCGATATCATCTCCATCTTTGGTGCGCCTGCGGGCTCAGAGAGGCGGATGAGCATGATGACGGACCATACGGGGCATTCGCAGTTTTACTCGAGGCCGGGGAGTGTGGTGGGTGATGTACCGCCTCTGCCGACGAGTTCGACTTGGCCTGGTTGGATCTCTGGGAGTGGTACGCCCGTTCCGGGAGGAGGAGGAGGAGGGGGAGCGGTGATGAGGCCGAGGATTGATACGGATTTGGAGAAGAATCCGTATGGGCTGCCGTACATGTCTCATGGACGTGATGCTTCCGGCGGTCTTTCGGCTATGGGCACCAACTCTAATATGGGGCTTATGGGACTGACGCCCTCTGGGTACGAGTCTGCTACCCTATCCGGTCTTTCTGGTACAAGCATCCCCTGGCCTCGGACGCTCAACCACCAAACCTCCCAAACTCCCCTCATCCCACCTTCCTCCTCCTCCAGCGCCACACCTTCCTCTCCACCCACCTCATACTCCTCCCCACAGTCCCACGCCCGTCCTTCGACCGCACCCTCGCACACCCTCCCACCTGCGACGTCTGTGACGACGCCGGATTCGGCACAACATCAGAGGAGCCAGAGTACGTTTAGCCATATGACGGAGAGGAGCGCGGCGAGGCCGGATAGTGAGGTGATTCCTTTTGAGAGCTTTATTAGTTCGTTGAATGCGGCTGCGGCTGCGGCTGCGGCTAGGGAGGAGGAGAGGAAGAGGGGTGTCTGAGGGTAGAGGGGTGTCTGAGGGTAGAGGGGTGTCTGAGGGTAGAGGGGAGAGGTCTTGAATTTACGTTGAGGCTCGGGCAGTAGGGAGAGGCGTGATCTTACTACACTTAATACGTTCATTAATATACTGGTACTTGAATACAATATGCATCTACATTTCTCTGGCATAACAGCTTTGCCCGAATGGAATTGTTGACCGAAATTCTCGTAACGGAGTTAAGAGTCTTACCGGGCGTCCGGGGGTGGGGTTGAGAAAACTGAAATAAGGGAATGTGGGGGGCTCTTTTATGATTCATGTATGATTATGTAACTCCTTCGCCTGCTCTTCGTGGTTTGTGATAGGATTTTTTTTTTTCTATTTCTACTTAGCATTTTTATCCCCCTGTACTGGCTGTCCGGTCTACGTAGCATCATGACTGCTCATGGTTATTCTCCCTCTGCCCTCTCCCTTCTCGTCAGTCTTTGGGCTACTGCCGTCTCCTCTTGCGTCACCTCAGACAGCGATCGATCCTCCTTTGCCGCTGCCCATCACTTCCCTGCGTCACCTGTCATATATTCCTCTCCCAAGGGGCACGCTGCTTTCATCCTCGCCGCTCGTGAACATACTTGTTCTCAAAGTTGCTCTGTCGATGTTGGTCAATTCGAGGCCGTGGGTTTGGACCCTGCTTTGGAGCATGGCGAGGCGCCCCCCCTCCCTTTGTAAGTTCAAGTTCTCTGGTCTTCTGTATTATTATCAACTGATCTCGCCGCGTATACAGGAGGTACAAGGATCTTCCTTTCAACCGCGCTGCCATGAAGGAGCTCCTCAACACATGGGCTTCGTGTGACACCACCTCTGGCAAATGGACGTCTCACTATCGCAACACTTTTGCCGACTATCACTCCTTCCCTCCAGCTACGGTTTACGGTGCCAAGTCCTACAAAATTGCCAGTCGTGGCCCTCAAGCCTTCAACCGAGCTGCTCGGGACCATGTTTGCTCTTTCCGCTGCACGATCCGAGTCTTCCATTTCGACTTTGTCAACCTCGACTATCGTACTTGGTTCCCTGCCCTCCCTGCCAGATCTGTTTTTGATACTTTACCTGCTGTTATGCACCCTGTCCCTGTCCCTGTCCCTGTCCCTGGTCTTAGCTCCCATGATGATTCAAGAACAGACTCCAGTGTTGTGTCTCCAACAGTTCACTTTCGTCGCCCTGCCAATCGCAATGCCCCATCGGGTGTTTCAAGAGTGAGTTTTGCATTCGGGGCACTGGTCTTGTCTCACGGATGAACTGACCACATGACCTTATATTGTGACAGCCTCGGCCTTCTTCCTCGAACTCTTCTTCCAACGCGAATGTCCGTCGTCGTGCCCGTGACGATGGCGAACCCCGCGCTCGTCAGAAAAGAGTGAGTCCGCACCCTCTCTGCATCTTCTTCCACTTACACCTCGTTGTCAGTCGCGTCTGAACAATAACGTTATCATTGTGAGCATTACCGTCTGCATCCTCATCTACATGTGTTGACACTCTTGATACAGTACGACTCTCGAGAAGGAGAAAACAGTGATGAAGACGGCGGGAGAGGGGATAGTGATAATGAAGCGGAGGAATCGGTGGTGGAAGATAATGGAGAGGTCGAGATGGGTGATGCCGAGCCCGTTCGTCTTTTTCTTTGGGGGTGTATCCTCTTCACCATGCTCTTCCTTCTGACTTACTTCCTGTATAGTGTCTCCATCGCTTCGACGCTTCTAAATGGCCTGTCGTCCCTTCCGACGAGCGTCTAGCTGAGATCCTGAGGGAGTACGATTTGGTCACCTCCAATGCCGCTTTCCGGCAGGTCGTGTGCGCATGCTGTTCGCAACAGCTTAGTCGCATCGCCGCCACGGAATACCCTAAGGCACATCTCGACTTCAACATGCTCGAGGGCGCCTCTCAGTGCTCGACCGATGGCGCTCCTCTCACTACCTTCGACCCCGAAGGCATAGACAATGACGGCATGGCGTCCTTCTGTCCTAGATGCGCCGGCTGCATCAAACCTACCCCTTCAGAGTCCGACCCCATGCTGCATTCCTTCACCAAGGTCCCCGTCCTCGCGCGTGTCAATGGACTCTTCATCGGCAATGTGCCAATAGAGATCGCGCGCCTGACAATGGTCGAGAAGCTGTGCATAGCGAGGGCCAGGGCTTCGAGGTGCTGCATCAAGCTGCAAGGTCATGGTGCATCACATGTCTCCAAAGGCAATGTGGTCATCCTACCCCAGGCAGCCTCTGAGCTCGCGCGTTTGTTGCCTCTCAGTGCTACCGAAATTGCCAACGAGTTCGTGGTGATCATGGTCGCAAACGCCGATCAGCCCATCACTGTGGACCAGATCCCCAAGAAGCTGCTCACTGTTCGTCGTGACATGATCCTCGCGGCGCTGAAGTGGCTGCAGGAGCACAACCCTGTCTATCGCGATGTTGGTATCGACCGCGAGGCCTTGGAGACGTATCCTGTGAACGGACCTCTGCCTGTGCCCACCTTCGACAACATCGCTTCCGCATCCACGGCTGCCGAGGGCAGCTCGTACGTCCCTGCCGTCGCCACCGATGTCGAGCGTGTTGCGTCTTCCCATCCCGCTCCCTCTTCACCTACTGCCTCCCCTCCCTCTACTGGTGCACCGGAGCCCGCTCCTCATGTCGCCAATGATGCGCCGATCTCCACTCTGGATGTATCAGGTTGCATGGATTCCAACAACATGAGCCATGTTGCTGACAGTCGGAAGATATCTGCCTTCATGAACATCAAGAATGGGGGTAAGTTCTTGGTGTATCCCTCGGGCTCAACCCCTATGTGCGAGTGGGTTTCCCCCGACACTTTTACAGCCCTGTTCCCAGACCTCTTTCCTTATGGCTGTGGTGTGTTTGAGGACCCCCTCCGGCCAAAGAAGGTGCCTTTTGCTGCTCATGTGAAGCACCTTCTCAAGCTAAAGGATCGACGGTTTGCTATGCACACCACCTTCCCGTTCATCTGTCTCAACATCATCCAGCGACGCCAGTCGTCTTACCAGGCGTCACTGCAGACGTCTCTGCCCACCTTCAACCATATCGCTCCTCTTCTCGAGGCAGTAACGGTGGAGACTCTTGCGTCCATCCAGGCGAAGCTCGCTAAGCTGAAGCCAGGTGTTCGTTTCAACCCAGAGACAGAGGCAGAGAAGGGTGCGACAGCGCTCTTGCGCAAGGTGACTCTCATGTCGTCTTCCATGTTTGGGTCTGTTGGCTCACATCGGAACATGAGGGAAGAGCTACGCGCCCTCCTGCGGCATTCTGGCATGCCTAGCTTGTTTGTGACTCTCAACCCGGCGGACTCGATGAATTTTGTGGTCAGTGTGATGGCGGGGCGAGATGTTGATCTGGACGAAAGACTTGGCTTGGGTGATGGAGTGAAGGAGGAGGTGTCTCAGAGGTTCTCGGCGGCGTCGGCGGATCACGGTGCTTGTGCAGAAGGTTTCCACTTCATGGTGGAGAAGTGAGTACACACTATCATCATCTGACTTTCCATCCATGCTGACAACAATGACAGGTTTATCGATGTCTTCCTCGCATACGGCTCCCCCGAGGGTGGCATCTTTGGCAAATGCCTCAACCACTACGGCGTTGTCGAAGCTCAAGGAAGGGGAGCTCTTCACATCCACATGCTTATCTGGCTGGAGCACGCCCCTTCTCCGCTACAGCTCAGAAAGCATGAGACGGAAGATCCTGAGTGGGCCGCTGAAGTGTGCCGCTGGATTGACACTGTCATGTCCGGGTCATTGCCTGAGGGTGCCGTGCCCAGTGGACGATATCCTCCTTGTGACGATGACGCCCTTGCCTTTCGCCAACGTGGTGAGCATCGATCCCTTCCTCTTCTGCAACGGCCACCTGTCCTCCCACCTCACATGTCTGAAGAAGACTGGCAGAGGGTACGGCAGGATGTGATGGAGGTCTTGGAGTGCGGTCAACTGCATGACCACTCCTTTACTTGCTTCAAGCACCTGCCTAAACTGCGTCGGGCTCAGAAGCTGGGAGATGCCGATTGCCGATTCAAATTCCCCAAGGAGCAAGTGTTGCACACGCACTTCAATGACGACGGCACCCTTGATGTCAAACGAACACATCCGAAGCTCAACATGTACAACCTCATCATGGTCGCAGCATTTCGATGTAACATGGACATCAAGTTCGTCGGCTCGGGGATGATGGCGATGGCTGCTGTGTACTACATCAGCAATTACATCTCCAAAGTCGCCCTCGACACTCCAACAATGTTCGCAGCGATCGAGGCCAGGTTTAGGCGAGGGAATGGGAGGCTACTGGGTCAAGAAGAGGACAGAGTTGGCGAGACGGGTGCCGAGGCCCGGCAGAGACAGATGAAGTCTCTCCTGATCAAGTCGTGCAACGCCCTCACAGGCAAACAGGAGCTCTCCAGTGAGCAGGTGGGTGGATGAATCAACTTACAAGATGGCATGTTCTAACTTTACCCTTTCTCTTCCAGGTTGTGCATCACCTCCTCGGATATCCCCATCGCTACACGAATGCTCGCTTCCTACACGTGAGATGGTGGGATATCGCTCGTCACTTGGGTCTGTCCAACAGCAAACTTAGCGAAGATGCCCCTGCGGAAACGGACAGGATGGAGGAGTCACTGGATCAGGACGAAATGCCAAGGCCAGCTGGAGGGGATGTTGAGCCAACGGTGACACTGCTGCGTATGGAGAACCCAGATGACAATCTACGGCACAGCGGTGGCTCGCATACGGTGGACGACTATATCAGGAGGCCCGACTCTATGTCGTCTGTCTGCTGTTGGGACTTTCTGGCACGCTACCAAAAGCTCACCGTCAAGACTGCCAGGAAGAAGGGGCCACAGAAGGCAACAGAGTTCCTACCTTCCCATCCCCAGTTTAGCACGCACCGCATTCAGACTCGTAAAACCCCTGTCGTCCCCATCCTCTCTGGCCCTACAATCCCGAGAGACTCTCCTGCCTCGGCCGAGGAGCACGCAAGAACGATGCTCGCCCTCTTCAAACCATGGCGATCACCAGCGGATCTCGTTCCCGACGAGGGCTCCACCTCCAAGGAGGTGTACGATGCCTTCCTGCCATCGCTCTGCGAGAACCATCGTGCAGTCATCGGACACATGCAAGAACACACTCAGTGTCTCGACGCTAAGGATGACTGGTCGCGGGCGCGGAGAAAGGATAAGGATCGTGCGATGGAGGGAATGACTGAGTTTGGTGTGGATCAACTGCTGGAAGATGACGCCGGCCTGGAAGAGGAAGAATGGGAACAGACCATGGATCAGGCGTTCGAAGGTGAGCTGCTCTCTACAGGACGCATATGGTCAGACAGTGCCACTGACACATCGCTCGTAGATGAGATCGCGATTCTCACCGGTCAATTTGCCAACGTAAACACGACCAGCCGAGCAGCTATTGATACCTGTGAAAGCTTCAATTTCTACTCGAGTCCGTCGAGAATCGTTGACAGCTCTGCTGCTCGCTACCCAGCTCCATCACGTTTCAACGACGAGGCACTGCAGGAGGCTAAGCGGGCAAGGGACCACACGGCAACAGAGAAGGCTAAAGCGCTTGAACGGATGGCCGGTCCCCAGGACGCCGAAGGAGACCAGCCGGCAGGTTCGACCGCTGCCAGAGGTACACAGCAGAGCGAGCTGCCCCTTCCTCGGCTTACCTCCCTGGCTGCTGAAGTCAAGGCTGTTCAAGAGAAGTTGGATGTGTGGGGAAACGCTGGCGCCTGGGACGCTTTGCCGGAAGAGAAGCAGCTTGCACTTGCGATTTCGGCAAGGTACTCCCTGAACTTTGAGCAACGCTGTTCGTTCGCGATATTCGCCACCCACCTCCTCAGCTGCAAATCCTATCCCGCTGGTACGCAACCTCAGCTGCGATTCATGTTAGGTGGTCCTGGAGGAGCTGGGAAGTCCCAAATCTTCCACGCGATGGAGGAGCTGTGCGAGGCGCTGGGTCTTTCGCATCAGTTGCTTCTGACGGCCCCCACCGGCATCGCAGCCGCCAATATCGGCGGGTGCACGACACACTCCGCACTGAACCTATGCGGGAAGCCTTGGGAGGATCTATCACAAGCGGCGAGAGACTCTATCACTGAGCGCCTACGCCCTGTGAAGTATCTTCTCATCGATGAGGTGTCGGTAGTCGGAGTGGACACCCTGTTCAAGATCCACAAAACTCTGCAGGGTGTTACAGGCGATGACGAGAGCGATTTCGGTGGCTTCAACGTCATCTTCGCTGGGGATGCCGCCCAGCTTCCTGCTGTGCGCCAAACGCCTTTGCATGCGCGCATTCCCACCCCTGCTGTCCCTACCCCTGCCGCAGATGTTCCCGCTGCAGTTCGCGACGACCCGAACGCGATCATGGAGGCCGATGATGAGTCTGGATCTGGAGGTGGTGGAGTGGGGAATGGCTCGAGAGAGGGGGACGATTCTGGAGGACGCTCAGAGGCCGACACACCTGTTCTCAACTCGTTGAACGAAGGGGCGAGAAGGCAGCTGAAAGCCATCACCTTGTTCCGCAACATGACGCACACCATCGTGCTCACCAAAGTCATGCGGCAACGGGAACCAAGGCTAGTGGACGCTTTGAACCGCTTACGTTATGGAATGTGCAACGACACTGACATAGCTCTGTTCAACAGTCGCACTCTCGACCATCCGGACTGTACCATCGATCCGTCTGACATGCCTGATGTCACTGCTTGGCTTCAGAGGGACAGCGAGGGAGGATGTGAAGGGGTACCCTTGGTCACCAAAACCAATCAAACGCGAGAGCTACATTCCTATATGTGTGCACAAGCTCTGGCGGCTGCCACCGGTCAGCCCTTCGACGTCTACCACTCCAAAGACAGCCGTGGTCGAGGAGCCCACTTGAGCCCATCCCACCAAGTCGAGGCTTGGAGGACAGGATGGAAGGTCTCGGGAGATGTGTGTGGTCGCTTGCCGTTGGTGCGTGGGATGCCCATCTCCCTAAACAGAAATGTGGCGGTCGAGATCGGGCTTGCCAAGAGCACTCTGGGGGTCGTGGAGACTTGGACATATGAGGAGCATCGTCAGAGGAAGGTTGCCAAGTCGGTAACGGTAACCATTCCTGGTTATCGCCCCGAGACCCCTCAAAACGCTGACCGGCCAAAGGAAGTCGTCCTTCTCTTTGAGTCAGACGTGGTGGAGACCTTTGACAATCCTGCTCAGCAAAGACCCACGGTGTCGATCAAACGCGCGCAAGTTCCTGTCCTTCCTGCCTTCTCTTTCACCGTCTACAACGCTCAAGGGCGCTCACTTGACCGAATGCTGTGTGACCTGGGGTCTTGCACCACCCTCCAAGAGCTCTACGTCATCCTGTCTCGAGTGCGCTCTCTCGAGGGCCTGATCATCATCACTCCTCTTCGGAACAAGAAGCTCTGGAACCAGCATGCTTCACAGGACCTGAGGGATGAGCTGAAGAGGCTGGACATGGAGTCCAAGGAAACCATTGACGGTCGGATGGCTGAAGCGAGATCGTGGTTTCCAGTGGACTTGGATATCGGTGTCTAGGGTAGATTATGCACTCCATCCTGAGCGTCCATATAATGCTGAAGACTGACTACTTCGTCTGCGGGTGACGCCCATCAGGACAAGCGGGTAAGAAGACAAGGCGTGTAATGATCTGTGTTATGACAATGGGATCTGGTATGAGAAGGGGCTCTGGCGTGGGACAAGATCATGGAATGCATCGAGTAGACGGAAAGAAAATATTTAGCATTGAATGAAGCCAAACGATAAATGAGTCTACTTCCTGCCGTGGCGGGAGGGCTTGGCCTTAGCCTTCCCCTTCCCCTTGCCCACGACAACCTCTTCCTGCTCCTCCTGCTCCTCCTCTCCCTCTCCCTCTGTCTCATACGCCACCTCGGCCTCCACGTTGACAAAGATAGGCTGGTTGCTCGGGCCAGCGACCGGGGCGGTGACAGCCGTAACAGCGGAGGGCTTGGTGGGAGTGTTCGGGGCGGAATCCATGGCGACGGCAGCGGCTACGTCGTACGTTGCATCAGCTTCACCCGCACTGCCTCCTGGTAACATGTCGAGCTCACCCTTCCTACCAGAAGACAACCCAAGCAAGACGTCCATATCGACGTCCGCCTTCCTTTTCCGAGGGGTCTTCGGGCCTGTACCGACGGAAACCTTCTCCTCCAGCTGTAGGCATGTTGTCAGTAGGTGGAAACCTTGCCGTGCGGTGAACTCACGAGTCCTTCAATGATGACTATCTCAGTCACCCACTCCAAACCGGCCTTAGAGTCACCGGACATCAAATACCCCTAGAGATGAACCGTCAGCTTGCTTGAAATTCATGAGTCGAGGAAGAGGAAATACGCACTTCCAATCCGAAGCCGCATGTCAAGATCGCAGTGTCGGGCAATGCGCCCAGAGAATGGAATGAGACAGGAAGAACACCACCAGATGGGGTTCGCACGAAGGCCTTGGGCCAAGGGCGACGACGGTAGCGACTGCCGTCCACTTGCTTTAGGAGGGTGCTGATGACGGGATGCTCGTCTTCGACGTTGGTGAGAGTCTCGCCAGAGAGCTGTCGACGATGTCAGCGACGTGCACCAAGGCTAACAATCTTATACAGTACTCACCCGGTTCTCGGCGCCCTTGAAACAGAACGTCTTCGCCCGCAACTCGATGCGGTCCTGGGTGTACCCTATCCCGCTCTCGTTGACCGTGAAGCCCGGCTTCTCGTCCTCCAACTTCTCCGCCAAGGCAAGGTTGTGGGCCTTGTAAGCCCGGACGTATCGTCCCAAGGTCGGCACGTCGAGGGGGGTGACGGAGATCGAATACTTTGCCGAAGGAAATCGACGGGGGTAGCGGCTGCAGGCAAGGAGATTCAACATCGAGATCAGTACGCAGTTCGCGGGAGAACGTAAACAGTGACTCACGTTGAGATCTCCGTGGTCCATCCCGTCACGTCGTCGAACTTCACCGTGGCAGTTGCCGCGTCAAGAGTGTGGTAACCGAGACCGGCCGTGCCGCCGACCGTAGTCTAAGGTCACCATCAGCAGCTAAACGAACTCATATGAAAGGTCCACTTACAGCGGTGTCGGGGTTCCACAGGGACCCGGACATGGCGGTGTTGGTACCGTGTCCCGTCTTCTGACCCCAAATCCACATCACGTCACTGTTGGCTTGCTGTCAGTAAAGAAGTTAATGATAGATCTTCACCCGTGCTCACCTTTCGCCGACGATGTTGCCGCCGTTGATGTTGAAGTCGATGTCGCTGGTGGGGACGTTCTCCACCCAGAGGTACGCGGTGGCGGCCATCTTAGCCACCATCTCGCTCTTGGTGAAGGTCGGGAGGATCCTGACAACCCTCCTGACGTCGAAGAACGGACCGGCCACCTCACCGGCGAGGTCCCAAGTGGCGACGGGTGCGATGACCGCGTTGGGCGACACCGCGGGGACGGCGTTGATTGGTTGAATGGAAGTAGGAGGCGACATTTGTTGGAACTGATACCGGGAGGGGGAAGTGGAAGATGAAGATGAAGATGAAGATGAAGAGAGAAAGCACAACATGTTCCGCTATATATAGTGTCCCGCTGCGAGTCTCTGAACCTACTTGACTACGTTGACGCATGCGGAACTCCAGAAAACTTTCTTCTTGTTCGATTGTTCAATCGCCGGAACCGGCACTGATGGGGCTGAACTATCTTCTTGTGTAAATGACTGAATTGTCGAAACCGGCCTTGAACGTTCCGGTTTGGGACGCGCATACCAACGTGGAACTTCGAGGTTGAACTTTCTTCTTGTTGGATTGTTGAATCACCGGAACCGGCCATGATGGGGCTGAACTATCCTCTTGTGTAAATGACTGAATTGTCGAATCCGGCCTTGAACGTTCCGGTTTGGGACGCGCATACCAAGGTGGAACTCCGAGGTTGAACTTTCTTTTTGTTGGATTGTTGAATCGCCGGAACCGGCCATGATGGGGCTGAACTATCCTCTTGTGTAAATGACTGAATTGTCGAATCCGGCCTTGAACGTTCCGGTTTGGGACGCGCATACCAAGGTGGAACTCCGAGGTTGAACTTTCTTTTTGTTGAATTGTTCAATCGCCGGAACCGGCCATGATGGGGCTGAACTATCCTCTTGTGTAAATGACTGAATTGTCGAAACCGGCCATGAACGTTCGGGGTTGAGAATGCGCATCCCAACGTGGAACTTCGAGGTGGAACTTTCTTCTTGTTACGTACATTGGTGAATCGCCGGATCCGGCCATGATGGGGCTGAACTATCTTCTTGTGTACGAGTAGATTACTGAATTGTCGAAACCGGCCATGAACCTTCGGGGTTGACCTTTTTTCCTTCAAGTTGAATCGTCGAACCCGGCGAAGCTCATTTGGCAGCGTCACTCGTTCCGCCACATAGACCTACAATGGAATGCATCGGTGAACCGAGCTCGTTTACGTAATATCACTCCCCGTATCATATATGGAGGGCCGCATAATCTAAACGTGTAAAAGGTCCATCCGTTACGAGAACCTGCCGCACAGTCGGCGCCCCCCCCCCGACATGAACTATGCGGTTATAAAGGCGTTGCATTCCGCATGAATCAGTTATAGAGGCGTTGCATTCCGCATAGATCCATCTCCGTCATTTTCATTCCGCACGCTGTCTCATGTCATTTTCCACATCGATCCAATATCAACTACTATACTCGGTTCCACCAGTACCCTCGATATGCCTCACGAACCCCAGCCCCTGCGCTTGCGCCAACGCCAACATTTCACTGCCCATCTACGACATCACATCTCTCTCCCCTCTTCCCGCCGAGATCCGAAACCTTGTCCACAGCTTTTTGATAGCGGCTCCCTGTAAGGCGCACAATCTCATTTTTACCCGCCTCTCGAGAGATCATTATACCACTCTCGTACCTCGCTTGTACCGGCAAATTGTGGTAACGGACAAGGCGGTCGACGCGGGCCTGTACAGGAGTTTCTCAAATGTGGACAATCAATCCCATCAATCGAATGAGCACCGGACTCTTCCCAGCAAGAAGGAACTGCTCGACGGCTGCGAGTCGCTTGTGTTCACCTCATTATACGCTTGGACACAGAGCATGGACATACTCAGGAGGCCGGGACAGATAATTCCCAATCCTGGTCTCAAACATGTCGCCTTCGCATCCGGCCTTGTCGAAGAAATCTGTCGAATCGAGTATCCTCGCTTATGTGTCATCACGCCCAGGACTCTCTGGTACATCACAGATGCCTGTATACATCTTCCCGAATCGATTTCTGAAGACTTGGCGAGAAGATTGGGGAATATGGCTAACTACTTGGATGGTTTTGGATTCGGGACGTTTGGCACTGAGACGGTTCTTCGCTTCCACAACGGCCAGCCAACAAAGATGTCAATGGCAGATACAATAGTCTCATTTGAATATGATGTGATGTCTATCGATATGTCGCCTACGAGGATCGAGAACCCCGTGTATATACCGGCACGACAAGTAGACGAGATAGTGGAATACTGTGTAAAGACTGTTACTGAATGGGACAGGATGAAGTGAGGACTTCTCGCTCGTTATACCACAAAGCCTATTCTAACGCGATATAGTACCAGATACAGTGACTTCGGTCCTCCCGGACCGGTTCGCACGGAAATTGTCTTCACCAACTTTGGCACCGTTATAACCCCAGCTGGTCTTGTCTTCATCATCTCACCTAGCATCGCCCAGTCGGTTTTCGACAGAGCCGAGAGTGAGGTTAGACGGAGGGTACGATTGTTTTTGGAGAGCGAATTGCCGGCACGCTGTGGGCTGGAGGCCAATTTCCATGTACGAGGCTACAAGGAGTGCAGGTTTTGTCCTCGGAGGATGTCTTCTTCTGGATGAGGTGTGTCAGGGCGTAGGGTAGCTGCTACTACAGGGGTATATGAACGACTGCGATGGAAACAAGGCTGCCTGCGGTCAGCGTCTGGTGAGTATCCAGTGGTCAACGGGACGAAGATACGTTCTTTGCCGACGCATGGCTGACTGAAGCATAGTACGAGGATAGCTCGTATTAAGCGGGCTTCTGTCAGTGTATGCATGTAAAGTTTCCCGGTGATGGCATGTCGTTGAAAGATATACACTCACATGTTGAGTGACCCTGCTCAGTGCGTTTGGTGCCGGTGCGGCGAATTGGACGCGAATGTTTGTATCGCTTCTGTTTCTTTCATTCTCCACACCACTTTTCCCCGAGCAGCATGGGCGAAAGCCAAATCGGGCATCCGGAGTCTGCCAGCACTCGCTCCCCTCTTCCCCCTGGTCACCATACCTCTACAACAGATCACCCATCAGAACAATCAAACGAGCCATCAGCTTCCCACACCGCCGCGGCCATGCCCTCTCAGCCCGACGCCATCTACGACGTGTCTGACAGGTTTGAGAAAGACTTTGAAGCCATAGCAATATCCCGTCGGGCTGCATCTGGATCCGCTGTTGGAGAGATGGGGCAATATGGCTGTTTGGTACGTTCAGCACAGGATGCATAGAGGGTGTAAGCTGACGAAACCTTAAGGGCCCAGCCCACCAGTCATTCGGTCAACAGCTCGTCCCCCCGTCCCGTTTCCCCTATGAACAGCCCCCATACCCTAGTGCCTCTACTGCCTTCCGGGCGCCCCCTTATCCACCTTTGCCACCCGCCCCAAATACCTACTTGGGCAACACGCTACGTACCTCCGGGTCGTCTTCCTCCATCGGATTCAGGGCACTCAATCAGCCCTCTCTACATTACAACTCTTCTATGGACCACCCCATTGTCAATGCTGGGATTTCCGGGGCCAATCACTTGCCGGGGAGGGAGCCGGCTGGGGTCGGGAGCAGCGTCTTGGCGAAGAGGGGGCGGGAGAGTGAGACCATGACGGCGTTCAGTTCGAAGAAGAAGAGCGCTACGTTCAATCAATGGAGGGGGGAGTGGGGAGGTGGCCAGACAGGTGCTATTATGGGCTCCGCTGCTGGCTCGACCGTCGCCCATCAATACCAAAGCAACCCACCATCGACATCCACTCCTTTCTCACGCAGCATCGATCCAAGCGCCGTTCCTCACCCCATTGCGACGTCGGATGCTTTCCCTTTCGGACCTCTCCAATCCGGCTCAGGGATCAATACCACCCCGTCGGAGCTCCCGTCTCTGGGCTCTAGCGCGTCTGTCAATACCTTCAGATCTGCCAGTAACGAGTCGAAGTACAACGACCACCCGCCGCCAGGCTTCTTGCAGCCACAACAAACTTCAGGGCTGGACATGATGGAAATGGCGGGTGACCTTGACGTCGCGGGATGGGACATGGGAACCCTACATCAGCAAGATTCCGGGCAGGGGCGAGAGATGGGGATGGGAGAGGCTGGAGGGCCTGAGGGAGGCGCCTATCAGCAAATTCAGCACCAAGGGCCAACGGCGCACGTCCGACAACGTCCATCCTCAGAGTCAGCTCCCATGGCTCCAAATCAGAACCAGCAGTCTGACAGTGTCATCGGTCCCACCTACGTTTCCGTATCTTCTTTCTTCAGCCTTCCTGATCCGGGACCGCCAGTCGCGTCACTAGCGCACAATAGCAGCGCCATAGCTGCACCCCACGTCGACCAGACGTTCCTCGAGGATACAGCCTCTTCTCAAGCTGCCGGTCACGCATCAGCATTGCCAGTAACTCTTCCTCCAAACTCATCACAGTACGCATACGGCTTGAATATACCTCTAGCCGGTAGTGCGCCCGACGCTGCCAGCCGCTCAGCCGTCGCCCAATTCATGCAGCCCCCACCACCCGTCACTCAAGGTAGCAGTCAAGAGCAAGCCGTTGCACCATTTCAGCCACACGATACGACGCACCCAGCGCCCACACATTTCTCCCCATCAAAACCTAAAGCTGCCAGCCACAAAGAAGCATTGGGGTACGAGATCATCGGCAATGGGAAAACCTTTCCTCCCAAATTCGATGAAACACCCGCGTTGGTAAAGACCTTCAACACCTTATTCAGCATCTTCTATTCGGATAGATACGCTCAACTCGAGAGGCAGACGCCACGTATCGGCAGCACCACAGTCATGAAATCTCAAGCGCTCGAACAAGCCCGCAATCGATGTCACGATACAAAGGTGAGGACGGAGAAGTACTATACAGCAACTGCGAAGCGTTTGCGTATGGAGAATAAGTGGTCTATTCATGAGGCGATGAGGATGGCGGAGAGATGGGTACAATATGACGTTCGAGGGTTGCAAGAGAGTGCTGTGGAACAACAGCAGATACTAGAAAACGCTCAGCAAGATTGTCAAGTCAACCCGCCTGCACCACCAGCTCTCATCGCCAGCAGCTCACGGCCTTCCGCGGGGATCACCCAAGGAACTTTATCCGGCGACCACGGCTCAGACGAGCAATATCAGCCGCAACGACGCGAGGGGGAGTAGAATGAGAGAAGGCGGAGTATCCGGGGCGGATCGGATATGATTTAATTGAGAGTTGGTGGTGATAGGTGGTTCTCGAGAGCTGGATTATAGCGCGATCGTGCACGTTTCTTCTGTGACGAGTGGTAGGCGTAGTAACATGCATTCAAATCTCATGTGCCGGGTGGCTATACGTTGAATGGCGATAAGACAAATGCAAGTTGAATCCGGACAAGGTATTTGTCACACGTACGTCCCAGCAGGCCGTGACAGTATCCCACAGCTCTGCGAAGATCTGGTCACCCGCATTCCGCTCTAGGACCCCCGCATTCTTTCCTCCAAACCGCAAGAGTTACTTTCAGTCTTCAATTCTCGATCACACCTCCATCGCCACATTCCTCCAATACAACCAACATCGACACTCGATATGTCCCCAGGCGACACCATATAACACTCTTGCGCCGCCGTCAAATCCTCATCGTATCCCGTCTGAGACATCTCATCGCTATCCACTCTTCCCGACGAGCTTCAGCGCCTTGTCTACGACTTCTTGACGGCTGACACCTGTACTACTACGGACACTATCACCCTCGCTTATCTGTCAAAGAAGCACTATGCCACGCTCATCCTGCTCCTGTATGAACTGTTGTGGTAGTGTAGCTCCCAGCGTGAACTTGTAGTGGTGGAAATAGGCGAAGAAGGAAATAGGCGCGCGAGAGTTTCTTTCACTGGTTTCCATGTTACCGATCTTCTTCTTTATATGCAAACTAGATAGCCTAACCTTCCAACATGAACGTCTCGTCGTGACCGACAGAGGTATCGATAGGGGCTTGTACGAGGGGCTTTTGAAAGGGGCGGATGGGGGGGAGGATACTAGATCAGAAGCGGAACTCTTACCGATCAAGAGGGATCGGCTCAAACACTGCGAATCGCTATATTTTACGTCCTTGTGCGCGTAGGGTGCTACAAAAGAAGCTATCAAATTCTGGGCAGCGGCGTTTAAAGACTGCCTTCGGATGAGTCCCATACCTGAAAGAGTCTACGAAGCGACGACGTTCTTTGCAAGTTCGCTTGCGAGATGAATGGTGTGTAAATACGGTGGTATGGAAGGAGAGCACCCTGTGGTTTGCTTGTGAGTCTTTCAAGGACTCTGCAGCGATTGTTCAAACGCTCTGAACTGAAATTCGTGCGCTCGGAAGGCCGGGGTGGGCGGCTCACGCCGACGGGCTGTGCTGGAACCGATGGTGAGTCGGACGCTCTTTGCGTGACTTGTTGCTTTTCAGTTGCTTTTGCATCCATATCTCGTCTTTGCTTACTATCTTACCCCTCAAATACCTCTCACAATGTCCCTCCCCGCCCCCCACCTCTCCAACCCCCGCATCCTTCCCCCCGAAGGGGACGAAGACCCCACTCAGCTCGCCCTCATGATCGCCGGCGAACCCTACCAAGCCAACGACAAGTATCTCGACCGTCTGCGAAACCGGGGCGCTATCAAGCTTGATGAAATTGTGAAAGTAGCGGATATGGATGAGAGGATGACGTTGTGGAGGGAGTTTGGGAATGTGGGGGAGGATGTGTTGGTTGTGCAGCGGTTCTTTTGTGAATATGTGCGCTGTCTTTCTGCAGGTGGATTGAGGGATGAGCTGACAGCTGGGTATAGGGATTCAATGTGCATTTCAAGGGGGACAACTTTATCGGAGCAAACTGCACGTTCCTCGATATCTGTCCCAGTACGTCGCTTCTTCAGACAGATATGGGCCGTACTGACACCTTTGCAGTCACCATAGGTCTCCACTCCATGGTCGGTCCCGACGTCAAAATCTACACTCCCGACCACCCTCTCTCCCCCGAAGAACGTTCCGGTCTTTCAGGCAAAGAGTGGGGCAAACCTATAGTCATCGAAGACGACTGCTGGATTGGCGGCGGGGCCATTCTTTTGCCGGGCGTCACTATCGGGAAGGGCAGTACGGTCGGAGCTGGGTCGGTGGTGACGAAGAGTATCCCACCGAGGAGCGTGGCGGTGGGAAATCCGGCGAGGGTGATCAAGACAATCTTGGAAGATGGTACGGTTGTGCCGGCGGGAGCTAAGAGAGTGTAGCAACGTTGCACTGGGGTATGTAAATTGTCAATGCATATAAGAGGCCTCGCTTCAATGACACATGTAGACCTATGGCTGAACTTGTACTTCTTATTTCATAAATATGCCCTCATGCTCATCGAAAACGATACCCTCGGAGTCGGCCCAGGCCGAAACACTCGCGTCCACCTTCTCTCGCATCTCGCGCTTGATCTTTTCACTTTTCGCCTTTCCACTCGTACACTCGACAATCTCTTGCCCCCAGACCCCTCTCATCTTGACTTCTTCTGGGTATCTGGTAACCCATCCTCGGGGACCGATCTGGATGCCGAGCGACCATCTCATCCTTCGGCCACGACAGCTCGTCCCTTGATGTCGCGACTCCAGACGTCAAATCCCACTTCAAACCCCCATGTCACCCTCTCCTCCCCACCTCTCCAACCCACTCATCCTCCCTCCCGAAGATGACGAAGACCCCACCCAGCTCTCTCTCATGCTCTCCGGCAAGCCCTACACGCCCAGCGACAAGTATCTCCACAAGCTGCACCATCACGGTTCCAAGACGCTTGCCGAGATTGTCCAGACTCCTGATTTGGGGGAACGGATGAAGCTGTGGAGAACGTTTGCGCATTTGGGGGCAGGGGTGAGGATCAGGCAGCAGTTTTATTGTGAATATGTGAGTACTTTGTATTTGACGAGCGAGTGAAGGCTGATACGAGGACGATGTGGTATAGGGCTTCAATTTGTACTTTCAAGGCGCAAACACCATAGGAGCAAACTGTACATTCCTGGACGTCTGCCCCAGTACGTCCCGAGCCTCTCTTTGCTTTGTTGCTTTGAATGAGAGACATTGCTGATGGATGCGTAGTCACTATCGGCCACCGTACCATGATCGGTCCCGACGTCAAAATCTACACTCCCACCCACCCCACCTCCCTTCCCCCTACTCCATCTGTCCGTGGCGGTCTAGCATGTCAAGAATGGGGAGAACCTGTCGTCATCGAGGATGACTGTTGGATCGGCGGCGGAGCGACAATCTTGCCTGGTGTCACTGTCGGAAAAGGGAGTACCGTAGGGGCTGGGTCGGTGGTTACGAAGGATGTGCCAGAGAGGAGTGTGGTGGTGGGTAATCCGGCGAGGGTGGTGAAGAAGATATTGGAAGATGGGACGGTTGTAAAGGCGTGAGCGAGTTGAGGTTTTTGTTGGTGGTGTATGGAGCTTGTTTGATAGGTGTAATGCTATGCGCTGGGATGTACAGAACTCGTACTCTATGTCTGTCGCTCTATCTCTATGTCTCATCCAAGCCTGATGATAATATCAGCCAGCCCCGGTCCAGTTGAATATCTCTTCAGCGCCGAGCTCCGCCACAGTGTGCCTCGTGACGATCTGCCCTGTCGTTCTTTTGTTCTTTGTACATCTTCCACACCGCAACTCAAACCATATGTCTTCGTCTGTCTTCGATACGCCTTCCTCACCCACCTTCGCGTCGCCGCAACCACAACACGATTGCTCGTGCCCGAACTCCGCTTCCTCACTTCCCATCATCCACGACATCACATCTCTCGCCCTTCTCCCCACCGAGCTCCAGACCCTCGTACACGACTACTTGATCGCCGACACCTGCCCTGCCCACACCATCGCGCTCGCTCGGCTTTCGAAACACCACTATGCGACTCTCATCCCTCGTCTGTACAAGCGTATTGTCGTGACCGACGAAGCCATCGATCGGGGTTTGTACGAGGGTCTTCAGGCTGAGTTCGATCAAGTCGAGACTGGAGCTGGGGAGGAGCGTCTACTGAGCAAGTGGGATCTGCTTGGGACCTGTGAATCGCTGGTCTTCGCGTCCCTCTACGCTATGGATGCTACCGACGACGCGTGCAGGGAAAGGTATGAGCGTTATCAGAGTCGCGCCGTATGGAATGGGCTCCGCGGCCTTTTCGACGGTGTTACTCATCGTGGGTATGAAGCCGATGCTATCGTGGACTATTGTCAACAAGTGGATGACGACAGACTACATATGGACGAGGGAGTTAGCCGCTCGGCGAAGGCCCGATATCCCGCCTTGTACACCGATAACCTTTCCCATGCCTGTTTCCATCTTCCTTATCCTCTCCACTCAGCATTGTCAGACGCCATCAGCGACTTTTACGAGATCTTCCCGGCTTTCACCTCCCCTGCAAGAATGAGATTTGTGACTCGCTTCCACAACTGCCAGTCGGACCGTCCAATGACAGGCGTTGAGTGGACCGTGCGCAATGGTCATACGATGATTGTTGACATGCTTCCGACTGAAATTGAGCAAGGAGGTGAAGCTGAAGTGGAAGTCTTGGTGTGCAACATTGTCGATTGTTGCCTGCGGGTCTTGTTTAGAGATAGGTAAGCAGTCTGACACCCCGCCTCCGCTTCACAACAAGAATTATATACGATACGAACGGAGTCTGACGCCCAACTTAGCGACAACGGAAGTGTTCCACAAGGAATGATCTTCACCAACTTTGGCACTACCCTATCCCCTGACGGAACTATTCGCTATCTCTCCCCCCACGTCAAGCAGACTGTCCTTGAAAAGGCCCAGAGTGTCGTCAGACAAAAGGTACGGGAGGAATTGGAGGAGGTGTCAGCGGTGAATGTAGCGGTCGCGGACAAGATATATGTACGAGGCTACGAGGCGTGCGAATTCTGCTCGGATCTCTAACGCAGGTCTTCGAGTGGGTAGAGCGGTGATCGAATGAAGGGCACAAGTCTTCTTCGTGATGAGATAATGGGTAGTGACATGGATGGGCGACGAGGTACTCATATTCCCGTCCAGTAGCAATGACGAAGATGGAGTCACATGTGCAGCTTTACATCTTGGGGTGGTATTCATGCATGTATCCTCGAGCCTGGCTCAAGTCTATGACAGAATCAGCCACCCTTCATCCTGTTGACTGTACATCGCCGAGCTCCGCCGGAGTGTGTGTAGGTGCGTGTACGACCATCTTTCTGTATCGTTCTGTCATTCTGCTGCTCGTCTTATCTTTCTATCCGACCAACCAACCAACCTCTCCCCTTCCATCACCACCATGTCGTCTCCATCCAGCCTCGCCTCGTCCCAAGCACAGTCCGAATGTTGCTGCTCGTGCTGCGCCAACGCCGATCAATCACTATATCCAAGAAGCCCAAGAACGCAGTCGATCAAAGCTTCCTCCCTCTGATCATGATACAAGCCCCCGGAAACGCGATGCCTCCGACCATCAAAAACCCAAACACCCCCCCTAATAACATCCAAATAAGCCAACCTCGCCTCCCACGCTTCCTCCCCGCCCAACAAGGGCATGATCTCAGCCGGCTCCTGTATCAACTTTGTGATGACATCTGGGTTTGAAGGGAAGCGCGAAGAGGGGGAAGAGATGAGGATGGATTGTTGGATAGCGGAGGAGATGGCGACGCCGATAGCTTGGCTGATCGCGCGGGAGAGGTAGCAGGCGGAGATGGCGAGGGAGTTTTCGGCGGGTTCGACGCATGCGATGAGGGAGGCTGTGTAATCATCAGCATCGTCCAGCACAGGAGGAAAGGGATGGACGTACTAATGAGGGTAGTGCTGACAATACCTCCTCCCGCCGATGAAGGGGCCCTCTCACTCCACTACCTGTTCGTACTCGTCTCGGGACACCAACAAGCATGAACGAGAACGCTTGAAGCCATAGGATGAGTGGTGTGCAGACTTGGAACCATTCGCAGTCTATCCAGTTCTATCCACGGTGTCAGCGACAAATGACAGAGACAAAAGTGAAAGATGTGCGTACCTTCATTTGCCATCCGCCGATGGAAAAGACGGACTCAACAATAGAGCTCGAGAAGAGAACGAACATGAAAAGAAGGGTACTCATACTCTGTGGTTCACGCCGTCTAAATCTTGCTCTGACTGCATCCTCCTTGACGAGATCTGACACCAAGCCCCAGTCTACAAGTGCTTGCCCGAATGAAAGTACTCTCGAAAGCGCAGCATCTGATTCCAAGTCCCCAACTTGTCCGCTCAAGTTTTGCCCTTCTCCGTCTCCCCATCGAGCACAGCAGTGCTTCTCTGCAGGGCAAGTGTACCGAACGGGTAGGGACAGTGTTGTAACGAGTGGATGGTATGGGAGTCAGAAGTAGATGGTATCCCGAGATGTTTTGCATTTCACGGGGGAAGGGTGAAAAGTCGTGACGACACAATTTCCCCGGCGGCCGTCACCACTCCCGGGTAGCCGAGGGGCCAACTTTTCTGCGCTTTTGCACCCATTCCAGCTTTGCGCAATACGTCAAAGAGCTCGCGAATGCTTCACATCGCGTGCCTACGCCGCCATTACGATGAAATCAGACCAAAGAAGCACAAAAAGAGACGACGAAGAAAGCTCTTCCGAACGAAGAGCAGAGGCTTCATCTGCAAAAAGTCCACGTTCGCGTGCTCTTCCCAAATCCCCTCTCCCTCGTCTCGTCATACCCCGCCTTCCCCATCCCTTCATCCTCCAAGCGAAGCTGCTGTTCTTCTAATCAGATAACGCTCATCGTCACGCATGCACCTTCTTCCCTTTTCTCCCTTCTGAGGCTGCATCTATCGTTTTTTCATTCCAAAAGCCAAGATTAAACACCCCCGTGCCTTGTTCCTACGCTAACCAATGGTGATCGACGCTAGTAAAATGAATTTCCCTTTTCTCTTTGTGCATTCCCGTTCCACGCGTTTCCACGCTTGTTGGACTGCTTGTTGGCCTTTTTTTGAGACTAGTGAAAAGAGATCTCTCCTCTCGTTTTTTTTTTTTCTTCCTTTTTTGTATTTTCTTTTTTTTCCGTGTTGCCCCGCATCCGGTGTTTGAAGAGGCACCTCTTAGGTACGGGGGGGTGGTTTGCGGGTCTTGCGGGGGGACCTGGGGGGACCTGGGGCGTTACGTTGGTGGTTGGGATGAGGTTGCCTATTTTTTCGGGAGGAGTTTGGTTGATAAGGTATTGCTTGTGTGTTGAGGCAGAATGAAAGTACATTTCCTTCCTGCTGCTCGGAGTGGAGCAGTTGAAGCAATGCAGCTGTGCCAAACCAAAGTCCATGACATACGGTCCTTCTTCTTCAACAAGCAAAAGCACATTCTGATCCGCCTTTCACAGCACCGGGGGGCCCACATGGTAACACAACCTCTCCGTCCTCCATCCTCAGTTCAGACCTCAGCTTAACCTACCTCTGATTTGAAACGAAACGCCGGAAATCCTAATCGAAGGCACTCTTGTCCTGTCATCCGAACTGCGAGAAGCAAAAGAGCCCCAAGATTCCTAGATAAGCGGTGTTTCGGCACTTTCGGACGCACCGGCCGCTACGGCCTCTACGGCATTAGGATCAACGAATTACGTAGAGATAAAAACGCTTTTTTGGGGGGGCCTCACAGCTTGCTCCCTTGCTCCCTTGGTCCCCTGCTCCTTGGTCCTTGGTCACAGCTTTGTTGTCGATTCCAAGCAAACTTCGATTGTGCGATGCATGTGAGATGGAGATGGGGCCTTGGACGGGGGGTTGGCATCGAGTTGCGAGTTGTGATCGTGATCGTAGAGTACCAGGACTCGAAGCGAGAAGCGAGAAGCGGCCTCCTCTCAGGCTCTGCCTGCCAATTGCTGTTCGATGTGCGATGTCCGTTGTTTCGTTTCGTTGTTTCGTTTGTGGAGCTTGAACAGCTCTGTCGTCTGTCCCCCTCCACCTCCATCCGATCGAAGAAACAACCACGGAAAACCTCGTGAGAGATCGTCGTCAGAGGCACCACCACCCACCAAACGACGACGGCTCGGCGCACCGAGGCCCCATCCCATCGTTGCATCCCATCTCCCATCCCATCCCATCATTCCAATCATTCCCATCATTGCATCCATCCCCCTCCCCTTCCCCTCCCCCTGCATTTCCTCTCACTCCTCTTCCAGCGCTCGCGCTCCAATCTGGGAACGGAACCAAGGAAACAAGAAGCACGACGCCTGACGCCTTTTGGTGGTACAAGGACAAGGTCTTTCGGGTGGGTTTACGCTTTTGGGCTTTGGGTTTGGGTCTAGAAGCATTCTGTTTATCTTTTTCGTGGACGGCTTCGTGGACTTTGTAGTACTATATCACCATGAAAACGTACGCATGTCTGCAGAAGCTTCTTGCATCCTCACCCCTTCCCCTTGCCTGGACTGGAGCTTTACAGCCTCAAAGCTTACAGAGTCCGAGTAGAGCACGCACGCGGCACGCGTACTCCTTCCCCGTGGCCTAGAACGGCAAACGACAGAGGACAGACGACAGAGGACAGACGAACAGACGGCCGACGGGATCCTTCCTCCGTGTTGTTTGGTTCACCCCCATCTCTCCTTCATCCGTATCGACGTTAGCGCGATACACAGTTTGCATCACAATCAATATCATATGAAGGAAGCCACCGGCCCGACAAAATGTCTTGAACCAGTCTTTTTTTCATCTCCTCGTCAACAAATTGAAAAGTGACTCACCCCCCACCCAACCCAACCCGCGAAATGACGACCAATCAACCCGCCTTTTTGTTTAATCTAGCTGCATTAAGAAGAGTTGCACCGAGTGACAACTGACAAGTTGGAGAGGGAAAGGGGAAGGAAAAGAAAAGAAAAGAAAAGTATACCCGCGACACCCGTGGTGCCCGTGGTGCCCGTGGGCCCGAGTTTATAACCTGATACCTTGTGATATATATCTTTGTCCACTCGCCATCACCCGATGCGGCGTTATGCGCCATGCTGGGGATGTATCTGATCTGTTACTTCAGTTGCTGTTCATACGCGATTGAGTAGATGCGCAAAAGCGACCAGCCAGATGACAGGAAGCGTGCCGAAGATGCCGAAGATGCCGATGTACAACTCCTGCTTCACCGGGTTCACGTAAGAAAAGAATGCAAGGTGATGGAAGCAGCAACAAGGTCCCAAGAGAAAGCCGAGGAGGGGATTGTCATTTGTACGGCACGCAACCTACATTTCGCTGTCTCCCCCCTGTTGAAGGTGGACGCGTGGTGACGAGTGCTCTCCCGCGTGCACGCCCCCACGACTGACACCCCGGTCGTGGTGTTTCGCCCCCCCGTGGGCTGCGGATGGCCGAGGGACGGAAGCAGATGGTGGCAGTGCGGCTACGGATGACGTAAGGCAGGGGTTTGACGGTGCGGCAGATAAGGAGGCAAGTAATTCAGGGCGGGGTGTTCTGCGCTAGTGGAAGGCTGAAGGACGCTAGTGGTGCACAAATATGCCCCGTCTGCTTCTTCCATCTGTCGTCTGTCCATCCCATCGCATCTCCATCTACCATCTATACATCTCCCATCTCCCATCAATTCGCGGCACCCCCCGCCCCCCAGCCCCCACCCAGCCACGCACGCAGCCTCAGGGGCGCAACTCGCCGCATTCATTAACCACCCGCTTATTGCAGCCAGCCCTGTGCCGCCCCCATCTCTCTCTCTCCCACGTGTCGCTGTAAGTGCCCGTCGGAAACCCACCCGATCGACTTTTTACCAGTATATGCGCTGACCATTTTCTCTCCCCCACTTCAATCCCCCTTTCTCCCCCTTTACTCCCTCAGCCACCATGTCCACCTCTGCAAATTCTTCCCCGACAGATTTCGCTTTCGAGCCCCCGGCCCTGCCCAGCGCCGACCACCCCTTCGTCTCTCCCGGCACCTACAAAGCCGACCCCTTACGCCACACTTCCTACGACCCCGCCCTCCCCACCGGCTCCTTCACCCCCGCCGCCGCCAACCCCCCAGTCGGCGGCTACTTTGCCGACACGTCCTACCAACCACAACCCGGCTCTGGCCAGGGGCCATACGGAGCTCTCAATTCAGCGCAGTCGAGTTTCTCGTCGGCGTCGGGCAGTGCCGCGGGTGCGTCTTTTTCGTCCGTCGACTTGCCGGGACCGAGTTTACCTGGTATTTCCAAAGAGTTTTCACGCCCTACCCTCGCGGATACGCGTCGGCCGGCGACCGCCAGTGTCATCCAGACAAGAGGACAGTACGGCGACTATATGATTGGCGGCGGTGAAGACCCGCGCAGACTTTCGCAACGGCACGTCCAGCATCTCTCGCCGGACGAAAACGATGAGGATGACGAGGGTGATTCGTCTGATACGGAGAATGTGTCGCCCGAGACCGTATACATGCCGAGCAACAATAGACGGGCGAGCGAACCCCATTTCAACTTGCCGGCCAATGGGCAGACCTGGCATCAGTTTCCACCTTCGGCGTCTCACGATGCATCCGGCGGCGCATTCGGCCTGCCTTCTGCTCCCGCGCACGTGAGCCCCATGGGCTACCTCCAACAACAACAAACCACCCACCTCCCCCCCTCCCACTTTTCCCGACCCTCCTTCTCAAACCGTCCCCAAACGTCAGACGGTCTCCCGTCGTATACAAACACCATCACCCTGCCCCCGGCGTCTTCCATCGCGCGGCACGTACCGGGCGGGAACGGGAACGACTCGCCCTTCTTCCACCACCCGCCCCCGGGCGCGAGGGGCTACGAGGGGACGTTCCCGGGCAACAAGAGTTTTGCTTTCGACGGCCAGATCAGGCCGCCCGTACCGCCCGCCATCCCCGGCGGTATCCGCCCCTCCTACATCCCCCCTCCCCACCCCATCGCGCCCTCGGACCAGATGGGCTACATGTCCCTCTCCTCCGGCGTCCTCCCCCCCACGTCGCTCCCTGGAGGAGGCGGCGGCGGCGGGGGGAGCAGTGGTTCGGGCCAGCCGAGAAAGAGGCCGAGGAGGCGGTATGAGGAGATTGAGAGGTTGTATCATTGTGGATGGAATGGGTGTGAGAAGAGTTATGGGACGTTGAATCATTTGAATGCGCATGTGATGATGCAGAAGCATGGTGAGAAGCGGTTGCCTGCCGGTACGTCCTTATCCTCCCTCTCGTAATCATCCTCCCTCTCGTGATCGAAAAGGCTAACGTAAGAGCAGAATTCAAAGAGATGCGAAAAGCGTGGAGAAAGAAGAAGCGCGACTCTGCGAGCGCCACCGCCAACGCCAACTATCTCACCCAAGCCTCCGCATGGCAAGCAAACCAGAACCGTCTCTCCCTCTCCGCCAACTCGTCTTCCGGCGAATCCGACTGGGACCGCCGGGACTCTACCTCCTCCGCCTTCTCCGTCGGGTCCGAGCGCGCCGGCTCGTTTGCCGCGCAGGGGGGTATGGGCATGCCACTCATGGGCGGGGTGCCCGGTGTGCCTGGTGGGGGGTATGCGGGAGGGGGTGGGGGGGTGTGGGGTGTACCCGGGATGGCGGGGGCGGGGGGGATGGGGGGTGGTGTGCCGATGGGGGGGATGATGCAGATGGGCGGCGCTGGGTTTGGGGGTGTGAATGGGGTGATGGTGGATTCGAGGCCGTCCACGGCGGGGTCGATGTCGAGTGCGATGAGCGTTGAGCCGGGGAGGTATGTGTCCGCTCCTCCTCCTCCCGGAGGCTCGGCACACGGTCATCCCCTACCCCATCCTCACCACCAACACCAACACCCGCATCATCCCCATCCCCACCAACCAACATTCTTCGTCAAACCCCCGCCCCCACAATCTCTCCCCTCCCTCTCTTCCTCTTCCACCGCCTCCACCCCCGGCCCCACCTCCGCTTCCACTGCTTCTTCCGGCCCCGGCGCAGGCGCAGGCGTAGGCGCGGGGGCTATAGGCAACCGCCGCCCAAGCGCGCCAAACCATCTCCCGATACCAGAGCACAACCTCCTAGACGGGTTCCGCGTGACGGAAGATCACCCGACGCCGACGGCGGGGAACCCGTTCCCGCCCGTGGGGTCTGTGGGGAGTGCGCCGGGGACGAGGCCTTCGTCTTCCCATGGCCCACAGCAAGGACAAGGGGGCCAACAGCAAGGGGGCGAAGGGCAGGGGCAGGGGAAGGGGTTTACGACGTTGAATAGCCCGGTTAATGGGAGTGGGGATTATGGGCAGTTTGCTTTCCAGCGTTGATAAAACGCGGCTCGCGTTCGCGCTCGAGGTTTAGGTTGAGGGATGGTTGGGGTGTTTTTTTTTGTGTGTGTTTTTGATTGCTTTTGATGTCGGACATTTTCTTGTTTTTTAATCATACACGGTTCTATACCAGCCTTGTCTTTTCTCTTTCTTTCGATTACTCTATTCAGATTATTTCTTTCTCTTTTCTCTTTTCTCTTTCTTTCGATCGCCTTTTTTTCTTTCTTTCTGATTTAGATTCCAACTTCCTACTCTTTCTTTCCTTTCTTCCCCTTCTCTTATTTCTTAAACCAAACAACGTCTTTTGTCTTTTGTTTTCATGTTTCTGTAGCAACTAGCAAAAAACCATTCTTCTACTCTTTCTCTTCTCCTCTCCTCTTCTTTTGTTTTTTCCTCTTTTTGTGCTTTCGAGGCGAGATGAGATAGATTAGATGGCGGCGATATACCAAACCAAACGGAAAAAAGGGGGCGTCCTCGCCCTTCTCGGGTGGGAGACTTTTTCTATATCTAGATCTAGGCTTTTTTTTTGCATTGATTTTACTAGCATCGGCATCGGGTGGGACGAAAGTGGCATGTAATCTGGACTGTTTGTGGCATATACACATTTCGACACTCGACATCTTGCTGTGCTTGAACGATGGAAGATGGGAGACCGGGAAGGAGGCTCGCCGCGTTAGCTCAAAAGCGAGAATGTCCGTCCATGGCTGATTTGATGGTTGTTGCATAATGAGAGAGTCAATGAGAACAGTCGATGATGAATGATATATACAACGAACGGGCTTGCAGTCCCACAGCCCACAGCCCTCTACGACACGCCACACTCTTAATCCCCCCCTCCCCTCCCCTGCACCCTCTCCGCCCACCCCACCGCATCCCTCCTCCCCCTCTCAATCCCCACCCTCCAAAGCACCGGTATCGGCACCACCAGCATCACCAGCAAGAACACGAACCCATACCGTATGTTGCCCGTCAGGTCGGATATGAGGCCGACGGCGGCGGGGCCGATGAAGGAGGCGGATTTGTCGGTGAAGGAGAAGAGGGAGAAGAAGGTGGATTCGTGGCCGGGGGGGATGAGTTCGGCGTAGACTGCGCGGGAGTAGGAGAGGAAGGGGCCGAATATCTGAAGCCTTTCGTGTAAGCGGGAGAGGAGAGGGAGGTGGAAAGGGGGGTGGGGGAGGGGACTTACGAGGCCGAACCAGATTGCCAACACATACATCTCCCCCTCCGTCCTCAACCCTCCAACCTCCACCACCAACCCCAAAGAAGTATAGACCGGTATGGCGATAGCAGCCAGGACGCAGCAGATGAGGATATTGAAGTTTGTGATGGGTTTGTCGGGGGTGGAGAGACGGTGTTGGAGGCGGGGGACGAGGGTGGATGAGATGACGGCGGCGAGCTGGACGAGGATGCCGACGAGGATGATTTTGGGTGGGGACATGGAGAGGACGGAGGAGGCGTAGAGGATGGCGGCGTAGGTCGTTGTGTGGAAGCCTGTCATGGCGTTGGAGGGATGGTATCAGGGGCGCGCAAGATGAGACTCACCATCTGATAGAAAGACCCAGGCTAGGAGATATGTGTACAGACCTGGTAGCTGCCGTATCTGGCTAGGGGCGATCATACTCCCCATCTTCACCCAAGCTTCTTTGATCTGGCGCGTACTGATCTTGGACCTATCTCCTTCATTTGAAGGCAATCCAAGCCAGGCAGGGATGGTGAAAACGGCCCACCAAATCCCACTCAGCCCGATGCCCAGTCGTAGAGAAAAGGTCGAACCGTCCAGCGCCAAAACAGGGATGAGAAGCAGTATCAGAACGGATACGCCCGAGAAGAAGCCAACAGCGATGCCGATCGAGGAAAGGCGAGAAGTGGTGAGGGATAGGAGAGCGTCGTATCGAGATTCTGGAGTGGTGTCGTGGAGAGAGGTCTTGACGGCAGGGTCAGCGTCGGCGAGATCTTGCGTCGAGATGGCCATGACCGCTGGGACGAGTTGGTGGGGTAGAAGATGCGTCGCTTCGTCCCCCGAGTCAGGGCCGAGATCACTCAGCTCTTCGTCCTGCTCTATTGGGCCCTCATCCCGGACATCCGCTGACATCGTCTCATCCCAGAGTCTTTGCACGTCTTCGTCCTCTCGAGCGAGCTGGGGTAAGAAGGCATTCGCGCAGACGATACTGGTCGAGTATGCTGCGCCGGATATAATGTTGAGGAGCGCTGATAGGAGCGGGGTGGAGGAATGGGGAAAGAGGAGGAAGAGTGTGGCGGCGATAGAGCCAGAGTAGGCGAATGTGATCAACAGACGTTTGCGCCAGTATGCTGCTCAAGGTTAGCTTTGCCTTCAGGGATGTCATGGCGCTTACTAGAGTCTGCTAGGGGTCCAACAGAGATGATACAAATGGCTTGAAAGGCGACAGCCACTGACTTGACGTACATACTGCCACATTTCGTCATTTCAGTTCGAGATGAAGAAGACCGAGCAGACACACCTGAAGGATGTGGTGTCAATCCAAGCGCCCATTATCTTTGCTTTGCAGACTCTTCCAATGCCTTCCACAGTATCACTACTTGTTTGACAAGGTTCCAGAAGGTCAGGCGCGTAGAATCCGACCTCACGGGCCATCTCTGCCTTGGGTCAGCTCGGCACAGCGGACACTCGTGGTAGACACGCACGTTCCAGCGTTATCGGTAGGAAGATCGCCTATACGAAGCTTGTCAATGCAACTAGAAGAGAGATAGAAAGGCGACTCACCAAGGCGCAGGCAGAAAAGACTTCAGCTGCGAAAGCATAGCTATACCACGCCCGCAGATGCGGAGGAGGTAAGAAGAAGCCCATGGTATGGATCGAGGTGGCAGTGGATCTCAGCAGCCTTGGAGACGTTGAGGCAGCACAGCCCGCATGAGGGATGAACAGGGCAAAAAGACAAACAACACACACTAGAGCACCCGAGAAACCCGCCGGAAGGCCGTCGGTCGGTCTTATATGCTCCTCCACTTTGTATCTTGCGTAGGCGAACCAAACATTGCGTTGTTGCGTTCCACTCAAGCGAGAAACCATGCATGAACAGGACAACAGTCGGAGTCATCTCTGCATACGAAGTGACATACTGATACTCCTTTCAGTCAAAAGTTCTACTGGAGCATTGCCGCAACATTCTGAGTAGTAATTCTTTGATCAAGAAAAATGACCGAGACAAGGGTAAGGGGGCTGCTCTTTAAGATGCTAAGGATGAAGACATAGGGTATATAGTACTACAGAGGATCATGGGCTTTCCAGAAGGTAGAAGGGGCGTTGCTAAAATCTTAGATGAGACGACGACCGGGCCCTTTTCTCTTGTCTGGTTTTTGCGTGTCGATCTAATGATGATATACGGTCCCTAGTAGGTGAAGGATAGTACTATACTATACGTGTACTCGTGCATGTCCATGGCCTTACAATGAGGTCTGGCGACAGTAGTGCAACGATAACAAGGGAAACCCGAAAGCCGATGCTCGGTCTCCAAAGACACAACTATCGGATCTCGCCTATCGGGCATCTCCGATGGGACCACAAGGTGTGCCCGTTTTTTATAAACCGGCATTGTTTTTCTCTGTCTTTCCATCAAACTCATCGCCGCCACTCAAAACTCAGCTGGAACATTTCCACGGCGTAGCAAAGTCGAAGCCACTGGTTTAGACGCCTCAAAAATCGACCTCGTCCCCGTGAGACGACGCACGCAATCACCATGTCGAACTCGACCGAGCGCCAAACGCTCTTGCCTTCCTCTGACACCCGTCATCCTCTCTCGCCACCTCCGCTCACTCGGTCTGGAAGCTCAGCAACACTGATAGCATCGGACTATGGCGCGGTCGACAGAGATACGGACTCACAACCACCAAAACCGAAACCAGAGCAGGAGCTGCATCACAAGCAGTTTCATGAAATATGGGCTTTATTTATGGGCCTGGCGTTTGCGTGAGTTAATCAGTCATCAGATGCAGACAAGGGTAACATGTCTTTCATAGTGTATTTTGCTCAGCCCTCGGCGCGACTATCGTGGCCAATCTCACTATCGAGATCGGCTCGTACTTTCATGCCGGTTCTCTGGTGCGTCTTGTTTTGTCATCTTTTCTCCTTGCTGACGGTCATCAGTCTTCATGGCTCGGTACAGCCTTCCTCTTGGGTCTCACAGCTATGACTCCTCTATACGGTCGTCTCGCGCAAGTCATGGGCCGAAAAGGGTGCATGCTTCTGGCTTTGACCTTCTTTCTGAGCAAGTCCCTTTCAACTCTTGTGGTGAGAACTGAGCTAATATGTGGTCACAGTTGGTACGGTGCTGTGCGCGGTGGCACCGAGTATGCAGTTCATGCTGTTCGCTAGAGGCGTTGCGGGAGCAGGAAGTGGTGGCATCTTGACCGTCACCGTACGTCCCGTATGCCTCACTCGCCCGAAGGCTAACATGTCTATCAGGCCATCATCATCTCCGACCTCGTCTCCCTCGCCGACCGTGGCCTCTACCAAGGCGGTGTCAACCTCCTCTTCGGTGCCGGATCTGCCTCCGGTGCCATCCTCGGTGGATACATCTACGATAAATTTGGCTGGCGGGCGGCTTTCTGGGTACAGGTGCCGCCGGTCTTGTTTACGTTTGTGATGGTCATCTGGAAGGTAGACGTGGGGAGAGAAGAAGGTGAAGATGCTGGAGGAAAGACGGCTTGGGAGAAGGTGAAGGGTATAGATTGGTTGGGGAGTTTTGTGCTCATGATGGGAGTGAGTCTGGACCTACGACGAGCGGATGACCGAGCTGACGAAAGTATAGATATCGAGCTTCTCCATATTCTCATCGCTTTTCACCTCTTCTCAGTACCCCTTCCTTCACCCTCTACCGCTCTCACTGTTGATCACTTCCATCGTCGCCTGTCCCGTCTTCTACGTCGTGGAGAAACGCGCACACCAGCCCATCCTGCCTCTCACGCTGCTCACCCGGGCACAGCCGAGTATCGTTCTTGCTGGATTCGTATCTACTACTGCCACCAACTTTTCTCGAGTGAGTCTCTTTGTCTACTGTCTGCTGCATCTACTGACCAAAGAATAGCTGTATATGCAACCGGTCTACCTGCATGTTGCGAGAGGGTTGAACGGTTCCGAGACGGGGTTGCTTCTTATCCCGAGCTCTATTGCGGGATCATTCTCTTCTCTATACGCCGGATGGCACATGAAGGTATGCACCATCTATCCCTTGCATCTCCTCGTCAATCGCAGCTAATTTTGTGAGTAGCACTGGAAAGAATACAAATGGTTCCAAGTCTGCACATCACTCGTCCCATGGCTTCAAGCTTTCTCAATCATGATCGGCTGGGGTCCCGAGACGAGTACGACTAGGCTGTGGAGTGAGATGGCCCTTGGGTCTTTGGGAGGAGGCGCTACCATCACTACACTCATGAGTGCGTACACCCCTCACCATTTTGGAAGATGCTGATGATTGCATAGCCTCCCTCATCGCATGCGTCGAACCCGCCGAGATCTCCCTCGCCATCTCCGCCTGCTACCTCTTCCGCGCGATCGGCCAAGTTATCGGCGTCGCCATATCCTCCGCTATCCAACAATCCATCCTCATCTCTTCCCTTCGCTCGCGCTTCCCTTCAAACCCAGATCTCGTCAGAAAGTTGATCCAGGAGCCGGCGGAGATCATGCCTTTGTTGGGGGTGGAAGAAGCGTGGGAGGCAAGGTTGGCTTATCTGGATAGTATCAGGGGAGTGTTTGGGTTTGTGGTGATTGGAGGGATTGCGTTGACGGGTGTTTGTATTATGATCAGAGGGAGGAAGCTTTGATCGATTACGTTCTTGGGCTTCTTGTTGAGACTTCTTATTGATATGAGTGTCATATATTTTGATAGGCTTGTTTTCAGTTGTAGCATAGTCTTGTCTAGAACCCGACTGTCTACTTGCATTGGAAACTAGTCAATCTATCCCTCCTCAGACATGATTGTACATCTACATGACCCAACACTCGCCGCTGCTCATGACGCAGAGAATGAGGAACCGGCGGCCGGAGACCGGGCAAAAAGGTCTGACGTGGAAGCCGCGCATGACTGCAAACAAAACACGCGACTTTCACAACCTGTGTTACCTTTTCACCAGGCAACAACCCGTCCCTGAATACTCATAATGCTCTTAGAATCTCTGAACACGTACCCGTCTCTCACTCCTGACACCCTACATTCCTTCTCTCCGTACCCTCTTTCCTCGCGCGCACATCTCCACAAATCCCTCCTCCACCCCTCCTCTGCCTCTTCTTCTCAAGCAGGCCCCAGCACCTATCGGTCAAGCGGTATCCGTGGTATCCAGTCCCCACCTACCAACGCCGACCCCGACGAGCAAGCACAAGATGCCCGGCGGTCAGCTGGTATGATGCGCCGGCGTGCGGAGGAGAGAGTTTTGATGGGCAGGACACCGGCCGGAGTCATGCTGGGAAGGGAGGATGATGAGGTGACACTGGAGGAGGAGATGATGGATCAAGAACAGGTATGTGTCCTAGTTTTGGTTTGGTTTGAGAACGCGAGCTGATCGGCGATTTGAAGCACGACGTGACAATGTTTGGTCACCGATTCTTATTGCCGTACGGGAGAAGACAGACGCAAATGGAAATGGATTCTGCGCCCGTATGCCTCTGCCTCTCATCACCTCTTGGGACTGACCTTGTCTTCTCGAACAGTCTCCGTCGCCTTCCGAAGCAGACCACGAACGGCGACAAGAAGACCCCTCTGGCATACTCCACCACCATCATCACCCCCCAGAGGATGATACAGAGAATGAAGATGACGAAGATGTGGCTGATCTGGATGGCAGCGTGGAGGATATGGACGCAAGTCAGTTCGATGATGAGGAAGATGAGGATGAGGGTCTGGAAGCGGAGGAGGAAGGCGTGGATTCGGACGATGAGATGGAAGATATGGATGAAGAGTAGTGACCGGATGCCATGATTCGTTCTGCGGCCCCTGTCCTGGTGAACGTTGAGAGCGCAGGCTAGCTCGACCGCCCTCCATCGCAGGCACACGCAGGCAGCAGGGACGGCTTTCGCGAGGCCTTTTCTCCTCATAGCCAGTTCGATTGAGCTGAAGTATTCGGGTGCTCCAATACTTCATCATGGGATGCTACGTACTGCACTATGACAAGAGCTGACACGAGAACCAAACACTGAAGAGGACGCCGTCGACTGGTCGATGATATCAGTTGGTTTAGATTGTGGACCTATAATTCAAGCGGGTCATTAGTCCAAGGTTGGCAGTTCGATCTTGTCATCGATCATTCCTTTTTACTTTCTTCTTCTCTTCCTAGTGACCAAGATGGTTCTGTACATGAGAAGGGATCATCACGCAGTGCTACTTCGCCGGAAGCCATCGAAACACACCAGAGCAGCATGGGCGGACGAAGAGCACATTTCAAGCGGACCATCACCACTTGTAAATGTGTGCTAACAGGCAGCGTCTATCAACGCATAAACGGGACAGACATCAATACGAGCATAAAGTGAGATGGACGGTGGCGAATGCGCATCGAGGCGTCGGATCGGCAAGTACTCTGGTCGTGACATTGCAGATCAGCCTGCTTGCGCGTATGGAAACCCGTAAAAGCAGGGCATCGCCAAAAGGAAACAACAAGACATACAGCACAGACTCAGTCCAGATTCGCCACTGCTTACACATCCACTATGGGTCAGAAGTCGTCCTCCCAACGACGAGAGCGTCTCGCGCAGGCATCTATAATGAGACACAGTACCCCCGCCACAGTTGCCCATTATCACCCCCCTCCTCCTGAACCGAGTACTGCTGCTACAAACGTTGGTTCGCCAGCGATCAATCTACCGTTCGATATGTCCTTCAACACCCGTCAAGGCCCTTTCGACCGCAACAATCCATCCGGGCTTTTTGCTCCTACTCAACACAATTTCGTCATCGAGACGTTTCTAAAGTCTCCCTTACGCGATGCTGTCCGTATCGTCGACCATTATGCCAATCCGGAACCAATTGCCCACGAGGCGATCAACTTGCTCAATGAGGGAGTGACGATGATCCGGAACTGCGACCCGAGCTTTGTGTTTTTGCAGGATGCGGAGGAGATAAAGAGGGTAGTGGATAAGATGGTCCCGAAAGCGGAACAATTGTCTGACTTGAGCGAGTCAAGGAAGATGTCTTTTGCTTGGGTAAGTCAACCTTCTTATTTGGGATAACGTATATGCAGCTAAGACGAGACTTACAGATCGCCACAGTGGCGTTCTGGACAGCCGAGTTTCTCTGTCGCACTTACGAGTTTCAGCACAACTCCAAGCCCGGCGTCCCAGAATATGATCACTTTACGCCAGAGAGTGTCCAAAAGCTTGAATCTGGTTTCGCAACTTTCGCTAGGTCGGGCGTGTATGTCAATGAGCTGGTAGATGATGAGAAGAAGACTGGTGGATCAAAAAAGAAGACGAGGAAGGAACTGGGGAAAGAGATGAAGGCGGATAAGAAGATTGTGACGAAGGCTTTCGAGGCGTTCGCTGTAAGTTGTCACCTTCCATCCATCCTCGAACGAACGATATTCGAGCGGTCAACTGACGATAAGGCATATCTCAGGGAAGCGACATGATCACTGTATCATTCGAGTAACGTTCATATTGCTACGATAGGGCTGCTACTATGATGTACTTATTTCTCTACGTCTCAACCGTGCTGCGGGAGCCATGCTATTTCCATCACCCATCAGCATCATCAAGCTAACAACGCCCACTCATGACATATATAATGGGTGGTACGGTAAGAATGGAAGAATGATCTTTGGACCGCAGTGCGGTACGGCCACAACGAGGCATGGGCGCGGTGACAAGAGACACTCGAGTCGTGTTTTACCATCCTCGCTCTGGACGACATGTTTGCTTCTCCGCCCCTTTCCTTTGAGCCTTTCAGCCACCCAATGATGTCAGCACCAGTCTGTACACAGATGGAGATACATAAATACACAACGTTCCCACAAGAAAAGCAACAAGACATGCCACCATCTACCAAACTCGGCCAAATCGCCACCCTCCTCACTTCCCTACTCCAAGACTATTTTCTCTCGATGGGCCAGAAGTCGTCCTCCCATAAGCCTTCCCACTCTGACCAAAGGCCGGAGCAGGGGTATAATCCCGCCACCGGAGCGCTTGACCAACCCGGAGCGCATCAGGCGTCACCTGTTTTGAGGCGGCGAAGCCCCACTACTGTCGCCACTGACCAGTACCCTCCTCCTCCTCCGGGCGCTGTTGGTGATAAGGCTTCTACAGCGCATAGCGGTATTGTACCGTCTACGCAACATGGTACCACCCCGCAGTCCAACCCCACCAACAACCCAAACACCTCCCCAACCCAAACCTTCGCCCCCACCCAAACGACCCAACAACACCCCTTCGCCCCCTCCACATTCGACAGATCCCCTCTCCGCGACGCTATCCGCACCATCGACACCCACCCCTCCCCCGAACCCATCGCCCTCGAGTCCGTGCACCTCCTGAACGAAGGTATGGCGATGGTACGTGGGGGCGAACCTGGGTTTGTGTTTATGGATGATGTGGTGGATGTGAAGAGGGCGGTGGATGGGATGGTGGTGAAGGCTGGGGGGTTGAGGGAGGGGGAGTCTAGGAGGGTTGCTTTTGCTTGGGTACGTCTCCTTTCCCCCTCTTTCAATGGCACTGGAGGAACGAAAGCACGAGCACGAGAAGCTGACGTGAGATGGGACAGATTGCGACAGTATCATTCGACACTGCACACATCCTCTGCCGCTGCTACAACCTCCAACACAACCCCAACCCCCAGTCCCCCGAATTCGAAAACTTTGCGCCAAAAGGTATTCCAAAGCTCAGGCTCGGTCTTGCGACGTTTGCGAGGTCGGGCGTTTATATCGACGAACTTGTGGAAGCTGAAAGGTCTGGTGGAGGGATGGGGGGGATGGGGGGGATGGGGAAGGGGCAGAGGACGAGGTGGGCTGTGGAGAGGAAGATGAAGGCGGATAAGAAGACTGTTCGGAATGCTTTTATGGGCTTCATCGTACGTCTTCTCCCCTCTCCTCCCTTCTTCCTCTTTGATCTCTGAGAGTAAGCCAACGGGTTGTGGGTTATGACAGGGAAGCAACATGAAAGCCGCCGTCCTCGAAGCATTCACCGACTACAGAGCCGAATGGAAGGGCCGAAAACAGACACTGCAGGGTATGTCGCAGTCGAGCAACGTACATGCTAGTCCGGGGGCTTATGACCCGCATGCGGGGACGCATGCCCAGGCTGGGACCGCCCCGGCCTATACGCAGACGCCGGCCAACCAGGGGCTGGGTGGGAATGTGAATACTAGCAACGCCGGTGGGACGAAGCGTGTTTGAGCAAATCATGTCACCGGTTATGAGAAAGTTTTTTGTCGATTAAAAGAGTAGATAGCTTGTTTCACGATGCATACTATAACACTTTTGTCCCCCCACCCCCCACCCATCATACAAAAAGATACAAAGCCTGAAGGCTAAAGATTCCGACAAATATCCCTCCCCCTCTCCACCTGCCCCCGACAAAGCATAATCTCCAACGGCATACTGATCAAGCTCGCCACCAAGATACCCGTCGAATCGGCGGCGCCTACGGCGCCTATGCGGAATTCCTTCTCCATCGCCTTCTTTGCTTCACTCTTCGGCATCGGCGGCAGAGAAGGGTTGGGGTTGGGGTCGGGGTGCAGGGGTTGGTCGCCTTCGTGGTTGACGTGGTAAAAGGTGTTTACGTAGCCTGCTCCGCCGCAGAGGCCTTCGAGGCAGATCAAGAGCCAGACGAACCATATCGCCCTATCCACCCCCCCTCCCCCGTCCGGACCTTCGCCGCCGCCACCAGCAGGGCCGAGGCCGATTTTGGACCCAGGGGTGTAGGAAGGGGAAGAAAAGATGAAGGAATGAGCTTGGAGGAAAAGGAGGGAGAGGACGAGGAACTGGATGATAGCTGGGAATGGGAGCAGTCTGCGGGGGAGGGGCGGGAGGCCGAGGGAGAGGGATGAGCGGGAGAGGAATACGAATAGTTGGTCTGTTTTTTGTCTTAGCCCGGGGGGTCTTTTGAAGAAGGAGGGAGGAGGGGGGACGTACAAGTGAGAGACCAAAAGGGATAATAATCCCGCGGGGATTGGAAGAGATGTGACCAGACCCCTGTAGCCGGGAGCGGGAATACCAGCGTTGGCGCGACACCCTGCGATTAATTAATCAGTGAAGAAGGCGGAGAGAGAGGGATGGAGGGGCGAGGACGTACGGAGTTGATGACATATTCTTCGACATACACCGCGCAGAGGGGTAACATGTATCTTACTACCAGTGGCCGAAGTAGGGCCATCTTTTCCCTTGTCGTCAACCTCAGCCCATTCATCTTTCCTTCCACATCCTCCCCAGCAGGGTCGAAAGCCTGGGGTCCAGAGAGAGAAGAGAGTAGAGGCGAGCGCTGGGGGACGTATTCGGAGGAAGGTGCTGAGATGAGGATACCGGGGACGGTGGGTGATGCTTGGGGGAGGTCGTCGTCGGCGTCGTCGGCGGTGGTGGAGAGGGGTTCGTATGGGGATGGATCGGAGGGGAGGTGGGAGAAGGGCGGGAGGATGTAGGTGTAGGTTACCGGGAAGAACAGGGGCAAGACCTGCGGCACATCAGCTCTACACCAAAACAAAAAAGGTTGAGGGGAGACATACACTCGACAACCCCAAACCCGTCTTCACCCCCAATCCTCTAAGCACCCACCATATCCCCGCCCCCGCCACCCCCGCAAGCCCCGTCCCACTCGCCCACGCCCCCAGCGCTATTTTGGATGTATGTTTCGTAGGGAGCGTGGTGGTGAGCTGGAGAAAAGTGAGTTCGCCCATACCAGAAGAGAGAGAGGCGAGGGCTATACCGAGAAGCCGTGGAGGCAAGCTGGTGGAGAAGGCAATCGTCTATTCTCCATCAGCGAGATGACTACGGGGCAAGGGGCAAGGGGGGACGCACGAGGATGCCAAGCCAGCTGCAGGCTGTGCAAAATGCGACTCGCCGGGTATATCTTATTCTGCCATTGGATATGAGGGGCCAGGCGACCTTGGTGAGGAGGGCGGGGAAGATGTTGAAGAGGGCGACGATGCCCTTGGGGGTTTCGGCGGAGACGAGGTCGAGGGCGGCAGAGAGGATGATCACGTAGAGGACTGTATAGTGTGAGCGTGTGGTGATGTGGGATGGAGGGGGCGTACCGTTGTTGAGGAGGCCGAAGATGAGGAAGGCGGGAAAGAGACGCTTGGTGGCGTGCTTGGAGACGTCGGCGGGGTCGTTGTCTGTGGTCGGTGAGCGGGGTGGATGGAATTGAGAGTACGCACGGGCTATGAAGGCGTCTATCTCGTCGTCGTCGGGGTGGTTGTCTGTGGGCATGAGGGGATGGAGGGGGATGGCAGACATCCACCCGTGAATATATTTTGAATTTAGAAGTGAAGGGAAAGAGGAGATAAGATTGCGCGGCATCAACAACAAATCGCATCTCCGTCTACTCTCTCTTCGCATTCTACAGGGGGTACTCACAGTCACAGAGGGCAGGCAGCATACACGGACCTGCATACCCCTCGCTGGCGTCACCCAGCACCCTACTTCATACCCACCCGACCACCCGATACCCCAATCATGGACGACTCAGCCCAGCCATATACCAGCAAAGGCGCCGTCCCCACCAATGTCGTCGCCTACAGAGGCAAGCTTCCCTCTCCTCACCATACTGTATCCCTCTGACATCTCACAGGCCGACGGATCCCAGCGAGGATCGACCCCGAAGCCGTAGGGTCTGTGCGCAAGCAGCGGTGGTGAGCACTGACATGGCGTATAGCGGGTGGCCTATATCGTCGAGATCATGGCCACGTCTTTTGCGACCGAGGAGCATCATATTACCCTGTGTTTGAGGGATCAAGAGGACAACTTGGTCACGCAGAACAACCTCCCGAGCAAAGTTTATCAGCACGACGTTCTGAAGTGAGTCCTCTGCGAACAAGCTCAAAACTGACCCTTCCAGGCTCTGTGCAGCGCCCACGACAGAAGCTCTGATCGTAGTATCCTCCCTCAAATCAGCAATCCGCCGCGACAGCCTCCCCGAATCCACCTCCAGCCACTCCCCCTCCCCGTCCAACTTGGACACAATCCCCCTCAAACTCGCGCTCTTCAACCTCCAAAAGTTTGTCAGCGAAGAAGACTTTGCCGTCGAATTCCTCCTCAAAGGCGGTATGAGAATCCTCATCCGGCTCCTTGAGAAGGAAGAGACTGGCCTGATTACGGGGAACAGTCTGGCGTATGCGTTGCAGGGGATACGCGGGATACTGGAGTTTGAGTCGGGCTGGTCTGAATTGTCGCATACGTTCATTCGCAGGTTGTTGTCGATACTCATGTCTGCGACACAGCCGAATATCCTCAGGCCTGCTACCGCCATCCTCCGTAAACTCGTCATCTCCTCCCCTTCCCCCGCCTCTACTTTTGCTTCTGCTTCTGCTTCTGCTGCAGGCCCGAATCTCTCCGCGCCCGGGGCAGATCTCCAAAGCTCGCTCAAACCGTCCCCAGGCTATTTCCTCTCCGGCGGCAGAGCCAAGGACCGTTCCAAAAAAACTCGGAACAGCAAGGATAACAGGCAGAGTAATGGGGCTGCGCTGGAGGGCAAGTATTATGGCTTTGACAGGGTTTATAGCCTTATCAAGTCTCTGCCCCTCACCACCACCCACCCTGGGTCGGGTGAGCGGGAAGACGGGGAATCGATCAAGAATGCCGAGTATTTCTACAAAAGCCTCATCAAGAGACTCGAAAGTACCGGTGATCTGGAGCTCGTCGCTCAGAGGCAAGTCCCTCCTTCCCCTTGCTCCCTCTTCCATCATCTTGTGTGGTTTGTGAACTAGTTCTAATGGAGGGTACAGTTTGGGGCTGATCAATGCGTCGCTGAGATCTGGGCATCAAGAAGGTAGTCCGCAGTATTACGAGCTTGTTTGGATATTGGAGAATTTGGGGATTAAGAAATACGTCGCTGTACGTCCCCTTCCTTCCTCTTCCCGGAAGCAAGCTAACACCATTCTCAAGCGCCTAATCCCCTCCTCCCAAAACCCAATCCTGGCCCCGCACCTACTCAACTTTCAATCCCGCCTCGCCGTCATACTCCAACACAAACGGCTCCGGTCTGTACGGCCGGGGGAGAGGGCGCATCAGGAAAAGATGTTGGGGGAGATTTGGGAGGCGGGGAGACTTGGGGAGCTCGGGGGAGGTGAGGAGGTGGAGGAGTTGAAAGAGGGCGGGGTGGGCGGGGTGGGCGGGGTGGGCGGAGTGGGTGGAGTGGGTTTGGGGATGGGTATGGAGGGAGAGAAGGTGGGGATGGGGGGGATGAGAGGGAAGGGAGGGAGGAGGATGGAAGGGTGGGTTGCTATGGGCGGGGAGGTGTTTGGCGAGCTTGGGGAAGGAGGTATGTTTAGGGATGTCGGAGAACTTGGCCTCGAATGCTTGGTGGGTTCTTCCCTTACACGACGAGGAGGTGGTCGCTGATTAGGCGGGAAAAGCATTACTTTGCAACGCACGAAGAACGTTTCTACAATGTCAGTCCATTCCCCCCACCATCTAATTCAAGAAAGCTGACGCCAGTGGCAACAGTTGGTGCTGGAAGAAAACGCCAAACCACCCTCCCGCCGCTGTCCCCTCATAGCAGCCTCCGCCTCCTGCGTCAAACTCCTCGCCGAGCACTACAAACTCGCTTCCGCCCCGCACTACCCCCACCCCCCCAAAACATTCCAGCCCTTCCTCCTCGGCTTTCCCAAACTCCACTCGCTCGTCCTCAAATTCTTTATCCGCATGTTTCATCAATCCTCCTCTTCATCTTTTGATCTGGCGCGGCTGTTGCCGTTGGTGGGGTCGCATTTGGCGTTGACGCTGAATCCGGGGGAGGAGAGGGAGAAGACGTGGTTGGATTTGGAGAATGCGTTTTTGCATGCGGAATATGGAAAAGTGAGGGAGAGGCAGATGGAGATGATGGAGAGGGAGGGGGGTATGTGGAGGAGTGGGGCGGTGAGGGGGTTGAAGGAGGTGGTGGGGAGGGAGGTTTGGGGGGTCGTTTGTGAGCAGAGGTGAGTAATACATCTTTGAGGAGGTTGGTAAGAGGCTGATGGGAATGGAAGGGTGGGATGTATGTTGCAGGGAAGTTGGTTCAACTCTGCGACGTTGCTCGTCCCTGGCATCACCACCATATCAAGGCCTATCGCCAACAAACCGCATCGCTTCCTCCGTCTCGTACGTCGCTTCCCCGTCCCCCTTATGGCTCACAGACCTGATGATCTTGGGACAGTCAGAAGACAGAAGGACAATAGCATGGGACGACTTTCACGAGCGCATAGGTACACCCACCTTCAACACCCTCACTCGCCGGATCAACGTTGCCGACATATCCACCATCCGGCCCCAAACGTCCGCGCCCATCAACTCGCGTTCACCCAATCTAGTGTCCAAGTTGTCATTCTCCATCATCGCTGTGCCTTCGTCGTCTTCACCTTCTGCTGCTGCTGCTTCGTCTGTCATGAGGAATGGCCAAGGGAATGCAGGGATGGGGATGGGAGGAGGGAATGGGAATGGGCAAGGAGGAGAGGTGAGTTTGTTGGACGTCGATGCGATCCATGCGGCGCAGATGGCAGAATGGACGGACGGGATTAGGGTGGTGAAAGATGGGGGGATGGTTGATCAAGATTCGGCCAACTATGTGCAGGTGCGTCTCCCCTTTCCCTGTGCCTCCCTTTCCCTTTCTATATCAAAAGATTCAAACGAGTCAAGAGAGGAAAGGGGCTGATGAAGATGCCAGATATTGACGGAATTGGCGTTGAATGTGAGGTTGTTGGATATCACGGGGGATGGGGCGGAGATACCGGCAAAAGTTTCTATTGGTGTTGGTACGTCTTGCTTGTCTTTTGACATTTTCTGTCTGTATCAGGAGGCGGGCATGCTGACGAGGTATGTAGCGCCGAGGAGTACGGACTTTGTTTTCGCGAAATGAGGAGAAGAATCTGGAGTCCTGATATGACAAGGGTTGTATATAAAAAAAGTATGGATGTCTATAATTGCTTGCTTCGATACATCATGAGCTCGTACGATCAAATTATTCGACGCTACCCTTGCTGACTATGCAATGCGTGAAGATACAAGGAAGAAAGTAACGTTATTGTGGTAGTGCACTACTAGAAGATACGACGACTGAGGCAATTTCTGACCGATATACAATGTCTCGTGATGCATGTTGGTATTCAACGATCTCCCGTCGCTCGCGATATTTAAATTGTCCATATACGATCTACTGCGCGACATGCCAATCGAGTTTGTCGGCAAACTCCTTGTTCTTGAGAGTCAAAAGTACCTCCGCAACGTCCTTGGAGCCGTTACCGCTCAGATTGCTATACACCCACGTCAGCCATCACCACGATAAAGGCTCGACGACCCCTGGCTCCTGGCTTACATGACGACATTCCTGTCCTTGGGCAAGCTCTTGGCCAGCTCGAACCCTCCCCAAAGCGCATGCGAGCTCTCCAAAGCCGGGATGATCCCCTCCAGCTGGGTGCACATCTTGAACGCCTTCAGGCACTGCACATCGTCGGCCACGACATACTCGACCCTACCAGTGTCTTTGAGGTACGCGTGCTGGGGACCGACAGAGTTGTAGTTGAGCCCGGCGGAGATGGAGTGGGTGGGGAAGAGTTGGCCGGGGGAGGATTCGATGATGTAGGAGGCGGCGCCGTGGAGGACGCCTGGGATGCCGGTTGTGAGGGTTGCAGCGTGGCGGTCGGTGTTGATGCCTAGGAATCATTAGTGCGAAGCTGACGGAAACAGCACATAAGGGGACGCACCATGACCACCACCCTCGACACCGACCAACTTTACGCTCTCATCCTCGAGGAAATCGTTAAACGCCCCGATCGCATTGGAACCACCACCAACACACGCCACAACAGCATCAGGCAACTTGCCCGTCTTCTCATGAAACTGGCTCTTGATCTCACGCCCAATCACCCTCTGAAACTCGCGTACGATAGTCGGGAAAGGATGAGGCCCGACAGCAGACCCAATCAGGCAGTGCGTAGTATCCTTGCTCCCCACCCAGTCAACCATCAACGCGTCCACCGCATCCTTCAAAGTCTGTGTACCAGAAGTGACGGGGATGACGTTGGCGCCGAGCATCTTGATTCTGAAGACGTTGAGCTCTTGGCGGCGGACGTCTTCTGCGCCCATGTAGATGTCGCACTTGAGGCCGAATTTGGCGCAGACAGTGGCGGTGGCAACGCCGTGTTGGCCAGCACCGGTTTCGGCGATGATACGGGTCTTTCCAAGACGTTTGGCGAGGAGGATCTGGCCGACGGCGTTGTTGATCTTGTGGGAACCGGTGTGGTTGAGGTCTTCTCGTCTGATCAAAGTCAGCCCAGCTACTCTGACGCAAAGAGGGAGAAGATGAGACGCTCACTTGAGCCAGATATTGGCACCGCCCAGCTCCTCAGTCAGTCTCTCCGCAAGATAGAGCTCGCTCGGCCTGTTCATGTACCCATACAGGCTCTGAAACTCCTTCCAGAACTCTGGGTCGTCCTTGGCTTTCACAAACGCATCCTCGAGCTCTGAAAGACATTTGACGAACACGTCGGGGACGTAGGCGCCTCCGAATGAACCGAAGCGAGAGGGCAGCTTGCCTGGGGCGGGAGTGGTCGACATGGCGGCGGTGGGTGTCGTGGTGAGGTCGAGCAGGGTGTGGAGCAGGGTCGGTGAGATGGCAAGACGATACTCGAAACGGATGGTGAAAGAGAGAAGAAGAGAAGAAAAGTGAAAAGTGACAGCAAAAGACGCCCGAGAGGCCAGTGTTTTATTACCAGTCGGCGTTCCTGGGCAGTTCCGGGCGCCGGGCGACATCCACACGGGGTGAAACCGGGAAAGTCGGTCAACGACTGAGCATCTATAGAAATGACGGACCCGAGGGAACGCTCAAAACATACTTATGCACTCTAATAATAGAGCAGAGCGCCGTGCAAGGGGCGCCACACTTCAAGCAGGGCTGTTCGAGGAAGGAGTACATGTTGGTGGCTGTGTTCGGTTGGCCGAGCTTGCAGCACATATAGTTCGGTGGTGTATTCGGGTATCAGGCCCTGGCAGAGTATCCGCGCGTGTAGGTTCAGGAGGACGTGGAAGATCGATAGCACTTGCCTGTGGCCTGTGGATTGGCAGTAAGTCATGACGACACGCAGTGGTGCTAGCGTCATCTCCACTTTCTGAAGCCGCCGCCACCACCTCGCCTGCCTTTGCTGCTGTAGTGCCGACTGAGGATTTGGTTCGGCTGCACTCTCGACCGTCTAGGGTTTCGATTTAGATGGTCTCTCGGGGACACGCTGTTGTCGGATGAAGCCGTAGCCGATGTACGCGTTTGACATGCACTGAGAGCCGGCGAAGCCGGTTGGTCTTCTTCATCGGGCAAACTGTCGAGAAACTACCTTGAAGATGACATAGAATCCCTTCAGCACATTGGATAACATCATCATAGTACCACGTCAAAACTTCATTGCGAACGTGAGCTCAGGAAGGCAGTCGTACAGCAATGATCAGGGGTACTTGATTTGACGTGCTGCAGCTGAAGCTTGCTTACGTACGCGTCGACACTTCCTGTCCTCTTCAATTTCCTTATTGTTCTCTTTTCATCCTTGTTTCCATGCGCTTTCTTTCAATGTAACAAATCCTCCATCTTCATCTCTATCTACACTACCACCAGCATCTACACCACTTCCTTGCCATGGCCCAAATCCACTCCAAACTCTCCCCTCCCCGCGCCACCGCCCCCACCATCCCCTACGACATCTCATCCCTCGACCCTCTCCCCATCGATATCCAGAACGTTATATACGACAAGCTGCTCGCCGACCCCGACCTTATATTCACCCTCGCCAGCCTTTCAAAGTCCCACTACACCACTCTCATCCCTCGCCTCTACGAGCGCGTCGAGGTGACCGACCGGGTGGTTGCGAGGGGTTTGTTCGAGGGTCTGTTGACTGGGGCCAATCACTTGGAGGCTCCTCGAGAAGGGTGCTTGCCGACCAAGAGGGATTTGCTTGAGAACTGCAGGTCGCTGGTGGTCGCTTCCTTACCCGCTTTCGACGCTACCACCGACGCTATCAACGCGTGGGAAGAACTTGTCGCAGAGCGACGCGAGACGTGCACTCTGTGCGACGAGTATGACGGCATCTTCCACGGCGTCACTCACTTGGCTTGGGGGCCCGACCTCATCAACGCCATGTGCCTAGACGAAATCGAAATGGAACACGAAATGGACGAGAACGGGGTCCATCTTGGAGAAAGGCATTACCGACGTTGCTTGTCGTTCAGGCACGTTAACAACGTCTGTCTGCGTCTCCCCTATCCTCTTCCCAAGGCGACGCGTGACAGAATGATGCCTGTGATCCCCAACTACGTCCAGTTCTGGGACGCGGTCGCCAACAACTTTATTCGCTATCACAATTGCAAGTCGGACCCGCACATGAGGAGCCTCGCGTACCCCATACGTGGGAGTAAGGCTTGCGTCGATTTGATGCCCGCAGAGTTCGCGGAGGGTGTTCAGCCGCCGATGATTCGCGATATCATCTCGTATTGCGCGGAGGATATGGAGTACTGGACAAACTTTGAGTCTGAGTGAGTTTCCTTCCTTCGCTTTGGACCAAAGCAGCGTATCTGATGTCATTTTCAGCGACCATGAGTTGCACGAAGCATGGGGGAGGAACCCAATGGATATCATCTTTACCAACATTGGCACCACAATCTCCCCCGACGGCACCCTCGCCCCTCTGCCACCCGACCTCAAACAGACTGTCTTTGAGAAACTCCAACGGCATGTCAGGCATGAGGTACGAGCAAAGTTGATGGTATCGGCGCCAAGGCAAGTTTGGGCAGCGGATAGGATCCATCTTCGGGGCTATGAGGAGTGTGAATTCTGTCCCGAGGTCTCCCACTAGGCGCGGAGGGGAAAGAGCGACGAGTGCTTTGCTGTCAGCTGGTGGTGAGTCTTTGTTTGGTGATCTCGTGCTCGTCCGTTGACAAATCGACAGGCTGCAGTACTGTATAGTCCGGCCGGTGTTCCTTCCTTCACTGGTCGAGTTGGATACTTCATATTGGCTCTGACGGTCAAAGTAGTCCCTAGAACCGAATTTTGCAGGTCTCCAAGGAGGTCATCTGAATGCACATCTTATTCTTCTTCCACGTCGTTTGACAACCAGATATCGGGTTTCTGGAACCCGAAAAGCTTGCTTTGTTTTGGTCATCACATTATTTCGCTGCCCGTGTTTCCCACGCTTTCTTCTTGCTTCTGCATTCCATCTACATCCTTTTTCCCTCACCTCACACTATACATTGCCTATCGCCCCACATCCATTATAGCCCAAGCACACTCCACGTTATGCTCTTGCCCGGGCGCCATGAGCATCCCACTTCCCAGCTGCCACATCTCATCCCTTTCCCATCTTCCCACCGATATCCAACGCCTCATCTACCACTTTATGAGCTCTGAGCTCTGACCCCTGCCCTGCCCTGCCCCTATTTTTACCCATGCCCAACAGTCCAAATCCTACTACAGTGATCTCATCCCCCGCCTGTCGCCTGTACGGTACGAGCACATCGAGGTGACAAAGGACATCATCGCTAGGGGCTTATTCGAGGGCCTTCACGCTGCCTTTACCCAGTTAAAGTGCTTTTGCCTTGCAGACCTGCAAATAGCTTGTTTCTCACGTCCTCGAACCGCTTTCCATCTGATGTGACTGCCGACGTGGTGCGCCGCTGCAGGGCAGCAGGGCAAGCTCCCGCCTGTGACCTCGTCCGACCTTGTCTGACCTTGTCCGACACGGCAATCGTGCCCGGAAACTCGGAAAGCTGGTGATGTCTTTTCAAACAATATCAATCACCTATATAGCATTCAACTCTGGCAGTACTCGTATTGAAGAGTTTTGTGGAGATGCCAACCAGGACCAGGGCCCAGGGCTTCGATAAAGTCCGGCGGTGCTGGGCTGGGGCTAATGGGCATGGGCATGGACGAAAGCAACATACACTGCATCTCATCTCAAGAACCACCCTCTCGCACTGCGCTGCACGTCTGCTCCCCGTCCGTCCGTCTTCGTTCCCACCCCACCCACGTCTCCCCGCAAGGCAAGGCAAGTGGACAGGAAGATCTGACGGATGCTCGAGTTTTTCATCGCCTGCTGCCCTGCCCCGCCCCGACTTTGGGTGTGGGTGTCTGCAGTGGCAGCCGAGAGTGTGACTGTGACTGTGACTGTGGCTGTGACTGTGGCTGTGACTCGTTAACCACACTTGCGATTCAAAGACAGAGAAATAGAAGCTGCAGTGTCTCTGTCAATTGCGGCTCTTGTGGAGATATATGGACTATCGACACGCTGCCCGCTGCCCGTGGTGCCCATGATGGGTCCGTAAATCCGTAGATCCGTAGATGCAGTGACAGTGACAGCGACAGTTCAAGGCTTCAAAGCTTCAAGCAAAGGGAATCATACGAGTAGCGTCTTGCATCAGTAGCATCAGTTACCATGCCTGCAGTGTCTCCTGTCTGGGGGGAGGGGGACGAAGGATTCTCACGAGCAAGTTGCTCTAGCTTTATACGGAAGGGGGAGAGCAGAGCAAGTTACGCGGGGTGGTCGTCGGAGTCGCTCAATGAAATCTGGAATCACCGACAATTGATCCGTGATCCGTGATCCGGGCTCGCCGCGGGATCGACGTCGACGTCTATCACCATGCAACTAACCGCGCAAAGTTCAAACTGCGCTTCATCCAACTGCGAACTTTTCTCAAACCATGCACATGCCGCAGGAACAATCAAACTAGGGCAGGGGTCGACCACAAGCACCATCCCACCCATCCCATCCATCTTCGAACTCGGGCCGAAAAAGGCGGCGCACCCCGCCCCGCCCGCCCGCCCAAACGCCCGAACGCCCCACGTGGCCGTGCCTCCAAAACAAGCTTCTTTGCACCCCGAGTCCCTGAACCCAGGACACCCAGACGCACATTTCTTATTGTTCTCTTGTCAAGATTCCCAAGATTTCCCTCGAGAACAATAAGAAATATTTTTTGTTGGACGGTTTCACATCGGGGTATTTTTCGTCATGTCGGAGCACGGGGGAAGAGGGGCGGAGGAAGACAATAAAGATTCTGAGTGATTGAGTGATCTGGGAAAAAGTTCTTATTGTTCTCTATTTTTTACTTTGACCTCCTTACGTCTCTACGCCACCTTCACTACGCCCCTTAGCACCACTCCACCACACCACACCAACTTCACACCAACTCCACACCGCACCACACTGCGACAAGAAAGACAAATGCTCAGGACATCGGTATCAGCTAGGGGAAGGGAAGAGAGGAGGTGCAGTGAGTTGGACTTGCCGTCGGCTGCTTTGGGCGGTGAAGTCGTTGTGCACGCAGGAGGCTGCGGCGGAGGGGAAGGCGGAGGCGGAGGGGGGATCGTCGTATCGTTTGATTCTTCTTTGGAAGATACCGACTCTTCTAGATCCAGGTATGTTCTTCCTCAGGGCCTCGGGACTTGGGTACAAAGAAAACCAAAACGTGGCGTGGGGGCTGATCTTTATTGTTCAAAGCTGTCGATACAAGAGTTCATCAGCGTGTACCAGTTCGAGCGACTTGATCCGTATACTCCCTCCTCCCCTTGCTGCCAACACAAACGCATACACAAACGCAAACGGAAACGCACACACAAACACAAGAGACGATCTGCGTACACTGTCCTTTCCGATGAACGTGAACGTGCACGACGTGCACGAGCCTTCGCATACGACTACGACCAACGCGCGAGCGCGAGGCCATCCTCCCTTACCACTCAAGCTCTCTGCGCCCCCGCCCCCTTGCTCGCCCTCGCCCATGTCGTCCTCGCCCTTGAGTGCTGGAGAGGGAGCATCATGGATCGATTTCCGCTCGCCCCCTTCTTCCCCTATGCCGGCGCCGGCGATACGCCCCCCGAATACGAGCTCCCCCTCATGGTCCCACCCCACCCGGGAACGTGGCGGGGGAGATGGTCGCGCATGGGCAGGGATCCGCCGTGCGCTGTCACTCACCAACCGCAAACGCCCTTCGGTACCTTCGGTACCTGCCGTCGCAAAGGACCCCAAAGTGGAGGGGGATAGCACGTCGGGCGATACACAGCGCGACACAAGGGAGGAGGAGGAGGAGGGGGGGCGTGCGTATGAGGGGCCGAGCGGGGAGGTGGACGTTGATGGGCTCGGCTCGCTGGCGTGGTTTCCTGCGCCGCCCGGACACGCACCGCTGGGCCCGCCCCTGCTGCTGCTCCCGGACACGACAGAGGACGTGGGGGAGGAAGAACACTCGGACGACTCACTACCCAGGACGCCCCCGTCGTGTCCGGACTCGTCGCCTATTCTGCCACACACACTGCTGCCCCTCTCCCCTTGTGTGGCTCGACACGAACGGGCTCTCTCGCTTGGAGGGGATCTCTCATCTGCCTCTGTACCCACAACCATGGACTGGCTCCGTACGTTTCATCTCCTCCCATTTCCTATTGTTCCCTTTCCTATTGTTCTCCCTGGCGTACACGCACCCTGTCCGCTTTTTCCCTTTCCCTTTTCCCTTTCCACATTCCTTCCAACAATATACCCTCGCTAACAGCCCAAACACAGCAGACCCAGCACCGCCCGCCAACCACCCTTTCCACCACAAGAAACAGCCCTCCGTCCCGCTCTCCACCCGCACAACATCTACATTCCCCTTCACCTCCTCCCCTGACGACGCGCCCATCTCCATCTCCCCCTCGCCCTCGACGCAGTACGCCCACTCGTCCCTCGCCTCGCGCTCGTCCAACCGCCATTCATCAAAGTATACCGTCTTTTCCGGGTCCACCGGCGAAAACGAAAACGAAGGCGCCGGCGAAGACGATAGCATCTACTCGTACTCTACCCTCGCATCGTCCCGCGGCGCGCACTGGCACGTCAGCGATAAACCCGACATCTCCACCGTCTTTGAAGAAGACCCTGCCGGGTTCCACAACGACTTTGCCCCGCCCCCTTCAGCCTTCACCCACAAGTCGGGCTCTCAATCCGAACGCGGTCTGCGCAACACCCACGCCAACAAGCTCCACTCCCAAGCGTCGAGTAGCACATTGGTCAGCAAAGCGACGCACAAGTCTGTGCCAAACAACTACTTTTCTCTGCGCGACAACGCTTCTTCTTCTTCTTCTTCGTCCGTGAACGGGAACGGGAACGGGAACGGCAGAGAGAAGAAGAGAGAGAGGAGCGGCACGCCGAGTTCATCGCACTCGCACGGCACTGTTGTTTCGACGAAATCTACATCAGGCTCAGGCTCGACAGCGCACCCGTTCGCAAACGCCGTCGTCAGGCCCTCAACGCCTTCCACCCCCTCATCCTCTTCAAAACCCAAACCCAAACCCTCCTTCCTCTCCCCCCAACCCCCTCATTCACGTTCGGGGCCTACCCCCCTCACAGGCCTGTCCAGCTCCAAATCAGCGCCCGACCTCGACTCCCTCTCCCCCTCCCATCCCCATTCCCATACCCATCTTACGCAGAGAGAAAGAGAAAGACAGAGAGAGATGCCGCCTCTACAGCCCGTAGTCCTCTCAACGCAAGATGAAGAGGAAGACGACATGTGTCCCGTGTGCGTCGAGCCCATGGGGGCTACCTACAGGTTACCAGGGGAGAAACCGCCGATCGTACCGGAATGCGGACATGCTTTGCACGAGGTATGTCTCCCTTCTTTTTCCTGTTTTGTTGGGTGGGGTGGGGTGGGTTGGGGTGGCAAAAAGCTGGAAAAGCTGATGAGATTGATGGATAGGAATGTTTCTCGCATGTATATGGAACGCCGCCGGCAGAGGGGTCGAGGAAGGTGTTGGGTGTTTGTGGGGTTTGTAGGCAGCCTATGAAGTTGGCTGAGGGCGGTGCCAAGAAGGATAGTAAGTCCACCCCCCACCTCTTCCTCCACCTCTTACCTTTATCTCGTCTTGTTGGTGATCCAAAAGCTGACGGGATTATCTAGAACTCTCAGCGTTGATGGGTCAATCGAAATCGGGTGGTGGGAGCGGGGCGGGCGGTAGGGCGTTACCCCCGCCTTCTATCCGTACGACATCGTCCTCTGGGCACCACCACCCCCACGCCCACGCCCACGCTGGTTCGCATGCGGCGTACTCGCCAGCTACGGGCGAAAGGTCGCCCAGAGATCTTTCAGCCGACGACCCCATCTCCCGCCCTCCCCCTTCCTCCTCCGCTTCAAACGCAAACGCAAACGCAAACGAGAAGAACGTCAAAGTCCTCGTCCCCCAGCTCTCCATCAAATCCGAATTCCCCTGCATGCCGAAAAACGGCCGCGGGAAGGAGGGAAGGAAAGAGACGGTGACGTGTTTGGTGACTGTTACTGTGCCTGCGCCGAGGATGGGCGAGAGGGGGCGGTATGCGGCGGTGGTGAGGCCTGTGGGGGGGCTTGGTCTTGGTATGGGGTCGGGGGTGGGGGAAGGAGGCTCGCCGCAGTTACCGCCGTCGCCCACGTCTACACGAGATATCCTCCCGTCTCCCGCCCACCCGCCGAGCGCGAGTGGTACAGGCGGACCGGCAGACCCCTTCACCCGCGTCTTCGAAGACCTCAAAACCCGCATCATCGACCCCAAAACGCTCAACGCCCCCTCCCTCGGCCAGCTCAAGCTCTTCGACATCCTCAGCGTCCGTAAGGGCAGTCTGAAGCGGGACTTCCATGTGTATCTGTGTACGGATGCGCTGGTGTGTGCGGGGGAGGAGAAGAAGGGCGGGTTCAGGCAGATTTTCTCGTCAGGCGGGGGGGGGTCGATGAGGAGCGAGCATTCGGGGCAGTCGCAGTCGGGGAAGGGGATGGTGCTCCGCCTTAAAGGCAGGATCTACCTCCGGCACGTCACCGCCGTGCTCGACCAGTCCACCCCGTCCGAGCTCGCGCTGAATATCTCGATGGGGGACGATCACCCGGATTCGTTTGTCCTCACTTTCCGTGAGCGCGGGTCGTTTGAGACGTGGAAGACGACGATAGGAAGGATGATGGATGAGGCGAAAGGCAAGAGGGAGAGGGGAGGAGGGGGGGCGGGGAAGATATTGGGCCCGGGGGTGGTGGGGAGTTTTACGAGTATGGTGTCGCCCCAGCACTCGCCGTATACACCTGGTTCCATGGCCTTCTCTGCGTCCTCGCCCTCGACATCGACAGTGCAAGAGCTCCCCCCTCCTCCTTCCTTCTCCTCCTCGCAAGGCTCGACGAGCGACTTGGCGTACACCACCCCGCTCGCACCGGTGCATACCCCGCTCGACCTCGTGCTTGTCGTTTCGCTGTCCGCGTTCGCACCCGGGCACGGGCAGAGTATCCCGCTGAAGGTGAAGCTCGTGAGGCAGAGCTTGGAGTTTACGCTCGCGCTGCTCGGGGTGAATGATAGGGTGTCGCTCGTGTCGTGCGAGATGGGCGCGAACGGCACGTTACGCAAAACACCGTTCCTATCGCCTTACCTCCCGCACTCGAGGCAGCGGCTCGAGGCGTTTATCGAGACCCTCGGCCAGGGGCGTCCTGAAGATGATGAAGAAGGGGGAGACGAGTTTGAAGTGCCGGTGGGGAGAGATGAAAAGTTTGACGTGGTGACGGCGATGAACACTGCGCTCGACGTTGTGCTGCAGCGCAAAGCCAAGAACCCGCTGTCGGGTATGGTGGTCATCAGCGAGACTGCCGACGGTCTGCGGAAAGCCCAGATGGACCTCGTCACCGCCCGTCTCGACGCCGCGCACATTCCCGTGCACGCCATAGGCTATGGGCGGGTGCACGACCCGTCGCCGCTGTGGATCGTGACGTCGCATACGCAAGGCGACTATACGTTTGTGAAGGAGTGGTACCACCTGCGAGAGACGTTGGCGGGGGTGGTGGGCGGGATGATGAGTGTGGCGATGGACAATGTCAAGCTGCACGTTTCGTGTGTGGACAATGACTTTAGGGTGATCAAGATTGTGGGGCCGGTGGGGACGGTGGTGGTGGGCGCGGGGAAGGAGCTGGATGTGGAATTGCAGGAACTGCATTACGGCCAAAAGCGCGAAGTCATGATCGAGCTCGAAGTCGACAACCCCGAGGGCCGATATTCCGGCGAAGGCTCTTCAGAGTCGTGGGACCGCAACGCGTCTCTCCGCCGGGCGCCTTCGTCCAACCTCGGTATGGACCTCCTCAGCGTCGCCGACAATGCGTACGAAGACGCGGTGGACGAAGTGCCAGTGTGCGAAGTCGACCTCGCGTATCGCGACCCCTCCGTATCCCGCTCTGTCGCGCGCCTCGCGCATCCCCAGTTGTTGACGATCGCCATCTCGCCGCGCGACTATCCTTCCGACCCGGCGATCGTGGCAAGGCGTTTGGAGCTGTTGGCGGGGGACATGATTACGCGCGCGGTGCTGCTGGCGTCGAGGAAGAACTTTGGGCAGGCAGAGAGGATCACGGCGGAGATGAAGAAGATTATCCGCAAGATGCAGGACAATATCACGAACCATTTCGCCGACGGCGCTTCTTCGAGCTCGGGCGCGGCGTCGAGGAGGGATCCAGGGCGGAGGGGGGGCACGAAGAAGGAGAGGGAAGCGATGCTCGCTGTGGAGAGGCTCGAGGGACCGGCGGAGAGTTTGGAGATTCTTATGGATGGGATACTTGGGGTGGGGGAGAAGGGGAGTTTGGATAGGGATGTGAGGGATCACAGTGCCCAGCAGGTGAGTCTTCGTTTTCTCTTCAGTGGAGAGAGGGTGGTGGCTGATAAAGCGTAATAGTCGAGTATCATGCGTTCGCAAAGAGCTTGGACGACACGGTCATTGCTCGAAGCCGACTACTGCGTACCCGAGGTGCAGAATATCATCCAGCTATGTGGGGAGTGGCAGTCTAGATTCTGAGATGCGTTTGGAAGGGAAGAAGAGGAAGAAGGGTTGTTTTGAATAGTGTCTTTTTTTTGGCTTTTTTGCTTTTTTGCTTGCGTCCGGTTTGGGATGGTTTATATTCGGCGTGGCTTTTCCTTCATCTGCTAGTACATATTGGAACCTTTTCTTTTCGCACTTTTTCGGTCAGGTTTTTCGGGGCTGTTTGGGTACTTTTATAGATTGATGTATCACATATGATGAGTATCAACCGGGACAGCCCAAGTCATAGGCGCCGAGGCCTGGACGCAGTTCGATAGAGATCTCTGACCAGCTGTTTCCTAGGAGTGCCGTCTGGGGAACGGCGCTCCGTATCAAACAGGCTCTCGGTATATCGCCGTTCTATCAAGGAAGGCCTCGATAGGATGCGAAAAGAGACGGAAGGAGCAGCCGAATACGACGATCAGGCGTCGGGGAAGAGTGGATGGAGTAGGGACAGGGAAACATCCGGCAGAGTCAAACTTCCGTGTCTTGAATCCATGCATGCAATGGTAATCCACGTCTCTCTCGTCGCTTGATGGCACAAGAGTACAGATGATAACCTGGACAGGGTGGACGATACACGTTGTTGCTGTTGTTGGGCGCGGCTGACAATATACACACAGCGACAACGAGTATCCAAGGACGCCATTTTGATCTATCTCTCTTCCCCTTTTGCATCTCCATCTGCATTTTCTTATGCGCATCATCAGACCGCCATGGGTTCTGTTGGAGGTACGTCCCCAGACGACGTTCCCAATGCCTTCTTTCGCTGATCTCATTGTAGGGCCTACCTCCGCCCTCTACATTGAATGTCCGCTTAGAATTTCCTGGGGTGCCGAAGGTAGGCCCATCATCTACCCACTGGCGCTGTACTGAAGGCTATTAAGGGGTCGCTGCCACCACCGACAATAGCGCCCATGACGCCGGGCCTCTTATCCCTACTACGCGACGTCTCTCTTTGTCCTTGTACCTCGACCAGTGACAAGCGACCTTCATCGTCTCATAAATCTCGCAACCATGTTGTTCTTCAACACTCGAGGTACGACAGCTCCCCTGTCTGCTGCCTGCATTGCTGACATTATCATAGGGCGTGTCTTTTCAGCTTCGCGTTATCCAGGCCAACAAGCCCGCTGTCCTATGCGGGCATTCGGAGTCATGGTCATCTGCTTCCCACTTTCTTTCTACGGCACAGGGCTGTACTGTACCACGGCGACGGATCCCGAAAGTCGACATCGATTACATATCCAGGCCGGAACATACTCTCGACGACGACCCCATCGCTCCCCAACCTCACATCACCAGCGGTCGAAGGAAGAAAGCGCAGCGTAGTGTGAGGTGGCATGTAGCCCGATAGGCGATGGAGGAGGACTTGACCCACCCACCAAAGACGTGAGTATTTGTTCAGAGAGGAACGAGGTGAATAACACGGATGACGAGCTCATAACTGGTATAGCATCATCAGCGGTTTCTGGATGTCGCTATGCCCCTCAGCAACCTCATCGAGGATCGTTCGACGTTGGCTGACGGCGACGCGGTGCCAGCAGCTAGACGCGCGGGATTTTACCTTTTGATTTCGTCCTTCATCTCCGTCACCTGCCACCACAAACATCGCGGGTCGTGACGTGTTGTTTTTCTGCACGCGTCGATCAACATCAGCCAAGTCTTTTGTGTTTACTTCTCACCGAAGTGACGACGCGCCATGCCGCCCAACATATCCAACCTGCCCAGAGACATAGCGGAGAACATCGCCATCCTCATCTGGCCGGATCACAAGGCTCTTCGCATCCTGATCAGCTTGAGCCCGGTCTTCTACCTCGAGCTTCTCCCCAAACTCTATTCCGTCTCCCTTGTACGAATAACCTCCCTCAACATCCGCCGCGACCTTGACGGGTTCGATATCCCCTCCCAAGATGTTCCCCCAAGCCTGAGGAGGAGCTGGCGCTTGCGCGAGGATGAGGCGAGTGGGGTCGATGGCCAGGAGACTGCCTTCTGGAATAACAAGTACTTCAGTACAGCCCTGGTAAAACAGCTGGTCATCGAAGGCCAAAGTGCTATGGTGGAGCTGGGGACGGTGCTTGGGGGAGATCTGTGAGCGAGAGTGGACAGGGCCATCGCCCTAGGCCACGAGGAGAGATGGCCAGTCTTCGCATCTCCAAGGACGTTCGTGGTCGAGTGCGACACCCTCACAATCCCGCCCTCTGATGATTTGCTCTACCTCCTCGAAACCGGTCTCCCTGAACATCTTTTCGAATTCAGCCTGGCGCTACCGCTCGAACATGTTGCGCCCTACAATACCACCCCGGCAAATAACCTCCCTCAACATCCGCCGCGACCTTGACGGGTTCGATACCCCCTCCCAAGATGTCCCCCCAAGCAAGGCTCTTCGCATCCTCATCAGCTTGAGCCCGGTCTTCTACCTCGAGCGTCTTCCAAGGATATACTCCGTCTCCCTTGTACGAGTAACCTAACCTCCCTCGACATCAGCCGCGACCTTCACGGGTTCGATACCCCCTCCGAAGATGTCCCACCAAGCCTGAGGAGGAGCTGGCGCTTGCGCGACGATGATGCGAGTGGGATCGATGACCGGGAGACTGCCTTCTGGAATCCCAAGTACTTCAGTACAGCTCTGGTAGAACAGCTGGTCATCGAAGGCCAAAGTGCTATGGTGGAGCTGGGGACGGTGCTTGGGGGAGATCTGTGAGCGAGAGTGGACAGGGCCATCGCCCTAGGCCATGATGAGAGATGGCCAGTCTTCGCATCTCTAAGGACGCTCGTGCTCGATGGCGACGCCCTCAAAATCCCGCCCTCAGATGATTATCTCTTGCCCTTGCCCCTCGAGACCGGTCTCCTTGAACATCTTTTCAAATTCAGCCTGGCGGTACCGCTCGCACATGTTGCGCCCTACAATACCACCCCGGCAAATAGCATCTTGCAGGTGGTGATGGGAGCCATCTTGAACAGCGAGAAGGTCGTCTTGCACAACTTTGCTTTCGATCTTCGTATTCGTCTACCAACAAAGTGCGATGCCTTGATCCTTCACCTACGCGAAGATTGCCTTTGGCACACAGATGCGCCAGATGATGCGATGTCTCTCATCGAACGCGAGATCGGGGAAGAGTAAGTGCCATATTCAATACCCTTGTCTCGACGAAGAGCCATGTCTGACATGTATTAGGAACGACGATCTGAAGGATCAAGTCATCCATTTCGTCGAATTCGGCGCCATATTCGACATTGCGGGCGGCGCCAGGCGGCATCATTGGAAACGGCGTTTAGGCAAGTGTGGCTTCACAGGCACTGTCTACCTTCATGTCGTCTTGCGCAACTTTGCTTCCGATCTTCCTATTCGTCTACCAACAAAGTGCGATGCCTTGATCCTCCGCCTTCGCGAAGATTGCCCTTGGCATACAGATGCGGATGATGAGGCGATGTCTCTGATGAACGCGAGATCGGCGAAGAGTAAGTGCCATATTCAATACCCTTGTCTCGACGAAGATCCATGTCTGACATGTATTAGGAACGACGATCTGAAGGATCAAGTCATCCATTTCGTCGAATTCGGCGCCACATTCGACATTGCGGGCGGCGCCAGGCGGCATAATTGGAAACGGCGTTTAGGCAAGTGTGGCTTCAAAGGCACTGTCTACCTTCATGAGAAGAAGTTTCAGTTGGTTTTGGCCTTGATGAAGATGACATTGCTGACGCTGGATCACAGTCGTGGCCGGCGAAGACTCGCTCTTTTCGCTGTTCGAGATGGCTCCCATCACCACCTGCATGATGCTATTTACCGGGGTGGTATTGTAGGGCGCAACATGTTCGAGCGGTAGCGCCAGGCTGGATTCCAAAAGACGTTTAGGAAGACCGGTTCCGAGGAGGTAGAGTAAATCATCGGAGGGCGGGATTGTGAGGGCGTCGTACTCGAGCACGAGCGCCCTGAGAGATGCAAATACTGTCTCATTAGGTCATCTCTCCTCATGGCCTAGGGCCATCGCCCTTCTGGAGGGGCTGTGGACATGGCGCGTCGTCACTTGGGTGAGAAGTAAACACGAAAGACTTGGCTGATGTTGATCGACGCGTGCACAAAAACAACACGTCACGACCCGCGCCACTCGATGACAAGGGGATTGTTTCTCATCTTGCTCTTGTTGTTGTCTATTCATCCCTTCGCTGCCCCTTCTCCAGATTACATACCAAGCCTTCACCAATGCTGTCCCGTGCCATCCTCGATCAGTCTGGGCCGCGCCCCTACTACGATCCCTTCCTCCTCCGTCCGCAATTCCTCAAGTCCCTCTCCGCTCGGCAAGTCGTTGACACCTATCTCGAAAATGTATTTTCTGGTCGGATGGATCTTTCGATATTGACCCATTGGGCCAGGATCAGAGTATACAATGAGATCCGGACGCCGACAGGGATAATGGAGAAGCCTGTGATCGTTATGGACCCCGAGACGGGAAAGCCCGAGGCCGAAAGCATGATGGCCGGCAGGGAACACCGCCGACAAGTCAAAAAGTGGAATGGTGCTCTTCTCTGCGACATGATCCACGAGCTGCAGATCTTGGCTCATGATGTGGCGGAGCAGAGGGGAATGCTGGAAGATCTTGAACCGTACGCTCTTCTCGCAGCCAGCTCCAGCGCAAAGCTAACGAAGACTTTCAGCGTGGAACCATTTTGCTATCGCCTTCACTATGGACGAGATGCTCTACCAGCCAAAAGACCGCCATTTCTAAGCAAATGGGGTACCAGCCTCTTCGAGATCGTTCCGTACTTCGGCTTCTCCGACCCAAGCCTTCACGCGCCACCGACTACCAAGTCTGATGAAGAGCATGGATCGACCTCTCCCGCCACGCCCGGTGCCGATGAGGGCATCAGCCATGAGGGGCAAGAGCAAGAGCAAGGGCAATCCGGTATCTCTTGATAGTAGCGAACCCATGGAGGAGGAGTGATAGTACACCGCCAGCTCTTCTATCCAACCTAGCGGTATCATTTCATTTCAGTACCACCCGGCAAGTCTAGCGACTACAGAGCATGCTGCATCATTTATTCTATGCTTTAATGAAGTCTCCGCGACGCCCAATTGAGGCATAATATGAACCGAGATCCCTCCATGTTGACTGACGGCGACGCGGTGCCAGCAGCGAGACGCGCCGGATTTTACCTTTTGATTTCGTCCTTCATCTCCGTCACCTGCCACCACAAACATCTCCCGGCCATCTCTCTTCGGCTCTCGTCTCTCCCAGCCCCCCTGCATCAACAGCCGCTCGAAGAATGCCAGACCAGCACATGCAAGACGACCAAGATGTCCAAATCAACACTCAGCCCACTCTCACACCGGCTGGTGAAGAACTGGACCAACCTCAAGACTACGCCCAAACAGGCCATGTAAGCTCTCTCTCCCCTCTTCACGTGTATATTGGCTGACAGTGGTGGTGTTATAGACGGAAGCACCTTGCCCAGAAGATCTGCAAAGAGGTGTATGGCACTCTTTCGGTTTCCAACCCCGAGATCCAGATCCGCAGAATACACTCGGTGGACAACAAGACGCGCACCTGCCTTCTCCCCTGCCTTCTGCCGCCGCCAACCAGCCACCCCTACCGACGGCTATCACCATCCCAGAGGAGATCGAGATGGGCGCGCGACCGCCCACGTTCGAAGCCAGCCCGAGGGAGGGGGAGAGGACGGTACTCGGCGGTCCGGGCCCGTCTCACGAGTCGTCAGATCGGGGCTTGACCCAACAGGGGCATGCGACTGAGGGAGAAGAGAAGCAGACAGAGTCGAGCGTTGGCCCCGACCGCTCATCTCGAGGTAGAGGCAAGCGGGGCAGAGGCAGACCGCGTTCCAACGATATCATCCGCTACCCCAGACCCCCGCGCTCTTCACCCAAACTTGCCGAACGTGCCCAAGGTCTTCAACTCCAGCTCGGCTCTGCGTCTACCCTCGAGGGTGGAGAGGATTCACCGCTTGCTACCGGTACGCGTACGAGTCCCCGTCAGGAAACGAATCTCTATGTACCTCCCCGCCACGCTGGGGAGGGCACAAATGCACGATACCATCCATACAGCCAGCCCTCGACGCCATTCACCCACTCCTTCCCGTCCACCTCTACCCCCTCCCGCTCCACCCGCCCCACCCGCTCCAAAGCCCCCCAAACACCAAACACCCCCTCCACCCCCTCCCTCTCCCACACCAACTCTCCCACCACACCCTTAACGCCCGCCTCCCTCGTCCGGCGCCAAGGCCTGAGTCAAGGTTATTGTTTGGAAGAAGCGAAGGGATTGAGGGATGAGGTTTCGCCGATGAAGAATTCTGGGTCGCCTGGGTGGGGACCGTTGGGGAGTGGGGGAAGGAGAAGGATGGGGATGAGCATGGGCATGGGGACGGGGGTGGGGATGGGGAGCTCGCCAGGGATGAGGATGACGAGTATGGATTTCGGGGCTGCTATCCCTCACCGACCTTCGATGACGACGAGCGAGCTGCCTCCGCTCAACCCTGCTACCGACTCGCCTTCCAGGGGTGGGAATGTTGGGGATGTTGGTGCTCTTATTGGTGGAGAAGAGAGAGCGATGGAGGGGACGGAGGATAGTGAGATGGGTGAAGAGCCCACTTCGTCAGCGCCCCCGACTTTTATCGAGAATCCCTTCCTGTCGCAGAACACTGCTCAAGCTGTCGAGTACCCTCCATCTCCGCGAAGCCGAGTGATCAAGAAAGATGGTGATGAAGAAGAGAAAGAGAACGGAGAAGACGGGGGCTCGTCCACCATGTTGTCTGAGTTGCACCTGAAGGAAGATGATTCCAAGCCATAGAGAACGACGTTTAAGAGCAAGTTGATTTATATCGTGTCCTGTCTATACGAGTTCCCGCTTATAGTGGCGCTACAGAAGAACATGTCATTCCTACATGCATTTTCGTTACATACAACTCCCATATCTCACATTTTACCCCATATACAGATCACTCGTCATCACTAACAATCTCTTCATCCTCCTCCTCCTCATCTCCCATCTTTTCCACATTCCATTCTCTCCCATCCTTCTTCTCCAAGAACAACACCCCCCCACTCTTCTTGATCAACTCCCAAACCTCCTCCCCTCCTGCCCGAACAGGTTTGATAACGTGTCTAGGGTAAGAAGTAATGAGGTTGAACTCCCAATCGCCTTCCTCCCCTTCTTCGCCCTTTTCATGCCCTTCAAACGTCGGGTCGATCGAGGCAGGGGAAGAGGGGAATGAGTCGGGGTCATCTTGTGTGGTATGAGAAGCGGGGATGAGGAGGGTGGAGGCGAATGTGAAGAGCGGGAGTGTAGAGGAGGAGGGGGTGAATTGGCGGACGTGGCGTTCTGACGTGAATGGTGTTCGGAGGGCGACGCGGATAGGACCGGAGGAAGGTTCGAGGAGGTGTTTTCGAGCGTACCGCCTCCATGCCTGCCGGCCTTGCACAAACTCGGCTTTCTCAGCCTTCTCCCTCTCCTCCCTCTCAGCTCTCAGTCGTTCAGCTTCGGCTTTCTGCTTTTCCACCCTCATCCTCTCCCTATCCCTCCCCTCCGCCTCCCTCAGTGCCTTGTCCTGCGCAGCCCGCAAATGCCGGGCTTCGGCCAAACTGAATTTCTCCGCTTTCAAGCGGTTCAAATATGGTTTGGACCGGGGGAGGATGGATGTTGTGAGGGTATGGAGAATGGAGGTTGGGGAGGTTGTGCTGGACGGTGGGCCGGCGAGGGTGGAGAGAATTTGGAGTTTGGGAGAGGAGGGGGAGGGGGTTAGGGAGAGGAATATGATGGAGGGGTAGGATGTTGTCAAGAGCGTTTGTGAGACTGCTGTCATCAGCTTAGACCCACATACAAGGATGGAAGACGTACCCTGGAAACCTTCTCGGCTCGAGATATCAGCGGCCCAAACAGCCACATTCTCATCCCTCAGCACCTTGACCACATCTTTATCCGCCAACGTCCCTCTCTTAAACTCTTCATCATCCTCATGCTCACTACTCACCAGCACCACCATCCCCACCACCGCTTCTTTCCTAACATGCGTCAGAAACTCTCTATACGGCCCGATGTAGAGCTCGGGGAGGGTGCCGAGGGATGTAGAGGCGGAGGTGAGCGTTTCGAGGTCGCGCACGAATGCGAGAGAGGTGGCGGTGGGATCTTGGGCTGGGCGGGGGATCCGCTGAGTAGGCGATGGGGGACGGAGAAAGTAAGGCAGGTGAGGGAGGAAAGATAAGGGGAGGAAAGTGCGGACTGGGATCGGTCAGCGTTAGGGGTCGTCTGAGCGATGGCCGAGGGCTTACTCATAAAGTACCAAGCACCAGTCAACAGCGAGAACAAGAATGTGAAGGGTACGAAGACTTTATCCCAGATCCCGAGGCCGACGCCTGATGTTCCGGGGGCACGAGGACGGGTTGGGGTACCAGATAAACGGCGAGAGCTTTGGGGGGCATGAGGCTGGTCGGGAGCGGCGCTGGTGCTTCGGTTTGTGGGGCGTGAAGGCCCAGCAGAGGAGAGAGTGGAGTCGGGTTGGTCGGCGAGGTTGAATATCTGCTCGATAGTAGCCTGTATGAAGGTCAGCGAGGGGGAAAGTGGCGAGACGGAGGGACTGACTTGTACGTTCCAGCCGTTCTCCCTGAGGAGCTGCTCGTCCCGCTGTCTCGACCCGTCGGTGGCCGAGGCTGTGACGGCGAGGACGTGGTCGAGTGCGTCCTGCTGCTGCTGTGTGAGGGCCATGCTATGGTATAGGGCTGATGATAGAGGGATGCGAATGATAGAGGAGAGTAGCGCACGCCAGCGCCACAACAAGGTGGAGGCAGCCAGGCACCGTACGAGATGCGGCCCCTCACTAACGGAGCTCCGAGACAGATCCAGCTGGGATTATAGTTCTCTTTTCTTTCCATCTTTCCTCAACAATCATCCTCAACGCTGCAAGATGAGCACTCAAGACCGCGACGCACCCTCTGTCAAAGACCCCAGGATCGCATCATCCGCCAACTCGGCCATGGACGAGGACGACGTGGCTCTCGTGAGTATTTTCCACGACCACTGCCCCTTTTCTGATGATTTTCTCAGGCAAAAATGGGGTACAAGGCTTCTCTCGCAAGACGATGGGGTCAACTCGAATCTTTCGCTGCTGCTTTCTGTGCCATGCAAGTTTCTCTACTGATTGTGGCAGGTGGGACAAGGCTGACTTTGGGTTGCAGGGATTTCCTCGCCTGCTCTCGATCTCTCATCTTTCTCGGTATCGAAGGTGGTGGTCCTGTTGCTGTTTGGTAAATCGCTATCCTTGACAACATGATTTGGAATTCGACTGTTTTCGACCTGCCGCCCTCGGCGCTGTCGGCCTTGCCAACGTTATCACTCTTCTTCACTGGAAGCCGGACCTCAACCACCACACCACCCATCGCCATCAGCACAAAGAACAACCGAAAAGACAAAAGATCAACGCGTCAAGAAAGAAAAAGAACCCACCTGGACATTCCCTCAAACACTCGTCGAGCATCCCGCCATCCCCATACCTATATGGTCAAGAGCCTCGGTTCAAAAACACACTATTCATGAAAAAACGTGGTGAGCACTCTCACAGCATGTACTGAATACTGGGTACGGGTGCTTCCTCTCCCCCAACCTCTTCTATCACTCTCTCCCCTTCCGTTCTTTTGCCTCCCCCTTCCCTGGTCAAGGTCACTCTTTCAAAAAAAGCCCGCTCTGCCTGCTTTCCCGCTTTTGGTTCAGCGGGAAAGCTCAGAGCTTTTTGCTTTTTTCTGAAAAAGTGACCCAGGGAAGTGGAGCGTCAAGAAAAGACGGAGGTGTGGAGGTTGAGAGATGGAAGAGGCGGGAGGGGTTGCTGAGAATACACCGTTTGAACCTGCTCGGGGCAATGCTCGCGAAGGGAATACCAGTTTGGCTTTTCTTTTTCTTCTTTTCTCGTTCTTCTTCTTTTCTTTTCGTGTTTTTTGTTTGGTGTGATGGGGGGCGAGTTGCGTGGGTTGTGGTCTTTGATGAGAAGGGGGAGATGGGCGCGGGCCGGCCTTGCGCCGGTGGGGAGAAGTGGTTTGGATCTGAAGACCGGGCGAATTTTTGCGGAGCGGTTGTTATCATTCGGAAAAGCGTGGAAATGTGCTTGGGGACTGGTGGTAGTGGAAAATATATCCTCGATACCTTGTCCACCATCCCAAAAACCCACAGTCATTGAAAAGTTCGAGAACGTCCAACGTCCATCCCCAACCCCTTTTTTCTCCCTTTCACCCTTTCATCGTCTTTTCTCTCCCACTATTGCAGGTATGTAAAAAAGCTCGTGATCTAACCAAACCCATCGCGGTAGGACGACCACCCTCGTCGCTTGGGTGTTGATGGTCATCACCGCCGCTGTCCTTGCCGAAATCTGCGTACGCTCCCCTATCCCTACTCTGTGAAAAGAAGTGGAGGGCTGACTTGAGGTGAATAGTCTGCGTTGCCGCTCTCAGGTTCGATCTACATCTGGGCAAGCGAATCTGCCGGCAAGAAACATGCTCGCTGTACGTCCCCATCTTATCTCCGCTTCTAGCCCAGCACGACGCTGATATGGTATGGTTTTTAGTGGTCGGTTACATCGTAGCCTGGTGGGCTTGTACAGCCTGGATGACATTCGTAGCATCCGTCTGTCAAACCGCCTCCAACTTTCTTCTCTCCCTCTTCACCCTCTACTCCTCTTCCTCTTCCTCTTCCCTCAACTCCACCTTCCCCGCCGGCACGCTCACAACGGATAACGTCAAATTCCGCGCCGTCCAATGGGCTCTGGGAGAAGGGATTTTGGTCTGTTGCGTGGGGATGAATTACCTGCCGCAGAGGTCGTACAAGTGGGTGTTTAGGGGGAGTATGGGGTTGATGATGGTGGATGCGCTTCTCAATTTGATTTGGTTGCCTGTACGTTTCCCTTCTCCCTTCTCATCTCACTCCTGCTCTTGATATTGGAGAGTTTGGAGGCTGATGTGGGGTTGTAGATTGGGGTGCATAATTCTTATGGGTTCCGCTCCGCTCGAGAGGTGTTTTTGGCTTACAGTGCGTATCTTGGTTTACCGAGGGATGATAAGAAGGCTGACAGGGGGCGTAGATAATGGTACCGGAGCGCCTCAAGGCTGGAACTACATGCTCGGCTTGTACGTCCCTCCCTCCCTTCCCCTTCCTCCCCACCTAACCCCTCCATAGCTTATTCGGCTCCGCCTCCGTCATCGGCTTCGACGCCGCCGGCCACATCTCCGAAGAGACCCACAACGCCTCCACCCGCTCCGCCCGGGGCATCCTCCTCTCCGCCCTCGCCTCTGGCTTCTCCCAATTCATCCTCTCCATTCTCTTCCTCTTCTGCCTCCCTCCTCTGGATGTTTATACGGGGTTCGAGGCGCAGCAGCCGTTTGTGCAGGTTTATGATCTGGCGTTGGGGCGGGCGGGGGCGGTGTTTATGACGAGTCTGGCGACGCTTGGGCTTGTGCTCAACTGTTCGATCACGATCGTCGCTTCCTCCAGGCTTGTCTTTGCCGTCGCGCGAGATGGGGTACTGCCCTTCTCGAGCTGGGTCGGGAGGGTGACGGACGACGGAAGGCCAAAGAATGCTGTTACGGTCATCGCGCTCTTTGCGGGCTTGTTGCTTTGTACGATCTTGCCGAGTGGGGCGGCGTTTACGAGTCTGGTCAGTGCTGCTGCTACCCGTGAGTCTCCATCTCTTGTCTCTTTGCTTGGGGGAGCATGCTGATAGGGGGTTGGAAATAGCGACAATCTCGGCGTATGTGCTCATTGCTTTTTGTCGATTATTCGTCACGCCCGATTCGTTCAAGAATTCGAAAATGGGGCTTGGTGGGCTTGCGAAGCCTTTCTATGTCATCACTATCGTCTGGAACCTTGTCCTCTTTGCTGTACGTTCCCCTCACCCCCTCCGGACCCTCTCAAAAGCCTGACTTTAGCTCGTTATAGGTCCTCATCTCCCCATTCTCCTTTCCCACCTCCGCATCCATCTTCAACTACTCCGTCGTCATCTGGGGCGCCGTCACCATCTTTGGGTTTATCAGCTGGCTGGTGACGAGCCCCGAGACGTGGTTGCATCAGGAACGGGTGGAGAGGATGAAGGAGGTGGCTGGTGGGGAGGAGGAGAAGAGGTCGAGGTTTGGGGTGGAGGAGGAGAAGAAGGAGGTGGGGGGGGAGAATGTTGGGATTGGCGGGGCGTAAGGTGGGGCGTGGGGTGGGAGATTCAACTCTTCCACTCGGACGGGGATGCCGTAAACGTTTGGTTTGGTTCTTCTTCGCTCTTCTCACTTTTGTCCATACTCCAACGAAGTAAGGTACTCTCGTGCTATGCTCGTTTACTGACCCTTCTATGAATTTTTCATGCTGCTGAATCGCGTAAACAAACAAATGATACGGTTAGACTCGCAGGCGATAGGCTATAGACCTGCGTCGGCCGGCGACATCAGCGGGTAAGACACCGGTTAAGCGCTGCCGACTCTTTCCATCTGTCATCTTTCCAACCCATGCATGCTCCCTTACGAAAACAGCAGGTACCGGTGCCGCCAAGGTATAGGCTCCTGCCATGCCATCGGGCAATTTAGTGCGGAATGATTACGAGCGAAAAAGCCAGCTGGTGGCCAAGTCCGACGGTTGGAGAGATGTCCGATGGCGCAAGAGGTGCTCTGCTAACCGGACCGGAAGCTGTGGATGCTGCTCGAGCGACCAATAGACAGGGGGGAGAGGGCACAGTCGGCGGGGTACATGTATGCATTCAGATCGTACATAAACCCCCCCTCTTTCCTCCTTTTTCCCCAACTGAACGGAAGCAGAAATGGTGGTCGTCTCCCAAGGCGTGCGCTCATCTCCTCTTTCATTCGCATCCCTACTCACTTCTACCCCAGCGCAGAATGTCCGGCAACGGCTTCAAGTCTCCTGCCCCAGTCCTTCCCGGTCTCGGCCTCCACTCTTTTCACAATGATTCGTAAGTGCCGCTCGCTGACTGGGTGGCTGCTGGAGCTCACTCGGAACAGCCCACCATTCGCTGGCGCCGCCACGTCCGAGATCGGCGAACCGCCTGCGTTGAATCTCGAGACCACCAACGGCCATCCCGGTGCTGGCCCCAGGCAGGGGTCTGTCTCCCGCATGCCTACTCTCGGACGCACTTCCTCTCAAGCCGAAGCAATCCCAGCGCACCCCACCCAAGTTCCAGAGAGCAAAGCCATATCGTCTCTCAAAAACATCCAGCCCTCCCCCTCTCCCCCCGTCCCGAGCGACTCCCCAACAACCTCGGTGGATAAGGACGACGAATTCTCACAATCCCGTTCCCGTCGTCTGGTCTCTGGCTATCTCTTTGGAAACCCTCCCTCTCCCACCGGCGCAAACCCCACAACCACCCCTCTCACCGCCACCTCCCACTCCCATCCATCCACCGCCACCGCCACCGCCGCCACCGCAGAAGAATCCCAAGAACCCCAGGCCAGCCGCCGGCTCAGCCCGACGTTGGAGGGCACGAGATATGTGGGACAGCCCCGGCTGGCAGAGTTGCTGGATTCGCCGCCGCTGAGCGATGCGGAAGCTGGCTTGGGAGAGTTGAGGAGGGATATGCGGGAGCTGGATATGGACGGCACCCCGCCTCCGCCCGATGCTGCTTCTGAAGCACGCCCAGCTCCTGGCGGGGTTGTATCCCTGAACGAGCCTCTCGGTGCCGATGCTGGCGCTGGACCGGGACCGGCGCCTAGGGTGGCAGCGAGGAAGAGCGAGAGGTCGAGAAAGGCAGAAACAGGATACGACGCGCTGGAAGGGAGGAATGATGGGGAGGCCGATCTGGATTTAAGTGCGCCGCAAGCGGAGGGTGGTGGGAGTGGGGCGTATCTGGCTGGAAAGGCGCCTTATTCGTTCCCGAGACATCGACTGAGGACCAAGATGCACGGTACGTTTTTCTTTGTCACACTCCCTATCACACCCCTTTTCCCCAATCCATACCTCGTGATAAAGCAGCTGACTTTTTGGGTGTCTAGACGAAAGCAAGATACCCGTGGTGATTGTCGCTTGTGGCTCCTTCTCCCCACCCACCTACCTCCACCTACGAATGTTTGAAATGGCAAAGGACGAGATTGTGGAGAGTCAGACGTACGAGATCATGGCGGGCTATTACTCTCCCGTGTACGTCCCCCTTCTCCTATGCTTCTTGCTTTTTGCAGCTTTCACGCTGACCTTGTTTCCAGCTCATCGTACTATAAAAAATCCGGCCTCGCCCCCGCCCCCCACAGAGTCCGCATGTGCGAGCTCGCCGTCGAACACACCTCCACCTGGCTCATGGTCGACCCCTGGGAAGCCGGCCAGCCCGAATACCAGCGCACGGCCGTCGTGCTCGACCACTTTGACCGGCTCCTCAACGGCGGGCCTGAAGGGGAGGAGGAGCAAAATGGGGACGAGAAGGGAGGGGGAGGGGTGGTGATGAAGGATGGAAAGAGGAGGAGATACAAGATCATGTTGTTGGCTGGGGGTGATCTGATAGAGAGTTTTGGGGAACCGGGGGTATGGAGTGAACCTGATGTACGTCAACCCCCTCCTTTCCCTCTTTCCCCTTTCCCTCGTGTGATACTAATGCTTTCATATAGTTACACGAGATCTTGGGCCGGTTCGGATGTCTCATCGTCGAACGCGCAGGCTCCGACGTCTGGGCATTCCTCCTCTCGCACGATATCCTCTACCATCACCGGCGCAACGTCGTCGTCATCAAACAACTCATCTACAATGACATTTCGTCGACAAAAGTCCGGCTGTTTGTCAGGAGGGGCATGAGTATAAAGTATCTGTTACCGAACAGCGTCATTCAGTATATCATAGATCACAAGATGTATAGGAGCGGGGATGGGAAGAAGATTGCTTGAGTGGATTTGTGCAGGGCGAACACGTTAGAGAGGGTTTCAGTGTATTAATTAGATGTCTTCAGTTATAGAGTTTGTGATCTTTTGTCAAGATGTATCTGCCATATCTTGCTTTGCTTATCCCATGTAGCGTGCTGCATACCGTGTTCTTGCATATACACAAACAAGATACCAAAACAACATAGTGTAAACCTTCAATCTCGTTTCCTCTGCGCAAGCTCCCTCGTCACCCTCCCCCACATCTCTTCAACCTCCACCGTAAACGCATCCCACTTCTCCCCCACCGCCGTCTCCCTCCCAGTCACCCCCTGCATCTGCCTATCCCACCGGTCAAACGCCGCCTTGCCTCCATTCGCGACGTAGACTGCAATGAGGCTCTTTCTGAACCAGCGAAAAGCATTCTTGCGCTTCTCTTTCGCATTCTTCGATTCGAGGAGCTGGTCGTCTGCGGTTTTGGAGGTGTCGTCTGCTTCGGCGTCCTTGTCCGGGTCTTCGTCCAGCAACATGATTCCCACCATCCTCGCAATCCTCTCTACTTCCCCTACGCTCCACCTTCCCACCTTCGCCCCCCGTCCTCCCAACGCATCCTCCAGCGTCTTTACCCTCACACCTCCCAAGTACACTGGCGCCGAGTCGCCATCGGCATCGAGCTTGTTCAAAGCCAAGTTGAAGCGGTTGCGAAAGGGGTATTGGCTGGCCAGGAGCTTGATCGGGTTCGGGGCAGAGGTGGAAGGGTGGGGTAGGGAAGCTCGACGTCTTTTCGGGGTGCTGGTGGGAGGAGGTGGGGTAGGGGCGAGGGATGTACCCATAGGTCCAAGCGAGACTGTCCGCCCTTTGCTTCTGCCGAGATTCTTGAGGCGCCGACTAGTTGATGTATCCTTGCTTCTCGTCTGCTCCTGCTCATCTTCTTCGGCTTCAAGAGGGTGTGGTCCCAAGTTGCTGTAGCGTGATCTCGCCGGTGTGGGTGATTTACGTCGAGGGGCGGGGTTGTCGTCCAAAGTCTGGCTGCGATTGAGATTGGGTCGGAAAGATGTTTGTCGGGGAAGAGTGATGGGGTCGTCTCTGCTGCAAGTGGTAGAAGAACGTTGATAGTCGGTATAGCTCGGTCCATAGGCAGTCTCCCGTCCAGAAATATCCGCTCGAACCGGGTAGCCTCGACACCACGGATCCCCTTCATACCCCATTCCGGCCGGTTCAAGTTGCTGCTTTGCCCGTCCCGCCTGCTCCGCCGCATCGCCCCTCACAGCCTTCTCAAAGTGATCCACCAAAAGCCCAGTATCCTCCCTCCCACCAGCCTCGTACTGATCCCACGCTCGAGCCATATATGCCTGGAACGGCGTGTAGTGCAAAGTTTGCGCAGTGTGATGGCACTCTTGTACGAGGGCGCTGAAGACTGCTTGGTAGGCGAGGATAGTTTTGGAGTGGAGAGAGTTGGTTGCTGGGGATCGCGAGTCGTACTGGTTCGGGGTATCGTGGTATAGGCGAGATGTGGCCTGATAAGACGCTGATGAGTTATTTGACCCAGCTGCTGTTTGGTAGGGGTAGCTGTTGCCGTAGACGGACTGCGAGTGTACGTCGCCATTCGACTGATGCAGCCCATGAGATTCGTATGGCTCGTCGCGAGCAGAGTTGTGGTGCCAACCATGAGACCAAGCGTCTTGGGGGCGATGTAGATCGGAGCCTCTAGGGATAGAGCTGTGATGTAGGGTGTTTATCGGGGGAAGAGTGGGAGTTTCGGCGGAGGGCGAGTGAGCGGGACGATGGGCCCGATCGTGGATAGGCATATGAGACAGCGCGGCAGATGCTATCAGAGCCGAAACTTCTGTAGTAGACACTACGCGGTCTTGAGACGGCCCTCCGTACCCATAGTTGTATCTCGGACCATCCTCTTCTTCCGACTTCCTCTCGTCTTCGTCCGAGTGAACACCATCCCTCTTCCCGACCGCGCGCCCTTTGCCCTTGTCCACCGCGCCCCTCTCTCGCAAAGAGTAAGGGCGGTAGCGGTATGCCGGCGGCTGATAGCTGTGGGTTCGATCTGGCCCATGGGACGCGGCGGCGGGGGAGAAGGGTGGCGACTTGTGATATGCGACCGGCGGGAGGTTGGCCTGGCCACTTCGCGAGTCGGTAGTATCGCCGATGTATGGGGGTTTGAGAGCGGGCTCATCGATCAAGGTAGATGTAGGGTTGGGGATTGTGGTCTGAGCTTGGTGATGGGACGCAGAAACACCAGAGTTATGGGGCGTAGAAACACCAGACTGGCTGATACGAGCAGGGATATATGAGGCTTGGGTGGTGAAGGCGGCGTGCGAGGATTGAGCAGGCATCTGCTCTGTCAACAATGCCCTTCAAGTCAAGTAGAGACTCACATTGTCATGGTGGAGCCTGGTCCAGGACGATCCGGGCAAAACCCGCTGGTCGATGTGAAAGTACGATGGCACCAGCCTGGGTGTCTGGTGCGAGTGCGGGCTCGAGTGCGATGTGGCTGGCGTGGTTTGAGGGGGCTGGTGATTGCCGGGGACAGGGGTGGCAGATGGTTGTGTGTAGAGTGATCTGGGATCCATGGCGACATAAGAAGAGGATTTCGCGAAAAGCAAGAAGAGATGCAAAACAAGAAAGAGATGCAAATTCAACATGAGATCACCTCCTCCGGCGGCCGGCTTTGGCCGTCGAGGGTGCAATCGACATCGCCGTATGTATCTCTTCCCATGCCTCCCCGGACATGTTGCACGCAGAGAACATTTCTGCCGGACTCAAAAAACCCCAACGACCATATACACCATCATAGGGGTCGTAATTCGATGGTGTAGGGTGTATGTAGCCGACGGTTGCCTGCTCGGTCTGCGCTACGCTCGGTTGTTGTACGTGAGGAGGTTCATTGAACTATCTATTGCGCCATTTCTTTCCCACAACCTTCATCATTCAGTCGCCTCCTCATCCTTCATCTCCTTCTTGTAATCTCTGCAAGTCTGGTCGTTTTCGCACTGCTCCCTTTCTGTTTCGTCCCTCAGCGCGAATATGAAAAGGGCAGCTCGGAACTCTCCTTCATCCAGAAGCTTGCCACATCCATAGTAGGCAGGATGCTCGCAAGGACCAGAGCATCCATCCTCGATTTCTTGGGTCTGCCTTCTGAAAGGTTCAAGTAGCTTCTGATACCTCTCGAGCGCAAACATGTACTCGGCCGGAATCTCTTGCCACGCCTTCTTTGACATGTTGGACGCAACGAACGCATCCTCCCCGGCCAGACTGCCCCATCGGCCCTTGGTAGGTGGATGTGCGTAGTTCTCTTCCTGCTCCTCACTGAGAGGGTGATAGTGGCGTATGACCAGCGCCGCCACATCCGGAAGACCACCAAGAGCCGCCAAGGCAAAGATGTCGAGGGGCTCGAGACAGCTCTCTTTCCAGACAGACTTTGTCGCTGCATCCATCAGGACCCTCTCGTATGCAGCGAGCGCTGGGCCACTTTCCCACTTTTTGGCGAAGCGGAGCAAAGACTCGATGACCTGGACACGATCGGCGGCAGATATGGCGTTGATGTAGGAGCGGAGCGAGATACCTTGGACGGCGTTCAGAAACATGTGGATGGTGCCAGAGGTTTCGAATTCGGTATCGGTCATCTCGATACTGTGTGTTTGGGTGGCCGAGGTAGCTGAGGAATGAGGGGAAAGAGTTTGGGAGGAAGGATCCTGCACCACGACGACGCTGAACATCTCTCGGAAGACCGTGCTACACCAACAGTCAGCGACAAGCCATATACAGTTACGCGCGCGACTGTGCTCACCTCCCAGTCTGAAGTAGGTATTTCGGAACAAAGAACGCTACATCGTCGCTGCTCACAAGCCGGATATCGTTGCTGGTATCGTTCCAATCTGGGTGGGCCGACGCGGTCTTGACCTTTTTCCTCTGGGGATTGGGCTCGTTGTCGAGTGGGCGTTTGTCCCCAGCTGATGGTGGCGTCTCGTCGGAGGTGGACGGTGTCGCCTCTTCCGCAAGTGTCCGCAGCATGTCCGCCTTCAACTCGCCCTCCTTCATCGACTGGATCGCGACGGCGAGGGGGTCGCCGTAATCAGAGTTGATAAGTCGGTGGATGAGGGTCCCGCGTTGATAGCGATCAAGATCTTCGCAGTCAGTGGTATAGTCGATGGCCTCGCGCAAGCGCTTGGTTCGAGGGGTCTCCGGAGTAGACCCGCCCCCCCCCTGCTGGTCCGCGTCGGCCAAGGCCTTGCTCACGTGGACAAACTTCTCCATGGCCGAAGCCATTCTGTTCAAGTTCTGCTGGCCCGAGAAGCGAGAGCGATGGGATCGACTCGTGCGAGGCGGCGGGAGGTTCGGCGGGGCGCGGAGGACGGGAGTTGAATCATGAGCGGTGGGGGGAGCGTCGCCAGAGCGAGAAGGGGAGGGAGTTTCTTCGAGAGACTGTGATTCAGACAGTCAGCAATGCACCATGTATATCCGCGTCGGACTCACCCTTCCGGCCGTCCCTTCAGTCGCCTGTCTTTCAGCCATGAATTCGGCTATCGAGGGTACCGTGGACGTGCTTTCGACCGGAAATGGGGGGTCGCCGGCAGTCACGACATTGGCACCCGTAAACTTGACGTCGCTGAGCAAGAACTCGTATTGGTCGTAGAGGGGAAAGGGCTTGTCGCGGTACTTTTTGTGCCAGGGGTGCGCCTGTAGAACCATGTCAGTCTAGCACACCATCGATTCCAAGCAAGAGCCGACCCACCTCGAGATAGCGATCCCAAACCTCATCCGGCGCGGTCACCATACAGTTATCATCGTCCCATTCCCATCCTGACGTGTTCTTGAACCTCAGGTCACGCATGACGGCCCAGTCTCTAGACAGATGCCCGTGCCGATCTTTGGCAGAGCGCAAGGTCTTGGGCTTGCCGGAGGTGGGATGAGGGTCGACGGCGTTGATGACTTTTGTCCAGACACTAGCCTTAAAGCCATTGTCGGATGTCTGGCCGTCACTACAAAGTAACGATGTCAGAGGCTGTTCCGAGCAACAAGAGAAAGAAACTATGCGCCTTACATTTTGGCATCGCAGAGGACACCGACCATGATGGAGTCGTCTGCGTCGCTCCAGACGCAGTACTTTGCAGCCTGTCCAGAGACCTGGCTGGCATCATATTGTGACTACCTCTGCGTTAGGTCGACAGTGGTGCCGGTGGAAGGGGTTTGCGAAGCTCCAGTGGGAGTGGCAGGGATGCTGTACGAGGCGGAAAGAGGAGGGGTGGTGCTGGACATGGAGAGGGCTGAGGCTGGGGATTGGGATGGGGAGGGTAAGTTTGATGAAGAGTAGTTGGCACTGCAGTGAGGCTGTGTAGGGGTGGACGAGAGAAGGCATGTCTGATCTATAATACATCTGTTGTTGAGCAGGCGCAGAGTGAAGAAGAAAGAAAGACGGCGACGCCTCAACACCGGTAACATTCCCTGAGAGGCACGGCTGGTCTCCGACGACTGATTTCTCCTTACCCCTGGATAGGGGGAAGATTCCTGGTTCCTCAGCTACCTCGCAACTCGCAACGCAACACCGGCCACCAGCACGGCGCCGGCAAGGAGTGATGGACTGATGGGGCGGCGGTGATGGTGGTTCAGCAGCTGGCTCGATGGGCAGGGATGGATGTCAGCTGTGTGTAAAAGCATGCCTATGAAGTAGAAGAGTGGGTATAATCGCAACTGAAGCCTTTTGGGATGCATGATGACATACATACATCACGGAATGTGAGGAGCAGGTAGGGATTTTATGTTACATGCAGGAAGAGATAAGTGTAAAGCGACCAGAAGATAAGTTTCATACAAAGGTTTGGGCAAGACTGTGACATCCGAAGTACTCGATTATACTCGTGACTGCGCTACCATGCTGATGCCCTCTTTTGAGCCGGTCGTACTGTTGCATAGCTATTTCACTACAACGTTTGCCCTCTTCCAATAAGCTCTATATATATCCATCCTCATCTCTCGTCTCGCCGTATCTACGTCCAGTAGCTCGTCTTTAAAAAGGGAAGCTCGAAGCTCCCCTTTATCCATGAGTCGATCACATGCGCAAGCAGGATCGTCCCGGCATGAACGATCGCATTCAACGCAGGCAAGAATCTCGAGCCTGATGGGTCCAAAGAGCTTCTCAGACATTTCCAGCGCATACATGTACTCGGCCGGGATTGTCTGCCAAGCCGCCATCGACATGTTGCTCGCATAAAACATATCCTTCGGATCGAGTACGCCCCATCGACCCTTGGTCTTTGGGAAGCTGCACCACACTTCCTCTTTTGCCTTGATAGGGCGATAGAGACGCACCACCGTTGCAGCCACGTGCGAGAAGCCACCAAGGGCAGCCAGGGCGAATATGTCGATGGGCGTCAATTGACTGTCCGTCCAGTAACAATGTGTCGCCTCGTGCAGTAACAAACTCTCATACGCCGCAAGGGTCAGGTCGCTGTCCCACTTTTTGGCGAATTGGAGTAAACACTCGAGGGCGTGGACGATCTCACCATCAGGCTTGGAACGAATCTGAGCTTGGGAGGAGAGTGGGAGCCCTCGGACGGCGTCGAGAAACAAGAGGATAGTGTCGGATCCCTCAAAGTCGTCGTCAGTCATCTCAATAGTGTGATGATGGGTGACTACACTGGTGGATGAGGAACGGGGTAGGGACTGTGGAGGTGCTCCCTGCGCGACGCTGAACATGTCTCGGAATACAGTGCTACACCCGAGATCAGCTGCGCGCTCATAGCCACGACGCGACTGTGCTCACCTCCCAGCTTGGAGCAGATACTTTGGTACAAAGAAGGCGATACCGTCGGTACTGACAAGCCGGATCTCGTTGCTGGTGTCGTCCCAGCTCTCGTGGGCCGTGACATCGATCTTTCTGTTCTTTGAGTCGCGGTCATGCTCGAGTGGAAGCGGGTGCTTTTTCCCAATTGACGGGTTACCGGCGGATACAGGTGCTGGGTTCGGCATAGTGGTAGGGGCGGCGAGGCTCGGTGTAAGGGATTGGTACAGAGTCTACAGACTGGTCAGTAGGAGGAAAAGTAGTGACGTCTGACGTGGACATTGGAATGCAGGGTCTGGTATCAGGGTTCTTGCCGCTATATACATCGTGCCGCGTCTCCGTAACCTTTTCCCCACCGATGTATTCTCGTATAAACCAAGTTACCTATATTCATCCTCTATCCATCCGTCATGACTACTGCCAATCCACAGGCCACAGGCAAGTGCTATCGACCTTCCATGTCCTCCTGAACCTAACGGGCGGATACTCTGGGTGATTGCCAAGACTTGCCTCTTCCTCTGCCTTTTTCGCGCCGAGGATGCTCAGCAGCAGCTCGCGGTCGCCCTCGCCACTCTTTCTGAACGAGTCGAGGATGCTATTCGGTGATGCTGGAGGGGCCGGCTGCACGTTTCGTCAGTTTCGCCACGCGGCCGACATTGATCAAACTACTTACGAGCTCTTCGTCCCACCACTTTCCGCCTGCCGAGCCGCCGAATGCCATGGAGAGGGATACACTGGGTGTCTCGCTGGGATCGCGTCTAGAGCGGGGCGGGCTGGGAGGTTCGCCGTTGGTTGGGCTGGCTTTCGCTTGGGGCTGTTCACGCGGGTTGTCCTGGGGGTCGGAGGGCTGGAGGGTGTATGGGCGGTAGCGAGAAAAGGGTTGGGGCGAGCGTGAAGGGGCGGCAGTGGACATGGTGGAAGGGGGTCCAGAAACCCGATATCCGGTTTTCAAACGACGTGGAAGAATAATAAGATGTGCATTCAAATGACCTCCTTAATGACTTGCAAGATAGGAGGGACTACTTTCGACCGTCGCTGCGCTTACGACCGTAGACGGAAAAGCCAATATGAAGTATCCAACTCGACCAGTGAAGGAAGGAACACCGGCCGGACTATACAGTACTGCAGCCTGCTGATTTGTCAACGGACGAGCACGAGATCACCAAGCAAAGACTCACCACCAGCTGACAGCAAGCACTCGTCTCTCCTTTCCCTTCGCGCCTAGGGCCTAGTGGGAGGAGACCTCGGGACAGAATTCACATTCCTCATAGCCCCGAAGATGGATCCTATCCGCTGCCCAAACTTGCCCTGGCGCCGATGCGAGCAACTTTGCTCGGACCTCCTGCCTGACATGCCCTTGGAGTTTCTCGAGGACAGTCTGTTTGAAGGCGGGAGGCAGATGGGCGAGGGTGCCGTCGGGGGAGATGGTGGTGCCGATGTTGGTAAAGACGATATCCATTGGGTTCCTCGCCCATGGTTCATGGTCGCTGAAAAATGACATCAGGCTCGCTGCTTTGGTCCAAAGTAGTGAAGAGAAGGAAACTTACTCAGAGTCAATGTTTGTCCAGTCCTTCATATCCACCGCGCAATACGAGATGATCTCGAGTGTCTGATCTCTCAGCGGCTTAAGACCCTCCTCGAACTCTGCGGGCATCAAATCGACGCAAGCCTTCTTCCCACTTATGGGGTACTCGACGCTCCTCATGTGCGGGTCCGACTTGCAGTTGTGATAGCGAATAAAGTTGTTGGCGGCCTCCTGCCCGAACTGGACGTAGTTGGGGATCACAGACATCATCATGTCACGCGCCGCCTTGGGAAGAGGATAGGGGAGACGAAGACAGACGTTGTTGACGTTTTTGAACAACAAGCAACGTCGGAAATGCCTGGCTCCAAGATTGACCCCGTTCTCGTCCATTTCGGTATCGTCCAGGCACATGGCGTCGATGAGGTCGGGCCCCCAAGCCAAGTGAGTGACGCCGTTGAAGATGCCGTCAAGCTCCTCGGGCACAGTACCCGTCTCGCGTCGCTCTGCGACAAGTGCTTTCCACGCCTTGATAGCGTCGGTGGTGGCGTCGAAAGCGGGCAAGGAAGCGACCACCAGCGACTTGCAGTTCTCAAGCAAATCCCTCTTGGTCGGCAAGCGCCCTTCTCCGGGAGCCTCCAAATGTTCGGCCCCAGCCAGCAGACCCTCGAACAAGCCCCTCGCAACCACCTGGTCGGTCACCTCGACGCGCTCGTAGAGGCGAGGGATGAGAGTGGTGTAGTGGGACTTTGAAAGGCTGGCGAGGGTGATAGTAAGGTTGGGGTCGGGGTCGGCGAGCAGCTTGGCGTAGACGGCGTTGTGGATCTCGATGGGGAGAGGGTCGAGGGATGAGATGTCGTAGGGGATGGTGGGGGCGGTGGCGCGGGGAGAGGAGAGTTTGGAGTGGATTTGGGACATGGCGAGGGAGTGGTGCAGATGCTGGTGGTAGTGTAGATAGAGATGAAGATGAAGAATTTGTTACATTGAAAGAAAGCGCATGGCATGAGGATGAAAAGAGAACAATAAGAAAATTGAAGAGAACAATATAAGGAAAATGCCCGAACTTTAAACACCGCGGAACGCCGAGCCTATTGTTCTCGCCGGCCGCCGGCAGCTATACTATCTCCACAGACTATCTCCGCCTCCCTCAGAGACCTACTTCTTCTAGAGCTGGTGGCTTGACATTTTTTTGTATGTTATATATGAGTTGGCTTGTTGTCGAATTCTTGGAGAAATGGTCATCTCCTTTCATGGGTATCATTTATATAGGGAGAAACCTTTTCTGACTGCATAATATTCCCACTCGTATTCCCACGCTCACGCGATCCCTTATGGCAAGTCGAGTAACAGCTCGGCTGACAGGTGTTGACGTGTCGGCCTGCTATGCATTAGTGGTTTTAATGGTTGTAGTGAAATGATCTACGTGGAAGGAGTCGAAAAAGGTAATTGAGCAGGTCGTGACAACAGAGTATATGCTGTCGTACGGTTTCTGCCCTGCTATATACTAACCGTACTTTGGCAATATTCTTCTCTCGATGTTGCAATGTATTCCACACTCGAGAGCCTTACACGTGATGCCTATATTGGTAGACTACCGGAAGATATAAATCAAACATCCATAAATGATGATCCCAACAACGACTACATATCATACAACCCTGTATCGCGGCTCCTCATCAGACTCACGACGAGGTATGAACTCCTCCTCGTACATCCCTCTATCGACGCCACCTCTCAGGCGCCTATGCGAATGAGACTGTTCTACCTCCTCTTCGTCGCTCCATCCAGATTCAAAGCTCTCAGACCCGAAACTACCCTCACTATCGCCCCTCATCGATCCGAGGGGAGGCGAGTCAAAGTCCGAGTAGTAGTAGTGAGGGCTCCTCAGATTGTCCATGGGAAGTAGCCTTGCCGGCCCATACTCCTCTTCCAGATTATAGGCTTCATGAGTTCTTTCATAGGGCTCCCCATATGCGTAGCGGTCGGATCTCAGACCAGGCACATCGTCGCTCTCTACAGAGCCTTCAGGCGAGTTCGAGAAGAATTGATCTCCCAGATATGGGTCGTGCCAGTACCCTTGGACGCTTTCGCCTCCCTGCACGTCTTGTATCTCGATCAGCGTTGCGATGGCGCTTTCAATAGCGCCCGAATTCCCTAACACTTTGGCCCTTGACCATAGGTCGTTTATTAACGAAGCAGCGTCTTGGGGCGGCCGAGTAGGAGGAAGATCATCAGACTGAAATGATGGACCATCCATCCCCGGCTGGTCGGGCGAGGCTGGAGGATGGTAGTGAGATGCAAACGAGTCTCCTGTGGGCTGCTGCACCTCGGATGGCGCATCTGGAACAGCAGGAAGATGCTGTTGGTGAGAGCTTGTCACACTGCTTCGTCTGGAATCTGTGGGCGACATATCGGTTTTGTTGTGGGGCGAGTTTGGGTTGTGAAGAAAGTCGATGGGCTGAGGCGAGAAGTGGAGAGCACGGTAGAGCACGTATCGGGAGCCTTCGATCTCTGAAACAGGTGTTGAAGCGCGATCCTTTTGTGTCACCCTTCGCACCCGCAGCCAGCGCCTTCTGACTCCGTCCTTTCTCGTAGTGTGTATGGAAGCTGATAATGTTCTTTCGGGTATTGACCCCCTTCACACTATGGAAGGTATAGACTGGGGAGATGATCTATACATAGTCAATCGTTTCAAGCAGACACACGCTTGCTGTTGTATGTTTGGCCACTTCCTTTCATGACATCTGTCACGTCAGGCCAGAAAGGCTGGGTGAAGCGCCAGCTCGACGTGTCTTGTTATCAAGCCCTAGTAGTTTGGACCGTAATCCTTTTCGCGTAGCACTACTGGAATTATGGGCGTTCTTCTCCCGTAGGCATTGGCATGTACCAGCCTACTTGCAGCGACAAACATGGCATACTTCTTGCTCATAATACTACATCAAAAACATCTACCAGATCCATCTATCTACCCCACCATCTCAGCCGCCCTCCTCTTATCAATCGTCTGAAGCTCAAGCAGACTAGGTACTACTACACTTGGCCGACGACGACTTGGTCGTAGAAGACGTCGTCGAGTTGGCAGCGGCGATAGCAGCAGCGTTGGCGCTACCACCAGTGACGCCAGTCATAGCAGAGCCGGAGGATGCTTCGTCGGTGGCAATGTTGGTATCGAGCTTTTTCTAGAGACGAAGGTCAGCGATGTTGAGTGCCGAGGTCAGAGGGAGGAGACGAACCTGCTCAGCAGTAATCTTGTCCGCAGTATCTTTACCTTGCGCTTGTTGGATCGTAAGAGCTTGCACTTCACCCGTAAGCTTCAAAACCCTACGGCAGTATCAGTATATGTTCTTGATCGTGACGATGGAAAAGATGAACGTACTTGTTGGCTATCTTGCCCGCTGAAAGAGCGTCGGCGGTATCACCGCTAGCAGCGTCGATAGCAGAGTTGAATTGGTCCGTTTCGGCGTCTTCTGCAGCCTATACTTGGATTACTTTGCTCTCTTCTCGCAATGAGGGGGGAAGAGAACGTACCTCGCGCATAGTCTGGATATTCTCGAGACTGGTAGCATCGACAGTAGACAGGTCGCAGCCATCGAAGGGGTCGACGAAAACGGCGTTGGCGGCGGCTTGGGCTTGGCCGGCGGTACCGTCTGAGATCTGGAAATCGCTACTCGACTGCGTCAGCGGAAGATCATGATGACAATAATCAAGTGGGAGAATAGACTTACGCGTAGTCTTGAGCAGCGAAAGCAGGACAAGCGGTGCCGTTCTGCCTTTTGACGGGAGACGCGGCGGCGAGAGCCAAGAGAGGAAGGACAGTGAAGAGGTATTTGCCGAGCATGACTGTAGTGTTATAGATGCTGTTGGTTATGCGAGGATTGAATGCGAGAGATTATCGACTAGAGGCTAAGTAGGCGAGAGAAGATAGAGCTGGACCGGCCAGAATAAAAAAGCTAAAGTAGACAATAGAAATGGGTGAGCAGCGCAGCTGATGGGGAGTCAGAACGTCAGAGAGAATCAGCACTTTTATAGGCTGATACTGAGGCCGAAATAGGATTCGGCCTCGATTCTAGGCGATAGTCTCCGCTCCAAGAAACAAACTCGGAACGCTCGCCCCAGGCCAATCTGTAACACGCTTGGCGCCCCGTCCCAAGCGTTTGCTGTGTCTATTTCGGAGAAGGGGCCGTTCATGCATCGTAGTCGAGATACGGACCATCCAACGGAGGGGCAGAGAGGTTTGAGATGGCGACGTGTTGGAGTTTGGGCGACGAGGAACAGGTTGTGAGGGCGAGTGACGACGACTGGGATGCGCTGGCATCGACAAGGCAAACCAGCTTGGGGAGTCACTGGGTTACGCTTCGCCCAGGTTGCCTTACGACATGATTAAGGGACAAGGTAGTCGCTTATCCCGATGAGGAGGTACACGAACGAACTATGAGAAAAGAGACGACAAGTCTTGCCCAAAGTGATTACGTCCGCAATGCGCGTATCTTCTCTTTCATCAGTACATCAGTCGATCGCTCTGTCAGCTGGGTCTTGCAAAGTCTCATCACGACCTGACCTCTCATTCAAGACCTTGCATAGTCACAGCGCTTGTAGCACTGATAGAGACGAGGACTGGCAAACAAAAAGCAAAAAGAAGGTCTCGTCCCGGGATTGAACCGAGGACCACCCCCAAAGCGACTCGAAAATCACCCTAAGAGGGCATGCTACCACTGCACCAACGAAACGGCTATGCCACCGAAGACCAATTGTTGAAAGGTCAACAGTTGACAGCCCATATCCTTTGTCAAGAGCCACCGTACCAAACCCGAGTGTCAGGTCACATGCCATGAAGTGGAACTGGGTTTCTGCCGGGCCGGTGTGTACTAAACTAACTATATCAACCACTTCAGGGTGCGAGGATGACACGATGGCGATAAATGTCAGATAACGTACGGGACGATGATGCAGCGAGAGGCATCGGAAGACCGAATGACAAGACCGAACCAAATTTCAAGGGGATGGGCAGGCCGCAGGCTGACTCAGCGCTTGATTGCCCCTTGTGCATCGGATCAGACCGGCTTCTGACTTTTTCATCTACAGAGTGTCTTCAATCGACACCACATATGCCAAGAGCGAAGCCTTTCGAGATGACCCCCCGGAATTTGGCTCATTCAGCAGCATCGCCCATGGACGCGAGGTATGTGTGCTATCTCGATCGATGCTCGGGCGGTGCAAGCAAGACATGGATTCACCATGGACTCCCACCTTCCCCGAGGACCTCCCACCTTACCCGGGTGACTCCCCCAAACGATCAGTACGCGTTCTTGCTGAATAATCCAAACATCACAGTCTCACCGAAATAGCTTATTGCTTCTTGCAAGTCACATGACTCTGCTTCTATACTCGTATCGCGGAGTACAAACACCCCTGAGTACACTCTACCTCCCCTCTCAAAGATCAAGAGCGCCTCCGAAGGGTCGGTCGTTACCGAATAACATCCTCAATTTAGCCGGCATCAACGACTCGAGTGCACCTGACTTGTAAGCTGAACCGCTTGCTGTCTGCTCATACTTAAACACATGTCTTCAATCAGATCCTTTTCAATCTCCCCGACGCTATCCAGACCGAAAGATGAAGCTTCTCCAAGCTTTCGTAGTCTTGAGCTTCCTCGGCACCCCCATCATCGTTGGGGCAGCACCCTCCAAGACGCTCTTCTTCCCCCGCGATCCCAACCCTGCGCCAGCAGCCACCCACGAGATCGCACAAGATCTCGACAGTGACGAGGCCTTCATCGGTACCGGCACCTGGAAAGATCCCCTCCTTGCTCCTCGTGCCGCCGCCACCGATGGCATCTCGCACGTAGTGAAGCGAGCCGATGATCCACCCACGGGCAGCTTCAACATCACCCTTCCAAGCGAGAGAGAGTTTTTGTTGAACGTGCCGGGGGGTTACAAGCACGGAGAGAAACATCCTCTGGTCTTTAGCTTCCATGGTGGTGAGTTTTCTTCTCAATTCGTTTGATTTAGACGTGCGAGCTGACGTTGGGCTTTAGCGAATGGTAACAAGGCCACTCAAGAGCTCATCACCGGCCTCTCCGACCCCAGTCTTCGAATCGACAACAAGCCTTTCCTGGCCGTCTATGGACAAGGTATCGCCAACACAACCGCAGACAAGACGGCCGCTTGGATGGGAGCTCCTTACGCCAACACCACCGTCGACGATGTCAGTCTCTTCTCGTTGCTTTATACGCTTGCATGTGCTGACACTAAATAGATTGCCTTCGTGTACGACATGATCGCCAACATCACCTCCACTTACAATATCGACTCCTCCCGTATCTACGCCTCCGGCAAATCCAATGGCGGTGGCTTTACCGCCCTCCTCGCATGCCGAAACGACACTTCCTCCATCTTCGCTGCCTTTGCCCCCGTTTCTCCCGCACTCTATGAAGGCACGATGGCGTTTCACGGATGCCAGACCGACCGGGGTGTTCCTATCTTGCATTCGCACGGGGTCGAAGACCAGACTTGTCCTTTCACAGGAAAGACTCCCGAAGACGGCGGTAGCGGCCCCGAAGAAGACGTGCGTATCTGGCGCCGACAGTGGGCACTCCGGAACGGCTGTGTTGGGGATTACCCGGGGCAGTACCCTGTGCCAAAGGTGAAACAAGTCTATGATGGTGTCTGGGAGGAAGTTTGGGATTGTCCGAAAGGGGAGGTGAAGGCGCTGAGCGTGGAGGGGCTGGGCCATTCGTGGCCGACGACAGAGGGGCTGGACGTGTCGGGCAAGCCGAATCAGACGGCTAATTTCAACTTGACGAGTCCGATTTTGGTGGACTTTTTCTCCAAGCATAAACTTCCTTGAGCCTTCTTAATAGCTGTAGATCTTGATATAATGAGAGGGATAGAGCCTTATACATAAGATGGTATGTACTGGGTCAAAGGTCTCTGAGGGAGGCGGAGATGATATAGCTGCCGGCGGCCGGCGAGAACAATAGGCTCGGCGTTCCGCGGTGTTTCAAGTTCGGGCATTTTCTTATTGTTCTCTTCAATTTCTTATTGTTCTCTTTTCATCCTTGTTTCGGCTACATTGTTCATCCCATGCCACTTTTTTTCAATGTAACACATTCTTCATCTTCATCTCTATCTACACTACCACCAGGATCTGCACCACTTCCTTGCCATGTCCCAAATCCACTCCAGACTCTCCTCTCCCCGCGCCACCGCCCCCACCATCCCCTACGACATCTCATCCCTCGACCCTCTCCCCATCGAGATCCAGAACGATGTCTACGACAAGCTGCTCGCCGACCCCGACCTTACATTCACCCTCGCCAGCCTTTCAAAGTCCCACTACACCACTCTCATCCCTCGCCTCTACGAGCGCGTCGAGGTGACCGACCGGGTGGTTCAGAGGGGTTTGTTCGAGGGTCTGCTGACTGGGGCCGATCACTTGGAGGCTCCCGGAGAAGGGCGCTTGCCGACCAAGAGGGATTTGCTTGAGAGCTGCAAGTCGCTGGTGGTCGCTTCCTTGCCCGCTTTCGACGCTACCACCGACGCTATCAAGGCGTGGAAAGCACTTGTCGCAGAGCGACGCGAGACGGGGACTGTGCCCGACGAGCTTGACGGCATCTTCAACGGCGTCACTCACTTGGCTTGGGGGCCCGACCTCATCGACGCCATGTGCCTAGACGATACCGAAATGGACGAGAACGGGGTCAATCTTGGAGAGAGGTATCAGCGACGTTGCTTGTCGTTCAAGAACGTTTGCAACGTCTGTCTGCGTCTCCCCTATCCTCTTTCCGAGGCGCCGTATGGAGGAATGATGACTATGATCCCCAACTACATCGACTTCGGGGGGGATGTCGACAAGGACAAGGAATTCATTCGCTATCACAATTGCAAGTCGGACCCAGACATGGGGAGCGTCTCGTACCCCATGGGTGGGAGTAAGGCTTGCGTCGATTTGATGCCTGCAGAGTTCGAGGAGGGTATTAAGCCGCTGATGAGTCAGGCCCGAGATATCATCTCGTATTGCGCGTGGGATATGCAGCAATGGACAAACTTTGACTCGGAGTGAGTTTTCTTACTTCGTTTTGGACCAAAGCAGCGAGCCTGATGTCATTTTCAGCGTCCATGATGCGGAAGAAGCATGTGCGAGAAACCCAATGGATATCATCTTTACCAACATTGGCACCACCATCTCCCCCGACGGCACCGTCGCCCATCTGCCACCCGCCCTCAAACAGGCTGCCCTTGAGAAACTCCAATCGATTGTCAGGAATGCGGTACGAGCAAAGTTGCTCGCATCGGAGCCAAGCAAAGTTTGGGCAGCGGATAGGATCCATCTTCGGGGCCATGTGGCGTGTGAATTCTGTCCCGAGGTCTCCCACTAGGCGCGAAGGAAGGAGAGACGAGTGCTTGCTGTCAGCTGGTGGTGAGTTTTTGCTTGGTGAACTCGTGCTCGTCCGTTGACAAATCACCAGGCTGCAGTCTTGTATAGTTCGGCCGGAGTTCCTTCTTTCACTGGTCGAGTTGGATACTTCATATTGGCTCTTCTGTATGCCTGTAGCGAATGTATAATAGTCCTGGCATATTGCTCGCGCCATATTACCCTTGCCCGCCTTTCGAGATTGCACTCCTCCCTGCTTGGTCTCTTTTTGAGTACATCTCTTCCCTCAAATGTCGGCACCTATCTGAACAATCGGGTTTCCAGCTTGAGATATCAATGTGAGATCGGGCAGATACTACATATAAAGACATTACTTGTAACTGAATGTACGTGTCTATTGGTCGCTTATCGCTCACTCGAACCGCTTTTGGAGCTGGATGGTGTCAAGCCTGGATATACGTTCAGCTCGGACATGCGCCCTCGTATACAAATATGCAGTACTTACCATTGATCTTCATTCCATCCGACCTTCTTCAAACGCCCGACGCGCTCAAAGCCCATCGACTCGTAGAACTCTGCGAGACCCTCTCCCTTTTCCCTTCCCTCTGGATTGACGACCATCATGGCAATCACATTGACGATGCTATGGTCCTCTCCCCTCTTCATTCTCCCTAGCCACGATTCGTCGTAGTTCTCCGGGTGGCCAAGGACATCCCACAGCTTCTGCAGAAGCAAACTCCCGATACCGCGGTACAAATACTCATGGTCCACATAAACAGACACCTCGGCCGTACGCGCCGTACGCGCCCACCCCCGACCACCATTATACGCTCGCAACTTGGTATACCCCACGACATAACCGTCTACCTCGGCTACGAGGTACGGGAACCCCTGGGCTCGGGAGGCGTGGAAGTTGGAGATCTCTTGTTCGAGTGTCCTGGGCTGGCTCATGAATTCGGACAGCGAGTTGAGGACGTACCAGCTGGTGATGTCGGTTTTGCGGGGCATATCGTCGATGGTTGCCGGGCGAACGATGACGGCTGAGGGAGGGAAGGGCTTGGTGCTGGGCACGGTCGCCCGAGTGGTATGGATCTGGGTCATTGTGTTGATTGATAGCTGAACGCAGCACGCTGTACTTTATCGGTGTGTGAACAAGGTGGAAAATGACCGGCACTGCTGCAGCTCTCAAGTATACATTCGCACGCAAGAGTGGTTTGAGGTTGACAAAGGATACGGAATAGTAACATCGATCGCTCTTCGGTACCATTGTTGCATTTCTGCAATCCTAGTGCACTCGATCGGAACAACCAAAGTGCCAAGCTCGTCCGGGTCGACCAGAGCATTATCTTCTTCCGGTCGTGGACCACAGAGTGTCACAGAGTGATAAGAAGATATGCATTCCACACAAACTATCCGTATAGATTACTGAAGATCCCCAATCGCTTTCTACCACAATAAAAGCTCTATCACCATCCCATAAACACACATATACACATTCCATACCTTCTTCTCCACACATTCAATCTTTCCCCGCCAGCTGCTTTCACGTGTCGTAGAGGTGCTCGGGCGCATCCGGATCGACAATCAACCTCCCATTCCTCTTCTTCCCTAGCAACCTCTTCATCTCTGCCCAGATCACTTCTCTCTGCTTTGTGAGGTCGTGGGTTCGTTCGGGGCGATGGCCACTAATCATTCACTGGTCAGCAGATATACACAAATGAGGGGAAGATGGGGAATAGGGGATACTGACAGTAAAAGGTTGCGACTGATGTTGGCGGCATACAACGAGTTTTCATGCTTGTATTCGGGGGCGCGATGCTCGTTGATGATTCTCTGTCCACCGCGGCTCTCCAACTCTTCCATAGTAGGGACATTTGCTTGTGGCCAGGCTTGTCGAATGACCTCCCACCCTGATATCACACATCAGCGAAAGGCTTTCCAATCGAGAAGGGAGAGAGAAACATACACCAGAAAGAACGCCCGTCGGTTTTGATTTCGGAGAGGTGAGAGACGCGGTAGGAGGTGAGATGTTTGTTGGATAGGTCGTATCGATGGGCAGCCCATTCATCAACCTGGTAGGGTAATCAGTACGGTTCCGAATCTTGTGGCTTTCTGGTACTCACCTCGTCTCCTAGAGGAGCAAGCGCTACAATAATCCTCGGAGGTTCTTTCTGCCCGACACAATCCCACAGGTCCAACAAGATCTCTTTGGCTTCCCGGTATTGCCTCTACAAATCAGCATCAGCAAAAGCGCAAACACAAACACAAACACGAGAGAGAACGTACCCCGTGAACCGCCGCGTTGATAGCGATAGCAAGATTAGGAGGGACAAAGAGCTTATCACAAGGAGCAGCCGGATTCTCGCTCAGCGTCCTTCTCACCCATCTACGCCCTCTCATCAGCATCAACTCTCTAATCACCTCCACGCCAACTCACCTCTTGTACGCCAGCATCATAAACACGCTCAACGGAAACTCTCCCACCTGCCTCCCCAAACTGATATCCTCCAACGCCCTCACAAAGCTCTTCTCCTCCATGATCAACGCCCAGCTATACAGCCTCTGCGTCAACAGATCCCACGGCCTCCAGCCCCCGCCCGGCCCGCTTGCCAGAGGATCGGTGATGCGGAGCAGGTCTTGCCTGGAGGGCGAGGGCGAGTTGTTTGAGAGCATGTTGGAGGCTGCTTGGAGGCTTGTCATGGTCTCGAGCAGCGGGGGCTGGGCGGTACTGGTTGCGTTTGCTGACAGATGGGCGGGGAAAGTGGTCGGGTTTGAAGTTGCAGTTGGAAAAGCCGTCGGAGGACGGACGGACGAAGGCGTTTGTATGGCCGTGTGGTACATTGTCCCCTGTCGGCCAGCGACAGTGCCCGTACCCAGGGCAGTCTCATGACCCGACCACATCGGCATGTTCGGATCAAGCATCCCCACTTGCGTGAGGTTGGACGCTTGCGTAGGCACGGGCGGCGGAGGCGAGCCTCGGACAGACTTGGAAGTGTGAGCCTGCTGCGGTAGTTGCGAAGGCGAGCCTTGGAAGATGTGCGAGGATTGGGGGTGTTGGGTATACTGCGAAGGCGAACCTCGAGCCTGGGCCTGAGCCTGCGAAGGCTGCGTTCCAGGAGTCTTGGTCTTCAACCTCGGCGGCCACTGATCCGGCTGCCAGCTACTCGCATACTGACTCCCCACCCCAGGCGGGCTCATCTGCCTCGGCACCATCCCAGCCACCGTCCCAGCCACCGTCGTCGGCGCGTGAGAAGAAGCAAGATGCTGCGTACCAGAAACACTCCTCTGCGCATTCGTCAAAGCATCAACAGGCGTCGAACCCGGCGGCTGACTCTGCTCGCTCTCGGCCGGCTGCGGGGGCAAGTCCTTCTCCCTAGGGTCCGGCAACGCAGCAGCAGCAGGCAGCGTATGCTCAGAAACAGCATCATTCGTCACCTCACCCACACCACCGCCGTTCCGAAGCCGCTCAGTCGCAATAGACTTGTCCGACACCGTCCTCGCCATCGTCATCGTCCCCGGCCCACCAGACTCGGTAGGCGCAAGGATATTGATGGTCGGGCCGCCTTCGTGGCCTCCGTGGCCTTCGTGGCCTTCGTTGAGCCCTTGCCCTTTCCTGGGGGTGGTACCCATCTTGGGCAGTTCGACCTCTGAGCCCCAGAGCAGATCGCCCGAAGCGTTTCGGGGACCGCCCATAGCGCCGCCTGGGTGGTGCTGGCGCGATAACTGCGTAGGCGCAAGGGTGGTAGGCGCGTTCTGATGGGTGGTGGGGGGAGCATACTGGAAGGAGGCAGCTTGTGTAAGAGGAGCGTACTGAGAAGGAGGCTGATGTTGGCCTGGAGTGACACCCGCAGATACGTTGGCGTTGGTAACAGTCTTATGGCTGTAGTGCGATGGCGCACCGCTCGCCGCTCTCCGACTCTCCGCTACACCAGGCGGAACCCCAACGCCAACACCGACCCCAACCCCAATACCGTCCATCGTCAGAGGAGGAGCTTGAGACGGTGTTGGAGCCGAACCGAGACCGCCGCCAGCAAAACTGCTACTGGGAAGACCGTTGTAGATGAGATCATCGATCAACCCGCTTGGCACCTCTCTTGAGACTTGCGAGTACGCGTCCCGTCGGGCCGAGAGCGGAAGGGGAAGGGGAAGGGGCTGGTCGGTCGGTTTTTGCCCTTCGAGCGCTGTGAATCGCTGGTCGAATGCAGACAGGCGGGCCATAATCTACCTCTTCTATCAGCACCCCCCAAAAATATCCTTCAACAAACAATAAAGAAGAAAGAAGAAGAAGAAGAAGAAGAAGACTCACATCCTGAGCCCAGGCGGGCGCACCTTCCTCCCTGTCCTCAACCGCCCCAGCCGTCCTCGCCTTCTCACTCTTCCCACTAGCCGTCCTTCCTTTCCTACTCTTCGACCTCCCCCTCCTCTTCTCCTTCTCCTTCTCCTTGCTCCTTTCCTTCCCGCGACTTTCACGGCTCTCGTCATACTCTGTAGGCACGAATGTATGCGCATGCGAGTGCGAGTGCCCGTGCCCGTGCCCAAACCCGTGCCCAAAGCCAGGCGTCTCACCCCCCCTCTCCTCCTCTTCCTCCCCCCTCTCGCGCAGCTCTTTAAGCTCTACGACCCTTGCCCTAGCAGCCCGCTGCAAAGCCTTCTTCGCCTCGCCCCCAATCAGGTTCAGTCTCGCAGCATCGAGCAGCTGGCACAGCGTCTCGTCGTGGTACCGACTCGAGTCGATGAGGCGCTTGACGTTGGAGAGCGTCGTCGACGGTAGGGATGCAGGATGCGAGAGTGTTGGGGAGAGGAGGGAGTCGTCGATTGGATGAGCAGACTCGAGAGGGGACTGGGGCTGGTTGACTTGGGCTTGGACTTGGTGGTTCTCGTCCACTGCGTTGTAGGCTTGACCAGGCGCTGGAGCCTGACCAAAGTTCATTGGCACTTGGCCGTAGAACGCAGCTGCGAGATTGTCCAAGCCCAAACCTTGGGGGAAGCCTTGGGGGAAGATGGTGCTTGGATCCTGAGTGTATACCGTCCCGCCTGGCGCTTGCGTCGGCGCATGGGTCGAGGGAGCGTGAGTCGGAAAGCCGCCTGTTGCTTGGGGGTGTATAGTCGTTGGCGGGGCTTGCGAGTACTCGTACACCGTACCCCCCGTACCCTGGGGAGGTGCTTGGCTCGGCGCGTAACCCGTAGCCTGCGGAGCCAGAGACGCAGGCGGCGCCTGAGAGTACACGGTAGTACCCTGGGGATGGGGATGTACTTGGCTCGGCGCATAACCCGTAGCTTGACTCTGCAGAGGAGCAGGCGGCGCTTGACTCGGCGCGAACCCACCCTGCACCTGTTGTTGAGACGCCTCAGTCTGACTCTGCGCATACCCAGTACCAGTACCCTGCGGCTGCAAACTCGGCGCATACCCACCCGCCTGTTGCCCCTGCCCAGTAATCTGAGCTTGCAAACCCCCCGGTCCCCAAGCAGTCATCGCCACAAGCGGATGCTCATGCGCCTCCATCTGGCTGACGTTGGGCACAGCCGTATACTGCGTACCCGCAAACGTCGGCGGCGGCGCGCCCGAGCCCGGGACGGGCACCAACCCCACCCCCGTCTCCGTATACACTGTCCCACTCCCACTCCCATTACCACCGTTGCTCGCGCCCAAAGTCTGGTTGGACCCGGGGACTTGGAGAGAACGAGGCGGAGGGGGCATGGAGATGGATGATGTCCCGTGCGTTGACTGGAGCTGGTTGCGAGGGAGCATACCGCCCGGGAACGTCGAGACGTAGGACGTAGGTGGGATCTGGGTATGGGTATGGGTATAGTCGGAGGTCCCTGGACCAGCCAGGGGTCGGCCCGTACCCGCCTTGCTACCAGCTTTCGCAGCTTTCACAGCCTTCTTTTCTTCTTCCTTCGCAGCGGTTCGTGAGGTCTTGCTCGCCCGGACGGTGGTTTTGGTGGCCATGGAGGGCACTTGGGATGCTGGCTGTGAAGACGGTGCTTGGGTGGCTTGTGTTGTCAATAGACGCTCTGTGGGGTGTTGTTGTGGATGCGAGGGCTAGTTGGATGTCAGCTGTTTATTCTTCCAACTAGACAAAGGGTCTGTGCGGCACAAAGGAAGGCGGCGATCACTCAACGAAACACGCCACAAAGGAACCACTCACAGCATAGCCAGCGTCCAGCAAACCACTCTCTGTCCGAGCGGCCGCCGGGCTCACAGCGCGAGAACGAGAACGAGATCCCTCCGTCCTCAGCGTATGTTCTGGGGAGAGCGGTTCTTCCTCCTGTCCATGCATCAGCTACCACAACCAGAGGGCGAAACGAAAGAAGACTCACATCGGGTACAGTCTCAACATACGCGCTCCTCTCATCACCCCGCCTCTGCCCACCCGCCCGGGCAGCTTGCAGCTCCGCCTCCTCCCTCTCCGCTTCGATGATATCCAACAACCCCACGCCCAACCCAGGGAACCCCCCGAGCGCTCCCAGCCCCCCCAGTCCCCCGAGCCCGAGCCCGAGCCCCCCAGCCCCGCCGGAGGAATCGCGCAAGACCATCAACGGTCGTGGAACGTGCGTGCCGGTGGGGACGCCGAATGGGATCCGAAAGACGTCTGGCGGTGCTGAAGTGTGCCCTTGGGCGTGGGCGTGGGCGTGGGAGGAGGAGGAGAAGGGCGGGAAGAAGCCGTCGGGCGCGGTCTGGAGCGATGGACGGGTAGAGATAGGCATCCCATTCTGATGATGAATATGTCCAAACGACGGTACGCTCGTGGTCGTATCAAACGTCTGTCTCGGTCCCTTCTGCCCCCCACCCCCTCCTCCCCCACCCCCTCCCCCTCCTCCTCCTCCTCCGAAGCCGCCGCCTTGAGTAATGTCCATAGACAAAACCTCCCTCATCTGCCCCTCCAGCAGCTCATCAGCGTCATGCTGCGCCGCCTCCAGCTGCGCGAGCGCGGCGGCGCGGGCATCGGCCATCGCGGAACGCTGTTTCGCGAGCGCTTCGGCGGGGGAGAAGGGGTGGGGGTGGTGTGGTTTGTGGAGGTGGTATTCTTGTTTGTCCGCGGGGTCGGGGTAGGGGGAGCGGGAGGGGGGTGAAGAGGGGGATGGGGAGGGGCCTTTGATGGTTGTTGGTGGGAGGGGTGATTTTGATAGCGGCGGTGGCTGGGTCTCCGTCAGTATTACGCCTTCAAGAATGCAAGATACGCCTCCAAGATTGGAATCGGGAATCGGGAAGAGGAAAAGACGTACAGTCCGCTGTCCAGGCTTGCCTTCCATACCAAACGTCCCCTCCCCAGGGCTCGTCCCGCTCTCCCCAGCAGGCGTCTCATCCCCACTCACCCTCACCCCTCCCAGCACATGCCCCCCCGCACCCCCACCCGACAGACCCCCCATCCCCGCCCCCCGACTGAACGCCTCACTCTCCGGCCTCTGCCCCTTCCCCTCCTTCCCCTGACCCTTCAAACTCGGCGCCTGGTGGCCCGCACCACTGTTGTTGTTGTTGTTGTTGTTGGCGATGGCAGCGAACGGCAAACTCGGCCCCGACGCAGGTGTATAAGCAAACGGATGCCTAGCCGCCGCAGGCGTAGGCTGCTCGACCATAGACGCCGGCCGCGAGGTATACGGACCAAACATGCCGTCAGGTATCGAGCCTTCCGAGTCGTGTACGCCTTGGACCCAGGGGAGCACTTTGGCTTTTGCTCTAAACGTCGAGGAGAGGAGAGGAGTCGAGTCTCAGCATTCGACTCTTCTTTTAACAAGGGGAGGGGGGGGGGGGGGGGGGGGGGCTCACGAGGGTGTTTTGGTCTTGATGGGATCGGACGTCATGGACGCGCGGGGACTCTGCGATGTGGTTTTGGATTTGCTTGCACGTTCACGTTCACGTTCCCGATCTTTCTCTTTCTCCTTCTCCTTCTCTTTCGCGTGGTGGTGCTCTCTGCCTGCGCCTAGTGATTCTCCGCGCGATCGGTTGAGGCCTTTGGTATTGGTATAGAAAACAGGGGATGAAGGCGGGTCGTATGTCCAGATGGAAGAATAAGGGAGAGATAGAGTTAGCGATTTAGACATCTTAATTCACTTGTTCACAAGCTCCCGATGGTCGTCAAGCAAGGAGGAGGAAGGAGGAAGGAGATGCTCGAAGAAGAAGGCAAAGAAGGATGGGTCCTTGAGGACATTTTTCGCCGGAAGGGGAGAACAACAACGCGTTTCCTCTCGGGCGGAGGGCTAAAGGAGCGTGTATTTCCCTTTTGTTCGACGAAAGCGTCGAAAAGATGGATGAAGCAAGCAAGCAAAGCAGGGGAATTGCCAAAGGGTGAACACGGTGTAGAGCAGTGTAGGGCATACCAGAGCCGGAGCGAGGGGGCGGTGAAAGGGCAAAGGGGCGGGGTAAAACCCAGAGAACCCAGAGAACCAGAGGGAGCGAAGGGACTCACCAGTATCGACTTGGATCCTTTGGGACGTCTGCGTCTGCGTCTGCTTGAGGGGATCCCGATCCCGGGGCGACGATGTAGTAGTCTGCTGAGAACGAAGGACTTTGACGGACATTATAGACTTTAGGGACTTTAGGTGGGTTGGGGGGTGAAGATGTAGAAAGATGGAAGATGAGGGAGAGATAGAAAATGTCGTTGAACGAAGAGGACGCGAGGGGCGGCTTGAGCGGTGGGTGATGCGTGATGGGGACGCTGGGTCGATGCTTGGTGCTTGATGCTTCGTTGCTTGCCTATCTCAGCTCGTTCGGTCGTTCGGTACCTAGCTCAACCTGCAAGCCTGCATGACACAGCTAGGCGTGCGGCGCGGGGCTTCAGCCATGCATACGGTACTCGTATTGTCCTCGCTGGGCATGACGAGCATCCGGATCAGGCGGTGATGGGATGTTTTGTCTGTCGTTTCAGGGACCAATCCGTCCGTCCTTTGTCCTTTGTCCTTTGGCATTTGTGATGCAGCCCGGATGCGGTTATTGTTCTTTGTTCTTGTTCTTGAAAACCGGGCCATTTGGGTTTGTGGGTTGCGTATTGCGGGGGAGGGGGTGGTGGGATGGGAGATGGGATAGCGGGATGATGGATGGATGGAATCGGATGGGCGGAGGGCGGAGGGGAGCCACGTGGGGTGCACGTGGCGGTGTTCACCGGTAGGCCGAGTTGGATTCGACTAATCTGTCACCGTCGGTGCCAGGGTTTTCTTCAAAATCACAACGAAGGCGAGGGGCAGCATCATAACCATTCTCATATGTAGCTACTGAAATGAATCGAGTAAAGCATACAGCATCCACCACATCTCTGGCACTGTCCTTCTACCAAGGTGTCGAGTGCACTATGACTTTTTACAATTACAATGTATCAGCTTAACAAAACTCCTGCCGTCGAGCAAGAAGCCCTCAGGAAGGACTTACCAGTCGACGAGGCTCCCTGCAGTGGCCGAGCTGTGCTGTACCTCGTCGCCAACGAACAAGGGCCCCTACTTGACCATCAAGCGAAGCCGCCTGGAACCTCTTTCCCTTCCTTGGCTCCCCCTCCCCAGGAGTTGCTCGCCTTACTCGCCCCGCATGTTTTCGACCTGCCTGCGCCCTGCACCTCGGGCCGCCCTGTAGCAAAAGGTGATCGATCAGCTGGCTAGGCTACCAAGCTCGTCAAGCACGCCAAAGGCGAGAGTGTGACGGTGCGCTCGTCTTTGTCGACCCTCTTTGAACGGCGCTACGGGCGGTAACAATGACGTCGTCCTCGTCTCTCCCGCTACAGACGGCAACGGCAAAGCCTTCGTCTGGGACGTCGCCACAGGCAAAGAGTCCGCGCCGAAACTCTCCCACTCTGACTGAACCCATCACCACCGTCACAGCCCATCCATCCCTTCCCGCAGCTCCACCTGGTCACGACCGCGTCTGCCGACAGCAAGCTCAAGAGGTGGGATATCCGTACGGGCGCGTTGGTGGGGACGCATACGGGGCATATGGGGGTGGTGAATGGGGTGGCGGTGGTGCCTGCGCCTGGGGGAGAGGTGAAGGCGCTCGCTAGTGCGGGAGATGAGGGTGTGAGTTTGATTTGGAAGATATAGGGTCAGGGGTGAGAGGGTATGTATTTTTGGGTTGAGCTCTGCTTGAGATGATGGTGTACGCGAGAGAAAGAGGCTGCAGTTGTCCAGTCCTCGACATGTGCATGCACCTATCCAACTGCTTCCAGATTACGCTCATAGACTCATCCAGCGACGGGATCCACGTTGAACCATCCAGCTGAGTTGACTAGTGTTGGGGCGGGATGTTCGAAAAGACTGCAGAGTCGGCAGCACGGCGGGGCAACTTACTCGTGTAGACTTGAGTAGACCTAGATTATCAAGCGAGTTAGATTTTCAATCCGTGACGAAGAAGACATGTCCGCTCACGATGCCGGCCACCCCGTCGGCGATGCCCAGAAACAGCGCGGCCAGCTGCAGCGCAACCCACCACCTTGACCTCAACTCGACGCCCGGTTCCCCTCTCCAGGCGGCGATGTAGCCGGGGACCGAGAGAAGGGCGCCAAGAATATAGAAGGCTGGGCCGGCGTAATAGAAGAGACGCCGACCCGGAACCGTCCGACTGATAAACAGGATCAGTGTTTTCCCTCAACACAAGACATGTCGGGCAACGCGCCGAGAGAATGGAAGGACACTTGAAGGACACCGCCAGATGGGGTTCGGACGTACGCCTTCGGCCAAGGGCGACGTCGGAAGCGACTGCCGTCCCCTTGGTTCAAAAGGGTGCTGATGACGGGATGCTCGTCTTCGACGTTGGTGAGAGACACGCCAGAGATCTGTCGACGATGTCAGCGACGTGCACCAAGGCTAACCATCTCATACAGTGGAGACGACCCACCCGGTTCTCGGCGCCGTTGAAACAGAATGTCTTCGACCGCAACTCGATGCGGTCCTGGGTATACCCTACCCCGCTCTCGTTGACCGTGAAGCCCGGCTTCTCGTCCTCCAACTTGTCCGCCAAGGCAAGGTTGTGGGCCTTGTAAGCCCGGTCGTATCGTCCCAAGGTCGGCACGTCGAGGGGGGTGACGGAAATCGAATATTTGGCCGAAGGAAATCGACGGGGGTACCGGCTGCAGGCAAGGAGATACAACATCGATGTTAGTGCGCAGTTCGCGGGAGAACGTGAACAGTGACTCACGTTGAGATCTCCGTGGTCAATCCCGTCACGTCGTCGAATTGCACCGTGGCAGTTGCCGGGTTAACAGTGTGGTAACCGAGACCCGCCGTGCCGCCGACCGCACTCTTTGGTCACCATCAGCATCAGCGACAATGGCTGAACGGACTCATATGAAAGGTCCACTTACAACGGTGTCTGGGTTCCAGAGGGACCCGGACATGGCGGTGTTGAAACCGCGTCCCGCCTTCTGACCCCAAATCCACATCACGTCACTGTTGGCTTGCTGTCAGTCGAGAAGTTAATGATAGATCTTCACCGGTGCTCACGTTTCGCCGACGATGTTGCCGCCGTTGATCTTGAAATCGATTTCGCTGGTGGGGACGTTCTCCACCCAGAGGTACGCGGTGGCGGCCATCTTCGCCACCATCTCGCTCTTGGTGAAGGTCGGGAGGATCCTGACAACCCTCCTGACGTCGCAGAACGGACCGGCCACCTCACCGGCGAGGTCCCAGGTGGCGACGGGTGTGATGACCGCGTTGGGGGACACCGCGGGGACGGCGTTGATTGGTTGAATGTAAGTAGGAAGCGACATCTGTTTGAACTGCTACCGGGAGGGAGAAGTGGAAGATGAAGATGAAGATGAAGAGAGAAAGCACAACATCAGAGACAACCCAACAGCCTGGCAGATTGCAGCGACCAACAGCGCACAGACTGAATGTATATCAGATCCAGTACATGTTGGCTCGAGGATGTCACTCACGGATTGCCACTTGTAGGCGCAAGCTGGTTCTCTGCCAGCGGGTGCGAGCCTGGGGCTGCTGGGGCTGGGGCGGCTGTGGATGGGGCAGGTGCGGCTGGACATGCAGCTGCTGCTGGGGTAGGGGCGGCTGCTGCTGTTGGCGCTGGTGAGACGGGTCCGGTTGTTGCTCGTGCTGGGGCGAAGGAGCACGAGGGTTGATAGAGGAGTCGTGAGTAGACTGGGGAGGAGAGGGCTGGGGAGGAGAGGGCTGGGGAGGAGAGGGCTGTGGAGGATGTGATGGAGGTGTCGTGTGTAGACTGGGGAGGAGAGGGCTGGGGAGGAGAGGGCTGGGGAGGAGAGGGCTGTGGAGGATGTGATGGAGGTGTCGTGTGTAGACTGGGGAGGAGAGGGCTGGGGAGGAGAGGGCTGGGGAGGAGAGGGCTGGGGAGGAGAGGGCGACCGGGAAGAGGGAAAGGGCGCCGACTGAATATATATCAGATCCAGTACATGTTGGCTCGAGGATGTCACTCACTGGCTGCAGTTTGCAAACGCGGGTCTGCCCTCTGCCAACCAGTGGGAGCCTGTGGCTGGTGCTGGTGCTGGTGCTGGGGCGGCTGGGGTTGCTCCTGCTGCTGGAGTTGCTGCTGGGGCTGGGGCGGCTGGAGTTGCTGACTGCTGCAGTCTCTTCGAAGATCCCGCCCGAAAACTGGTCATCTCAGCTGGATGGTTCAACGTGGATCCCGTTGCCGGATGAGTCTATGGGCGTAACCTGGAAGCAGTTGGATATGTACATGCACATGCCGAGGACGGGATGTCGTCAGACTGATAAACAGGATCAGTGTTTTCCCTCAACATAAGACGATCTTTATCGACACTCACCCCGTCCAAATCAGCGCCAACCCAACACCCAGGAAAAGTACATTCAAGGACAGGGAACAGACTGAATGTATATCAGATCCAGTACATGTTGGCTCGAGGATGTCACTCACGGATTGCCACTTGTAGGCGCAAGCTGATCCTCTGCCAGCGGGTTGGAGCCTGGGGCTGCTCTTGCTGATGTTCCGGCTCCTGGGGGTGCTGTTGCTGGGGCGGGTATGTCGACCGGGAACCGGACGAGGACGACGGGGAAGAGGACGAGGGCGACGGGCAAGAGGACGGATGTTGTGAGACACCAGGAGCAGGAGGGTATGTGTGCGGCTGCTGGTCCTGGGGCTGAGGGGACTGGGGTTGGGGTTGGGGCTGGGGGGACTGGGGGGACTGGGGGGACTGGGGGGACTGGGGGGACTGGGGGGACTGGGGGGACTGGGGGGACTGGGGGGACTGGGGGGACTGGGGGGACTGGGGGGACTGGGGGGACTGGGGGGACTGGGGGGACTGGGGGGACTGGGGGGACTGGGGGGACTGGGGTCGGTCCTGGGGCGACGGGGACTGGGGTTGGGGTTGGGGCGACGGGGACTGGGGTTGGGGCGGACCTAGATCATCAAGCGAGTTAGATTTTCGATCCGTGACGAAGAAGACATGTCCGCTCACGATGCTGCCCACCGTGTTGGCGATGCCCAGAACCAGCGCGGTCAGCGCCCGGTACCCTGTTCCAGACGGCGATAGCGCCGGGAAACCAGAGAAAGGCGCCAAGGAGCCAGAAGCTTGGGCCGGCGTAGTTTCGCAGACGGCCACCCGCAACCGTCGGACTGATAAACTGGGTCAGTGTTTCCCTCAACATGAGACATTTTTTTATCAACACTCACTGGTCCCAGTCCTTCCACAACCCAGCAGTCAGGCATATCATATCCAGCCCCAGGGCAAAGACTGAATGTATATCAGATCCAGTACATGTTGGCTCGAGGATGTCACTCACTGGCTGCAATTTGGAAACCCGGGTCTGCCCTCTGCCAACGAGTGGGAGCCTGTAGCTGGGGCTGGGGCAGGTGCTGGAGCGACTGGTGCTGCTGGGGTTGCTCCTGCTGCTGGAGTTGCTGACTGCTGCAGTCCCTTCGAACATCTCGCCCCGAAACTGGTCATCTCAGCTGGATGGTTCAACGTGGATCCCGTCGCCGGATGAGTTTCTGAGCGTAATCTGGAAGCAGTTGGATAGGTACATGCACATGTCGAGGACGGGCTGATAGACTGGATCAGTATTTCCCTCAACATGAGACAATTGTTATCGACACTCACCCCTTCCAAATCAGCAACAACCCAACAGCCAGGCAAATCGCATTGAGGAACAGGGCACAGACTGAATGTATATCAGATCCAGTACATGTTGACTAGAGGATGTCACTCACTGGCTGCCTTCTGTAGACGCAGGCTTGCTCTCTGCCAAGGGGTGTGAGCCTGGGGCGGCTGGGGTTGCTGCTGTGGCCGGGGTAGGGGCGGCTGCTGCTGTTGGCGTTGGTGAGGCGGCTGCCGTTGCTGCTCGTGCTGGGACGAAGGAGCACGAGGAGGGTCGACGGAGGTGCTCGGGTCCACAGATGCCGACCTGGTGAGATGATCGCGTGTGGATTGGGGAGGGGCCGGCTGTTGCTGGGCAAGCTGTCGCTTGGAGGGCTTATGAGAAGAGGGCGATCGGGAAGAGGACGGATGGGGTGAGGATGAACCAGGATGAGGAGGGTAGGTATGCTACGCTGCTGGCTCGTCCGATGCCGATGCCGACTCGGTGCGACGTGGTGCGGACATGCTGTATGGAGTGGATTGGAGGAGTGGGAGTGTCTGTTTGGAAGAAGGGATGGGGGGTGGGGGTAAGCTTGGCGGCGGTGAAGAGGGGGAGGGTGAGGAGCATGTTGGGTGATGAGAAGGAAGAAAGGAGAAAGAGAAATGAGATGCAATATCGCGGAGGCAGGATGGTGAGGAAGGCCTGTGCGTGCCTGGGGCCCCAGTCGTTCAACATGGCGCGCGCCGGGTGGTGTGGCAGTGGGTTTGGGCTATCGCAGAGAGACATCAAGGGGCAATCACAAGGGTATACATGCTCCCTCAAGATGACGCCCGTCGCATAAACAGCAACCCCATTTTTACTCGCATATTACCAAGACCGCTGGGGTAGGGGCGGCTCGGAGGGCGACCGGGAAGAGGACGGATGGGGTGAGGAAACAGGAGGAGGAGGGTACGTGTGCGACTGGTGCTGGGGCGGCTGTGAATGGGGCTGGGGATGGGGTGCGGACATGCTGTAGAGTTGCGATAGGGAAGAGAGACGTGGATACGGCGAGGGTTTAGACAGAGGGTATGTGAGAGTCTGGTTGTGCGAGACGATGGATTGTCGAGGCAACGCAGAGCTTGGGCATCAGGGAGCATTAGCATGATTCATTGGAACCTCTTCCTTTGCTCCCCAGGATATGCTCGACCCGCATGTTTCGACCCGCGCTTCGGGCCGCCGTCGGCACGTTGAGGTGGGCCAATCGATAGTTTGAGCACGAAGACACTTTCCGCTCAACGTTGAGCACTGCAAAGTTGTCCTCGGCCGCATCCGACTCACACATCTCCCTCGGATTTTCAGAACCTCCTCATCCTTGGCGTCCGCCGACATCCTCACCCTGAAGCCTTCGGTGCACTTGTCCGATACGACACCCTTCGTTCGGCCGCGAGCGAGAGGCTCGTTGTCCAACGTACCACTGCGCATCTCTTGACAAAGAGCTCCAAATTTTGGACCGAGCGGCCTTGTTGAGGCTCGGATCGGTTTTAGGAGGCGATGTAATCGAGGGCGTTCAATAATTTCGGCGTATCGATTGAATATCGCGCAGCTCCTCCCACCTCCAACGCCGAAAGAAGAACCGTTTTTCTCCGCTTTTCTTCTTACTCTTCCACCACTCTCAAGTCTGTCTTTTTCTATCGAATCATACCGTAATCATCTCACCAGAAATTTCCTGTTGCGCCCCAAATCACTTCTCGCCTGACGACAAGCCTCCCCCGGGCGGGCCTGAGGCCGGGTCCCGGTTCACGGGACCTATTCGGTAAGCCGAGGCTCGAACGCCCTTTATGATCTAGAGTGGCAGGGAACTCAGATCTGATGCAGCAGCCGATCAAATGTTGCTCGGTGTGTTGGAGTTGAAGTTCAGTAGCTAGGAAATACGTCTATACTCGCAGCGTCTTGCGTACTGAACTCCAGAATCCAACAACCCCGCGGCCTAGTCACTGTTATCATCAAACTCGCCTTTCCACTCAAAGATCTGCCCTTAACCCGGCAACCGTTCAGAGTGTTTCTTACCCACCCCGTCACCGTGACACCACTCTGCTCGGTCACCTATGGACTTGGTTAGACCATTGCATCCTCCTCTGCTTTTGCTCGCCTTCGCAATTGCAACCCAACCTATTTGAGGCCCATCTTCGCGTGGACGCTAACTTTAGACCGGGGGGAGTGTAAGGGATTGGTACAGACTGATCAGTAGGAGTCGGAGGAGATGTAGTGACGTGGGCATTGGAACGCAGAGTCTGGTATCAGGGTTGCCGCTATGTTCTCAGGGATGAATAGGCGCGGAAGACGAGAGGAGGCTCACGTACATACATCGTGCCGCGTATCCGTAACCTTTTCCCCAACGATGTGTTCTCGTATATGCCAACTTCCCTATATCCATCCTCTCTCCATCCGCCTATTCAAGGTCGACATCTGGCGCCCCTAGTCAGATCCTCCACGTGACCGCCCCTAGGTTATGCCCCCTATCCAAACACTTACAGATGACCAACACACTCTGTATCATCACATTCATGAACAACGTGCTCTTATACGGCGAACTCTCGTTTGTCTCCAGCCCCTTCTTCCACCATCTCAGCTCGAGAGATATGTCTCTGTAATCATGGGATGTAGTACATACGCTCTGTCGGCTCGGACTGTATGAAGGCGATTAGCTGGCGAGATGATGTTTTTACGAGCGAGCGAGGGGATCCATCAACACCACCCCTGCACTGACGACGTCTAGTCTGTCCGTTAGGTTGGCTTGCAATAGATATTCTTTCCGCTTACAAGACATGCATGCAGTAGGGATGATGTCTAGGGATGAATTGGATACTGCCAAACGACTGAAAAATGAGATAATGTCTTGCATGTTGAATGATCAGGGCCAAAACAAAAACACGCGCTTCAGGTCCCGGCGTCGGCGTGTTGATTTTGTTTGTTGGGCAATTCTATCGCATGCTTTTGCTTCATCTACTCGCCCCTCTTGCGTACACCCAGCATGGTCAGGCGTAGCCATCGACATCGCCCCCCATCCGGAGACCCACCGCCCCCACCTCCACCTTCTCAATCCCCACCCCCCTCCCCATCATCCACCGACCGAGAAGAAGAACAACCTCACACCACCTCTCACCAGACGGGCGATGCCACCGACAACCAACAGAACACTCCATCTGTCGAAGCCAGCGCTCCCACAGAAGGCTCTACCAACACCGCGGCCGTTCAAGCCCCCAACAACCGTGCTGTCGGACATTGGAGCCGGAGTGGGCATTGTCGCTGGGGTCGTTGCATCTGTCGAGTGGCTTCCATGTAAGGAGAGGAGGAGGGGCGGCGGAAGACGATTGTCCACGGGCGCCGGGCACTGAGGGCGGAGGTTGTTGGGCGCCGGGCTGGCTCCGGTCTGAGGGTTGGAGTAGAGCACGGTGCCCTGCGTCGTATGAAGGTTGCGCGGATGCCTGTTATTGACTGGGTCAGCACATGCAAAACCCCAGAGCTTTCAGAGTGTGACACACAAGTTGACGCGCTGGCTGGGGCTGTTCTGGACAGGCAGGTGTAGCTATCCTACTCGAGTCACCAGCACGGTTGTTGGGGGCTCGAAAGGCCGCGGTGTTGGTAGAGCCTTCTGTGGGAGCGCTGGCTTGGACAGATGGAGTGTTCTGGGGGTTGTCGGTGGCATCGCCCGTCTGGTGAGAGGCGGTGTGAGGTTGTTCTTCTTCTCGGTCGGTGGATGATGGGGAGGGGGGTGGGGATTGAGAAGGTGGAGGTGGGGGCGGTGGGTCTCCGGATGGGGGGCGATGTCGATGGCTACGCCTGACCATGCTGGGTGTACGCAAGATGGGCGAGTAGATGAAGCAAAAGCATGCGATAGAATTGCCCAACAAACAAAATCAACACGCCGACGCCGGGACCTGAAGCGCGTGTTTTTGTTTTGGCCCTGATCATTCAACATGCAAGACATTATCTCATTTTTCAGTCGTTTGGCAGTATCCAATTCATCCCTAGACATCATCCCTACTGCATGCATGTCTTGTATGGTGATGGTAAGCGGAAAGAAGATCTACTGCAAGCCAACCTAACGGACAGACCAGACCAGCGTCAGTACAGGGGTGGTGATGGTGGATCGTCCCCTCGCTCGCTCGTAAAAACGCATGGGGCGCTGGGGATACTATTCAGTCTCGCGTAGCTGGTTCGTCTTCTAAGCCTCACTTCTCTTGGAAAGTCTTTGGCTGCGGCAGGGGACGAGAGGGGAGCGGGGTAGGGGCGAAGGTTGGGGTTGGAGCGGTGTTTGGAGAGCGTTGTGGAGGTGCGCGATGGGTGGAAAGGAGATGAAAATGGATGGTGAGGTGGCCTGTCTGGTCTGGCGGGGGCATGAGGAGTGGGCATTGTCCCTGGGGTCTTTACATATGTCGAGTGGTACCCATGTAAGGGGGGAAGGACGAGGGGCGGCGGAAGACGATTGTCCACGGTAGACGGGCCTTGAGGGCGGAGGTTGTTGGGCGGCGGGCTGGCTCCGGTCTGAGAGTTGGGGTAGAGCACGGTGCCCTGCGTCGTATGGAGGTTGCGCGGATGCCCATTGATGGGACATTGGTGAGGCAGAGAGTGAGGGAGGGTTTGGGAGTGTGGGCGCCGGAGAAGGTGGGCATGGAGGATAAGATCCATGTGCTGCGCGGGTATGAGGAGTGCGGGTTTTGTTTGGAAGAATATGGGAATCTTGGGAGTGACAGTCGCTGAAGACAGTGAAGAGGAACGATCGGTAGTGATGTAGTTCTTGCATACGAGTACTCGAGTACAGTACTTTGGTCATGAAGGCGGTCGGAAGCTCGCTGCGGATGGTGAAAGAGAGCCTTCGATTCTAACGAAACAGATGATGCATAGTATTACAAGAAGCTCAACAATCAACGACTACCATGACTCGCCCCCATTCTTCCAAACAACATCTCCCCCACCCCACTCCCCACGATCACAGCAACACACCACCAAATATTGAACGTCATCACCACCAACCTATGCCCCCCATCAGCTCCGTCTCCACACTATTCCACTGTCAAGAGGAGGAGGAAGAACGTACATCAAGAGATAGTGGATGGTCGTTTGTAAAGCCTGCAGTAGACCCCGGGGAAGATCGACACCCCATCGGAAGGGGCGAGACCACCGAGCTTCTCGTCCGGGATCAAGGCCCCTTCGCACAGCTTTCGGCAAATGCGCGTACCCCTCCTCCTTCTTCTCCACCGTCTCCTTCTCCTCCTTCCTCCCTGTGCCTTGCATCTGCGCCAAAGAATACGAAGGCGCAGAAGACCCCGAGCTGGGCTGGGTACCGGCAGTGTAGGGCGTGACCGGCTCGGCGTCGGGATCCTGGTTGACGGGATAGTCTTGGGCGGAGACGGCGTCGTAGGCGGTCTTTTGGATGGAAGGGTTGGAGCGGTGGCGCTGGGAGAGGCTGGAAGGGGATAGGGTGGAGGTGGTTGTGGCGGTGGTTGATATGGGGAGGGGTCCTGAAGCGGTTGGACGGGCGTAGCCAATTTGACTGTAATGTATCGTTGTTAGAACAGCAGTCGCCGAAATGATGAGGTCTCACACACCCTTTTCGCCAAGAGACGTCACAAGCCCGCCTGAACGCCATCAGATACCGCTCAAAGATAGCGAGCATGAATAACGCGATACAGACGCCGACAGTAGCTCCAGCGGAAGAAGGCATCCACGAGGCGAACCAAAGCACTATCTCATCCATCAGTATCTGTACTTGCTTGAGGGAGGGGGGTGGTATGAGCGTACTGTCAGTTCCTAGAGTACCGTGAAAGTACATCTTCATGGTCATGGTGGAGTTTGAGCTTGTGGACGACACTGAAAAGATGGTCAGCTTCGGGCATTTATATTGTCTTGCGAGAGCTAGCTTACTATCGTCCATTCCTGACATGTCCATGTCTGTACACAGTCACATCAGTGAGTCATTGAGGACAGGCGGGGATGTGACAACTCACTGGGCAATAGTAATTATTGTTGAGACTGGCAGACAAATGCAGTGATTCGACGATCAAGCAGTGATCCGTTCAACGTTTCTTCAGTTGGTGGCGTTCTTCTCGTCGAACACGTCGTCTTATACCTCTGACCGATGGGAAATCTGTGACTCAGTTGTCGCTGCGGTATCCGTTCCCCTGTTCCAGATCTGGCAACAATCTGATGACTTGGATATTTCCATTTCCAGGCAACGGACCCCCACGTCGCGAGGTACCAGGCGGCCGCCGCCGCACCGATCAAGGACGAGGCTTTTTGAGATGGTGATGAGGCCTTTATAGAGAGGGGTCAGGCTGCCTGTATTCGTGCTTTCGAGATCGAAAATGGTGGCTCCTGTGGCTCTTGACCCATTGTCCTCATTGGAGAGATGCATCACCTACAACAGCGTGCGCCGAATTGAAGTTCTTAACTTGTACGCGACCAGTGTAATTGTCGCGTTGTTTGGTTCCACAACGAGGAAGAGGACGCCGAAAATTGACATTTAAGCGATGGTGATTCTGCAGCAGTACTGCAGTAGCAGACACAATTATCAGTATCTTCAAGTGGCCAGTTGTGTTTGCGGTGATGTTATAGACTTCAGGAATGCACGCATGCGGCTCTCGCTCCTCATCTAGACAGCTTCATTTGCATCATTAGCCAGCATACACTTGCCTTACGGAAGTTGATGCTTCGAAAAGAAGTCTACAAGATACGGGCTCGTCAGATTAAAGCTCGCAGTCTGATTCGGCCTCCCCGCCAAATCCAACCCCAACGTACTCGGCCACGCATGCCCCAACCCCTCCACACTCAACGCCCTCACCTCCCCCTTCTCACAATCCCAAACTTCCTCCCACACCCCCTCATATATCTCCTCAACCTCGGGTTCGGGGTACTGCCCCGGCCACCGCCCGACGCACCCGTTGCGCAGAGCCCACTCGCGCCGCCAGAGTCTGATATCAGGTTCGGGGCCGAATGAGCCGCCTTCGGGGGTACGGCCGTGAAAGGGGGTGATGACGTCTTCGACACCGTGGACTTGGAGGATCGGGACGGCGCGGTCTTGTTGACAGCCGTGGAAAGAGTAGACGCCTTGGTAGAGGGCGGGCGAGACGGGGAGGAAGGCGGCGAAGAGGGCGGAAGTGTCGGGGCGGCAAGCGAGGAGTGCTGTAAAGCCGCCACCGTTGGATTTGCCGCAGGCGTAAAGACGGCGGTGGTCGATAGTCCAGATGTCGGAGACAACTTTGATCATGTCGTAGACGTATCCAATCTATCAAGTTTATCAGCCCTCTCCTTTATCTCGCCTTCTCATTCCATGTCGGAGAACTCACATCATCAACAGTCTTGTTTTCATAAGGCGCGCCTTTCCAGATATGAGTCATATTCCAATCCGTATTATTCACCCCTTGAGCATAGACGGTCAAGAACGGTTTCCCGGCGATCTTGAGGGTGGGATCAGAGAGCTCGGTGATACGTTGTTGTTTCTCGCTGTATCCTCCGGCTACCTCTTTATCAGCTCTTTCCCACACGAGCAATGAATAGAGGATGGATACATACCTCCGTGGAAAGAGAACACCACAGGGTGTTCTTCCCCATCTACATAGTCATCAGGGACGTTCAGGAGAAATGTCCGTTCTGTGGACAAGTGGACTTTAACATTCCCCTTGGGCGGCCAATCATGGTCCTGCAAGACCTCGAGAGTGTACGATGGCTGGGACTGGGGGAGGGGGAGGGGGTGGATGTCGGAAGTAGAGTCTTGGACGACGAGCTGGGCCGAGATGAGCGTGGTGAGGGCGGACAGCGCGCTGAAGAGGATGGGGGAGGGGACCTTCATCGTGGGTCCTTGGTGTTCAGGCTCAGGATGTGGGATATGATGATGAAAGGGATGATGAAAGCGAAAGAGAGAAAGAAGAAGTGACTGCAGTCGGTGGATGGCGAGGATGGAGAGTTTCGGACATGGCCGATGCGGGCTGAGCGCTTCGGCCTTCCGTTGTTCTGCGATATTTCGCTTTACATGTACGTGGACGCACTGTTCATATACATGCATATAGAACAGTGTCACAGGTGGAACAGTTGGGCAGACTTAACATGACAGGCGGTACGACGGCTGAAAATCCCAAGCAATTTGGCACCCACTACGTCGAGATCGGTTCGGTGCACTGTACAACAAGAGACTGGAGAGATTTGTCATGCTTCAGATCCTACCTGCCCTGATGATGTCAGCTGCCAGAAGTCTGGACAATTTCACTGGGTCATGGCGGCTCCACTACTTATATTGTATGTGATGTCCTTCCCGGTCCTTCAACATACGACGACCTTAAACATGTCACTGTTATGTGGTATTCGTGCTGTGTGAAAACATATCCGGTCTTCGGTGGCATAGCCGTTTCGTTGGTGCAGTGGTAGCATGCCCTCTTAGGGTGATTTTCGAGTCGCTTTGGGGGTGGTCCTCGGTTCAATCCCGGGACGAGACCAATCTTTTTGCTTTTTCACTTACTTTTTGCACCGTGTGTCTTTAAACGTTTGTATTCTTGCTTCGTGTCTTTCAAGGTATGACACCGACACTCACTGGTGACACTCATACATGCATAAGTCAATATACGCCAACAAAGATCTACCGGCGGCCTTCCCCGCTTTTAGCCTGTGATAGCGAATGCATGGCCCAGAGTCCCATACCTTCTCAAAGGAAATGCCGGAACGACAGCTGATGCATACAAGGGTTTCGTGATACCACCATCTATGCGGAAAGCCTCAACCCTGGTACATACTCGACGGAGTCGACGATGTTTGCGATGCAGCTTGGTTATGGACGGCTTTCCGCGCACTCCGGAGAGATCTTCTTGTTTTGCTTTCGTCGGCGCGTCTTTTTTCACCCTCTTACTCACATCTCCGAGCTTCGCATATCTTCCTGTATACAAGCACGACAACGACAGCGATAGCATTAGCAACCCTCGCCGCGTAGGAACGCGTACATTGACCTCGACAAAATCATTGGAAAAGGAAGCACAGCGTAAATCGTCGCGCTGGAGGGGCCCATTGCCACGTCTTGCTCTTTATCACGCTAAGGGTTCTATCGCAAAGATCAAACGCAACTGGAAGCGCGTCGTCAGTCAGCACTATCGAGAACGATACTCTGCTAGAGGAGAAACGAAGAAAAAACGAGGGGGGAAAGATTTTTGAAAAGAGATCCACTCGCGAAACCAGGTAGGTGTCATGATGGCTTGGCAACGGCGACCACTGCGGAATGCTAACCACTTGTAGGAATAGACATTTCCAAGAGGCTGGATGAGACTAGAACGTGAGCATGTGATAGAAAGTACTCTGGACGTGTACTGATCACGCTCGTAGCGACTTGAGCGCCATCCCTTAAAAGTACAACGCAAACGCAACATGCCCCCCTCGACCTCCCCCCTCACTACCCACTACGCCCTTGTGATAGACGCTGGTTCTTCCGGTTCGAGGCTGCAGATATACTCCTGGCGCGACCCCGACCTCGAACGCGCCGAGATCTTGCGAGAAGTACAAGAGGCGCAATTATTGGAGGGCAAGGGGAAGAAGAGTAAAGGGAGATGGTGGTGGGGTGGTGAAGATGGGTATCGGATTGGAAAGGGCAAGGGGAAAGAAAGGGAAATGGAGGAAAAGGCTTTGAGGCGCCTGGTTAGGGTCGGTAAAGGGGTGGAAGGGGAAGATTGGGTGAAGAGGGTTGAGCCTGGTATGTCGGATTCTGCCCCATGAGAGCCATGCTGACAGTGAACAGGTATATCTACTGTAAACCCAGATGATATCACAGAGTACCTCGCGCCCCTCCTCTCACACGCACTCCAACATATCCCTCCCTCGGCCCACGCCAACACCCCGATATACCTCCTCGCAACCGCCGGAATGCGCCTGATGCCCCAAGAACGGCGAGATGCCGTGCTCAAAGCGACTTGCGACAACCTCCGCGGCTCTTACCCATTCCAAGTGGATGGGCCTTCGGACGCTGGGCCTTGTGGAGAAAGCGTGAGGGTGATATCGGGCGAAGAGGAGGGTATGTGGGGATGGGTGGCTGTCAATTATCTCATGGATGGTTTCGGCCACGCCCCAACGCTTTCTTCGTCATCCGACAACCTCTTGCCCCTCGCTCCTCTCGCCGACCCACCACCCGATTCCTCCTCGTCTTCGATTACACCCGTTGATGTCAACCACCATTCTCCCACATTCGGTTTCCTCGACATGGGCGGCGCATCCACCCAACTGGCATTTTCGCCCTCCCCCAGCGAGCTGGATAGCTCCGGGTTCCCGGTGGAAGATCTGCGGACGGTGGGACTGAAGCTGTTGAGTGGGGAAGAGGTCGAGTGGCCCGTCTTTGTCGCCAGTTGGCTCGGTTTCGGAACCAACAGAGCTCGAGAACGGTACACTACTGCCCTTCTCGAGTCTTGGGCCCAAGCCCACCCAAACCCGACTGGGGAGGACCTCTCCACCCCCTTACCTGATCCCTGCCTTCCTTCAAACCTACAAACACCATCAACGTCTCCCGACCTTCCCGGTCTGATAGGCACCGGCTCCTTCTCTCAATGTCTCGAATCTCTCGTCCCTCTACTCGAACACTCCACTCCCTGCCCTACAGAGCACTGCCTTTTCGCGGGCCAACCCACCCCGCGTATCGACTTTGAACGACATGATCAGCGAGGATTTATCGGTATTAGCGAGTATTGGTATACTATGGAGCACATCCTCGGGGTGGGAGGCGTATGGGACTGGGGTGAGTGGGAGAAGGGGATGAGTGAGTTTTGTGGGAAACAATGGGGAGAGATTGAGAAGGAGATGGAGGAAGACCGATTCAAGGGCGTTGACGTGAGTCTTAACTCTCTTCTAGCTTGATCTGATACTGATAAATCGACAGTTGGACCCGACAAGACTCGAAATGCAATGTTTCAAAGGCGCCTGGATATCCAACGTCCTCCACGAAGGTATCGGCATCCCTCGCCTCTTTGACGTCGGCGGCAACGACACCCTCACCGGCGGGGACGTCGGAGACACCAATGCCGAAGCCGAACGGCGCGCTCGCGAAAAAGGTCTCCTGGAAGGAGCTGGGAATGGCAAGCACCATTTTCAGAGTGTTGACGAAATTGGGGAGACGGCGATCTCGTGGACGCTCGGCAAAATGGTGATTGAAGCCAGCAAGGCTGTTCAGCCGAGGGATACGGTGAGGGAAGGGGCGTGGACGAAGAAGCTTGGGCTGGGACTTCCGGCAAAGCTGGAAAATCGCTTGGAGGATATGGGGATACAGGTGGTGTGGGCGTATGCTTTCTTGGCGTTCGTTCTGCTGGCTTGTGCGTTTGGGCGTAAGAAGAGGTATACCTCGACGCCAGGGCGAAGGAGAAAACCGAGCATATCGGATCCTTATGGGTCCTCTTCGAATACGACAAGATTGTGGCCTTTCTCGCTCTGGGCGCAGCCCGAATATAGTGTGGAAGATGGCCCGACCGAGCCTATGCTCTCAGCCGGGAAACGCTCCATCAGTGCCCCGGGCAGACTAGGTCTCTACACCCGACGTTTCTCCAACTTCCTCTTCAAACACATTCCCTTCCTGTCTCCCCCACAGCATCAACCCTCTTACCAACTTCGGTCTCGTCCATCGTCAGCCAACTTGTCACAATTCATACCCTCTCCCGCATACTCTGCACCTTCATCCCCGCGCACGTCGACGGGCTTCTTTGTGCCGGCTCATCAGACCATGTACACCAACGGCCTTATGGCTGCAGCGCCCATAGCAGCGAGGGAGAGAAACAGCTTGACACCTGATACCATGTCTGGGGTCGCCTCGGCTAGTAGCATATCCCCCGTTCCGAGTGTCGGCAGCTCGCCGCCCTCGATGTCCCGATCGACACTAAACTACGGGCGCCCCTTGAAGAGCCGGCAAAATAGCTACCACATCCCACAACCAGCATCATCTCCTTCCGGCGGGTGGAACGATCCACCTTCGTCAATGCTATTGTCTACCCCCACTGCTGCGACTTCATCGAGCTCGTCGGATCCTCTGAGCCCTCCAGCGGCGGGCGTATTGACGCCGACGGCGAATCATGGGAGCTTGCAGACTGGAGCGAGGGACGGGCTGGCGGGGATGCTGAGTAGGAACTCGAGTAGGGTCGGGCTGAATGAGTTGGGATTGGCGCAGAGGAGCATGAGTAGGGCCGGGACGCCGGGGTTTGAGTGAGGTGTTTGGGACTATTTTTGGGGTATTTGTTGCATCTTTGTTGGCGTATATTGACCTATGCATGTATGAGTGTCACCAGTGAGTATCGGTGTCATGCCTTGAAAAACACGAAGCAAGAATACATACGTTTAAAGACACACGGTGCAAAAAGCAAAGGGCAAAAAGCAAAAAAGAAAGGTCTCGTCCCGGGATTGAACCGAGGACCACCCCCAAAGCGACTCGAAAATCACCCTAAGAGGGCATGCTACCACTGCACCAACGAAACGGCTATGCCACCGAAGACCGGATATGTTTTTTAGAAACATAGTTAGTCCATAACGGTGACCAGTGTAAGGCCGTCGTATGTTGAAGGACCGGGAAGGAAATCACATACTGTATAAGTAGTGGAGCCGCCATGATCCATTGATTCTTTTGTTCTCCCCATCACGACCCGCAGGTACCACTATCCTCAACATGACAGGCATCGACAACGCCCCTTCGCACTCCCCCACCCCAACCGTCGCTTACCGGATCAAGTCATTTCCCCTCGACGACCTCACCTTCTCCCCCTCGGCTGTCTTGTCGTCGACAGATCCTCCGAGTTGGAAAATGATCGGCATAATCTGAATAGTATACACTGACCATAGTCCATGACCCCATGCAAAACATAGTCATTCGTCACCAAAATCGCGTCAAGGCCAAGAATATACAAATCAGCTCTACTTATACAACATGCTTTTGTACCAGTACAAACTCCTTTCCCTTGGTAATCTTCTCATCAAAACCTGCCCGCCTCATATCCTCTTCCTGCTCTTCGATCCAGTCACCACCCCCGCCTTCGGTCTCCCACTCTTATCCGCAAACATCGACAGTATACTCTGCTGCGCGCTCGTCTTGTTGACCGCTTTGTCTTTTCCCGTCGTCGTCGTCGTCGTTGATCCTCTCGCTTTCTCCTTGCCTAATAAGGAGGAAGGGTGTGAGCTGGGGATGGAATCGGTACTGGGTTGAAGGGAACGGGAGGACAGTGGGAGTCGGGCTGTTTTCTGGGAGGCGGGACGATTCTCAGATCGGGAAGGAAGGGTCGACTTTGAAGATGCCGTATCCTCATACTCATCCAACAGATACGCTCTCCCCTTCCCCTTCCCTTTCCCGTTATCCACCTTCTTCGGCGGACTCGGTGACTCATCCACCCCATCCCAGGGCGACACAATCTCGCGCACCGGCGGAGACGACGGTGGTACCAGCACATTCGAATTGGGAGGAGCCCGGAATTGGCTAGGTAAAGAAGCTTGGGCGGGACGAGCGGGGGTAGCTCGAGAATCTTTGCTTCTCATGAATGGGTTGGATGAAGATGATGCCCTTGGAAGTGGCGGGGAAGAGCTTGTCAGGGTATCTGGTACGCGAAAAGAAGGGGATGATGGTGCAATGGAGGCTTCTGGTAAGCCCGAGAGTGAGAAGGAGTTGTTTCTCTTCCTCTTCAAGGAGAGATCGGAAATGTCGTCTCCGTTCTCGCCGGCCCCGAAATATTTACTCTTCTTCTCCTTCTTTCCCGCAAACAAGTCGGACGAAAAGGTCTTTGCTGTAGCGCTTCGCTGCGGCGGCACGCTTTGCAACTCTCGCGAAAAGGAATCGTGGAACGACGGCATGTCTATCATCAAAGACGACTCGTCCGCTGTTCGGTGGTTGCTCGGGACCCTCCTAGGCGGAGGGCCGGGGCGAATATTGGAAGAAGCGGTATCAGGTGGTGGTACCCACGTGACTGATGAATCGCCTTCAGCCCAGGAGAGGTCGTGTGTAGTTGGATTGGGACGGAATGCTAGTTTAGCTTTGAGGGCGGTGATCTCTTCGGCGAGGGTGGTGTTTTCGCGTTTGTACTCGTTGCTCTTCTTTTCCAGCTTTTCGTACTATTCACCGGATCAGTGTTTGGAATATAAGAGGGAAAGGAGGCGACGCACTTTGTCCATCCACCGTTTAAGCTGCTTCCTCTTGTCTCCTTCCGATTCCTCAGCATCTTCTTTGTCTTTTATGTTCCGTTTCATCTGACTGACATTGATCAGCCGTAATAAAGTTCACAAGACCAGTGAGACTCACGCCTCCAACCTCTCAACCTTCTTCCTCATCTCATTCGTCCTCTCCATCGCCAACTTGCCACTCGCATTCTTCTCCGCCATCGCCTTCCCCAGCTCTGCCTTCACCTGATCAACCCTCTCCATCTGCTCCTCCACCAGCCTTACAGCCTTCTCCTGCTCTTCCCGTCTTGCGATGCGTACTTCCGCCATGAGCTTCTGGTTCATCTCGGTTTGGATACGCCGCATGGTGAGGTGGGCTGAGTCGAGTTGGGCGCGGAGGGCCATGTTTTCGTCGCGGAGTTGGGGGGTGAGGGGGTAGTCTGTTATGGTACTGCGGAGGTTGTTGATTGATGCTATGAGTCCGCCCACATGGGTCTGCTTTCCATCAGCCGCGCGCCACAGCCTGGAGAGAGATACTCACCCTGACGGCAGATATAGACTTTGCCGAGACCTCCAAATCCTTCTTCAACCCCTCCACCCGCTCCGCACCTCGTTCAAGCTGACTTCTCGTACTCTCCGGCCCAAGCTCATCAATCTCGCTCTTCATCCCCTTCGCCCTCCTCGCCATCCCCATCAACCCTTCATCAACAGGCTCCGCCTTCACAGGGGACGACCTAACCTGACTACTCCCCTGTTCATCATCAAACACAGGATACAGCCGGTGTATCAGGGGTTTCCCAGTCTCCTCGTCGGCGTAGATCTCGCTCCTGCATTGGGGACAGGTCGCTTCGGCTTCGTCGCGGTGGTCGATCTGTTTGTTGGCGAGCTGGGCGTCGGCGGACATTTCGATCCAGCGGAGCATACAGTGTTCGTGGATCACATGACCTATAGGGGCGTTAGTGGTGGAAGGTAGGGGGAAGGAGAGATCACGTACCGCACTCGGTCGCGACGGCAGTTCTGGGCTCGTTCACATCGTCGAGGTCGCCAAAGATGGAAGCAAAGCAGACAGAGCACCTTGCATCCTGGGCACGTCGGCCCATGGTATCGTGTTGATTTTTGGCGTAATCCCAACGGTGAGTATAGATGAATGAACTGACGGAGCGAGAAAGACGCGTTTATGACTTTTGACGCGTCGGGGACTCGCGCGCCTGGCCGAGATATTTAGGCATGCGACTATGGTGCAACTTGGCTGCTGGCTGGATTACTTCTTTTCTTTCAAGCTGCTTTCATCTCGAACACTTTCCGCATCGCAACCCCAACATGACAGACCTCAGGGATGTCACTCACGACCCACACCTGTCCATCGAAGAATGCCTAGCCACATAATGGTGATTTGAAGAACTGTGATGCGACGTTATTTCTTTGTTCGCGGAGAGGATTGTGATGGTGTTGGATCAGCGCAAAGACGTCGCGGCTTGGTTCGTCTTCTTGTGTATTTTAGAGTATGCTATCACGTTGCCTGTACCGTACGTATATAGCTCTATGATATGTGACTGAATAGTTGCAGCGGCATGCATGGCGACAGGATCAGTTGATGTACCGTTTACGTAAGTGAGTCATGGCCGTGGTGGAGGTCTGTTCGCGTCGAACGGTCTATGGACTGTCATCCTCACTTCCGACTACATCCATTCCGAAATAATTCAGTTCAAAATATCCCCCATAGGGTCAACAAGTGCCGCTGACATCACGACTTGCCGCCAATAGTACAAACCAGCTCGCCCACACGCTAGGACAGACTCAAGCCGCGTGTCGATCCTCTCGTCGAGACATGCTTGGGCGACTCGTATACGACCCTACTTGTCTCTCCCTTATTCTCCCCTAAAGGGATAACCGCCTCTTCCATTCCGACTTTAAAATCTCAATCCCAGGATTCGTAAGCGCGATAGGATGGTGTACGCCCCTCAAAGACGCCATCTAATGGCCTCCGTACGTCCCTCCTCCATATCAGCCTTATCAAGCTGAATCCCCTTCTACAGATGTGCGGTACAGCCCTCCCCCTCGCACTCTTATCCCATCTACTCCACCCTTCTCTTATCATCCTCGGCTTCCGCTTCCTGTGCCATTTCCAAATACAAGTCATCTCCCTCGTACCGACAAAAGGAAGAAGTCTAAGATGGTTAGTTGGGATGATGACGGGGGGAACAATAGTGGCACTGCTTGTGAGGTGGTTAGAGTATGGAGGGGAAGGTATGGGCATGGGTATCATGTTGGATTTCATTGGGATCGGTGAGTTCCTCCTTGGTTGAAGGTGGTATGGCGGCTGACTGAATTTGGGGTCAGACGAACAGCCGAGTCTATTACATCTCATCCTACTTGACCTGACTATATACATCCTTCATTTCCTCGCACTCTTCATCGCATACCTCAATAACCTTCCGCTCACTATCGATGTACGGAAGGTATTTCCCTTTGATGATATCCTCCTGCCGCCTGCGCCTGCGCCTGTTCCATCGCCGAATGAACGGGGAGAAGTCGTCTTTGACGAGGACGAGGAAGAAGAGGGGGAAGAGGGAGATGGGACAGAGCAGAGCGGAGCTCGGAGAAGAAGAGGGAAAGGGGCAAAGTATAGTCGGGTTGGGGACGGGAATGATGAAGAAGAAGAGGTGTGGCTTGATGATGCCATTCCACCGACGTCTGGTATGTCCTCTTCTCTCATCATTACAATACTTTCCTCTTCTTGTTCATTCGGTCTTTTCTTTTCATATCCCTACCATCTGGGACAGCAATCTGAGCTCATCACTGACGCCCAATACAGCACTCCTCCCAACAATCCTCGAACCACCCCTCATCGCCTCCCTCCCCTTCCTGCACATTCTCCAAACCATCTGGCGATTACCAAGTCCGAAAGTAGAACGTTCGTTCGAGGGTGGGACGCCTGCGCATACGCCGGGGGGGTCGCCTAGTGGGGGTGGGCGGGGCAGAGAAGCGGTGGATGGGGTTTTTGAGGAGGGAGGTTCTGGTTCACATGGAGGGAATGATGGGGTACGGCAAGGAGATGGTGGGAGCGGTACGGGTGAGATGGATGAGACAACGAATGGGCGGGAGGGAGGGTCTGGAGCATCTGGAGGGGGCGGGAATGAGGCGAGGGATAGGGAAGGCGTGGGTCGTATCCCGGGAGACTATTGGGTCAGTCGGGATTGGTAGCATTTGCCTCTTACGTGAATGGGATGTATGCATCATTTGCAGGTTAGTCCTCTCCATATATGCTGATATGTGTGTTCACTCTCCATATGGGGCGAGGTCTCGCGTTGAATGATGGGCCCTTAGGCGCAAGGATGACTCGGGCGCCTGGACAACACTTCTATATATTTCCTTCTTACCGCTCTTATCCCCGTCTTCTCTATCACAACCTTAACATGGGAGACCTCAGCGATGTCCCATTCGACCCAGAGATGTCCATCGAGGACTTTCTGGTCACCTTTCCACTCGACGACCTCGAAACCAACGCCACATCCCAAACCACGCGACAACCCAGAGACCGCTCTTACCTCGAATTCCTCGGCATTCCAGAGAAAGGTATCGTATGCATACACGACCCCAGTCTGAATCCCCGGGTTTTGGGCGTGCCCTGATATCAAATGCTGAAATCTCCTGGTTGTATGCTTTAGCCGAAACATACCCGGTCTTCGGTGGCATAGCCGTTTCGTTGGTGCAGTGGTAGCATGCCCTCTTAGGGTGATTTTCGAGTCGCTTTGGGGGTGGTCCTCGGTTCAATCCCGGGACGAGACCATCTTTTTTGCTTTTTGTCAGCACTCAGTCAACTTGTTCTGACTTGGTAAGCGGTCCAAGATGCAAGATCACACAGTATAAGCAGTCTACTCCACACAGTTGTACTGCCGCATACTGTACTCTGTACTCGTACTGCTAACTGAGGTGAATGCGTCGTTCGGTTCTTCCACGTCATTACTTGTTTTTTCAAAGCCACATCATGGTTCCCTGCAGTGCAGGCTGCCGTAGTATGGATCTTCCCTTTCTGCTATCAATTCATTCCACAACCCACCAAAATGCCCAGCGTTGTGCTCCCCCTCGTCCAAACACCCCCCTTCTCTATCATCGCCCTCGCCTACCTCCAGGGCATTCCCGTCTCTTGGGATACTACCTCTGGCGAGACTGGCCAAACTTCTTACGGCGAGGTCAAGGGCGCCGAAGCTGTCCGTGCCGAGCTTGAAAAGGGCGTTGACGGCAAGGAAATCCCCCTTCCTCCTTTGCCCACTCTTTTGAGCTCCACCAGTACTTTCCAGGATGTCACCGCCGTCCTCGATGCGCTCGATGACTACCTTGCCTACAGGTGAGTCCCCTGGTCGGATGCATTCATTGCAAGCTCAATGCTGACAAGTCATGCAGGACCTACTTTGCCGGCCCCAAGTTTGGTTTCGGCGACGCCACCATCTGGGGAACCATCCGAGGTAACAACTCTGCCATCGGCTCCATCAAGAAACCCGGACGCCCTCACCTCCAGCGATGGTTCACCCACGTCGAGACCCTCGACGTTCCTCAGCAATCTTTGAAGACTTTCAGTCAGGCGAAGAGTGAGCAGGAGAAGGGCAAGAAGACCAAGAGGTTGGAGAGTGTCGATGTCGTTTTGCCCAATGCCGTCAAGGGAAAGGTTGTGGTCCGATTCGGTAAGCTCAGATCACCCTGGGGATATACGTATGCGGGAATTGACGTGTGGTATAGCTCCCGAGCCCTCTGGTTATCTGCACATTGGTCACCTGAAGGCTGCTATTCTTAACCGATACCTCGCCGACCAGTACCAGGGCAAGTTCATCCTTCGTTTCGACGACACCAACCCCCTCAAGGAGGAGGTGAGTAATCATCCTCGACCCACCAGTTTCCCAGCTAAAACTATTTTCAGGGTGAATTCGAGGAGGCTATCCAAGAAGACCTCAAGATGATCGAAATCTCCTTCGACAAGATTGTCCACACCTCCGACCACTTTGACAAGATCCGCGAGTACACCATCCAGCTCATCAAGCAGGGCGACGCATTCATGGACGACACCGACGGCGAGACTGTCAAGGAACAGCGACGTGCCGAGATTCCTTCCAAGAACCGAGACCTCAGCATTGAGGAGAACTTGAAGAGGTTTGCCGACATGTGTGAGGGTACGGAGGAGGGCAAGAGGTGGAGTTTGAGGGCCAAGATTGATTACCAGCACAAGAACGGTACTCTGCGAGACCCTGTCATCTACCGATATGTCGATGCCGACCACCACGTCGTTGGGTACGCATATCCTATCACTTTCTCATATATCGCTGACCTCTCATGTAGCAAGAAGTACAAGGCCTACCCCATGTACGACCTCGCCTGTCCCGTCATCGACCACCTCGACGGTGTCACTCACGCTCTCCGTGCCAACGAGTACTGGGCTCGACACGAGCAATACCAGTGGTTCCTCAAGGCCCTCAAGTTCCCCAACATCGAGATCTTTGACTTCTCCCGAGTCGACTTTGTCAACACCGTTTTGTCGAAGAGAAAGCTCAAGTACTTGGTTGAAAAGGGTGTTGTGAACGGCTGGGATGACCCCCGATTCCCTACCGTCCGAGGTACGTCCATCTTCTGCTTACCAGAGCACTGCTCATCTCTTCTAGGTATCCGATCTCGTGGTATGTCCGTCCAAGGCCTCAAGAACTACATCCTCTCCCAAGGCGCGTCTCAACAAGCCGTCCAGCTCGAATGGGACGGTATCTGGACTACCAACAAGAAGGTCATCGACCCCATCGCCCCTCGATACTGGGCCATCGCCGAGGACAAGATCGTCCCTGCTACTATCAAGGGTCGAGAGAGCGAAGCGGTTGAAGTTGTCAAGAAGCCTTTGCACAAGAAGAACCCTGAGGTGGGAGAGAAAGAGATGGTGTTCTCGAGTGAGGTGCTGTTGGAGCAGGAGGACGCGAAGACCTTCGGTGACAACGAGGAGGTGGGTAGTATGGCTGATTGATGGAGCGAAGTGCTGATACAATTCAGATCACCGCTATGGACTGGGGAAATGCCTTTGTCGCCAAGAAGAACCTTGCCGCATCTGGCGACGTTGCTTCCCTCGAGCTCAACCTCCACCTCGCTGGTGACTTCAAGAAGACTTCCAAGAAGGTCACCTGGCTCGCCGCTCCCACCGCCGAAAAGCCCCTCATCCCCGTCGTCCTCATCGACTACGACTACCTCATCACCAAGAAGAAGCTTGAAGAGGACGACGACCTCAACGAGATTATCAACCCCAAGACCGAGTACCGCACTCGGGCGCTCGCTTCCCGTGAAGTTGAGGGATTGAAGAAGTGGGATATCATCCAGTTTGAGAGGAAGGGATTCTACATCTGCCAGGGCACCAAGGATGCGGAGGGGAGGATGGAGTTTGGGTTCATCCCTGATGGAAGGGCGGCGACTGTGGCTTTGAAGGCGACGCCGGCGGTGGAGAAGCCCAAGGTTGCTGGGGCTGCGAAGGGATCTTGGGGTAAGCCTGGGCCCAAGGCGAAGGCTGAGGAGGCTGTCGCTGCTGCTAAGCAGTGAACAGGGGAAGTATCTGTGTACATATATGGTGTCGACATATGCATACACTTGGTCTGCTGATAAATGCCCCGCATGAGTCCCCGCCGGCCAACAAACTCTCTCCACTTCACTGTACTCAACCTCTGCCCGCCCTCTCTTCGTTCGGCAGCTTCTAATGACCTTTGCCCCACCGGTGTTGAACCATCGGACAATATTCGCACGATTCCCAGCCTCGTACATGAATCAGATCCACCGTCCACGCTTCTTGCGGGATCTCCAACAATATTTCCTCACGTACCCTCCGTCTAACTTCCTTCTGGACATCTTCGAGGAACTGCTTGGTATCGGGGGAGGAGAATGACGAAACGACAGCGCCGTCAGACGAGGTAATGGTACGCAAGTTGGTGATTATTATTTCTGGTCGGCCAACTTTTAGTACTCTGTAGTCGACGTCAGCAGGCTAGCTAAGATCTATACTGGAACGAGACATACCCGGGCACGTCAGTTTCGTTCCAAGTCCACCAAAGTACAATATGATCCGCGCAATAATCGACTATGGAATCCACTTGACGCGCCAGCATCGAATGCATATCATCATTCGCACCCTCCCCGACCTCCAAGGGTAGCATGTCATAAAAGACCATATCACCGCCGAGCCCGTGGCCCAAGCCTGGAACAATATAATCCCCGGACTTGCAGTTGTGTATGCGTAGCACACGGAAGTGCGGGCAGTACCGTTGGAAAGTCTTTATAGTGTCGGTCATCTCTTCAGGCATCGGATGTGGTAGACGGTAGCAGACGTGGGAAAGGTTCTTGAGGGGCCAGGCATGTTCATCGCCATCGCGAGTCTCATCTTCTCGACATATGGTCTCAATACAGCGAGACTCAAACGCCAGATGTACAACTTTGTTGAAAAGACCCTCGAGTCTATCGGGTACAACGCCTTCCTGCTGCCGGCGCTGATGGATAGCCATGTTCCATGAGGCGATCGTGCCCTTCAAGGCTTTCATAGCAGACAGAGACGTGATAACCAGTGACTGGCAGCCTTCGAGCAGATCTCTCTTACTGGGCAAGCGCCGTTCTTCCGCTTGAGGTTCGGGGAGATTTGCCTCGGCCAAAAGACCCTCGAATACACCCCTGCTGACGATGTCGTCGGTCACCACGAGGCACTTGTACAAGCGAGGGATGATGTCTGAATAATGGGATTTTGATAGTCGGGCCAGGGCGAAAGTAATGTTAGGGCAGGGGTCCGCTGTCAAGAAAGAGAACACAATATTCTGGAGCTCGGCGGGGAGAAGGGAGAGGGATGTGATGTCGTATACAGGAACAAGCGAAAAGTTATTGGGGTTGGAAGGCAAATTTTGCTCGCAACGCATGGTAGGATGGTAATAAGAAGTGGTGCAGTGATGAGTGAAGAATATTGAATGCAACCGAAGAAGCGGAAAGCAGGCCAAGCAAGATGCGGAACGAATTTGCAATGGGTTCAAACTTCGCAAAAAGAAAAATGGTCTCGTCCCGGGATTGAACCGAGGACCACCCCCAAAGCGACTCGAAAATCACCCTAAGAGGGCATGCTACCACTGCACCAACGAAACGGCTATGCCACCGAAGACCGGATATATCTGTGTTGTGGCCCGTGTACCTACATCCTGCAGCCTGCACGCGCCTGTTTTTCCCAACGTCTGACGGCCTGCGCCGCTGATTCTTGATGGTGTTGTTTGGTGTGACTTGCCGTGTTTGGCATCTCTTTTCAACACTATCCCTCACGACAGACTTACGCAAACATGAGCAAAAACCCCATCCCCGAAGACCAGCGTCTCCAGTTCGGCGTGAGTCTTCGAGAGAGCTATACCGATAGCGCGTAGAAGTCATCCAACTTATGACCATACAGAGCGCCGCCCAGGGCAGCGCGAGTTTGACTACCTCAAGTCCCGTCCATTCTCAGCAGCAGCAACTTGCTCTCTCCGGCGACATCGAGGCGGTATGTATTTTGTCAAGCTTAAATCTGGGGTGTGCAAGATGATGAGTGAGCGGAGTAGAGCGCTGCGAGTAACACTGTCGAGCCCCGTATCCTTACTGACCCCAACCCTCAGGGCGACAAAGTAACCCCGCCCCCTGCCGCCGTCGCTCACCTCTCTCCAAGTGCCGCTCGAAACAGACTTAGCATTGGCAATCTCATGGCGGTCCCAGCTGTCGTCCGCCCACAGCAGCAGCAAGTCGTTCGCCCCCCAGCGGCCATGGAATCTATGGAAGAAGAGGGTGGTCTAGAAGGCGACGACGACGAGAGGGGGCAGTCATCGGGAGCAGTGGCGACTGAGGAGGAAGAAATGGGTGCCAAATGCACCTCCAGAGTGTGAGTGGTTGTACCCCGATTAACATCGATCGGCGTGCTGATCTTCTGTAGCACTCGTTCCTCCCTCACCCCCCCCGCGCAACTTCACGGAGCGGCATCGTCTGCTTTCCAACCAGCCGCCACCCCCCTGCAGCAAACTGGGCAAGCGTCGTCTCAAGCTGATACTACAAGCCCTCACCAGTTTCGCCTTGTATTTCGAACGAACCCGGCCCCCTTCATCCTTGGCTTCAACACCGCGCTTCGAATGATCATTCAGGACGTGCAGCACGGAGGCCACAGCTTCAGCTTCGGCGGCCTGCATCCATCGACATTGGAGACGACAATGAGAATGAACGCGCCTTGGTCAGCACCACCCTTCCTCGCCCTCTTTCAGCACCTCTTGCCACACCTGAAGTTGAGCAATCCCGAGCGCAGGAAACTCAAGCGCCAGTACATAAGCTTCGCCAAGACGTTATTCAAAATTAAGAGCGCGAGTCGTCCGAGTGAGACAGGGGCAGCAGACAGGACGCTCAGAGATGAGATCGTCGATCTGTGGATCAGGGCTTGGGAGGAGCAGCCTGCGGCAGACCGAGGTCGAGTGGAGGTGACGAGAGAGGACTTGGAAAGCTACTATTGATTGTGTATTACATGCATACTCCCTCAACGACGGGCTTTCGGCCAATATCAATCTTCATCGGCTGGCGGTGGGCGGGCGCGGAGGTCACATCACTGATGAAAGCCACCTTCGAAGTAGGGCGAGCGCTTACTAAACGTGCCACCATCCGGGACGAGAATCTTCTATCCCATGTCATGACGCCCAACTTCTTCGCATACTGGACGGAAGCCACCGATACTGGGCTTCCCTCAGCGCTTCACGGGACGTGGGAGCCGGACTCGTCGGAGCACGTAGCGGGTCTACTGATTGGGGTTTCAGGTGTAAGAAAGACGACAGAATCCTTGTCATTATCGAGCTACAGCTGCCTAACGTCTTGAAATCTGTCGGCGATGTGGCGACATCTGGGACTGGGGATGAAGCTCCAGTCGATGAGGGAGGCGAGAACCACGATGCGGGCGATGAAGTTGTGGGAAACGAAGTGGGCGAAGGTGACGAAAACGGGGAGTTGGTGTTGAGGATTGGTCGACTGATAGCGGAATGCGAGAAGGAGAACGGCTTGATCCTTGCTCTGGGCAAAAAAAATGGGCAGGATGGCAAGCTTCCGGACGCCTTGTTCATTGTAGATGATGAGGGGAATGTTATTCCAGAAATGGGGCATTGGGCGGCAGGGCTGTCTCAGGTGAGCTGCAAGCTCTTCTACTTTCGGCGTCAGCATCTCTAACGTGGCTTTTGATCAGCTGTTCGAGCAGCTTCTTGTGCACAAACTCGACCTCGTCATACTCACTTCCTGCAATGTTTGGATCCCTTTTCAGCGCGATCCCGTGGATTCGGCCCTGATCCGTATGGGCACTCCGATCTATCGACAGACCCCCGACGATCAACTCCAGCCCTGTCAACCGGACGCCGGCCAGCTATCACCAATGTAGATGGTATTGGCATCCGTCATTCTCAGGGACAGTGGATCTATACCTCTTCTTCCACCGTATCCCGTGATTCCTCTCTTGGACAAAACTCAATCGGAGGACAGCACCGAGATGGAGAATAGTGAGAAGACGGGCAAAACCGCGGGACAGGGCAAGTGTGGCGCGAGTGGTCGATTGACGAAGCGTAAGCACGGCGAAGTTGACGACGCTGGTGATGTCGCTGGAGATGGTATCAGAGAGAATGCGCGTCTCGCAATGAATGTACAGCTTTGCGCTGATCGACTTTGATCCGGCGAGTGTGGTCAAGGATGGGATGAGAGGCGAACCGGCGGCTGGCGGCGGAGGTACGGTTTGTGGCGGGTATGCTGGGGGTGTATACTCGTGAGGAGGTTGCAAAGAAGAAGAAGAAGAAGCATGTTGGGCCGTCAACTTGACAAGGCAAAGACGGGCCAGGGTCCGGTGTAGAGATCCCTTTATACATTCAGAACAGTCCTATGAGGAAAGTTGGGCAAGACGGATGCTATGCTATGCAGATGATATGATGTTGATGTTGATCAAGAAAGAAAAAAGGAAAGGGCGATACTGGTACGGAGTCGGAGAGGGGTCAGAAACCTCCGGGTACATCGTCGTACAGAGTTTCCAAGCTCCATTTCGGACGCAGGTCCAGGGCGTAGCCGTCCCCTGCCCACCGGTCTGGGTTTGGTTCTCGTAGATGTGGTGTTGGTGGTGGTGGCCATGATGAAGATTGTATGAGGGGAGAAGAAGAGGGAGAGAGGGATGGAGAGGAGGATGATGAGGAGGTGAGACGGGCGTCGTAGCGTAAGAGGGCTGTCCACGCTATCATCGCCGCATTATCTACACCCTCATCAGCTTCTTTCCCCTTTTCCCAACCCGAACCACAAACGAGGAGAGATGACTCACCAGTACACAAAGAAACAGGCGGATACCAAACCCCCTTCCCCTCTCCCAAACTCTCTCTCAAACACCCCTCAAGCTTGGCGCGAAGGTACTTGTTGGAAGCCACCCCGCCGGAGACTGCCATCCCGCTCAGCCTCTCCTTTAGGATGGGAGAAAGGGAGGAGAGGGTTTGAGAGAGTTTGGTAGTTAGGTGGAGGGTGGTTGCGTGTTGGAGGAGGTTGGAGTATGCGCGTTGGTGGGGTTCGCCCCACCCTCCTGCTTCTCCTTGGGGGTTGGAGTGGTGTTCCTCGACGCGACGAGAGAGGGCTGCAAGGAGGCCGGCGAAACTCCAGCCTACGATGTGTTTGGCGTTCCCTTGCGTCAGCGGTATCGGCAAAGGTTCGAGTAAGGGAGGGGAAGAGGAAGAGGAAGAGGAAGAGGAAGAGGAAGAGGAAGGGGCGAAGGGAGGGAGAGGAGGGAGGGAGGCGTAGTGTTCGAGGGTGGCGCCGGGGGAGAGGGAGGGAGACGGGGGGAGGTTGAGGAGACGGGCGGATTTTTCGAATACGTCGCTGTCAATCAACAGGGGTTAGTTCAACGTGGCACCCTTTGTCGTAACCTCTCGTCATCCGACACCACTCTCGAACTCGGAGGACTCGGAGGGGAGAAAAGACGTACCCGATTTTAGAGTCGAGAGTGTCCATGAGGATCTTGAATTTGAATACGCTCTCTGCGAGGACGAGCTGGGTATGGCCGCCTGAGAGCAGGAGGACGAGGAATGGGAACTCGGGCGGGGTGTGCTCAGTCAGGAGCGGTGTGAGAGCATGTGCTTGCTACCAAGCATCAGCAACACCCCTAGGGAGGTAGAGAGGACATACCATATGATGCACCCCGACGAGCGGCTTGCCCCAGCCGGCAGCGAGGCCCTTTGCGACCATCTCGCCGACATGCAAGCATCCCCTCATCCCCGGTCCCCTCGTATACCCCACGAGATCCACGTCCCTCCATGTGATACCCTGCTGCCTGGCATCCCTCAACACACGCTCGACGGCGAGGGGGACGTTTCTCGCGTGGAGGGCCTGTGCTTTGAGGGGATGTATGCCGCCGTGCTGGGCGTTCTGGGCGTGCTGGGAGATGGTATGCAGGGAGAGGATGCGGCGGGCGGTGTCGACGAGGGCGGCGCTGGAGTCGTCGGCGCTGGACTCTATGGCGAGGGCGAGGCTTGGGCGGGGGCGGGGGATGCGCATGGTCGGCGTCGCAAAAGATGGATCCGCGCGCGTCCTTTTCTCTCTTTCATCCCACCACAACCCCTCCCGCCGCCATCGCCGCCCCCCTCGCCGCCATCCACCATGGCCGAGAACAAGTACCAGATCCGCCATCCACACCAGAACTGTGAGTGCTGTGCATGCATGGCAAAGCTGACGAGCGCAGACACCGGCGCCACCCCGGTATCGCCCACAGACCCGCCCGCCCGCACTGTAGAGTACCATCGCCCAGCACGCAACTCTGCCCACTACCCCGCCGGCACCGACCTCGCGCTGGGGATGGGCCCCTCCAGCACGCCGTCCTCGACGTCCTCCCCGCGCCTCCCATCACAACACGCCCCCTCGTCCTTCCGCTCGCCCCTCGACTCGCCCCAGCTGTCCACCCCCTCAGGCCGGGACTCGTCGTACACGTCTGCATCCAGCTCGCGCGGGCTCAGCTACAAAGGAAGCCCGAATCCGAATGCGCGGTTCTCGACGGGCGCTGCAGGGGGCAGCAATCCCATACCTCCACCCCGTCCTATGCGAGCAGGCACCATGCCGCTGGAGCTTCCTTCCAACAATGTCACTTCCTGGGATACCATCCCCCTTCCTCCTTCCAAATCCCCAGCCACCCCCTACCCTCCAGGGCAGACACCAGCACTCCCCTCGCCGTCAGTGTACACGCCCATGAGCGCAAACGGCGTCAACCCGTACTCGTTGGAAAAGAACATGGAGGATGTCAAGCTGGCGGGGCAGATTGGTCTGCCTATGGGCGTTGCTGAGCCCCGGCTTGGGGGCGCTGTGGCTGGGGAGAAGGAGTTGCCGAGGGAGCCGGCGAATGGGGGCAGGAGCCGGAGTGGGACGGGAAGGAGCAGCAAGGACAAGAAGAGCATGTTTGGCTTTGTCTCTGGTACGTGGAAGCATCCTTTCGCCTGCATCGAGCTGATGGAGGGGGTAGATTTGTTGAATAAGGAGACGAAGCCGCCGTTGATCTCGAAACCGTATGACCCAGTGCATGTCACCCATGTCGGATTCGACTTTCAGACTGGCAAATGTACGTTTCCCTCTCCCCTCCTTCCTCTCCCACGACACTCATCCCATTTACACAGACACGGGTATGCCTCCGAAATGGCAGCAAGTCCTAGACGACAACGGTATCACCCAAGACGAGCAGGCCCAAAATCCCAACGGTGTCATGGCGGTCGTCCAGTACCTGAAGCATCAGGATGAGGATGAAGATCCGGAAGACGAGATCTGGCAGAAGATGAGGCATGCGCAGGCGCAGCAGCAGACGCCGGGTGGGGGGCAGGTGTTGGTCGGGAGTGGAAGTGTGACGCCGGGGGGGATGGATATGAGTCGGGAGCCGAGTGCGAATGGGGAGCAGCACGATTTCACGACGCCGAGGGCGGCGCCGGCGCCGCCGCAGAAGCCGGGGTTGCAGAGGTTCCAGTCGGAGAGGGGGACGCCGCTGCATTCGCCCGGGATGCCTTCTGCCTCGAGACATGCGCCGTCCGAAATCACCACCCCTGCCCGGCTCGCGCCTGCCCCCGGCCAGCTCCCACCTCAGCAACAAGGCCAGAGAGACCTCGAAAGGTCATACTCCCAGCGCGCGCCAGCACCAAACAAGACCAAGATCCTGGATCGGGCGAATACGACCCGTGCCCAGGGGTCGAGCACCAAGAGCACGGGCGGTTATGGTGGGCCGGGGTTGTACAAGTCTCAATCCCAATCTGGACAACATCGGCTCCCCCCAGCGTCGTCCTCTGGCGCACCGCCGCAGCCTTCTGGGTCGTCTATAGCGGCACAACAAGCCCCTGGGGGGTTGACAAGGAACCATACCCAAAATGCTGGGTCTTCGACGCAGAGGCAGCAGCCTGGGCCGACGCCGAGGAGGAGGGAGAAAGAGAAGAAGGAGAATGAAGAGGTGATTAGGCAGTTGAAGATGATTTGTACGCCCGGGGACCCGAATTTGGTGTACAAGAATTTCAAAAAGATTGGCCAAGGGTGCGTATCTCCATCGCTTTTGGCATGAGAAAGGGCTAACGTGGATTGCAGAGCGTCGGGCGGAGTATACACCGCAACAAACCCCTCCAACCTCCCAGTCGCCATCAAACAAATGAACCTCGAAAAACAGCCCAAACAAGATCTCATCATCAACGAGATCCTCGTCATGCGCTCCGCCGCGCACCCCAATATCGTCAATTACCTCGACTCGTACCTGCACCAAGGCGATTTGTGGGTGGTGATGGAGTATATGGAGGGGGGCAGTTTGACGGATGTTGTTACGGCGCATTGTATGAGCGAGCAGCAGATTGCGGCGGTCAGTAAGGAGGTGTGTGAGGGGTTGAGGCATTTGCATAGTAAGGGGGTTATACATCGGGATATCAAGTCGGACAATATCCTCTTGTCGCTGAATGGCGATGTCAAGCTTAGTCCGTCTCTTTTTCTTCTCTTCTTTGGGGGTCTTGCTGACATTGGGGATAGCCGACTTTGGGTTCTGTGCGAGAATAGCCGATCCGAATACGACGAAGCGGACGACGATGGTCGGGACGCCGTATTGGATGGCGCCAGAGGTCGTTTTGAGGAAAGAGTATGGGCCGAATGTGGATATCTGGAGTTTGGGTATTCTCGCTATCGGTCAGTCCCCCTCTTCCTCTCTCTCTCGTGATTACAGGGCTGACGAGCCATGACAGAAATGCTCGAAGGCGAACCACCCTACCTTACCGAAAACCCCGTGCGCGCGCTGTACCTCATCGCGACAAACGGCACGCCGCAGATCAAAGATTGGGATAGGCTCTCGCCCGTGTTTAGGGATTATTTCAAGGCGACGCTTTGTGTGGATGCGGGGAGGAGGCCGACGGCTGCGCAGATGATGAAGGTGAGTTTTAGTACCCGGCAAGAAAGGCAAAGGGGAAGAAGAAGGGGCATGGGCTGATATGGGTGATAGCACGACTTTTTCCAGGTGACGGCGCCGTTGACTTCGCTATCGGCCATGATCCGGTCGTCAAAGAAGAACTAGTCCTTCTTTCTTTACGCCAACACCAAACCGCCATCTATCCATCCCATCCCCTCCATCTCTTCCGGGCTTCTTTCTTGCCTTTCCGCTCTCGCTCTCGAATTATCCTGCATACTGTCAACAAAAACAAAAATCCTTCAAATCCATCTTGCGATATACAATCCGCGCTTCCCGCCTTCTCATTCTCATTGTGAAACACCCCGCCATGCCCCTTTCTGTCATTGAGCTTGTGGCTCGGTAAAAAACAAAATATCAGTAAACCCTCTCCACCTGTAGATTCAGGCGTTTCTCTCTCACTTTCGTTGTTTACATTCAACATCCCGGTTTCTGTCGCCCGGCAAAGTCGGGGCTAAATGGGCAAAATAGGGGAGGAGAGGAGAAGAGGTGTAAGAGTTGTTTGGTCTTGTGCTACCCCTTTACCCCTGATTCTCTCGCATGACTTATAGATCTCCTTCCTCTTTTCTTCATTCTTTTCTGGTCTGTTTTCTTTCTATCTTATCATGTGAACAATATCTTTCAAAATGGCTCTCTCTGTCTCTTTCTTTCTCCGTATTTTTCAATGAAAAGAACATTTCAACTGTCTTATACTTTTGTCGAAACGTTTTGGCTTGACGTCCCGGGGCCTCGGATTTCGGTACTCGTCCTTTTTTCATATATGTGAAATGTGATCCTTGTGGACCATGGTACTGAGGATGGTTGATGTTTGCCGATGCATAGGTGTAGCCCGAGAGAGATCAACATGCAAAGCACGTCACTAGCCGCTTTGACATCATGAATGGGTCTTTCGCTGATGCTGCGTCCTGGATCATATCGTGCTGTTCCGTTGATCTTTCTGCGGGCATTGATCAGTAGCAACGGTCTTGCTCTAATCGATCAAAAGTGCAGATGTATGAAGCTAGACGGCAAGCGAGAAGACGACTCAACTCGAAGTTTGCAGGCGAGCATCTGCTTCGAAGACTAGTTGTACACCGCTGTCGAGCCCGTCTGGCTGAGGTATCTGATATATCTATAGAGCATACATTTCAATATTGATTTCACAGACAGACAACATGATACTACTTTGGATTTTTTCGTTTTCGCTCTTGCACTAGAAGGACAGAAACAGACATTGATGAGAAATACAACCTCCGATATGATACAACGGCCGAGAAAACTCTTCTTCTTGCTCACTGAACCCACAAAGCCACATACTAGACAGACCTAGCTCTAATCGAGCTCCATAGCCGCCACATCGGCTAAGGCATCCAACCACCCTCGAGCGTCATGCCCACCATCGACCTCTGACTCTGCTCGTCGGGAGCGAGCAAGGCGCTGCTTCTTTCTCGAGTGAGTGTTGTCGCGATAGGGACGGGAGAGAGTCGGGAAGGAAGACGATTTGAGCATCTTCCAGTCTCCGTGAGGGCGCTGTGGGCGGGGCATATGAAGGACGGGAGAGTCACCAGGGGGAGGGCGGGGAGATCGTCGGTGCTCGTATTGAGTATATCGTGCTCGCTCAACGAGGCTCGTCTTGTGAGCGTGAGCGTGCTGGTGGGGCTTGGGAGGAACGTGGGGCGCGTAGTAGATGGCCAAAGACTGCTTGTGCCCCTCGCTGGAAGAATGAAGGCGCAAAGCTTCTGGGTCGTTGGGCAGGGTACCGCAGAATAGGCCGGTGTAGACGCAGGGCTTGCATTGGTAGAACTTGACTGTAGCTGGGGTCAGTGTTGTCAACGTGGGGTCATGTTGGAAGATACTCACTCTCGGAGAAGGAAGAGTCGGAGAAGGTGGGAGAAGAAGGAGAAGTGAGAGGAGGAGTAGGTGGGAGTACCGGCAGCTTGTTGTTGGAACCAGGCAGGGGAAGGATCATACATGGGTTCCTGACTTGGGTTGGAAGCGTGGCTCGTCGAGACATGCCTGGACCGCCATGGGCGCCCGATACATTGACCACAGGGGGCGGATAGAAGTCGGAAACGGAGCGTCGCATGGGGACGGATGTTGGGATCGGGACGCTCGGGGCGGGAGGAGAGGCAGAAGAGAGGATTGGGCTATGACCGAGTCGAAGGCGCGCGCGCGAGAGAGGATAGGTGGTGCAGAGCGGCTTTGGCGAGACCGACATCTCCACTTCGTCCTCCTCCATCTCTGCGTCCATAGGGTCGAACGTGGAGACGGTATAGAGGGAGGAGCTGGACAAGGTAGGTGAAGGAGTGGGCTGGTTGTACCAAGGTGGAGGAGGAAGAATACCTTGAGGGTTCGCCAGAGGCGAAGAAGCAGGAGCCGGAGGAGGCGAGAGAGAAGAAGCCAAGGAGGGAGGTTCCGAGGCAGGCGGTGTTATATGCCTCTCTACCTTTGCCTCTGTTACAGAAATACTCTCCAAGTGCCTCTTGCTGAAGATGTGGCCTCGGAGCTCGGCGATCTCGAGGGGTAGGACCATGTGACATTGAGCAGCAATGGAGCAGGGCTGGCAGCCGTAAAAGATGGAGTCGGACTGGACCTTTTGTATCACCACGATACCTGTGGCAGATGTCAGTATATGGCTCTGTAGTCGGCGAGGAACAAGGCACATACCAGATGCGAGAGGAAGAGCCGATTCGTGTTGGGACAAGGCTCGGACGATTCTGAATGATGTCTCGCGATCATACATCAACGGGCCGGTGGGTGGCTTGCCAGAGTGGGCGGGAGGCATTTTAATGGGTTTCGTAAAGCTAGAGACAGATGTATAAGCAGATGCGGCAAGCAAAGGTCAAACTGATCAACATACTTTTTTGGCTCTTGCCGCGTCCGGCGAAGGAAAGTGTAAGACCGTAGTGATACAGAGGGCGATGTGACTCGTAGTACACAAAGTTAAGATGTCACGGGCGAGCTTGGAGGGATGGTGAACGACGGGGATGGGATATCAACGCTGCCGCCCTGGTGTTTTTATATGTCTTCATGCGCGGGAAGAGAAAGAAAAGGCACTCTATCGATCTCGGTGCTAGCAAGAGAAGCATGGGGCCTTCGGTCTCGCGCTAGGCGCATACATACTCTTTATAACGCGAGGACAATAAGAAAGTCGGGGCAGAAGCTTACGAAACTTTTCGGTAGGAGCCGAGTTCTCGCTCCCGAGCCATACGGACGGGTTGTTCTTCGGTGTTCCGATAGATACGGTGGTCGTCTGAGAAGCGTCAGGCGTAAGATCGCGTAGGAAGCAGCAAGCCCCAAGCTCCAAGCTCCATAGAGCTCCAAAAGATGGCGGTATGGACGATTTGACACATGCGTTTCTCTCGCCAAATCTCGACCCACGTGTGTGAGAATGCCCAGTGAACAGGCGACAAGGCGGCAAGAAAGTTGGTTTTGGCGTATCCTGTTGTCCTCCCCGGCGTTTGACCCCATTGCTCTTCGGTGGATTATTGTGTTACCACATCGCGTGAGCATGGTTTGGAATGCTTCTGGCGTCGGAACCTCGTTCTTTGGGGTTAGCGTAAGAAGACGAAGCGTACCTCTTACATCTAGTGACTTTGGACAATAAAAAAAAGAAAGGAGAAATTTTGGTAGTGTCACGTAACCGATCGCCCGACGCCCCGACGTCCTCTTGCAATTGTGCATAATTTCCGCGTAACCACCGCCTGCACCAGCTGACGAAGATAACGAGGCGATTAAGAGTACATACTACCATGTCGGAAAAAAAAATCCGACGGGAAAGTGCCGAATGGCAAGAACGATTTGTCATGGAATCGTCATGTGGTGCGAGGAAGATAAGATAAAAAGAGTACGACGCTCGCTTTACGCTGGGTTGCTGAGTCAAGCGAGGCCGACCGCTACCCGTTAGATGCCGAATTTCTAGATTTGCTGAGACATGAAACAGCAAGTGTCGATCATAGTCTTTGGCTGCCTGTGGGGCCTGTGGTCTATCCCACTAGCGTGTTGAGTGATCAGAGACGTAGAGGTAGCCTGGTTTGACTGGATGCCGCTCACAAGTGCGGGTAGTCAATTTTTTCTCACGTACCACCAGCAGCCTGGATCGGTATCGCCGACTTCTTTGTATAATCGGTACAAGTTTCGGAACAGACAATTGCGAGTAAGGTTCTGGCCTCAAGTCACCCTTATAATTGTGCGTATTCCTGGCATGGGCCTGGTACCACGAGTGCACGAGCATCCACTGTTGTCACCAGTGTCCTAGATCTAGGGTGTTTGTGATTCTGTCAGATCTGGACGCCTCATCGCCCCACATTGTACAAGTGATGTCCTCACATGACAGTCTATCTTCTGTTGGGGCACAAATGCTCGTACCTGGGGGAAGAGGACTCCCGAGCCTTCGGTGAGGAAGGAGCAACGTCTCTAGCCGTCGGGTTGTAGCCGTCGGCCCGGGGAAGTGCACTGTATGTCTGTATCATCATGGATTTAGAGAAGACTTGAGGAATCATTCATAGTTTTCTAGAAGCGACGTTACACACAACTATTTACAACGTCATGATCATGATCTACAACTGTATTCTACACCTCGTTACAATCCGAATCACCTCCACAAATACCGTCCACAAAGAGTCAAAGACTAACCCCCTCAAGCCCAAATGAAGAACCCTCCATCCCTTCCGCTGTCAGAGCCTGGTACACTAAGCCTAACTTCCGCCTTGCCGCCTTGAGGTATCCAATGCAGAGCCCCATCCGCACAAACCAGCCTCGCCCTGTCTTTGTCCACCCCTTCCTCCTCCTCATCCCTCTTATCTTCAACAACGCTTGACTGAGAGGACAGCGGTACCCAATCAAACCCTCCACATCGAAACAGCTCCACGACGACCTCCCCCTCACCTTTCACCTCGCTCGCCCAGCTTTCGCTGCCCACTTCCCCAGCAGCAGAGACAGGGTATGTGAGGTTGATATGGGACCCGGCGTCGTATGCTTTGGTGAGGACTTCAAATGCGCGTTGGGACCACGTGGCGGATCGCTGAGGAGGTGGAAGGGAAGAAACGAATGGGTCGCGCAGGGGCCGGAGGATGGTGAGGTGGATGTACTGGTTCTGGTTTTCGAGCGATGTGGGTGCAGGGGTAGTCGATGTGGAAGAAGATGCGGGAGGGGAAGGGCGGAGGGATGTCTTGGGGGAGATGACGAATGCAGGTTCGAGTCTGTCCACCGAAGCGGTTGAGAGAAAGTATGCGAAAGGGCCAGATACTGTCCATTCGCTTCCAGCTCCTTTGTGTTCTCCGAGAGTATAGGGTGTGACCCAAGAATCTGTCTTGGGGTCCCACTGCTCGACATTGCGTACGCCGCGGACAGGAAAGAGGGTAGCGTCGGCATTGAAGAAGACGCCTGCGCTCTCTTGGGCTGCGACCTTGAACCGCGCGGTACCGGGGTGGGAGGCTCGTAGTTTCTCGGACGTGTCGAGAATGGCAGCGTGGAGTGAGGTGGAGAGTACCACATGCGTAGGGATGGTCTTTGCTGGAGGCGCAGAGGCGGAAGCAGGTGGATTGAGAGTGGTAAGTGTTATGGGCAATGGGAAAGGTTTGGCGTCATTCTGGGGGGAGAGGTAGGCGATGAGAGGCAGAATCTGTTTGATCACATCTTCGGAGATGGGAGTTGGTAAAGAGGATAGAAAGGTGGTATCAGGCAGCGGTGAGCCCGGGGGATACAGGGAGGTGTATAGCGCGTTCGCCTACGTCCGAGTTAGCAATTGATAGCACGGCACGATGATAAAGACTGACCGTTCCAAATGGCAAGATGAACAATTCCCATCTGGCTGATCCCTTTCCTTCATCATTTACACTTCCTTGCAGACCTTCAATGAGCTCATGTGTCGTCCCATCGCCACCGACGACGATCACTCTAATCGGCTCCAGAATCCCGGCCGCCTGGTGGGCAGACAGGATAGCACGTCCGAGATCCCCTGCGTGCGCTGGTGCTTCAGTAGTGTGAATCTGGAAGGGGACGTTGAGATGATCGAGGAGGGGTGCGACATGGTTGTCGATGACTATCTCAAAGTCAGCTTAGCCGGGTTTGATGGCCGGGGACAGAGACGTACACTGTGGCCCATTGCCAGCGCCGGCGGCGGGGTTGACGATGATGTGGAGCGGTGGGGACATGGATTGTGTTCTGGAAGGAGGGAGATTGTTGAGATGCAAAAGAGAGATGAGGATGCGAATTGTGCGAATTGAGAACGTCTTCAGTTACATGCTTCCTTGCGTGCTTCAGCCCGTCGGCCACGGAACCAACTCGCGATTACAAAAAGAGTTTACTACAAAAGCTAATACTCTCTTTCTTTGCAGGAACAACTCTTTCGTTGCTGCATAAGACTGGATGTGACAGTCACATTCCTGCATGCTCATGAGCATATCAGTGAAATTGAGCAAATCAGTGAAATTGAGCAAAAAGTTCAAACAAAAACGACGGCACCCGGGATTCCCAGGTGGTCCCCCACCCTGGTACTAACCGAGCGCTCTCCCAGACGGGACGCGGTACTTTGAGGAGGCTATGGCCGTCGATACTGAATAACAATGAGTATTCTCATGTCCCGACTCTGGAGCACCCTGACTCATGATCTATAGGACAAAGGGCTGCTGCCCCACCAGAGCTCTTGCTGGGAGACGATGTGAAGAGTAAGGAAAAGCTCTTTTGTTGCAAACTCCGATTAGAGGAAAGCCTCTTTTCGTCCTTTCAACGCCAGTCATGACTAATGACTCTTTTGTGCTGCGTTGCCATTTGACCTCCAAGGTCTTCCGACCGCCCGGGTGTCGAATGTTGGCAACAAGTGGTAGCACGACCATTTATAGAGAATCATGTTCTGCACCGCAAGCGCACTCTATCTTCCCCGCCCTCCTCATCCCTTCCTCCACAAACCAAGAACCAGGAGCGATGTCGTCGTCATCTTCTTTCAACGTTGGCCCTGCTACTTCCTCTCGTGGAGATACCCGACGAAACCGTGGCGACTACGTGGGACAAGAGGATAGACCCCCCTATGACAGCAAAGAAGATATCACGATAGATCTCCAACTAAGTCGAAGATCCGACCAGACGGTGGTTATCCCTCCCACTGTTCCTCCTGCCGGTACACGCATGCCACGCGGCTACCCAGCTAATGTCAGAGGCGATACTTACTGCCACAACCAGGCTTTGAATTCTGATACCGGTATCGACCCCATGACGCCCAAGGTTGAACGACAGACGTTTTGGAAAAAGACTTCGCGTGTCACGAGCCGGCCTGGCGATGCTGAGGGCACAGTACATACTATGCAGTCGGAGTATGAGAACTGGCTCTATGATCAATCTGATATTGCAAGGACGGCTTTTACAAATCGTATCGTAAAGGTGCAAGATGCGCAGCAAGCAGTCGATCAAGCCAGGACGCGCACACAGAAGTTGGACGCCGACACTCATCTCGCGCTTTTGAAACTTCAAGAGTTGGTGGAGCGAGGAACCGATAGGGCGGCTATGAGAGATGGTTTGAAGAATCTGAGAGGGGTGTCAGAGTCGTTCTCTGTGGCGGTAGATAGGGAGCGGACGGCATCACGAAACCTGGATCACCTGCAACGGGCGCAGAATATGACCTTGGAGAGCGGTTGGAGGATGGTCAAAGAGGCTGACGACGCCAAGACGTTTGGGCCTAGTTATGATACTGCATTGGAGAGTTGGAGCAAGTTTGCGATAACGTGTGTTTGCGGACGTAAACCTCATGACCCGGGCTGTGAGCAAATCCTTTCTCGTTTTGAAAGTCGAGCTGATATGATCGACTCAGGCTTGAATGAGAACCTGACGTACTGGGACAAGTACATGATGAAGCACAGTAGGGATGATCGGGGTCAAGAGTCAGCATCGCACGACACAAGAATGTCTGCTGGGTTTTGCCTACGAGTAGTGATAGAGTAGATTCGAGACCAATGATCTGAGCGACATGTATGGACCCAGAGGCAGACATGGCAGGGATCATCCCAGGGGCTGTCCTAAGTGTACACTGTCATACTACGATGCATATTCAATACTTTGACTGTCTCTCACCGCGAACAATACTATGAAATGAAATAGTGGGACGAATGGTATCAGTGTTTTCCTGAATGTTGCCGACAGCTATCAGTAAGCCAGCATTGCTAGCCAAGCCGTCTCCTCCTAATACTCATCCAGCTCTGGCACGTCTTCTATCTGATGCAGGGCGTTTCCTCACAGTATGATTGGCGTAGTAGTGGATGCGAAGCGACCGAATAATACCTGTACCATCCGGATCGCCCCTTCCTGGTCTCCACTTCCATGCACCGATATGATGGATAATGCACTGTATATACATGGGCATTGTATACCCTCTTCTAGACTATCTACTCGAGTACTCTCATCGAAAAGCGTCACTCTTCACCATGCTTCCACCCCGGCAGATCATTCAAATCCTTGGGCGGACCGCCTGCTCTACCTGTACCATCCGGATCGCCCCTTCCTGGTCTCCACTTCCATGCATTCCTCTTTTCTTCCGACAACTACCATTACCAGTATAGTCAGCATCCCGCTACATGAAAAAGGAAGAAGAAGAAGAAGAAGAAGAAGAAGAAGAAGACTCACAGTCCCCTCAATAAGATCCACAACTTCATTCCCCGCCTGCGGCAACGTATTAAAACTATGCCCCGAATCCCCCGTCATCAACACCAACCCCTCCCATCTCGGGTCCTCACACAACAACCAGTTCCCATCTTCCGTATCCGTACACCAACACATCCCTTGCTTCACCAGCTCTCTTCCCTCAAGCCACGGGAGGCAGACTTTAATGAGTTTCTGGATGGCGAGCAAGGATTCAGTGGGGATCGTATCCGTCGGATGGTCCGCGTGGGCGCGCGGGGAGGAGAGGAGTGTGGGCGTGGTGAGGGGGTAAGGGGTAGAGGGGGTGAGGTTTGTGTACCCGGGGAACTCGTTGCAGAGTTTGAGCAGGCCGGTGGGGGATGGTTCGATGAAGAAGCCCTGCAGCTCGGGTGTCAGAAGGCGGTCGGGAGGGGATGGATGCGGGGGGGGGACGTACGAGTTTGTGGTGGTACATGGTGCTGATGTTGCGCATTTTGAGTGTTTCTTCGGGGGTGAGTTGGATATGGGCGTAGACCCAGCACTGCGTCCATCGTCAGACTGGGATTATTTCGAGGATGACTTTGAAGAAGACGTACTTTGCTCACGCACTGTCCCTCCAGATCAAGCAACACCGGCGACCAAGCTCCCGCCGCAAACACCACCAAATCCGCATCCCACTCCGTCCCATCCACCGCCCTCACCCCCACACACCTCTTCCCATCCGCAGACAAGAGCGGTTCTTTGAATGTGCCCGAGGTGCCAAAGGTGGTTTTGACACCGAGATGTTGGGCGGCGAGACCGACGGCGTTTAGGACGTCGCGGGCTGCTACCCAGGCCATTTGGGTGCCCCAGAGACCTTTCCAGCCCTGTGCATTATGGTCAGTATGATTAAGATGGGGATGGGGGACGGGGGGACGGACTTGGATGTGGGCACCTTTGAGGTGGGGAGCGACTCTGAGAATGTCGTCTTCGTTATCGAGCCAGGCATAGTCGCCTGCGCGACCGGACGCGACAAGACTGTCATATTTGGCTTTGAGATCTGCTGCTCTGGGATCGTTGCCACTGCATACGTCGGCCTATTGGTTTTATAAGCGATAACCATGACGGGGTTGAGAGAAGGACGTGCGATGCCTGTAGGATGACAGTGGGGTTCGAAGAGAGGGTCGGTGGTCCATGCTTTCCATGCAGCTTGGCCGACTTGGCCCCATACTCCAGAACGTCCAGCTCCGACAGTCTACGAGAAGATTCGGGTATCAGCGACAATCTCCTCTATCATGAGGTCGGTTGGGGAAAGCACCTTGTTGAGATCGTTGCCTGCTGAATAGGCTGAAGGTGTCTGATAAACGTCCAGCACTCGTACGTCGGTATAGCCACGTCTCGCGAGATGTAGAGCGGTAGAAGAGCCTAGAGTACCGCCGCCCCCGACGACGAGGATCTTGCCATTCTTGCTGACCAGCGGCTTGGGCTTTTCGTCCATAGTGGGAGTGGGGTGGGTATCCTGGGGAGTGGAGAAGACGAAACCCATGTTGAGGTTGAGCGTGGGGTGTGTGTCAGAAGTGGGTATGGATGTAGCTGTAGAGGGGGAAGGGAGCCGCATGGATGATACTAGAGATGGCCGGTGTCAAAATAGAGAGAAGCGGATTCTAGATTGTCAACAGAACACCGATCGACCGATCACCCTGTTTTGGGTCGACAATCCCGGAATGGGGGTAGTCACCGCACACACGTGCCCATTCCGGGCCGGGCAGCCCAACTAGGGCGGGACCTTTCCCAGATTTCCCAGAACTGTGGATGGCGGAGCGGCCACCAATTGCATCTATCTCGGCTCATATCCATCATCCCACTGCCCGCCGTGTTTGGTTCCACGATGCACACCACCTCCTGCCTCGCATGCCGCGGCCGCAAAGTGAGTCTTGTCCTCCCTGCCACACGGAGTAATTGCTCACAGGGTACTCGTACAGATCAAGTGCCAGAGAGAAAGCGAAACCGAGGTCTGCGCGAGATGCAGAAAGAAGGGCATTCCCTGTGACACCAAGCCTCGGGTTCTTGGCCGCAAGCGTGGGCATCGCAAGTGAGCGCTTTGTTTTGCGATGGGTAGTTTGAATGACGTGCTGATTGGTTCGCAGCCGCAAAACGCTAGAGAGGCTTGCAGCGGAAGCCGGGTCGAGCAAAAGGGCGGCTGAATACCGCAAGGAGGCTGCTTCGCTGGGCGCATCGTCAAACACAAGCCTTTCGCCCAAATCCGAAGCGCTGAGTATTGAAGAGTCGCCAGAGCTGCATCATGTGGGTTGGCGACAGACGAAGAGTGGTCGACGCTGATCGAGATACAGCCCAGCTCTATCAATCCGCTTCATATCCTGGCCGATACCAGCATCGCCCACAAAGGCCAAGAACAGCTCGCTCCGTGAGTCTTGACTTGATATCCCATCAGCTATCACTAACGCCATCCCAGAGTCGAGCTTCATGATCTTCCGCAGCGTATCGCCATCGCTTTTGCCCCCGACGACGGCAAGCCTCGTCCCTTCACACCCCCGTGCCCAGCTGACCTTCAATTCCTCAGCTCTCCGCATACAGGACGGCCTACAAGCACTCTTCGGCCCCGAGCAGCATTCCCGCGAGACAGCCTCCCGCGCTGTGGAGAATGTCGAGCTCTCCAAGACTGACGGTCTCGCCTCTCACCCAGAATACGACGTCGTCAATGTCGGTATCGTCAGCGAAGAACAAGCTTCCTTGCTCTTCGATTAGTACGTTCTCCCCTCTCCCTCCTCTTTTTTTGTTGGTGTACGTGCTGAAAGCGGGTACAGTTTCATGGACAACCTCGCTCCCCTCATACACATGTTTGACCCCGCCCTGCACACATTCGCATTCGTCCGCCTCCGCTCCACATTCCTCTTCTCCACCATCCTCAAAAACGCCGCCAAATACTACCCCGGCTTCTCCGACACGACCCTCCAAAGATTGAGCGAACATACCCAAGGGCTGCAGATGCAGACGTATATGGATAATGCGAGGAGTATAGAGATTGTGCAGGGGCTGATGGTTGATGCGCTTTGGCTGGGGCAGGCGGAGGAGGGGGATCTGCAGTGGCAGGAGAGGTACGTCTATCGTTGCTTGTCATTGATATCGAAATGGGAAATCGCGCTGATGAGGGGTAGGTGCTGGCAACACATAGCCACAGCAATCATGCAAGCTACAACCCTTCGCCTGGACCGGCTGATCCCCTTTTGCGTGTCGAGCAATATGCAGTACCAGAAAGCGTCGGCGGAAATGCAGGTCAAGTTGGTGAGGAATAGTCAGAGGACGTGGTTGAATTTGTATACGTTTGATCGGGCGTGAGTCTTTCTTTTTTCTTCGCCCTCTTCTTCTGAAACGGGTGAGGCTGATGAAAAGTCAGACTGGCGTTGGTGAGAGGGAGGGAACCGCTCGTGGCGGAGGGAGAATTATCGTCAAAGAGGATGCTTGCGACCTGGCATACCGCCCCCGTAAGCTCCCCCACTCCCATCCCCGTCCCCCGCCAGTCTACTGACAAGGTACAGGGATCTATCGACGACGATGTCCTCACCACCAGCTCTGCCTCCTCCCGTCAAATGCTCGTACGTCTCCCCCTCCCACTCTCATTTGCGGCGCTGTTCGTTGTTGTTGGAATGGGGAATGGTCGACTGATGCAGAGAACAGATCCAGGTGCAACGCCAAGTAGCCGCCCAAGTCGCGTCGGACGAGAATGTCAGGTTTGAAGATGTCAAAATGATTGTCGATGAAGGTTTTGGGCGATGGGCTGCGCAGTGGAAGAGTCTGATGACTGCCAAACGTGAGTCTCCTTCCTTCCTCCAAGCGAAACGAGCTGGGAGAGGGGATGGTGAGCTGATGGGTGGGATAAAGATTATGCGATACACGATATCATATTGAAAGCATCGCGGTTTTTGGTTCTGATGGTGCCTTTCGAGCGGATGTTGAATCAGGGGAGGTTGAACGAATCGACCCTAGGCTTGTACGTCCCAATCTCCCCTTCTCTCCCCGCCCATCCACCACATCCGACTCTGACATATGAGCAGGTGTCTCCAAGAATCCACATCCGCCTGCCAATCCATCGACACTTGGGTCTCCCGACAAGGCGGGTCGGGCATACAAGAAGCGCGGTACTTGTGCCCGAGTATAACGCTGACAATGTGGACGTATGCCGCGGTGTTGACGGTAAAAATGATGGGGAGTAAGTTGGAGTTGACGAGGGAGAGTCAGTTGGAAGATCTTTTTGTACGTCCCCTTTCCCATCTTCCTCCCGCCAAGCAGGCGTATGGCGCGGGGTGGTGTAGGAGGATTTGTAAGAGAGGATGGGTGGCTGATGGACATCACAGAGATTATCGACGCTGACGCAGCTGGCAATTCAATTGCAAAACTTTGGATCGATACCGCTCGGCAAGTCGCCGGCGATATCACTTGGAAAGTACTTGTTTGCGACGCTGAGGCAAATTGGGATGGTCATGATCCGTTCTATACGGCTGCCTCTACACCCATCGCAAGCGCAAGCCCAGTCCCATCATCGCTCCCATTCTTCGCACCCTTCTGTATCTTCGACGATAACACAGCAAAGCCCGCAGTATCAGCAGCCGGCGATAGTGCCGCCCATACCAGCTCCTATCCCTCGTCTTGACTCAGCTTACAACACTCCAAATATCCCCTCTCGCTCCCACTCCCACTCTCATTCCCATCATCGTCACCTCTCAAATTCACAGGCCCCACCTACGAACCTCGTCAGCGCATACTCACAACCATCCTACCCCGCTCCACTCCCCCACTCAACGTCGGCATCGACGTCGGCGTCAACGGCGGCACTGACGAAAGACGAGTACGACAAGTATTCTGCTTCGAATGTGGCGTTTGCGCAGTTGATGGCTTCGCTGGAGCATCAGAATCCGGCAAGCTTTGATATGGGGTACGCCCCGCCTCCACCGCCGTCGCAGTCGTCGCAGACTGCTGGGCCTGGGCCGGGTGTGGACGATGGGATCAGAGGGATGGGTCACGGGGTGGTGAACGGAGGGTTGGATGAGCAGGTGCGGAGTATATCCAATGGGTCTTTAGGCCTAGGAGGACAAGTGAATGAACATGGACATGAAGCAGTGCTCGGGAATGGGGATGGAGGCGCAGGGGGAGGGGGGCTGCTCAGTGGGCAGTATGGGTACGAGGGGATGGACCTCTCGGCGTTTGGGTTGTTGTTGAATGAGAGTACGGGGATGAATGGGTGGATGATGGATTATGGGATGCCGATGGCTGGGCGGGGGTATTAAACTGGATTGCAAGGAAGAAGGTTATGATGGAAAGGGTTGTGGAATAGAATAAAAGAGGACGAGATAGACGGATTTGGTCTTTTGTAGCTCTTCCAAGTATAGAGTGTTGTATTATCTACCTTTTGCCTGGACTTGGACCGTGAGCGGTGAAAGCTAGCTATAGAAGTCTTCATGTAATGACACGAGTAACGCCCAATACATGGAAGCAAATCAATGATAATGATGAGAATCCAGAGACAGCGGGTACTACAGAGGTCGTACCGAAACGACAGTGTGTGGTAGACCATCCCAATCACCCCACTCGAGGCCAGTCTAGAATCGCACCAGAATCGTAAGTGGGTTGGAGCATGAGTGACGTTGTAATGCATAAGTGATTGTAATGATGATAGGATGTAAGACATTAGTATGAGAGACGGATTTCTCTATTGATCATCGACAGATCTCCTCTTCGCCTCTGGCTCCTCGATGCCCGGACTACCAGCCCTCTTCTCGCCAACTTCCTTCACCGCCTCCTTCTCTTCTATCTCCATCGCGTCGACCTCATTGGCGACGGCCTCTTTAACAACGACATCCTCCACGACAAGACTCTCAACAGCCAGCTCCGACTCTGTCAAGGTCCCCTTCTCTCTCCTTCCCTCACCCGACTTGCGCGCCCGCTTCTCTTTCTGGACATTGGCCAATTCCTTCTTTAACGCCCTTTTCGACTTGACTTCTCCCCCTTGCCCCTGTCCCGGCCCTTGACTCTTGGCTTCTCCCTCAGCAGCTTTCTGCGCTTGCTTCTTCTCCCTCTTCTCCGCCTTCTTTCCCTTCCCCGTCCCCGTCGCACCTCCCTGTTCACCAGTCACAGCCCCATTCGCCTTGCCCTCTACGACACTACCTGCCCCATCTTCCACCTCTGCCTCTTCAGGCTCGGCAAACAGGATCGAAAGTGCGTCCATGTAGTAGGGCATCTTCCACATGTCGGCGAGACGGAGAGACATGAAGTCGAACGAGATGGAAACGTGGGGTGGGGCAGTTGAGGACGGGGAAGATGCCTCGAGGACGACGTTCTCTGGGAGAGGCGCCAGGGTCTCGGTCGAAGAGTTTTCGGGGACGTCCTCCTCGATAGCAGCTTCTTTCAAGTCCTCCGGGACATTTTCCTCCCTTTTCGCACGAGCAGACTCGCTCGCTTCTTCCGCCACAGCCAGAGGCACCACCCCAGGCATCTTTGGAAGCTTCGGATACCGTTGCGAAAAGTGATTGAGCAAGATATACTTTGCTCCCATCCTGCTCTTCCCATCAGCCTTCTACTCAATGCTTCCTTCACCGAAAAAAAGGAAGAAGTACTTACTGCTTTCCAACATCCACAGCCTGCCCAAACGTACTATGCCCCTTCACAGCCGCCACCTCCGGCTTATCATCCTCCAACGTCGCTTCATGTATCAGAATCGTCGCTCCCTTCCCCGCTTCTACCAATGGCGCACAAGGTTTGGTATCGCCAGAATAGACGAGCTTCCAGCCAGAGGAGTGTTGGATGACGAGGCCGAACGCGCGGCCGCGGTGCCATACGCGAGGAGCGTGGAGGGAAGTGAGGGAGAGAGAGGAGAGGAAGGATTGGATGTTGGCGTGTTGGGTTGTGGCCCTGTGGACGTTGTTAGTAAGTGGAATGGAAGGGGGATGAAGGAAGGTGACGTACAGAGCGGCAGAATGACCGAATATAGATTCGAATGGCCAAGTGATCTTGTTCCCGTACTCCTTTGGCTTCCTCTCCAAAGACGCTGAACGTTCTCTATCTCTCCTGGCAAGTCTAGTAGGAGAGACCGAAGGTGTTGTGGCCCCTGCAAGCGAATGGCTCGAGGGCGAGGGCTCGACAGCAGGAGAGGCCGGACGCCCGACATATTCCAACTCATCTCCCAACGCCACCCTCTCCCCCAGTCTTTCTATAGATATAAACTTGACATTCCTGAGACCTTCATCTGAAGCTGCAGATTGCCAAGTCGCCGTTTCTCTCAAATTGAGCGCAATCAATTGAGGAGCGATAACATAAATAGGGGTGGTGATGCCCATCTGCTCTTTCCATCAGTACCTCACGAGCAGCGAAGGAAGGAGAAGAGGGGGACGTACTCTGAATCGTTCCTCCAAAATGGCATTCACCCCCAAATGATGATCCGCATGCATATGACTCACAAACACCGCTTTCAACTCTTTCAACACTCCCTTCAACTCGCCTTCTTTCCCAAATCTCCTCCTCAGCTGGCCGAGAGTACCTTCCCCGGCATCGAGGAGTATCGACTGGGCCGGAGAGTCGGGGGCGGTGGATGGGGGAGGGATGGTGAGGAGGGTGGAAGAGACGTTGCGGTATTTCGATGGGATGGCAGATCCGGTACCGAGGGTGGTGATCACAAGGTCATCTCCGGGTTCTCCACCCTGCACCTCGTTCGACCGAGGATCCGCCCTCACGGCGTCTTGCGCCTTTTTGCAAGCTTCCGCATATTCGGGGTACTCTCCCTCAACCCTTTCCCTCGCCTTCTGCTGAACTTCTTCCGGCCCAATGGTGAAGGGTACATCCTTCTCGTTCCATGGGAATACAAAGATGTCCGATAAGGGGTGCATCTTGCAGAAATGGTTGGGTTCGAGGATCTTGGTTTTGGGCGGTAGGTCCAAGAAGCCCGCGAGCGAGGGTGAGAGTGAAAGGGAGGAAGAAGGGGTAGTGGTGGGATGGAGGAGGGGAGGGTGGAATATGGAAGAGTCGAGGTGGGAGAGGTTGAGCGTTGCCCAGGCGGCAGAGTTGAATACTGTGTGGGAAGTGGTTGGGGTGGTGTCTGCTATGAGATGCTGCACTCTTTCAGCTTTGATAAAGAGTCATGTGTTGTGAGAGGCATACCTGAGTCTCTGGGCCGAAAGCTCGCATCCATTCCTTGTATCCCTCATCCGCCAAAATTTCCCTCGGTATCCGATGGACCATCAGATGCACCTTTCTCGCGCTGTGCCCGGGCGTTTCTCGCAGAGGTTGATACTCGGCAAAAGTCTTGTTCCGGAGTAGATCAGGCAAAGTCTTGAGCGTACAACTGACCATGATCATGACCGCCCCAGGCCCCCCGCCCATGACACATTCCTCCGGCCTCACAGTCTTCAAAACACCCTCCATCTCCGGGTCTGGAAACTCTATCACCTCCCCCCTCGTCAACTTGCCTCTCAGTGGTCCATTCGGCACACCGAGCTCAGCCGCTTTCTTGTTGTTAAACTTCCCCCTGACATCTGGCGTTTCGAGAATGTAGACCATTTGCGTGTTGACGTCTGTCTCGCTGGGCGTTGGGAGTGGGGCGCGGGTATCGGGCCGGGCGGCGTTGATGGTGCCGTCTGGGGAGAGAAAGACGTTTGCGGTGGCCCATTCGAGTCTCGTTTTGGCCCCCGGGGAGGGGGATGGGTTGGGGGCGCGTTGGGAGAGACGGGCGGTGGTGTTGTTCTGGAACATGTCGGAGACGACTTGGTGACACCATTTCTGGAGGTCCACCGGGGAGAGGCGGGAGGGACGGAATACGGGACCGAGGGGGGTGTAGGGGTCGTACGTTGGAGGAGAGCGTTGGTGGGGAGGAGGTGGGGGAAAAAGGGCGATGGAGCGGACGGTCATGTTGGGGGAGGTGAAAAGGTCGATGGGTGTACCGGGTTGGGCATCGCGTGGGTATGGTGAGGCGTTGAGGGTGAGGGCGTCTCTGTGGGACGAATTAGATGATGATAACGTCAGATTTAGTGGACTTGCCTAATAACAGAAGACCGTAGGGTGCCAATGTACTGGGTAAGATCGGGCGGTCCAACGACGTTGATGGTCTTGATGCCAGCGTCTGCTACAGACATGATGATGCCTATAGGATATCAGCACAGCTCGAGAAAGATACCATTCAGCTCACCAGGCAATCCGCCCCGCCCCTTTGACTCTCCACTGTTCACAAACACCCCCGCCAACCTACTAAATCCAATCTTCTTCTGCGCATAAGCCCTCTGCGTCCCCTCTCCCGCGCCAAAGATGAATTTGGCATTGTCAAAGGAGACGTGGAGGCAGAGGTCTGTGTCGGGACCGGGGACTGTGACTGCGCGGACGAACCAGTTGGGCGAGTATGTCTCTGTGCGTTGCATGGGGCGGGGGGCGAGGGATGGGGTGGTGGAGAGTCGGCGCAGGGCGCCGTGGGACGGGTGGCGCAGGAGGCGGATTCTGGAAGCTGCGCTGGGGAAGCGCTGGCAGGAGTCGGAGTGACAGTGGGATAGCAAGATAGATTGTAGAGATGCAGTGTCACGAGCGAAATAGATGTCTGCCAGAAAAGAGAGGAAAGTGTGGATGCCCACGGTGGAGGCACACGGAAAATGCCACGTCACCCCTCGCCCGCCAAACTACTGAAAAGTCGCATCTCTTCTCTCTTTTCTTCTTCATCTGCCCCTCCTTATAGAGTCGCTTGGGTGTCGCATATTCTCCACGACCTCCAGGTGCTCGGAAGGGCATAGACTAACGCACCCCTCCCTCTTTTCAAGACGGTGGGTCGTTCAGCAGTCTTCCGCCGTTCGCTCGGTGACCTCGTCGGTTTTTACAGATGGGGATTGGAAGGGTGAACGATACATATCTATACGTGTCATGGATGCTCTTTGTGACTGCTTTGGACCGCTCTGATGGACCCCATCACTCATCGCATGTCTTTCGAACGTCGTGGTTTTGGAGACTGCATTAGCCCATCAAGGGGCAGGTCATTCAGTTTGCACATGCGGCTCAGGGGTATCACATGCTATCAATCTCACTGATCTCTTCTCTTCGCACTCCTGCCTACTTGCTGTCGATCTACTACATGCCTGTATATACGTACCCCATCGTGCCCCCTCGAGATTATCAGCTGCGGCCCCCTCCACTCGGGCGCGTAGATCCGACAAATAAGCGTATCCGAGGCGTCGTTATTCAAGGTCCTCAGATGCTACATCTTGCTCCGCATGCTTCACTCCACCGTCCCTTGTATAATAGTCTCTACTCTGCCCCCTCCGCTCTTCTCTTCCCGGCCCAACGCTCTCCCCAGCCCGCTCAGTCCGTTCCCCCAACTGCGCGTCTCCAGCACAACCCCACACTAGCTCGGCAGGCCGTCCTGAATCCAGCAGGAACATTTTTGGTTCATTTACGGTTGTTCCTTGAGGGCGATCCCATTAGAGCGACTAGAACCTTCACTTTCGCTTTGAGACTTTCTCAACCATCTTCCTGGAAGCTCCTTCTTGACAAAGGTGTACATAATACTTGTCGGTAGGTGGGTCCTTGTGATTCATCTCGCTCGCAACGTTACGTTAACGCTACGTACAGACATACAGTCTTTCATCAAGCGGTCCTGATCCTAGTCGTCCAAGACGACAGTAGACTCTGAACTGGTCAATTCTCTTTCTCGACAGACCCTCAACAAAGAATCCGACCACCCATCGTCAAATATGACCGCCTCATCTCCCCATCTCCAATCCCCTTCCCACCCCGCTCCCACCTCGGCCGACCCCGAAAAGTCCGACCTCCATCCCCTCCCAAACTCTGCCTCTGCTTCTGCCTCCCTCTCTCAAAACCTACCAGCAGGCCTAGCCTACCTCGAGCAGGGCCGAGCGATCCCGCTCACGGGCGAGCGGAAAGTGACGACAAACTGGGAATATTGGGGTTACTGTATCTTCTGTACGTCTTCTTTCGGTGGGGCATGAGATGGATGTCAGGAGCTCATGGGCGGAGTTTAGATATAGGAGCTAGTGGTGTAGGGCCGTTCAACTTTGCAGCAGCGCAGTTCCAGAATATCTTGTACCAGGCTTTCCCAGATGAGACTATTAGGTGGGCGGGGAGTACCAAGACTTGTACGTTCATCTTCTTCTTCTTCTCTACATCTGATACTTGTACGGACATGGCTTACTTTCGGGGTGTAGTGGATGCGTTCATCTTGGATATCAATGGAATCACATTCGCCATCCAGACGCTCTGTTTCTTGCTCATTGGGCCTTACTCGGATTATGGCAATTGGCGGCCCTACATCCTCATTTGTGCGTCTCTCTTCTTCCTCTGTTGGCAAAGCTGATGCTGAATGAGGGCAGTCTTCACCTTAATCAGCTGGGCGGCCGGTTTCGCGTGGCTGGGTATAGAGAGCGCAGAGAAGTGGAAAGCTGCTACGGCTGTTTACATGCTGGGATACTTTGGTACGTCCAATGTCTTGCGCTTCATCTACTATACTACATCTGACCGATCATGTAGCATTCAACGTAGCAGTCGGATTCTACTTTGCCGCCTTCCCCGGCCTCGTACGTGATCTGCCAAAGGTCATCGAGAGTGAGCGAGAAGTGTTGGAAGGGCGGAAAGATGCGGAAGAGCATACAAAGTTGGATATGCTCGAACGATCCAAGGTACGTCCACCCCTCCCCCTGCCCCCCCCCCCTCCCCTCGATGATCGCCAAAAGGCTGACAAAGATCCTAGCTGTCCAACATCTCCCTCGTCTTCTCCGCCGCCGGCACCACCCTCATCCTCGCCCTCGGTCTCTCCATCCCCTTCTCCCTCATCCCCTCCTCCTCCACCGACCCCTCCTACACCACCCAAAACACCAAAACATACTCCATCCTCGTCGGGTACTTTACCGCCTTCTGGGTCATCTGTGCCGTCCCGTGGTTCTGGAAAGAACAGTACAGACCTGGGCAGAAGGTGCCGCAGGGGGTCGGGTGGTGGACGGTGGGGGGCAGGCAGGTTTGGGAGGGGTGCAAGTGTGCGTGGCAGTTGAAGGAGACGATGCTTTATCTGGCGGCGTTCTTTTTGCTGAATGATGGTCTGTTTGATGTTGTTTTTTGAGGGAGGGGAGGGTAGCTAACTTTTGACTCTGTAGCGCTGAATACAAGCGGCTCCGTGATCGGTATCCTCCAAAACAAGTACGCCCTTCTCGTCTTTTCCCTTCTTTCCCCTCTTCCCACATCCAAGCCTCCTTTTTCTTCCTCGCTGACGACCTGATCCAGCGTAATTCAATTCGACACCAAGAAATCCGTCGGGCTCTACATGGTCGCTTTCGGTTCCGAAGCCATCGGGATCTTTGTGATGAACTGGGTGCAGCAGAGGTGGGGATTGTCGGCAAAGCTCATGGCTATCGTCACTGGAGGAGCTATCGTATTCTTGTGAGTTTTACTGATCTTGCCTGCTATGTACAAGAGAAGGACAAGGTGGGTAGAAGGCTGATGGTGGGGTATAGTAATTTCTGGGGGTTGTTGGGATTGTGGACTACAAAGATTGGATATCATAACGGTGCGCTTTCCCACTTCATCACGTTCAAATGTCTGGAAAGGTCGCTGACAAAACAACCAGCTTGGGAATTCTACGCTTGGCAGGCATATCTCGGTCTAGCGTACGTTCTTTGATCTTGTTCTGAGAGGGTACCCGGTTGCTGATGAAGAGCAGTGTTGGAGGGTGGTATACGTACTCGAATACGATGATATCCGAGGTCGTTCCCGCGCCAAAGATGTATCTCTTCTTTGCGCTGTTCCAGATCGTTGGCGTGAGTCCTCTTCCTCCTTCTCCTCCCTACCACCTCAAATCCCGTCGCCCAACGCCCAAATACAGGAGTAGCTGCTGACAAAGGTATAGAAAACGTCCGCCTTCGTAGGCCCATTCATCGCCTCCGCCATCATCGACGACGCCGGTGGTAACACTTCGGCATGCTTCTGGTTCTTGGTGTTTTCGGGTCTTGCAGGGGTGCTGTTGTTGTGTTTTGTGAATCCGGATAGAGCCAAGAGGGATTGTGCAAAGTGTGAGTTTCTTCTTATCCACTGGACAGGATGGTGGGAGAGGAGATTGCTGATGGGTGGGGGTTTAGATTTGGAGAAAGAGGCGAGAGATCTCTATCGGGAGAAGGAGAGTGTTGTGTCGGAGGAAGGAGTATGATGATTTCTAGGTTGGTAGATGTCATGGGGGCTATATCTTGTTGGGGTTGATCGATCATGATCTTGTGATGTATCTAGAGAAATGTAAAGGCTCATTGTCCGTAGAGCAGGCGGTCCGCCCAAGGATTTGAATGATTTGCCGGGGTGGAAGCATGGTGATGAGTGACGCTTTTCGATGAGAATACTCGAGTAGATAGTCTAGAAGAGGGTATACAATGCCCATGCATATACAGTGCACTATCGCGACGAGAAGTAGGGAGCTAATAGGAGTCCCAATTTTTGAGATGGGCGATGTACCGAATGTCGTCTTTGATCTTGCTCATCCTACCATCATATCTTTGTCAGCCTTCTACCTTCCCGAGTGCCGTCGGGCCATGGAGTCAGACTTACTTGTAGTTTTTGGTATCGCCCCAAGGATTACGCAATCTAACTCTATCGTCGAATCATTATCAACCACCCCTCTTCGAACGATGTCTAGCAGCGCAGGAGGGGAGTTTACACACTTTCGCTTGCTATCCGTATCCCCGTCCTCCACCACAGTCATCGCCGTATAACAGTGGTGTTCAACAAGTTTACTTGTCTGGGTTTTGGTACAAACAGTCATCGGACTTCGATCGACGTAGCTTACCAGCATGTCCCCTATCACGCATCAATCAGTCGTTCACATCAAGGCGCAGATCACCAATTGGAAATGTAGAATCTGCTTACACCATTTTGAATCGTCCGTCTCGGCAACACCCTCATATCCAGTCAAGTATGATAAAGCTTTAAAGGCGAATCCTCCATCGTCGTCGAATTTGCCGTTAGTTATACCAGATCCGCCGTGTTTCTTGACGGCAGCTTGCAGAGCACTCGGCCACCTATGACCACGCTCGTCAACACTTTTGTCGGCACGAAGATCGTGCAGCAGACGGCAGACTTGCCACACATAGATACTGGAATCATCATTTCCCTCCCCATTCCCCGTATCACCCAACGTCACGTCCTGATCCTCTTCTTTCAACGTATCAGGGTCCCACACTTTGGCCGTCACGGCCACGACGGAAAGGCTTGTTTTGGAATCGCCGGCCGTGGTTTGGTCGGTGAAGAGGTCTTTGACGAAGCCGGCGTTGCATTTGGCTAGGGCACACATCACTGTGAGTACGTAAGAGTGAGTATCGGTTGATGCAAATTTATCAGAAGACTGGATAGAGTGGGAGATGGACATACCTGATGCGAGCCAGCAGTCGGGTGCCGATGCTATACCAAACTTCAGTTTCTCCCTCTCCCTCACTGATCCCGCAAAGGAGCAAGCAAAAGTCATTACTTACTTTGAGAGATATCATCACACGTCGGCCCCGTGGTCGGATCCCACAAAGCCGGGCCACTTGCTGTCGGCGCATTGATAGCCGTGGGCAGCATTAAGGGAGACGCCGATACCATTCGCCCTATGACTAGCATTAAGGGAGACACCGATACCATTCGTCCTGTTACTTCATTTTTTAGAAGAAAGGGCCGAAGGTGAGCTGCTAGCGATCGGGTGCCTTTTCGGGAGAGAGACGACTCACACATCATCATAGCGGTACTCGTACTGTACTACTATAGGTAGTTGGTTATTGGGTATGCTACTTTACAGACTACACAACAATTAAGTCATCAAACAGTATGAGGCCTACTCGAAGTGAAGTATCTGCGCAGTCGCCTTTTATATGTGGGCATCGCGTATTATGGGCATAACATGATCATCAGCCGGAAGCGAGGGTCATCGTACATCCTTTCTAGATCAAGGGGTTCATAGGCAGTGTCATATCATTCAGCATGCTAGGCTCAAAGGATCACTCACCGCGCGCGCTTGGCATCCGACATCAATATCGATTTCCTTTATCATGTTTTACTTAACAAGCGCAGGTCTTGGAAACGAGTCTCGCAGTAGTCGACGGCAGTGAAAAGACCGCGATACAGTCCCTTGTCTATGGCCGAGTCGGTCACCGTGATATGCTTCTAGACGCGAGGGATGAATTCGGTGAAATGAGATCTCGAGAGGCGGGCGAGGGTCAAGGTATGGCGACGACAGCGATCCGCTTTCGGAAAGTCTGTGACGAGGCTCTGGATCTCGGAGGGGAGAGGGAAGAGCGATGTGATGTCGTGGATGGGAAGTCTGGCGTTTGGGCAAGCACAAGATATAGGGTTGGAGTGCGACATGAAGAGTGGCTACCGGGGCGATGAAGATAAGTTAGGACAGCGAAAAGTGATCGTGATCTGAAGATTGGACGATGACAGCGACGAAAGTGTCCAGGAATGAAGCTCGCGATAGTTTACGAGTATGGCGCCTATGGCGGTCAGCTTCCGAAGTCTCAAGTAGCCGGACTGAATGGTATATGACTGCTCATTCTGGCGAGATATATGACATAGAAGGCGCATGTATAATGTAATATACAGTCGTATGCCAACTTCGCCGTCTACACCTTCCTGAAGCCTGCTCACAAATACGTGAAAGGCTTGCTCGCCATCTCCTTCGTGTTGATCGCCATCAACCACATCTGAGGCCCATACTTGTGCCATACCTCCGCATCCGGCAGCTTCACCTTCCTACTAGCCTCGACGTCTGCAAACAACATATCTTTCGGAAGTCCTTCGAGCTTTTCAGCTTGGCGGGAGAAGAATTTGGTGATGGCGCCGGGTGCGGAGGCGTCGGGTTGTTGGCTGGTCATGACGAAGGAAGGGCCGGATTGGGAGGACTGGTCGAAGAATGTATCTCTTGCGCGAAGACCTGAAAGATCATCAGACGAGGAGGACTATTGCGCGGGGCGTGGGGTACTCACAAGCGTGTTTGACGGAATTGACGGTGGCGTACTTTCGCTCCGCAAAACTAGCCCAAGCACACTTGCAAGCGAGATCTCTGAACCCTTCCTTCGCCTCTTCCTCGAGCGGGTCTTTGCTCACGGCAATGAATGTCGCGGCCAAATTACACCATAGAGCACTTTCGCTGGAGATGGAGTATCAGCGACGACTATAGGGGAAGAAGGGGTAAGGACATACAATTTGCCGAGTCGGATGCGAAGAGGATCACCGGCGGGCAGAGCGTCGGTGTGGTATGGAAGCACTACACTCCAGGCGAAAAAGTATTCTGCAAACGCATTCGGAAACTCTTTCTTCCTATACAGTCTGTACCGGACATCAGCCCTCCATCCCAAGTGGACTGGTAGAACTCACTTGTTTGCCTGCGCCTTTTTCATCTCCGCCTCCGCCAGCTTTTGCTCCAAAGAAGGCTGATGCACCGGCTTGTCCTTGATCATCTTGACTATCGCGTCAAATTCGGAATCGCCTGCGGCGGTAGACATGACGGTTCGGAAGACGTGGAACTTGGCTTGGCGGAGGTAGTGGAGGGCGGTGCGCTCGGCCGGGGTTGTGAGGGAATGTGTGAGGCGGGTTTGGGGATGGTAGAGAGGCATTTTGGTTCTAGAGAGTTTTAGCAAGAGAAGAATGGGGAAGAAGGGGGATACGTACTCGTTGAGATCTTCGCGGTGCTCCTCGGGCATCTCATCCCATGCTGCCCAAAGCTCAAAAGGCGTGAGGTCCCGCGGCTTCTTGCGCTCTTCCAGAGTAGAAACGGGAGGCGGTGGAAGTATATCTAGATGGTATTAGCAACGAAAGAGCGACATGGCGAGGACCTACCAGGAAGGTGCTGGATCCATCTTTGAGCCCATGCGCGAGGACCGAAAGCATGAAGCACTTCGATAGGGGGAGGAGGCAGTCGCTTTGATTCCTCGACATCTTTGAAGAGCTGCTCCTTGTTGACGCCCTCGAGAGCTTCAGCTTGGCCGGAAAAGTAGGCCGCCATTTGCTCGAAATGTCGCTTATGGTTGGGATATTTCGGGTTTTGGTATAGTCGGCGAAGAACGTCGCTGGAACGAAGGGCTAGGGGCACAGTCAGCGCCGTCACCTCGAAGCGGAAGAGAGGCGTACTGGCATTTCGGACGGTGATGGCAGCCGCGAAATCTCGCATCTCCCAAGTCACCCACGCGCACTGGAAAGCCAACCTCAAATACCCCTTCTCTTGCTTGACTGTTTTGGAGGTCTTGGCAAGTGCTATGCAGGTAGCAGCCATGTTGGCGAAGAGCACGGCCTCACTGGTGATGGGTCAGCTCGAGCGGACGGAGGGCCGGGCGGGGACTGACAAGTAGCCTAGACGGGGGCGCTGAGTATCGGTCTCGGAGAGGGATTCGATATAGTGCGGGAGGACGTCTTTCCAGGCTTTGGTGTATTCTTCCATGGCATCTTGGAATTTGCCTTGTCGATAGAGTCTACTTCAAGTCAGCGAAGTGTCGCCGACGTCACCATCAAAGACTCACTTGTTCGCGCCCTCTCGCTTCGTCTCGACTTTGTCCAGCTGAGCTTTGAGGTTGTTGCTCTCTCCGTACTTGACTCCCTGGAAGCTCATGCGAAACATCATTCCGCCCATTGCAGGGTCATCTCCGAAAGGGTTTTTGAGTCGCTCAAAGAACTCCCAGATCGCCATCTTGCTGAGACGGAGACTGTGCAGGTCGGCAGAGACTGCTGGGGCGGTACGGTAATACGTCAGTCGAAGAGGAGGATACATGCTTGGCGTTTGGAAGCTGACATCATCACGTCAGCCAACATCTCTTCGCTCAGGGGGCAGTGTTCGTACTCATTGAGGCCGTACAAGACGTCTTTGGGCAGCTGGTCAAAGTGCTCCCACGCGTGCCATATCTCGAGATTGGTGAGCTTTCTTGGTGTTATATGGTCGTCGACAAAAGTGGGCGCCATGTCGCTGTTGAATCTGGCTTTGCAGGACGGTGGGCTCGTGATGTTCTCGAAATGAAAACGGGCTTCTGCTGATCCAGACGCGTCTGGCGAAGTTACGTAAATGCTCGACGCGCGTGATTTCCCTGATCTTTGGCCAAACAAGCGGGACGGAGGGCGCCGAGCTCGTGGGAAAAAGAGTCGTCTCCCTCAATTCACATCGCAAAACGTCTCTATTCCGCAGACAAACACCAAGCAGCGGGGGAAGCGGAAACCTTATCAGGTTGGAACGACTGTACGAATATATCTCAACGAGTGAGTCTTTTCATTTCTCATTTCTACCCGCTGTGACTACCCCCCGACCTTCTCAGCTGACCGCTCTTCCAGCCTTACGACCTGTCCTCTATCTGTACAAATCACGTCGCTTTCTTTCATCACAAACATGTCCTTCAACAATTCAGCCATGCCTTCTTCCACCTCATCATCTCCCTCTTCCGCCCAAGACGCCTCTTCGATGTTGTATGGCTCTCCAAACAGCTCCGCGACGTCCTCACCGCCAAGTATCTCGTCTATCAAGCGCTTTTCAGACTCGAATAGCGACTCGCCGATGTCAAAGTACTTCAGAGACCGAAAGCAGGGTTTTCAGGACTCCGCCGACGTAAAACCGACTGCGGAAGACGATGTACGAGATGGAGCGGCGGACATTGTAGATCTTGCCCGTAGCTCGTCCCCGGGTCCCCCCGCACTCGAAACTTTCCCATCGCCCTCTCCCAATGCCAATCATACTTCGCCGGCTTCTCTTTCCGCAAAGAAGACCGGCAGTGTCATGAACTCGTGGAGAGAAGGGGAAGAGTCACAGACGCGCTCGAACCGATGGAGTCTTGGTAAGTGTCGTTTATCATTGATCACGGCGTCAACTGACTCAAGTACAGATTCCGCGACCACCGATACCACCTTGGTCGACCCCAACTCCCCCTCCCCACAAGCAACCGCCAAATCGTACTTTGCGACCCAAACCTACCGCCCGTCGCTCCTTTCCCGCGGTGTCTACCATCCAAGCGACCCCAAAAAGAGCCTGTATGTCGGCGGTGGTGACCTGGCGCAAGAGGGATTCACCGGGAAGGGAATGAGGCCTCTCTTGCTTCTCTCGAGAAGGACTTCGAGCTACACCGATGATAGCCCTTCCCGCGAAAGCTTCCCATCTCCCACTATCGAACCGCCCGTCGCCCCATCTTCTCCAATCGGCCTCGGTATCTCATTCCAACCGCCTTCTCCGTCTTCCGACCCGGCATCTATCCCTTCGAGCCCTGCGTCTTCATCGAGCTCGTTCGACTCCGACAGCGAGTATGACGCACTACCTCATATCCCGCTGCCTTCTGATATCTCGAATGCGGTTTCGGCGTTTGTCAAGTTTTTGTCCCCCGATGCTTTCGATCTCACCGAAGATGATTTTGACGAGAAGAGGGAGAATGCCGCAGAGGATGAAGGAGAGAAAGAGGATCGAGTACAAGCCAAGGTGGATGAGGAAGCGATCAAGAGCTGCTTGAAGACTGCCGGCTCCCCGCCTCGGGCTGGGGTGAAGGGCGTCAGGTTCGACGTTCTGCCGCCCCGCCATATCAGAAAGATGTCTTCTTTGGAGACAGTCCTCATCCGCTCTGACACCAGCGAGGATTGGAACCCCATCTTCTCCTTCCGGTTCGCGTTCCCCTCTCTCCCCTCTCTCCCGACCCTGCAACCTTCTTCCCACGCCGCCAAACCTCTCCCTACCCCGCCACAAACGAATATCCCCCTCCTCTTCTTGACGTTCCTTCTTTCTGTCTTGGTGGCGGTCATGGACTGTATAGAGCGAGGTGCGGTGAGCGTGGTGAGGGGATGGGTGGTAGGAGAGATGATGTTGGAGGGGGCGAGAGTCGATGAGCGAAGGTGAGTTCTTCTTCTCCTCCTTCTTCTAAGGTGGAGCGCTGACTACGTATAGGAGATTGGTGCGCCGAACTAGGAGGAAAGGAACGGCCGTCGCTGTTTGATGGACTATTCTTTGATTCGGCGTCGGTTGGTTTCGGATAGGATTGTTAGTGTTGGTGGTGGCTGACTGGGCGTGGCTTTTGTCGTGGCTTGGACGATTTTTTCTTTTATATGACTGACGATATATCATGACACTTTTACTTATTAGGGCACTTTATGAATTTGACGTTTGACTGTTCTGTCTAGCATTTATCGACACGTTTACAGACATCCCGACGTAGGGATACCAAAGATGACAGTGCGCGCCGAGTCGTCAAGCTCGTATGCGCCGCTGATATATCTTTAGAGTCCTTTACTCACTCTTGGCATTGAGCTCTTGAAAGATGGTTACGAATCCTGCTTCAATGTTGCACGTAGATGATAAAGCCTCAATAGAGCCTCCTTCAGCGCCCTCAAGATCGGAATCAGGTAACGACGTCGGAAGTTGATAAGGAGGGCCGTCCGACTGTGCTATGCTGCGGAGTACTAGAACCGAGCTCTTACAGCTAGACTAACAGCCTACGGTGGGCCCATCTGACACTGTAATCATCCCCTACCGAATGAACGAATCTCAAGGTGATATAAGCGCATAGAGTGTCGAGCACATACAGTCGACGGCTTTGTTCATGCGGTACTCACGTAGCTCGATCCTTCGCCACTCTCGTACGCATCGTTGAGAGGTCGTTGCCTAGAAGAGAACTCGACGAGCATCATTGATCTTGTGGGGGGACGGGGGACGGGCGAACGGTTAAGGTACTTCACGGGACGTTGAGCTAGTATGAATCGTTTTGTTATCGCAAAATGTCAGTCCAGAGTTGTAGAATGCAAGCAGGGTATATGTTCATACACAGAGTCTATGCCAAAATGATTGTTCGACTCTAAAAGTGGGAGGAAAATATGATGAGAGAAAACGACAAAAGGTTGCGACTAAGAAAAGAAGTACAAGATGAATGATGAAAGAATGGGGAGTAAGATTACTCGTCCTTCTTCTTCTTCTTCTTCTTCTTCTCGCCGTCGGCATCACCCCCTTCAGCAGGCGCAGCCTCGCTCGCGCGTCTCTTCTTGGACTTTTTCTCGCCTTCGCCGTCCTCCTTGCCTTCCTTCTTCGCAGCCTTGGCCTATGCATCAAGTCAGTTTTTGTTGTGGGGTATGGGATGGGATGACGTACAGCCTTCTTCGCCTCTTTCCTCGCTCTTCTCTCCTCCTTGGTCTCACCAGCAACCTCATCACCGTCCATAGTCACATCCCCAACCTCCTCCGCCGCCAAACTCTTCCTCTTCTTGTCCTTCTTTTCCTTCTTGTCCTTCTTCTCGGGCGAAGCCGCAGCAGCGGCAGGAGCAGGTGAAGGCTGAGTAGGCAGCAAGTCGGCAGGGTTGGTAGGGTTATCCGAAGCGGCATTGTAAGAACCGCCCGCAGCGCCATTAAGCTCAAACCTGGGTTGTTGCCTGGCGGAACCAGCGGTGACGCGGCGTGTGGAGACGATGCCGGCTTGGTGTTCGAGCGCGCGGAGACGGGACTCGAGCTTGACGCGGTTGGCGATACCGACTTCGGCGGCGGCGGCTTCGGAGCGGGAGTCGGAGTCGGAGAGGGCATCGACACGGATGGAGAGGGCGGCTTTGGTGGCGACCATACGGGCCATTTTACCCTTGAGCTTTTGGGGAGCTTGTCCGATCAAAGAGGCCTGGGGAAAAGTCAGCCTGGAAGCAGAGAAGAGGGAGGGAGGGACGTACGTGGTAGATGAGACCGTACTTGGGGGTATCGTGCTTGGTCTTGAGCGCTCGGAACAAGGCCTTCTCAGCACCGAGGATCTGGACGGTAGATGCCGGGTGCTTGGCGAGGTTCATCAAACTGCCCGCGTGAGAGATCAGTCTAGCGCCCACCAGCTCGCCGACAAGAGCAGTAAGGTTGGGAGCGATAGCCTGCATTCGGTTGCGGAGGTATTCGGAGAGCTGGGTTCGGTACTCGGAGATGGAGATGACCTGGTCGGAGAGCTGGTTGATGTGCGCGAGATCAGAGTCGGCGATCTCGGTACCCATGGAGAGCTCGGCGGCCTGTTTGAGGGTGGCTTCGAGCTCTTCGGGGAGGAGGGTGGAGAAGTCGGTGTGGACGGCGTTAGTTCGGAAGCCTAAGAGCTGTTAGATGGGTAATGAAGGAGAAGAAAGATGGACGTACCCATAGCCTTGATGACTCGCGCATAGGCAATGTTGTCGACAATGATCTTGGCCATCTCGGGGAAATGCCAACCGTACCACTCCTTCACCCTCATCGCGTAGATGTTGATCTCCTTGTCCAAATCGTCCAGCAAAGCGATAGCCTGGATGACCATGGTGTCGACCTTGTCGGTGGAGAATTTGAGCTTGAATCGGGAGAGAGAGTGACCGAGACCGAGGGACATGGTGTTGAGGTCTTTTTGGTCGACGCCACCGAGGAGGGAGGCGAGTTGCTGGCGGATACCTCGGTAGAGGTCCTGGGTGGAAGAGTCGGAGAGGACGGGGATGGAGAGGGTCTTGTTGATGGTACCGGCTAGAGGAGAGTCAGCGATGGCTCCGATATAATCTTTTGGTCTGAGGTGTCATTCGGGCCAGCTGTATCTCCATCATGGGAATAGGAGGTTCGACGCCCAAGTACCCATGATACAGCTTTCCACTCGTCGTCCATCGCACCAACACCATCGCTCACGACCAATCGTTGTGAATGCGCCTCCCGTCCGCCCTCTACCATCGTTGACACCTCCAATAGAAACCTCAACTCACCAAGCTTGGCCTCAGAAACCACAAGCATCTCCTCCACCTTCTTCTTCTTCTTCTTCTTCTCGCCATCCTCACCTCCGGCGACGGCCTCCTGGATGAACTTGGAGAGCGAGTCGGTAAGTCGACCCTCCTGAACAGCAGCGAGGTCCTCAACGGCCGAGGCGGTGGAAGTGAATCGCTGGATAGCCTGGACCTTGAGGCTACGGGGCGTCAGTGATGCAGGTGAAACTCCAAAGACGGACGTACGCCTTGTTGGCGCCCTCGGGGGTCTCAAACTCCTTCCAGAGATCCTTGTTGTCGATCTTGGCGTCGCTGGAGAGCTTAAAGACGACGAAGCCGACGGATGTTTCTGTGAGGACCAACATGGTGGATGGTTTTTTGAAGTATAGGGAACAGGGGCAGAAATGTCAAAAGTCAGAGAAGCGAGGAAATTCTGACGGGAAATGCCACGTCACGGGCGGAGATGCGGGGATGTCCGCGACGCGTCAGCCCTTGCGTTGTGCGTGATGTGCATGTTGAATTGCATCTATCTCTCCTTTGCCTCTCCACATCCTCCAACACATGGGGGCACACACAGCGCTACTACCCAGTGCACCTACACCCACACAGCGGCCCCAGTACGGCCAGGCCACAGCAGAGTCCGGCGCATTCAACTACGACGACAAGTACTACGAGCAGGAAGACTACGACCTCGAAGACGAACTCGCCCAGCTCGAGGAGGAACTAGACGAGAGCGACTCGGACAACGAAGAAGAAGGCGCTACTTTTGTCCAGATGAGCGAGACTTGGCCCTCCAAGGTGCCGAACAGGCTCGGCGAGGAGGTGAGTCACTTTCCTATGCGGGTGGGGGTGTGATCATCATCTCCACTCTGCGCACACGTTGAATCCCGCTGACACTGCATAGCCTGACGATGTTCGTCTCTCCTCCGTCGGCCTCCAGCTATCCCTCCCCTATGAAGTCGAGACCATTGCCGAAATGGACGACAAGCTCGACTACATCTGCTGCAAGCTCGTCGAATGCGTCAAGGCTCGCGAATTCGACCAAGGCTTCCGAGTCTGGGACTCGGCTCTGTCCATTTGGCAGACCATGGGTTACGCCATGAAGCGCGACGTCAAGATCAAGCTCATCTTTCTCTACTACGAGATCATCTTTCTCCCTGGCATCTCGTCGGCTATCATCGAGAATGCCGCCAGCATGTTCACCACACTTGCGAGCGACCACTCCCTCACCATCTACGACTTCCGTATCCCCTGGCGACCCTTGTACGACGCCCTCTTCCTCGAGCTCTTCCCACATCCCAGCAAGCTCGCGCGACATTCAGTCAACCTCGCCCCGACGCTGCTGAACGTCGCCGAAGACGCCCAGCGCTTCTTCCACCCCGCCGACGTCGACGAGATGCTCGAAGCCATCATTCCCAACATTCAGGGGAGCATGGACTCTATTCTCGCTACGCAGACGTTCCTTGTGCATTTCTTGCCGATTGGGAATTGTCACAAGTGGTTGCCGGTGATGTTTAGGCTTTGGAAGGGCTTCAACTCGGGGCTGTGGGATGACCAGGCGTCGGATCTGGTCGGTCAATTGGCACTCGCGCATGTCGACCCCTCTCGCTCCGACCCTTCTCTCTTTGCGCGTATCCCCCACAACCTCCAAAACACACCTCAACAAGAAGCCAACAATCCCTCCGAGCGCAAACGCCAACGACACCACAAGATGCGTCAGCTGGAGGTGGACGGAAAGGTGGAAGAAGATGCGGATGGGCTCAACTTTTGGGTACCGCCGAGTCTCGTTGGCGAGGAGGAGAAGCTGGGAGATGCGTCGTGGAAGGGTATCAGGAAAGATGTGGGAATCTTCACGGATGAGGAATTTGAGTTTATCATGTCCAAGTGTCTGAGGTCTTTGAGTGAGTCGTCTTTCCCTTCTCTTTGAACATCGCTGATTATGTGTAGACGTTCCCGTGGGCGGTAACGCTGCTTCTCAAAACGCCATGTCCGTCACTGTCGCCGACACCCGCGTCTCCAAAAAGGTCGTTGAAGCCAAGAAGCCTATCGACAGAGTCCAATCCCTCGCTGAGACGATCGTCTATTCCATGTCGGAAGACTCTCTTCCGGCAATCTCCACGGCAAGCGGAGTTGCGACGCCTGTCAAGCCAGCGAAGGGGAAGGGGAAGGAGAACCTTGGTGGTATTGGAGGCAAGAAGGAAAGGAGATATTTGGGAGGGTCGAAGGCGTTGGATCATTTGTCGAGGCTGTTGACTAGCTGTGAAACTGTACGTATCCGACGCTCATCTCTTGAGAAATTGCTTACACTTTTGCAGTTCTTCCACCCGAGCAACTCTGGCCACTGGTCCAATTTCCTCTGCACCTTCCTCTCCCACCTCGCCTCCAACTTTGTCGAACGCTACAAGGACGAAGAAGAGCCCGAATGCCGCACCCCGACCGACTGGCGTCTGACGCCCGATATCAAGCGCGAGTTTGTGCTCTGCCTCCGCCCTCTGGCGTTGACGGCAATCTTCAACAAGGATATGAAGGTGGTGTCGGCCGCGGTTTCGGCGTTGAAGCAACTCTCGCTCTTGGAGCCGGATTTGATCATGCCGGCGGTTATGGAGAGAGCTGTACCGTCCTTGCAAGGACTGGAGGAGACGCAGAGGACGCCGGCGGTTATCTACACGCTCGCTGCTCTGGCCGAGCCTCTTATCGCGAGGAGGATCTGGCGGAGTGGAGGAATGTACGCGGCGGATATCTTTGCCCTTCTCCTCCCCGGTATCGACCTCAACGACCCTACGAAGTCTGCCCTCGTTTCGATGTGTATCTCCAACGCCGTTGACTTTATCTTTTTGGCCGATATCGCCGATGGAGATTCTATCGCCGAGCCTACCGCTGCTGAGGAGAATGCGCGTGCGGTTAGGAGGGTGGAAAGGGCGAAGGTCGAGGACGACCCGAATGACCCGGTGCTGCTGGAAGAGGAAGACTTGAGTCGGGAAGAGGTGGACTCGAGAGTCAGGTTCGCCACGGCAGCGTTCAGAGATTGGGTGCCCGAGTTTTTGGGACGGGTGCTTCTGCTGTTTGGAAACTTGCCGGAGGAAGGCGGCAAGAGTGGAAGGGCTGGAGGCAAGACGGAGCAGGTCACGCTTCAGAGTGTGCTGCATACCTGCGGCACAGTCTTTGCTTCGCTCGACAATAAGCTCTTTGACATCGCTCTCGACCAGATTTTTGAATATGCCACTACGACATGTCGGTCTAATGCTGTCGAAGCTGTCGGCGAGCTCGTACGCAACCTTGCAAGCCACAATGCGCCAAAGGTCTTTGCCAAGTTCTTCCCCGTCGCAAAGCATAGGATCATTAGCGAGCTGAAGAGTGGGGCGTCGAGCACGAGGACGACTACGACGAGTATTCCTTTACCGTCCGATGCGACGCTGCATTGGTGGCAGGCTATCTTGATCGGGTGCTTGATCCCTGGCCGTACAAGGGTGAGTCGGTGTTTTGACGGTTATGTTGTTCGCTGACCGTTCAAAGCTATCTGACCCCGCCATCAGAGATTCCTTCCTTGAACTACTCCGTATCATGATCGACTCTTGCCTATCCGAACGCGGCTACGCCTGGACCGGCAAGATCATCGAAAAGACCGTCTCCTCTCTTACATCCGTCTACTACTCTGAGATGAAGATGCTCAACGTCGACACCTTTGAATCTGCCGACTTTAAGGCGAACCATCACCTATACTGGGGCAAGCTTTACCGCCCCAGCGAGGTCAAGCCGGAATGGAAGATGCCGAGCAAGGAGGATGTGGATATGGCGTTTGAAGTGCTGGCTCTTGCGGATGAGGCGGCGGGGAGAATTGGAAAGCTGGTCCAGCAAGAACGCGGGGAGATGGGGGATAAGGAGTGGAGTAACGAGTTCTGTCGGGCGATCAATGTGGTGGATAAAGTCTTGAGGGGGAGCTATAACCTCATCGAGGAGATTGAAGATAGGAAGGTGGGGGGAAAGCAAGCGCCTTCGTAAGTCATTCTATGAGTTATATGGGTCACGAGCTAATGTCGAATAGCTTCTTGCCCCAGAACCTTTATGCCGAGCTTCCGAAGTACAGGTCCGGCCTTGTCCTCACCGACCCTAGTGACCCTCGCTACCTCCACGTCGAAGGTTTCCGTCACCGAATCGCCGAAACCCTCCACCAGGCTGCCAACAGTATGCGTACGGTGGGCCAGTCGGAAAATTCTGTTGAATCTGTCCGCTTCCTTGTGACGACGATCAGCACTTACCTGACATGCTACGGCGTGAGGTCGAAGCAGTTTGCCAACTCGCAGAATGCGCTATCGGCGATGACGCAGACGAAGAAGCTCTTGTCGGGTCAGCGAAAGCACCACCGCTCCATCTTTCTCGCAAATGGCACAGTCTATCATCAGACTAGGCTCACGACTTTGGCGTACTACCGAAAGCGATCTGCTCTTGACGACAAACTCATCGTCAATATGCTCGACTTTTGTCTTTCGCCCTTTGTTCGAGTCAGGAGGTCAGCGCAAAGCGCTTTGGACACTGTCGCGAAGCTCTACAGGGGCGTATGGGTGCTTTGCTTCCCCACTCTCTTCAACGCTCTCAAGCCTGGTACCGACCCCGACATCATGAAGGGTGCGCTCTATGTCTTGCGGTACAACCATATCGGTATCAACCGTATCGCCAAAGACTGGCGCCAGATTCTCGAGCTCACCGAGCACCTTCTCAACGCCCACCACGAGACCAAGGCGTCCGTTCAAGCGCTTGTGGCGAAGGCGACAGATGAGCTCGTTGGGAGCATCAAGGAGCCGTTGTCGTTCAACATGGACGTTCGTCTCGAGGCGGTGAAGAAGGCGGCAGACGAGTTGGCCGGTGTACTTTCGCACACGCCAAGCCACGAGCTTATTGGCGATCTTGAGAGAGGCACCGCCGAGCGTTTGACTCACCAGGACGAGCAGTGGGATATCTTTGTTGACAGAGTCCTCGCCAAGGCTCAGACGCCGGGTCTCAACTGGCGATATGTCTTGTCGGCGGCAAGGTTTTTGTTGGCGGTTATGAGGAGGGATAGGCCGTTGGACTTGCGATTGATGGCTTTCTTCATGGACAATGTGCAGAACCCTCTGCCGAGGCTTCGAGATTATGGTATCGTGTAAGTCAACTTGCATATCTGTGAAGACTGTCTGCTGATCCGACGTAGTGGCGTGACTCGAGCGCTCTTCCAGATGACGCTCCGATCCCTTTGCAAGGGCTCTGAAGAACGGCTGTTCTTGCAAGAGCCTATCGATGACTTTACCAAGGAAATCCCCCTGACTGACACGTCCCCCGAGTTCACCGAGAAATATCTCAAGTCTTTCAGAGAGCCGGTCACCGACGAGAGCGAGACTTGGTTGCACGATCGTGTCGAGTCGGGATGGCTGGCGTGGGGCAAGAAGCTCGAGGTTACGAGATTTTCGGGTTGGGACGAGCCGTTGTTCCCGATTGAGGAAGCGAGTCTACCGGTGAGAGACCTTATCGAAAAAGCTATAGCGCAAGAGGGCTGGTGGCAGAGTGTGAGTATTTGTATCGTATCCGTATAGAACTATTACTCATTTACGCTAGCTCGCCGACCTCTGGGCCCAAGAAGCCGAGCGAAATTACCCCTCCGCCACGCATATCGACCTCGTACTCGCCCTTTCCCAAATCTATGGCATTCAGATCTTCCACTATGTCAAGCCGATTGTCGAAGGCTACTTGGCCGAAATGGAGGAGACGAAGGTTTACGACAGACACAAGACGAGAGCGATGTGGGAGTTCTTGGCGGGAGTGATCAGAGGCGGGATCGAGTGGGCTGGGAAGGATAGGAAGGTCCTGTGGGATTGGTTCACCCCGAAGCTGCCAGAGTTGTATGGGAATATCAGGCATGATACTACAAAGTGAGTTGGACGTCGCATCTGTTGTTCTTTGCTGATTACGAGTAGATGCTGGGATACCTCGATCGAGTATATTCTGTGCGAGCACGACCCTCGGCGGTTCTTGCCCATTATCGACTTTTGCATGGATACTGCCCTGAACGCCGACTTCCAGGGTGCTGCTGCTTTCCAACGTGAGTTCTCGTCTTGTCCACCCTTGTATCGCTCGCTAACGTATCAATCAGTTACCCGAAGCGTCCAGCTCGTTCGCTCGGCCTTGCGATGTCTCCAATGGCGATTCAACGCTTGGGCGGATGACGTTATCGCAGTCTACTTTAAGGAGGTGGGGTGCGGATACGCGGAGGTCCGAAGTTTACTTGGCTCTGTGTTCAACGCAGCCGACCAGTTCAAGGTACGTAATTACCACATAAGATTTCGCAGTACTGACTTTGTGATAGTTCCGCCCCTCCTACCCCAACGCTGCCGCATTCGTCACCGACATCCTCGAGGACCCCAAGGACGAAAAGGACATTATGCACATCCGAAGTGCCCGTTATCAGTCGGAGTTGATGGGGATCTTTGATTCGCTGCCGGGCTTGAAGGAAAGTAGAGAGCATGGGCCCAAGGCGGTGTTGTCGGAGCATGACAAGATTGCTATGACTGGTGCGTAGCGTTTCAATCCTTATACCATCCCCGCTGACACTTTTCTGTAGCCCTTCTCTGGATGATTGTCGAATTATCGGACGTTCGCGCTGTATCAGCCTTCCCGTATATCATCCCCATCCTTCCCCAGATCTTCGAGCTCCGAGAGATGAACGACAACCTGGACCTTCAACGGACATGCGGCCGTCTGTTGGCCATGATCACTTCGATCACCCCCGCACTGACCCTTATCGAACCTCTCACCGCCAAATTGGTCCAGATTCTTCAGGATTCTACTGTACGTCGCCCATCTAAACGTTTCGAGTATGTGCTAATAGTTTTGTCCAGTCTTGGAGGACGCGAATGAACGTGATGCCCGTTCTGAGCTTGGTGTACTTTAGGAATCTGGCGCTGCTATCGGAGTCGTGCAAGGTGCAATGTTTGGATGTGAGTGGGCTCTGCAAATCGTCTTTTACGGATGCTAACGTCCTGCTAGGCTGTCGCGGCGTGCTTGAGAGATGCAAATCAGGAGGTTCGGGAGATGGCTTCGGCGTGCGTTTTTTCGTTCTTGTTCTTCGAGGTCGGCCAGCTGACGCATCGTAGCACGTTGAGCGGATTCCTTCGATGCTCGCAGAGGGCGATGGTAGAAATCCTCAAAGTGAGTACCGATCTAGACTTGCATTGCGCAAACTAACGCCTTTTGACAGGACAAATTCACCCGAGAAATCCAATCTATCACCCTTCCCAGACGTCGCGGCGCCCCTGGGCAAGTCAACCCCGAATATCAAGAGAAGATGGTCCATCTGCACGGTGCCGTACTTGGAGCTACGGCTCTTGTGGATGCGTTCCCGTATACCGTGCCGAAGTTTATGCGTGAGTTTCGTGGACAGGGAGGTTGGAGTCGCCGCTGACTTTTGCGTACAGCGAAATTGATCGCCGATGTACTTGCTCCGAGAGTCTCTGACCCTGCGCCTATATCGACGGCTATCCGGGCGTGTGTTGCTGTGAGTGGGATGTCTTGGGATACGAGAGTGCGTGCTGATATCGAGTAGTCTTTCAAACGCACACACGAAAAGTATCAAGACAAGTTTTCGGAGGATGAGCTGTCGTCGATGAATTATGCGCAGGCGGGTAACTCATATTGTGAGTATCCATCCGAATTGTTGAATACTCGCTGACGACGTATTGTAGACGCGTGATAGAATGGTGCGAAAGCGACGAATGTATCGGGCTAGGGCGGGAAAAGGAATAGATGGAAGAAGAATGTGTCGATGGAAAAGCATAGATGTCAATGGGAAGAAGCTGGCATAAGTATAAAGTGTCTACTATCACTGTCTATAACAAAGCATGCATATCAATATTCTACATATGAGAACCAAACATGGGGACGGCGAAACGCGGGATCTTTTGGTTGTGGCACCTGATTGATCCCGTTCATCTCTGCATTCATTTTCGTCCAAGTCGTCCCTCGGTGCGCGTAAAACTCGTCAATCCCTATACTCTACAAAACAAAACAACTATAGTCACCATGAGCGTACGTCCGTCTCTCGTCCCTGTCTTTACCCTTCTCACTTTGATCACAGCTCTTCCGATCTCTCCTCCGATCCGCCCGACCAATCGCCTCTTCCTCCCGACTCGCCCTCCGCTCCTTCTCCTCATCCCGCCCCTCTTTCGCCGAGCCTGAAGCCGCCGCTCCCGTATCCCCCAAGATCGCCCCCATCGTCGAGACCATCTCTACATTGAGTCTTTTGGAGGTTTCCGAGCTCGTTTCTGCGCTCAAGGTGCGTTTCGCCCTTTCACCCCAGTGACTTTTGCCATGGAGGGGGGCTGACTGGACTGGGTGTACAGACAAAATTGAACATCACCGAGATCGCCATGCCCGCCGCTTCCGCCCCCGCCGCGCCCTCAGCAGCTGCCGAAGCCCCGGTCGAGGAGAAGCCCAAGGAGAAGACGATTTTCACCGTCAAGCTCGAAAAGTTTGATGCGGCTGCAAAGGCAAAGATCATCAGGGAGGTCAAGGCTATGATGCCCAATATGAACTTGGTTGAGGTGAGTAATTTTTTTTGTTTGTTTGGTTTGGGAAGGGTTTGTTCGGGGAGGGAGAAATCCGTTCGATGAGGTGGGCGAGATATGGGGAGTGGAGGGGGCTGCGATCGATGGACGAAGAACCATGCAGACAGGGCGATGTAGCGGGAGGTGTACTGCTTTGGTCGACCATGGGCGAGCGATCAGTTGGAGGAGTAGGAGTCTTGGCTTTTTCTCTTTTCGGTGGGAGAATACCCTGTTTGGGCAGAGGAGGCGGCCGTGGCATGCTCTTATTGCTGTTTGGGGTGCTTGCGAGCCAAGGGAGACGTATCGCTCAGACCCCATTCCTTCAACGTCGAGTGTTGAGCGTCGAGCGTCCCTTGTCCAAAATCCCAATCGCCTTCTAGCATTAATTTCTCCACCGAACAACAGCTGACACCCTCCCCATAGGCCAAGAAATTCGTCGAATCCGTCCCCCAAACCCTCAAAGAGAACGTTCCCAAAGAAGACGCCGAGAAGCTCCAGAAGACGCTGCAAGATTTGGGCGCCACTGTTACTTTGGCTTAAGGACCAAGAGGCGGAGGTGGAGGAGGTGTGTGGGAGTAGTTGGATGCATGGCATTATCAGATTCGATGTTTTGGGTGTTTGCTTTGGGAATGAGTGATACGAGGGGGAGGATTTTTGTGGATGTGTAGGGTGCGGGGGGGATGGAGTGGGATTTTGGGCTATGGACGTTGGCAACGAGGGCGGTGGACATGTTTGGATCATGATTGATTTGCGTGGAAGAGAGTGGGCGAGTCGAATGAGGGACTGACAAGGGGCGAGCTTTGACGTGGGGCGTCTTTGTGTATGGATGTGGGTTCAAATCAGGCGGCCGCCATGTTACGCTCGAGTACGACAATGTCGTCAATCCATACGATCTATATAAGGTCTATTGTAGATCTCTAATGCTGAATCTAATTCAATGTCTAAACGCTGATCATTCTATACAACCAAGAACGGAAACCCTCTATACAACGCGGTTGATGGCCCCCTTGCCGTCGAGATAATCGGCCATGATGTCGATAGCCATATTGCAGCCGTCGAGAGTGACGCCGTCGGTACTACCACCGCTACAGCAACAGTCAGCGTCTTCCCAGTACGGGAAAGAAGGAGAAGGGGGAGGAAAGAGGCAAGAAAAACTTACAGATGAGGCAACAGAACGACATTGTCCAGCTCTCTCAACCCGCCCAAAGACTCTCCGTACGCCGGCTCGACCACAAACACATCCAAGCCCGCTCCTCCCAGCTTCCCCGCCTTGAGCGCCTTCTCCAACGCCCTCTCATCCACGATCCCTCCCCGCGCCGTGTTGACGACCACCGCCGTGTCCTTCATCCACCCCAGCTCCTTCTCTCCTATCAAGTTGCGCGTGCTGTCGTTGAGGGGGCAGTGGAGCGAGACGACGTCGACTTGGCGGAGAAGCTCTTCGAGGGAGGAAGCGCGGGTGTGGGGGAGGGGCGTTTGGTAGCGGGCGTCGGAGGAGGTCCAGCGGGTAGGAGGGGAAGTGGGGGAGAAGACGACGAGTTGACAACCGAACGCTGTCACGAGCTTTCCCACTTCGTACGAGATATCGCCCATCCCGACGAGACCTACGACTTTGCCAAACAGTCCCGGGCTCAAAGCCTTGATGGACGGCACGCACTCTCCGCTCCTGATCCGGCGATCGACTTCGAGCACCCGGCGAAGGACGGTGAGCATGAGGGTGAGGGCGAGCTCGGCGACGACTTTGGCGTTGCCGCCGGGGACGTTGGTGACGGCGATGGAGTTGTCGATGCAGGTTTGGATAGGGACGTTGTCGTAGCCGGTACCGTTTCGAGAGATGATACGGCATTTGGGGGCGGCTTTGACCATGTCGGAGGTTACATTGCCTGTTCGGAGCACTGTCCTGAGTGTTCAGCGTGGGCTCGGATTTTGTGTGGGAGGGGGCTTACGGATGGCGTCGATCTGGGGCATGAGTGTTTCCCATGGGCCATCGCTCGGCCGGAGGAGCTTGGCGAAGCGAGTGGCAGCATATTCTTCTGACTTGGGGTGGAAAGGGGTGTGGAGGTAGACTGTAGCCTGGGCAGCGCGGACGAGGGGCTCAACGGGGGGCGTGGGGAGGTGTGTAACCATGTTGCGGGCAGGGAGGCGTTGGGAGATGCGAGGGAGGCAGGGGATCATACGATGGTGGATGAAAAAGATGAAAGCCGAGATAAATTGTGACTCGCTGGCGATAAGGATTGGATCTCGGGAGCGCGGCTCGGCGGGGTCTATTTCGGCAGAGCGGTCATCGCCGTGTCAGTATTGTGCGCCTGTTTTCGCATCTACAAGTTTGAGATGCCTCCTGAGTGGGATGATGACATGGGGGACGATGATGAAGATGAAGATGAGGAGGGGGATGAGGGGGAGGAGGTCGCTTACCTTTCGGAGTGAACACAGAGGGAAGAGGGGGCAACCCATACCGAGCCGTGTTCTATACCTTTGACATATGGTAGCCATTATGATCTGTCATGCTAATGGAGAGCCTCTATGCTACGCCGGTATCTGTACAGATGTCTTTGTTATTGCACTATACAAGTACAGTGTATGCACCTACTTTAGCTCCAGTGGCATGAGGAGACCGGCGGGGGAAGTGACGGGCAGCTCGGAAAACACGGTGCACTGGTTTCGATGCATGGTGGCGCCTGCTGCAGGCCACATTGAGCAACCAAACAAGTACCGTTGGAATGGTATAGTTCTTCTCTACAGATCTGCTGATACTATATGTGATCTAAAGACGAATATGCATGGGCGTCAATGACACAAAAAGCCAGTTAAAATTCGCGACCCAGAAAAATGGCGCGTTTTCCTCATTGTACATCCGCACCAACGCATGCATCCTTCGCGGTGTACCTAGACGATAGAGGACCGTCTCAAGAATGCCCTCGAGCTTTATGCATGCCGATCAATTGAGCCGTTGTGGAGAAATCGTCTTGAGAGTGCCGACCGAGCATTATTATTAAAACATATAACAAGGGCACGACCCGCTCGGCAACGAGCGGGCAAGCGGCGGATGTAAACTATGAGTTACCTACAGATACAGTGATTAGTGCAAAGGTTTGAGGAAGACTATTTGATTTAGAGACTGGAGAGTGCAGAAAGCGTGTGTAGGACAACACGAGCTAGGGGACGAAAGCTTGCCGTCGTGCGCGACGTCGCCCGAGAAGTAAAAAAGATCACCGAGCTCATGATGCGAGCCTGCCGGTTCCCAGGATTGGATGGAGAGGGGGTTATCGCCCTCGATGGTGTCGATGATCGAGTGGAAGTGCTTCACGTTAGGTCTGTCGCGGTCGGTGATGGAGTTGATAAAGGCTGTACCATACCCTTCAGACCAAATGTTGGGCATGGGTGAGACCATGGTTGGTAGATGAAGAGTGGATGGGGATGGGACGGGACTGCAGGGGGGGAGCGGCCATTTATATATGGGAGAGAAGGTAGGAGGCCCGGGAAGATCAGGCGGGTCAGATCGGACGGGGATGAGCCTGGATGAGCAGCATAGCAGAAGGAGGGCATCATGCATTGGACGACAGCGAGACAGGGGAAGAGGCCCTCGAGGGAGAAGAGTCGGGAGTGTTCGGGCCCATGAATGATATGTGAAATGTCATGTAGCGCGTAGATGTTACATATTATTGTCCATCAACTTGGCTTGTGCCTGACGGAGCAGGCCGGAGCCGGGTCTTGGGGCATGGAATATGATGCAACAGAAGTCACCGGCAGCGGGCGAGACGGCGTATACCCTGCCGATGGTGTTGTTGAAACGCTCCCGTTGCTTCCAGGTCCTGCTAGTCGGATTCCAGGTTAGGAGCTGGGGAGCGTCAGGATAGGTGGTGTTCTTGAGAAGGTCAGGCCAGTGAGCAGAGGCCGTGAAGAACTCCGTGAGGGTAGTACGAAGAGCAATCGGGCAGATGAATCGCTAGAGTTTGAACGGCAGGGAAACGGCCTCTCGTAGGGAAGGATAGACTACGCCAAGCAGCTTATGTGTATATGTTAGCTAAGATTGATAGGACGAGTAGAGAACGCACTGTCACGATCCAGACCACCTTCCGCCCGTCAGGCAGTCTGTTTACGTAACAACTAGCTAAGCGGAGGTGCCCGCCCCGCGACTCAACGCTCGCGGCGCGCCAACGGCATCACTCAACGTGCTGCTTTGCACATCTCATGATGCCTTGTCACACGATCCTGCCCCCTTATCACATGCTAGGACATTATTCGGATACATAGCCGCTTTTATCACATGCCTAGCCGCTTTTATCATACAATAGATCAAACGCCGACGCGCTTTATTCACATTTATAGACATCTCGTCACATCGTAGCTAGAATACCGTATTATTCTTCCTTATTCGGAATCTTTATTCGGAATCAGCTCCACTATCCCAAATATGCGAGTGGAGGCTGATTCAGCAAGCAGAAATAATCCAGGGAAGGATTGGAAAACATCGATGGACGGAAAAGATATAAAAGGACCCCTTTGTAGCTCTCTCGAAGTCTCCCATCGATGTTAATTTTCTTAAACCTCTAAATCTCTTTACCAGACTTCTACTCTCGCCTACTCTAGTAGAACTCTGCCAAAGTAGCCAACCCCCCTTCGACAACCAATACTCCAACGACAGCGGTACTCACAGGCAATACCCTCGAGGAGTCCTCTTCATCTATCGTCCGTCTCTCTTTGGCTTATCGCCTGGCGCTATCTCTTCGTCCTCAAGTCACGCGTCGCTACTCGCGGGTCTTGATCCTTACATAAAATTAACATCGATCAACCACGCCAACCAGAGACCTACCCATATCCCAATATGGTTTCCGCCTCCCAACTCGAAGAACGATTCAACGCTTTCCTAGTTGAAAGGGATGCCCTTGTTACCCGTGTTGACCAACTGGTCACGGCCAACGAGACCCTTTCCACTGCGGTAGAGTCACTCGAGACTGGCAACACCTCTCTCACCAAAACTATCACCTCCATTACCAACCAAAACACGGAACAAGAAGCGTCCATCGAGGTGTTGAGGAGTGAGAATGATGACCTAAAGAGCGCCCTTACTGGGACTAGCGTTAGGTTGAGAGAAATCGTTGATGGGCTCCAACGTCAGAACGACGAGCTCCGTCAACAAAGGCAATCAGCCACCCCCGGTGTGGAGTCTTCTACCTCCAACCACAGTTTCCGGGTCCATGAACCCAAAGTCGCTTCGCCCGAATTCTTCACCGGCAAGCGTTACCAACTCAACACCTTCATCACCCAGTTGTCCATGGTGTTCACCCTCCAACCATCACGTTTCCCAGACGAGGTCACCAAGGTCGGGTACGCCTGCACCTACCTCCGGGACGATGCTTTCGCATGGTATCAGCCCTACGCCCGATTGGCCGTCGACAAGAAACCCGAATGGTGCTCTGACTTTGACAAATTTGTCGAAGCCCTCAAACAAGTCTATGGGGACCCCAACGACAAGAAGATGGCGGAGCTGAAGATGAATAATCTGAAGCAACGTACCTCTGCGGCTCGATACATTGCCGATTTCCGCAAGTACCAAGCCATTCTTGAGTGGGACAACAGCGCAGCTGTTGCCACCTTTTTCCGGGGCTTGAAATCCGAGATCAAGGAAGAGATTATCCGCACGGGAAGACCCGAGGATCTCGAAGGGCTTATCACAGCCACAGTTCGTGTTGACGACATGCTGTATGAGCAGCGCATCGAGCGAAACGAACGCACCGACTCTTATGATAACAACAATCGTAATGAGCGTTCTAATACCTCTCGCTTCAGCCCCAACACATCTCGCAACAACAACCGCTCTTCCTCATCCAACAACAACAATGGGGAGGGAAGAAGCAAGACCAGGTTTGAGTCAGATGCACCCAAACAAGTTAACTTGACTCGATCCGGGCGCATTCCCCCCGACGAGTACAAGAGAAGGCAAGACGAGAAGCTCTGCCTCTACTGCGGCGACAAAAATCACCAGATTGCCGACTGTCCCCAGTCGAAGGGCAAGGCTCGCGGAAACATGGTCCGCTTTGCCGAGCCCAACTCGAAAAACTGCTAGACGCTCAACCTCTCAAAGTCCCAGGGCTGAGCGATCTCCTATATGGGCATTTCTGTGCTTCGAATTCCAAGAAAAACCAAAAACATACCCAAAACAACCAAATCCAGTTACTCACAGTGAAAGCTGTGATTAAACGCCCAAAAGCACCATCTTCCAATACTAGCGCCATAATAGATTGCGGCGCGACTCTTGATCTTATCGATTCGAAATTTGTTGTAAAACACCAACTACCAACCACACCACTCCAAAAGCCCATTAGCCTCGAGCTTTTAGACGGGCAATACTCCCAAGGAGGCCAAGTGACTCACACGGTCTCACTCCATCTTGAACTTCCCACTATCCCGATATCCTCCAACGTAACCCTCTACGTTACCACCCTTGCCCTTGACCCTATCATCCTTGGCCTACCATGGCTACGGTCGCAAAACCCATCTATCGATTGGGCTGCAATGAACGTTAGCGCAAACATGGATACCAAAGAAGGAGAAATGGAAGAAGAGGAAGAAGTAGCGAAGAAGCCTCACATCGACATTCTTGGGGCTCAAAACTTCGATCGTCTCCTGAGCAAAGAAGACAGCATTGCCTTTGCCGGAGCCTTGACTTCATCCAACTCTGCTACACACAAGTTAGCAGGAGTTACTCTCTCGTCATCAGAGAAACCTACCGACAAAACAATGGTACCCAAAGAATACCATGATTTCCTTGACGTTTTCAGCAAGAAGAACGCCGACAAACTCCCTCCTCACCGAGTCTATGATCACCACATCCCACTCGAGGAGAATACGACTCCCTCCTATGGGCCAATTTATCAGCTCTCGGAAGTTGAGCTCAAGGCTCTCCGAGAATACCTGGATGAGAACCTGGAGAAAGGTTTCATCCGACCTTCGGAGTCGCCAGCCGCCTCCCCCATCCTTTTTGTGAAGAAGAAAGACGGCTCCCTCCGTCTCTGCGTTGACTACCGAAAGTTGAACGCCATAACGATAAAGAATCGTTATCCCCTACCCCTTATCAACGAACTCTTAGATCGTCTCAAACAAGCCAAGGTGTTCACCAAGGTCGATCTACGAGGGGCGTACAACCTCCTTCGCATTGCCGAAGGCGACGAATGGAAGACAGCCTTCCGAACACGCTATGGGCACTACGAATATCGGGTGATGCCTTTCGGACTCACCAATGCCCCCGCATCCTTCCAATTCTTGATGCACGACAACTTCAAGGATATGTTAGATCGCTTCATTGTCATCTATCTCGACGATATCCTCATCTGCTCCGAAAGCGAGGAGGAACACCGCGATCATGTTCGACGAGTCTTGCAGAGATTACGAGAAGTCGGATTATATGCCAAAGCTGAGAAGTGCGAATTCCACACCAAAAGTGTAGAGTTCCTAGGCTTTGTCGTCAGCCCTGACGGTATCTCCATGGACGAAAAGAAGATAGAGTCAGTGTTGAACTGGCCTGTCCCAAAGAACGTACACGATGTACGAGTATTTATCGGCTTCTCGAATTTCTATCGCCGATTTATCAAAGCCTATTCACGCTTGTCCTCCCTTGACAGCGTGACCAAGATTGGCCAGAACTTTGAATGGACGGAGAAAGCACAAAACGCCTTCGAGCACTGAAGGCCTCATTCAACTCCCCCATCATGCTTCGCCATTTCGATCACTCCAAGCCGACCATCTTAGAAACAGATGCGTCTGATTATGCCATCGCCGGTATCCTATCGCGGACCACGACGGGACTCTCTTCCCAGTGGCTTTCTTCTCAAGGAAGAGTCACCTGCCGAGCTCATTAGGAGATCCGACAAAGAAATGTGGCAATCATCGAGTCCATGCGAGAGTGGAGACACTACCTCGAAGG